>OX637309.1:5000000-7500000 GCA_951799385.1 Hyppa rectilinea | reverse complement strand
TAACGATAAGTTTTATTCTTACACTAGCTTCTGATAGTTTTCTAGCGCCTTCGCGTGTGTGGATTTCGGAAATTATCCTACGAGGACGTACTACTAGGATAAGAAGTATCCTATGTATACCAGGGTATATACTACTATGTATACCAGGGTATATACTACTCTGTCAAGAAAGTACCGGGAAAAGATCAATAATACACAAAATGTTTTGTTATTCATCCAAATTTATTTTATCACCTTCAAAGTATGCTCCTTTAGAAACGATACACTTGCGCCAACGAATAATCCATTCATCAAAACATTTTTCAAACGCTGCTTCCGGAATTGAGTTCAGTTCTCGCCGCGAATTCTTCTTTATGTCTTCTATCGATTGAAAACGGGTGCCACGAAGTGGTAATTTGAGTTTAGGAAAAAGAAAAAAGTCAGCAGGAGCCATATCTGGTGAATATGGTGGTTGCTGGATGGTATTTGTTGAGTGTTTGGTCAAAAATTCGTTCACAATGATAGCCTTGTGCGAAGGCGCATTGTCGTGGTGCAAAATCCAAGAATTTTCTTTCCACAAATCTGGCCTTTTTCGTCGAATTTGCTCTCTTAAACGCCGCATAACGCTCAAATAATATTCTTTATTTACCGTTAGACCTTCCGGTAAGAATTCAGAGTGCACAACACCGCGATAGTCAAAGAAAACAGTCAACATGACTTTGACTTTTGATCGACTTTGGCGTGGTTTTTTCGGTTTCGGTTCAGTTGGAAGGCGCCACTCCGAAGCTTGTTGACTAGTTTGCATGTCAAACTCGTAACCCCACGTCTCGTCACCAGTAACAATGCGTTTCATGAATGTTGGGTCCGAACTGACTCGTTCTAGCATGTCCTCAGCGACTTTCATGCGATTGAGTTTTTGGAGAAAATTCAGATCTTTTGGGACTAGCCGAGCAGCAACATGTTTCATACCCAAATGATTAGTTAAAATGGTACGGATCGACTCGTGAGATACAGAAAGTTCGGCGGCTATCTCTCTCAGAGTTGAATGGGGATTTTCAGTCACTATTTTCTTCACTTTTGCGATGTTAACTTCAGTTGCAGACGTTGACGGCCTACCAGAGCGAGGCAAATCTTCCATCACATCTCGACCGCTTTTGAACGCTTTGAACCGCTCATAAGCACGAGTTTTTGATAAAGTCGATTCACCGTAAGCCTTCTGTAACATTTTCAGTGACTCCGAACACGAAATTCCATTGGCGATGCAAAATTTAAGATAAACTCTTTGTTCGATATTTTTGTCCATTATGAAATTCGCAATACACACTATATATGATATTACTAAAACCAGCACTGTATCTATATATATAAAAGAAAGACGGGTTTGTTCCCTTCGTTATAACTCGAGATCTGCTGGACCAATTTTCATGGTTTTTGTTTCGTTGGATTTGTCTCCGCCCTGAATAGAAGAATACATTTTTAATTTTTTTTTTTTCGATCATCTGCTGATTTTCCTCCTATAGGGTTAGTAGGTAGGTAGGTAGGTAGGGTAGGGTAGGTAGGTAGGTAGGGTAGGTAGGGTAGGTAGGGTAGGTAGGGTAGGTAGGGTAGGTAGGGTAGGTAGGGTAGGTAGGGTAGGTAGGGTAGGTAGGGTAGGTAGGGTAGGTAGGGTAGGTAGGGTAGGTAGGGTAGGTAGGGTAGGTAGGGTAGGTAGGGTAGGTAGGGTAGGTAGGTACGGTAGGTAGGTAGGGTAGGTAGGTAGGGTAGGTAGGGTGGGTAGGTAGGGTAGGTAGGTAGGGTAGGTAGTTAGGTAGGGTAGGTAGGGTGGGTAGGTAGGTAGGGTAGATAGGTAGGGTAGGTAGGTAGGTAGGTAGGGTAGGTAGGGTGGGTAGGTAGGGTAGGTAGGTAGGGTAGGTAGGTAGGTAGGGTAGGTAGGGTGGGTAGGTAGGTAGGGTAGGTAGGTAGGGTAGGTAGGTAGGTAGGATAGGTAGGTAGGGTAGGTAGGTAGGGTAGGTAGGGTGGGTAGGTAGGGTAGGTAGGGTAGGTAGGGTAGGTAGGGTAGGTAGGGTAGGTAGGGTAGGTAGGGTAGGTAGGGTAGGTAGGGTAGGTAGCTAGGTAGGTAAGGTAGCCAGGTAGGTAGGGTAAGTAGGTAGGTAGGTAGGGTAGGTATCACAGTTAAGACAGGACAACGTCTGTCGGGTCAGCTAGTTTAATATAAATAACAGATGCAACTCAAACTCCGCGCCAAAATGGAAAACAGTTGTGCCAATCTAACAACTACAAAAAAACAAAAATTTGAATTTGGAACCTTAAACAAATCATCCATTCCAATGATATTTTAAACTATAGATACGTTACCCGCGCTCTGTAGTGGCAAGATGAAAGCAAGGTAATAACCGGACTTCGATTTAGTCGCGTACCAACCACTGCCGCGGTTGTACGTGTTGTTAAAATAATTTGTGTGAAGAACTTCCTACAAATAACAAAAAAAAATGCTGTCTTGTGTTTATAGGAAATGTAAAAATTATACTGCAGCTATGAAAGATAAAAAAGTATCATTTCATGCGTAAGTATCAAGAAAAAATTATTTTATTTTATGTTTTTCGATGCCTTCTAATGGCGGCTGGCGCCTGAGGTAAGTCACGTGCCGTTAGGGGATGATAGGGTACTTTGCATCAGTGTGTATAAAGCTACATTGTTTTTATTTTGATGAGTTATATTGTTTGAATATAAAATGTGCTATGAAACCTATTCATCAATATAATATGTAATTAGATTACCTAAAGTTGGGCTTATGAATGAAAAGTGGTTAAGCGTTATAAGAGCTCAACGGCGTGAAGACGATTGGCTAGTCACAAAATACTCTACGGTCTGCTCGGAACATTTTCTAACCAGCGACATGCGAAGAATAATGTTCGAAGATTAAAAAAGACAGCAGTCCTTGTAATTATGGTAAAGTTATACTTCATTTTATTTTTAGGCCGGTTCATCTGAAATGTTTCTTTTTAGTTTTGTATATTTAGGCTTTAATATTTTTCTTCATAGGTTGAAAATGGAACCCTATTACTAAGTCTCCGCGGTTTTGTCTATGTATCAAAGGGCAGCTATGTTATTCTCTAAGTCGTGTTAAGTATCTTATATTTGACTATATTAGTCAAATACAAGATAAGTCAAACGACAAATCTTGAATTTTTTGAATATATATATATATTTATATTGTTATGTTTAAGTAATCAAACATTGATATTGATATAAATTGTCTTTGTTTTAGCAAGAAGCACAAAATATTATATTTTCACTAACAAGCTTGGAGCATGTTCAAGTATCTGAAGAAGGTTCTATTTTTGAGACTCTCAAGAAAAGCATTTTAAAAGAAAAAAAATTGAAAAATGTCTCTAGACAAATGCAAACTGCAATTTAATTTGCGAAATACTGCATTCATATTTTAATCGAAAATAATATTATTTTACCCGTAAATCTATATCAACAAGAGAAAATCGAGTGTCCATTTATTCCCCACATGCCTCCTTTTGTACACGTCCGGCCAATGAGCATGCACCCCAGAATGACAACGTAATTAAAGAAATATATTTATCTCTCTCTAACAACAGGAATTCCGTAGATGACATTTAATTTTCTTTCTCTTTTTTCGTTCGTCTAAGTAGCTATCTAGCTACCGATAGTATTTACGCTGTTTTCGAGTGCCGTGATGTTCATGCATGACGCGTCTATTTATATTACGTCATTGATCCATTCCCGATACTTTTTTGACTGAATGTACTATCTGTGTGCTAATTTTTTTTCAAAATCCTTACAGTTATATTTCAATATCTTATACTATAGTAGGTTATAGTAGAAACTTTCACATTTATAATATAATAGTAGATAGTACAGACGCCAGCACATCAAGCTATCCCTTACTGTCAAATTTTCTCAATTAAAAATGAACCGTATGTCTTTGCAATAAAGTTGAAATACTATCAAAGAAATTTGACAGATTGTGGTAACTTGATTTGCTGGCCTCTGTACATACAAACACAGGTACATAAACTCATGCCTTCTCATCACTCCCATATCCCAGTGTGAAGATCATTTAACCCTATTCCACACGTTGATTTTAGGACATGCTATACTCACAAATTTTCTCTTTTTTTGTTTTGATAACAGTGGTGTTGAAATTATTTACACAAAGCAACGCGCCTACCTAGGTTCGAACCCATATAAAAGAGATAAGTTTTAAGAAAAACTGCACGATGTAACCAGGAATAACGGGGGTTTAGTGTGACTGCTTAAACTTTACCTTTACTCAACCAGAGGTTGGTAGCACTGACTAATTATTTATACTTATTATTCTACACTATCTTATGTTATGTAAAGAGGCCAGCACATCAAGTTACCCCAATCTGGCAAATTTCTTTGATATTTTTTCAACTTTATAACAAAACTATTAGGTAAATTTTCAATTGATTTTTAAAGTTTAGTAATTTATTAAAACTTTATGCACATGTAAAATACTGTACAAAGGCGGATTTAATACCTGTGGCATTTTCAACCAGTCAACCTTTGGGTGATGCAGAGAGAAAACATGACAGGTGCAACAAACGATAGATAACACGAAAATAACGATAAAATACAGGAATAAATAATCAACATCAAAAGTCATTTATTCAAACTAGGCAGAAAATCAGCACTTTTTGAAGGTCAAAGCTACATAAGACAGTCCCCCAAAACACTAACACTTCACCACTTCCTAGCGTTTTAAATGGGAAAAAGAAGTGGCGCAACAATACATAGATACATATATAATAAACAGTATAAACTTTGTCAGGAGAACTAAGGATCGGTAGAGGAGAAATAACGATCAGCAGAGGAGAAAACGAATCCAGCATATCAGCACTGGGATGTTTCCTCCAACTGCTTCCGTACTAGGTCACGTCATCACTTTAAAAGATAACTGGTCCTGGTTATCTGCGTAAAAGTCTCCCGTCGATCCGCCGATCCGTCGATCAATCTACCAGAACTCTTTAACAATCCCAGTTGATCTCTAATGATGATGATATTAAAAGAAAAAAATTGTGTTCTATAATCAGTTGCATTGTATGCAATCAATGTTCTACATACCTACCTAAATAACTTCATTGTTATCGGGAGTAATCAACAAGGTATGCACACTTACGTAGAACGGCGGCGTGCACTTGATATTGACGTAGTAACTAGCCGGCAGGCTAGCCAAGGCATCAAGGTTATCAAAAGATTACTAACGGACATGCTTGAGAAATGTATTTCAACGACATGTGAAGCTAAGTCAGAGGTCCATGGGCAGCTTAAAAACTCTGACACCAGGCTAGTAACTAACTACACGAAAAGAAGAAGAACAGATAACTATTTTTATATCTTTAATGTTAGTAGAGAATTTACACTGAACTTAACACTTTCACTGTCCGCCGAGCAGACACGACCAAATAGCAAAGCAATCGCCGTGGTTCATTATAATTTAAGTGATTTCGACAGGGGAAAGGGATTGCTTGAAAAACACAACTACAACAATCAAACTCAAAAGTCAAACTCAAACTCAAAGCAATTAACCTTATTTCAAATAAACCAATTACAGGCACTTTTAAATTGTGAAGGGGTCGGTCAGTCAGAGAGATGAAGCTAGTTGCCCATTCCAAAGCAGTTGGTACCTATGGAGAAGAACGGGCAAGAAACTCCATGAATCGTATCTCCTTGTCAACTCGCTTCACTGTTATTTTTCTCCAGAAGTTTCTTTTAGGCATTAGTCGTAAGAAATTTCTGCTAGTGACGAACTTGTAAGTTGTAAAGGTTGATTCATAAACTTTTATAATTACAAATTAGCGATGATAAGTTAAATTGCAATCCATCAATGATTTCTGAAAGTAGTTTTTTACAAACACTTTTACCCGTCTTTTTAAAAATTATGTGAAATCTGCGTTTCATGTCTAATTGCTCCGAGAAGACAGGCTCAAACTAACTCGGAGGTCACAGTCGCATTTCTGACTATATATCTGTACTTTTTATTTTCGTCAATGGTCTTAGTTTCGTCCTTCACTAAACATTTGTAGAAGTTTCTAAGAGACTAGATAATAGAACGATCGAAAGTGCCGTTTATTTAGAAAAACGTTAATGGAACGTCAAGAACTGTGTTGAAAGAAACATAGTAACTAGGTATATTATAATTTAAACTGCAATCATGTTTTATTTTTATCACGTGCTTGTAACTAAAAGAATCATAAAGAAATCATAGTAGGTTAAATTATTTTAGTGGGATTAAACTTTTTAAATATTGTCATGGTCATGTACAAAATAAACATTAAACATTCCTAATAAATCCTTGAATTTGATCTCGACTGATGTCTGATGACGATTCATGATGTCATGATATGTTCTAACCCATTGGATAGCCAGGTCCTACCCACCTATTAACACAAACAGTGTCACTATTTCTTGTGCTATTCTAAGCCTTCAACACACATACGTGTTCGTGGCAACGTATAGGTTAATGGCCTATCGCAATCCACTACTCGATTTTTAAAAGGCAAACCTCGTCTCTGCACCTTCCAAATGCAGTCTGTCCCACCCGCGGTAGTAGTTCCATCGGGGCGTCCCAAGCTAGGCTTCCTTATTTGTGGTCTCACCCAAGGATTCTTCTGCCGCAAAGAACCTTCGACAGACATCAATGGCATATTGTCTTCATTATTATGGTTCATAATCTATGTAGGATAGATTGTGTACCTGCCGCGTGTTCATTGAAAAACGGCCAGGCGGCCAACGGTCATGAACAAAATAATGGTATTCTTAACAATAAATTGCAGCGTCTTTATCCAAACGAACATGTATTTATATTATTGAGTCGCTATTGACATACATTGCATTGTGAGTGGGGTAACAATGCTACATTCCATCTGCGTACCGAATTAATTTCACGCTACAATTCAATCAAAAACCTACTGGATGTATTTAAGGATACTAGAGCTTGATTTCTGTAGAACCAATTGTTACAATAGAGAGAACAGTATTTACAATGTGTATTTATTAGCACCAGAATTATATAGGAGCAACTTGAATCTATAGCTGCAAAGTTCATCAGAAAAGGCTTTTACCAAGCAACAAAATTCTCGGTAGTTTAGTATTTCAGCATAAATTAGGTAAGTAGATGTGTGCTCTCGCCTACAAATAATCCCCTCCCTCACTTTCCAAGGGTCTAGTAAATACTACTAACGGGTATATACACTACCTACACTCCTACAATAAAATTATCGCTGCATCCTCTTGTGAGGTAATAACAGTAGTTTACAGTTTCTAATTTTAGCAATTTTTTTCAGGATCTCGAAATACAACGTGGCGCTAGTACAGGTTGCTCTAAGATGCTATTTTCTAACATTTTATATTTATCCGTAAATTATAACGTTTAATGGAAATATAACGTCGCCATGAAACGAAAATGTGAAAACGTATGTGTGTTAAATTATTTAACTTAAATTAAGGTATTCTGAGATATAGTCTTGAGCCCATGTTGTATGTGATAAGATACCTACTACTTATGTATATGATTTCTTCTCAATGTATACATTAAAAACTCACTTAATCAGCATATAATGTTCTCACTGGTGGGACACTTTTTTTTTTTTTTAAGGCTGGGAAATCGTCCAATGACTGCTCCCGCTCTGGGTGGAGCGGAAGGGAGTGTCAGACTCTTACTGACTAAAACCCATCCATGTTCCTTCCGTAGCCCTTTATGTTCCGGGGTAGCGGTAACCCTTTCGGACAATCACTGGGACACTGGCCTCCTCTCTGTGAGAGGGAGTGGGTCATAATACACCACGCAAGCCCAGCGAGGTTTGGTGAATATCACATGTCTTCGAGTATTTGGTTCTGGACATGGCGGTTTCCTCACGATGTTTTCCTTCACCGTTTTGGTGGTGATCAAATTAAATACACAAAGTAAACTGCCTGCTTGGGTTTGAACTCACGACCTACAACTCGTAAGTCGGGGCCGATTATACCACTGGGCCACTACTGCTCCTAATCAAAAAACAATCGGTTCAAATGTCAAGTGTATCCAATCCACAATAGTTTTTTCAACGATTGCAAAATGTGTGAAGAAAATCCCGCGTGAGAATATAACTTTCCAAATATTTTTAATAACTTCTGAGAACGAAAGATTTAATGTCGAATGTACGTATTTGTTGCAATATATCTGCAACAATGCTACTTGAAATTTTCTAAAACACTTACATTTTTACTTTAATTTAAAGAAGTGAAAATTTGAATTGATTTTGTGAACAACAGCAAAGTCTGAGTAATTAATGACACTAAACAAATTCGTTAACACTGCTTAACACTAAATAACAACATTACAGGATTAACAGTTATGATGACTTATCGTACTGTCAATAAAGACTAATCTTATCTTTCCAATACAATAAAAGCACAGCACCAAGACAATGACGATACTAAAATTAATCGCTAGTAATCTCTCAACGCCATTATGTAAGATCACACAAACCGTGCCATCTGTTCTTGCGCCATCGGCATGTCTCTGGGAAGCCTTACAAAACATGCGTACCCTAGTGACGATTGGCTAAACCGGTTCATGAGACATGACAGCAGAGTGCTAACAGCTTACCATTTATACACCTTATGAAGATATTTGCTATCTTGGCAGACCTTGACACACTGACATCGTCATGATAGAAGTTCCGATGTGGAGTGGGGATTACGGCATAATTGTGAGTTTAGGAATGCATTCAGTTTCCATATCTAATGGTTAAGATGATTGTTTTATTTATAAGTTACCTATGGATCGTAGCATGCACGCCTCAAAGAGATGACAGTGCCGAAGCCTGCCGGGTCAGAGGGATTGTCCGAAAGGGATACCACTTCCCCGGAACATAAAGGGAGGGAGGGAGGGAGGGGAACATGGATGGGTTTCAGTTAGTAAGAATCTCACTCTCCCTCCCGCACCACCAAGAGCGGGTCATTAGATAATTTCCCACCGTCGCCAAAAAGAAGAATGTCGCAGTAACTCCTCGCTCAGAGTCGTGAGCTACTTAGAAACCGACGATGTACTTATATTTTTTATCAGACTACCTGATGGATCGAAATTACTACAGTGACCAAAGTTAGCACGTGCCGAATAGTAAATAAGTCGTTAGGTTCATGGCATTAACGTCCTCAATATCTTCAATGCCACAGTAAACGTTATTAAAGAGCGATATTTTTTTTTCACTATATAGGTAGGTAAACGTATATTGAATATAATAGAGCGAATTTCGGCCACGGCGACCTATCTCAGCGTAGACTAGTCTTCGGCGCAGGAGATATTATAGTGCCCAAGTGTGTGCGCAGACGCAGGTGTACTCTCTCTTTCCATAATCTCATAATCCGATTGGACGGCAATCCGACACGACCGGAGAGAGTTCAGGCGCAGGGCCAACGGCTTAACGTGCTCTCTGAGGCACGGGGGTATCACACCGCCAACTTCCAAACTCCGGGCTTTCTATTGGAAAAACTCAAAACTCAAAAACACTGGCCCGACCTGGGAATCAAACACCACACTCAGCAGTCGCACTTGCAACCACAAGACCCACGGGGCAATCAATTGAATAGGTACATAGATAACAACAGACCAGGTCCACTGACTAATAGCAGCAATATTATTATGAACAATAAAAATTAATGCAAAATAATATAATTATTTTCATTGCGCCAATTAATAAAATCATTACTTTGACTCACAGCTACATAAGTTATGAATAACAATTAGAACGGAAACAACAAATTGATAATTTGCTAACTTTTAATTGAAACATTGTATCTAATTTCTCTAAAGTGGAGTACACATGTGTGAAACTTAACATACGTAATAATAATAATATCCTTGGACATTTCACACAACGCCATATAGTCCCAAGCTAAGCAACCTAATGCTAGTGTTAGGGTAACGAGATAGCTGATAAACTACTTATATACATTTTTTTTTTGTAAATACATACATATTATAGATAGAAAAACACCCAGACTCGTAACAAATACTTCGTAATGCATGTCATGAACATGTCGACAAAATGTATGCAATGCAACATGATATGTAACACAAATTGAAGCAAACACAACCTTAAACAGTGTATATCAGATATGTGCAGACCACCAAACTCACAAACTGAATAACTTTCTCCATGGGACCAATATCGTAATCGCGATACATGAATCAGCTGTCCCATACAAAACTTTAATATACTCGTATAATTTACTTTAATACCCGACCCAAACCCTATGGACAGTTGAAAATTTTTTCGCAATAACGATATTGGCCTCATGAAAAATGTTGAGTTAATTTTCGAAAACGATGTAGGCCTCCTGAAAAATTTTTGGTTTGGTACTCGTAAGTACCCGTCTCGGGAAGAATAACTGGCCCTTATTATTTTCTGTGGGATATCGTCTCTGGTCTTGAACGCGGTTTATATGTGTTGATCGCGTGCAGTAACATTGGTGAAATTCGCCCCTAGTGTTTCTTTATAAAATGACCATTCATTACTGAGAGGTACACGTTGTATTTCGCAGCATGATCGTTTCAACGTACATAAGTCACATTTCAGGTTACGTTTCACACATGTATACTCACCATTAAACGCTACCGACTAATGTATTCCATTTCTTATAATTCTTCATTACCAGTTCACAAAGATCAATGGTGCATTGATCCATAGTTGACGCTGATAGCGTTAATAGCTCTATTGTTCTGAAATAAGTCGTAAACCGTCGACTCTTACGCATCCATTCGGCTAAGATTGAGCATAAATAATCGTGAATTATGATTACTACTGCGTAATAAAGTTGACGATATTAAATCTACAATTGCTAGTAAAAATACGCCCCCTATAAAAATAAATGCAATACTATATGTGATTTATATCATACATAATCAACATAATATTTATTTTTTATTATATCGTATCAGCTAGCAGGTCAGACAGGAGTGTTGACCGATAGCGAAGAGTTGTATTAGAAGCGGTGACTCCTGTGGAACGTGGTTTGTTAGAATTTTGAGACCAAATTTCAACACCTGTCGGTATATTCTATAAAAATCTCACCGTAGAAATATAGGTGAACTGAGCGTGCAGTGAACCCTCGTTCCACCTAATGCTAGGGATTGGCACTATTGACAGCGCACTTCAAACTCATTTTACTTACGTTTTCACGGTAAAATGTTTACAGAATAGCAGTAATGGTCGGTTCAATAAAAGGTTTGTTATTGTTAATACGGAACCTTGTCAATTTCTTCTTTTAGTCCTAGTTAATTAATACTAAAAGAAGAAATACCTCTCTTTCCCCTACTGACAGAAGTGGTACCTACACAGGCGGACTTTGCCTGGCATTTTCTACCAGTCGAAGAATGTAAATTGATAACAATTCGTTTTATTTAAGTGGTTTTCTGTTGCTTTTATTAACGATACAGTGAGTAAGGAAAGTGAGGCGGGAAATTGCCATGATCAGCAGAGAAAGCTTGAAGACACAAGTGTTGACAATTCACCGTGTAATCGACGTTTTTGTTGTTTTTGTTTTGTGTGCAATTACGAGTTAGTAAGAACCGCTACAAATGTTCCGTGTGTTGAACAGTCGGGGAAATATAACCCTGTAAGTACGGTTTTTGATTTGAAATCATTTGAATACCTTTAAATTAAGTTGGTAGTCAATTTGCTTGACAGAGGAGCACGTAGCTAAGTAATGACAGCCGCACTGGTCGATCAATCAGGTTAAGCTACGCCTACCGCGTTTGATCCATGGATGGGTGACCATCTTTACATACTGAGATCCCTCCGTGTCTCGGATAGCACGTTCAGCCATTACCAGCCAGGTTCCAGCTGACACTTGTGGATCCTGGACAGTCGTTACGCGTAGTCAGAAGCGCGAAAGTCTGACTACTAGTCATAGTAAGGGGTATTGTATTACCCAGTAACTGGTTTGAGGGTAGTAGCTCTGTGTAAAATACAGGTATCCAGCTGTATCTGGTTGGGCTTGAAGACGAAACCAACATAGTTAGCTAGCTGATGATGAGTCAATTTGCTTGATAATTATTTTCCATGACTTTAACTAAATAATGATTCTACCTAAATACCTACAAATAATGGAAAGCCACATAAGAACATAATATTATGTAAAATCCCCTAAAAAGAACGATACAAGGGACTTTACCAACACAATGGATACATACTTAAACTAACCGCAATATTAAATTTACAAAAGCCTGTAGAGTCCCTCAGGGCAATGGGTCAGCTTAGGTACTCTCCTTTACATGCTATCTTTAATTGCGAATAAGTGTTATTGACTGGTTGTGGCTAACCACAACAGCTTACATAATCATAAACGCTGACGCAGATTGGGGTGGGCAGCGCCCTAAACTAACTCATTGCAAAAATTCTCCTACATCACTTTCGCACATTGTTTATGAACTAACGCTCATCACTAAAGCTACAGGCGGTTGTTTTTTTTTAATTGTCATGTCATCTCGCAGTTGAAGGAGGTGGAGGTTGTCTACTGTCAACCGAGCTTACCTACGGATGCCTCAATTAATTAAGGCCCCCAGCCAGGTCTTTACTACAGGAGGGCCACACCGCACTTTTTTTTTAAATGCGTTGCGCTTCAGCCAGTTTCGGCTGTAATGGGCTTGGTTCGTCTTTACCGATGAGAAATACGTGATACGTGTATTGTTTTAACGTAAAATATTACCCAAGTCCAAAGGATTCATCATCTGCCTAGCCTTTTCCTAACTATGTTGGGGTCTGCTTCCAGTCTAACCGGACGCAGCTGAAATCAGTATTTAGTCCAAAGGATTACCTTACCGATTAACAGCGAAGCAGACGGGCAATCCGGAGATACGAACGTTAGGTTAGGTTAGGTAAGTATTTATAGGCAGGTGTTATTGTTATTAGCACGGACTTATTTATTCGATTCGATACTAAGTAGGTACTTTGGTACATAAAACTTCAGATCGATTCATGAATTTGAAAATACTGATAGGAAATATAAAATTGGGAGTCGAAATTATCTCTCCGAAATACAGATTACCGGCTCAATGATCTAGTAGAGCAGAGATTCATCCAACAACAAATTAATTCAATTGAACAAAGAGCTTATTATTATAATAAATAAACTTCCTGAAAATCTATGAACGAAAAATGACGTAGGTACCCAAATGAAAACCCTAGTTTGCCTTAATCATTTATTACGTATTTTTGACCTTACTAGTGGTAGGTTTTAAAATGAAGTACAACTTATAGCTAGAGGACAAATTATAAATAATACTAGCTTTTGCACGCGGCTTCGCACGCGTAAAATTCGTAGTAAAAGTTCCCCTTTCCCTATATTGTGAAGATTTCCTGCTATCTTTGGAATATCTAATTTCATATACCACATTTTACGACTTCGCATTAGAAATCTTGAAATTATCAGTGGTTCTCTAATATATCAAGCATGTTATTAGACATATAAACCTTCCTCTGGAATCACTCTATCTATTAAATTAACTGCATTAAAATCCGTTGTGTAGTTTTAAAGATCTAAGCATACATACATACACACATTAGGACAGACGCGGGTAGCCACTTTGCTTTATACTATGTAGTGATAGTGATACCTACTATGCATACTACATTGACGTTATTAAATGTTCTCTCTTTGAAAAATAAGTATTTCAAGTATTTATTATCCTCGTAAGTAGGTTCTCCAGTTCATGACGTAGGTAGTTATGTATTTATTGCAATATTTTAATATTAAAACACCATAAATAAATGAGCCATACTTATTTGTCGTGTCGTCTCATATTGAATTCATAGGCGAAGTGGCTGCTCTTTGGCCTACGTAGTATGGTTGTGGTTTGCGGTTACATTTCCGGCCCTGTCTTGAACAATAAATTGTCAAAATGAAGTACCTATTCATAGTTATAAATTATCCAATTAAAAATTATAATACCTACTATGATGTTTTTGTACTGACGGTGGCAATTGGCAATGCAATAACATTCACTCACTTCTCTCCCACTCTTGTTTCTCTATCTCTCTCTAGTCTACTTAGTAGCAGTCCGATTGTATTGTTATATGCGATCTTGATTTGAAGAGTTTGTTGTCGATTATAACAAACACTCCTAAACACTCCTTAATTACTCAACTCGCTCATCCAATTATGTATCTTCAACAGCGTCCTTAGAATCAATTATCCATCGATCACTGCGAACGACCACACCTGCAAATCTAGTATAAGTTTAATCACAGTCATAATCGTCCTCATTAATGATTGAGTACCAATATCGATCGTCAAACGTGACTAGCCTAAATGTGTTCGCCAATGTTAGTTCAGCGACAAACGAATTACAAAGCAATTGTTACGCGAGTGATTGAAATCGCACAATTGACTCAAGCAGACCTCATTTGTAATTTTGGAGCTGTTGTTATATACATATCTTCAGGCTATAAATGCATTGTTCGTTTATGTTTTTTTTTAATAATTCCACCCTAAAATATTAAACTCAACGTATTCATTATTTTTCAAGGGGAAAACGAGATTATAGACATCATTTAAAGGTGTTATGCTGCTAATGCTAATTGAGAAGTATTAATATCAAATAAACCAGCTTTCTCGAACTGTTAATATTGGGCTTTGGGCATATTGAACTATCTGACACTGGAAAGTGCTTTGCGGGTGTGACTTATCGAATGTTGTGAGTGCTAACTTCTTAAAGCAGTATTATTTTAATATTACTTCAGTGAGAGAAAGAGACGGCACAGGCCGTATAGCGCCATCTCTTTCCCGCTGAAAATAAAATTAAAATAATAATTACTGCTTATGGGGTCGTGGTCGACCCTCTGCAGGGGGGGAGTGGAGAAACTAGGCATGCTCATTTACTCTTCCTTTATTGTAGCTGAATATTTAACGCCAAAAAGTAACTTGATACCATATTAAAGAAGTAAATCGATACTTTTTCTTATATCTATGGTCGATACCATTAAAATGATTAGGTTGGAATCTATTTACACAAATTAAATTAAAACCTATTGAAGTCTGCCTGCAATCTGTGATGTGAATTGCTTCAGTAATCAACTGATTGAATACATAATTATAAATTATATAATGTGCAGTACCAGTCAAATGCACCTCGGTGGTAACAATTCGAAATTGACGGCACCTTTATGTTGTAGCAATAAGGGTCATTTCTGTACGAGTCGATTTCTCGCACTACGAAAATGGCCCTTACCTGACATGTTATGCTGTGAGCATAAAACTTATGAAATAGGTATGCTTAACAACACTGTAGTGCCCCTTTGAAGGCCAGAAGATTCTGCTAAATATGATCCCGAAAATTGTGTGTAAAACACACGTGTTTTACAAATCCATTAAAATAACTTTAACCTTTTGAACGCCAGAGCATAAACGCACGCGCGAGCCCTCCACGCCAAGCTACAAATTTATTTCTTCTCGTCATCATGAATTTCCCAAAAACCATGGTGTCTTTTAGTTTGTTTCATGTCATTAAATACGTACGAGAGCTTAAAATTTTAAGATATCTATATAAACACACACAAAATGGTTAAATTGTTTATTTCGTGCTAGTGTTGTTGCCATTGTCACATATTTGTGTCGTTGGCGTACAGGGCATCCGCTTTCTTGTCACGTATACACGGTTAAATTTAAGTCAACTAAAAAAACAGCTGTTCAGTACATTTATGTTCGCCTAACTCGTCAATTTTTTTTCGCGATTTCTGGTTCGATCCCATATTAAAAGTTGCTCGTTATAATTAGTACAATGACCCCTTAAGGGGATTTAAACGACTTAAATTTAACCGTGTATGTGACAATGGCGTCCAATAGGTTAATTGAACTAACAACAAAACACGTGTAAAACACATCCACACCACTTGTTCGGTAGCCTTCACTTTTAAAATACGAAAGCCAAAGCACATTATCGATCATCCGTGCCTAGCACTTACCTAATCTCGAATCAATCTTAGAGTATATACTAGATGAGTAGTACCTACGCAACACGCAATGTATGCATATCAGCTATTATAATATTTCGTAATATTTAAGTATCATTGGTATGACGATTGCATGTGTAAAATGGTACGATAGTTCTCGATAGCGTCGGTGGGTGCCTAATATCATAATTTCAGCATAACTTTGCGCAACGCATGTTTCACCAACGGAAAAGGAAGGCGGACGCGTCACGGTCGGTCGAATTAAACAAGTGTTCAGGAAAGTATATGTAACTAGTTCTTTGGTTATTGCAATTCGCGTGGAAGAACGATTTTATGCATTTATCGTAATCGTGTATGACGACTCGCTCGTCATTTAATTAATTATGTTCACGATCGCGGCTACGAACACATACCATAAGTATGTGTTCGTTTTTGTAGAAGGTGATCAATCACGATAGTTACAAATGGTTGAGCTGACAATAAAGTTGTCACCACCCAATTATAAACGAATAGAACATTTTACCAAAAATGAAAGCCAAGTAGTAAATAAACATATTTTATGTATATCCATTTTCTTACAAAATTATTTACAACACCATTATTATGCACATATCCGCTGTCATATAAAACATTACATTGATAAATTAACGTTTCTAAAGCGAATTTACAGCGCACTATAATGTAGGTACACTAATACTACTATCATAAGCTTAACTAGTTGCAGATCAATTCTAGGCACCATTCCATAAACAATAATTACAAAACAGAATATTTACCTCCCCTAATATCATTACTACATAGTTGCGATAGCTATGATATTTGAATTATTAATAATAAAAAAAAAAACTCTAAAACCAATAATTTTATATAAATAGTAAATATATGATGTAAAACAGCCATACCTTTTAGTAGTGTTGCTTGTTAAAAATTAAATAATAATAACGCCTGTTCAACATTCCATATTTAAAGCTTTTGTAACATTCATCTACACTGATTACATAAGGCGTTGTACTGACCGATTGTTCGAATATAAATAGTGTGTGGCCGTTATACTGTATAAAATTAACATGACGAATTATACGAACGTACATTCATACATAGATGGAAAGAGATCTCTTTAAATAATCCTCACAAGATCTTTTAAAATCTATTGATTTGAGATATTAATAAAATGAAAATAATAGGATTAAATGAAATCGAATATTATATGAAATTATTTACAGAGAATAAAGATTGTAATGATAAGAAAAACATTAGAACATAAAATGTAAATGAAAACTAAGACATTTCCTCACATTCTTTTGAGATTTAGATTTAAGAAAAGGAATGTAAACTAAAATTTTGTTGCCAAATTAAAAATAATTATAATAATGGCAACATAACATCCAACTTCTGAAATACTATTTCT
This sequence comes from Hyppa rectilinea, assembly GCA_951799385.1. NCBI lineage: Eukaryota > Metazoa > Arthropoda > Insecta > Lepidoptera > Noctuidae > Hyppa > Hyppa rectilinea. The sequence continues at coordinate 7,482,624 of OX637309.1, read as the reverse complement.
AGTGACATGTCGATGATATTAGGCCACGTAAAAGGCTAGTCTTCTAATGAGATAGTTACCTACTGTTTATATCTATGTTTATGGGCGGAAATGATTATGAGTGATGTTAATGACAAGCATATTCTGTATTTCATTTATTGACTAAAACATAAATAAAACCGATTCGCTTTGTCCACGCAGAGATTGTTTTCTCTCTACCCATTAATTAGTTTTTCAAAAATTGGTTGTTATGCCTTCCTTACCTCCTGTCATCAAGCCATATTCACATTCTCTTTAGAAGTAATACCGATGACCATCATACACTAAGTTAGGCTAATTAAACTATCTATACATGTATTACTTTACATTTTCTTCACATATGTTACATTACAATATTATCAAAGTAATACTTTTATGTAATACAATTCCGCCATAGCTTTTTTAGGCTAAAGATCAACAAAACATTTGCTGATCTCATAAAATAAATTTATTGTCTGTTTGAGAAGCAACGCTGACAAAATAACCTGCCTTATATTAAAAAAGATGCCAAAAACCGATAAATATACTTTTAGCGATCTATTACAATTTTGGCAGTACTCGTTTCTAATAACAATAGTAGCTAGTCTAACAACGGGAACTCAAATACATTTTTCATCAAATTGTAGTTCAAGTCATTCATTTCATTTTAGTCACGTCCTTATTAATTCCATTGCATTTTACATCGAAGTGCGAATTTATTTACGTATGTGCGGACGTGTATTACGGACTTCTCCATTAAAATAACATTTTTTAAGACTACAGTGGTAATTTGACATTTAAATTAATACGCACGCGACTACAAGTTCCATTTTCGAATAGGCGATGTTTAAAAAGCACAATTTTCAGTCTTTCCTTCGTTTATATACATGGACCAACAGCCATGAAATGATGCGTAATTATTGTGTTTCGATATGTACAACACAATACATTCCTTGCGTCGCTATCATGGCTAAATATCACATATTCATTGGAGTTATGACTAATGGCTATTGTCAAGTCATTAGTTGACTTTTGACGGACGTTACCTCGGGGTTAAGCTCAATTATGATTTTGACACAAAATAACAAGATAAATAAAACTTATTTCGCCATCAATGTTGATATATACTATATCAGACGCATTACATATCACTCGTTATGCATATTTCGCTCTATAACTCTTTAGGTACACTGTAATTATAAAATTCTACTACATTCTCTACAATAAATTATGATTAATGTCAATATTAAGAGTTAAAGAAACGACTTCGTTAATAACAGGCTAAACCCCTAACCCAAACATCACTTATGTTTACATTTATTATTGGGCAAAACTTGTATAAACCACATTTTAAAATTAAGGCTTGTTTACTGAGGTGGCTTGATGTCGTTTAAATTGCACTTATTGTTGATAGTTAGTTGTGTATCGTGTGATCTGTGTTTAATCATAATTGTTTTGCGAACACTGTTCTTCAGACAGATCTTGGATCAGTCTGGCACATCACATTACCAATTGACAAACAAACTGAGAGATTGTTACGCTCAAGAGGTATGTACACTCGGTAGTAGCACTGGCACGTACTCGCGGTGAGTCGTGTGGTGTGGTGGACTAGTGTGCGGAGTGCACGTTGTGTTGCGCCTTCTTCTTGCGCTGCGCTAACATATCGTAGAACGGGTTGTGACTGATTGAGCGGCGGAGGCACTCGATCCATTCATCTCGCTCCTCCGCTGTAGCTGCCGACATTCTGAAAATAATAATGTAAATAACCTTATTTAAGTAATGTCTATATAAAATGAAAGGAGCTCGTGGCTGGTCGATCCATCAGGTTAAGCTACGCTTACCGGGGTTGGCTGTGGATGGGTGAACATCTTTACATACCGAGACTCCTTCGTGTCTCGGAAAGCACGTTTAGCCGTTGGCCCCGGCTGTCATTTGTGCATCTTTAACAGTCGTTATGGGTCATCAGAAGCCCGAAAATCTGACAGCCAGTCTTACCAAGGGGTGCCGTATTGCCCAGTTACTGGGTTGTGGAGGTCAGATAGGCAGTCGCTCCATGTAAAATACTGGTATTCAGCTGCATCCGGTTAGACTGAAAGCCGACCCCAACATAGTTGGATAAAGGCTAAAGTGATGGTTATATAGTGGGGACCACCCGGCCAATAACGAAAACCGACCCAAAAAGTAAACATCTCCCTAGAACGTAAATATTCTATTTGTCGCAGACAGTTTGGTGCTTTGAATATCGAGATGACAATTAACACACATTCTTCACATCCATTGACCCAAATAACTTAAGTTTGTAAGTAATGTGAAGCTCGAAAACTTCATTAAGCACAGTGTCATTAACCCGGCTTGGCCTGCCTTGCAATGTAATATCTTGCATGCTGTATGTATACAATGTTTAAACAAATAAATAAATCTTATCTTGCGAAGCGATGATGACATTTCTTGTTTTCGGGAGAAGCCAATTCCAAACAAGTTAAAAAAATGTGCCTTATAATTTTACTGGAACACTCTTCTACTACTAGGATACTCTACAAAATCCAAAGAAATGACACCAAAGCAGTAATAGTTACAGGCAGAAATCTAACAGATTAAATGTAGTACAGACGCCAGCACATCAAGCTATCCCTAAGTTGAAATACTTTCAAAGAAATCTGACAGATTGTGGTAACTTGATGTGCTGGCCTCTGTACAACAGTCGCCAGCACATCGAGTCATACCAAGCTGCCAAATTTCTCCAAAAGAATTTAAACCTTAAAACAATAACAGTAAGGTACAAAATCGATTGAGAAAATTAGACAGTTTGTAGTAAGTTGATGTGCTGGCGAATACATTGGACCACCGACCCAGAAAACCGCTATCTTGAGGTTTAATTCAAAACGTCATGTTCGCGGTTCTCTTGCGTCTCATTTACTAGGGTTTATGTCCCTTGTAGAATATAACCGTTAATAAAATGTAATTTACCTGTAAACAGTATGTTTTCCTTCAACGACTTTCCCCTCAGAGTCAGTCTTGCACGCCTTTATGAGATCAGCGCCCCCGCTCGCGTATAACTCCAAACAATGGGGTCGTTGTCTATCGCTCGCTGGCCTCACCTGGAAACAAACACATTGGATATTTTAATTAGTCTGTAAAAAAGATCAGAAAATCTATACTTACAAAATATTAACCTAGTTTGTCACGTCTTTTTTTTTGTAGGTGGGAAATCATCAAATGACCCCTCCCGCTCTGGATGGAGCGAAAGGGGGGTCAGACTCTTACTGACTAAAACCCATCCATGTTCCTTCCTTAGCCCTTTATGTTCCAGGGTAGCGGTAACCCTTTCGGACAATCCCGCTGACCCGGCAAGTTTATCGCCTGAATCGTTAAAATAACGGTGTAATTTACTTTAAAAGTTCTATTAAATTAAAATTATTAACCCATTTTGGATCATCTCTATAAAAACATGGAGATATAATTATGTTATACTGAATTGCCTGCATGCTGGCCTTTCCAGAACTACGGTTCAACTTTAATTCAGCCGTTTGTATTGGATGTCCGCTTCCCAGCACATGAGCACCAGAATTGAATCATAAAGGGCTAGAATAAAAAATCGCCACTTCTTCCAGCTAAAGCACTAGGAAGTGGTAAAGGGTGGGCGTTTTTGGGGGACTGTCTTATGTAACTTTGACCTTTAAAAAGTGTAATTTTCAGCCTAGTTTGAATAAATAACTTTTGATTTTGATTTTAAATGCCTTATTGCATGAATTGGCTATTCTCTTTCTGCAGGCGTCTAAATAAACCTAATACACAGCCATACTAAACGTTAGTGACGAAATATTAGTCCTTATCGATGATTGGAAAATGTTGGTGATCAGAGTATCTCCAATCTCCATCCAATATTGTTATCAACTCAAGCCTTACACAAATGCTGCAGCCTCTTGACATACTTAGCGCTAGTCGCTGAAAGGTTTTCAGTTTTATCTGTTTAACACGTTAGCTGCGGCCAGGGCTCTGAACCGGTTTAAAAAGAGCGGTTAATTTCGATGAAATACCGGTAAATATATCGTTCCTTCATTAACCGGTTAAACAAGTGAACTGTTCATATGTAACCCAAATGATAAAGGTTACCGGTTACATAAGCACAAACGGTTTTGACACCCGAATTAACCGGTTAATTCCGTAAGTCGTAAATATTTTTCGTCTACTTTTTTAACACTTCCAACAAGTTACGATATTTGGTGAAGGAAGACGGTGGCGGCGACGTTGAGAACTTGCATGCGACTTGATGCGACTATTTTGTAACTAAATGACATCGCAACGTCTTGACCGTGCTTGTGAGTGGCGGGGGCGGGGGTGTTCAAATTTGGTTTTAACCGGTTAATTTTCACTTTCAAAACCAAAATTCATTAAAAACCGGTTTCCCACATATACCGGTAAAAACCGGTAAAGTGCAAACCTTAACCTAAATCGATTTCGGTTTGGGGTCAATGACCGTAACCGGTTAAGAATTTCAACCGGTTTCCGAGCCCTGGCTGCGGCACCAATTTTTGCAAACTTTCCGTTCCTGCGGCACGAGGTTTTATCGGCCCGCACCGTGACCAGACGTTAGGGCGATACGCGGTCTATTAGACCCCACCTCCGTTAACAGACTAAAAACCATTTTCTGGCGCGAAATCAAAGAAAATTGAAAAATTTGGTCCTTATAGATATAGACAGTGAATTGATGAACCCTAATCTACCGTCGCCCCGGGATCTGATAACTAGTTTAGGAATTATTGGCAAAACAAAATATGGGATCTTATACACCTCGTAACGCACTGAAATAGGGTAAATTTTCGCTAAGATTAGTGATGGGAAAAATAATATCGACGCAACGACGTTTATCTATTTTTGTGTGAAAATCTTAATGCCCTTCACAGAATAGAAAAAACAGAAAACCAGAAGTAGAAAAGAAACTATCATATGTATTCTGCCTCGGGCTTTAAAAATTAACATACAATAACAATATTAGAACTAGAATTAACATAAAAAAATCAGTAACAATATAGTAATCAGTAGCACTCATAAACTTTTTTAAAACTTACCTGTTTTGGTTCTGTTTCTGGGTTTTTTAAAATTAACTTCTTCCGACATCGTTTAGACATGTTCGGCGATGTAAAAGGACGTGCTCTCCTATCGACGTGATGCACAACACTAGTCGCGGGAAGCTCGCGTTGGGTGCGGTACGAGGTCCGGGTGGATATGGGACGTTTTAGCCTCGTCCCGCACTGCATTAAAATTATATTAATTCAGTGCGGTATGAGGCCTAAAACATCCGGTACCAAGGTAGGTATACCACCGAGTCCGGGACCATTAGCACGTCTCAAATATACATTTATCTCTTTTCTATACTGGACCAAACTAAAGCTATGCCCTTCGCACGACAGAGATGTTCACGTTTTTCCTTGCCGCACCACAAGGAAGTTGCATGCGGGGTGATTTAGGCCTCGTTTCGCACTTAACGTGTTAATAAAGTCGTAGGTCATCAGATTTGATTATCTGTTATTATGCTCTCCTTAAACGGACCAATTAATTCGTTTCAATTGTTATTCCTGACTATAATCTATCTGTGTGCCAAATTTCATTCAACCAGTACTTTTTGCGTGAAAGAGTAACAAAAATCCATACATCCTCACAAACTCACGTTTATAATATTACTAAGAAGTTTTAATTCAATAATTAATTGAATACACATAAACCTGGCTAACACGGAATACATTTTTTAAGTGATGTTGAAAATCGCATCAAACGATCTAAACGGTCACATAGATAGATATGAAATGCGACTTTCTTGTATAATATGTATAATTATACACATATATTGTCGTTCTCGATTGGCTTACGTAAGATTTAACTGAGAATAATATTTTTCTACTCTAAGTAACATTAAAAGTACTTTGAGAAGTATACCGGGTATCGTGAAACATCCAATAGAACTCGTTTATCTTGTTCAACTAGACAAAGAAACGTCTAGTTATTAAGATCATTCTTAGTTCTACAAGTTTTAAAATTCTACGTCGTATTTCGCATCAAAAGTTGACTAAGCATGTATAACCGCTTTGGTAAATAATTATGTACCTTGTTCTCATCAGTCTGAGAGAGGACAAAGGACAGTTATTTCATTTTAGTCGTAAAACCATAGAGTTTTATTACTTAGATTTTAAAGTCACTTTTCTTGTCTTGTGTGTATGACCGCATTGTTATTGTAAACTAAGCAACGGATTTTGATGCAGTTTTACACATCATTTACAGATTTATTCCTGAATACATTAATATGCAACTTACATCCTACTTCCTACTAATATTATAAGTGTGACAGTGTGAGGATCTATGGATGTTTGTTACTCCTTAACGCAAAAATTACTGAACCGATATGGATGAAATTTAACTCACAGATACATAATAGTCTGGAATAGCACATAGGATATTTTGTATCCCGGTGATACGTTCCTATGGGTTAGTTCCCGACATCCACGCGGGCAAAGCCGTTGGCCGAAGCTAGTAATAGAATAAAGAAATCTTGATGGCCAGTTGCAATATAAATAGAAATACCTTTACGTCTTACGACGATATAAACTCTTTCGTAGGTATACTTACAGAAATATTCTCTAATGGAATGATGCCCCTGGGTTCCTTGTCCGTCGTGTATTCGAAGTAGTACAGGCAGTTGTCGTTGAGTATAAACCACCGTCTCTTCCATGACTTGTACCTGTAAGTTATAAAAACGAATGTAAGTGGACAGGTAGATGTTATACAAGATACAAAAAAGAAACTAAATAAGTTTAGTTCTGAATAGATCCACTCTATTGAGCACCGAACCGATTTGTTTTTTTTTTCATAGGTTTGTATAGATTCTGCTGTATTGTTACGTTGAATCGATTTTCTCGAGTTCAATTTTAGTAGCCACATTATCTAACAGAGTTTTTCGGTATAAAACTAATACTGAACTAATGTGTGAATATTGACAATATTGCTGGTGTTGTGTCATGTATCGAAGTTCAAAGGTATGAAATCATACCTATGTGATGTCATCACATTATGCTTGTTAGCGATTAACATTAGGATGCCAAAAATATAAAAATAACACGCATTAAGCCGAAACCTTTGCAAAAACAGGTTCGGAACATTGTCATAAAATATACCTTCTCTCAATTTTGATATTTAAGACTTCTTTTTGCAATCCAACGATGGATCCTATCTCACATGGAAAGAAGCATGCTTGAGCATTACTCGTCTATTTAAATAATCTCCCAATTATTCATGTACTACATTATTGGCGTGATCCCCACACCCACGTGACTTCACGTTACTCGCGTGTTTTAAATTTTGTAGAATAATGAGCACGTGGTAATTATAATACACATTACCATACCATCTCACGTTTTAACGAGCTATACAACCATAGCAACACGCTACACAAAATCCTATGGATATTCTACTCTAAATTAATTTTATAATCAATATGCGTATGAATTTATCAAAAACAAAAGGTAATGGAATTTGCCAATTAAATCGCAATGACTAGCAGTCATTTAAAGATCATACTCAAAATTATAATTCCTGTGTAGATTTCGCAACATTACATAATAAAATGAAAACGTAGCACTTGAAATCATTAATCACAATGACATTTGTTAGGAAAAAGAAAGTGTAACGTGAGATCACACATCTTCGCGCCGGTTTTTTCCGGTTCCAAGCGAACAAAGCTCCAAAAGTTTCGAACGCGAGGTGAGTTTAAACAGGTCATCTGTCAAATTCACGTTTGAAGTGAGTGTGAGGCATGAAGCAAATACTGCTTCATGGTGTGAGGGGTTAAAGATCGCAGTCGAGCCAAATCTGACAGGTTGCTGACGCGGGGGTTAAAACATTTATGTTAGCACGAAACGTTTTTTACAGTAGTTTATAATGTACAAAGAAATAAAATATGATAGCGTACCTTCCTCCCTGTTTCCACAGCCATCCCTCTTTGTCTGGATTGAAGAAGGTATGCATGAGATCGTTGCCGTCGTCCTCCGGTATTTTGAATGGCTCCGTTTTTATCGACTCGTACAGCGACTGAAAAAACAAATAAAGAAAATCAATAAAAACGTATAACCAAGTCAACACTGTAAACATCACTTACAATGTGTGAACCAAAATAAGTTCGTCTATTTAGGAGATAATAGACACAGAACTAAACAAATTAAAACTCCCATTTAGAGGCGCACATTTAAATACTTTTACCGTTCGTTGATGGACATAAAACCACTAGTTTAAACAGAAACTCACATTCAACTGTGACATTAAGATACTGATATTTATCACGCAGTTACTTCAGAGATAACACCGCTAATGATTTCAGATGGTTTACAATGTTATTTACGTCAATTCCAGTTCTTGCCATGCAGATTGTGGTTTATCGCGATTGTTTGAAAACTAATTATTATGAATTATTTATAGACACGAGCAAAACAGCACGCCCGTGACCTGTGTTGGTAAAAAATATAAGGAAACATAGTTGTAATGTGGAATTTTATAGTTTCAAATACAATGTTTGCACGGCGGAACGTATTACTGCAGTATGTCAATATGGTTTGAGCGATGTCCACTTAGTATTGGCAACAATTCAATTGAGTATGTTTATTTATTGACTTATTTATTATTTACTTATCGATATTGCTGTACGCAGTAGAAAGGAAATTAAAAACAATGCTACTGCGATGTGATTTCGATTAGGCAACTGTTTTTATGACATTGCAACCAGGAAGTAGCATTTCCCATTGGTTTTTAACAATACGCATTTGTAGTTACTTACCTACATGAATATGTAGATACTAAGTAACTATACGAATCATAAATTCGCATTTAAATAATCCCCGATTACACATTGTGTAGCATTAAAACGAATTTAGAAATACATTTAAGAAAATCACATCCATTTAAATATTATTATGTATTCTGTTGGTATGAATTTAAATAAAATTAATTAGGAATATTATATTATAGGCAGTTACTCAGAACTATAAGTATAGAGCCATAATCTCTATGAGTAATTCATTAATTTGATTTATATTATTGACTATTGCGTATAATAATTTTGTTCTAAACAATGGTTTCCATAGCTGTAATTTTAACCGTTAAAATATGTGTATTAGACGTACACATACGTATATATGTAGATGAAAAGTTTAAACAGTTACATTTTTAGATTTGGCAACGGAAACAAAGAAAAAAGGCACCTAGTACTTACCTATTAGCAGTAAGAGAAAAAAAAACTGTAAAACAAAATGTATGGCGTTAACCTCGCATGCTGGTCAACTATATTAACTAAAGGCACGCAGAGGTGACCTAAATGCTTTCTATACCTAACACGAAGCGCTAATTGTACTTCAATGACGTCAGTATAAGTAGCGTAGGCAGAGAAGCTAGACACTCCGTCTAGGAAGGAAAGGATTAAATTCCATCCCATACAAATCCGGAACGAGACGAACCTATTTGTAGAATGGTCTGATGAAATATAACAACCTAGCAACACTTTATTCGCAATCAAACTGTTGCAGCACGGTCCATTTTGTTGTAGTTATTGTTACACGAGAATCTCCCAGTATTATCGTTCAATCAAAACGTATTAGTAAACAACCTTTTGTGTTGACTGCCAGTTACAAAGGTGAGAGAAAGAGGCAAGGTTTTATAAACATGGTCGTACTCACCAAAAGTAACTCCTGAGGTAGATCTCCTCCGTTGTTGATGCCCCGGTTCATCGCCACAAACTGTTCCGGCAAAGGCTTATCTTTTACGCTGGGGTTGTGAAGTGAAGTGTTCAACATTATTATCGCAAAACTTAGAACGTAACACGTATCCGCGTTGGTGAAGATGTCCGGGTTTAGTTGGCAATATCTCTGAGCGAAACACTCCATCATACGATCGATCTTCTGCGCCTCGCCCGGTAGTCGGAAACTCCACAAGAATTGTCTGTAATAGATAATACAAACACTTAAGTATCGTTCCATTACACCCCAAGTGAGACTACATACTCGTAGGTAGCATCTATACGAGGCCTCGTTTTTTAACTTTCTATAAATAATAGCGACACGGTCGTCATTTTTCTGCAAGCCAGAAGAGACTAGTGTGAATGACCTTAGTGCAAAATGATATGTCTGCCAAGTGAAACATTTCCGAATGCCAAGTGAAGACGAGTCTGCAGACGCATGAATGGTTTATTTGTTTTATTCGACAAAAGTAGGTAACTGATCTGTTTCCAGCGAGTTTAAATGTTTTCAAATAAGATACACGGAAAGCAGCCATAGAACCCGGTACTAGGCACTCTACTTCTAGTTAAGTATGAATAGTAATTAATTAAAGCATTAAGCATATAGTGGTTCGAGGAAGTCCCCAATATGTTTAGGTTTTTTTTTTCATTCGTTGCTTAGAACAAGATTACAGATGTGCAGAATATTATTTAAAAAAAAATGTTTTTGCTTCGACTGTTTACTTGCTTCAATAGGAAATTTTTTTTTTATTAAACACATCTGTTTTCTCCGAAAATAACACGTAATCTTTTGTTTGCCTACAAATTGGGAGGAAACAGCGCTGCAAATGAATTAAGTACTGTACATATTAAAAAGAGATTAGATTACAGCTTCCTGTTTCATGTTTAGGTAGTCATTGTTATGTTTCAGTTTTACATTTGCGAATATATATTTGTATCTCTTGGATACTATTTACTTTTACTACTGAAGACTATATATTGCAGTTTATTATTTCGATTTCGTGTCACCACTGGCATATTATTTATGCAATAAATAAACTTGAAACTATTCCCGTTTGCAAAATAATATTCGCCTGAAATGGAATCGAGCAATTTGATCCAATTTCCAACCAAAGGCTTCGCTTGCCAGCCAGGAAACGGGCGTAAACCTCGTTTATATTTCACTAAAGGTTTCTGTATTAAAATGATTTTCTGATCAAAGAAGACTCTCATGTGTTGCCGGCTACTTTAAGTCTACTTTAGCCGATATGTTGAGACTTCCTTCAACTCACCTGAGTGCCTGAACTAGTATTAGATCCGTAAAGTCGTGTAATTCAACGAATGCTTTGAGCACCGCCTCATTGAATTCTGAACGTTCGCCGAGGTAGTCGCCTATCGCCGTCTTACTTAGACCTTCGCCTTTGTGAAGAAATTGCGCCACATCTTCGGGCGTCCTCTGCAGTAGACCGTTCTCGTACAGGTATTCGATACCTAAAAAGAAATTGGTACATGTTACGACAGTCAGCTTAGTGAACACAGTAATGTATTAGTAAAATAGTGAGAACTTTATTCGCCTCCCAGGCATTGTCACATGGCACAGGTGTACAAAGAGAAAATTAACGCACATACTTTAGCGAATTTTAAATTCAGACCATGTGTCTGAATGTGACAAAGAAAACCTTAAAACTACTCCGTAATGCATTAGAGTTTCTTTATTTCCCAACAATACTTTCTTACTAACCCTACCGATAAGTATACATATAATGTAAATCGCCATTGAGTGGGCCGCTTACGTTTCATATAAATTATAATACGTAGGTACCTGGGTTTATAAACGATATCAAACACAGGTTCACGATTTTCCTTCCTCAATTATTTATATTTGCGTCATTCATATTGAAACAGTCTTGTTTGGTGGAATACAAATTGCTTATTAATTTGAATAACATTTCGCATCTCCCATCTTGAAGGTGAAGCCTATTGAAAGTATAGACGAGTGGTTCACGGCGACAATATGCAAAATGTCGTGAAAGCGAGCGGTGACCGTGCCTGCATCCATTTAGAGCTACAATCGTAGGAGCAATGGAATGCAACTTCCATTCAAACAATGCCCACTATATGAACGCTAAATGCCGACCTTTCAATACAAAGCTAAGCATTTGCCAACAAGTTTGAATGACTGCATAAACCCTGATGGATACTAAAAACATGGCAAAGAAATAAAATCTGCTAGAGGAAAACGTAGCTTACAGTAATATTGAAACATTATTCCTTCATGGACAAAAGCAGAGTTGGATGCAAGAGACCCAAGACCGGGAAGAATAAAGGAGACCTAGACTCAGCACTGCGTGGCTGCAGGTAAGATAGAGAGAGATAAAACAAGACGAGATAGTAATTAATACTTCGGTCACATCTATCAACATAAACGCCAAACCACCGCGCTATACAATTTAAATGCTTGCGTCACGATGCTTCTGCGTACAAAATCCTAATGGTCTGCGTCTTAAATGACGTCATCCGCCCCCACACTGAGCTTCAATGGGGGGTAATAAGCGTGGGTTGAGAATTTCAGGTTCCAATCGTGATTAAATACCAAAAGTTACACACAATAACAAAGTATTTTACGGTTAGCCAAGGAAACTCTATCTATACCTATCAAAGATTTACCACCCAGAGTGGTGTTATTACGCTATTTTTCTCCATCGAAAAATTTATACCCTTTACGATAGATAGTCTGTCTCACAGACGATAAATATGAGCAATTTATCTTTCGTATCTCGTATGTCGGGAGAGTGTGCACTTTGGTTATTTTGTAAATCTCGGTGTTGACTGGGGCTTCCATCTTGCGGCATGCAACATTGCAGATAGCAGCATGACGGATCGTTGGTGCTAAGTGAGCGAGAACCGGAGCAACCGTGTGACGCTCGCAACAATAACAAGCTTGTTAGCGATAGCGCACTGGCGTCTGCGAAAAGACGAAACCAGATCGATATTTTGATTCAGCAACCTTTAAATGTAATTGGAAATAGCTGAGACGGCGTTTTTGTGTGGGAATCTATTGTAACAATTCAGAATCGCAAAATATTCAAGACCAAAAAATCCTTTTCCAAATGAAGACCAAATTTAAAGAAAAGTTAGATCACGAAAGGCCTGCTTCACGGCTGGCTGAATTTTTCAAGCTTTATTAGTCGGACTAGTAATTACATTTCCCAACGACTGACTTAATCGGCTGAATTTTACATAACTTATCAACTGTTTCGAATTTCAGTCGTAAAACTTGTTATGGAAACTGCAATGACATAGATAGTCGAATTGACACGGCGTATACGTAACCCAGTAAACAAGCGATTATGCTGATAAACAACATGATTAATGATAATAGATGCACGACAGTCTTTTGTAGTCTTCCAGTAGTCTAAAGTCCATTTTCTGTGTATGCTAACGAAACGAACCAAACAGGAAAAGTATATACGAGAAAGAAACGCTGGACAGTCTACGTCGAGAACAATGAAAGCACGTTGAATTATTTCCCGAGGGAAAGAAACCATTGGAGTCACGTATTTTACGTAATTTGAATGATGAATGCATATATCATACGAATAGGGCTTAGAGTTATACAATTACTGTGGACGACCATCACAGTTGTCCATAACAGTTGTTACTTCACAGTCAAATAAATATTTAATAGCGTCAGGTATTTTCACTCCTCGTTTATTGATAGCCTTTATTGCTTTCTTTTTTCTACTGTGTTTTTAATGAAGCAATTTAGATTTCAATCATGAAAAATCATGGAAATGCACCAATTTTTCGTATCTACAAGCGGCACAATTTAGGTCAAGAGTCAACCCTGAACTACCGATACGGACAGATTCCCGATGCGCGGGTATACTACCAGATTTAACCAGATCACAAATTAACGTGAATCCAGTCATCTGTTGAAGTGGTTCATAATCTGAATGATCATTTAAATTATATTGACCCTACATTTCAGACGTTACAGTTTCAAGAATGTTACTTAACTGTGCAATACTGACTAATATTACAACGAATTCTACTAACGGTCAGTTACGGATTCTTGGAGTTGGAAGCAAATATTGAGAAATATTACTGAGTAATTCCATCGAGCTGCAATTAATGCTGCGTTGTAGTTCATACAAAGAGATTTTGCAGATTCCTCATTTGGTCGCCATCAGATAGTTATTTATCTCTTGATGATCTTTAATTCCAATTTCCCAGGTTTTTATTAATGTTACTTCTCCATCTAATCACGTATGTTGTGTGGAAGCACTATTATAAAGCTATTAAGTTTTTCTGTAAATAGTGACCATATTTATGATTCTGAAAGAGCGATTACCCTTTACCGCAACGTCGCCGCCATAATCCAGCGTGGCTAATCCTGATGCGTAGCCGGCTTACCGCGCAGAAATAATTCTACCGCGTAAAGCCGGTCACAAAATGCTTTGAATTATAAACAAACGGTACTGCACGTGTTCTGGATAGTTTTAATTTTATCTAGAGAATATATTCAATTGTTATTTACCAATTGTCATTTAAATTCAAATGAAGATTTGCACAAATAAACTCAATAACTTGTGAAAAGCACCTGTATTTATCACGAAATATCATCCAATAACAGCAACGATGAAATATTTGATATGGTTTGATTGACCCCTTTTCGACAGTTCATACATTATTTGCAAAAGGATAATGGCTGTCATATAAACTCGTGTCCCTATTCACAAGATGACGTCATTAGGAAGTTGTGTAACCAGGTGCTGTATACGACTACATCCCATTACGCCTGCTCTTGAGAATAGGAGTACTCGAGCGTCTGCCGAGCTTGGAGCATGCATTCAGAAGACCTCGTGCCTTACATCTAACCTCTAGTGAAGCTAGTTGTTACTGTCAACATGACCTAATTAGTACTGGAACCCTCGCTGAAGTATCTCCCACGCGAGAAACGAAAAAAGATTTTCGCATTAATCAAAAACAGAAGCCTCAGCCAGAGATCCCGCATTATTCAAAAATACTGAGCGAGTTACGCCAAGCCAGTACATGTTCTTGTAAAAACTCTTCATTTCCCTCTAATGCGGGCACATGATTTATTATCATATCGAAAGCGTTCTTGATCGCGGTAATTTGTACCGTTACTTGCAGAAAACTAACCCATATCAAGTCTACCTACAAGAGTTAATTACAGGATGGGTACTACTGTTATCGATTACATCTAGCGTTGTAGCATATCTAAGTGATCGAGTTTAGTAGACATGATCACGAGAATAACGTGAGCTATGAGGCGTAACATGAACTCACATTAAGCAGAAACCGCTGTACTCTTTAGTCACATATTTGTCGACATCTGGAAATCTTTCATTGAAATACTGGAAGATTTTGTCAGTGATAAAAACGAAGAAAATTTGAAACAAACATGCGGAGTTTAAAAAGGTTCTTGTTTGGATATCGATTAGCTGAACCAATATTCACCCTGCCAAGATTAAAGCGGATCAAGGTCTTAACGCCATTTCTATATGAGGTAATAAACATAAATTTGGAAAAGCTTTTTGAAGAATATACTTTTTAAATATGAGATATTGGAGATGAGATAAGATACGACTAGTTTCGATACAAATGCGAATGGTGGAAGATATCGAAGTGACGCAGCTATTTTAAACTAGAACGTGATATAGTATGGTTTTCAAGGACAATATGCGCACGATATAACTGGCAACTAATAAAAGATGTGTAAGATAACATAATATCGCAAATAAAGTCAACTTTTTAGTTATTAGCATTTAAATAACTATAAGATCACAAAACATTTGAAGCCGGTTTAATCAGCAAGGTTCCTAAAAATGACAATTTGTAAATTGCCATTGTTTATTATGAGCCGCAGGTCATTTATCTAATTTACGATAGTAATCTATTAAACTCGGGAGTTGTCCGTTGGACAGGTGGAAAAGTGCAGGAATAGAACAATTTGCAGAATATGTCGTCCAACCGGCCGTGGGAACGCCGCACCTGTCGCATCGAATAGCATTGTACCAAGAATTCTACTCCTTTTATCGCCATTATTTTAATGATAAGAACTATAATTATTAAAAACCCCTTAACTGCTTCATATTTTTAATTCCAGCGCTCATATATTCCCAAATCTCTAATACAACGCAGCAGCTCAATCCCAGAACATTGAGCAAGGCAAAATTATCTGCATTGAGGATTTAAAAACCTTGATGGTAAGCCAAAAAACATAACGCAGAGATTGTCTACCATATAAAAATGCCTAGCCAACAACATACCATTTAAGCGTCTAAAACGTTAAGCATTTTGACTCAACGAAGTTTAGAACTACATCTGATTCTTTTAAGTGCTGCTCTCTCATTAACATTCAAAACTTATTTTACTGTAGTCTTGTGACTACAAAACCTAATGTATGCTACTGGTTATGTATAAATATAAATTCAGTAAGCATAGAAATAAATTCAGCAACCGAAAAGTTAAAATGTTTTTAATAAAACCGCGGCGGCGCCACAAGAATTTGTCGTCAGATTTTATGGAATTCTTTAGCGAACCAGATATTTCATTCCACGAGCTCTTAAATATATCCACACACATTGTATATGGTAGCCAAATGAGATAACACGTCCCAACCCAATGTGACCGATTTATAAGAAAGAAAGGCCAGAATCGTTGTTCATATAAAAAACCAACTTCGATACTTTCTCTATTCCAGTAATTGAAACGAACGGCTACACGGCTAGTTTTTGTGAGACAAACGGAGCAGGTATTACAGGCTACGGCCCTTAATCAAACGGGCTTGGATGATTCTCTCTAGAACGTATGTATTTGTTTTTTGCTCACCCTTCTTAGGGTCCATGTTGAATTTCTTCCTCCCTATACTCATCTGCTTGGCTTTACTGTTTTGCTTACACTCCTCCTGCCCATCCAGAGCCTCCAGCTCCGCGACCACTTCACCAAGCTCATCTTTGAGTTGCTGTAACAAAGAAAATTAAGGTTCATTGTGGCATCGGTAAACCAATTGCGTACTACAATTAGGATCTTTTCTTATTTCTATAATTTGTTAAGGTTTGAGTAGAAAAAGACGACCTAGTTCTTCAGATCTTGGTTTACTTTGGAGAATTTGGGAAAATAATGACTGTATATTTTTTAATTTCAAAATCGTACCAATTAATTAATTAATACGCGCATTCGCAATTTTTTGAATCCGTGTTGAGGTCAGGCGACAGATCCGAGTGAGGCTTTCAATTCCATCGGCATTCCTATTGCAGATCATGTATTAAATAAACACTTTGGTGTCAGTAACGGGCGTGAGTGGCGCCGGCGACCACAAGGCGAACCACAAGACTCAGCGCATTCTACGCTGCAGCCGCAAACGCAGCGCGGTGTTAGATTCAGAATACGAGCCCGATCGTATCGCAAATACGAGGTCTTCTGACGTTATTTGCATATTACAGACGTCGCGCGTCATTATCCTTACACCTTCTAATTTTCTGTACAGTAACGATTCAAGAGTCAAGGTATTTTCCTTGTCAAGTAATCCTTAAATACAAGTTGTTCTGATTGTGGTAAATTAACTTGAGAAACGTAATCCCCAGACTCTCACAAGATGATAGTTCCGGGTTTCGTGATTGCTTGTATGTTTTTGTGGAGATTGTATGCATACATTTCATTTGTTAAATGGCCGAACCTTTTTCTAACACACTGTGTAAGTAAGCATTATTTAAATGAATTAGAAGAGGTAAATCATTTCAATTAATTAATATCATGGCATATAAAAAGTCTTCTCCATCATCCTGTTCAGGATTTTACGCGAATGAACTCGTGCAGCTGACTATGAGGATTAATTACGAAATGCAAAGAAATAACAACCAGCTACTTATTACCTCCACGAGCCAGAACAAACGCAAGCCCAGTTGAAAATCACAAAGACTAACGAACAGGGAACAATGACCGAAAGTAGGTAGCTAGTGTCGTTAGTTCTTCGCGTTTGCATGGTTATTTTGCTGTACAACCCTACAACTTTCGGGGAACTGTTTTGTCGTCGTGAGCATGCAATTTAGATGTATTAGTGCTTAATATTTTGTTTTCTTTGACCTTGAATTATACCGTCTGCATGCACTTTCCGATCTATGTATAGAATTTTCATGTAAATCGACAGTAATTCTTTGTTTGATCAAGTATTGAAGAACATCATACTAACAATAATCAATACAGTTAATTTCAAGCCAAGGTCTTACTGAACGGTCTATGATAGAAAGTAACCCACAGTTTGCATACGTATTTATAGGATTTCGACCTATTGATTGCATTGTTCTAGCAATTGCCAACAGCTAGCCGACAACAGAAATGGCCGAATACTAACCCTGAATAATGTATCGTCTTGATAGAGTTCTTTAAAAGACTAATCGAAACTTTCTGTCACTAATAACCAGATATCTCCTAAAAGTAACAACAGAGAACTTATCAATAGACAGGCGTAGCCCGCAGTCTCCAAGAGGATCAGTGAATACGCCGTAATAGAAGCTCAAACAAGCACACAATGGCCGCTCGTCGCCACGGTCTGGCAACGCTAACATTATTTGCGGTCCGCTACCTATTCCCCCAGGAGACATGATACCAGCCTTCCTTGTCTAGACGATGTAATAAGCTAAATTTCGAGCAAGTAATAAACTTTACAAAAGCATGGTTAAGCCAAAACTTTAGACACCATTAATCAACTAATGGCTAACAGGCAAATTTAATTCGCACATCGAATGTTATACTATGAAATTATCTGATACTTGGCTGTAGTGCTTGGATGCGCCTACCATAATTACGCCAAGAGCTCTTGACTATCAAAATAGTGATGTGGCGCTGCGGTAATTATTACTTCAAGCTAATTAGCTTAAAATGTGTATACAGTCAGTCACGCAAAACAAAAGCTTATGTATGTTGAAATAAACATGACTACGAGGTCAAAGTTCGGATAATAGAGAACAGAGCGAATAGCGTATTGAACCTCGGACAATGGAGGAATAAAGTAAACAATAACCTGCTGACGACGTTTATAGAATTGCAATTTGCATTAGCTTTACAAGTCGACGAGCATTCCAAAACCAACAACCAGAATAAATTAGTATTCTTGCCGCAAACAAAAGTCACCTGCTCCTAACAAGGTTATTTTCAGGCAAGCTTATTTAGATGTCCTGACCTTAGTTGGTACATTTATACAGAATGCTGAACATTTCTACGGTGCAAATAATGAGGTTGACAATAATTTGATCCTCATTTATAGTGTTTCCAGTGTAGGCCCGCACTCTAGCTTAATGCCGTCTAGACGGGTTTTTGCCCTGCAAATGCAGCAGGTGACTGAATTCCTTACAAGTAGAAAAAAGCCGGATGCAGCACTAAAGCCGCATTTTGGCTTTCAAGAGTTAGAGTGAACTTCTACTACGACTATTATATCGAACGTTCACGATGGAGGTGAATATTTTTGTAGTCAGATTTTGTATATTCAGTAGTTTGATTTTTTTTTTGTGTTTTACAATACCTAGCAGCCAGGACTCTGGATGTGTGTGCCCGGTTGATGGCAATAACCTCGCTCCCTATTATATGGGACTTAAACATAAATGGCAAAATATGGAATAGTACACCCATATTTTTCCAGTTACACCTCTGCTTAACCCCTTCGGGGATTACAGGTGTGACGTTATTTTATATTATTTTGAACTCAATTATTCAAGTTTAGAACAACGAGAGACCCTTCGGCCGTCTGGGTTACTGACATGACAACGACTGCCTCGTATAGGATAAATCACAAACAAGTGACGACCTAACTAAACAATGACACAACACGTATCGTGTCGTGATTCATCCCAATTTATGCGACACAATAATAATTGAAAATTGGAGATTCTGAGTACTGCTGCTGTGCAAAGGAAGTCACTGATACCCTGATGTTTTATTAAATAATTATTTTGAAATCACCGCTTTACATTGGTGGTAAATACTGTCCGGTCAATCGGTGATGCACCCTTGCGCGGTGATGCATTGCAGCAAAATATTGATGATTAAAGGTGATTCGTCATTCAAAAAAGCAAACGTTTTTGTGAACTACTTATGAAATTCAGCATATTTTAGTGAGAATAACCGCTTTTACTACTAATCAATCTCACAACACTACTTGTCGGCGACAAGACCCTATCTGGGTAACGTGGCGCAAGTAGTGGAGGGACCGCTACGTCAAAAATCAGTGAAACCAAGTTGTGTGAAGGTGAAAGTTCCAATTAGACTCTAATTAGAATCATGTAAGACTATGCTAACTAGAATTGTATTAATCAGATTTTACGTTTATTATAATATTAGAATAGGTTTAAGACTAATAAGACTGATTCGTATCATGGTGTTTTTTGGATTGATCTTGGCTCAAAACGAATAAATCCGTTTAAATTGTAAAAATCAAGCAAAGGGTTCCAAAGATATAGGATAAAACATAAATGTAAACAAAGAGACTTGGTGAATTTTTAATGTTTTTGTTCTAGGAAATATTGTATATAAGGTATATTGTTTAAAACTCTTGCAGCATATTATTAAGCTATGTATAAGGAATATATGTGCCAAAAATTATGTAAATACGACATAAGGTTAAGTAAATAAACGGCTTCAAAGGTGTCGGCAATAGAAAAAATCAAAGTAAAAAGAGGTCTAAAATCGCGGGCCACAGAAAGGTAAAGGCGGCGGGTATTTAAGTTGCGCGTGTACCCGCCACTAGTCAGTCGCAGAGCAACCGTCGTAGAAGCAACAACTCAAGTATAGGAGCCGACACCGAAGAGCAGAAAAAGGAAGCAAGTGTTTTATTTCGGTCCCTGCTATATTTCTTTAACAGAATAGGTACTTATTTCTTTATCAGAGTCCCCTACATAGGGACGAGGTCAGAGACGCATTCAGGGGTGCGTGGTGGCGTGTGTCACCAGCTACGTTGCAAGGCACACACGTCAAACATAAGTGGGAGACGTCTCAGGTGGATTGCGGGTACTGGACGTGCCCCAGTCGACCGCCACAGTTGGTCCTTCGAGCCGGATTCCCTGCTGGAAGAAGACAGAAGAGTCCAGAAGTTCAGAAGACTAAGAAGATTTCAAGATGCCGGTGACCAGGTCGCAGAAGGATGCTCCCTTACGCCCGTCGTCCCGTCCCGCTGAAGGGGACGCGGCGGCAGAAAGGTCAGGGTCAGAAGGGGTCACGTCTGCGTCAGCGTCATCAGGAACAGAAGAGTCGGGAACTTCATCGGGCACGAAGACTTCTTCAGACACCGTCACTACGAAGGGGACTATGACTACCTACACGACGGATACGACTGCGACCACAGCGGCGTCCGAGAAGATCGGACAGAAGAAGAAGGAAGCCGCACAGAAGAAGACGACCGAGACCCCAGAAGATGTCCCGGAGAAGGGTGTGGATGGTTCTGCCACAACCCTTAAGCCGAAGGGGGTCATACGTCGAGCCAGGTCTACGAAGACCACCAGCTCTTCAGCCAGAAGACGCGAGCTAGAAGCCAGAGAAGAATTGGCACGTCTGGAGCTGAAGCAAGCCCAGGCTGCGGCGAAGCTAGCCCGCGTCAGATTGGAGATGGCACAGTGCCAGGATGATGACTCCGTGGATGAAGACCTGGAAGACAGAACAGCACAGGTGCAGAACTGGATCGAGACATCGATACGAGAAGATGGCGACCTGGAACCACCGGAACAGCGAGGTCAGCGCCCACCAGAAGAGCTCCAGAAGGTGAAGCCTGAAGAGAACTCTTCAACCAAAGGAGCTACGATCGAAATTCAAACGTTGGCGACAGCTTTAAGAGAAGCCTTTGCCACAAAAGGAGGACCAGCATCACAGCCGAAGTATATCCACGAATTACCGTACTTCGACGGCAACAGCAGCGAGTGGCTGGCCTTCAAGGTCGTATATGAAGATACGGCTCCGATGTTTAGCGACGTACAGAACATGGCGCGACTTAGAAGAGCTTTGAAGGGCAATGCAAGAGAAGCCATCAAGAGCCTGCTGTATTCGGAGGCATCCCCATCAGAAGTGATCCAGGCACTCAAAAGAAGATATGGAAGACCAGATGCGCTGGTGTTGGCAGAACTGGACAAGATCAAGACGTTGTCGAAGATTCAAGAAAATCCAAGAGACATCTGCATCTTCGCGAGCCAGATCAACAACAGCGTAGCTGCTATACGAGGATTGAAGAAACCTCAGTACCTGCACTCACCTGAGATGGTGAAGCAAATAATGGAGAAGATGCCAACCGTCCTCAAATTTCGGTGGTACGACTTCGCAGCAGCAGCAGAAGAAAATGAAGTCTCCAACCTGGTGCTGGTATCGCAGTTCCTGAACAGAGAAGCAGACAAATGTGGAGCCTTCGCGACTTCAGAAGAGAAGATCGGGTTCAAGAGGATTCATCGACAAGCGGCGCACTCTACGAAAGAAAAGGACTTCAGAGAAAAGGATTCAAGACACTCGGAGAAGACTTGCCCTATGTGTGAGGGTGAACACTTTCTCGTCGACTGTCAGAAGTTCCAGAAGGCGTCGGTACAAGATCGGTGGACAACAGTTAAGAAGAGTCACGTCTGCTTCAAATGTCTTCAAGGGAAGCACCGGAAGGAGAGCTGCAGGAAGCCGTCATGCAAGGAGTGCAAGAGGTGGCATCATCATTTGCTGCACGTCGACACAGAAGAAAGGACTTCTGGTGACAAGAAGAAAGAAGAATCACAAGAAGTAGCAAGTGTCATGGCGTCAGTAAACACAATGAGCAACGCACGAGCTTACCTG
Source organism: Hyppa rectilinea (assembly GCA_951799385.1). NCBI lineage: Eukaryota > Metazoa > Arthropoda > Insecta > Lepidoptera > Noctuidae > Hyppa > Hyppa rectilinea. Next base: position 7,460,057 of record OX637309.1, on the reverse strand, counting down.
AAGATTGTTCCAGTGGAAGTCTTCGGAACGAAAGGATCAAAGAAGATACTGGCCCTCATGGATGAAGGGTCAACAGTATCCCTGTTGGATGAAAGCGTAGCAAAGGAGGTCGGCGCCAAAGGAACCGAAAAGGAACTGGTCATCGAGACAGTGGGAGGCAGGCTGATAAGGAAGAAGGACTCTCAAACGTTGGATCTCGCAATCAAGGGGATTCATCAGGAAAGCAAGAAGATCCTGAAGAGAGTCCGGACTATCGACGAGTTGAAGCTTGCACCGCAGTTCCTGGACAAGAAAAGGATTCAAGATTGTCAACACTTGAAGAAGATTGCCGACTCTCTATACTACGAAGAAGAGTCACCACAGCTGCTCATCGGTCAAGATAACTGGGAGCTGATCGTGACTCAAGAAGTAAGAAGAGGGAAACCAGGAGAACCAGTTGCCTCGAGGACAGGACTTGGATGGGTGCTCCATGGGTCAGACACAGGAAATGCAAGAGTGGTACACTTTCTGAACTCGTGTCTCCACGTCAACACGCCAGAAGAAGAAATGCATCAAGCCATGAAGGATCACTTCGCGATCGAGGCGCTCGGCGTGCAGCCAAGAAGACCTACCACTGACTCCGAGGGAAGAGCACTCGCCATCCTAGAGAAGACTTGCAGAAGACTAGAAGACGGTCGATTCGAAGCTGGACTGCTGTGGAAGAATGAAGAAGAACAGATGCCAGAGAGCTACGCGTCTGCCCGGAACCGGTTGATCAACATCGAGAAGAAGATAGACAAGGATCCCCACTTGAAGGCAGAATACAACAAGCAGATACAGCATCTAATCGACAGCAAGTATGCAGAAGAAGTACCTGGTGGACAAGAAGACTCCAAGAAGATGTGGTACCTCCTTCACTTCTCCGTGGTACACCCGCTGAAGAAGAAGATAAGGATCGTTTTCGACGCTGCAGCCAAGTCAAAGGGTAGAAGCCTCAACGATGCTCTTCTGCCAGGACCGGATCTACTGCAGTCGCTTTTTGGAGTGTTGCTACGATTTCGACAAGGACCCTTAGCAGTGGCAGCTGACATCAAGGAAATGTTCCTGCAAGTGCGCATCAGGCCAGAAGACCGAGACAGCCTGAGGTTCCTGTGGCGGGAGAATGAACGTGACGCGTCACCAAGAAAATACAGAATGACATCAGTGATCTTCGGCGCTACTTCGTCTCCGAGCACAGCGATCTACGTGAAGAACCGAAACGCAGCTGACTACAAGGAACAGTTCCCGGAAGCTGCAAGGGCAATCGAGCTGAATCACTACATGGACGACTATCTCCACAGCTTCCATTCAGAAGAGGACTGCAGAAGAGTTACGGCACAAGTAGACTTCATACACAAGAAGGCAGGCTTCGAACTCAGGGGATGGGCATCAAATCAACCTGAGCTACTACAAGACCTGAAGACTGAAACAGCAGAGAAGACAGAAGTGGACCTTGGCGAGAAGGAAGAGAAGACACTTGGATTGCGCTGGTTTACAAGGAGAGACTCCATCGGCTTCAGGGCGAATCTCAGAAACACGCCTGAAGAAATAGCCATGGGACTCAAGGTGCCTACGAAAAGGGAAGTCACCAGCGCCGTGATGTCAACCTTCGATCCATTGGGGTTAGCATCACCAGTTCTCGTCCAAGGCAAGAAGCTGCTTCAGAATATATGGAGAAGCGGCGTCGGTTGGGATGAAGAGATAGAAGACAAGGAGTACGAGGCATGGAAGACTTACCTGGAGAAGATGAAGCTGCTTCAGGATCTTCAGATCCCGAGATGCCTGGCACCACGTCGCATCGAGGGGGAGCTGCACACCTTCACAGACGCAAGCGAGACGGCGTATGCGGCAACGGTTTACTGGAGGACAGAAGATCAAGATGGAACTTACCACGTCAGCCTGGTAGCTGCGAAAGTCCGAGTCACTCCGCTGAAGCCGGTGTCGATCCCTCGCCTCGAGTTGCAAGCAGCCCTCCTGGGAAGCAGGCTGGCACGCTCAATAGAAGAAGAACTGGATCTGAAGGTGGAAAGAAGAACCTTTTGGACGGACTCCAGCATCGTACTCTCTTGGATCAAGACGGACCCGAGAACCTTCAAGACCTTCGTGGCTCATCGATTGGCGGAAATAGAGGATCTCACCAGACCACAAGACTGGAGATGGGTGCCTACTGCGCAGAATCCAGCAGATGAAGCGACACGCGACGTACCGGAAAACTTCGACTGCAATCATCGATGGTACACCGGACCGGAGTTCCTGCGAAGGGAAGAAAGTTATTGGCCAGAGGCAAGAACCTTCAAGAAGGAGACTACCGAAGAAGAAAAGACCACGCACGTCACGACAGCAGCAAGCATCGCGCATCCAGCACCAGATCCGGAAAAGTTTTCCTCGTGGAAGAGACTCCGACGAGCCACTGCCAGAGTACTGCAATTCATCCAACTCTGCAGGCAAAAGGAGAGGGTCAACGTCAACCAGGAAGATCCCACCTGGAAATTATTAAAAGGAAAGAAGCCGGTCACGATTGGAAAACAACAGCGGCCTCTAAGAAAAGAAAGGAAGTACTTGCCGCTGGACGCAGACCTGTAAAAACGAGCTGAAGGACTGCTGCTGAAAAAGAGTCAAGAAAGGAGCTTCAAAGAAGACATCAGGTGTCTGCAGCAAGGGAAGCAATTGGAAGGCAGCAGCAGACTAAAGAAGCTCGACGTGACATTGGAGGAGGAAGGATCGACGCGATACAGGGTGTGACAAGGGACTACAAGCGACCCATCGTGCTCGACAGTAAGGAAAAGATAACGCGGCTCATAATAGAAGATCTCCACTGCCACTTCAACCATGGAAACCACGCGACAGTGATGAACGAGATCCGACAACGCTTCTGGGTACTAGGACTGAGGTCAGCGATCAAGGCAGTTCAACACCAATGCCAGTGGTGCAAGGCAAAGAAGGCGAAGCCACAAGAGCTTCCGACTGGCAACCTACCTGCTGAGAGGCTGATGCACAGCAACCCTCCATTTACGTGCACCGGCATAGATTACTTCGGCCCGATGACCATCACCGTAGCAAGACGCCATGAGAAGAGATGGGGAGCTTTGTTCACATGCCTAACAACCCGGGCTGTGCACATTGAGCTCACCCCTTCACTCTCCACTGACAGCATGATTATGGCGCTACGATGATTCGCTGCAAGAAGAGGGATGCCGAAGACAATCTACACGGACAACGGAACAAACTTCGTCGGCGCCAACAAAGAACTCAAAGAGGCGCTCGACACTATGAAGCAAGAAGACCTCATCTCAGCAGCGGGGAAGATCAGCGTACAATGGAAGTTCATTCCTCCTGGTGCGCCCAACATGGGTGGCGCATGGGAGCGTTTAGTGCGATCCATCAAAACCGCACTAGACGCCACACTCCACGAGAAGCATCCACGTGAGGAGGTCCTCCACACCCTCCTGCTGGAGGCCGAGCATATAGTCAACTCTCGGCCTCTCACTCACCTCTCCGAGAACCCTGAGGAGGAAGCACTCACACCCAACCACTTCCTCCTTGGGCGATCCTGCGGCGCAACGAGAATCGGCAGCTTCGAAGACAGCGAGCTCGTGGGCAGACACACCTTGAAGGCCACGCAGCGACTTGCCGACCACTTCTGGCAACGTTGGCTGCGGGAATACCTGCCCACCCTGCTACCGAGGAAGACGACGGGAAGAAGCGGCGCCGCTGATCTACGCGTCGGAGACATCGTGTTGATCGTCGACCACAGCCTGCCGAGGTACACTTGGCCACGCGGCAGAATCCAGCAAGTGTATCCAGGACCAGATGGGCGGACCAGGATCGTCGACGTCGAGACCAGAGGAGGAGTGCTGCGAAGACCCAGTTCGAGAGTGGTGCTGTTGGTGCCGGGAATTTCGCCGAACCAGGTGGACGGTGCTGCGCACGAGGGGGAGAATGTCGGCGACAAGACCCTATCTGGGTAACGTGGCGCAAGTAGTGGAGGGACCGCTACGTCAAAAATCAGTGAAACCAAGTTGTGTGAAGGTGAACGTTCCAATTAGACTCTAATTAGAATCATGTAAGACTATGCTAATTAGAATTGTATTAATCAGATTTTACGTTTATTATAATATTAGAATAGGTTTAAGACTAATAAGACTGATTCGATTCAAGTTTGAAAGGATTTTGTTACAATGTTCAAAATATTTACGTAGTTTGAAAACATGATTTTTTGTTTATAGGATTTTTTAGGTATCATGGTTTTTTGGATTGATCTTGGCTCAAAACGAATAAATCCGTATAAATTGTAAAAATCAAGCAAAGGGTTCCAAAGATATAGGATAAAACATAAATGTAAACAAAGAGACTTGGTGAATTTTTAATGTTTTTGTTCTAGGAAATATTGTATATAAGGTATATTGTTTAAAACTTTTGCAGCATATTATTAAGCTATGTATAAGGAATATATGTGCCAAAAATTATGTAAATACGACATAAGGTTAAGTAAATAAACGGCTTCAAAGGTGTCGGCAATAGATAAAATCAAAGTAAAAAGAGGTCTAAAATCGCGGGCCACAGAAAGGTAAAGGCGGCGGGTATTTAAGTTGCGCGTGTACCCGCCACTAGTCAGTCGCAGAGCAACCGTCGTAGAAGCAACAACTCAAGTATAGGAGCCGACACCGAAGAGCAGAAAAAGGAAGCAAGTGTTTTATTTCGGTCCCTGCTATATTTCTTTAACAGAATAGGTACTTATTTCTTTATCAGAGTCCCCTACATAGGGACGAGGTCAGAGACGCATTCAGGGGTGCGTGGTGGCGTGTGTCACCAGCTACGTTGCAAGGCACACACGTCAAACATAAGTGGGAGACGTCCCAGGTGGATTGCGGGTACTGGACGTGCCCCAGTCAACCGCCACACTACTGTTATTCACTTTCGCTGAGATATTAACAAATGAACCTTTCACCGAAATCATATCATCAAAAGTGAATGCTACGAATTCGCTACGGGTTACATTGGCATATCAACCTGCTGATTTCAGATAGCCAATGTAATTTTATTAGTTAGTTTTACATTCTATTCCGAGGAGATTTTGGCTAAGTAAAACCAGCCGCATGGGTCGATCGAATAGGTAAGTTACGCTTGCCGCGGTTGGTCCGTGGATGAGTGACCAGTCTTACATAGCAGGAACTTCCAAGCTTCTGAAAACAAGTTAAGCGGTTGGTCATTCGTGGATTTTTGACAGTCTTTGCGGGTCGTCAGAAGTCCGAAAGTCTGATTATTATTAAGTAACTAGCTGTGCCTGCGACTTCGTCCGCGTGGAATAGTGACTTTTCGGGCAGCATACCTTAACAAATGTTCGCCGTGATTCTTTAAATTGACATAACTTTTTTATTTATGAACCGATTGACATGAAATAAACACTAAATGTTAAGTGAAGCTTACTACAATATATAAATGAAAACCGCATCTAAATCGAATACGAGTTTTCTGATATTAGCGTGCACAAACACACAGACAAACAGACAAACCGACAAACAGACAAAAAAATTAATTACAATTTCGGGTTCGGCATCGATAAAATTACAACTCCTGCTACTTTTTTTATATTTTTTCATTGTACAGACACCACTTTTCTACAATTTTATTATATGTATAGATATAGGTTATTACTAAGTAACTGGGTTGTGGAGGTCAGATAGGCAGTCGCTCCATCGCGCTCGCATCCGGTTAGACTGGAAGCCGACTCCAACATGGTTGGGAAAATTCTCGGCAGACGAAATTAATTTTACATTCATTATTCACTTCAATGTGTTTGTACTTTATTGGATGGATTCCCTGTTCGAGACCGTGACGTTTTCAGATAACCGTACAAATTGAAAAGACCGAGAATCCCCAGCGTTGCCAGATAAGACTAATTACGGAAAGGCATTCGATCAAAGGCATTATCTCGTCCAGACGTATTGAGCGGATATCGGTCCAATTCAATAGGAACCGTTTGTAGCAGGGTTTCTCTGAGAATATGTGGAGCTCTAAATTGTATGCATAAGTCCACATGACATCGCGATCACGAAGATTTGTAACTGCGTCGGCTCATTTGGATGCGATGTGAGCTCAGCACGTAATGGATAGCGATTAAGTCTCGCGCCGTATAAATAGCTGGGGACACGAATACCCTGGTGTTGCAGCAATTGTGAAGAAAATAGCGACAGCACGCGGTCTGACTTTAAATACGCCCGTCATAAAATGACGCTTTATGAAGGCAAATCCTTATGTGTGCATAGTTACATTAGTTTCATTGTAATAGATATGAGTCAAAACTAAAATGATTCACCATTGTTTTGACGGCAATTAAAATTTAACTAAGTATTGGAAATTAGACGTGCGTTTTAAAATTTATCGTTGTGGTTTTCTGTCTAGAACAGAAGCTGTAGTTGGCGATTATTTAACTGTACGGCCTATGTCTACTCTCTACCGCTTTTGTATGAAGTTACTTAACATATTAGCTGTAATTATTTTTTATAATAAGCTTTTGCACGCGGCTTAGTCCGCGTGGTAGTCGGAAATGATCCCACGGAAACGTACTACCAAGATAAAAAGTATCCCATGTGGAAGTCCAGGTGGACTGGACTACCCGTGTGCTAAATTTCGTCCAAATCTGTTCAGCCGTTTTAGCGTGAAAGAGTAACAAACAAATTCGAACATTCTATTTCATGCTCAAAGGTTATATAAACTAATTTAGTGACAGTTACATAACTAGATAAATATAACCATTTTGGTAATAACAGTCAGAGTGAGCCATATCCGTTATTATAAACAATTGAACTCTACGAAAGTGTGACCCCGGCCCACGGTATTATATAATATTATTTAGTCACAGATTAACTTTCTATGACTTTTAAACATCTAATAATGTAACAATCCGAAGACGATTCCACTGCCTTTAAAATGCAATTTTGTTAACCATTATGTACATTGTCCAAATGAAACAAATACATCTATAAGGGGACTTAAATAACGTTCGTCAATATGAAGCGACGTGGCATGATTGAAACACAATTTAACAACAGACTATGATCAATGGAACTCGGTGAAAAGGGCCCACATCGATCGGGATTCCGACATTGATAAATCAAGCCAGTATAGCCATTGAATCTATTGATATTTGACCCAAAGATTGAGCAACTAATAAGTCAATAGGTAGGAATACTGTTTTCAATCAGGGGAATATTTTGAGCTTGGCTGTTATACGTTGTTCATAAATAATTATGACGTAACTTCCCACATGTGACTAATTACTCAATGTTTAAAATACATCTCGACAAATGAGAAGCACATATGGGAGTAGTTCCTCGTGTTACAACTATTTATAGTTAATTAAGGAAAACAAATCAATGAACTTTAAGTTACATTTATGAAATAAAACACCGCCCCTAGAGTAGCAACTTCTAATAATTCACGCAAAAGAAGTATAAGATCAGAACGTATAATGATCAGTATTTTCAAGAATTACGTGTGGAAGCCGGGGGCATTACTACACCAAAAATATTCCCCGTAACCTAACGTAAGTATCAAAGAAGAGCGACCAACAGTTGCGCAATGTTCATTAATTTCAAGCAGGTAATATTTACCACTTAGCATAGTGTCTGGAATAAGGAAAAACAAGTGTATCACAAGAGCTGTGTATTAGTCACATAAAATCACTACTTCGCAAACGGCTCCAATTGTATTATTTGTGCAATCATCTTGATGAAATCTATTGAGAGTGGACTATAAATCTGAATAAAGTAACCATGCAGCGAGCAATCATGTAATTCAAACTGCAAAGGTCTATTTGCAATTTCAACAATTGCTTGTATGCCTGTTATGTTCATTGTTATTTAATTAGGGACTTTTGTATCATTGTGTTTATTCTTAGCTATATTTTATGTCGGAGGTACAGTCCGGATCCTTCACGAGACATTGGCGGCACGTAACGAAAGCGAGCACGCGAATCCTTAGAGACTTTCCCCTATTAATTCACTTTCCCGACGCTGTTTGACTCCAATTTCGTAGAGAGATCGATTCGGTGTTGTTATCTTTTGATTGCCAATATTCTAGACACGTATTTCTTCTTAGTCTAGAAGTCTTGTTTACGATGTTATGTACTTAACATGAATGGTTTAAAACAAACTAACGTAAAAAGTATGAAAAAGCTAGTTCAGAGAAGTGATTAATTAAACATTTGCGTCAAAGTTAACGTTGAAATCGCATGGCATTTGGGCAAAAAGAAAGGCTCCACCATAATGTTGGTAATTAGGCACACAAATGTTGTTTAAAAGGTAAAGTTCACCATAACTCCATAAGCCGCATTAGGTTGTCTGTGTTGAGTTACGCAGGCGGTCGGTGCCACGTGACTCACGTGAACAAACAGTACCCTCGACAAGTGAACCGCTGGGGCGGATGCATATTTACTTATTTACAAACTTTGCTTCCGCGTCCCGACTAAAATATTATCTTTTAAGGGTAACGACTAAAATAAACCAAAATAAGGTGTGGTCGGAACACCACTATATTGGCCTAAAAATGTAGTTAAAAGGTTCTAAAATATTGAAAGCTTTTTAAGAGACATTTTAATTTATAAATAAACTGAGAGTCCAGTGACTCAGAAAATATACAAAAATACCTTGAATATGGACGAAAATACATGCAGAAGATACAATCATTCCGAGAAGTCTTCCGTAAACTCTTAGTCAGTATATTTTGAGATGATACGTTTACACAGACTGTCTACAAAATGCCCTAAGTAAAGAATCTAAATATGTTCAGAGAGAAGTAAACCACACGTTATAAAAATAAAACTGTCAGTTTAAAATGTAGCGTTAACGTTTCTAACAATAGCTTTCAGGTCAATACTTAGCCCTTAACGACACGGTCCATCGGCTAATGGCGTAGCTAATGTATGACCGAGCTATAAATATATAGCCTATATTATTAGGGCGCAGGCGTTTTCACATAATTTATTAGCTATGCAATGTTAGCAACGATGAATAGAATTGTGATAATCCGCTAACGAGAATAAATTAGTATTTGAAGAGATATCAGAACTCACAATTTATCGAAATGATTGAACATGATTAGGATTAAGTCTGACTAAAGGTTTACTAATGGGATTTTAATGTATCAATCATAATTTAGTAATATTAAGTTTTACTACGTCGTATTAGATTGGACCGGTTTGAACTGCACGCGCGCCGAGGTGAATCGCCTCAGAACGTAATGTGAACAGTTCCTGGCAGTGTTCCCAACCGCAGCAACAAATTATACTATTGTCATTGCACGCAGACGTACTGCTACGACCTTCACACCCATACCAACTGGAGAACTAGAGTTCCGTTAATATCACACCGATGCTAAATTAATTCAATTCACACTCAGGGTTACATCTACGAAGACATTGGGTAAACAAATAATTGGCCAAGACTGTTTCCAGCAAAATAGTTTCATCAACGAATCAAGTAATGAACATTAGGTCAAGGAATATTAAAAGTTCAATTGGAAGCAGTATCGTTGAAGCCCAGCTACTCAGTAAAAATAATTTAAGCATTCCATTAATTGCCCTTTTAAGAAGTAGTTTATTTCGATTTTCTATCATTTATATACCTTGGGTGAAACATCAAAAGCACTCATAATTCAAGCTCTACGAATTTGAATATAGATTTTAAGTCAAGAAGGCTTTGCCGCGAGTTTCGTGTGGAATTTTCTGGGCACTTAAACTCTCAAATACATAATTATGTTTCTGAAACTACATCGTCGAAAGAAAATTAGTCTTTCACTTATGTTTGCATCCCAAAAGCGACCGGGAAGGGTTCCAACGAGGTGTATTTTCAGTACTTTTAGTGGTTGGCCCAGTGATATTTACCATCCAGCATTGTCTGCCAGCTCAACTATTATTGGAGTTACCATTTTTGAATGAACTGTGATCTTTCGCGGGAAGACTGCGTTCCTTGAACCGCAATAAGATTACGTATACGAAATTCTTGTGACGCTGCATGCATTGATGTCAACATAAAATGCAAAACATCGTCTCACATATCGAATATTTTGTATCCTTACTTACAATGATTTAATATCGATGCATTTATAAATTACATTCACGCATATTTCGTTACAAATCTTTCGAAAACTGGGCCAAGAACAGTATTGAAACATGCTGAACGCAGCCGAAGCGGCGAAAGGAGGATGAACTTAAACTTATCTAAAATACTTTCAAGGATAGTGCCTAACAATGGGGGATATAAAGTAATCTATGGAAACGATTAATTGCTAGTTTCCACAACGATGTATCGCGAAATTAGTACAACATTATTTTTCTATACATTATTAAGTATCGACGTTAAACAACCCGGTAGACTAGAACTGGCGTTGTGAAAGTATTTAATTACTGCCAACTTATCATTGACACGAAATCTAAGTGCGATGTCTATAGTTTTTCGTGTCCAACGTTTTCATATTATTAGTTGTATGTAAGTACGTGATTTAGTATTACCTAATACGTATCAGTTCAAAATAATTTTAGCATCCTATTTTAAGATTCCTAGTATCGCTGAGTAAGCCGGTATTTAATAACCAGTTTCAAATACTTTATTATGATATTATTCATGAAGACAGTGCATTTGCACGAACCGCTCCAGTTAACGCAGACTTAGCTCATTTTTTCACGTATATTTTGCAATCGTGTAAGACGGTGTAAGTTATGTTAATTACGTGTCTTCGATTGTGTTATACTTCAATCTCGTCCCAGTTCACTTCATCCATGAATTTAGTGATATTTTATAAACGATACTTGCCAATCCAAGAACCTATTTGTCCTAAAACTGAACTTTGATACTTTAAACAATGTAAATGTACAAAAATCTTCTATACCTTATTCATACAGTAGATAGATAGTATTCATGTTCATTCATACACTAAGTTGATATAATTACTATACAGGACTTTTGTACTCCCTTGTAACAGAGGCAAAACTTAATCAAGAACTTGGCTGGAAGAGGACCATACGATTTTACGCGAGATTCTGTCTGTAATAACTTTTGCAATCTCTTCCGCCACGTAGAAACTTTGTTGACAGAAACTTGACTCTTTCTTGTGACTTAATTAAATCACAGCTAGTTATTTAAAACTGTCGTTGTTTCGGTAGCCTTTTGACTTTCTCTTGCCTGTTTAATATAATAAATAAATAATATCCTTTGGACATTTCACACAACGCCATAATAATAATATAGTCCCAAGCTAAGCAACCTAATGCTTGTGTTTTGGTAACGAGATGGCTGATAATATTTTGTATATGGGCGAAACCGGGAATTTCATACGCCCATTATTCTTAGGACGCTGTTAACGCATTTAGAGCAGAATTAGAAAAACTCCAGTACTCATAGAACCATGCATTGCATCTTTCAGTTGTCATGAAACAGTGCAGGAAAGTACTCCGATCGGGCGTCTATAATAAACGCGACACATGCTTTAAACGGTCGTCGTCGTATCTAGCTACATTGACTGGGTTATAAATAGACCGCTTACAAAAGAGTTGCGTTTTTATTTCAAATCCTTCAGTGATGTAATCCGTTCACTTGCCATCTATGGAAATATTATTAGTAGAAGTTTCATCTACATCTTTATTATTTCCTAGAATATAATTCCTGTTTATTAAAGCGCCTGATGTGGTAATGACATAAGAATGCTCTAACGTAAAATGACATCAGTCGAATGCGGCTAGGCTACGTGGTACGCGACCTTCAGGTGTGGCCGGTGAAGTGAATAACAACAAGTCAGAGACTTTGTATAAGTGATTGTTACATTAGTTTGATGCAATGAGATGGTATGCCTTCGTTATATGTACACAGTTACCAAAGGGACTTAGGTTAGATTAGCACATGACAGTTAAATCGATTACCATGGAGACACCGGCAACCCATTGTTCAGTTTCATGTTTAGAATTGGCTGTTAGGAATTTGTAAAGATACTATAAATTTAAATTTACATAAAACAATTGCAGTTAGTCTCGCATAAACTCGAAAATGGAATAGGCTATTTGATTTTTTTTTTGTTGTGTTCGCCACAATACTGGGGTAGTTCGGAAAAAAATTAAAGGTTTTTTTTAAATTTTTATCCAATATTTTTTGGCAGTTCACTGGGTTCTCTAACATAATATATTGCTTAAATTATTAGGGCAAACATGACTATAATTTGATTCGGAAATTTAATTTGCCATATTTAGAACAAAACTAAACAATTATCTGTGAACTGTGACATGTACGCTATTCAATAAAGGTAAGTAATTAGTTTAAGGAAATTTTAATATAAAACCATGAAATGAGAAATTCTAAACTTTTTCCTGATAAAGTTTATAAATGTCAGATTTTTTGTGATGCTAACGTATATACCGACTCCAAAACATGGTCGCAATTAAGAGCCATATTTATAGTATTAATGTTTCACACGAAGGGTAAAGTGAAAAGAATTGAACCGGATTAAAAAACCTCGAACCACAAGCCGCGGTTAATAACCCATGAGGCAGGAGTTTTTAATAAAGATTTCATATACGGTTTCTACAATACTTAGTTGTTATAACCCAGCGAGCGTGTTTCCTGCGAGTTAAAATAAGTACATGTAAAAATAATAAAGTGATTCACCGGTTTCCACGCACAAACCAACGGGTACTTTGGCCTTTGCCTACTGAACTTTTAATTACCTTTCTAAGTTCACTTGTAATCATGATTGGGGCAACTATCCATATTAGATCACTCTACAAAAATGTTTTTACCTTTAGTTTATAAATTCATACACAGGTAGCTATTTATTGACATTCCTGTGAACCTGTCCAGAATGTGTAAATTTAGTAAGTATACTTCGCAAAATAAACTCATACATTTATTTATTCTTTTCCGCCCACAGCTTGTTGTTAATTATCTTTTAAAACACAACGCGTTAAAGTGAACAAACTGCGCACGAGTTCTGTAGAAGTTCTCATTTTAGAAAATATTATTTTGCATCTATGTAGGTAATATAGATTGTGTTGTCTCAGCAAGTGACTCAGCGGACAGTACTGGGCAACTGTAGAACTTTATTATGCTTAATTTGCTTGCGACTGGCATTCATTGTTTCCAAGAAAGGTGCGGGTGTTATGGGTGAACGTCGCCGCCGACTGATAAAAATTTTTTCCACCTACCTACCCAGTGACTATTATCTACAAAAACATTTATTTCTAAGCTTGTGTATAGTTCTTTGTACGAAGACAGTCAAGGCACGTCTAACGACGCTGCACATTCGTTATAACCTAGTTGCAGTATGCACTTTGCAATGATTAGATCGGTGAGTCGATGACGTATTGGCGACCTGCACGACCTCGCACCACCGCATTCTTGACCCACACACTCACTCGCAGTCGCGCACAGATATTGAGCGTCACACGTGGAAAGTAACGTTACCTCGGCAAAATTCCGTCAATATCTCAAGTTCAATTCGTTTAAAGTCCGTCTTTCTTACCCCATCACCTTGACGCGAGACGTAAAAAAACCCTTACCTGAAAAAGAATAAAAAATTCGTTAATATTGCAGTGCTGACGCAAAAAAACATTGGTGGGATTTACCAACATCATCGATTAGTCATAAAAACCCGCTATCATATCAGACGGATGTTTTTAGAGTTACGGGAACCGTTACTTGGATAACATCGAGAACTATACAAGTTTTGCATTTCCTGCTTTTTTACTTATCAGTGTATTGTGTCCATGTTATAACAGTCATTCGAAACACCGGAATGTAACAAAAAGCTACTGCAAGTTATAACAATAACAAAAACATGCGATGTAAGTGCAGCACATTGGGGTGCTCACTGCTCAGGCCCGGGTTACAAAAAGACGAAGCTGCACAATGGGTTCATATTTCCGGCCTGCGGTCACGGAGCGAGTGCCACTGCGGAGCAACTTCCAAAGATTTTCGTTTCGCACAGGCTCCAACAATCCGCGCGTAAATTAAGGCCGTTTGTAAATCTGGCCATCTGCCAAAAAGGGAAGAACGCAGAGACATTAGTGATTTAACTACTTGGCCAGCAAAACCGCTTGATGTCCGTTTTTTCAATAAAATACTTTCTACAATTTTTGTATTTTGCATTTTTTAATGATGCCTTTTTTATGACTTTCAGGTGCACATTCATGCAATTCAATTTTATTAATATTTTAAAGTATTATTTAACAGAAAATAATGCAGTAATCAACTGAACGCTATCAATACACCAGTGGCATATAATTTAACACATGTGAGTTAAATATAACTGGACATGAATCAACTGTTGTAATGATTAATGTGTGGGTAAAACGCGTTGCTTGGAATTCTCAACGACTTTAATGCTAACACAAAGAAAAGAAGACGCAAATTAATTTCAATTAAACGAACATGCGCGACTTCCTACAAATAAAACGACAGCTATGTCCGTCGCCATTATACTTCGATACCGAACAAGGGTCAAACAAGGGTACGAGCAAAAAATATTCGCAAAGGGATCTAATGAGACAGTTAGTATGGGAGCGGTGGTCCATGGCACATGCAAGCCAGAGCGACGGTCAACGCCCCCTCAAAATTTATCGCCGCCGTTGACATCGATCTACGATAGGATTTGAAACGCTAATAAAAATTACCCCTCGAAATTCCGACAACAATGACGCCAGCTCAAGAATATCAATTATTTTATGGAGACACACAGAGAATTTCAAAACGCTATGTCAATGTAAGAAGTTCAAATTATACACTGCTATCTTCATTTTTAATGTCCCACGGACGGAGGTTAGCTGTGAATGATACATGGTAATTTACATACAGGCAGTTTCCCTTTTGACCTGTACAGCTATTAAAGCCGTCATGTAGTATTAGAGTTCACATTCACACACGTTTGAATTGAATAGATAATTAATTTGTTATGTAAAAAAAACAAACACTGAAACATGTCTGAAACTTAATTGGAATTTCTAATCTTATAGTTTACGCAATTGGCCGTTAAGCAGGATTTCACATCCTTTACATATAGGTGATTAACAAGTGATTTATGTAAACACGATTTCTTTTATGTATTTATACTACATCAATAATTAAATACTCATTTGATGGATTAATAAATATAGCATTCTAACTTTTTCTTCTTACTGCAGTTGGATATTTATTTTCGTTATAGCATGACAATTAAAAAAAAATAATTTGTTCGAGCTCTCTTATGTAACTGGAAACCACTATGTAATCATTGTCTACGAAACTAACTGTTCTAGTTTCACGATGCTTTTGGGTATCAACCTTTCAACACAGTTAATTATAAGAATACAATTGGTCCGCACACCAACTGCACGCGCAGACATTTTACATTACTCTGATGACAGCATGCACTTGCGAACTTCGGTTGTTATTGTACATCTCACAGTTCAATAATCGCATAACATCAGACACACATCATAATCTTCGTCTAGATTTCAATTTAAAAAATATGCGTCGGCAATAAGGAATGAGGAAAACAAATTGGAATACCTATCATGGAGGTTCATTTTTATTAAATTTTATGCACATATGCACGTATGTGCATTCAGGAAATAAAACATACAAAACAGCAATTTTAAAAACAAAAATGTGTATACATATAAGAAGAGGGTGAACGGATAACTTTGTTCAGTTCCTTCGGTCGTTCATTTTCTTTCAAGAGAGAGATAAATATGATAAAGAAGCCATATGGCGGGGCACATGTTGGATAACTATAACCATCGACATTTTTACGCTGTCCGTGACCGTGAGTGTTGAACCTCTGGAGAGCTTGACGTACTGATTTAATTGGTTTATCTCTTTAGTTCACTACTATACGTAAACGACTTAATTTTATGTTAAACTCGTAAAAATAAAAATAAAAAACTTAATTACAAGTTGAAATTGATAATATAGAAATTAAACACTGTAAATTAAGAGTTAAGGATCATAATAAATAATATAGAATTGTAGACCTACTAATTTAATACAAGGGATCTTTTGAACACATTCATGGCGCAAAAATTCCCAGCATATCCGCATTAATCAACTCCCACGCATTCCGAGCTAAACTGGTAAAAGCCAGAAGCACCATCAATTACACAAACAATATAGCTTAAATTTGAAGTGTAGTATTTCAAGAGCAAGGAAAAGACAAGGTCAAAGAACAATTAAACTAGAACATTGACATGAAACATGTGGCACACACGACAGCTTAGCGTAACTGTTACAATGCAGACATTTCGCTATATTTACGACAAGATCTTTTGACAAAACTATTTATAATTGCGTAGTTTGGAAATAATAGAAAATCATTATTAGTATATCAATCCTGAAAGAAAATAAATCATGAAACTCATGACATGATAATATGTGGCAAAAATTGGCTGCATAACAACTGTCCAGACTTCGTCTTACGACAAATGAAGGACGGTCAAGGACTTGGCACTCAAGAATTTTCTGCAAAAAATAAAGCCAGCAAAAAGGCATTGATGTAAAAAAATGGTCCCTAAACAAAAATATATCTGACAGGCGGTATATTTGGAATAAGGGCAATTACGCGTTTAGCGGGGCTTTAACGCCATATTATAGCACCCCATGGGAACATTACAAGTGTTACTCGCCCCAAAAAAGACGACATTTCGAGTGGCTTGCTTTCGTTTCGCATCAGTGACAGCTTACGAAATAAGATTTCAAATGTTAGTCTGTAACCACTTAACTGCTGAAAGACCCTAATAGATGCTCGATTGTTTCGTAGAATTATTAACGTTGACTTAATAAAAAGTAACGATTATAATTCTATTAAGATGAACCTACAAGGTACATAATAGTCAACTGAGGGAAATAGATTCATTAAGAAGGGTACTCATAAAGGTCAACAGTCAATCAGTAATAATTGCACAATATTGTATTGATTGGTTACTAACAAGTAGTCGAGTATTTAAGATATCAATCTTGAACAGTCTGAAGTTATGATAAACATAAAACTCTAGAACTGCGTAGTTTCTTACAACCCGTTTAATGTACATTTGGCTTCCAATATTCCAATAAAAGTATTATCAGAAAGGTTTACAAAAAATAAAATTAAATTTCTCATATACGGCGAGGGCACTGGTGGCTTGTGACATGAAAGTAATTTGCCGATATTACCAGCAGCACACACACTGTCGCCAGATACGACATAAAAACGCATTAGGAACATGTAGGTCTGTATACTCGTCCCGTATATAAAATGTTAATAAAGGTAAATCAAGCCGTTTTATACCCGATTTAATCATTTATACGGACTTAAGTATTACAGATTTACGATGTAATTAACCACTGCACCGCAGTGTTTGTGTAGCAAACAACTGATTTGTGGTTACTCTATTTCTGAGATAGATTTTATGGCAAGCCTGTGAACGAGTGTCTGGTTCTTTCAATCATTCTTAAAATGGTTGTGTATAGAAAGTATTCTCGGGAACGTTACTTGTTGGAAAAAGTTGATGCGACTTCTAGTGTAGCGCAGCACACGTGAAATGTGAAAAAGAATTTAGAAATGTTTCCAGATGCTCTCTAAATAAATGAATAAATAGTATATAAAACACATCAATAGCTTACCCTAATTCACCGAGGATGTCAAATATTTTGTTTGTCCATAAAATAAATCTTTCAATAATCAAATAAAACGAACTTTATTTCAAAGCTTTTGAAATATGATTTACTTTAGAATTAATTGAACATACAATCACAATGTTAGCCTGTTAGTGTTATTATATCGCACGTGGCTATAAATAACACTACCCATACCAGTTCAGAGAATTGTTGATATTAGTCATTAAGCTATTAATTAAATTAAACAACCATGGGAGGTACAGACGACTCTCGCAGGGATCTAATAAAATGTACGTCGACGCCAGAAATACATTGTGAGTTTTATTACATTACATTACCACCCCTAAAATGAATATCAATATGGCACTGGATTTAGAATGAACATTAATCCGACTGTTACATACGAGTTCCCAAAGTTAGCACAAACATGTTTACGTAATTCTTCGCCGTTATGTTCGTGGGATGACCGTGTTTATTGGTGTTTCCAGGGACAACGTAGCACTTAGGGCCATCCGACATTAGCTTACTAGACCAGTTCTTTCAATGTTTCCAGTAATGGTTACAAGAGAAATCACTTTGACACTAAGTTTCTTTAAAGTTACAATGACGAAGATTAGTGTTGAACACTGGGTATAGAGAAAACGACCTCAATATGATGAGTCAGTTTTAAAAAGTCCAAAAAGTTTTTAATATCCTCAACATGTGATGACCGTGTGTCCGTCATGGATTTGCTAAGTAAAATCGCATTCTGATCGTGTTTTTTCGCTTTTAGAACTTATTAGCACTACATAATTCTTCTTAATGAGGTAGGTACTCTGTCTATTTCTAAAAGTCATAAAATACTTGCAGTTGCTTTTGAAATCTTATTCTTTAGCGCCGTTTCTGGAAATAGTATTGTTTACATTTCTACAAAAACAGCACACAAAAATATTATTGTACAGCGTGCGTCGAAAACAGAGATAATTACTGTTTAAAAATAAGCCGGTTTTGTTGTAACGCATATTGTTTACATACTAATCTTACTAGGTATTTTAATATACGTAATAGCTTTGTTATCAGAGTTCATATAGTTGTTAGAGCTATGATAATGGCCGTGTTTTTACGGGAACAGCGGTGTGTGTTAAATAAATTGTGCTATTTGATTAGCTTATTAAAGTAAATTGAACTAAAGTGGATTAAATGAAGCAGATTTCTGGAACATTTGCATAGCAACTATGTAAAACATACTGTTCTATGCAAGGTAAATCGTACAAAACACGGTAATAAAGTTTTGAAACTACAGGTAAAATATATTATAAATCATTCGAAAAACAACTGGAAGTACTGGAACAGCATAATATTTTGTATAATTAATTTAAAATCTAGTATCGTTTAGTTGTAGTGTGGAACAAAAATATCTGACGTCAAAAGTATAGATCTAAGGGCCTATGCACACCACGTTTTTTAAACGCGCCGTCGACGCGCGTTTGTAGCGATACAGACGCGATACGCACGCAAGTCAGACGCAGCCTGTAGACCTTTGCACACCTGACGCGCTTGTGTCGCGATGCAAACGCGCGTGTGTAGCGATACAGACGCGCGTATGTAGCGATACAGACGCGCGTGAGTAGCGATGCAGACGCGATTCAAACGCTACTAGCGTAGATTCACACTTCCCTTTCCCTCGTTGCTAGCGCTCGTATCGGTGTCGCGCGTTTGAATCGATACAGACGCGCCGGTGCCGCGCGTTTGTATCGATACAGACGCGCCGGTGCCGCGCGTTTGTATCGATACACACGCGCCGGTGCCGCGCGTTTGTATCGATACAAACGACAACAAACTGCTCTGCAGGATAAAAACGCGCCGGCGACGCGCGTTCCCAAAACGCGCGTCGACGGCGCGTTTAAAAAACGTGGTGTGCATAGGCCCTAATAGAGCTGAGTTGCAGACCGATCAAGTTGTTGCCAACAAACTGGCTGGCGGATGCTACATAGTTTTTGCACACCTTTTACATGAAGCGTCAACAAAAAATAAAAAAATATTCCAAATACAATAAAAATTCTTTCTTTTGAAATCGTCGAAGGAGGATCCCTGTCCCCTTGATGATTAGCATTGCGAGCAAAACTAGTCTGGTGAGTCAGTGACCGCGTGCATGCAGTTCGTGGGCCCCTGCCCCCCGCCAACCCCGGCAAGGTCAAGGCACCCCTCTCCGTCCCATGTTGCTTGAGTACGCGATTCCTGGAACGCGATCCCATTCAAAGGATACCGGTCAATATTGAGCTCACGTTGATACTGTTACAGATTGGTGGTGTGTTGCATTTACAAATTAAGGTCAATAACATCAAATCTGATTGTAAACAACGTAGGCGAGCAAACATTTCTTTTTTTTTTATAATCAATGATTTTTCGTCCGCACTTTGTAATTATACTAATCACAACTTATCAACGTGATTATAGATTATGACGTAAATTAATAATAACGCGTTCCACAGTAATTGTTTTTATTAAATAATCAAGGTACTCATTATTAAATATTTAATCAGTCAGGATCATTGTCATCTGCCTATTAACAACTAACGAACTTGTTAATAGACGAGAATATGACTCAATGATTATTTAAATAGAGCAAGGAATTGGATCGCGAGAAAATCGACATACTTGTGTGAATGTGTGAGGCATGTCAGCGATGTCACGCAAGGTACCTAATAAACATCATTATCGCTTCATGACGCAGGGACTGAAAAGGTCATCTTAATTCCACGCAAACACGCCAATCGTACTTACTAGGAAGTACTACAAATTGGCAAAACGTTGTTTGGTTGTTTGCATAACATTTTTGTGAAGTTCGAGAATTGTGTTTGACCTTAACAATGTATCAAGACTGTGTTTTGAATCATTATGAATTTAGTCGTCGATATTCGAAGGGTGCTGCGGAGGGAGGCAAAGCTTTACATTACATGAGACGTATTTAATTCAATTTCTACGGTTTAATCGAACTATCTGGGAGTGACCAGTATTATTAATGAATGTCCAGACCGAATTTAAGGGTCTACGGTCAGCCCGACAGTAACGGTTGACAATGACGAAGTCTTTTTATTAACCGACTTCAAAAAGGAGGAGGTTCTCAATTCGGATGTTTGTATTTTTTTTTTTATGTTTGTTCGCGCATAACTCCGTTGCTTGCCAACCGATTTCAAAAATTCTTTTTTTGATGGAAAGGGTATACTTCCCAAATGGTCCCATACATTACAAAAAATAAAACCGACTTCCAAAACAAACACTACAAAGTGAAAAATAATTTTGATTTCGGAAGTCGGTGGCAAAAAATGAAAATACAAAACCGAAGACACCGACTTCCGAAATCAAAATTATTTTTCACTTTGTAGTGTTTGTTTTGGAAGTCGGTTTTATTTTTTGTAAAAAAGTTTTTTCGCAGTGCTAGACCCAAGGTATGACAAATGACTCTGTCGATAGTTATAAATAGAGACGACGGTGAGTTCAATACAAAAAATATATCTTGCTAAACAGGTTGATGGATTCGTTTCAGGATAGCTATAATAAAGCACACATGACTACTATGAAATCGGAAAAAACCGTCGGGGATTCAGAATTTGACCTCCAATTTGAGGCTTTATTTCGTCATGTCGTGGTTATCCCTGAGGTAAAACCTCTACGTTAAATAATCAATTCCTACTTTCCAAATACTCTACATTAATTAAGAACCTAACCTTCATGTATTTTCTAAGGCGAGAAACCACGTAAATCTATAAATATTCACGACATAGCTCTTACTTCAAATATAAAACACTGTACGGATACCAAAGTCCTTCTGACTTCTTAATTCCTAGAATGCTTATATAAAAAAAACTATAATGATGTTCACTAGGTGTTACAAAAAAGCAAAGTTCATATACTAAACCAGCTCGATGCAGTACGGATGCGGACTGTATGGTATAGAAAGAAATACTGTGTGTCATGCATGGCCGGCTCTTTATAAAGTTTTTTATTCGAAAGAGTCACGGCAGGTGAATACGTCACTATACGTAATATAATTTGTTCCAAATTGAAATACCGTGTGAAACAAAATGTAACAATCGGCAACAAAACCAACGAAAATGCAATATCTAAATCTGACGTAATTTTATAGAAGCACCTGACTTAGTTTGTTGCGAAGGTAAAAGTTATGAAGATCGCATCCTCCGGGTATGTAATTTACGTGTAGGTACACTTAAAACACAACAATTGAATAAATTGGAAGTAACACAACTGTTGGAAATTACATATTATACCATTTCAAGTGGTATCTACGGGTATTTCAATAGAACATAAAACAGTATAGCCAAATAAAATGTATCATTGGACAGCAATATAATACTAAAACCACTAGAATAACATCAAAGCATAAAGCAACTTGCTCTACTTTCTACAACACAGTCCCAGCTCATCAGCTCTAGATACATTATTTTAAATTCAAAAGCTCAACTGAAATCTAAAATATTCAACTGATGATTTATACTGTGAGTCAAGCTAAGTGGCCGTTGAGGAAATACCATCATGCAAAGCTCGAGGCAGTAGAGCAGCAAAACCAAACCGTTGCTTGAACAAAAGACACATTTGCATTAAGTGACCACGCGAATGAATGTCAATAATGGCCGATCACGATGTAAATATCGATGACTTCGCTGAATAATACTAGGTTAGACGCACAATGTAGACTAATGTTATGGGAAAATACTAAAGTTTTGAAGATTTTTGAGGAAATAGCAAATCCATTGAACTTTTTAAATTAGTTTACCTAATAACTAATTACCCCGCAGGTTCAAAGCCATCTCAGCAAAAAACACGGCAGGCTCTTGGGATTAACAGTTGTAGCAACGCAGTTATCGTAGCAAACCTCATATTTAATCAATCTGAATAAACTGACCAAAGTTAAAAATGTATTTAAATAACATTTGAACAAGAGAAAATTTCCCGGTAACTTTTTCAATTTGGACCACAAAGGGAACTTAAAAGCTAATTTACACAGGCGTGGAGCAGTCAGGTCGTAAAACGTAGTAGAAACGAGGGGTATTCGATACAGGCGCCATATGTCCATTGTTCTCAGGCTACACATGCGAACTAGTAGGTCGTACAAACATTGTTAGGCAAACATACTGGAATCGTTTGCTTAGTGACGTCACATTGATAAACGTTCCACAGGAGCGACGGTTATTTGATATTAGATTTTCAAATACGGATAACAGATTTTGTGTGCATACAGACGTGTGCAGACCACGTTTGATCGATTATCGTCGCGGAGATAATAATATCAAATGCTTTGCGTTGTTTCCAACAACGGAACACGATAAAATTGCAGTCACGTGAAAATTAAGTAACCAGAAATTGGATTGTATTAAAAAACTAGCTTTTGACCGCGACTTCGTCCGCGTGGAGTTCCTTATATCGCAATATTGATCACCTATATTCCCCCTTCTTTAATGATATTTTGGAGACAAAACGTAGCCCATGTCCTTCCCGGGATGCAATCTATCTCTCTGGCAAATTTGATCAAAATTCGTTCAGTGGTTTAGGCGTGAAAAGGTAACATACAGACAGACAGACAGTTATTTTCGAATTTATAATATTAGTATGGATTAGGATTGTGCTGCTGCCAAAAAAAGATATTCATTTTATAATATTAAAAGAGACAAAACTGTTAAGTGTCCTTTCAAACGCTTTAATGAGTAAATTTCTTTAATGTTTGAAAATTTCATCTGAAGAATGTAATTGCAATGGCGTTATTCAATTAGAATGCATATGCAATGTCACATTGATAGCTATTTTGTTTTCCTTAGGTTTGAAGTGTTCTGATATTTTGTTCAGTGGGTACTTATCTAAGGATTTTTTTTTGTAAACCTTGGTTTACATTCCGTCAAATAACTTTAGTTTATTTTAATATCGAGACAACAACATTGATCGTGTAGGTTGCTAAGTATGTACTTGCTAAGTTTGTTTAAGCAATAAAATGAATATAAAAAAACATGTTCTGTGTGGCTATTTACTATGTCCATAGAATCTAACTCCCTGGTAAACACGCAATGCAAACAATAGCTATGCTCTACTTTAAACATTCTGGGCTTGTTTCTATGTTAGCAAAAGAGAAAATGTAGCACTTTCATTACTTTAAGTACTTAATATAACATTATTAAAGAGACATGTATAAAGTCTAGAAAATTGAATTCACGATAAAAGTTACAAACAAAAGCATACACTATCAACATTTAATAGTTTTAATTAATTCTCATAATCCTAACTACAAAGAAATAATTACTGTTCCGTTAATTTTTATCAAAAATCAGTAGACAACATTTCTGGTTAATTCGTTATTGGTAATGTCTGCATCAGCGAAGCTGGAAAAAACAAAAATGTATGGGAATGACTTAAGCTACCGATAAACTCATGTCAATCCTGTTAAAATTCTTTGTAGAAATACGAAACACTTTGAAATCGATTGCTTGTTTACGCCCCCCCTTTTTTTTGAGGGTGGGAAATCATCAGATGGTTCCTCCCGCTCTGGGCCTTGCACACTAAATGTGCTACACACTCGTAAACACAATAGTTTTCATTTTGAAAGCACAGTTCAGTCTAACACAGTTCAATCATTTGTGTATAAAATCATAGTGTTTACAATTATGGTACACGATGAAAATAATGAGAGAGAATTAAAATTTTCATTAATTTGTATTCTGTAGTTGTAAATTCCAACTTAAACATTGTAATCAACTCGAAAGTGTTGATCAAAGACGATAGCTCAATCAAATCATACATTATAATATTATCTGTCTGTAATGAACGTCGTGTGACTTTGAGGGCAACGCTACGAGCCCTATTACTGGTTATTTGTATTCAATCAGAGTATTACATTAAGTTCAAAATGAATGATGAATCATAGTATTGTTTTGTTTCGGGAAACGTATTCTCTGTACACATTATCGTCATTCATAGATAGTAGTAATGAATCATGCGGAATTTGACAAAATACTTGCATGCCGCTTGCTCTGCTTTGTAGAAATATTTATCGTTATCGAACAATACCACTCGGGAAAACATGTGCTATCGATAAAACTAAAAACAAATGTTGTTTTGCGCATAAAATAATACAATTTATGAAACTATAAATTGCAATAAAACTTTAGTAAAATTAACGCAAGTAATACTATATTAGGCGATATTTCTCCATTATGAGAAATAAATTTTGTTTAGTCATCATTTCACACGCAGACGCAAAGAGCGTGATCGATCCAGCGAATTTGGATACCAGCCAAATGCGGTCTCCAGCGCAGTGTGTCATCACATGATGACTTTTAACGTAAATACGATCGAAGATTAGATACAGACCAGCCTAGTGACGGTTGTAAGATCCCAGGCGGAGCGGGTCTTGCCCCGTGGCTGCGAGCCATCCTTCCGCCTGCCCAGCGAACCGTAACCTGAGGGCACGGCAGTTTCCTCACGTTTACGTCGCCCGCCACCGCGTCTTAAAGATGAGAACCAATTGGAGACAGATCCTCGGCGCTCCGGTTCGGCCGCTGGCGGCCCGGCCTTGATGAACATTACTTCACAAGTGCCAACGCACCACGCACATTACACTCGACTCTCACACCGCGGGTCTTGACCACACGAACACCAATATTAGGAAGCTAGCAGGCACAGGATACCTATTAAGCCCACAACACATTTTAAAATAAATTGCGGAGTTTTAAACAAGCAAATAAAGTGGAAAAGTGTATGACTGCTCGTCGCCGGACGTATGTATTGGTACCAACATTCAATTACTTGCCAAAAAAAGAAGTGAAGCTACACAACAAAGAAGTATGTTTGCGAAGTGCACAGTAAGCGGCAACGATGACACACCTGATCATAGTCGTCGTCGTAGGTGCGGGTTGCGCGGGCGCATCTCACCAGCAGTGGCCACCACAGCGCGCCGCACAGCAGGCGAACATGAAAACACATCGCGCGCCATACACCTCTCTCTAAGGAACGCACTAAACTGAAGATAGTCGCGGGCGCCACCGGTCTTTGGCACCGTGACAATTACATATACCTACATACATAGATGTCACTTCGCTTTATCTTTCTGCACGTCTGTGACAAGGCCGACGTCACAAACAATTTATATTTCTAAAGCAAAAACAGACATCATAATACTCATTACGCCTTTTAAAGTTTAAGTCTAACAACCCAAAACGTTAATGGGAACTTCAATATTTTTTTATTTGGTTACATCGCAACAATCTAGGTTCTGTGGTGATAATCGTACTTTGGTCAGTGGGTAGCCTTAGGGGCGGAGTATCACATGTCCCTGTTACCGAATTTGTTACATTCTCAACAGTTCGTTATTAATTTTAATAACTCATGTTAGTCCGAATCACAGAATGAAAAATCATTTATATCTTTATCCACGAGCAAAAGGTTGGTGAATATTATAGCAATATTGTGAACGCAGACAGCACTGTTATCGAAGCTCGCAGCCACGCTGCGGAAGCGTTAAAGGAAATATGATTGCGAACATTGTCCATTTCGAATAAATAAATATTGCGCTTCGCCTCAAAACAACCTTTCATTAGGATGCTTGCTGTTTTGACATTGAGAAACAAGTATTTTTTAAAAGTCTATCTGTATCAATGTAGAATTTGTACAGTGAAATCATTAGAATGGCCACACATACAGAATAAACAACAGAAGGGCCTTGTCTGAATGACATACAAGTTATCAATAGATAAATTCCATGAGTTAGATTATAAGGTACAGTTCATCGGAATGACGCGAAATAGATTAATCTATGACCCGTTCTTTATCGAAACAAATAGACCTTACTGTGCTAAAGAAATATAGGACAAGTTGAAATGACCGTCGCTCACAGAATTGCTCAAATCAAAATGGAGCGAGGATAGGTCTAATCTGACGCACATTTTACTCCTGTACCTACATCATTGGAATTTAAACAATTCGAGCAAGTTCATAAACTATATTGGAAATATTTTATTTTACATCGATTATTTGTTAAACATGATCTTATAACATTGTTTATATACTATGTGGAGATAAATATTAATGAAGGTTAACTAGCTTAAGGAATTTAACAGTAAACAACGACGGTGACGCTGCGGCAAATATTTAACATATTTCAAAGACTTGCTTCGTGTTTTCCTACTGAGACAAAAAAAGCTAGAATATCGTATAAAAAGACCGTCCTAAAAACACAATGGCATAAATCAATGAATATAATAACAAAACTCCCGGTGTCCGACGACCGACGTAGTCATAGCAATTTCCACTTATCCGCCTTATCACTATCAAACTTACGGGTGATATCACTATTCAAACTCGAAGTTATGAATAAAAAACGCACAGAATAAAGTTACAATGCACCAATTTTTTTACAGAACTAGTATTTTTACCACAACACTAAGAGTAAAAGTGATAGTGACAATATATAAATAATAAACCGACCGAGGGCGACACGTCACGCCCGCGTCGCGGCCCGCCTCGCACTGCCTTACTACCAGGCTGTGTGTAGTAAGCCCAACCCAAGCATTGACGGCTTACGTCAGACCAGTCCGCATGCCGTATTGAATGAAATGGCTAGGGAATGGATGGGGTGCTCTGACATGTGCGCAAACCAAAAAAGACCAAAAACATTTTACGCTACTAACAAAACTAACATAAATTATTTCCAGTAGAATATTTTTACGGTAGGCACATAGTGCTTTCAAATTTGACCGCATTGCAGAGTGAAAACCAAAACACAAAAACTACTTTTAGAAAATTCAATATATTTTTACACAAAACATAGTATAATAAGTTAACAGTTATTCAGATTATTTAATAAACTGCTTATTAAGGTAGGGTTAAATCCCAAAAATGTATAAAAACGAAGTGACGAATCTGCTAAAAACGTGCATGTTAAATGGTTTTACTTATAGCAGGTTCGTTGTTTCAGTAAAAAATTACACTTAATTGCAAGAATAGAAATTGAACAATAAACTTGGGTATGAATACAGTAAAACAAACTCTATATAAATAAGAGTAACTATGTAACTAATTATGATGCTGTAAAAATTTTGGTCTTTAAAGAAAAGAAGAGGGACATTAAATAGGATGATAATTTTACTATAGACTATAAGCGAGTTTCCCCTGCTTCACACGATTTTTACGACTTTACAAAACAGAGATTTCTTTATAATACGTTACTAAAATATTAATGTATTAAACGCGTAAATCTTTCGGAATAAATTTTCTGTTGAAAATCCTTCGCGTAGTCTAAAAGAACAACGCGGTCACACAGGCACACACACTAAAAAACAGCTTTAATTTTTAATATGACTGTGTAGAAGCGACATCTCAATTAATTAAAACTTCGAAACTTTAAGCAACACACTTGTTAATTGTAATACCCTATCGGTTTCATTCCGCTTCTTTAGTTAATAGCAATGTATATCTTGAAATGTCGAAATGAAAGGAATTGTTTTATTATATATATTAAAGTGAAATTATTTTATGGGAAATTTTGCTCCCAACTCCTAGACCACTTTTCTACCATTGCATAACAGCTTTGAAAAGCCCGTATATGAAAGTAAAAGAAATCACAGGAAAACCAACGAATGTTCATGATTTCTAACTTTAGTTAGAAAATCGTAGATTATTTACTTATGGACTTATGGAGGATGCGCTAGGGTTTTCACCTTAAATAGTAGTTTCAGTTGCAGATAGGCAGTCGATCCTTGTAAAATACTGGTATTCAGCTAATCAGCTGCATCCGGTTAGACTGGAAATGCCCACCCCAACATAGTTGGGAAAAGGCTAAGCTGATGATGATGATGTATTTTCAGTTACACCCACCCTAATTGCATAGACGTAACGAAATGATACAATGGAAGAGATTCAAATTAAAACAGTATCAATTCGTTCATTGCTATCAACGAACCTCTGCTATGGACTAACAAACCCGAATGAAACCCTTTTGGCTGATATTGCGTTATTTTGGAGCATTTTTTTTCCATATTTATACAATTCAATTCTATTTATGGTTTCGGTGTATATCGCGTTTGTCAATTTCTTTGGAATGCTCTGAAGTGGACCTGAGTCCCGATACAGCTTGAATGCCTAAATAATAATTATTATTAAATGAACGTTCTCGTTAGATTGGTCTTATTAGTGGGAGAGGCGGTGCGAGACTTACCAGTTATAAAATGATTTTTTTTTTAAAAAAAAATCTACGGCAGTGGTATTCCTTGCGCGCGTTATTGTAAAAAAATATAATTGATTAGGAAGTTCAATAAAATGAATGGACATGATTGAAAAAAAAACCTAATAATTAAAACAAAAACGTAATTGCACCCACACTTTCTAAGGCGAGTAATTGCTGGGAGAGTCAAATAAAAGTTAAGTACAACATATTTTTATTGGTTATTGGTCTGCCACCAGCAATAATTTGGTTTCGCTATCAACTATGTAGGCGGCGACTTCCATTCTAACCGGATGCAGCTGAATACCAGCATTTTGTATGGAGCAACAGCATATTTGACCGCCACAACACAGTCAGTAACTGAATAATATGGCACTCCTCGGTAAAACTAGGTGTTAGACTTTCGGGCTTCTGACGACCTGTAACTATTGTCAAAGATACACAAATGACAGCCAGGTACGGCTTAATCTAGGTATGTAAAGATGGTCACCCATCCACGGACCAACCCTGGCAATGTGGATGATGGGTCATCCCGTGAGGCTGTTATTGCTTAGCTATGAGTCCCTCTTGTATTTTTGCTTTCATTTACATAAAATAAATGATAACCTCCTCACCTGCTGAGTGGCTAATATTTTTCCATTGCATGATCTGAACAACGTCTCCAAAACTGCAATATATCCTAATCAACTGGGCTCAAACAAGCAACATATTGGCGCGAGTTTAATAATTTAAGAGCAAGCTGGAATCAGCTGCAATTATTTGGAGCCCTTATGGGAGTACTTACGCTTTACTTCTTGAAAAAGTTCAAAGGCTTTCCTTCGATTTCTTTATAAAAACTCTTCGGTTACTGCCCCTTCCTGTATCCTACTAAATTTTTACTCGGTGTACTAAATTTGAACTCTCTCGAAGTAAGACGTAAGTACTTTCTACTTATCTGTGCTTGCCGCATAATGCGGGGTGAGTCTAACTGCAAGGAACTGGTGGAGTTAGTAAGACTTTTTGTTCCCGTTGTGCCTAAACAACAACTCAGGCCGCGAACTCACCGGCTTCTAGCCGTACCGTCAGCACGCACAGTCTCACGAGCTAATTCGCCTCTCGTTCGGGCGCTTACCATGCATAATGCTCTTCTGATATCAACACCGGAGTGCGACTTGTTTGCCGGAAGATGGATAGACGTATGTCGTGAATGTTTAAGATTTTGTGAGAGGCTGGACGAAAGAAAAATTTATCACTTTCTTGTTTGTATTTTGTTTATTTTATTCAGCTTTGCTTACATGCTTTAGAAGTTATTTAAGAATAATTTCCTCACTCTTTTGCTGGGTAATTGTAACTTAATATGAGGGATATATTAATATTTTTCAGGTGTAATCAAAAATATTAATAGTTTTTTTTTCTTGTACATTTTCTTGCCTACCAATCCAAAAATAAACGAAATACTTTCAGTTGTTGCTTTATTGAACATCCTGTTTCAAGCCAGTTGTCTATACATATTATATAGTTGACAAGTTTCATCATCATCATTCTCCTGCCCTTATCCCAATTTATTTGGGGTTGGTGCAACATCTTTTCTTCCATACTTCTCTATTAGTTGTTATCTCGGTAGGTAGTTACTCCCTTTCTAGCCATGTCATCTTTCACACAGTCCATCCATTGTTTCTTTGCTCTCCCTTTACTTGTATAGCCATCCACATTCATACTCACAACTTTCCTGACAACATTTTCCTCATTCCTCCGCAATACATACCATGAAAACCGATTTCCACACAATTTTTCAGTCACCGGTGCCACTTTCAGTCTTCCTCTTATAAACTCATTCCGTATTCTATCCGTTCAGGTAACACCACACAACCCTCTTAGCATTCTCATCTCAGCTGTATGCAATTGTCTTGCATTCAATCTCTTTTGTGGCCCAACACTCTGATCCATACAGGACAGCATGTCTAGTATTATAAAAAAAATAAATTGTATAACTGAACAAATTCATTGCTTCATATAGCCCGGGGGAACTGGGCAAGGATGTAAGCACCCATGTAATAAAGCAATGGTACTTATAAATTTAGTATTCATATAAATATCTCAACATAATCTTGTATCTGTTTCATAGTAAAATCTCTTATCATCTAGTTCACAGTAAACAACTAGGAGAATGATTACATTCAAATCAGATAAGATAATATATCTGTTATTGGACAGTCTGATTTAAATATAGTTGTACATTTTCTGATGCATTTCTTAATTTATAATCACTACATGTTACAAAACAAAATCCCTTGTCATGTGTGTCTGGATGCAATGCAGCACAGATAGTTTATAACCTGGATAAACATATTACCTTTAATTCTGGTAGTATTTTCTGCTGGAATACATTCCGACTTATACGCGGACGAAGCCGCGGGCAAACGCGAAAGCGTAAAAGTTATTTTAATTATTATGTACAGCTGTTAAAATCTTGGATGGAAGATTTGTCTTAGGGGTGGCTAAAAAGTTTGTAACATACTGACTTACATTGCAAAAATAACTGATAACCTTGTCAAATGGGATTGAAGAAGGCACTATCATCTTCAATCAATATTTTTATTACACGACACTGAGTCATAACATAACAACATTGTTTATAATTAAAACAACAAGACATTGTGGCAATCTTTTCATAGATACAGGATGTATTAGAATCCTACACATATCTGCAACATTATGACTTAGATACTGATAAGGATCTGAGTAATGTCTGAGTGTTGCTTATTCTTGCTTTGATAAAATCATCAGATTGTCAGTCAGAGAAGCCAAGTAATGTTTCACTTACCTGAATTTCCAACAGCAATTCTGTTTTTCGACGCCTTATATCTATCAAAGTTTTTTGCTGATCAGGTGTCAACTCTGAAAACAACGGTAAAGTAACCATATATATACAGCAGTAATAAAAACCTAGCCATTGAGGTCATGTTATAATTGGAAAACAACTTGTTCTACGTCTACAATAGAAAGGAACGCTAATTACCGGCATGAGTGAATGGATCACCATGATTACTGGCAGCATTGTTTCCTCCAAGGGACAAGTTTTCAAATTCACTTAGCATGTCTCAAAATATTTAGAAAACAGTAAACAAAAGTTTACATCGTTATGAACTGAGTAGCCGCCATATTTATTTACTACACTACAGCGCCACAGCGAATAGCGATCGTATTGCATAAACCTACGCCACGCCAATCTTTCAAACTGACACTGACTGATCCTGATTATTGACATTTAATATTCTTGTCTATCTGTTTTTGATCCTCAGTTAGGCTATAGCGATATATATCTATAAAATTATTTTATTTAGCTCATCGAGTTTTATAAAAGGGGATTTTGGCTTTAGCAGACTTGAACGAATTGAATGTAAAAGAAAGAAGCGTCGTCGTCGCCTCTGTCACTCATATCAGTGTGGGTGTGAAAGATTGTTTGTATCCAATACTCGGTTTTAGCATCTACTTAGTCCAGCCAGAGACTGGGTTGACGATACCCGTTGGTAAAATGGTTCCCAGAGCAACGGCCATGCCGGGTAAGCGGGATTGTCCGAAAGGGTTACCGCTACCCCGGAACACAAAGGGCTAAGGAAGGAACATGGATGGGTTTTAGTCAGTAAGAGTCTGACACTCTCTTCCGCTCCACCCAGAGCGGGGGAAGTCATTAGATGATTTCCCAGCCTGAAAAAAAAAGAAGACCAACGGCCATCTGATGTCGCTGCATGGTACGCATGCAGCGACATTGATCGACGGCGACTGATTTACGAGACAGTGAGGGGTCACTGTGCAACTGGAGAGGCCTATGTCCAACTGTAGACTGGAATAGGCTAAAGATAACGATCATGAAGGGTCACGGCTCTAGGCCTGGGCCACTCATTCCATCACATATGAAACGGATGTGCACTTATCCAAGGACCAACTGCACAAGTGTAGCCTAACCTTGATCCATAGATCCATGTGGCTGTTGCCTTAGAGCATTAGGTTACATGCTCTAAGGGCTGTTGCTTTCCCAAAAAACAGTAAAACTGTTAGGCTCTGTTAGGTTACATTCTTCATATTTTGACTTTATTTTGACGGAACACGACATGTTTTTTTAATGAAATCGTAGAGGGGCCCCGAGATGGTCAAACGGTTTGATTCAAACACGTAAATTTTGGTTTGACTCAAACCATTTTGATCGTTTACATAGCTAGTTTGTAAGGTTTGTCAAACATTTACGAGTTTGAAGCTTGTTTGATGAAATTTCATATTTTTGTTGTGTTTGACGCGTCGTTTGATCGTGTTCCGATGCGTTTGAACAAACTCTGCTTAGTTTAGAGCTAGATTTTGAAGCGTGAACTTGTGTGTCGAACAAAATCCATTCTCAGAAAATTCTTATAATCATCTGGAGCGGTAGTTTCTAGCACTTTCTCTAAATGTTCGTGGGTAAAACGCATCTTGTCTGCAACACACACAAGTCTAATTATGGCGGCGTACCGAACCCACAGAACATATATACCCCTAAAGGGACCGAACCAAACTGCGCAATGCCGTTTGACAACCGTTCAAACCGACATCAAACGGTTTCATCAAACACGTAAGGTTTGAACCAAACCGTTTGACCGTCTCGGGGCCCCTTTACATTGTTTGTCATAACTTAGATATAAGGTTGATGTTCCAGGGTAGCCCGCGAAATTCAAATTTTCTTAAGTTTTTTGCAATTTGCAGGCCAGTGATAGGTTGTATGAAAATTTGAATTTCGCGGGCTACCCTGGAACATCAACCTTAAATGGATGTTTTGGCGCTTGAATGACATTGACGTTCATTTGCATTTTTTTCCATCGCAGTTGTCTAATATGCGTATAAATTTATATCCTCGCTATAAATATGTAATTAAATGCTCTAAGATGTAATAGTAGTAATTATAACTGGTCATCGAACCTAGGTGAATACTACTGATATCAACCCCTCTTTTTCTTCAGTCAATCAGCTGCAGAGAATATATATTTTTTTTTTGTAAATGGACTTATGGGCTAAGAACAGACTTTAAACTGCTTGAGAGTTATCGATGTTGCCGCGCTGCTTCATTTCATTCGATAAAAAAATTACTTTAACGCTGTCAAGTGTCATTTGGTTTAACCAATAAATACACTGAGACAGAGCCGATATATTACTTTCCTCTATGGACAGAGCTGTGAGCTCGAGTGCTGTTACAAATGGGTTCTTTGCTTTAATCACAAAAGTCAGCTGCGAGCTGCGCTTGGAGTTGCGTTGTTGCGTATTTTACGAAAACTAAGAACACGCCCCCATCCATTGCTGTATTTCAATCTGTTTAGTTATTACAAATATTTGTAGAACTAACAAACTGGAGACATCTTTCTAAAAGTTCCTTTTTAATTACCATAAAAAAATTGTGTTTGTGTTTGAGTACAATAGAATGCTTTTATTTTAATTTTTTGGCGTCTGTCTGAAGTAGACATAATTTGCCTAGCCGGTGTATTTCACAAGCCAAATAATGAATGATAATGGTTGTATTCACCTAAATAATTTTAAGGCTGCGAAGGGTACGAACCCTTATAAAATCGTGCATGCATTTTTTGTGTCGTGCACATCTTACGAAGCGAGGAGATACAAGGTAAGTTTTCACGTAACAGCTACTGCGAAGTACTTTGTGCGTTTATGACCTTTTTACGCGACGCAAATAGTTGTACATTGATTTTTATCACATCGCTAGGCGTTACCTAGGGATTACGTTAGTATTTTCTTTCGTTAAATTGGCATAATATGGATTTGTCTCTTTGGCCGATTTCAATTCGTGATCAGCTGATTAGTGATCTTTGACCTATAACAGCTGTTTGGGTGCATTGCTTTGTCGTCGTCGCGTGATTTAATCACAGCTATGACTGGTACATGTTTGCTGTCAATCAATATAAATGAAATACTTAGGAATGATAAAAATGCTTTACATTTATCCTTGTTTTTATGAAATATATTGTTCAGTGGGTTGTCTTAGGGGATACTGTCTGCAATTATGAAAACAAAGGATATTTTATTGAGAACACCTTATAATGTAAACATCCTAATAAAAAGACCTCAAAAAACTCTAATTTACACCTCAATTTCTATTTCAAATATTTATCTAACTGAACATTACAAAATTGATTTGTGATCATTTAGATAACAAACTGAATGGACAGTGAAACAGCCTTGTTGGGTACTTTATAAATACACATAAATTTATTTTCTTACCTGACTGACTACACCAAAACCAAAAGGAGTGATAATTCATTTAACATTAAAATAATTATTACAAATATATTTCTAAAAATGGGGTGGATTTTTGTGACGAGGCAGTGAGGGCAGGTATCTTATCTATTGTGACTACGAGAAAATTATCTTGACCTATTTTGGTCTGCATTCACAGAGTTAGGAAACATTACAGTTTGCAAAAAAAATGGGCAGTTTCTACAAAAACTTCTGATGCCGTTTGATGCTAGGATAAAAAAATGACGGGTCATTTTTGCCAACTGAGGTCTGAGTACCAGAAAAGTAACAAAAATTTAAGGACAGTCTCCTTAGGTCATTGTAGCTACAATGGTTAAGGTACTTCTTGTTGCTGCCACATCTGTAAAATATACCTACCCTGTGTACATTTATGGATTTAGGAATTAAAGGAGATGGATAAAATATCATCTCAATGGTAATTGAACTAGGCTGTTCTCTAATAAATGTGTCACTGTATTTTAATAATGATTATGATGAATATAAACAATTGCTGTTTTTCTGGAACCAACCTAATTACATTGAGAGTAGTAGTCAAACTGGTAAAAACACATTCATTTAGATAACGTTTGAAATTAGAATATTCAGGCACGTCTGATATTAAAAAGGTCAATCTTTCATTATGGTATTCATGTCTACTCAGGGACTGTAGGATATATAATAATGTTATTCAACTAAAGTTATAAATACCTATGCACAATTCAATAGAAGTCCCACCTTATATCAAACAGGTTATTTGCCAATCTTAGTGAACAATGACTTCAAGTTAACCTCTGTATATTAACCTCCATCAAATGTTGGAATGTTTTTAATACTGATATTTTAAGTTCTGAAAACACTGTATTTTAGGTGAAAACACCCACAACTATGCCTACATATATTTCAGGCAACATCATGCCTGTGCTTCACCTGTGGCCTGCCCGGCCCTCGCATGCACTCATGCCTGCATTGCATCTACTTTGCATGCTATGCGGGCCACATTCAAGACCATTCAAAGACCAAAAAGCACTTCCTGTATGTGGACCTTAGTTATGGGAACATCTATTGCGCTCAGTGCCAAGACTACATATATGATCGTGAACTTACTGAGATTGGTGTGACTCACAGACTCAAAGAAGCTAAGTATGTACCGTTATCATTTATTGTTTATAGGGTTTATTATATTTATAACTTGATTGGTTTTTGTTATTCAGGCTTATTCAGACATGTAACAAAGGTTCAGATGAAGATTTGAGACATAGCCTATACAATACAATTGTGAAGTTATAGTAACTTTTTTTAATGATGCTTGACATATTGCATTTGGCTACTCCTCTAACAGATCGCTTGGCATCAGCGTACCATTTATGCCATGGCTGCCGAACAGCAACGAGGCCATGGCGCTGCGGCGCCTGCGTAAGAGACGTCTTATCAGTCCCCACACTACCATTGGACTGCGAGGACTGCAAAACCTGGGCTCCACTTGCTTCATGAACTGCATTGTGCAGGTCAGTACAATAAAAATCATATATTATATCATTAATTTAATATTGTGTAATAAAATTCCGACTTCGCCATTTTGTCGGACGGCGTCTAGAGCTCCTGCGCTTACACAAAGATGCTGTGAATGATTGTGTTTCCAGCATCTTTGTACACTTGGTAACCACAAGTAAAGCGCGCGTAGCTTCGACTATATTACCTTGCTGACTGGGTGGAGCATAACTACACAGGTATTGCTTAGGTCCAGGGGTCTATGCCATAGATAGAACCCGTCACTGAGATGGGACTATGGGACCCGGCGGCGGCGGCGGCGCATTCCTCACTGTAAATCATATTTTCTATTTGAGGAAAATATTTAAAACTATTGTAAAGGCTGTCCAGAAGTAGTTGATGATGTTTTCAGAAGTAGTTTATACATATAGAATATCCATTTATAACGAATATTCAGTATCAACTAGATTTGAAAGACGCTAGCGGTGATCGAGCGATGTTGTTAGCTACAATTGCCACTTGCCCCTCACAAGGGATTGAGATTTCCTCTTCTAGAAACTTGATCGGAAACAGCGCATCAATTTAAATTGCACATTTGTAGTTCTCAGTACACTTAAGGGGCAAAATGCATCTGGTTTTTTCCTTATTGACTTTTATATGGATTTTCTTGGTTGAATAATAATAATAATAAATTTCTTTATTGGCATAAAAACAGGTTACAGAAACATGTGAGACCCTGGCTCCAGAGCTATGTTGGAGTAGGTACCTGTATTTCAGGAGCCAAAATGAATATCTCATGGACTTTGTATAATCTTTTAAGCCTTAGCGTTATGTTTGTCATATTTAATTAGCAGTATATGGCAATATAGACAACGAATCATGAATCGATGCTTGAATTGTTTGCTTCTAATCATTCGACTCGGGTAGAAAGATGGGTTTGGAAGGCTTTTGCAGTCCTATTAACCAACAGCCGGATCATTAGCTAAACACGACGTGGTTTTGCGTCGTAATTAAATATGACAATCCCTGCATTACCTTTATTACAATGACACAGGAAAAATTAAATGTTTTGTACGTTTGTCGCCTATAAATAGATAGACAACATCCAACTAAAATCTACGTCACAATCTCCGTTTCCAAGATATTCGTACTCCTAATTAACAAACATCTGTCTTATCTACTGAACATTTACTGATAATTATTATGCAAAACCTTTCAATGTTTAGGGAAGGGCCTGTGAAAGATCTAGTATAGCTCTTGTGCCACAACAAACTCACGGCAAGGCCATCGGACGCCAAACCTGCCCCGCTTGGGCGGAGCACCGCCGTGACCTCGTAGAGGCGATCGGCGGCGGCGACCTCTCGCGCCCGGCCCTGGTGCAAGCCATGGTCCGGGGCGAGAGGGAGTGGGAGGCAGTCACCTCCTTCTGCGAAAAAGTTATGCTCGCGAAGGAGGTGGCGGGATGGGAGAGAGAAAGGTCCTCCCGTCCCAGCCGCCGCAGGAGACGCCCCGGGCGTCGGGAGCCACGTGACGACTCCCGGCCACCGTAGGCGCGGGCCTGCGGACGGTGAGTAATGGGTGACTCACCGTCCGATCAGCACCAGACCCGTGCCGTACGGCGCGTATATGTTCCACGCGCGCCTCAAAGAGATGTCAGCATATGAAGGAAGGGGCCCCTCACGGCCAAGCCTGCCGGGTAAGAGGGATTGTCCGAAAGGGTTACCGCTAACCCGGAACATAAAGGGCTACGGAAGGAACATGGATGGGTTTTAGTCAGTAAGAGTCTGACACTCCCTTCCGCTCCACCCAGAGCGGGAGCAGTCATTGGATGATTACCCAGCCTTAAAAAAAAAAAAAAAGGCCATCGGACGCACTGTGTTCTACTCCTAGTACTCGTCTATAAGTTATTGCGAAACCTATTGTATCGTAACGATGCTATAATAAAGGTTACTATTTATTGCATTACGAATTCCGAAGAAGAACTACGCCGTATAACAAAGGAAAATGATTTTTCAGACATTGATCCACACCCCGCTACTGCGCGACTATTTCCTGGGAGAGAAGCACAAATGCAAAGCACAAGGCTCGGGAAAATGTCTCGTTTGTGAGGTTTCCAAACTCTTTCAGGTAAGTTGAGGTGAAATAAATTCATAAAACTCGTGCGGGTTTCTTGGAAATGGTTTATATTACGTTCATTTGAAGCCACCCCTTTCTGAGAACTTTCTGCGTTTAATACAGCTGCGTATCCAAGTGGAGCATTTATTTATAGCCACACTCACCGGAAAATCAATAACACGCTTTACTTTGAATCTACTTTTCAAATGCGATCATGATTTTTGTTTATTTTTTTTTCTCTAGGAGTTCTACTCCGGTGCAAAGACACCTCTAACCCTGCACCGCCTCTTGCATCTGATATGGACGCATGCACGTCATCTAGCCGGCTATGAACAGCAGGATGCTCATGAATTTTTCATAGCAACTCTTGACGTGCTGCATAGGTAGGTGTATAGCATAAGCTGTAATTTGAAGAAAGCCTCGTGTTCTTGAATTTATTTTACATTTTAGTTTTTGTTTTCCAGACACTGCATGAATGGTGTGGACGAAAATGGCGAGAAAAAGGAAAACGGTCGCTGCAACTGCATCATCGACCAAATATTTACAGGCGGTCTTCAGAGCGACGTTGTGTGCACTTCATGCCATGGAGTGTCCACTACCATCGACCCGTTCTGGGACATCAGCCTCGACGTGGCCGGGCCGGGCTCGCTCGCGGCCTGCCTCGAGCGCTTCACACGGGCTGAACATCTTGGATCCGCCGCTAAGATCAAGTGTTCCAACTGCCGAGCTTACCGCGAGTCCACCAAACAGCTGACTTTGGAAACTTTGCCCATTGTGGCCAGTTTCCACCTGAAGCGTTTCGAACACTCTTCGCAGATCGATAGGAAGATCAACGCCTTCGTATCGTTCCCTGCTGAGATCGACATGACTCCGTTCATGTCGTCCCACCGCCGGGCGGTGGACGTCGGTGCGGACAACAACAACGCTCCCGAGGGCGTGTGCGAGGACAACCGCTACTCGCTGTTCGCTGTCGTGAACCACGTGGGCTCGCTGGACGCCGGCCACTACACCGCCTACGTGCGCCAGATGAAGGGCAGCTGGTTCAAGTGTGACGACCACATGATCACTCGTGCTTCGCTGCGTGAGGTTTTGGATAGCGAAGGGTGAGTTGACTAAATAACAATTACTTGAGCCCAGGTAGATAAGATTTGCATCTGAAGCAACCACAACGTTCGACTAAGAAACATCGGAGCCTCGCCACATATACTAAATTACTAATAGCACCGTATTGGGTTTAAACAGTAACAGTTTGGCTATAATATAATGCTACGACTCTTCTTAAGGTCCCTCATAATAAAAAAACACCATTTATAAGATGAAAATCACAATAAAAAAATTGGGGAATGTCCTGGCAACAGCAAAGATTAGACGAAGAGTGGCGAGCCGTGTACGAATGAATCGACGCGCGTCCTACATACCTACAGCGTTTTACGTGGCGTGTCCAGGACTTACATTTTTCCTTAACACGTTTTTTATAACCATTGTTGTTATATTCCCAAGTTTTAAGTAAAACCTCTTTTCTCTTTCAGGTACTTGCTCTTCTATCACAAGACTGTTCTGGAGTACGACTGCGATGCTTCTTAAGGCGATTCAAGTAAACAATTTTTACAAATTCAGTCATTACTTTGTATCTGATGCGATTGCATCACGTCTCTTAGATTTTCCTATATGTATGTATTATGTATACAAAAAGGATAAGGTTTTGTTTTGAAACAAAATAAAATATAAGTCATCTCCCCTCGTGATATTAGTGTAGATGTTTGAAAGATGTCTAAATGATCATCATGTTCGATGTTTTCTTCGGAATCATTCACGAATTTGTTAGTTTTTAAGCTTTAATGTAATAATAACATAAACACTGTCAATAGTAATGTACCTACGCAAAATTGTTGAGAATATTATTATCCATCACTATACATGAAACTTTGGAAGACT
Source organism: Hyppa rectilinea (assembly GCA_951799385.1). Lineage (NCBI taxonomy): Eukaryota > Metazoa > Arthropoda > Insecta > Lepidoptera > Noctuidae > Hyppa > Hyppa rectilinea. The sequence goes on along the minus strand of OX637309.1, from coordinate 7,419,437 downwards.
TCTCGATTTTAATGATGTTATTGTGTGCTTTATTGAGCTACAGACAGGCTATTTATTATACCTTCATTCAGCAAGTTTGACTTTAGTTTTGTTCTCTTCATATTGAATGTTAACTTCTACGTACAGAATTTTATTTGGCCCTAATAATAATGTGTTATTAATTGTATTAGGTGTTAGTATTTGTCAAGTATGGTCTAAGTACTACTCGTTATAATACAGACGAGAAATCATTTAGGCTCTGCGTTGACGAGCCGCCGACAGCCATCGGTAACCCATGATAACTCGAATAAAATAAAAAAATATCCATGCTTTTCACCCGCTACAGCAGTACTCAACACCGCAGCAAGAGGCGACAGCCACCCGTGGCTTTAGTCGGTGGCTCGTGTGCACCGAGCCTTAGGCGCTTATCCATTTAAACTAACATAATTATTATTCTTTAAAAAATACTTGTATCAATTGTATAAGGAAAATATTACTATGACTATGAATTATAACTACAAACGCTGTTTGCGTATCATTCCTAGTAAAAGATAATTTTGTGTTTGTGTGTGTATGAAATCATTAAAAATATTATACGGATGTTGTACGGAACAAATATTTCAATCTACCTCGCTGTTTATCTCTTATTTGCATTTCACTTGAGCCCGTCAAGAAATGTTTGGAAATTGAAATTCCGATGTGTTTATGTTGCTTGTATTTTATGTAAGGCTATATATGCATGAGCGTAACCTATTGGAGAGATATGAAATTATGAAGGCAGTAATAATACCACCGAACCATCGCCCAGCACGGGTAATATAAACAATAAACATAAAGCTATGAAGACGTGTTGTACCCTATTTTATAGCACGAAACATTACATGGAATGTTATTATTTATAAAACTTTATGTTAACAATTTTCGACACATGAAGCAACATGTGTGGATTGTTTTTTTTTAATCGCTCATGTGTATTCGTAGGTGGAATAAAGTAGTTCGTAACCTATGACTGGACTGACATTAGCTTAATGTGATATTTAATATTTATGACTTCTATTAAATGTAGTTAGTTGTATGGATTTACATTTCTGAAAGTAGATATAATTTTGTTTGTTTTAATCTAATGCTTGAAGTACTAGCAAATGACGAAAAGCTTTCACAATGTATCTCAACATTGTAGTAACACAAGGACCATACGGCCGTTGTAGTGCCACTACAAAGTACCTTAAGCTCCCTCACGAACGTAGTTGCATTCCGTTTTATAGGGATCGCAACCAGTAAAGGATAACCCTAAGTTTTTCATCATTTGCTAGTACCACGAAACAGTTTTATTTGCATTTAATATTAATTTAGGATATGGATCCGAGCCTAAACAAGTATCTGAAATATTAGTCCATAATTATTATGGTAATGATGTGATAGACACAATGTCACTGTTATATGATTTTTTACTTGTAATTCAACTGAATATGTATTTCATACCATTCGATCAAAATATACCTAGGTTTAGGTGACATTTATAACCGCTAAATATTGGCAAAAATACAGGTATGCTTAAATCAAAATTATGAATCTTGTATATACTATTAATATAATGGATGTGTGATTACGGGATTTATAAACATAGCAATGATGTTTTAAAATTTCTAATTATTTAAAATAGATAATGTTATTATTACAAATTGATGTGTTTTCATAGTCGATGTAACTGTAATCGAACTAAATATGTGAACAAATAGATCAATCGATATTGTTGTAATTAATCCGTTACTAAGCATTCGTTGGGTATCCAACATGGTACCTAACGAACTCATATATTTAAATAATAATTGGTGTCTAATGCATATTAGAGCAGAAAATGCTCCCAATGTATGTTCAAGTAATTATCTTAACTGTAACGGCTATATGGCGTCGTACACATAATGTATGAACCACCTATCTCTATTATCTGTAAAATAAATAAAAAGAAATGCAAGAAAGTTATGTATTTGCTTTTTTAGATTATATGTGCGTTTCCCAACCGATTTTGAAGCACTAGAAGTAATAGAAGAAGATAACACTGTTTTTTTTAAGATTATAAATTACTAGGTCCTCTCCGCGGCTTCGCCCCGGTGGATGTTGGAAATTAAGCCACAGGAACGTAAACCACAGGATAAAAGTATCCTGTGTTAATTCAGGTTATAATTAAACGATTAAAAATATTAAATAATTAGAAATATATAGTTAAACACAGAAAGAACTAAACGAAGAATTGATAAACAATCACTCACTAACTTTCGCCTTTATAACATTAGTTTGATAATGTTTGTTCGTATGTATGTTACTGGGGGCAACCATCACCTCAAAGAATAGTATTACTTCAGTGTGAGAAAGAGATGCAGTTGTACAGGAGGTATAGCTCCATCCATCTCTTTCCAAATTTAAAGCAATATTAAAATAAGGATCTAAACTTTTCTGTTCATGCTATTAACGTCTCCTATTTATCAAAAAATTTAATGCTGAGAGCAATCAAATGGTGGCCCAGCGATAACGGTCGTGACTTACGATCGGTAGGGTATTTACCTTAGGGCTTAGGTCGTAGGTTCAAACCCAGACAGGCGCTTTATTATCAGCCTATAGCAGGACATAGGCCTCTCCATAAGCGGGATTGTCCGAAAGGTTTACCGCTACCCCGGAACATAAAGGGCTACGGAAGGAACATGGATGGGTTTTAGTCAGTAAGAGTCTGACACTCCCTTCCGCTCCACCCAGAGCGGGAGCAGTCACTGGATGATTTCCCAGCCTTAAAAAAAAAAGTTGCACGCCATTCAGCTCGATTCTCGGCAACTCTCATCCAGTTGCTACCAGCCACTCGGCGAAGATAGTTGCTCCAATTAGCCTAAGTTTACAGGCGCTTTACTTTCTCAAAACGGTGAAGGAAAACATCGTGAGGAAACCGGCATGTCCTATAACCAAAGACTTGAAGGCATGTGACATCCACCAACCCGCACTGGGCCCGCGTGGTGGGTTATGGCCCACTCCCTCGCACAGAGAGTAGACCTGTGGGAACATTTTAGGCTGATTGTTATGCAAATGCTGTTCGTTGGTAAGCGCGCCACTTAAGAACGGCTGGACTAACTTGGCAATTTTTTTTTAAACTAAAAACCCGACTTGTGTTTTTGTCGTTGCAGTCGGTTTTTGTTTCTCTCTACCTCGTTCTTCCCGACGCGTGTGTCTAGTCTGTCTCGGTCACCATAACCCGTTAGATAGCGAGTTACATGTGCCCATATCCAAGCCATGCCACGTCTTGACCTTAAGTGACGTGACGGGAACGCTATTGTATAAAGAGATCCGCGGGCGAACCAAGCTAAACATCATAGCCCAAAGAATTGCCAAACTTCAAGTGGCAGTGGCCAACAGGGCACATCTCGCAGAACAGATGGCCAATGAGGTCGAAAGGTTGTGGTGGCGACCGCGTACTTGAAGGCGTACCGTTGGAAGGCTTCCTATAAAGTAGACTGAAGTGTGAAGACTGCAGGTTTTAGCTGGATGCGAACGGGCTGGTCAAATTGGCGATGCTTGGAGGAGGCTCATTGGGACATTGGGACGTCCTTCGCCTGTAATGAAATGTACGTTATCCCAAATATAAAACTAGGATATTTTTTGATGTTACAGTAAACCGCGCTTCCATCAAAAAAGTTTTACATTACGCCTTTATCTTGTAGCAGTAAGGTGGATTTTCATAGTTAATGAGTTCCGATTGGTCGTAATTTAATCACTTCATCAGTATACTTACAGTACACATATACTCACACCCATACATTGTTGCAGCTGGTAAATATTCTAAAATCTAATAATGCTATACTGTGCTCGTCTTACAACTACTTTTATACTAGTTCAAATCATAGGGCGGGGACGCTGGTATCCTAAACACAAATTAAATATTGCACTGGGTGCCAGAGTTCATATAAAACACTTCTTTTTCTTCCTAGTTATAATGCTGTTTAGATAAGTGTTTTCTTGTACAACTTAAGGTAATAAAACTAAACTTATGGACGGCCACCGTAGGCGCGGGCCTGCGGACGGTGAGTAATGGGTGACTCACCGTCCGATCAGCACCAGACCCGTGCCGTACGGCGCGTATATGTTCCACGCGCGCCTCAAAGAGATGTCAGCATATGAAGGGGCCCCTCAGGGCCAAGCCTGCCGGGTAAGCGGGATTGTCCGAAAGGGTTACCGCTACCCCGGAACATAAAGGGCTACGGAAGGAACATGGATGGGTTTTAGTCAGTAAGAGTCTGACACTCCCTTCCGCTCCACCCAGAGTGGGAGCAGTCATTGGATGATTTCCCAGCCTTAAAAAAAAAAAAAGGTAATAAAAATACTTTTTTTTTACTTCATAAGAACTAATAAAACAAAGATAAGCATAGTTTAAATAAAATCTCAAGATTGCATAACAACATTTATTACATAAAAATATCACAAATTGAACAAAAACAAATTTGCTTCTAGCGACGACAATACAGTTTCTTTTCCAATAAATAAGTTAAACAACGAAACACGACCAATCTTATACTAGCAAGCATAAGTCACTATGTAACTACACGTATTTTAGTATAAACAATATTTTTAATTTTTTGATAATTTCATGAATGCTCCTACCATCTATTCGAGATACAAATGATTTTGCTGCCTATAAAATACTTTCCCAACTTTCAGACAAAATTACACTATCACATACATCAGACTAAACAATTCAGATCCCAAAATGGAGATTTCCATCCTTTTTAATCAAATTGCTTTTGCAACAAACACCACATATTTTTTAATCCTATAAATATAGACACTACATCAAACTACAATGTGATATAAGTACCGTTAGAGATGAAAAGTATACTTTCATTATTTATGTGAAGAGTCTACTAAAGGGAGAGATTACTATACTGACTAAAACTATTGTCATGAGACTCTGAAATGTGAGTTCAACAACTAATAACTATGATGATGTAACTGACTAGGTCCGTTAGTATGACTTGTAGCAGAGTAACACTAAAACCATTACGCTGATATTAATATCACTACAGATTTTATAAAATTTCCATCGATATTGTTTTTATAACATCCCCATTCAATATTAGCTTACCTTACTGGTGTTTTTTAGCGCACTATGTCCTCAGACAACTTTGACATTACATGAATTATGTTTTTGAATACATGGTGATTAAATAGTTGATGACTAATATAGTAAATGGGTATATTATACAAAACAATATGATTTTCCATGCAGTTCATTTGTTCTTCATAGAGGGCGCAGCGGGCGTCTCGTCGAGTAGGTTCTCCAGCTGTTTGACGTCTGTGACGGGCAGCGAGCAGGCGTAGCGCCGGCACACGTACGCTGTGGGCACGTCGCCTACAGCCCTGATGCGGCTCAGCACTGAAATCAATACACGATTAAGCCATAAAATCATTTGACAAGTAATAATAATATTGTGTACAAAGCGTTATTGAGGTGCGTGGTCAAAATCGCAACTAATGTCGCGTTGTGTCATGTTTTAACGGACCTGCAATCTGTAGACCCAGCGATGACGTTGGTTTTGTAACGTTATTGGCTGTTGCCAGATGACATTATCTGCTCTTAGGAACGGTGGCAACCAATCATTGGTCATAAACAGAGCCACGCAGTAAGTGTATTACTTGAGAACGGTTGGACTGATTTGCCATTTTTTTTAATGTTGCTAATATCCCGAATAAGGTTTTTTTGGTAAGAAAAATGTACAAGTCTTGTGCTTTTTTCGATGAGATTTTTGTAGGAATAATTGAAATTTGAACAGAACAAAGTCTGGCGGGTCAGGTAGTCATGAGATAAACTCACGTATGTCGGACATACCGGCGGGCGACTCGGCGGCGGGGTCGGCCACGGCCAGCACGCGGCCCGGCAGCAGGCGCGACCGCACCACGCGCACCAGCTCCAGCGTGCGCGGGTCCGAGCGGCCGCCTGCTATCAGCACCTGAAGCGAACAAAATAAATAAGAACCTTTATATATGGCAACAATTGGGTATTTGAAAGGGTAGCCAATAACATTACTTTTTATTAACTGTCAAAACGCGGCATTTGTACGAGATTGTATGTAATTTAACAATGTGACGTCACAGGTTTTTAGAATCAAATGGAGTACTTATTAGCATTAAAAGCAATTTTAGAAATATTTAATTTCTGTACAGTGATGGAAGTTTTTGAGACAAGCGGTCTTTTTTCTATTTCATATTTTATTTTTTTGCACACAGTCCAAATTAAGCATGTCATCATGCCTAACAAACCTGTGTAGGAGAATCATTATAGAACATGAGCGCGGACATCATCTCGGGGAGTGAAGTGGGGGCATCGTTAAGTCTCTTAGAGAATGCCTTCAACAATTTCATGGCCATCTCTCTCTCCTGGTCGCCGCCCTCGGGGCTCGAGCCTTTGTCAGCGTATGCCGCAAGGCGCTGCAGATTGTGGCACGCAACGCTGTTGCCTGAAGGCTCGGCGCCATCTTGGTCTGAAACAAAAATGTGGCATAAAATGTTAGTCCACCATTTATTAAAGTTTAGCAGTTTCTGAAGTGGAATATAACAGGTTGTTATTTTAGTTCACTGCCGTCAGTTAATAAGAAGAATTTTATTTGGACCTACAAATACCACGCCAAGAATTCCTAAACATTATTTCCGTATCAAAACCTTACCTTCTTTAAGCCGAAGCACAACACTGGTATCATCCATGGAACAGGTGTAATAACCGCCGTTGACTGTGTCCCAGAACAATTCGTTCTGTTTTAGCTGCAAGTCACGCGCCCACTTCAGCCAGCGGTAGTCCAGAGAGGCCTCATACAAGTCTAGCAAGCCTTTAATCAAGAACGCGTAGTCGTCTAGGAAGCCCTTAATTGGTTCAGCACTGTAAACGTTTTATGTATATTGATTAATATTAATACATACGGCGGAAGCGAAAACACTATCACATTACTTAAAAACATTACAACAACTACGAAACATTATTTAAAAAAGTGTCAACATACGTTTGGGCGATGGATCCATCTTCAGCTCTATAGCAAGAATGTAATAATATTTTTGCAGATTCATCATACAAATGTTTCTGTATGAATTCTGCTGTTTTGATCGCGTCCTCAACGAATTGCTTCTCCCCCAGCCCTTGGCCAGCTTGTGCCAAGCCAGCTATCATCAAGCCATTCCAAGAGCAAAGCATTTTTGTGTCCAAATGTGGACGAGGCCGCTTCTGGCGCACATTATACAATATCTCAATACATTCGGATAAAACTTTATTAAATTGCTCAATGGAGAGTCCAAATTTCTTAGATGTGTCTTCCTTGCTACCGTAAATAATCAATACGTTTTGATTGGTAAGTTCTCCGTGAGGGTCACTTTCGGGAGAAATATTTCCATCCTCTCCAACACTGAAGTACTCGCAGAAAATGTCCAGATACGACACGGAATTAATTTTCTTATCATTTAGTAGAGATTTCAGTTCCTTGTATTCCCAAGTGCAAAACGCACCTTCTTTCTTATGAGGAGCTCCGAACTCTGGGTACGAGTCGGCGTCTTCAGCACTGTAAAATCCGCCAGATTCGTGTCTCAGATCTCTATTCACATATTTTATGATATCTCGAACAACTTCGGCGTAAAACTCATCTTTTGTCGCGAGGAAAGCGTCTGTATAAGCAACAGTCAACTGTGCCTGATCATAAAGCATCTTTTCGAAATGAGGCACATGCCAGTCATTATCAACTGAATATCGTGCAAAACCACTTGATATGTGATCATGAATACCACCTTTAGCAATATTGGTCAGAGTGAATAGACACATTTCCAAGCATTTTTTACCATCTACATTGTTTTTGTCACGGGCATAATAATGGAAGAGAAAATTAAAAATTGAAGCCTGTGGAAATTTCGGTGCTCGTCCAAATCCACCAAATTCTGGTTCATAATTAGTTACATATTGTCGAATACATTTTTCCCAGGTTGCTTCTCCAGGAACAGCATTAGAACTGTCTACTAAGGATATTTTTTGCAGTGCCTCCATGATATTGAGACTTGCTTCCAAGAACTGTTCATGATTAGCTTTCCATTTCTCAGCTAGGGAAACTAGAATTGTTTTGAACCCTGGCCTTCCCCAGCGGTCCTCAGGAGGGAAGTATGTGCCGCCAGTAACAGGGCGCAGGTCTGGTGTAAGGAAGACTGACATTGGCCATCCACCACCGCCACTTGTCGCCAGAATGAATAACATGTAAACACGATCAATATCAGGTCTTTCTTCACGATCTACTTTGATGTTTATGTAGTGTTCATTCATTATTTTAGCAACATCCTCACTTTCAAATGATTCTTTTTCCATGACATGGCACCAGTGGCAAGTGGAATATCCTACAGATAGAAATATAAGTTTGTTTTCCTTCTTAGCCTTGTCAATGGCTTCTTGACACCATGGGTACCATTGCACAGGGTTGTGAGCATGTTGAAGTAAATAAGGAGATTTCTCAGAGATTAAACGATTGGTATGCTTCGGTTGTTCAGTTGGTGGAGTTTCAGCATTTGGAGTAGCCATTATAATCTTATTGTCACTAAAACTTCTCGTGATTTGTGGGACTGTTATACTATTTGGCCCAAATGTTGACAATCTGCAAGAATCATAGAAGAATAAATATGAATATCATTTTCCAATACTGTTTTATCATGCTTATAACCAATTTCTGATAGGTGCTGTAATTTTCTTTTATGGAAATTACGTTTTTGATTAGGTTTGGATGTCCGCAGTAGTTTCCAGGCTTCTGCTACTTTTTAAGATACTCATTCTTAGATATTATTTAAGGATTCTTAGAAACATAAGGAAATCATGTATTTGGCTCGAATATAAAGGGATAATTAAAGGGCTGTTTTATGATTATAAAAAGGAATATATATTTAATAGTATGACAATTTGATAAAAAAGGAATTGGTTGTTGGTTGATAAAAAAGGAAAACAAAAAAGTTGGTTTTCACTGCATTTACTTAACTGCTACTTACAGGTAACCTACCTATTTTTAATATAATTCTAAGTCAGTTAATTTTAACTGGACACATCTCTAACAAAGAAGTATTTATCTTCTTCTATTATTGGAAACATAATTTGCCTTTCATTCCCAATACAGGGCAAAAATAAGCTTGTTGTCATGCTTAAGACAATATTCGTAAAAATCATAGTAATTTATTGATCATTCACAATTACATAAGGTTTCACTTAATCCATGGGCACCATTGTAAAAACCAAGTACCTAATAGCAAAGCAGTACACAATCCATTATTTATGACACGCGACAATGGTTCCCTTCTCTTTCAATCGTCGTAAACATGACATGTAAACAAAAACAAGGTCACATAGAGCATCCATTACATTTTCGGATAAAATGTAAAGGATTCAGCCGGACAGAGTACAAGATAAGATGAAAAAATAATGATTTAAAAATGAAGTATACCTTTTTGGCAAGCTCAAATCCCTGAGACTGCACACCGGGTTAAAAACGAGAGGTTCCTTCGAAGTATTTTGATTCAAATTAATACTCTTCAGCCTATTATCACCCGTCGAGAGACGCCGCAACAACAGAGCAGCACGCCCAGTAGGCATAATAATCTAACGTACCGCAAAATACGCTTTTTGAACACGGAATTTCGCTTTATTTTTGTTTTTCTTACATAATTTTTACTGCGATGCGATACCCACGACGAAACCAAATATTTTGACGTTCATACTAGTAGAGTTGCCAACGAAAAAGAAATAAAAAAATAAACGTGCCAATACATACCATTAAAGTATGTATATTTATACAACTTGTTAGAAAAAAAATGCATGCAATTATAAGCATGCAAATTAATATTACAATTAACGATGCTCACTCTTCAAAACGCCTTCCATTATAGTCAAATGATTGCACTGGTGTTACTTGCTCTTTAAAAACACGCAGGTGCTCCTGTTTAATAGCAAAATAACAATTAACATTCTTCTTCTCTTCGATTTTGATTGAAACTACCAGTATGAAGATACGATTGATCACGGTTACAAAAGATCAAAAATTAATTACTACTTACGTTCGAAAGTGTAACAAACTTATATTTCTATTCTACACTCATATCGAATTTTGTGTTCAGCAATGCGCGCTATTTAAGAAATTAGAAATCAAACTACCTTGCTGGGTTTAAAATTTCCCATACGCACACTCGGCCTTTACAAAACTTGCGGTTAAGTACTAAATTATCAAAAGATGAACAATGTGTGGCATTACTCTGTGTGACCTAATATGCACCTATATTTTATCAAATTCAACTTAACATAAAGATAACTGGAAGGAAGGCAGTACCTAAACATTTTAAATGAAACACTCGCATAAGCCAAGCGAGTATTTAATTTAGCTTGCTAAGTTTCAAAGGCAGTCACACTGGCGGTAAAACGCAGCATTTGAAAGGGCCCGTCCATACATATTTCATGGCAATCACCCTCTTGTGATTCTAAGCAGCACGCATGCGCTGAAATCTGGACGCCATTCTCACTTTCACTGGCATACGAAGTGTTTTGACATAATATATAACTAAATGTCCACCACGTTTGGAAGTCTAATGTGTTCTTGACACGAAACATAACAGTGATATTTTGGAAATGAAGCCACCTGTAAAGTACCCCTTATGATAGTGGTGTGAACGATTAGGAAAGATAAAGGTTAGTGAACGATTTTGTTTTTTTTAGGGAAAGCAAACGATCTCTGCTTCTTTATTTATAGAGTACTTATTCTATTAAAAGTGTTGTCACTAAAATCTTGCTTTCTGTTAAATTAATCATTATGATCAGAATAAGATACTAATACGCTGAACTACTGAAAAGAAATAGGTACCTACTTGGGAAATGAAGGTAGATTAAAACAAAACCATTAAGTACCTAAATGTGTGTGAGTAAATAAAAGTCCATACAAAGTATTGTTAATATTTTAATAATTGATAATACGTTTTGAATTAATTATTAATATTGTAAACTAGAAGTTCAAAGAAATACGGCAAGGAATTCTTAACAAAACACGTGTTTGGCAAGTAAACCCGTGTTAAGCGGGGTATAAAATTGCGGCCCGTTGTCATGGCAACGACAAGAGGGTTGAAGCCCTCTGGCCCGCAGCGTTTCGCTCACGTTTCCCACCCTCAGCTGATTGGCTATCTCGGTGCTCAGAAAATTTGATTTTGTGCCGTCAATTACGACGTGTATTAAACTTATTACACCGTTTATACTGTGTGCATTTTTATATCACCAAGTAAAGCTGCTCTGATTATATTTAAAAAATTGTTTTAGTTTACAATAAAGAAAAAGAAATTCAAATCATTAGGTATTATTAGCAAATTCAGTAATCATTAATACAGTTTCGTAAATCTGGTAACTTCTATGCTCCAGCAATAATGATGTTTTATTGGCTGAAAGTAAAAACTGACTCTACATTTCTGTTAATATCAAAATATATCACACATAACAGGGACTTCTGCCATCGTACTCATACCTAATCACCACGTTAACCTAAGTGGTCCAAGCTCAAAAGTCTGACAACCAGTAGTACCAAGGTATCATGTTACCCAGTAACTGAGTTTTGGAGGTCAGATAGGCAGTCGCTCCATGTAAAATGCTGGTATTCAGCTGCATCCGGTTAGACAGGAAGCCAACCCCGACATGGCTGGCGTTTCCCCATCTATGAATGCAAGAGATTGAGAATTGAATTACGATTTTTAAGTTAGGTAACTACTCACGTCCAGAGGGCTTGTAGCCTGGGGAGCACGTATCATTGATACGGCGGTAGTTACGCCCCAGCTGGCTTTTTTTTTTGGTGCAAAATTATCAAATAACTCCTCCCGCTCCGGGTGGAGTGGAAGGGAGTGTCAGACTTTTACTGACTAAAACCCATCCATGTTCGTTCCTTAGCCCTTTATGTTCCGGGGTAGCGGTAACCCTTTCCGAAAATCCCGCTTTCGCCCCTGCTGCCTAGGATAATTTTTAGTCATAGGTATACTTAAGGTGAATCCTCCAACCAGCCCGCGAAATTCAAATTTTCTTAAGTTTTTTGCAATTTGCAGGCCAGTGATAGGTTGTATGTTGATGAACATTTGATTCGCGGCTGTAAGACGTATGTAGTTACAGAATTATAATCATCAAAATCATTAATACAACCCTCCGAGCTCATAAAGGTTCCGGAATGACTTTGACCTTGTAAAAAGTCATTTTTACACCTTGAAAATTTGAATTTCGCGGGCTACCCTGGAACATCAACCTTAGGTATTACAACGGATATGTCCTTTCGACTTTGTACCGCCAGCTATAAACTGCTGTTTCAGTCCAGTCCAGGACCTCCAATGGTTTCTCTTCGTGTCCAGAAGCTGGCAGGCAGGAAAGCCTTATCAACTAAATGAATTAATTACTACTTTTTTAATAATACTGCCAGCAAAATAAGATGAAACGTTTTATTACTTAGGGACGAATGAAGTCGTTAAAAATCATAAAAGCTTTTTGAAATCAGAAATCCCAAGGCTAAAACATAACGATGGGCTGTTGTTGTAAAAGAGGTCAAGTACGATTCGTTTAGATGAATAAAATTTAGGGTGAGGGCTGACATAAAGGACCTACCTACCGCAATTCCATATCTACCTAGATTAGTAACCTTGGGTGTATATTCCATATCATATACAGTGTGTTAGGTTAAACGAGAGACATATACTTTCAAGGGGTATTATAGTACTCATGAAAATGAACAACTTTGACTATGGCACCAACTCTGAAATATAAAGAAAAAAACAGCTGTTCAGTACAGTTAAAATCGTCAAAATCATACATTTTGAACAGCAGATTTTTTTTTAACTTAAATCATACCAAATGATTTTATTATCCATAATCTTATTTATGTGGGTATCCCTTTGTTTCAGGTGCATCGATCAAGGCAAAAGATATCACCAACGTGCCTTATAAGTAATCTTCCAAGCTTAGTATCTAGTTATCTACTTGTTGTTATTCACTTAAAGTTACTTCCTTCCATAAAATTCCAAAGTCCAAAATTAAAAGCGTCCAGTACAAACAGTTTCGGTCCCAATATCTGTCCATAGAGAATTTTTACGAGTTATACAATTTATAGTTTGATTGACGAAACAGTTGACTACGCAGTTTAGTATGGTATCGAGGTTGTTGTTGTAATAGAGGGCAAGTGCAGTAGTGTGGATGGTGTTGCAAGCAGCATGTCTGTGTGGGTGGGCAGTGGCGCAGGCGGCGACATGCGCGCGCCGCCCGCCGCCACTATCCTCTCGACCAACACCTCCATGGAGTCCGGGATCGAGGCCGGGGTGCTGCCCACCGTCACGGGATCGCTTGCCTCGGCCCGGGACTCCCTCGGCTCCATATCCCGGGCAGCTGAACCCCTCTACGACACGGATCACACGGACCTCGGCTCGGAGTTGGACGAGGCGGAAATACGGCGGGAGTTGATGCATGATGTAAGTTTAGGAACTCTGTAAAGTACTAACTAACTTTGGAACAATAGCAGTTTACGTCATCAGAGGAATATTTGTTTAATTAGAGTACCGTTAGCTTTAAGGTTAATGCACGGTTAATACATGTGTGGGACCTCATTGTTTAGAATGAAACTAATGGTATTGATATAATGTTTTAATTATACAGAGGTTAACACTAGTTTGGGTTCAAAACATCCTTTAAGTATCTCAAATTAATTTTGCATTATTTCACTCATCATTTCTAAATTATTAACTCTTGTGTTTTTTTGCAGAAATGGCGCCTCTTATTTGATAGAGTGAGTATCCAAGCTTTTTGCGTTTTGTAAAGCTTTTATTTACCACAAATGCTTAATTTAATAGTTGTATTTTCAAAACAAGGAAATAATACCTGAAACAACCACATGACGAGATGGGTTGGGGTTGAACCGTAATATGTTATTAAGTTGACATCGCGACAAGGTTGATGCCACGTGCGATATCTTTGTAACTTATTTTGCTACCTGTCGTGTTGATAAACAAAAAGATTCTTTTTATTGTCTTTGAATTCGTTTATTCTACTCGAAGAGGTGGTGCCCTCGTCCCGAAATCTTTTAATGGATGCAAAGGAGTTTTAGGAATTCTATCGTTAAGAAGTTAAATTAGGGGAAGAAAGTTTGTGATAAAGACAATTCAGCATTTTTTTTTTGTAAAAGATGGTATTTAGGGTTTCAGTATCAAAGTAACACATGAAAATTATTTTCCAAAAGTGCATAAATAACCATCACCACTATATGAATAAGTTAATTAATTTTCTTATTTATGAACGGTAGAGCTTATAAAAAACTGCCACTGTTAACTCTATGAATATGAAATGACAATAATTATTTTAAAAGGTCGTAAAAGTGGCGACTCTGTCACATAAAGGTAGGAGTTAAAGCCCGCATATTTCATAAAAAGTGTCGTTTAGGATACGGAAACAAATTTCAAAGAATACTCTTTGAGTTTGACTGATTAAAATGTACAGAAGCGGGATATAAAATGTTTTATACGTAGATAAAGGAGGCGGTGGCGCGCGGATCAAACGGTGACGCGTCACGTACGATACATTGAGATGTGCGATACTTAAGATAGGGGCGCTTCTTATTTTTTGTACCACTGTTTTGGGAAACACGTGAAAATATAACATGCACATGTGTGAAGTGCGGCTGACGTGTTATGACGTTCGGGGTGCCACTGTGAAATCGTAATCAAGGGCGGCTACGTGACCGTATCGGGACGGGATTAAATTAATGAGCGCATCCACTGGTTTTACAAAGTCACACCTCTACCTCTACCTGTACCTTTAAGCTTTAGGTACATTTCCTTGTTGTTGTTAGTCAGTTTCTGTTATTAAAATGCAACGCAAATCATTGTTTATGTAGTATAGATATGAAAAGATATCAAAGTCTCCCTTGTAATAATGTTTTCTGCAACAGTTTTAGCCTCAACTCTCTTTAATGCTGGATTAATTTCTTTTGTTGCAGTATGACCCAGAAGGTTTTGGAGAGATCCCATGGCCCGATTTCTTGCAAACCCTTCAAAACCCAGATTTTATAGCACAGGTCCCGCCGCATAAGCGTGAGGTAAGGAAGTCTAAGTCTAAAGTCTTTATTAGTGGAATTCATTCCTGAATCTTCTTTCTGAAGCTTCAAAACTATCTTCTAATGATAATCTCCTTTCGGGAAAGTCATTTCCAGCTTCTCTTTACAGGGACGTTTCCGGGCTAGTATTATGATGCTGGTTGCTTTTCATTTCAGATTCTCCTGGACAAAGCACAGAGCGCAACGAGCAACGCTATCACATTTCAAGAGTTCGTCAACGTGGTAAGTGGTTTTCTATTTCTAAAATAAATACTTCTGCTTATAATTCAAACAGCTTGTGATCCAACAGTGATCTACTCATCTACAGAACCTTTGATCCCAATTAAGCCAATAAAATCATTCGTTTTTTTACAAGTGTGTAATAAATATAGGGATATATGCGTCAGTCGAGCACGGCGTCTTTTACCTCCGCAGTGGGTTAGGGTATGTCCCACAACGCGCTCGCCGCCGCCTCCCACAATACAAGACAACTAAATTAAGATGCAACGCCGATTACGCTCAGCTCGCGCCCGTCCCATACCTACACGAGTCACTATAACCAAATTCGACACCAAAGAAGTTCTACCTTACAAAGGTAAAAGGAAACTTAACGTAAACCCAAATGTTAAGAGACACAAAACCCTCATACCGAATGGACCCACATCCTTATCGAGTCCTTACTGTCGCGTCTCGAAAGTCGATAAGGTCCGGCACGATTTATTAGGTGGACATTTATTTTTGTATGGTTAAATATATTATCTTAAATGCGTATTAACACTGAGCACCGTCGTTTATTATTTTATTTATTTTGATTAGATCTTAGCGCTTTTAGAAGGTTAAAGATAAATAATTGTTTAAATTAATATATTGTTAAACGGTTGGTACAAGAATTTAAGATAGCTATATTTTTTCAATAATTTGGACGGTTTTTCTAGTCTATTTGTTGCACAAACTGCCACTATTGTTTGTGCTATTCTAAGCTTAACACGTGTTCGTGGCATCGAATGGGTTAAGTGTACCTAACTTTCTAAAAGTTTAACTTACCTCTAGGTAAGTTAAACTTTTGATCTTTTTGTTTTAGACAAACTTTCAAAGTATTCATTCCATTTCTAAATATAGGCTTTTTAATCATCGAGCTCGTATTACGAGCGAATCTCCGAGATACATAAGTAAGCATTAATTAAACGGAACGCCCAACGATTTTGTTTATGAGCTGTTTAAAATAATTAGGTAGATGATCTGATTAACCCTCATTTATCAAATTAATACTCGAATATGCCAAAAGCGAGTATTACCTCAATTAATTTAATCGGCAGAGGTAGGCGATATTTTTAACAATATTTGCATAAAGGAATCTTAAGAAGCACTTTAATTCGCCCTAATGTCGATCGTAAATTATATTCCCAGACCTCTTTTATTAAGTTATTTAAAAGGGATTGAAAGTTTGTTGGAATTGAAAGATTAAGGGGCCGTTCAGATTAAAATAACCACAGTTAAAAACATGTGCGAACTTACGGATTAGTAGTTTGAAAAAATGTTTGAACAATACGGAGGTAATTAATACGGATACACGCTAGAGAATAGAGCGTAGTGTGAGACCTCTGAGGACCGATGACCTTAATAAGGTGGCTGGGATAGAATGGATACGGAGGGTAGGAGGTAGGGAGGACAGGGTATTATGGTACAGGGTGCCAGCAGTTGATTGCGGTAGGCTGAGTTGACTTTGAAGCTAGAGTTTGCAAAAAAGGTTTTCTAATGCAACATGTAGGAAAGGATAGGGATAATATGGAAGGGATAATATTGGTTCAATAAATATTTAAACAGGCTACAGGAAATTCAGCAGGAGAATCCTTACCTTAGATCTTCCAGGCTTTTCGGGCTTGGATCTTTCCAGCCACACATAGTGGTATTGTGCTAGTATGTGTTAAAACTGTAGAACTATTTGTAAAAATTGCAAAAGCTCAGTTGTTTGCGTCTGTAAACTGGGCCCGCCGGTGAGAGGAGCTTTTTGTTATGCGAGAAAATTGATTTTCTTTTATTTCCCTAACATTCGTTTGTGGAGTTGTTATGTTGAAATGCTCTATTTTTTTTCTTTTGTTTATCGTCTTAATTAGCCTTCTCTCTCATTCCTTTATTGGTATTGTTCTGACAATTAGAGAGAGAAAACATACGATAGAGTCATAGCTGGCACTGTTGGCGCTGCCGCTTTTTATATTCATTTCATCGAAAAATATTTAACTTACAATTGTGTGGAGGATCGTAAATCAAAATTAAATTCGACGTATAAACAGACAACGAGGGACAGTGTAGGGTCGTGGGCGCATGATGCGGCATTCTTATGCTAATCCGAGCGAACCACATTCGAACGGGGTGGGCCAAATTGTTATTTATATTGTCACCTCGCGCTTTTTTGTTCGAACCTACCAAAACTCCCGGCTTAAATGACTGGCTGACTTCATTGCGGCCAGATATCGATAAATGTATTCGGTGATATATTGTATGCAGCGATGTGTATATCAAACAAAACAACATACCTATTGCATTGATTTTCAAGCCCTGTTTTATTAAAAAAAAATGATTATACATCTTATATTTAAAAATAATCTAAAAAAGCTCTCGATGTACTAGCCTACTCTTAAAGATGTTGCCATACTTAAAATGCATTTCAGGTATTCTTCACGTTGACTATGCCTTCCGGCTGGCGGCTCATTTCTCACCAATCTTCAAGTATGTCATCAGCTCCTCTGGTGGCCGGATGTCTAGCAGATGAAAGGAAGTTATTCTGGGATTAAAAACTCTGAATGGACGGACGGTCCAAATAACTTGCATTCATAACACAAGAGCGAAATATTTTTTGCCTTTTCCAATTTTTTTCTATCTTTTGTAACATGAAATGTCTTTATGTATGTCGCGTGTAAGTTTTTGCTTGAAATTGAAGACGAGCAATGGTCCAATTTTGATATTTTTCCTTTCGTATCGGCTCTATTTGGGTCTGAGTCAAAGTGTAAATCCCTAGTTATAAAGACATGATGAAAGTTATGTAAACTTACTTCACAGAAGATAGCTATCAACGGTTTATTCACTTAAAAATTATAATAATAACATTAATATGAATAAGAAAGATCGTATATTTATTTAGCACACGCTAAACGGCACACAACATACTCAAATTTAGTTGCAAATCCGTCTTCTTTATAAGTTCAGCTTTTTCAACGTTTTCTGTTACAATTCCTGAAAGTATTTCTAAGTTAAATCCATTTGGTACATGTAACCAGGTCGAACATTAAAAGAAAGTGCCGAGCCACGATACAAACGAGGCACAATAGATCGATTGGAACATTTTTAAAAGCTTGTTACTCCTTTGTTATGAAAATGTTTTCACGTTGGCGAACGCGAATGATTGATGTAACATTGGTGACTGGAACAGAAGCTGTTAGGGAAATCGTACTCCCTCCCCACGGCAATTTCCTGACAGGAAATTAGTTCACTCCATTTAGTTGATTTAACACCTAAAAGTATTAAAGAATAATCGCTTACAGAAACTTTATTTTCGTTAAATCTCGATAATTCCAATATTATCGATGTTGTGATAAGCCTGGTTATTTCCATCGCTGGCCCTAGGCCTGTCTTGACTCTTGCGTCACAAAAAACGTTTTGTGAGTCGCCGCTGACCCTTAATCAATTTATGGGGCGCTAACTGGAACATGAAAAATGTATTAAAGCTCACTGTGGGAACGAGCCATACAGCAAACATAGTTCCGAAACACTCATAACATTAGATTCTAACTTTTGACATTCTTTTGTTACCCTCTAATACCGTGAAATTATTAGTGTGTGACAAAAGTTTGGAAGAAATCTACTTTACTTGATACGTTACAGCTTTGTTAGTTCTTAGATAAAGTGTCTATAACTTAAACAATACATTGCCGAAAAAATACTACCAACAACAAATCAGAACTTCATGGTGCGTTTCAAATCCACATTGGGAACAAAAACAATTACTTAATAAAACACACCTCAATCAAAATTAATTGCTTTACGCATTAATCTCTTTATCTTCCCTTACCTACAAAACAACGTGTCCGTTCTCCAAGGTAATGGAAGCAATCATTCCAGATAAGATCCCTCTAATGTGAGAAAAGGTAGACGTTCCATTCGGATCGTTAATTTAATTTGAAATAATAAAAGTTATATCCATCATTTATCACTTTCGACAAATTTATTTTTAAATGCCCACTTTGACGTCCTTCTTATCTGTGACTGGCCAGTGGGGTGCGAGCAAAAAGACAAAAAGGTCTGTTATAAATAGGCGTAGGCGTGCCGCTGTCGGCGAGGCGTCAAGCCGTCATTAATCCGTGGTGGCGCGACCTGCTGGTCAGCTCGGTGAAGCACCAGCACCAGACCCTCGCCTAGGCGCCCACCGCACACATCCCCACTTCATCATATGGACGAAGGGGTATTAAAAACACCCATGCATCACCTGCAAAAATATTTGCTTATTTTCCTCAGTCATTATGTATAAATAAGATAAAAAATAAATTAAATTAGACGTGTCAAAGAAAAAACTTGTGAGTACCTAATTCGTTAGCGGGTCCTGTCACGGGCACATTCCATCGTCGAGTAAGTTTTCGTGTTCGGTCTGACTGTCCGTCCGTAACTCACACGGTATCGGTGCCATCTAAATTGAGATTTTATTGACGATTACTGTTCTAGCGACGATATCGTTGCGATCTTGGCGCCCGCGCCCGCCGGACCGTGCCGCCTGCCGGCCGCCACTCTTTGATCCCACCCCTGATGTAATGCTTTTAGAACCCTTCATTTATAATGTGGATGTGTGACTTTATAATGTCCACTCCTAAATTCAATTTAACATACTAAATGAAGGTAAGAGCAAGGTGATGTCACTGCTCATTTTGCACTTATTAAACATTTGATCGGAAAAAGCTTTTTTGGGAATATAAACAGTATCAACAAGAAAGCAAACATCCATTCAATGCTGGCATTTTTATAGCTCCTTGGTAATTAATGTCTTACTTACTGAAAGAAAATTCTTGCTCGTTCCAATCGCAGTCGATTTACAAACATTTAACGACTATTCTTTGACATCGATCAGGACATTAATTTCTATATAACCTATTGTTTCGCATGCGCACAATGAAAGGTATTCTAGTGATGCCGACTCGTCCATTCAAGTAATCAGGTTTGTTTAGATTTTGTCTACCAAATGCATTGATTTTACTCATCCGCCTTATCCAACCTGTCTTGTTGTTTCTCCCTCGAGTTGATTAAGACATAAGAGTGTGCCGTATAATTGTTTTGCGATTAATTATTTTCCAGTCAAACTCAACCTGTTTACAACTACTCAAAATAAACTTTTCTTCTAATAGTGAACAAAAACTTCCATCCCTCTGAGGGCTAATGTCCCCGAGAGGGATAAATGATGATGGCGCACGGAGGTCACCGTAGTGAATCGCCCGTGGGGGTTGATGGATCGTGTAATCGTTACAGTATTTTTTTTAAGACCACACCGAAGCAAATTTACAGTAATTTCACGCGCGGCAAGTTCACACGCACCTGTGCCCTGGCGATAGGTTTGTTTACGTAGATAGCTAATAAAAGGGATGAATTAAACATCTAAATTTAACGCTTCAAACTGATGGAATAGAACCATTTCAAAATATTTTAAAATCAAATCAAGATAGTTATTGGCAGGAGGCATCCACTGTGACGGCCTACAAATTATTTAACAATGGCACCAATAAGGTTACATAACAACACAGGTGATGATATCATAAGTCCATAAAGCTATGCTATTTAGAATATAAAATATTGTTTATGTACGCATGCGGTCATAGCCGGAAAAGCCAAAATGATTAATGCACAGATAAAAATTATATTTCATATTCATGTGTCCAGTTTTTAGACCACAATAATATTCAGTGTTTGATGCTGAAAAATTACATTTCCCAGGTTTTCATTAAATGCGTTCTCGACCTCGTTAAACTTTAAAAGCTTAAAAAAACTTTCACTGGTGACAAGAAATATTTGGAAATGATGTTCTTAATATGATTTTGTTGTTATTTTATTATTACAGTAATTTGTAAAAAGAATCTTTGCTCTTCCAAATTCTTAGCTCAACCTTCAAGCCACACTGCCTAACAAAAATAGTGACACAATAATTTTCTTATTTCTTTCCGTACACGTAAAACTTCTATTTGTAGTGTAATAAGGCCTTCATGTTTCTATTCAAGTGTTTCACCTCATTTTTTACCTACATATTCATTTTAATCGATAATCTTGAATTGTGTCCGTTACAATATAAAGTGGTTCTCTTTCACCTCTTAACCCCATATTATGTTTATTGTTCATGTTTTCTACAGTTATTCAGTTCTTGCTAATGCCTATTTAATTTGATAACCTAAAAAGAAACATGAGTAAGTATTTAACAGCATCATTGGTCCACCGAGTACAAGCAAAATGTTCAATAGAGTCATGGAGTAAGAGATGACTGTGGATGTCCGACCTAACCTGACAACCAACCACCACCTTTTATAGCAGTATTATTTTAATATTGCTTCACTTTGGAATTGAGATCCTTTATGGCTTCATCTTTTTCCTCTCACTAAAGTACTTAATAATAAAATAATACTGTGTAGCAGCAGAGGCGGTGGTTGGCCCCCTGCATTGCGAAGCAACGGTAGGTAAAACCTACGTAAATCTTTCATCAATAGTCAATGTAAATGAAGAAGTCATTAAAACACGGATATGCTCATCAGATCACAAATAGATAAATGTAAGTTGACAATGACATTCATATTCGCGTCGGTGAATGAACTGCTGCGAATATGTGGAGGTGTCGATCGTAAAGATTCCAAAACGGGCCCCTCCATGATGATGGCATGGCTCGGTGACATCAGCACGGTAACAACAAACACTGCTCCAAATAGGAGCCCGCCATCCTGCCTCGCCGCAAACAACTGACATTTAAAATAAGAAATTGTAATCGAAAAAGGATAATAAAACAATTGGACAGTTACCCGAGAATAAGGCGCGTTGTCCATGGAATGCCGCTCTCTATATTTAGCGAGCTCGTTTGCGTTGTGTCGAAATGAATAATATTATATGAGAGAACAGAAGTTGAGCGGCGCGTATAAATTAGCAGATAATCGAGCGACATCACCTGTCGAAGCCCACGCGCACGCGACCCGGCGCGATCGAGACGCGCGCGCTCCTATACTTGATTTACTGCGCTATCTCCGCTATGATACAACGCCACGTGTCTACTATCCAACATCCACGCTCCACTAAATAAACTTCCTGATTATCTGCGTAACGAAGTTTTCAAGGACCGCTCGTTTAGGTGCCACTTTCTAATCAGTATTTACAAACCTGTATCCTGTACGTTGTCGGCGCTGCAGGCGCACTCAATGTTGTCCATGAAATGGTTCACGCGCCCGATGAAGAGATAAGGCGAGGGCGATGCCAGACGCCTCCCGGACTAAATATTTACAGTGCGACTGTGAGGAAACATAAATACTGGCCGTCCGACGGAATATGTTAGTGCTGTTAATTGGATTCGTCATGTGGCCCCGGGCGATTGTACCTACGCAGACGGTCGCCGATCATCGCCGTGGATAATCACGGGCAGACCTGTATTGTTCGCGACATCACATGTACACAAACCAAAGTAAACAAGAGTTTATAATGAATGCCAAGGTGTACACAAACACGCATAAATGCAAGAACGGAACAAATAAAAATATTGTTTGATAAAATGAAAATAGGAAAGCATGGCATCATTACACAAGAACACATGCATTAACTTATGAGTGGGAACGCACATGAACGCGAATTATCATTCAAAGCTATGCACATACAAATATAGGGTAAACGCCCCTAATGCTGGCGTTACCATGTGTTTGACGTCCAGATAATAACACAGGTGGTGGCTTTAGTGCTAATTAACTGCCGTTCTCATGGAACTGCGATTAAAAGGAGCAGCGGAATCGAACCTCGACCTCCAGGAAATGTCCGTGGAGATGTTGTTATGTTATTGCATTATGATATAATGAAGAACGTGAACGTAGTTATTTGTCACGGTTGTTTGGAAACATTTCCTACTAGAATTATTTATAATATATCCTTCTTCAGTAAGCAAGGAGGACGGTTGTACACAAGTAAGTATGCGATAAAAATAAAGTGCAGATGCAAACACCATGTGAAGCGCAAACAACTTACATAAAAATTAATTTCATCGTTATTAAATACTGAAGTGGCAATTTATTTTTAATTTATCAAACTTTTAGATTATTGTTTTGAAATATATGTATTTAAATGGTGTAATTTCACGGTGAGTGAGCGAGTGCAATTAGTCACTGCGGCGACGTGAGAGTAGAGAGACCTGATAAGGATCACATGAGTCGAGAGCCACCACTCCACCACGCCGTCACACCTCTTGCGTCTACCTCAGTTCTCACGAGATTTTTCAAGTCGGATTAACAGCAAAACTGTTTTAAATATCTGTTCGTATTGTACTCTTAGTTCACATAGTAAAAAATATCGTCCAGTTTACCGTCTGCCGATTGCATAACACTAGACATATTTAATTAGTTTAAGTTTAATTAAAATAATTAACGTTGCTTTATTCCAAATTCCGCTGAAAGGTACTTTAAGAAACTTGGAAGCGGCCTACTTATGACCAAATATGGACTGTGATAGACAGAATTATTGGATAAGTTAGTTACTAACCACTCGAAAAGAAGAAGATTGGATGATGCTCGGACCAAATAATAGTCCACTGTTAACTGGACAAAAAATAATCAGTTAGGATGCAACTGTAGTGCTATATGTTTTTGGTAAGGTATTTACCGTTTTTCACCAGAAATTAAAATCCTAAATTAACTAGGTGCTAATGAGGTGGTGTTTATTTGTCTAGGTGAAGTGAAGAGTCACAGTTTGGCAGACTGGCAGTAGTGCGCCGTGCGTGTTTGACTTGAACATTAGCGACGCGGGCGCAGCCCCCGCCCGCGCGGCTTTCTCACGCCCACGGTCCGGACCAACTTACCTTTCTTCTTTATTGCTCACTATTAAGCCTTTGTTCTAAGACTAAAATATTGTGGATCTTTTTAATAAAATTGCATTAAGTATAATCTAAATATAAGTTTTGCAGTTAACTTTCAAATGACCGTTTCGGAGAGGTATGATGCAATTATTGTAAGCATACATATTTACATATATAGCCGTATAAAACACAATAAAACCCCACCAACGGTGTAATGCTTTATAAAATAAACTTTTATTTCACACCTAAACGGAACTAAGCTGAGTGCGTGCGATCCTTGCCACACAAGTCGTTTCTTTCCTACGTTACCGAGAAAATGACAGAAATAAGCCACACTGCGTAGGCGGCGGTACGGACACTATAATCAATTGTTACAGTCCGCTAATGTGCTGTTTACCTTACATTAGCAGCTAAAGGAATAGATTCTTTTGTGACACATTTGTAAAAGACTCCTTATTGAATACCGCGCAAGATCCGTTGGCACACTAATCCTTTAATACCCGAAGGATTATGACGATTACTTTACTTAGCGGCAGATATTCCGGAATATAATTTTGTATAAATGTGTGTGGTTCACGTTTATTGTTTTTTTCACATCTTGCAAAAATTACTTTAAAACATACAAAATGCGTTTTTTTGACATCCATTTTAGTCCGTTAAAGTTAATTCTCCTAAAACAGACTTTTGATTGGCGTCTCCATACATCTTTAGCAATCCAACAACCCAAATGTATTCACGTTAATTACACACATATCTGAAGTTGATAATGTGACATCACGTCTCGTGGTCGTCTCGTCGGCGCGTGGGCAGACAATAGGTTATGTGGTCGTGGGCGGGCGCGGCCAAAACGCGATCCTACGCGGTCGCGCCACTCTGCACCGCCCTGACCCCGCCGACCCCGCCGACCGATTCAAATTTTACGTACCTACGTACTTCATATTTATATTGATTCATTACAATCAGATATACCAGCAAAGAATCCAGATTAGAAATACAGCCATTACACGTTTATTATTCGGGGTGTTTCACCTCCTTCGTGAAATAAAAGAAAATAATTGGTAGTTGTTATACATATTTTATAAATATTTTTTCCAAAACAAAAAAACATATTTACCACCGCAAATAGAAATAACTGGTGGCAGCATTTGGACTGAAACATAATTTATAGCCTTTAATTTTCCCGACTATTAAACTTCATTTTATTTACGTGCCTTTAAAAACCTTACACGACCAAAATGTTTGACTCATTGTTTTATTGGTTAGTCTCAATCAAAATATTCTAATTTAAAAAAAAAATCCGCGTCACGCCTAACCGCGTCTTCAAATATATCAAAAAAAATATATATTGAACTTTTTCATAGCAATATGTCGTATTTTCAAAATGTAGATGATAGTTAGGTTTTAGATATCGAAAACATATTTTTGAGAAACTTTCAGTAGCGTCGCAAGTAAGTTGGGTACTTACGTCGTAGAGACCATTTAAGAAAATTATAATGAGGCAACAAAAATACCCATAGCAAACCGTCTGGAAATTAGTGTTCAAGTGAACATTGTCAGTTGATGTGAATAAATATTTATTCAGACTTAAGTTTTTTTTAATCAAATATCAGAAAGCCCTAGTATAACTGCGACTTTTCCAACCGGTAGGTACTGTCTATGGTCGGGCTTAGAACGATCTAAAACAGAGGTCCCCAAACTTTTTGTGTCATGATGTCGATTTTGTTTAGACCTCTGCTTAGCTAACATTGCATTTTTTGCATATTTATCAACTTCATATGTTTTTTTCACTGATTTCCAACTGTAAGTTAGTGTAGAGAAAAATATGAATCGTACCGTCATGAACCAGTCTACCCATTTGCGTCTAATTCGCGATTTAATTAAAATACTTTATGTAGGTATATCATATAGCTCTTGCAAGAATTGCTACGTGACTGAGGATCCTTTTCTTTGCTTGGACTTAATTAATCATGCTACTTATTTGTTTCCACTAGCCTACATGCAATGACAAAATAAGAACGTCAAATATTTTATGAGAACATAATTTTCCAGCAATATAAACATATAGAAGCGGTAATTCTAAAAGTGTCATGTTATTATCAAATCACAGTGTGGTATGCGCACACGCAGTTGGAAGCGGTGGCCGCCCCCCGGGGGTCCGGAGCTTTGTCGGCGCCCCCGCGGCTCCGCGCTCCCACTTACGTGAAAAATTACACCAAACTTACTAACTAACAACACCATTTCAAACCATACACCGTGCACATAAAATGCATTATTCTTTTCAGTTACTTATGATTGTTTCGAACCAGACAACTTTAATGCGGTTGTTTTGTCACATACACCAAAAGTACCACATATCTCACAAATGAAATACAATTTTCATGCTATTATTATCTCTATTGTAAAAGTAATACTGACGAAATTAGCTTGAGTGACTTATCAGAAATACATTTGGCAGGTTGTACGCGGGCTCGGCAAAGTGGTACATCTTAATAAAATCTGGACGAACGTCCTGTGGCGTCCTCGGTGGCCCATACATGATATATCATAATGGACGTAAGTAAATATAGAACTACCACTCGTTATGGAAACTCATTTATTGATGTTTCTCTTTTTATGTCCTTTAATATCAGAATTTATTCATAACCAAATCATTTATTGACATTGCATACATAACCGGATTAATTTATGCACGCATTATAAATAACTCATAAATACAAGTTACCTTGCAATTTTGGATTTTCATGCGGAAATACACAAGGATATCCGGAAGCTAAAAGCCTAGCTGCGCTACGGCGTAGCGGGAATACCACGACTACACTTATACCAATTTTGCGTTCCAAATTGAGTTCACAAACCTTAGGCAGGTAGGTACTCGGTTTCTTGGGAAAAATATCTACAGGATCGACGTATAATAAGTTCGTGTATCAAGCTAATCGGTGTGTCGACACAATTTCGATAAAGTCGTCAACGTTACGAAATCGATTCGTCATCGGTCAACCGATGTGATTTACCGGCGCGTCGTGACGGCAGGTGGAGACCGATGTAACGCTTCGGATCGGTAGCGATCAACAATTCTATCGATTATTTACAAATAATCCGATACCGAATTATCGAACGCTATCCGTAGTTCAGTCACGTCTTCCGACAAAAAATCGATTGTAAAAGTCGTGCGGAAAGGTGTGATCGATTACGTACACAGATATATACATAAAACAATTCCGGTACTCAAAATTTTCCTGTTAATAGATCTTATCTGTACGGATGGAAGATAAAGAGGTTAAACAACTTATTCATGGTGCATCAGCATGCAATGCAAAAGCTCTCGCCGTTCTGATAAATCACAAAATCAGAGGCAGGTAGCACATCTAGGGAGGAGCCACAGCGCTTATCGATATAGTTGTTCATTAATGTAGTTGCTGAAAATGATAGAAACTAAAGAACTGATTAAATGAATGCTGTTCTTTATCATAAAAGCTTTTTTACTGACTTTTCAATACATTTCTGTTGACAATGATACTTAATAAAAAAATAAATTACAAATTATGCCTAAGTAAGTATATCAGATATGAATTTTAAAAAATATGTTCGTCACATCTCCAAAAGCTTTGTCGATAGGTGCTTTGTTGGTATTGGAGTTCAGTTTATAAATAGTAGCAAAAATATATCGATAAAAGTCGTGCCGCCACCTCCGCTAAGCTCCATTTATAATTTATAATAAGTTAATTTTTGACAAGGCCCCGTAAACCGATTATTCCTAACAAGGTGGTCCATGCCGACGTTTGCGTCTCTTTCTTTCTCACGTTTCGAATAAATTGTCTCCTTTTGTAAAACGTGATGATGCACAGTAAACACACAGCAAGATCTCAGAGATTGCCACCTTCCACCCATTTCTATAATAAAGGTGTCTCTGAGCCCTCACATTTATTTATTATTCTTTACGTTTTGATCCGCCGCGCTTTAACAATGTTTTGTACAAAACAATTGTGTTTCTTTCAAAAGTTTCTTATAAGATGGAATGTTGACAATCCCAAGCATGTTTACAGTCATTTTGGCAAAATTTATGACCTTCGCCTGATTTGTAGAAATACTTAACAGAAATTTTTATTTAGAGTTGCTATATATCGTGCTTTCAAAACTGTCGGTGTTCGACTGGCTAAAAGCTGTTAAGTTCCAAAGCGATTTGTCTAATTTCCATATATCAAGTGCACTTAGCTTTCGTTCGGAGTTAATATCAAGTGCGGTATGTTGCGTTGATTGCCATTTATATGTTGAGCGGAGTATCACCGGTGCTATTCCTGTCTTGTCACGGGATAGCGGTTCTCGGAATGCAGCGGAAGTCCCGGGCGGATCCCGCGAGCCGCCTCTTTATTAATGGCCTGTTTAGACGTGCTCCTTTGTTACTCGCTCACGTCCTGCCACTTCAATACACTACGTACTAATGGCTGCACTAAACCATGCACGGTATCACATACCGAGTTTGTTTCATCTAACAGAACTACGTTTCTTCTTCAAAAAGAAAGCTATAACGTCCAATGTAAAGCCGCCGCTGCAAAGAACAATATCGAATGAGATCGAAGGTGCACTTTGGCATATTTGTTCTCAGTTTCGACTAGTTTAAATTGACGTATCCTGTTGTTAGATTTCCTGGCGTTAATCCTGTGGATAGGGTGTTTAAATTAGTTACGAGCGGTTTGACTCTTTCTTTTGATGTTTGATTGGGTGTCTTCGGAAGGGATATTTTTAAGACTGTTTGTAATGTATCGTTGCTTAGGTGTGTTGTTTAATTTATACAAACGGAGGGATAGCCGGTGATGTGTTCTAAAAAATGATTATGTCATGAATCATAGCGCGCCGCGGCGTGAGTCAAATCCGCGTGTTGTCCGGCGACATTCGCAAGGTCGAGCTATTGCCCCTCACCCGCGCTGCCTACATCCTGTCTCGTATCATTAGTAAACACATCTATTAGTTTACCATCACTTATGTTAAACATAATAGTTCATTTTGTACTTAACTAAAGTTGCCAAATATGCCACAGTCAACTTTATGCTATGTTTAACAAATTGTTATCTACTACGTATAAGGAGCAGGCCTCTTTAGGTTTTTATCTTCATAGCCATCACACATTATCTACACAAAAACCAAATCTCACCCATCCCATAAAAAGATCCTCAATATGTTTTGCAATAACCATTAAATTTTATACGATATCATTAGAAGCGTTAAACCAAACTAGGTGCTACGTTGTACAATACGCGGCGCCCGCGCAGTTCGTGGTCGGCGCCGGCACAGACGCGATCAATGACTGCCCAGTGCCCATTCACGTCATCCCACGTGCTTCTATGTTGGGGGCCGGTTAAATAGCTGAATCAATTATCAATAATAACATTTTTTAGAGACAATTACAATGCTTACGAGTGAGCCCTACTTACGTTCTAGTCGCTGCGATCCGTGTGCAATCAAAGTTGATTACATGTTTTAGTAGATTTGCTTTATTTATTATCTTGCTGCTGAACAGGTATTCGTGTAAATTATTTCTTCTTGTATACCTACCAATCGAAGAAAGACTTATCTTCTAAACCACATTCAGCTTCTTATCTGAATTAACTTTATTATTCCACAGGGAATTTTTTCTCGTTTGGCTATAAAGGTCCAGACGTCAGATGCGAAACGCGCTATATCATGAATGATGATGGACGATCGTGTGTTCGCGAATGACTGCATACCTAATCATACACTCTAATAGATGAGGGCTGGGGGAAAGTGTAATATGAAAAATGTAACATACGCGGCGGTTTTCCGTTTTTCCCATTATAATAAAATGTTGGAAGCTAATAAGTAATTTTGTAGTCTAACTGTCTATTGCTCTACATTAACGTTCATTACTAGCTCCACAACAAACTGTTATTGACTGACTCTTGTACCACACAAGGAAGTAAACTAATTTCCTCACGATATTTGAACATAACATGGTTCAGGAACAAACAAAACAAATAATAAATTTCATTTATTTTCGATGCGTCGCTTACCGCAACGGACTAGAGTAGATGATTGCTCAATTACCAGGACCTCCTTAGTCGAAACACTAACAGCAATCTCGGATTGACTACACTTTCGACTTTACGACATTAAAAATAAACGCTTTTTTGTTTCGCTCCATTAGTAATCTCGGTCGGCTTTACACAAAAGGTGGCTTGGAGTCCGCGCCTTGTCATTAGAGCACAATCAAACATTATGTTTAGGAATCGCCGACAGCTTAACCTGAGTTTTTCATCCATTTCATAATTTGTTATTTGGGATTATAGGGAGCGTGCCGCAAAAGACAAAGTAAACATTACCACCGTTACGTCTCGTCGTCGGAGAGACGAGCGGCGAGCGGCGAGCGACCTATCAACAAACAATGTCGAGTGATAATTGAACGTCATCAACGTTTTTGTGTTTTATATTGTGCGGTAGGTGGTGCGTAATGTGAATATGATTTAGTGCGACGACAAGAGGTGCTGCGGTATCATATGTAGGCAATATTTAGAGCGCGGCAGACCTGCTACGGAACCTTTAACAACTGGGCGGGCGGCTTGTTCTTGCAAATTGTTGTAATGACTGCTAGCAATCTACAATTATGAGCCATTTCTCACATTAACGTAAATAACATAATCAAAAGCAATTTAGATTTTAATCCATCTATGAAAACATTTATGCAAATTCATTTATTTTCATTCATACTTTAACAATGAATGAGAATTCAGTTTACAGTTAACTTTCGGTTACTGACTCTACAAGTGTTAAGTTAATGTCTTAATCTTAATTATCTTCCCAATATCATGTGTTTGTTAAGTAATTCGTTATGTATAGAAATATTTATGTTAATTTAATTTATGCGGCAATAATGTGTTGTGAAAAACGGTAGATTGTCGAATCTCAGATTTGGATTTGGTATGAGTAAATCCTAATAAAAAAAAAAAACACACTAAACTAGCAAGGATGTCTCAATGCCGCCGCGCTTGTGTAGTGCTGGCCAGATAGAAATAATCGCACTTTACCTACATTAGTAACAGCAGAATCTGCATAACGATTGCGTAGCATGCGTGTTTCAGTGCTGCGTGGTTTTACGGTACACTACGGTAAATGTTAATGGGCCTTATTAGTTCCGCTACATGCCGAGCGAGCGGTCGGCTTCTTCCTCGCAGCGGTCATGCTTGGTGACACCCCACCACTGTTTGTTTGCAGTTTTTTCTTGTTAAATTCGCACTGGTCCATGTTCCGTTTTGTAGGAACTGTAAAAATGCTGTAGAATTTACGGTCCTTATAAATGCTATAAGTGCACCTCACTCTTGATTTTATTTGCTGATCGTTCACATGTACAGTCACAAGCACCAATATGTATACACCTAGTAAATTGCAGAACCAATTTTCTCGTAAAATAACAATTTCTACTTCGAGATACGATATGTACAGCAAACTCATGGATTCGAAAATGCAATGTGTGTGGTGGCATACAAATTCATTCAATAATTAAGCAGAAAACCGCTTATGAAATTAGCTAAGTGTATATTATGTATACACTTAGCTAATTCCATAAGCGGGTTGCGAGCAAAACTATGTAGTTTTGCTCGTGACTGTAGGTACATCTTGGGTTTCACGATTCGTTTGCATATAATTTATAGAAACTGGGTATTCTTCGTCTAATCACTCATTAGTTTTCTTTTATTACATAATTGTAAGCGTTAGCGTCATCCTATTCAAGTTCACTAGGACAGCGGACATGTCTTTAATCTATATTTTTTTGTCCTGGAATATTACGTATTTTTTTAGATTTAACAAGTTATTTGTGCTTAATCATTCAACAGCACGTGCATTTAAGTTGTGACGTCAGTTATAAGTTAACAATATAAACTGACGTTAACCTGGGAATAATTTGTAATGATGAACGAAATATGAACGGTAAAGTAAACTTCTATTGTTAAAAATCTTTTACGGTCAAGTTAATTTCATGCAGCCTAACCCTTTCGAATCGTTAGCAATGGATCACGAAAATACACAATTACACAATTATATTCATTGCCATTTTTAAATGGCAAGATTGCTATAGTTAACAAGTGATGTGTTCAACATGAAAGGACTTAAGGAGCAGAAACACAATACGAGGCTGAAGAATGCACCCAACAACACTCGGCATTTTATTATTTCGATTTTATTATTATCTTTTATTTGAAGCAAGCAATAAAAAGTACCCTGGGCTTCTACACAAACTGTAAACAGCATAAATAATGTGGACATCATGTAAAGTGGAGCTCGTTGTGTGTAACCCAATTGGTCGAGTGACGCAGCTGATGCGTTCTGACAGTTATTGCTTCCCAAATTGCGAATTTGTAAATATTAGTAAATCACAAGAATAGCGAAACACAAAGACGGACCCGGATCTAGGCCCTCGTACCTGCGGCTTCCGAAATCCGCGAACAAAAAACGCAAAATTGATTCAGTGGGACTGCACAAAAAGCTTTACATTGTGTCCCCTGTATTTAGCGATGCCGATCCGACTCGACAAATAAGGTTATATCGTTTGGAAAAAATATGGATTATTGGTTTGAGAGCGTCCTATTGCTACCAGTCGGAGGGATACACATTATTTGTATAGGTTGGGTAACAATGCAGAAACTGGATCAATACGGTGGATGCTTTTTAATTGACTATCGACCTGATTATCGCTGTTCGTGGAATGTGGGTCAGTGTTAGATGGGATCCAGTAAGCAGGCGGGAATTGGAGGCAGGATGCAGGTAATGAGAGTAGTGAGTAGCGGCGGTACTGAGAGCGCAATTGAGATGACGAATCCTACGCAGTAACACGTGGAATGATATCACAAACAAAATACATTATGAAACTCGTAATATGTACTTCGGAACCGTTTATCGCCAGAGCCACCAGACTTCCCGGGAGAATCGACTATTGTGATATTCCTGCTGAGATTTTCTATAAAAATCCTGTTATAAGTATCATACAGGGCTCGCAAAATAATTGTCATTATCAAATCCGAGTGATTTTATCACGACGTCCACAACTGTAAAAACGGACCCCGCATGCATTTATACTATAACTGGTTTTGGTTATACCCAAATAATTCCAAAATAGAGCTTTGAAAGCATATGCAAAGAGATATAAAGCAATAATCAGACTGACGAAAAAATCTCAAAAAAAATAATACAAACTACAAACTTTACAATGAACAGTACAAAACCTACTGTAAATTGTAAAGAATGCCATCTACATCCAGCTAAATAAATGAACTCAAAGTTTGTGAGTATACAGGAAGCGAATCATGATGCTCATCAATGTTAATACTTGCACAGTTAAGACAAAAAGAAACCGTCGGCGCGTGCGCGTGCGACAATGAGGAAATGCTTCGGATGTCCCGGCTGACGACATGCGATATACACCACTACACTTTACATTACAGCCACCGAACGGGGATTAAACCACTATGTGCTCATTGCTAAAGAAGTGCTTTCGTACTTTTGAAGTAACCGTTGCATATATTGTTGAGAGGGTTTAATATAGCATAAAAAGTATATTATCTCCATAGCTTGTTTATATGCACTAGTAATGCGTGTCTATCTATAAAGTAAAAGTTATGTTTCTACAATATACTTTTTGGTGTACAAAGTCATTTATATAGACCTTAATTAAAATTGGATTTCCACCCAAAAGTGGATGAAAAAATTGCAAATTGTTTGCCCATGAGTCCTGGAATGCTAGCTATATCAAGCTTGAATCAAAACAGTGCAAATATGATCGCATTCCTTAATGGATATTTTAAAATGCAAATGACTGTATACATACATTTTATGTAAAATTTGAGTGGCATGTAAAAGCATAATCAAATCATATTCAGAGAAAATGCCAGCGACGTTAGTGTGCTAAGTATAGCTCTACCAAGCTCTACATTTTGCAGACAGAAATATTTGGACTCTACAGAAGATTAAATACCAGAACAAATTCTATGAAGCTGTCTCCGCTGCGTTATAGTACATTGTTAAATTTTATCTGGTTTAATAAACTGTACTGAATTAAAATGAGTCGAAAATTTTGCTAGACAAACTCAAGAAATATTTGCTAACTGTAATTAATATAATATGTAGGTATTGAAATAAGATTACCTGGATTGAGTTTCAAAAGAAGATTGAATACAATCTTTCTAAATTAGCGATCACTAATTTACCGAAGAACCCTTTGCTCAGGTGCGAAATCGATACATCCGATCATCACATGATTCGATCCCGGCTATCGAATTATATCGAGTAATTGTGGTGTTTGTGTCGGCAGCGTCGCGTCGGCGCCACAAAACATTCACATTATAAAACTTAGAGCTGTCAATATTATTTACTTACTTTTATGACCATTCGATTTTGTATGGGAACGTTAATGTTAGATCGTTCTTCGTAAAGCCTTTATTGGTGTCCGGCCTTCATGGTTGACGTCAGTGAGAAAGTGGCGTTATGGAGAATTGTATTCTGTGACGTATACCGTGAAGTAATTACCGGTCGGCCTGTGTACATATTATATTTTTTATACCAAGAATTTCTCTGACGACAGTTTGTTTCAATGTCACAGGTGGAATGCAGGTCGTGCGACAAGACCCAGTCAAAATAACTATCCAGTCCAGAGCATCATAGGTACTCATTAGGCAATTGTAAAAAGGAAACTGTGTTGATATCTGACCTTCTACCTCATCTGTGGCATTATTGAAAGCAGCCGAGATCGGGCGCCGTGTGTTTATTGGATAATGAGGCAATCCCGCGGCGTCCCGCCTCGATCAATTGAATGATTGGCCGCAGTAGTCATAGCTACGTCGTCTGACACACGCTGTCGCTTGCCGCCAGCTACTACCATGGAAACTCATTTCGCATGCGTAAAATGGCGCGGATCTCCAAGAAATTTGTAATCGAATAGTATAGGGCCTTCTCATGTTCGATGTATTTGTGTTGTCTTCCAGACAATTTAATATTTCGATAGGAAGAACTTACTTAGAACAAGAATCATTCGAGATTTATTTACCTTAGTAACGCTTTCGACAACCTTAGGTACAGCAAGTAATTACGGTAATCAATCACTGATAAAAGAAGGCAATCACGGTCTACATACATTGATTTACAATACGTAAACACAAACTAATAGCATAAGAATACATGTTTTCTATTATCACGTAGAAAGATTCATGGAACGTCATCATTCCGGTCGATGTCCCTCAAGAATTTTACAATTCAATGTAACTGTACCAATTAACTTACTTGTAGAATATTTATTGGTAAACAGTTAACTTGTTAATTAGGGAAACCTAGCGAATCCGCTGTGCCGCAAAAAACCAATACAATTTGCTGGGGCATACCGCAAATTCAGTTGGTAACCGTAAAACAGCTAACTGACGAGTTTCCCATCAAATTAGTGGGGGCCGCTTTTTAAACAAGTGCAGTGATTTTCAGAGTCGGCCACGATGACGGGCCCACGTGAACTAGCCTAATTAACTCAGTTGTTCATTAATGGATTACTGAGCGCGAATTATATGCCGCGCGCTCGTTACTGCTGAGAATCACCGCGGGTATCGCATTATGTAGAAACGTACTGTAAACTCAACTGAATTGCAATTGTTATGGACTTGAATTAACTATGCATCGTGATTGTTGATGTCTTAATTATTATTGTTTGAAAGCAGTACTTTAATCAGGCGTCATCAAGCTTTATAATATTGACGTGTAAAAGTGTCTTAAAAAAACTTAGTACTTATAGAAATAAACATTTTATTTAATTGAGGTAAAAATGAATAAATATATTTTAGCAATTCGTAAATGTCGTGTTCTGAAATTGTCGAACACCATCATGAAAACCCGATTTAGCAATCCGTGCTTTGCATCGAACATATACCTAAAGATTATTTAATATACAATAAAATAAACATACAGCTAGTAGTATTCATTCCAATTAAATCATTCGCAGTCGGTAACATTGGCCTTTCCGTCACTATTCTACTTTTAAGGTCAATATCATCAGCAGCTCTCAACAATGCAGGTTATTGTCTTGTCGAATGTTTTGTTTACCCCGTTGACTGGGTAACTTTGAATCGACACAACTGTAACGGACTGCACAGTTGATCGATCTGGACTAGATCCACGGCACCTATGTCCGATCGTGCGTAACTAACAATTAGGGCAAAAGCAATCAGACATTAACATCGTTCTGAAATAATAGAGGAATATGTTGTAATTTTTGTTTAAATTTGAACTGTGATGAGGCTGAGAATTGGCTGAATGAAGTTGTAATTACGGGATTGAAATCTAATTTTAGATGTTCACTGTAAAATTCTTAAACAAGGAAAGTACTTGACAATATGTTGATTTAGGCCCAATTTCACCAATAAAACTGAATACTATCAGTACATCTAAACCGAGTTCAAAAGCTGTTAGTGGCATTGATAATATGAATTATTGACACTGACTGATCCTGAAGTCAGTTTAAATGTGTTGACCGCGTTCAGTCTATTAGTAAAAACAGTCCTTTGTCGGAAAAAACAATTCGAAAATTAGTTAACATTTTGACGATCCACGATCAAAGTCTCCCATCACTAACAAAGTTTGGCGATCATCTCAAAGGTTACGTCAGTTCTCATAGAGTACAAACACAAAATATTGACCCGGCGCACGGCTCTCCAACTTTTCCCATAAACTTTGTAAAGCAGTCGTCGACACGTCGCTGTTGCCCGTATTTGTTGGGAGCGGCAAACTGCCAGCGCAAACAACTAGTGGTCAAATCCCTTAAGTAGGCAGCGGGTCAATATTTTTGTTAATAATTTAGTGTGCGGTGATTCCCACGGGCCGTGGTAACGTATGAGAGGGCTCGCTTACAGATCACACCCTCTCCAACTAGGATGGTGTTTGAACAGTGTTCGGTGACCAGAGCGACATCATCTACTCGATTTCATTGGACTCATATTTAAATATTAAGCCCTTCGTATCACTTTCTCTAATATCCATCACCGTATCATATTCATATTACCAAAGATATGTATATCATAATCTGATAAAAATTAAATGTTGTTCGTTTGTAAGCGCATGACTTCAGAACGGCTTTACCGATTTGGCAAATTTTTATT
This sequence comes from Hyppa rectilinea, assembly GCA_951799385.1. Taxonomy (NCBI): domain Eukaryota; kingdom Metazoa; phylum Arthropoda; class Insecta; order Lepidoptera; family Noctuidae; genus Hyppa; species Hyppa rectilinea. The sequence continues at coordinate 7,382,133 of OX637309.1, read as the reverse complement.
TCAAAATGTTTGCCCGCATCAGTTCCTTACGGAAAGAACTTTTTGAAAGTGTTGGAAAATTTGGGAAAACTGAAATAGCAATAATTATTTAAATTTTGATACGACAACCTCTGTCAGGTCAGCTGGTTTGAAATAAAACCTAGTATTAATTCTCACAATTAAGATTAATTACTTTGTATCTCATCGGAGTATTCAGCAAATAGAAGCAAGAAGTTGGTCAATGAACAAGTTAACAATACGAGGCTCAAACAAAAGATAGTGAATACGTGATGTAATAAAACCGTTTGCTTGTGTGCGGGCACAAAGGAGATCCGAAAAACTGCAAATCGGATAAGCAACGACGAAATTGAATAAGAAAGTTTCATAGAATGGAAATAATATATTAGCTAAACATTTGGCATTTGTGTGTGTGTGTGTGTGTGTGTGTATGTCTTTTCAAATGCTACTTTTACGATCAGTGAAAAGTTTAGTGTGGATGTGGTTTGGAGAATTAGGTATTCCTAGGTCTATGTCAGTCCCGATTTACATGATTCACATAAGTTTAAAATCGTGATGGAAGTTTTTTGTATATTTTACGAATCATTAGGTAGCAATTGTTTGAGTGACTCAATAGCTACTAGGTTTTACGTTCAAAGAGGAAAAATGTTAATGCGATCACTCGTCCACAAATTAGTTCCCAAATCATGTTCTATGTAACGTTGCGAGTATATTTCAACTACCTTGACATTTTCATACGCTCTTACAAAGTTACGCACACACGTTAAGTTTTTTTAACATTTTAAAAGGGAAAGGTGAATCAAAATGTCCATAAAAAATCAAAACTAACCGATTTACAATGGTCGCACGTTTCGGTAAGAACCTTCGCGTTCTTAGACTCTGCCTACAGCTAATGAAAGATTATCTGTAGGAGCTTGGGTATAGGTAGAATAGTTCAGCAGAAATGGGAGGTTGGTGTGAAGTAGCAAGGTACCGAGCACGTGGTGCAAATTGCAAACACCACACTCTCCATACCTTTCCGACTAACTACAGTCAATTTTCCCACACTTCGTTATGCAACAAGCATACCTCAGCCCATTAGATCATTTTATTTTATAATCAAACGTGAGTAATTGCTATATTATTCTGCTCCCCACGCGTCAATGTAAATTGTAAATGATCCAACTTGTTAGATTACAGCGTCAAAGGAACTTCTCATGGAATAAGTAACGAGACCGAAACTGCCTAAGTTACATAAATAAATGTTGAACAGGTACATAGGTAATAAATGTTGCAATAATTTATTTATTTAGGTTAGCCAACAATTGTTTACACAATACATTAAAAATAATTTCATAATAGTGCATTTATAAGTGCAACAATTACTTATAGGCTAACACAACATGCAACATTTATGGTTTTACATACTGTACAGAAAAGTATTATATAATAATATGTTTAGTTAGATTAATATAAATAAAACAATTCTAACGTAAAAATAATAATAACAAAAATTTCATTCTTATAAATTAGAGAAACAAGTTGATAACAATTAGATTAGGATTTATACATTTAGATAATGAAAATTAAATTTATAATAATAGAATTAAAATTAGTAAAAATATTTAAAAACATTTAGTGGCGAAATCATTGGCTAATGCTTTGGCTTCTGTACATTTTCTTAAACAACTCTGTTATTTAACTTACAATCATTTTTCTATGTTAAATAGCGTTGCTGAAGTTTTATATGACAATGTAGGGAAGTGCTAAAATAACAGAATGTTATTATTGGCAACCACACATGTTTTGTTAGCTTCGGCATGATGGTAATGGTTGAGATGGACCGGTTCTCTATCTCTGTCTGGTCTTTTTGAAAGAATGAGTACTTTTAGGACGACTAGTAACAACAGTGTCAGTGCAGAAGATTTTTAGGATTGTTTCCGACATCGTAAAATTTACTGTAAAGGTTTCAAACAAGTATGTAACGGAGGTAGTTTATCGGAACCGAAGGCGGAGTCGGAGTTTTTAAATTTGCTTTATCGGAGTCGGAGTCGGAGTCGGAATCGGAGTCGGAGGCAGGGTCAGAAGTGGTGGCATGAGAGAGAATTTTTATTTAAGGACAAATAAAACATTATTTAATCAATTTTTTTTTATTTCAATTTTAAATTATTAAATAAAACACAAACAATGAAAAATAATGAACATATTTCCAAATAAACACGAAATGAAACCCAAACTACCCAAAGTAGTATATCGTCGCCTAAGAAAGTCGTTCATATCGTCGCTGCCGCTATGTTATGACCTCCGATTAAAACCTTCAATTTAAAGTGTCGGAGCCGAAGTCGGAACCGAATCACTACATAGTATAAAACAAAGTCGCTATTTTTGTCTGTATGCTTAAACCTTTAAAACTACGCAACGGATTTTGATGCCGTTTTTTTTTAATAGATAGAGTGATTCAAGAGGAAGGTTTATATGTATAATTTGTCAACATATTTTGCGGGCGAAGCCGCGGGCGGAAGCTAGTTTGTAATAATAATCGGAAGTTCCGACTTAACGGAACCGAAGTCGAAGCTCCGTAACATCCCTGGTTTCAAACAGTGAGTTAGGTCAAGGTGCAAGCTACCTACTCCTTACAAACAAAAAGTAAAATATGAATTAAGATTTCGCATGATTATGATTGCGTGTCGAAATTGCTAACTAAAAATTAGTAATCGTGTTAAGTGCAATGCTGAACGTTGTTGTATGATTTCCAGCACAAATTGATGCAAGGCTACTATTGTGTGAACAACGAGTGCGAAATGTGGAGCACTAATATGAGAACAGCAAACATTTGCAGACTTCCCACAAACTGTTCTTATTGAAAAAATAATTACCACTTAGTGGACGGAGAGTTCAGTGTAATTCTGCAGCCTATAGCTAATGCGTTGAACAAATAGGTTAGCGTATTTCTCAAATTGTTGGCGCCTGTTTTGAGAGTACAATAGTTAACATTCTATGAACAAACTAACAGAATCACACCAGCAGCCCGAAGACATGCACTGCTGTAGGTACATAGATTAATTTAAAGTTCATACAATGAACGGACATGGAAGAATTGAATGAAAATCTACAACAATGCGATGTAACTCTCATGATTTCCGTAGACAACATATATTATGTACACAAGGTTGACATTACGGATGCCCTCTCTGAACGGTCGCCGGGTCTTGACAAAGGGCGCGACGCACCAAAACAATAACAATGTCGACAACAGCGGCGCGTGCGCTGACTCGCTGAGTGCGCAAGTGATACAAATTGTTTCACACTACCGAAGTACCGATAACAACAGAGATAACTAACTGTAGTCCTATTGGTTTGATTGTTTCTGTAACCTTCGCAATAATATAAATCATTAAGGCTTAAAGGGAAGCCGGAAGGTGTACCTTGTGCTGCGTTAATGAATTACTATATTTTAAAATAAATACATAATAAACCTAAATTTTAAATTTAAAATTATTTTAATTTAAATAATACCTCAAACTTCCCAGTAACTTAGCTGACGACATAAGATACCTACGTAGACACATTATACATTTTGTTCCTTACTAATTACTAGCTACCACCCGCGGCTTCGCCCGCAAAATATGACGACAAATTGTACACATAAACCTTCCTCTTGAATCACTCTATCTATTAAAAAACCGCATCAAAATCCGTTGCGTAGTTTTAAGGATTTAAGCATACATAGGGATATAGGGACAGAAAAAGCGACTTTGTTTTATTGTACTATGTAGTGAAGACGAGATTTGATCTGGATTAAAAAAAGCTGCCAAAAAGCGCTGCAGAATAGTGCTTACAGGTTTTCTTCAATGTCGACTAATGGCAGCACTCGATTCGGTACCTACATATAATCAAAATATAATTAATCAAAAAGTAATAGCAGCTCCCAAACGGCACGTTCACACGTTAGAAGCAATATGATTGTTGAAAGAATAGATATGTACTACCTACGTCAAAACGCAATATGCATTTTAATTAATAAGAAACATCATAGGAATTTCCTTTGAAAAGTGATTCACTAGCGTAGGTCAAGTTCCGTCATAATTCGAGTTTTTAGAGAGAATTAATGAATGAATCACGTCTTGATCGGTGAGGGCGGGAATGGAAACGCGCACCGCATACCGGAAGGCAAGGCGGACGGACATGAATGACGTCGCCGATGCGCCGCGAGTAGGAGCACTGTGCCGCAATGCACCTGTGCCATAGAATAGTCTGCAGACACGCTACCCGTGTTATTTAAAAGGATTGGAAAATGTAACTACTATAAAGTGAATATATTGTTGTTCGCTCTGTAATTGACTATTTGAAACTGTCGAAAATAAAATATTAAACCAAATAGAAAAAAGACCGCTCGTGTTAAAAAAATCCATCACCGTAAAGAAATTAAATATTATGCGAAGATATAATTGTAAAATTCCATTTAATGCTAATAAAGTCAAAGTATTACATTTGATTCTAAAAATCTGTGACGTCACATTGTTATATTTCAAACAAATCACGTACAAATGTCGCGTTTTGACAGTTCATAAAAAGTAATGTTATTGACTACCCTTAAAAATACCCAATTGATGACTCCTATTTGAGAATACCACATTAGTACAAAAATTGGCACTAGTTCGTATGACAATATTGTCTTTAGTTGGGCATTCTTTGATAAAAAACTTAAATTTACGTTACATTAATAAAAAAAAAACAGAACCTCCTACAAAGCACAAATTAAACCCAATTAAATATTCACGCAAGTTGACATAACGTTAGAATGATGAATTAACACTTCCGCAATAAATAGACGTGTCTATAAATCTCAAGGTTTGTTCTATGGTCAATATTGTTGGACGAATTGAAAAGGCAACCGGTCGTCTTGTACGTGAGGTAACTACGAGATACGCGGGTGGCTGCAGAATGAATTCATTCATTCATACACTACAGGTACAATGACATCGGGTCTTAGAGATTTTTTGTGGACTTTATTAGGCTAAGTGCTGGTAATTACGATCAAGGTAACAAGTGGGTGATGTAGTATAACTGTTTTGATAACCGTTTGGATTAGATGACTTTGATATCAATTTGTCGTACGTTTTGTGTGTATGGCTTCAATAGGGAATGACAAAAATTTATATTATAGTCCATCAGCTAGATTATTAAAAAAATAGTGGAAACGTATTTTTTCTTTATTTACGTAACCCAAAGATTACGCTGATTCCACTGAGTTGAAATGTGTGACGTCACGAGTAGGTATGTAGTCTAATATTTTTTTATTATCTGACTGATGGACTACATATAATTTCTATTTTTTTACCCTGCCATCATCCCTATTGAGATAGTTTTTGTAACGCTATTAATAATTTAATGTAAGTTAATTACCTAGTTACTACAATTTGGTAATTAACTTTAATTTGGAAGCCAAAGTACCCTCCGTGTGATTGTTAGTAATATCAAGGCGTTGCTGGCCTTCGTTAGGGAGCTGGGATGGATCGAATAATAGATTTTTCCACCCGTACGCAAAATACTTGCTTGGACTTGCGGACACCAGCCCGTTATACTATAGGTACTAGTAGTAACTTAGCCCGGACCTGTATTTTTTTTCCCGGATAAAAAATAAAGCTTCATTTATCTTTTCAACGCCTGTTTACATTTCACAAGCTCATATAATAGAACAATAAGCGCAGTAAACGAGACGTAACGGGTGTCCCGGTGTTTAGTGTTTACAATGGATACAGAACGTGAGAATTTTGCTCTAAACCAACATTATCCCGGACTTCGGAGGTGTCCTACGTGCCAGTACAAAGAAGGCACACGACAGACCAAATTTTACATTTTATTGAGTAGGCGGCCATTCACAAAAGGTGTCATAAACAATGAATATCTATTGGCTGGTGTAAGACATTAAGCCGTACAACTTACACACTGTCACGTAATTATTTTTGGGAGAAATAAAGCAATTGTTAGTTCGGTTCAACCCGTGGGAACGGCATTTTTGGGATTTAACTTCCCTGTGATACTTCCTGTTTAAAGAAAAGATTGTAAACATTTGAAACAAGTTCTTTTTTTCAAAGACTGAGGCAGTTAAATGAAGCTGAAACAAACAATGAAAAATTCTCCAAGTATAATCAGAGTATCCCATGTAGCTCACAAGCATTAAATTGCAGTTGTCATTACGTTTGAATAAACGTCAAACTTATTACAGTGATTGGTCACACAAACAAGATAATACATTAGGATACTCACTGTATTTTTGTATTTATAAATTAGGTATGAGTTATTTATGAATTTCTGAAATAAAGGATATTTCAGAATTATTTTTTGTTTGTCAAAAATGCTACATTTCCCGCGAAGATTAACACAGAACGTAGAATGTCCCGGCCAAAAGGCAAGTGTTATTTCCAATTACTACAATGGTGTTGAGGCAGTTGGGTACACTAAATACTTAATCGATCGGCTAAAATAAGTAATAGCAACTGACGAGTTGGTAATGTAGTGCCCTGTGATACTGAAATGACTGCTCAGTCAATTCCTATAAAAAATTCAGTCGCACATACGCACTACTTGAAAAATTATCGTCTTTGGCGAATTCAACCGATGGAACTTCGAAGTCGAAGTATGTTGTGTAAAAATGTTACCTAATATCAATAATTGTAATGTAGTCTATTTTATTTTATTTTAATTACCCCCACAGGATGCATGTTTGAAACTTTAAAATTCAGTTTTTTTATCTATACAACATGTTGCAATAAAGAGTATTTATATAGATTACTTAATTGATCTGAAGTTGTGTGGTACTGTAGCTCGGTACTTACTGTATGATCGATGGTGGGCCGACATCCGGCGGACACACGCGAACTTCCGCCCCTCTATTGTCCTCTACCCTCGTTATTAAATACATTTACCTCGCAATGAGCCCTCTAAGTGCGTCCCGTGCACTATGCGCTTCCCGGCATAGCAATGAGCTGCGTCATGCGCCATACGTGCTATACTCAATTATTTATTTTTAATTATAATTTGACAGTCTGTTCACCGTTTCCTGCTTGTAACGTGAATAAAAATTATATAAGTAACTTAATTTAAAAAATTATGCCTGCAGTAAGCTTAGACTGAGCTATGCCCCGCAGGCCATAATGCAATTCATAAATCACAGTTCAAATATTTAAATTACCATTTTAAACTCCGTACCCAATATATTTAAGTATACCAATTTAATGCATCTTCAACATGAAAAGGGAAGTCCGATAAATGCTAATTGGTCTTTAACAACTGCTTAAAAGGCCGTAAAAAGTCTTTAATAGTTTGCGTAAGTGATCAAGCAGAATGGTTGGTGTCCTCAAACATTATTGGAATCTGTTCTCGAACTTATCTATAGGGACTTGTTTGTTGTAATTTTATGTAGAGCATTAGTTAAAACGGTCTTTTAACGTAAGTAATTACATGTTCACTGTAATAGTTATTACATGTCGTTATATAATTAAAATAATTTGTTTGCTATTACATAGTTCCAATTAGTAGGTAATCCTGATAATCGCTCGAGCTCTCATTACTAACGAATTGCATACTGAAAGATTTATAGTGGCTTTTCATATGTATTTCTGTTTTCCTAGAGATACTTATTATCTAAATGGGACTTGAAACATTTAAGGTAACTGTTGTACTTAGAAAAATACCGAACGAATAGTGTTAAAATCTATTTTGCGTAATAAGATTAGTCGCTAGGTTATAACGACCTACAGCGTAAACCGTGTGACATTTGCATGGCTCTGAAAAAAAGAGAACTTTTTAGACTAGCTTATACACGTCACCCCTCAGGCCAGACGGCTCAGGGGTGGTACCGCGTCGGTATGGCGGCAGGTGCGCGTACGCACGTGCGCCGCAGCTTTGACGCCGCCGCACCTAGGATTTATTCTGACGATTTCTTTTACTAACCACAAATACAAAGAATTCGGGTTGCAAGGACAAGGCAATTACAAAAAAAAAAAACAAATGGAACCTACCAATGTGAAATGGGCAGTAGTGAAATATAATTATGTAGAGTATTAAAGGAAATAAGGAAGCCACTTTTCGCAATATGAATGTTAAAGTCACCAAATCAAAACATAATTTATGAATGAGCATTCATCAATTTTGTATATTTTACGTCTCATGAAATAAACTCGATTCGAGTGTGTTAAATATTTTGTACATTTTGTCTCTGAAAAAGGGCACGTTAATGCTCCCAGTTAACAGATTTCATGCCCTTATTAGCTTCAAGACGAAGGAATGCAGTTTTTACCTTACCGTCGCTGGCGCATACCTAATCAATTTATAGTCAGGTAAGTATAAAATAGAGCATTCCTGTCAAGTGAACTAATGTTACACTGAAAGACGAAAATAAAACTGATCATTTGACCACAACATCAGGACATGTTCAGTGGCGGACAGAGACAAGACTTCACTACATAGTATAAAACAAAGTCGCTTTCTCAGTCCCTATATCCCTATGTATGCTTAAATGTTTAAAACTACAACGGATTTTGATGTGGTTTTTTAATAGATAGAGTGATTAAGAGGAAGATTTATGTGTAAATAATTTGTCGGCATATTATGCGGGCGAAGCCGCGGGCGGAAGCTAGTATTATAATAATTAGGAATCAAGTAGAGTTATGAAAGTAAAAAATTCAAAAACATTACTGTGGTTTACAGTACATTTTCGAGTCCACCTGTTCGAGAGCATTCCGTACATTATACTATTTAACGCTTCGATAACAATGTTGAAAATATAATAGTAGTAGTCCGGCTATTACTGGGATGATGAGGCACCTACACTATTCAAATTAACGCGTGTGCCCACTCTAAGTATCGTTGTTGAACTTAAGTTTAGTTTACATGGATAGGATACACTTGTTGCTAAGAATAAAATGATGATTGCAAATGTCTAGGTATACTCTATTTAAAATATTCGTAATATCAGAAAAATAACGGTTCTCACCCTTTCGTTATTTCGATAAAAAAGTTTAATAAACTCCGATGTTTCGCGATAAATACAAAGTTATATGTAATCTATTTACCATTACTACACTAATAAAAAACAAGGCTGTAATGCTGTAATTTCAACAATATTACACAATAACTGCCGTTACTTTTCTAATGCTATAATAAATGGAGTGCAGCTGTCATTAGTTCGTAATCAGAACTGATAAGTTTTAAAAGTTTGGAGAACTATAAAATGAAGTGCACATTTTAATTGCCCACAATTTTAAATTAACGAATTAGCAACTAAGAAATAAGCTGGTGGAAGTCAGACAACACCTACCTAATAAAAAACATCTGGCATCTTATTTTTTTACAAAAATGACCTCGAAGAAACCAACACAAAGAAAATGTTTTTCAAATATGTCTAACTTTCAGCGACTCAAATGACGTTACAATTGTTTGCATCTGGGAATTCGAGTTAGTACCTTTAAAATCAAAGCTCTACAAATGTAAACAAGTCTTAAAGTCACGGTGGAGGCACAACTAGTTCGCTACCAGACAATGACGGCAAGTCACCGTGGCCCGCGCAGGCGCGCACCGTGGAACAAGTAGCTTGTTGCCACAATGTCACTCGACACTGCTGCTCAAACCTGTCCCCCATAAAACTACTTGGATGAGCCAGTATAAGCGAAGTATTCATTACAGTTAGTACCGAACATTTTATACATATTCCTATCCTCGACTTATTCGTCTACTCACTTTTTCTAATATTGGGTACCACTCTATCATTATATGTATTGGGAATCTTCTTCCACTTCTGTATGGGCAGCATACACAAGATATTTCTCAACCTTATTTATCAGAATTACATAGTCATGTTTGGTTTATTTCTAGTTCATTATGTACTCTACACACAGTGGTTGTTGTTACCTATATCAACAACAATGAAAAACATTGGATTACCACTCCCCTAGTTCTGGTGAATGAATGTACACACATGCCGTATGGCAACAGCAACGCCACGTCAATCCATGTCCACCCTTAAGGACACTTAACTAAAAGAACGCGCAAGTACAATCGGCCGGAAACGGAAGGCGCGCGTTTCGCGATCTCTCGGCAAAATTCGGGCGGCAGCTGCGCGTGCCCCGCCGCCATACCAGCTGCTATCTAATAGGTCATTTCCGCTTTGTTTACCGTACTGTACAGACGTCCAGTTCAATGATGCTAGAATAATTACTCTATAAAATAAGATTGGATTCTATGCTTATTGTGGCTACGAGTTATAAATAAGGGGTCGAGGATTTCAAAGCCTTCATGCCTAAACTTGCTCTAGACGGCGTGGAATTTTATAGAAGAAAAGGCGTTTGCCTAACGACGAACTTTATGTACTTGCATTACTATACAACTAACCCTCCTAATGCGGTTCATACTGAATTCATTTGCATGGTGTTTTTACATACTGTTTCAGTTATATTTAGATTATGAATTTATGAAATAAAAAATGCAAGGCGTCGTCCTTATTTTTAGTTAGGCTGTAGGGGAGATACCAAGAGCTTCCGTCAATTTATCAGCTGGATTAGAAAAAATTATCTCAGGGGACAGTTGATTGCATAAGGGAATACGAAGACGAAATGAAAAAAAAACTGTTTTTAATTTCGGGACACAAGGAAGACGTGTCGCGTGTTCAAAAATAAATATTGATAAAAAATGTTCGTGGTCGCTTGCATTAATTTCTTCTTGATTGTTTTTAAGTTTACACGGAAGCATATACAGGATGTCCCTTCGTAATGCTATTTTTTCTTTTCTAAAATAGAAGCGTGAACTTTTTTGGTTTTTTGGTCGATGACAAATATCTCTTGTTGCCGTCGGGCATCATTACACCCGCGTGTTCGCGACAAAAGGAAATTTAATAAAGCCCCACGATTTATGAACACGCTTGTCGACTGCAGGAAGTATCACTAACGCAAGCTAGACATTAAGTGGTTTCCTCCGCATAGAGTTTGCGGCGATTTTTAATTGACACTTAACCTGATTTCAGGTCTTTGTCAGGAAAGCAGAGAAGCTTTCATTGCGTTTTTATACTTAATAAGTTTAGTGATTTCATAGCCACTAAACCTCGCATCATAAGAGAAGAAAAGATGATGGTTTTAACTCGTTTCCTATTTAAAACTTTCTTGACAGAACCCATTCTTATGAAAGCCGAGGGAAGCCACAAGTAGCCCCATAGAAAGGTTTTTTTGCTGAATCACTTGAAGTTAACCCCTCGGCTGCGAAGTGCATATGTCAGTAAAAAGTAATTCGATTACCGTCAGAGCGCCTTTCCATCTGTCGGGCCCCTCCATCGCGGGGGCCGCAAAAAGCCACGCGCCCAAATACCTTCTTCCGCCAACCTGCTTCCGCTGCTCAAACATTGCTATCGCTGTTAATTGTTGATATCGGCTTTCTTGAATGCATCTGTTCGGGAGTCTTTACATTATTCTTTGGAAATGTTATGGCCGTACACATTTCTATACTGCCATATTATGTAATCGCATCCCTTATATCAAAATTGCTAATAATCACTCCAAATAGGAACTACTTTAACATCTTCTACTAAAGAGTTTCGTATCTGTCTGTTATCTCTGAGATACCTCTGGTATAACAGACAGACATCGAGGCGATCCCTAAGTAAACGTGTCTTCTTCAAAAAAGCCGCATAAAAAACACATTTTATTTACGGATGTAACATATCGATAACAGCGTTTTTGAGTGAAAACATCCGAAAAAGCGAGTAATGTGTACATCTGGTAGGCAAGCGTTGAAATATCGTATCGTCGAGATACGCCTCGTGCTACCCCGTAGGTAGAACGGTCCGTAAGTAGAAGGAACGGGCCGTAGCTAACTGCACTGATATGTTGATGTTATTTTTATCTAAACACGCACATCGTAACTCTTAAGTATGTTTATATCGTAGTAAACATGAATGAAAGTGTATCATGTGAGCTTTATTGACTTTTTTATCGCATCATATTTTGGTTATTGTTTATTTTTACGGATCCTTGAGTAAATTATGACATGTCATTATATTTACTAGGGTAAAGAATATGTTTCTCATTATAATACTTAAGTAATAACATGAATAAGTATATTATTTTAATAAAAGGAATTTATTTCCTTATAGTAGACTTACAATCTATCAGGATTCATAATTATTGTGTATTTTAATTTAGTATATTTATTGCACAAATTGCTATCACACAATAACAGTAGGCCCATTTCTTTTTGTTACAGGTATGTACGCATCTCCAATTCCACGGCAAGTATTAACACATTAATTACAAGAATCCCGTGTAATCTTATTACAGAGTTTGTAACAAACTTGTGTAAAATGAGATTACGTTCCTTTACAGCCATGATCTATTGTGCTCCTTTGTAATCCTATTGTCCCAACACGCGTTAGCGCCTGGCGAAACCACCTTATCTCCAACTTATCTTGTTCACGGTAGCAGGAATAACGAATAAAGTAATCTATTCACTTATTCAGTTACTTCGTTATCTGCTGATGCATCGATCCTGTCCCTAATTTGTAAGGGATGGTATCAATTTGCGATAGAAAAACATTGTCGTGTTTATACAAGCGCCTTTATCTGAAATGTAATGGTGTTTAATACGGGGAGCTATCTCTGTTTGTCCTATGGGTGTTGTGACGCCCTTTAAGGTTAATAGGCTCTAAAGATTCTCTTGAATGGGCAGTCTAGTCATGTATTGTGATAACAGCGATAACCCTAAGATCGTTTTTTGTTCAGAGAGAATTTTTTGAGTGAGTTAGTTTCCTGTTGTTGTTCTAAACAAATGTCATTTTTTAATTTGATTTGAACCGTGCCAAAGTAGAATTGTTTTATTCCTTTACGCTAAAATGTTTGCATACCTACCGTTTGCATAGAAATCGTCGTTCCAATATTATCAGTCTAAAGAAAAACCTGTACAATCAAGATTATTAATCGGAAGCATGGCAATTTAAACCTTAGATAGTCTGCTGCAAAAGCTTTTCATAAAGAACCTTCAATCCTTGACGACAATGTACGAATATTATAAAACCGAAATGTGTTCTGTATACATCATTTTATTCATATTTAACGGTGGCGGCTGACAAAGCCAATCCATCAGTATTTGGGCCAAATCTCTAACATCTGTTAGGCAAGGTGTCTTGTAAAGTTACCATTCAATTATATTTAACACACGTGTGCCCGAATATCAACTTAACGCCACCATTTTTTTATGTTTACGACCAAAATAAATTGTTGGTAACGTAACATAAAATATTGACTTGTTTTCACAAAGTTATTGATGATTCAGATATCGGGATCATGACCTAATGTAATTCAAGAAAGCTCGATTTCAGTAAATCCATGAAATTGTTTTCAAGTTACCAATCTCTCGTCTTTTTTATTCGATGAATTTTGGGCTCTACAGAATGTTTACGTAACCGTGTTACATAAAAAAAAAAATCATTTCCCTAAATCAATTAAAATTTCAAAAGATATCTTATCTCACAAATAATCTCTTAAGATTCACGTAGCGCCCACCGCATAAGGGGTGTGCCATCAATCGGGGGCATTAGCCGGCTGCTAATGTATTTTTTTCTGAGACATGTGCTACTACAATGCTAATTTACCAATAGCAAAGGTGTTCGGGCACCCACGCCACGCACAGATTTAACATGTGTTGACGAACAAACATTTGTAACAAACCTCTGCAAAATCATACTGGTCATACTGGGAGAAATTTTTAAGTTAATGTGTGGTTGTTTTGTTATTCGTGTTCGAAAAATTAGGGGATGATGCCAGGTAAAAAAAAACAAGAAGGGCAGTGTAAGATCGTGACAAAGTATTCGAAAAATAACACTTACGAGTTAATTAACACATTACCTCGTTTTACCTCGTCGTAATACATTTAGTTAATTAACCGACTATTCAAGTCGAAATCATTTTCTTCTGGGGTGCGTCCACTATGCGCCGGTTCTACGTGCTAAGCCAACGCTACTGCTACGCACTCTCTCCGTTGCTGCTACGCCGTGTTTGCGCTACGCCAGCGCTTCTGCTCCGCATCCTCTACAATGCTGCTACGCCACGCGCCGCGTACCTGGCGCTACGTCAATAGCAATGCTATAATGATTCTGCGCTGCGTCTGCGCTACGTAACGCCTACGACGAACCAACCTCCAATGTAAACGCCTGTTACATAGGTACTAGAAGATTACAGTTGATCATAATTTTCTTGGTAACAGAGGAAAAAAACAATCAAATAATTTTATAGCTAGCTTTTAACGTGCCCCATGGGGTCAATATCGTAAAGTTCACTAAGTCGCACCTCACTTATGGTAAAACCCCATGACGCAGCGGTCATAAATACACTACCCAGGGAATGGGGTCCCGGACTAAATAACGTACCTGCCGGAAGGGGAGTTCGCAAGGTTTATTAGGAAAAACAATTTGCGAATTGAAATCGTCTACAGGGGCAGAGGATCTGGCGTCATGCATTGAAGCTACAATATGTGGCAATTATTTTTATTACTGGCATTAGAGTAAATACTTGGCACGGGCTTCCATTACTTCGATTGTGGCTTTACACCTTCTTTCGTGGAATAAATGTAAAGTTAAAGTGGCACACTGGATTTTCATCGTTCTTGAGTGACTATTCTTATTCGGTTACGCTATGGGAAACGAACTGTATCGTTTTATTTATTTATTTATTTAGGGACAAAAAACAGTTACACGTTACAATTTATACATCGGAGCTAATAAAGTTCATTTAATAAACGTATAACCCACACTATTGTCCACGGATTAAAATAAGAAATACTTAAAAGAGGAAAGGACGGACGGTCGCTTAACTAAATGATGAATTGAAAGAAAAGAAAAATGAAAGAAAAGTAAGTTATGATTGGTTGTCGGTAAGTAAACTTATGGCCGTCTTTTTAAATCTTGCGGAAGAAAACGCAAAAATGTCGGTATCAGTAAAGTGTGTGTTATAAGTTACTACAAGGCGGCGGAGTGGTGCCCGCTCACCGGCATTTGTTTTGCACTTCTGAGTGTGAAACAGACGAGGAACGCGCTACTCCCGCCGTATAATACTTCTAGGTACTACGTAGCATAACTTATTGGTAAGTTCATTACAGTCAAACTTATTATTACAAATGCCATGCAGCATCATGACCATGAGAAGCGTACGCCTGGACTCCAAAGTCAAGAGATTGTGCTGTTTGAGTAGTTCTAAATAAGAAATTCTCGAGTGATACAATTTATATTGCACGTTACGTAGGAATTTTTTTTGAACCATTTCAAGTCTATATGAGTATTTGTCGTAGAAGGGACTCCAGATAGGAACAGCATATTCTAACTGAGAACGAATCAGGGTCTTGAATAAAAATAAGAAAGTGGTTTTTTTTTAAAGTCCCTGGTAGATCTCATGACGAAACCATACATCCGAAAGGCCTTGTTAATAACATTATCGATATGTATATCAAAGTGTAATTTGGAATCCAGCAATATTCCAAGATCGCGTGTGGACACAACTTTTTATGAACTAATATAATCTTTTCTGCAATACCATTCGTGCAAGACTGCATTGATAGTTTCATCAATCAACAAATAACTCATTAAACATAGAACTATCAAGATTTCTCCTAATAATTTATTAATATCTAGCAGCTTGGAAAGCTCCCATACATCATTTACGTATCATCTTTTTAGTTAAAGGACATTTGTACTTCCTCATTTGCACATCCTAATATTATAAACGCGAATGTGAGTTTGTTGGTTTCTTCGCTTGTTTGTTACGCTTTCGTTAAACGGTAGAATCGGTTTTGATGAGATTTGGTGTGGGGATACTTTGTATCCTGGGGAGGGCATTAGGCCTTTTTTGGATTTTTTGATGAGAAAACATGCGTGCGAAGCCGTGAGTGGAAGCTAGTTTTTAATAGCTCAACGATAATGAACACATGACCTACCGACCTGATTACCGTAACAATTTATGAAGATTAACACTAATTAAACAATTCCACAAAACAGTCATAAAGCCTTCACCATTAAACAGTCTAATTGTTATATTTAAGCCGATAATCTTCTAAAAGCTCTCGTCATTCCGTTAATAAAGACACAATTGTAGTGAATAGTATTTAAGTCGTAAAGCGGAAATGTTATTCTGATTCGAATAATTGCTGCGTTGCTTCAGGTGATTACACGGTACACGTAATCGAGCCAAAATCGCCCCAAATTTTAGTAGCACAATAGTTCGGACACAATCGTACAATGTAATGGCATTTAATTGGACGTGTCGCATTCATAGCGGACATATTGCTTTGAACACGTAATAGGGAGCCGAAACTCATTTTTCAGCCCACATTTAGAATATTTATTTAAATACATTTAGGTTGAATCATCCAATTCCATTAAATTGTTAAGTATAAGTAGTATCTTTATTAAAAAGCCTCTTTCGTAAGGTTTCTAATAAAAGGACAAGTTAGAACATTAAATAATAGTGCTGTTCCTTCTTCAAGATATCCGGGTCAAGTTTCGCAACTTGTACCATTATTCACTTGCAAAAAATTGCGTTTATATCATAGTAAAGTAAGTTTATAGTTTTGGGACAAAAAACAGGACGGCGCCGCCGAGCCTGACATGTCTCAACAACATAGATCATTCACGCGTCCTAGATAGAAAGTAGATAAAATATATTTATGAGATAATATTGTATATCACTCTGCTCTAACAACACATTACTACGCACGTTTGACACAACCTATTTTCGAGACATTTTCTTCCAACTAGCAAGTTTACGGAGCGATCCATTTCCCTGAAATATAGTCATGTTCTTAACCCTTATTTGCCGTCTAGCGTAACTGCGTAAGAGTCTCGATTACTTCCCTACTATGTTTTATGCATGAGATGAGAACAAATGGTAAATATATTCAGGCCGTGGTCAGAAGCCAAGTTTTTGTTTATTAACAAAAATAAAGGCTAGCTGTAGCAATCAAACATGAATTACTCAGACAGAGTGGCGCCGGCGCCGCGCTAGATAGAACGCTAAGCGTCATCACTATGTAAATGTTATCTTGTTTTGATATTTGCTGTCGACTGTCGTATGTTTGTGGCGCGATGATCATTGATATAAATTCGACGATGAAAGCCTATTGGTGTTCTTATTGTAGTTTGTTGGTGAAATAATATCCTTTTAGCTATAACATTTTAAGAATGTTCTTCCATTAATATTTACTGATCCTTCATCTTCCTTAAATTTGTGGATTGAGTTCAACCAATGTGTTTCTCTAGATAGGTACTGTAGAGGTTTTAACTTCAATTCTTGTAACTTGTTACAACTTGTTGTAACATCCACGAGTTCGTTATAAGTTGATAGCGTAATGACAAACATTAGTTTATATTTAAAAAAAAAACAACAGAAGCTGACTGAACCCGCCACGAAAAGCAGAGCTGACATAGACTGCCAGTCATGATGAAAAAATATTAAACGATTCCGTAATAATTCTTTATTTTATCTACAGTAATAACCGTAGGAACTTTTAATTCAGATTTTGATCTGTAATTTTCTCAACAAAATCAGTACACTTGAACTGAGTAAAAGAAAAACCAACTCAAGGATGTCGTAGATCCGAGTAAGTTTGAAGTGTGTACTCCCCACACGAAGCCCATCAAAGGCGGAAGACGTTAGTCGCGACGGCGGTGGTGGCGGCGGCTACCCCATAGCTTTCTACCCTCCCGAATTTATAGCAACCCGATACAAACGTACCATGTCTAGCGAGGGGGAGCGATTCGTGTACTTTTCAACCACTTTTTCTACTGATACGATGTCGATCCCTGATTTTTTCCCTTCAGTCACCATTCGTTAAATGGGCTATGATATCGTATTTTTGCTTTATTTACGGTTATCGTTCGTGACTAAGGAGAATTATTATTTTTAATCAATACGCGTTGTATTTTATAGGTTGCTGCCTACAGCAGATTGCTGACCTCGTTTTATAAAACTTTAGTGAAATAATATGTGAAATAGTTATTTAGAACAATGTTTCAGTCAAGACACTTTACCTTAAGCGGGATTGTCCGAAAGGGTTACCGCTACCCCGGAACATAAAGGGCTACGGAAGGAACAGGGATGGGTTTTAGTCAGTAAGAGTCTGACACTCCCTTCCGCTCCGCCCAGAGCGGGAGCAGTCATTGGATGATTTCCCTAAATGACTTTACCTAAATGAAAATAATTAAATAATTTAGATACCGTATATAATTTTTATATATAAAAAAATTCATGATTTTACATTTTTACATACTTTCACGTTCACAATAAAATAAGAGGTTAAATTGCTTTAACAAAATGAACTGTTTGAAAGTCACATGTAACCTAATGGGAATTTCCATAATTAATGGCGTCATGACTTGAAATAAGGTCTTGCATGTTGAAACGACTCTTTTTTACACGTCGTATTTTCCATCGACGAAATATAATGTACAGGGGAAAATGAGAAAAACGCGTGTCGGCGCGGTCAATGCCTCCTGTCGACCGCCCGCCGGTGCCTACCCAATGTGCTGATAAAACATAACCTATAATAAGGCTGTTGGTTTTATTTTATTGAAAAAATAATGAGGTTAATTAAAACACGAACATTCGTCTGGCTTTGATCGTAAATGTGATAGGAAACCCTTAATAGTATAACGGTAATAAATTCTTATTTTATTATTTTGAAACATGACCGCAAGTAACTTTACTTGCAAGGACAAAATCGTTGATTTTAAAGCAAAGTCAAGCAATTTCTATTTTAATATCCTTCAGTAAATAAATGTTTGAACAGGAACACATTATAATATCAATTTTAAATTTTCACATTCCTGTTATAATAAGCCTATAAAAATAATATATGTAGTGTAATTGAAATAATTTGGAAATAATCTCAATGGGTTCTGTTGTTACGACTACTTAATTGCTATGGTGGTCACATAAATATTGCGGATAAGCGGTAGAAGGGAAGTCGACTTGATTAGCTATGCGGGCTTCTTATATTACCACATAAACATAAAACACGTAATGAGTCTAACGAAACAAATGAATGTCGGACTAATTTAAATTACCGAGCAATCTGTTCGAAGCCATCGCGGTAGGTCTTGAAGAAAATGGAGCATATTCTTTATGAAAAATATGCTTTGTAGTTATGTAGAAGTTAGTCCCTATCCGGAGAAACAGGTACACCAAATTTTACCGAACATAACGTTTTCTACAAGATAAGTGAAATGGAAATCATCGAAAAATAGTTTTCTCGACTTTTCCCGGCTGTTTTAGTAACTTTTCCTGTCGTTTCCCTGGGCTGTTTGCGACGACCATTTTGCTCAAAGGAAGTGGTCGTGCGCTTACTAATGAGCGCATAATGAAAATATAATGAGCACCCTTTCTTCGCTTGAGACGTGGCGAGTTTCTTGTAGCGGCTTTATGTGGAGCAAATGTCCTTTTCACTCTGCAACCATTGGGAAACTCTTATTTAAGTTGATGTGTTAGTGGTATGTCCGGCCACCTAGCTCATATACCTACTCATTTTGCATGTCTGGAGAAGGCTATATAATGTACACAGGAAATGACTTTTAACTTACATAAGAAAGGAAAAGTTTAAATCGTCGTAAAATTACTAATAAATCGCTCACTTACATAAAAGATACGGAAAACGCTGTGTTTACAGCATTTTGTAAACTGTTTGTTACCTAAAACGTAAACTTTCTTCGATTATGCGCTATTATTGTCAATTCGTTCTTATCTGACAGAGAAAGCTTCCGATAAAAGAAAACGTGGGAGTCTGCTACAGAAAGTTTTATACAAAACGTCAACATTACAATACTGCGATACAATTATATGCCACGTTTCTAGTGCCATATTGTTTTTTGACGTAATTAGTTCAGCACAATTGAACGTCATTTAATTTATATTTTTGTTTCTCTCACTTTGATTTCGTATTACACACCTTATAAGAATGAAAATTAATAATACTCTACTTTTATCCGATTGGTCACGGCCCGCTTTTTACCACTCTTCGGTATTTCGGGTACCGTTGACATTTAACAATGTCGTAAATCCGGTACATTCATAATTATTTATGTAAAGTAAAAAACATCAGAATGTCCGATGTGTTGCGCGCACTGAATGCGTATGGGCATTACGTCCACCTGCGCCTGCGCGGACCGGACGGACGCGTGCGACCACTAACGTCACAGAACCAACCACATCTTTGCGACTTATCGATGAATTATTTACGATGCCATCTCGTTATTTTATCAATTATGTCAGCGCAATAAACACCCGGAGTTAAGTCGTGAAAACGTTGGTTACATTCGTTAGTTTAACTTTAGCTAATTTCCGCTTTTTACAGATACAAGTTTAAGTTTTTCTTTTAAACCAGCAGATTATTTCATACAAAAGGAACGTGTAGGGTTTTTTCAAATGCAATAATAATGACCGGTTTTGGAAAAAAATGTTTCATAATTCAATATTCATAAAAACGCGCAGGATTCCTGTCATAAAGGAAGCATGCCAACACGAGCATGTTGTATGAACGGCCACATTAATAAGTAGGATGCGACAAGAAGCGGTCTACACCACCTCGCCTCCGGTGTCCTTTCGATGCTGGCCAGTTTTTATCGGTGCATACTCGCAGAGTTCGCGAGCACCTCATGCGTATGAAGGATGAACATCCACACAACAAAAAATATTACACAGATTAAAATCAGTTTCATCCAGTTTGATCAAAACAGAGTGTGATAACTATTTGAATAATTCGTTTCAGTGTAACTGGACTGATTATTTTATTAGATCTGTCTTAGAAACCGATGAAGTTCGTTGGTCGCCTGTTTAAATGCGGCTTTAGTGCCTAGTTTTCAACCTGTGCGTCACTTTCGAATTTAAAGAGTAGATAAAAAGTATTGCAATCTAAATATTAAAAAAAAAATACACTGTACCTACTTTTCTTAAAATTCTTAACTTTACTTTTGGTAACATTAATCAATAAAACCTAACCAAACTGTCGCTAAACCAACATATTTATACAGATATTCGTCGCTACTTAAAGTTTTTAACTCAACCTTTAAACTAGAGTCAATAATAATTGTTTTACATTTCGGGTAATTCTACATATTTTTAAGTTTAACTAAGGAGTGAGTTCAGTGTTGGTAATTCCATAGCTCTACAGCTCCACACACTACGTTGTTCGTGTAGATAGCAATCGTTACGCTTTCTAAACATTATTTTGTTACTGTTACGCTTTATTGTTTTAATTTTAATGATCATAATGAAATTACTACGCTTTTTAATTACATAATGCATGTGGGTTTGAACAGTTAATGTTTATTAGATGTCTTCAACGTACTTGTGAGCATCACAAGGTATTTAGTCCGACAACTTTTACCGTTTCCCAGATTAACTAAAATATTAGTGATATGATATTTGAGTAAAAACGAAAATTACCGCCAACGCATTGCCTTAGAGAGATTTTGGCGAAAAAAGAAAGCTTGTTTGCAATCTTTACCTTGTGGTTTGCTACCTGAATTAATATTTTATTATGCCTAAAGAACACAAATCAGACAGAGTCAACTTTCTATTCTTTGTTTGGAAAGAAGACTAAAGTCTAAATGTATGTATTTAAAAGTGTACAGGACCAAATGGGCTTTTAAGTATCATTTTCATTTTAGTCTTAAAACGTAAAACGGAAATGTTAGCTCTTGCGGTAATTATAACATTTATGTACCAAGGAAGTGTTTCTCAAGATCGGACAAGCGTTGTAACGAAGCGTAGTGTCAAACGGATCCGTGGGAGCATTTTAGTGAGTGCGTGTGAACTTAAGCGCGACAATAGGCCGAGTACACACATGATGCACTGAGAAGCTCTGATTTAGAGGAGACATTACGTCGAACAATGCGGGATCGGTGTGGCGCAATCTTACGATAATTACGTGCCATTGCGTAGGACGCCTGGGAACTGCGACCTCTAGCGGATGCACGGCCGAACTAAACGCAGCCTTCCTTGTGCTTGAACTTACAATAACAACCATTCAGATACTTATAACACCAATTGACTAACATCGCGAAACAAAGACATGTAATATATCGCGTATAAGTTTTAATACTTGTCTATGTGGGTTTTAAATTGCCTTCTTTATGGTAAGTTGCCATTCGAGAAAAATAATGATGCCTAAAATCGGTTTTAGGTTAGGTGAAATCCTTAAATCTTTTTATAGAATCATATACATAGGATTTAGGAGATGACAACTAAATTGTCAGTCAGCAACAATATTGAGAGTTGAAAAGAGCTTTTCGGCACAGTGCACCAGTCTGAAAAAATCTTTTCAAATTATTCGCACCAACAATGAGATTTACGGACGCCCGACCCACATAATTATAAAGAAAATATTCCAATGTTCAACACTTTACAAAAGATTTCTCATAATTATCTCAAGACTTATAAAAGTTGCAATCATTTTCGCAATAATACAAAATGTAATCTGAGACCATTGTAACACCCACGAGATACTTACCTTGTATACATGTTTCGGCTTTCCTGATACATATCTCTAGTGGCCGATCCATCATAGCTGTCTGCAAGCTAGTCATTGTGACGTAACAGCGAATAAAACCTCCTCATCGTTTGGTGGAGAACATTTCTCAATCAAGATGCAGTATGCAGCAAGCGGCACTCGTCTGGCATGCTCGGCACTTCCTGAAATAAAGTCATTCGGTAGCCTTGACGAGCTTTCCATTTAAACTGGGACGAGACTTTTGAACAACATACAGCGTAATTAATTTATGTTGACTCAAGAAGATTGATATTATGAAATGAAAATATTTTCAGAGTAAATGTTTAACAGCATTTTGTGAAATGTTCTAAGTTTGTGATAATCCTCTGTTATTCGATTCAATAGACCTTATCTATTGGTAAAGATAGGTATCAAAGCTACGCTTAAGCGATACGATTAAGCTACGCTTGCCGGGGTTGGCCGTGGATGGGTGACCATCGTTACATACCGAGACGCCTCCGTGCCTCGGAAAGCACGTTAAGCTGTTGGTCCCGGCTGTCATTTGTGCATCTTTGACAGTCGTTACGGGTCGTCAGAGGCCCGAAAATCTGACAGCCAGTCTTACCAAGGGGTATCGTATTGCCCAGTTACTGGGTTGAGGAGGTCAGATAGGCAGTCGCTCCATGTAAAATACTGGTATTCAGCTGCATCCGGTTAGACTAGAAGCCGACCCCAACATAGTCGGGAAAAGGCTAGGCAGATGATGAGGTATCAAATTCGATTATTATAGGAAGAGCTACATACATATCATTCCTTAGTGATTCGTAAAAAAATTCCCTCTAAGTTTTCATTCAGCTGTAATCCAACGGTCTAAGTATCCGACTCGCCTATGGCTCAGACTGACCTAATAGTGTTTTGCTTTATGCGTTATGTCATCAATCAAGGTGCAATGGCCACTGGCCAGTGGTCCCGCCCTGCGCTAATTTGACAAGCTTATGCCGCATCGTGGCGTGACACACGCCAACTTTCAACTGCCCGCAATGTTACAGTAAAATGGATTACGTATGAAAATGAATCCGCCTCGAAATGTCTGAGACACGAACTGTACCACTGTGTAACCATACCGTCGCGACAATTGTGTGCGATGATAAAGCTATTTAAATTATTTCAACAATAAAAGATCGCCACGTGAAGATACCGCTAGAAAAAAGTAATATTGTCAATTCATTTGAAACAGGTATCCTTTTCTATGTATTTATTTTAAAATAATTTTTCTACATTATAACAACTTATACTATACTTAAATTAAATGACGATCTAACTAACTATATACAAAAAATAGAAAAAACAGAAAGGACACTGAGGCGTCGAAGTAGGCTCATCCGCAATGCTGTTGTCCGGCAACATGCCCAGTAGACTGGCAGCATTGCCATGTTGAATAGCAATGCTAATTCTTTGACCAAAGAACAATCCAGCCCTCTGGTCCCGTGAAATGTCGACCAATCGGCAAGAAATTTCCTTAAAAAGGAGGATTTCCTTTCCTTGAAACATGTTTTATTTTGGTTGATAAGTGCAGTTTTATAATGGGGACCTTTCGGTATGTAACTTTACACCCGACAAGCCTTGTCATAGTCATACAATAAATCACATCACGTTGCTTCAAAACCAACACGATACATTTCAGTGTTAATTGTATCAAGCGCTAGGAAGAAAAGTTACACAAAAAATAATTTAACATACTATAGGTAAAAAAATAAGTCGTATTTTTACTACCTTTAATTCAATTACTGCAATCAAGCTGAACCAGCGAATCGTTTAATTATTCGCGCGTGGCCCACAATGGAGCGAGGCGCAATAAAATCGCGACTCAAACAAACAATCGAATGAATAACAAACAACATCTCACATTTAAACGCAATAACAACGTTTTAGAGCTGAACGTATCGAATGTTTATGGTAAAGACAAGATTAAGCGGAAACACTCTGAAAATAAAATATTAGAAGCTTCTTTATTCATACAATGCGCGAATTCTGACTTTAATTTATTTCATTTTGTTATAAATGATACTCATTTGCTGCACGTGTCTTATTTCACAGTGTTTTATTATAAAACACGGATCAAGTTAAACCGGCAGCTTGTTTTCACCTTAAGTCTATCATTACTCGTGGACGTCCTAATGTTCCTAAGTGCGAAATCGGTTGAGCGTCGCGACGCCGACGACGCCTGCAAAGAGAACATCGCGACAAGATCGTCGGGCGACGCGGATGTCGACAGATTTAGACGCACCCAACCCGTCGTAAAGGATTTGCGAAAAGGGTTACCATGTATCTTTAGCGTTTAAAGTACCTACCGAAATAGCAGCAAACCCAAAACAGTTGCACTTTTTAAATGGCATGGAATAGAAAGAAAGGAATCTAATATTTTTCAGACATTCAGCACACTATTGCATCGTCAAATGTCTGATCTAATAAAAAGGAGCGATTTTTGACGATCTTTCTCTCAACTTTTGCAAAGGAATCTCCTCCAATATTTGACAAAATTATTCCCACACTTGCGCATACAGTTGCGCTAAAATCCAAGAATAACCCGCGATTAATGTCGTTTAAGCAATTTATATCGAGCCGAAGCGTTTAGTAGCAGAATGTCTAACATATCAGAAACAATAAACGGTATCCCTAGTGGCGTCTACGCAAGTGCGGGCGTGCCCCTCGTGTTGCGAAGTGTTTGAACTAATTCTGGCCTTAACGTCTACGTAATAGGTGCATAAATTTCCACCTTAAGGGTAACCGGGCGGATGTATCCGAGAACATGCGCGAGCTACCTTCTCTATTTAACTGTGGAACGTATTTGTTCTGCTCTAGATTCAATTTAAATAAACTCCTATAGCTTCTGGGCTGTGTCCCACTTGTTAAAATGCGTCACATGAGCTTGCCGGCCATTCGAAGATTAAATAGATATCCCTTATTGCTGTAATGTTCCTTTCTACAAACAAAGTTGGTAATGGTTTCATCGGCGCCTGTTCTGCATCAATTGCAAAAATGACAAATAAACTAAATATAAAACCAGTAGGTACTTACTAAGCAGCTGAAACATTAGGCCTTGAAGAGGCGCGTGCGCTAGCGGGCCGGCCTCCTGACCTATTCCGCTCCTTCGCAGATGCCTCCAAGCAGGTGCTAACTAAATAATTACAGAATTATTTCTACCAGCCATTCCTTGTCAGTAGTAAACCGCGCTGTTCGTGCTCTGGAATGCTGTGTCCAGCACTTACTATCACTTAAATTAGCTGTAAGTCATGTCACTTGAGAATGTGCTTTAACGGAATTTTCAGAAATAGTGATCATTGCAGGGACTCTACCGAATATTTCCATTGTTAAAAAAACGGTTTGGATGTAAATTATTTACAGCAGTTAGTGATACATAATCAACAAAGCAAAACTGAACCGCAGCCGAAGTTCAGGTGTCCTGCTGAACAACATTTGTAAAGTACTGTTTTGTTGTAAAACCTGTTCAAAATGCCTTTGTTGCAACATAAGTAGACAACAAGGCGATGCTTGTTAAAAAGTTTTGATGCTCTTATCATTATCTATATTGGAACTAGTTACAAAAAGATATCGAAACTCAACAGTGACACTTGTCGATATACAAACACAAACAGTGAGTGACGCGCGACTTCACTTGAAAATTTCAATAGATAAGTCGCGTGTCTGGCCGAAGAAGGCTACAGTCTAAAATATACTTAGCTTAACTTTGCAAACATAAATATGCGTGTGCTGAAACGTATATCCTCCCTAAAGTATATCAAAATAAGGTTGAAGATCGTTTCTTGCAACAGTAATTTGTAACGTGGTAAGGTAGTGTCGGCTGTGGCTCAAACAAGAGGTGTTTGCAAGAGATAGCAGCTATCGCCTGGGAACGTCAAACAGGCGGGCCTGCCCCGCGTGCCACTGCCTCCCTACACTTGCACAACAGACTCACTGTACCGAGGAAATACCTGCTAATTGCACTTCATAGTGGATTCATGAGAATTAAGAATCAATTAAGCTAAAAATTTGTTGAAGATTGGCTTGATCCTAATGATAAGCTTTTGTTTAAAAATCAAGGATATTGGAGCTTTTAAAATACTTGAATCTCAAATTATTCGACAGCCATCATGATTCAGATCACAGTCACGCATTCTTTTGTAGAATCTAACTTTGCTGTTCCTAGCACCAATCCAGTCAATCAACGCCTGTTATACATTTAAACTTGATTTTCTCGGTAAACTCATTAAATTGCCTAAGGAGTGCTTATTCTAAATATATCTGTACCTGCCAAATAAACTGAAACCTACATATTTACATTTATTCACAGATAAATTGGATTTACTAGGGCATGCGTGAAAATCACTGCACCAGAACTCTACTGTGCGAATCTCTACATACGATTATATCTCTGTTCGATCTAAAAGGGAACACTGTCGGCGTTTATGTGTTGCATAAATAGCTCGAAATTTACGAGCCGGAACGAACAGTAGTACTTGTGTTTGCTACAGCCCGAGAACTTTACATACTCAATTTTTATGTCCTGTCTCTATTTATAATAATATAGATGGAAAGGGAGGGAGTATATTTTGAGTGACGATGAAATGTGTCCGAAGCACTGGTTGTAGAATTATTAATTTGACGAGTGTCGGAACTACGGCACTCGGTATGCAAGGAGCGACGTCCGCCCGTGCGTCCGTCGCGCGTCGGCGCCAACTATCTGTGACGTACAAATCTACTATGCCGACCATTTCTATATTTTCGATCTCCATTCATGACGGACAGGTCCTTTGATTATACATGGCGAATTATTGGCTGGACTGGTGATGCGTAACTACCTTTCACACGGAAAAGTGTGGGAAAGGTCTTTTAAACACATTGAATCTACTTGAAATCGATACAGTATGTTGCATAAATACTTGGATAAGACTAGTAACACAATTCAAAATAATTACCCAATCCCTACGGCAACGTAACAGTACTATGCAGCAATATGAACACATAGATCCTGCCTCAACATTCTGACACACGGCTTACTGTCTAGTAGGTAGATCCTCCCTCGTTTATAAACTAAAGTGTTCGTTGATTGAAGAAGAATCCGAGCAGATAATCAGGAGTGATCAGTCGGCGGGCGGAGGTTCGAGCGAGGAATGTAACAATCGAGCACAGGTGCAAGGGCACACCTGCCGCGGAGCGTACCTCCACCGCTCGCATGCGCCTGCGCCGGCCCCGGTGACAATTCGCGACTAGATATCGATACATGATAAAGTGGACTGGAAACGATGCTATCGACGTAATTATATAGATGATTAAACGCTTATCAGATGTTCAAACTGATGGAACGACGAATTTATTAACTAATTTCTCATTTCAACTTTTTACGTGTGGACAATTTGGTCGCTTTTTGTTTAAGATATACATAAAATAAAACGCATTTTTTCCAAACTTACGAAATATGAAAGCTGAGTATTCAATGATGACATCAGGCTACCACGCCCACGGAGTCATCCTTACACATCGTAATAAGTAATAAAAATATTTGTATATCAAAAGACTCGTGTATTTGAATAAAAAATAAATAAAACTGACAGAAGTTTAAATATTCTAAGTTTTGTAGTAGTCTAATGAGAAGATAATCGTTCAGTCTAAATCGACCAAATATAATTTATGGTATATGTGATGTCATATACTTGTAGAAAAAAAAAACTATTTTCTGGGGTAGGTATGGCTCTAGAAGCAAAACTGTTCTTTTTGAACACCTTTAAATTTCATGTCGCGAGATCAAAGGCACATAATTTTACCACTAATCAACACTACATAACATAATATCACGATTGCATTCGCCCAAGGATTAGACAGAGGTATACCTATTAAGAACACCTATTTTTAGCCAGTTATCTTTAACACCAGCCCGAGTGGTCGAGTTATTTCACTTATACGTCTACAGGCTTGTAAGTATGTGTCACCATTTCACCAGCAGGAGTTTATCCCCGTTATTCCGGGAGAGGAGACGATCTCATTCATACGCGGTTCGCGAAGGGACACCCGTCCTGCCGTCTTGCTGTCACTAATCCAGGCAGACGCTATAAATAAAGTTCATTTTATTCCTCTTGCTGGTATTCGCAGACAAAAGATATTATTTATAGTTTGGGAATGGAATTGAGTATGTGATGATTTTATTTTACATGAGAGTCACTAGGAAAATGTATTAATTGCTCAGTTAATTGATTCTTACAAATGTGATCTTTATTGAATACTAGCTGCACCCGCGCGGTGTCACCGGCTGCTCGGCTCCTATTGGTCGTAGCGTGATGTTACATAGCATATAGCCTTCCTCAATAAATGAACTATCCAACACAAAAAGATTTTTACAATTCGAACCAGTAGTTCCAGAGATTAGCGCGTTCAAACAAACAAACAAACTCTTCAGCTTTATAATATTACTATAGATGTATGGACGTAGTCTCCTGTCTCTAAAACCTACTCTCTAAAGTAAGCTTAATACTCTTCCGAAATTGGTTGACCATTCTTTTCCGTTCCTATAAAAGTGTATAATAATCTGTTAGAAGATTTGGTTAGTCAAGGCAATTTAATGCGAATTCTAGACAAAATTATAATACCTATTTCAATCAATAATTAATCATTAAAGACATCCATAAATCAATAACACATTTTCTAGATCCTTGAACATCAAATGAGACGTGACGAACTAAGCTTTGGTTTTAGCGAGCTTTCCAAATCCTAAGCAGAAAGGTCATTGGCACGCACAAATAAAACACCAATCATATATAAACAATACACAGATCGCGTTAAAGATTACGGATATGATGGCCCGTTACGGCGGGGGCGAGCAAACTCGGCCGACCCATATACGACGTCGAGTGTTGACCGAGCGTCGGTCACCTAGGCTAGGCTAGACAATCCTATTGCGAATATCATTTGATTTCGCGTCTCTAGTTGGTTTTGGGGCCATCTAATCGAAATGAATGTTTGTGTCTTTGTGTAAGATACGTGGGATTTTCACTGTCGGAAACGGCTGTCTCGTCTGGTGGTTACAGATGACGCCATCTTGTGTTCATATTATTTTTAACTAAGTTATATGCAATTGGCAAAAATGTTCGGAATTTATACAATCTTAAAAATGTTTAATGCAAAAAAAGTATAAACTCATTTCATTTTCAAGAACCGTAATTTAAAAAACGAACAATTTAGTTTTAATTCTAATAAATTGGAATTAACTATGCATGAGATTAAAAAAGATAAACACTGAAACAAAAAAATTGTTTCAAGCTCAATTGGTTTATTCATGGCACACTTTTTTCTAAGCGGTTGTTTAATTAGCAACGTCAAGGAACTGTTATTTCCTCAGATTTATAAGTAAATCTAACATTTTATGCTCAAGTTAAGCGTTGTTTAATTATAGAGAGAATAATTAACGTGTTTATCAGGATAAGTAAAATACTTGGTACCTAATCCTACATTATTATTGTGAAAGATTGTATGTTTGGATGTTTGCTTTTCTACCACGCAAAAACATCGGAACGGATTTGGATGTTGGTTGAATATATGCTGGGATTTAGGACATACTTTTTATGTCAGTACTAAGTTTCCATGGAATCCTATCCCAACTCCTCGCAGGCAGAGTCGCGGGCAAAAGCACGTAGTTAATTAATTAAATTAATTACTAAACTAATTTAAGTAATTACTAAAGTTTCGATAGCATAGACCACAATATAATTCTTTCGAAATTATTGACGCTGCTGTTTAAATGTTTACCCACAATATTCTGATCGAATCTTTTATAATATGAAGCCGATATCTTGAAGGCAATAAACGTGCCGATCACGCCTTTAGCCTCGTTTAAGAGTTATAAATAAGGTCTACCAGACCTTTTTATAATCTATCTGATTTGAGATGCGAAAATATTGAAATTGAAAACGGAGAATCGGTTTTAAGAATTCAATTGTGTTGGATTTTGATGTAGGTTTAAAGAACTATAAAGTACTCCAGTAGAGACAGTGGCATCTATGTATCTAAACTCTAATGTCAACAAAAAGAATGAACGCAAGACCTGAAACTAACCAGTTTAGAAGGATCGGCAACTGTATCAATTTCACTCATTTAGTTCACTGGTTTCGTTTTTCTTGTGTTTAAGACTCAATCACTATACTAAAAGGGTTATCTGAGCTCTTGCGTTTTTTCTGTTAACGCATCTATACGAACCAATTTGGTCATGTCACCTGTTGAAAAATCAAGTTCCGAAAATTTGCCTTTTTATTGGCCAAGTGCAAGTACCTACCGCTTGATTTTTTGGTTTGCCCCTTTCTAGCAATGATATTTTTTTTTAAAAAACCTGACCAAGTGTTATCGCAAATTGAGATTAAACTACAAATTAAAGATTTTCGCATTACGATTTTTTTAATATCAAAGTATGTCGCATAAATGGCTATTTTTTTTCTTTATTACATTTATTTAGAAGCTTTACGTTTTTAGAGCTCCTAGGGACACTAGACTTTTAAGTATTCGATATTAATTTCAACACGATACCTCTACGCGTTCCTGAGAAAAAGGGTGTTGAAAGGCAGACGGACTGACAACGTAGTGATTCTATAAGGGTTTCGTTTTTCCTTTTAGGCTACGGAACCCTAAAAATTGCTACGCCGCTGCCGCCGATAGCCGATATATTTGAATATCACAAGGTGATTTAATGAATTTGTACTTATTGATCGATAGATTGTACTTGGAATCCTCCATACCCTTGAACAGAAATACCTACACGCAACCCTGTCTAAGTTATAAAACTTTTAAATATTACCGCTCCCCGGAACATAAAGGGCTAAGGAAGGAACATGGATGGGTTTTAGTCAGAAAGAGTGTGACACTCTCTTCCGCTCCATCCAGAGCGAAAGAGGTCATTTGCTGAATTCCCAAACTCAAAAAAAAAACCTGTCTGACTAAACTTTTTAAATATTGATAAAGAAATTAACGTAAATAAGTAGGTTGTATGTATGTATTTGATAAATCAATCAAAAACTGACTTTCGATCACTGGCCTAAGGTCAATAATACCATTCCCTTCTAAAGATAGCAACTATTACAACCACCTAAGAATTTCCTCGACACATTTTAACCCTGGCTGTAAAACTATTACCACCTACCACCACTGCGCATAGACAATTAAAGTCTGTTACATTCTCCGTAGTGACATGAAACCGTCGCGCGCGTCACTTGTCGGCGTCCCTGCAGCTCGGGTATATAATCGACCGGCATTGTGCTTCCGAGTCGGAAACCGCAAGCATTCTCACGAACAGGTTAAGGCGCGTCTACACGAACCACGCTATTACTTCCACCTGTGGTTTGTTGCTACACTTTGCAGCCAATGGCTTGTGCTTAAGTGTAATATGCATACCTTATAATGCTGAAATTATTATGAAATACTGCCGCTTTTGATATCAAGTTTTAGTTTTTAAATTTGACCGAGTTAGTGACAAAGATTTACTTTGAGAGATTGATTGAGTTTAATCAAAATATGTTATTACAGATAAACCTATGTAGGTTTATGGAATATCGAAAGCTAGGTTAGCACGGTTCCAATTGATCGGTTCCTAAGGCGGAAAATGGCAAGAAGGTCAAGAACGCACAGCAAGAAAATGGTTAATCTATAAAAAAGTTGGCTTTTACAATATTTTCAAGTACCAGGTATCATTAGAAAATGGTCAACAACCATACAGTCAATTAGAACTACAATTTTCTGACATACCTAAATAAAAACCTATTTAAACCAAATTATAAGATTGCCATTACAATTGTAATAAGTCTGAATAAATATCATGTGCACAAAAGTCTCTAATAAATAATGATATGATTATGTCAAGGAAGAATGTAAACTAAATGATAAATCGCAATTTGGGAGCAGTTAATAGACACTCGAAATTATACCGTTAATCAGATACCAAGAAAGCCACATGTGCAGAAGGAACTGAAGTAGGTAGTAGTGCCTCACCTACACCTACTTGATACCAGAGCTGCTGATTGCAAACTTGATTCTAGTGCAGTATCTCTGTTTTAGATCAATTACAATAATAATTCGAAGTACCTCGAATTATTATAGATCTAAAACATATACCTTTGAACCTCCTTTTCGCATCGTCATTATAACAAAGCTTTTATGGATTCGTAATAATAACCTGTCGCTATCTGACCAAATCTTTGATCATAAATTCGTAACCCATACCATAGCGCCGGCGCCAGCGCCGCCAGTGTGAGAATCCGTCTCATTGACACGTCAGCCGTGACCGTCTCGTCACCTGCGGGACGTCGCGCAAAAAACCTGTCACGGGAATCACCAAATCGATTCGCATCGATACCAATGACAATTCTTATCTATCAATACTTCCCTTGTAATCGATTTCGGATCATATCGATTCGATGTTAAATTAGATATGCAATGGTACAAAAAGTATTGAATGCGTAATATCCGGCGCTAAAGTTGAAGATGAGGCTGGTAGTGGTCGCAAGTGGAGATAATGGGACGGGCGCGGCCGTGGCGCCTGAGTCGGCGGCGCGGCCCCGCTCTCTTGGTTTCGGTAGTGTTTTAACAGCAGTTAAGTTAGGGTTAAGGTGATTAAAACCGCCCGAGCGCGTGCCCCCGGGCCACTCGCCGCCCGCACATATATCACATTCCAATATAAATTAGTTTTGGACGGACGCTGGTTTATGTGCCGAACCCAGATAATTAGCCGGTGCTTAACGTAACAGCTCTCGACATAAAAATATTAATAAATTAATAGAAACAGGTGCTGAACATGATTAGGCAATGGCTGTGTATGGACTTGACAGCTTGTACGTACGCAATGCGTGATTGTTAGGATTGAGATCAGAAAAACACTCTTTGAGATCCCATTGTAAACAAGCTACAATAATGCATTGTGGTATTGCATTACAATAGAACACTAAACGACTGTCATTTTGCGGTTTTATTCATAATTGTCTACTACGGTTGATAGTATGAGCATGCAGCATGAGTGACTAGTAGCATTGCACACCTACAATACATAACTAGATTCTACGTCAACAGAATATATAAATTGTGAATTGAATTGAATTTTGTGTTTTTATGAATTCGTTAGATCTTATGAATTCACAAACGTTCGTTTTCAATTAATTCATTGGTGATTTGATATAAAGGCCGCGTTTCCTTTGATCTGAAATGTAAGAAAATATAATGAGCATTCTTTAACGTACAGCAAACAAAAGTAGGCCTTTGCAAGTGTCGAGTAAAAATAAGCCGGTAATAATCGCACGCGGGTATCATTCATTTAGTCGCGTTTACGATTCGTAATTGGGGAGTGCGTTCAAGTAGCCGCGGCTTGCGGTCGGCGGGCGGCGCGGGCGCTTGTCTGACGCGCGCCGCACGCGATGCCCTAGTGTTTTAGTCTGCAAAGGTGCACTGCTGAAACTGAGCGCAATTTCTGAGTTTCGCCTGCGGCCGTCGCCAAATTACAACACACGCCGCCAGCGTAATTGCAAGCGGCCACGTCTGCCCGACCGACAGACGCGTGTGGGAACACCGACCGATTTATTAAGATTTAATCGCGCCCAATTAAAATACGCACCACATTATTACCGAATACAAAAAGCTTATGCAAATTCTCCGAGTCGTTCGACGGCGCCACGCAACCCGCCCGCTACGAGCGCTCGCTACGAACGTAGCGCGTAGACGATGGAAAACGTTACATTTACGAAGTTGTGTTTGGTATGCTTTAAGCTCGCAGCTTTACATTTTTGCTGAAAGACTACCACATTAAATTATTTTGTCGTATTTTTATTAAATATACCAAATAAATATTTAACTCTTGGAATACGAAATGTAATGTATTTCAACCAGACTTCATATAAAACAAACCTAGTGTCCAATCCGTCCAGAGGATGATTGTAGGTACTCACATTTAGTACATCTAAGGGTTTTAAAAGTATATGTAAGAGAGGCAGATCGCGACGATAACGTCTTCCCACGACACAGCGCGGACCTCCCTGGCGCGCATACATTACCACACCACGCATTGTCGTCGATGCGCCCGCGCCTCACGCCGGCCACACGCATGCGCCAGCCTGAACCATACACTCGATATATTCACCTGCACTCTCACTAACAATCAACCCAATTTTCCTTTTTATTTCGCATACCATTTTGTATCACACAACGCTAGAAACTTTCCAAATTGGAAATCAAGCCACATTTTTTTCACTTTTCAGTCGAGGAAGCTTGCTCACTCTCTGAAAACAATAGCACAAATAATGCTACAAGTTTCGCTATTTTAACAGACACAAATTAGCTCATTCTGATTCTTCAGTAGCCTTTTGCCATGTGATGGTGCCTAAAATTCCTTTAACCCCCGAAGCAGGTCATCCAGTAAAGCCGGTGACCCAGTGAGAGCGTCCCGATCCCTGCTCCAGAATCGGCATTAGCATGTTAATGAAGGGGCGTGGTCAAGCGCGCGCGGCGGTTCCACACAAATCACGTCGTGTGTCTCCCACGCGACCCGCTCGGTGTGCCCCGGCCCTCGCGACCGTGATATATGCGCTTTTTAATAACCAATTACATTGTCCACTAAACCTTTTTATTTCGGCTGTTATGTTTCTATTGAATTTCACAATTGGACGTATTGTGGCGCAAGTGAAATTAGTCCTTGATCTTCTAGAAGACTATCTGTTTATAACGAACGAACGACCTGATACTAAATTAAAAAAAGCAGTAGACATTCGTGTTAAGAAAATGAACCTCCTTTATACCCACACAGTCATATCACAATGACAATCCTCCGCATGGGAAAATCAACAATCATAAATTCCAAAAAACTAGAACACCTACTACAAATTACATTCCAAAGGCTTTGTTGATACATTAGAATGAAGAGCAGATCTGTAGGTAGCAGGAATTAACATAGTAACGAAGGGGCGGGCCGGCCGGTAACTCACGCCCCGCACAAAATAAATAATTTGACTCGAGGAATGTGGCCCGATAATGGTCCGAGGATACCTCCGCCGTGATGTTTGATCTTACTGTGGGTACCTACATACACACATACGTAAGTACAGGCCCTTAAGTTTTCTATAGTTATGTATATGATTCAAAAGTGGAATCCCTATGTTTGTAAATGTCCTAATGATACCTGTGTAGGCAGACTGCAAAATCTACTTTAATTCATAATGTTAGGTAGAAAGACTTAGTTGGCTCAACGACGATATGTGAAGAAAAAAACGCTACCAAATTCGTTTTGATTCCTCACCCACTGCAAAATTTTAGACAGGTCCCAAAATTAGTATGGACATCTGCCATACTAGACACCTAAATCCACATAGAGACACAACGAGTTATGGGAGTGAAACAAATTAAAACCTACACAGAATCAGTCACCTCTATTATCTAAAGTTTTTGCCGACCGACCTTAATCCTCATAAAGATTAAAGTCAAGATCCTCGGACGTCCTCTGAACCTCTAACATTTTTATATTATCCTCTAATTTACACGTGCCGGCCAATTAAGTATCGCAATAAAAAGCGTTATATCGGAATTTGCTTAACATTTATAACAAGAATTTTAAGTGGGTCAGAAATAATACGTTAAGCTTGATTTTAATCGGGTTTGTTTGAGTTTGAAGGAGCTTACGATGCATTTATCACTTTTACGATTTCGAATCCAGTGTTTTAGCGTTCGTAATTATACATCGAACAATAAAGTTTGGCGTTTTGATGAGCGATCTTCAAACGCTCTTCAAATTTAAATGAGTTATAAATACTTTTAAACTATTACAATTCTTTTAGCCGAGTAAGTAATAAAGAATGAAGTAATCAGACATAAGTATAAAAAACCGCTCCGAATTTACGACTGTATACTTAATTGTCCGTAGTCTGAAAACTTGAAATCTAAAGTAATTCCACATTGAAGGGATTGAATAAAATAAAAGGTGGATATATTTGTGTGTTGTATTTATTGGAACGTCTCGGTACCGCCGTGCCATCGGGGTCGTGCGTGCAGTGGGTGGCATCGACATTTGTCACCGGCCACCAGGACCTAAGCTACCACTGAGCGTACTCTGTGGTTTTACAGTTTGCTATATTCAACGTTATATATGTTAACACATAACATATATAACGTTGTCATATATGCTATGTGTTATAGTGTTATGATGAAAAAAGGTATTAGTTGTCAGTGGGGCCTGATTTTTAGGTTTTCCGCCAATTTTCATAACCTTAAAAAACCTTACGATACGCCTAATTTTCAACAAAAATAAACCACTGAAAAAAAGAGAATGCTGCTAGTAAAATCGGTCAAATTACGATTACATCATCTAGATACATCGTACAAAAAAATCAATGGAAATCTTACTTTACTACCCGTATTTACCTACATAATGTCATGGAAGCTGAAAAAGCAGGTACGATGTCATAGTTGTAATAATTCGGTATATATTTGCTGTGGGTCCAAAACGCAACAATTTAATAGCAACATACAGACAGACACACCACAAGTAGTGTAGTATTTATACTTTATATATTATGTGTATTCGTAATTCAATAAATATTTACACTTAATTTCCTATTGCACCTACCACTGTTTATCTCTGCATCACCCAAAGGTAAGTGACTGGTAGAAGAAGCCTATGGCATTAAGTCCGCCTCTGTACATTTCTGTGCTTTTTTTTTGAGGGTGGGAAATCATCCAATGACTACTCCCGCACTCGGTGGAGCAGAAGGGAGTGTCAGACTCTTACTGACTAAAACCCATCCATGTTCCTTCCGTAGTGTTTATGTTCCGGGGTAGCGGGAACCCTTTCGGACAATCCCGCTTAAAGTAATAATAAAATAATAAATAAAGTATGAAATTGCCGATAGAAATAAGAAACAAACAATCATATCCAGGTCTTCGTAGATCTACGGCGCAAGGTAGAACTCGCGGCGGCCACTATCGCGGCAAGCATCGAGCACTATGCAAATGCAGTTTTTGCCAGCTACCAATTGAAGAGCACAGTCGAAGGTGCATCTCCCAGTGCTGGGTGGCCGTATGTTCACTACGGGAACTCAAGGGAATTATATGAAATTGCCAAGTAACTGTTTGTAGAATGTGTCATTGTGACTACCTGGACAAGGGAAATATTCGCGTTTATTTTGCTTACAAACTGTCTCTAGCTCGTTGAGCAGGAACCTTGACAGATCAACTGAAGGTATAAACATTTTTTGTTCAATTAATTATTTGTTGCTGTAAGTAATTGTTTAGCATACGGTCTAGTTTAACAGTCTGCTTGAGTAGCTTGACAAATCAATTGTAACCATTATTACCACGACGTAAATAGGTAATGTTTATGGGAATCCCCTCTAATCGTTTTATTGCACAATTTAATTCAACCATTAAATTAATATGATAGTAATATTGAAAGTCTAATAAGAGGAGATTTTCCCCTTTGTCCTGTGATATACTTATTATTAATTGAAACCAGCATTCGTCTCATAACTTATAGTCGAATACAGCGATATTTAGGGTAATTTTTATTTTTCAAGTGCTGCTGAAAATTATAAGACACTAGTTGACCTGACAGACGTTGCCCTGTCTTAGTTATGATTCCTACCTACCTACCTAACTTTTTTCATCTTTTAAACCTTCTCTGGGCTACAACAAACATTTCAAAATCTGCTAAATAGGCCCAGCGGTTCTAAAGTTTTAGCGAGACAAACGAACAGCAACTGATTTTTATGTATATATAAATCTATATACATATATATAAAGATAATGTGGATGACAGTGCTGCCATCTGAGTATAGCAATCCACTTTTGTATCCTCGCAATAATATACTATGTTCTTATAGCACCTGACTTTCTGGCTTCTGACAGCCCGTAAAGTCTGTGTCCGTATTCTACTCCCGAGTCCCGATACATAATTGTAATTTACAAGTACCTTGTTACGATTGCGATACAATGAATTATACAGAATGTCACCTCCCCGCCCGTACACAATCGTTGTACTAATAAATGTCACTAATTGTATAGAGGCAAAACAGACAACTCCACCGAACAACAACTAGTTTACATATATTATTATAATATTCAAAATTGCTCTCAACGACTGAGTCATCCTTCGTCGAGATTTTATATTCAATTTTGTTTAAGAGCTCGTTCTGCCGTGGAGACACACGACACATTATTGTTGACATAACATCACGCTTATAATATCCGAAGGGTTAGGTAAAAGTGTACCTACAGTATACCCACATTTCGCCAGTTACGTTTGAGTCCCATGTAATAAGGCGGCCAGCCTATTGCCACCAAACGGGCATAAATGCGACTCCAGGATGCTACTGCCAAGTTCTAGAGGGAAAAACCCAATAACACTTTGCCCGACCTGGAAATCGTACCCAGGACCACACGGTCAGCAGTAGTGCTTGCGACCACTATACCTACGAAGCAGTCAGTCTCAATAGACATTATTATTCAGATAATAAAAATAAGGAAAGCTGAAAAAAAAAACAATATAATTTACGGATGTTTTTAGGCCCCGAGACAGCATCCAACAGTTGTATACGAGGTAAACATTGTAATAATCAAACGGAACGTGCATGTTCAAAATTTAATCGGAGAACAGGCGATAGCATTTGAAGTAAACATAAGTTCGAAGATTAATCTTAACAAGTCTCTGTGCAGTATTCAGATTATGGCTTGGTGGATCAGTCTGATCGTTTAGTCCTT
Organism: Hyppa rectilinea; assembly: GCA_951799385.1. Classification (NCBI taxonomy): domain Eukaryota; kingdom Metazoa; phylum Arthropoda; class Insecta; order Lepidoptera; family Noctuidae; genus Hyppa; species Hyppa rectilinea. The sequence goes on along the minus strand of OX637309.1, from coordinate 7,342,881 downwards.
GGTTTTGCATTGAATGAAGAAGATCATTTATCAGATCAAGGACAAATAAATACTAAAAAGGATTGCAGCTTTTACCGTATCAGCACTGCACCTTAAATACAAAATTTTTTTGCGTGCCGCGGCTCGGTGCGACACGACAATAAATTAGATGCGTTGAAATGTTTGTGTTGTGGCTCCGTGGCCGCTGTCGGCGACACCGCACGCGCATACAATAGCGTACAATACCGCGGGGGGCGCCCATTGTGTCCTCACACTTATACGACCCCAGACCCCGCCACCCCCGCCACCCCGCACGTCGCAGCACGCCCCTAATGAAGGATTCAACACCAGACCTGCAATTACAAGATAAAAATCTATTTTTATACCCCAAATAAATACCTCGTAGCTTCGCAATCTGAAGTACTTTCTGTCACAGCTTCACAACAGACGACCACGCATTGTGATCGTCTGTTGGCCAAAAACCTTGTTATTTGTCCGTTCAAGTGAGTGGAACATTTTGAATACAGTGACCACCATCTCCACCATTAGTCTCTAAACATTGCGCTTTTCTGCAAGGACGAAAGTATTCTTCATATAAAGCATATCAGCATAAAATCAACAAAGCAATTTCTTGTAACCCCTACATCCTATTCGACAATTAGGGTTTTAGAGTTGCACACACAAATTTTGGCCCTCCACGGGTTCCGTGCCGACTAATGACCGGATAATTGTACGGCAGGTGCGCAAGCGTCGAGGGCTGCACGCCAAGCGCACACGCCAAGCGCCAAACGCCTCCCGAAGCCTTTTCAACTTCTTCGACGATCCGACGATAAAATTGTACGAATAACAGTCTACATTAAAATGGATCCTAATCAAACAGATTTAAATAAATTAATGCTCTGCTTCCGTTCTAAACGTCATGCGTTCTTATTTCTTAATTTATGACGCTTGTCACGTTATTAAGCAGATAATTAGTAGTTATAAACATAAATCAATGTTACACAAAATTGATTTTTATTGAAGTGTGTCACAGTTTTATATTACCCACTCAAATAAATTTCCTCAAACTTTTCGAGCATAGTTTAAATGAATACTTACTTGTTCGATCTAAAAAGTTTTTTTTTGGACTCGGAAGACTTGTAAGTTTTGATCTTCGTAACGATGATCAGTTTTTTTAGGCAATAAACACACAACAGATGTTGGCGGAATCGACGAACCTAATTTTTTTTTGTTTCGTGTTGCTATGTAGGATATTTATCAAAAAAACCTGCACCTACGTTGCATTAAAAAAAAAACTAACATTAAAGTTTTTGCATCAGATATACATATTACCTAATTGGATAATTGGAGTTTTGAAATAAGCTATTCAATAAATTATGAAATTATCTTGTTTTCACAATTTTCTTGTTTTTCATTGAGAACGTAACAACAATTAGCAAATAATTTTTGTTGACAAAGAAGTTTCATTAACTCTATTCAAAGATTGTGATGTCAACAGAATTTTCCGTTGAGGATTCCACGAGAAAAACATTTCCATTTTCTAAAGGACTAAAGAGAATACCGATTATAGTGAATTATCTCATTACACAAATGATATGTGTATAATACATAGCGATAACTGTATCAGCCTAAGCTTAGCAACGGCTGTTACGGCAAAAGAAATTGTTTTTTTTTCTGGACCACCTGGTACGCCACCCGCGCCAGAGACTAACACAAAAACTCAAAGAAAAAACGTCATAATATTTGAATATTATTACAAAAAACAATTAAGGGTGCCGCACATCACCTGTCGCGGGCACGAGATACGCATTTGCATAGAGAAACCAATTTCTAAGGCTACGACTTTGGGGTCGTGACTAGCGATTTATTTGTAATAAAAAACTCGACGCTTTAACAAAGTTTTGGTTCGGCACAATTTAAAGGGAGGCGAAGCATATTTAATTTGATTAAAGTAGGTACGTAATTATTTAATTTCATTATTACTACGAGTAGGTGCCTGCGCGTAGCTACAAGCGTCTACGCGAAGCTACGCGCGGCTGCGCGGCGTAGGAGTGACGTCTACGTTACAAATAGTATATACAAATATGTAATTTATATAAATACGTAATTATTTTAATACTATTACATATTCATAAATATTATTTTGCATGGATCATTTTAAATAAAAAAACAGTTTTTGCTTCTGTTGTACAAGTACCTACGCTGATGAGGGTTCGGTCACCTGACCAGTGTCAAAGTGACTTTATCTTCTCTAGTCATGATTTAATGATGAACGGCATTATATATTTTTAATCATTGACAAAATGGAAGATCTCATGTCACAGTGGCGCTAATGGGTGGCGTGAATTTTCATGAAAACCCTCATTACACAACCTTTTATAGAGAGCAGGTCTGTCCCAGAAGTGGGAATGTTATAGACCGATAATGCCTCATTAATAATGCCGTGCTTTCCTGTAATTTAGTTAGTGATCAATAAATTATAAGATAGATTGTGTGTAAATTCTGTGTAGATACGTATTTAGTCGGTAAGGTCTTTTATATAGTTAAATAATTATAAATATCGATTGTTTAAAAAAATCTTTATAAGTGCGTGCACAACTGATGATTTGTTGATTGTTATATTGTATTTGTTGTATTGTAGTTCAGTGTTAAAACGCAGAACTACAATACAAACCAACTTTATTAAACTATAAATACAGTCATCTGAAAACAATAAAAAAAAACGCAGTTTTTTGTATTTAATATGCTCTCAGCCTAAAACCAATTTGACGACACATTTTTAAACAATATTCTTTATAAAAGATCTTTTTGTTGTAGGTACCCGAGACACACTTTGCGATACTATCTAACAAAATAAAAAGCTCTTTTGTTACATCACTTTCCATTTTATTTTTACACAAATTGTTTTTTTATGGCGATTTAGAAAGAAACAGATGCCTACTGAAAACTAACGCTGTCACTTTTTTTAATGAATTTTCATACAATAGCTTTTCATGTCATTCAAAACAACGTGTAAACCATAGAATTTTAAGGTCCTTGGTGTAAACTTAAGGCATAGACACTGCAAAACTATTTTTTATGCAGATACGTAAACATTATCGTAATAAAGTTGAAAATGTGAAGAATGGATCAGATATGCTATAGGTTAGAAGATAAATATAATAAACATTCAAGAACAAACTAAACTGACAACACACACATCGCATTCGACGTCTTTTGGAAATCATTTATACGAGAAAAACAAAAACAAATTCCGAATCTCTTTTGGTAACAATCGTGTTTATGAATAGTGAGACACATGTCATTGTCTATTGAAAGCAGCCAATCATCGGGTCGTCAGAGTTGAGTGGTACGGTAATGTAAACGGTCGCGTCTAGTCTATTGTGACCGGGAACAATCCCATGTTATGGATGCCCCGCTGCTGAGTAAACCCACGGAACTAGATTAATCTTTTATATACTAGCTGCTACCGCTCCTGCTCGGCTCCTATTGGTCGTAGCGTGATGTTACAAGCCTATAGCCTTCCTCGATAAATGGACTATCCAACACAAAAATATTTTTTCAATTCGGACCAATAGTTCCAGAGATTAGCGCGTTCAAACAAACAAACAAACAAACTCTTCAGCTTTATAATATTAGTGTAGAAGTATAGATTTAGGATCACGTACATACATTCTCCATGGTACCAACATCGTAATCGCGAAAAAATTATCAGCCGTCTCATACATTTGAGTCGGTTAGGTGTAGAGGTTTTGTATGAGATAGCTGATTATTTTTTTCGCGATTACCATGTTGGTCAAGCAAAGTTGTTCAGTTTGTTGGTCTGTACCAAACCCTTAAATATGGCCACCCTTTCTGATGCGCGCTTAGGTACATCTATAACTATAGGTACGTGTCATAAATTAAAGTCACTTTTTGTGTCTGTCTGTGAACCGTGTCGTTCTACTATACTACGCAACGGATTTTGATGAGGTTTTAAACTTTTAATTATAAATATAAATTCTCGAAGTCTTATGAAGTTGTGGTGCTTAGAACTAGCGCAAGGGCAGTATCTAGTGTATGTACATAAACTGTTATTAGTTCTTACACCTAGGTACGGTTACTATGTTACTAAAACTATTCTGAAATTGGTACAAGTAATTCAAGCTTCTCGGTTTTTTTTTGCACATTACAGTTAACAAACCTCGTCTTTAAACATTGAACTTTATAGACATTGTCCAGTGTGTAACCCGCCCTCGGTTGCATAACTTTCACAAAAAATAGTTTTCTTAAGCTGCACTGTAACCGCCGCGCGCGCCGCACATTCCGCGGTTTGCCGCTGAAAATTATGATCTTTGTTTCAAAACGTCTTTTATGCCACTAACGGATTTAATTAAAAATATGCGCTAAAATTAGCAAGGTAAAGCCTTAAATTGATTGTTCGGCATTTGAATGGAAGTGCTATTAAGCGATATTTACGGATAAGCAGGTGCGGCGGCGGCTTTGAAATCTCTTATGACCGCTGATCTGCGCATTGATACAAATTGCCTCGTTATACATACTTGCCCGTCGGCTACCGACTATCGACACTCCAAAGCGTAAAAATTGATCGCTTCTGCACTTCTTTACCCCATTTGGTTAAGTTAGGGTCATACTATTACTGTCTGCCAGCCAGCTAGGTACAACATTCTGACATGGATGTCTTTTGATTGTTAATCCACACACACAGTTTTTTTATGCTCGCTATTCATAATTCAGACTTTTATGTTCAGACGCTTTGATCAACTCTGGCTTCAAAATTTCCTTGTACGTTTAAGGCATTCTAATAAATTTTAAGATGTCAGACTTACATATTATGTGGGACTTAAGCTTCAAAGTAAGTAAAAATAACCAAAAGACAATTCACATACAAAAAGTCTCTACTGTCCTAAGCTACTGTCCAATGATTCACATTAACGTTCTTTTTTATTTCTATTTGTCTTTTGGAATGCTTCCAAAATTCGAACATCGAAAGTAAAGTTTTGTAGGTTTGGGTTGCGTACATTTTGCAAGTATTGCAAGCCATCATTTTGAAACCAAAGCATTAATAAATAAAACAGCAATAATTTATCATTATTTCAAGCATACAGACGTGTTAACCTGTTAGTAGTACCTACACGCAAGAATAAAAACGTGTTAGTAATTTGTTAGCAAACAAAACAAGTTACGAGTCTATTTCCTATCCCTGTGCAGGTGCTATTTGCCCAGTGTACAGTAATAGTCCAAGATCCCAGAGCAATCAGACATAACTTATTTTCACACGGATGAAACCTGAAGTTTTCAGTAGCGTCTCGTGTGCCTTGAATACCTACGCGCTTTGTGGAACTTGCCGAGTGACACCTGGGCAGGTACCAGGTGAGAAAGGTAACTAAAAATAAGAATTATTTAACTTAAATTCACATGGCTGATTTTTATATATGTCATGTAGAATATTATTTTAAAGTAATATCATAAGTGTCAGACACTTTTGATGGACCAGAGCTTTTGTCAGACGCTTTTAAGCTACCCAAAAAATAAATGAACTTTACTTATTTTTACATGTCTGATTTTTTAATATGTTATTGAAGTATTTATTTAAAAGTTATATTCAATCAGTCAGACAAATAAGAGTGACCAAACATCCCCTAAGACAAAAATTATTCAGCCAGAAGTATGAGGGCGAGAGCACCAACTATGCGCATGCGCCTCAAAGTAAAAAAAAATAATGTACTAAGAGTACTTACTGTTTTCAATCTGAGATTTTTGCATCTTCATTTCAACAAAATTAACTTTAACAAGGAAATAATTAATAAATATTAAAGTAAATAAGTTTATAGCATATATTTGGGGTTATCATTTTTTATTCATCATAATTATCGAGACAATCATTTGAGATTTCATCGTTCATCCAATCACCTCACTGTCCATCCAAGTCATCATCTTCATCGTCGTCAGATATGTTGTTGCTGGCAGCTTCATCTACAAAAAACAATTTTAAGTATTACAAATATATTAAATTTTAAACTTGAAGTTTAAGTAAAGTACCTAATCTCTCTCTGTCCAAGAGATTCACTAACTTCTCCTGGTAATTGGTCACCATCAAACCAATGAAAGTTGAACTGGTTTTCTTCAATTCTCCAACCATTGTGTTCAGGAGTAATAACCTCCTCCTTTTTTGAAGTCGGTTAAAAATGGTTGGTTTTTTTTCATTAGCATGATTCCATATGCTTGAGATGTACCTAATTAGCTCGCAGAAATTGTTGAAATAACTCAGTTTTACATGGTGGTAATTACTTGCATCAAAAAAAATATATATATTAAAAAAAAAAAATTTTGGCAGAGCAGTAAAATTTTTAAAACATTCTCGATGGTAACCACTTTTATATTATATATTATGGACGTCTCACTCACTCTGAAGCGCATGCATAGTGCTCTCGCCCTCATACTTCTGGCTGAATAATTTTTGTCTTAGGGGATGTTTGGTCACTCTAATTTGTCTGACTGATTGAATATAACTTTTAAATAAATACTTCAATAACATATTAAAAAATCAGACATGTAAAAATAAGTAAAGTTCATTTATTTTTTGAGTAGCTTAAAAGCGTCTGACGAAAGCTCTGGTCCGTCAAAAGTGTCTGACACTTATGATATTACTTTAAAATAATATTCTACATGACATATATAAAAATCAGCCATGTGAATTTAAGTTAAATAATTCTTATTTTAGTTACCTTTCTCACCTGGTACCTGCCCAGGTGTCACTCAGCAAGTTCCACAAAGCGCGTAGGTATTCAAGGCACACGAGACGCTACAGAAAACTTCAGGTTTCATCCGTGTGAAAATAAGTTATGTCTGATTGCTCTGGGATCTTACTCTATAAAGGGATCATCAAATTAACGTTCTGAGGTCAGTGTTGGTGCTAGCACGTCAACCCTGCTCATCGATGCAGTTCTTTTCCTAATGACGGCAAAAATAGCTTCAATGGAAGCATTAGCAAACATTGCGGAAGCCCAACGCCGCAGCTCTAATGGGTATCGATATCGATATCTCAATCAATCTGCCTAGACTTTTCCCAACTATGTTGGGGTCGGCTTCCAGTCTAACCGGATGCAGCTGAATACCAGTATTTTACATAGAGCAACTGCCTATCTGACCCCCACAACCCAGTCAGTAACTGGGTAATACGATACCCATTGGTAAGACTGGCTGTCAGACTTTCGGGCTTCTGATTACCCGTAACGACTGTCAAAGATCCACGAATGACAGCCGGGACCAACGGCTTAACGTGCCAAGGCACGGAGAAGTCTCGATATGTTAAGATGGTCTCCCAACCACAGACCAACCCCGGCAAGCGTAGCTTAACCTGATGGATCGATCCGTGCGGCTGTTATAACTTAGCCACGAGCTCCTCGATCGATATCGATATCTAAACAAGATAAAACAAATAAATTAATAAATGTATTATTATTTTTTGTAGGGTCACCGACCGCAGTCAGTTATTTTTAATATTTTTTTAACCTTCATATACAAGATTGGTATCGACATCTAAACACAATAAACAATTATGTAGGTACCAACACGATGCCATCATGTCTGCAGAGGTTCGCTAGCCAATTTCATTTGACCTTGCATTTGAATCCATGTGACAGATATAACATTATATAATGAACATCTCAAAATAGAAATAATTTATAAAATCCAGCTCTGAAATGTTAAACTTTTTTTTATTTTAAAGTTGACACAGCGTTGCTCGGAGCGACCGCACGCAAACTTCGATAAACTGCCCCATAATGACTTTGAGTTTTTAACGCCAATAACGACCTACCCTAAGGGGACGGTTCTCTAAATGGAGTTATATTTATCTTCTTGCTTATAATTTAAGTAAAAATAACTTAGATATCAATTACTCCATCATAAAGTTTTATATGTAAGTATCTACTTAAACCTTAAGAGGTAAAATCGAAACAACGGTTGCTACCTTCAATAACACTTCCGAATAAATGTTCATTTCCGTTGATTGTAGCGTTGCATGCCGTTCTAGTTTATTTTTTACCATAAAGAACTAATTTAACTACCTAAATGAAGATAATGTGGAATTATGAAAATTGCAAAAAATCAGCGTGAGCGCGTGCATTGTGCGCTCGGTAGCGCGCCGCCCGAGGCGCTCGTGCCATTCGCGTTCCAATTTCGAATGCAAATTTTGTTTTTGGAAAACAGAACGGCACTCATATCACATCGTGCATGGGTTCTGACCGGTTGCGTGTCGAGAACGTTGCACTTTGATGGTAGCCCTCTCCCAGGCATGTTGTTCAAACTTCCCTACTAACAGCATAAGAAAAATGCATAATTTCCGATGGCTGAATTAGGAACAAGCAGTTATGTGATGCTTAAATGTAAAAAAAGCTTCCTAGGCAAACATTGCTTCAGAAAGAAACAGTCATTTTAATAAGTATAGGTAAGTAAGTGCAATGATTAGGTAAATCAATACCGCAAGTGAAGGATTAAACTAAAGGATAAAGCGCCAACAATGACGCTTAAAATACATAAATGTTGATTTGCCCCAGATTCGCGTGAATTAAATACTTCGATCAATTACATTAATAAAGCAAAGCATAACGCCGACAAGCCCACATTTTTTCAAGTGTCCGCATTGTCAGTAAAGTAGGCTAATGCCATCAGGCTAACGCCCTGTAGAAGTCCTAAATGGAAATATATACAACCGCTATAAAATATTTGAGCACAACTAGGCCAGGTCACGCACATACTCAACCCCTATTAACTATTTAACTCACGAATCATTTGTAATAAGAAAATTTTCGTATTTGAATATTATTAAGTCATAGGAGCTCTGGTGTTAATACATGACTAACCTGAAGTAAAAATAAAAGCAAATTTCCTTAAAATAAATAAAATCTAAACTAATTATAACACGAATAGAAAGAAAAAACTACAGCTGATATATGGAACACATGCGAGTCACCTAATGCGAGCCGAAACCCAGCTGTTCAAGAACACAGCACACATTTTTCAGCGATGTTTACAAGGTCGGTCACTCACACGCACATATACTATAATCATAGACAACATGCACTTTTGACTCACGACGATGCGCGCTGGACGTGTGTAACACCGCGTAATATTAATGAATCACCTACTTTAAGTGAATCACGGCATATTGGCACCGCTGAAACACATCTCTGTCAGTCTTACTACCGTGGAATTAGTCAATTATTACACTGATGATATAAAAGCAGATTATGATTCAATGAGTCGAAACAGTGATTTCGTAAACTGCTCTAATTTCGGTTCTAGGAAACGCAATTGAATTACGGTGAGGAACAGAGTATCGGGCCCTAGATACTGAAACACTGAATCAGAACCAAAAATAAGTAGATACTATTAACTGAATCACTTTACGTACTGCTGATTATGTGCTCAAACAATTCAAGGTATATTAACAAACAATTTGGCAGACTTTTATAAAGATTATTGTATTGTTGAGACTAGTAAAATATAAAATTAGACTGTTTTGCTTGTTGTCTAGATTTTGTATAGATTTGTCTGAATACATACATTGTTGACGGTCATATCCAGGAACATTTAAGTTATTGTATTTTGATAGAGCATAAAATTATCATCGATGCTAATAGCGTGGCGATAGATGGCGAATAAAGAATACTTAAGTAAGTAGGTACTCTGTTTATTGTTGCGAGGAGTTTCCTTCTGACCAATACATTATTCGCTCCAATTTTATTTTGAAACAACTCCAACTTTCAAGCTATGCATGAGTACCTATATTATGTTCTGGGATGACTTTAATAATTGACTGCGCCAGATTGAATGAACGAAATTACGGATCGTTTACTTTCAAGTCCTTGTAATTGGTAACCGCTTCAACATCCACATTACGTTGCGCATACGCAGTGTATCGATCATGGATCGCTGTGGAAGGCCCAATTTGTCTGTGCTACTAAATCATGGAACAAACGCGCCGCTCGATCTAAATCGATTTGTCCAAATTATGAGACGGCGGTAATATGAACGATGCCGATGGTGGCCATACCCCTGATATCCTCTTTAAATATTGGCCCTTTGTAAAACACCTGCGCTTTCGCTAACAGCATCCAGTTGGACTCAAGTTAAACAGTTCAAACACAGATGTTCAACATCGTCCTAGTTATAACATTATCAAGGAAAATTTTGATTGCAACTGAATTTGTTAATATCAAAGGCAAGCATTACATATTGGAAAAAACGTTGCACAATATTAAGAAATAGGCTTCTTACAGATCATTGCCACGTATTTTTTATATCTATGCATCAAACTAACACACAAAACTTTCGTCGTGTACATTACTAAACAAACATACAGAAAAGGAACATTTCAAATAGGAAACGAAAATCTGTTGCACACTTACATCACACGTTGAGATTTATTTTTCTTTTGGCATGCAAGTGTGAAAATTCAAAATAAGAAGTTTTGACATGTTTATTTTTTAATCTGCCAATAACGTAAAGGTTTTTTTTTTAATAGGGATAAGGACTGGTTTCAATATACAAGGGATAAAACATCGTAGGTAGCAGCCGGGATGACTGGCTGTTTTGAGTGGAATTAACAAATTTCTGATAACACAACAGCCGCGGTCATGGCTGGCTCACCATATGCCAGGGTCGTTAAGTAGGTAATATGAAGAGGAATCAACTTGAAAACTTTAAGCTTGGGGTGACCCTTAATGCGAACTTGATGTACGGTTTATGACACTGGGTACCTACCTGCACCTACCCTTTATTTCTTACAAAGTTATACTTTTTATTTAATGGACCTTTTCGAAGCTAGCGATTACGACATACAATGTTAAGTTTATTTACTCTTTTAGTACATGATTTAGATTAAGTAAGTACTGTAAAAAAATTATAATACGAGTACTTATGTAAAAAGATATCAATACTCATTAGTACCTAGCTTACAAAAAACCTTGGTACCTACATCATTCTGTTACCTACATACATATTAATCATCTATCATACTAACACAGATCAGTTTCTAAGTAAATAATCTATTAGCTTATTAATAAGCATAAGAATGATCAAAGGTGCCGCTCAAGCGCAACGCCAAATGGTCCACTATAATGACCCTCGATTTGTGTCGTCGGCATTTTGCGGATAAATATTGGGCAAATTAGCAGATCCCTCTGCCGATGACGTAGTGACGACTGACGTCCACCTGTCATTGTTGAACGTATCGGCAACAGTCCATGTGTTGACGTATCGACACAGTAAAGTTTCAGTCGAACCCATCAAACCCAATGAGCGTGAAATGTCATTATGCCGGGACTTCGGGAGCACCATCTGCTTGGTTTTTTTTTATTTAGGTAAAGGTTATGCTAAAATTGTTTAGGCCTTATCTTCAGTCGTGACGTGTTGCGATTTTTTTTCTTTGTAATTAGTCACATAGCCACAGACTATGTTATCTTTTGTAATAAAAAAATATTTTGTGAAATACGTACCAACCTATTTCTTTTTTCAAGATGGGAACCCAGTTAATAGACCGTACCTATGTATCATTATTCATATTCAACTACCCAGCACTTGGCTAAGTAAACAAATAAACTACACATACATTTATACACATACATTTTTGGTTATCTATATATTTTAGTCTTGTAGTAAAGTTTAAAAAAGCATGAGACTTAAAAAAAAAGCGTGTGAAAAAAAACATCCAATTTATTAACACTTTCCTAGAGAAATATTTCTCAAAACAATACAATTAGTCAATGCAAAACCTGCGCATCTGTAAAAGATTAACTAGTAAAGATGCGTAAAATAATAAAATCTAGTAGAATTAAGTAATTGTTATCACTTCTGGCATTTGGTCAACAGGTGTCCAGGGGTATCTACCCTGTAAAACAAAAGGAGATCCCGTTTGTTTTTAAAGCATGTACCCCTGCTGAAATAAGTTTAAATACCTACAAATGATTAGCATTAGTTCATGTCCTGTTCAGCCCCTTCACAAAGTTGCTAGATATTTTTTGTTTAGGTATGTACCTAGGTATTCTTTGACCGCATGTATCACGTGCTCACGTCACCATAGTAAGTACTTAGTACCTAGTAATTGAGGCATTCAAAATATAGGTACTGGTCGAATACGGCGGTTCATATGATTATCACTTACCTATGTGTTTTTATTTAAGGGTATGGTTACGGTAAGTACCTACGGCCTAGGGTGGACGTTTAGGTATGTACCTACTTCTTAACCTACCAAATATGTGTTTAAAGAAAAGATAGGAAACCAACTTATTGATAATTATTTGAGTTAGAAGTAAAACCGGAAGGAACAATACAGAAATTAAATACCTACGTAGACAGTAAAAAAAATATCTCTATTCCGTTCGGAAATGGAACCACCCCTTTAGAAATACAACAATGCAGTACATACCTAGCCACCGCTCAACCCAAACCGCAAAAAAAACACCCGTGCATTCGACAACCGGACGAAAACGAAACGCAACTACGGAACGAAACGTCAGTCTGTAGGGAGCGCTGTTGAGAGTAGTTCGTGTCGCTCTGCGCTCTGAGCACAGCTGATTCCGCACGCGTCTTCATAAACGTATACGAAAACTTAACAAAATAAACAATTATCTACCTCACGCATACAAACTTGTGACTAATAGTGTCGTGAATGCATTTTTTATTTATTAAAGAAGAAAATAATAGTTTTGAAGTGGGAATACACACTTCAGGAAAATGATGGGTAAGTCCTTTAGAATTGTTATTATTTTTATAGAATATTAATGTACTTACAACATTTAAATTAACAGATATAAAATAATACTTACAGGACGAGTTAATTCTCCGGTTAAAAGCATTTATAGGTTATGTTTACATTAATCGATAACATTTAAAACGGATCAAGTATTCATTAATAAAATGTTCTTCAAAAATCGGTACCTATCTATATCGTAGGTTAGGTACATTTTATTATGAATACTGAAATACTTATCCACTCTCATTTTGTTTAATTTTAGTACTTACAATTTTTGCTAGTTGACAAATGACAACATACATAGACTAACAAGTCTTGATCTCTCCAATTAACATCAACATTTTTTTTCAATAGCATGAATTTTCATAGGTTAGGTCTAGTTTATTTTATGTTTAATATCGACAATTTCAATCGTTTAAAATGACTGCTTCGTTTAAACTTGAATTTAGATTTTAGTAAATTAACACCCACAATATTGAGTGTTCGTGTTGATTTACATCATAATATGTAAGTTTGTTTAAGTAACATTTAAAGAGTGTTCTGTAATCTACCGGCTTTATATGATTAATTCTAAGTACAAATTAACGCAGGAAATCTAGTGTAGAATGAAAACGCATAGCGTTTTTTTTAACATATTTATAATAGTTACTAGGTTCTTAAAATAAAATATAATAAGTAGAGAAACCACCATTATTTGATACAATACAAATAAATTTGGCAGTAGACACCGTAGGTAGTAGTCTACCTACGCGCAGTGAGCGCGACGTGAATATAAACAGTTTCGATTAACAACAAAGTTTTTAATTAGTACCATATTACTTGTTTGTAAAAATGAATGATAAATGCCATACCCAGTTAGCCCAGTGCAACGTTGTAAACAATTAAAATGCATTTTGGACCTTTCAAATCATGTGGAAAACTTCCCCAAGTTCACAAAATATATAAGTTGGACACTTCAAGTATTTAGGTTATTAAAGCCATATGATTCCTATTTAGGTACTAGTTACGATTTAATTTTATAACAAAAATTAACCTATTTGAGAATCGTGATCAGAAATTACATTTCTCCGTTACAATTCATTCGAAATGATCAGTGTCGCACGATTACCGGATAAATAGAAAAGCTACAAAAGAAATTGAATTGACATCCGTGAATGTTAGAAAATTGTTACTCAGTCAAAAGTAATAAAGTATTAATTTTCAAATCATATTAATCTTTACAGTTAATATGAGGCGAAAATTGTAAATTATAACTTATTTTATTTTCTCAACTTATTGAATTCATTGGCATAGAAAAAGAAACTACAATTTATCAACTCAATAAATTAAACGATTGTAAGAGATTAAGTTTATTACAATTGGTTTTTAACCTAATCGTTTCCAACTAAGTTATCAAGACATTATTTAAAATATTATAAGTAGGTAGGTAGTTATAACAACCAGCAAGGAATCAATAGGACAATGAAGAAATCAAATTGCGAAACAAAATGTAACTGTAAATCTGATAAGTTTACCTAACATAAATAATATGTATATTTGGCGAAAAAAACGTTAATAAGGTTAGAATACTTCTATTAAGTACTATGTAACCTATTTTCACCCAGATAACAGGAACTAATACAATCCTTTGATTGCATGAACTTCTTAAACGTCGAAACACGTTGTTATACATTTGTACATCATAGACTCTTCTGAGTCACTGTCAGATTGATTTCATCATTATAATTTACATAGTTGAATTACCAGATTTGCATTATGTGATAGATTATAATGATTACGTAATTTTCTCTACGTGTATCTTTGCAACCTAATCCCTTGGTTTTTGATGGAACCTGGAGCATTTCAGGTTCGGATGATATATTTTAACTACCTGTTCTAATTTCATCCCGAAGTCTAAAGAAAAACAAATTGTATATAGTGTATTATAATAGTCAATAAGTACCAAAGAATAGGTTAGCAGTGACGTGTATGAACATGTTGCGACCAGGATAAGTGAGTGCGTCGCACCGTGTGTTCAAGGGCGCAAACCGATACAAAACATTAAAACACATAAGTATTGTTATTATCCTACCGTACTTCTTAAACAGTTATATAAGTTGGTACTTACATATCAATGTTAATACTTAGCGTTAATGAGATTTAATAAATCGATCAATTTATTCAAACCACACCAAAAGCTACTAAGTACTGCGGCCGCCGCCGGAAGTTCCGACAGGAAATCGCGGGTACGCGTACCGGGCCGGGCATGGTGCCAGTCACCGCTAGAACCAATCTACGTTAACCCGTATATCACATACCAATAATATTTAAGCACACGTGTAGGTCAGTAAAATAATCAGAACAAGTTACTTAAAATCTTTTCTTCCTTTAATTAATCTTTTTTACAGTCTTTCTTTGGAGTCGAATTCCGCAATGTGAATTTATTATCCTTCCCACTTGCAAAACGAATAGCGTACTTTCACGGCTTCGTAATAATGGAAAGAGACTACAAGAGATTAGAACATAATGGTGCGGAGGTGGGTGCGTGGGAACGCTCCCAGAGTTCACGTGCCCGGCACATCGCTCTACCATACCAAATCTTACACGAATATGCTAGATTTAGATAAAAATCCCTCCATCGCACAGCGCGGATTCAATTAAAGAAGTCATTATTTGCAACGAAAGTACAATGAAGGAAGCGTCGATGTGCCAAGATCTTTATCTTCTCGAGAACTTTATTTTGAATGGTATTTGAGTATATTGAGAAATTTACGTTTTTTCATTGTCTATTCGGTGTCTACTATTATTCACTATTCAAATGCAATATGTAAGTATTGTATGTAATTTGGTAACTTGTTTTGGAACACCAGACTGTTTTCTTTAAATGATTAATTAATAAAAACTATTACATTAATTAATTAAATTAATCTCATTGTTCATACATAACATAATAGTGATAAAACGTATCCAGACCTACATGAAAACTAGATGCCTTCAACTGCAACAGTTTCTAATGTTGTAATTAAAAGCATCTAGTTTCCATGTCGATATATAATGTCTAGTGTATTTTTTATTCGTGGCTCAAATTATAAATATTTATAAAGCATATGAATAATACGAGTGAATGAACTACACAAGAAAATCAATTATACTTCCATTCATAAAGCCGTAATAATTCTATGCAGCGTAGGTGTCCATAAGTCACCGCCTAATAAATCTGCAACTCTAGCTGTTTGCTCCTTATGAATGAGCTTAAAATAAGTTAAAGCTAGTTAAACTTGGCAATCAGAATATTGTACAGTTCTCTCCAACACTATGAGAAAAACAATAATACCGAATTTATATTGAGTAAACTGCATTTCGCCGGACTCATGTAGAACATACGAAGTAATTTTTGTTGCCATGACAATTTTAATATAATTAGTCATGTATATGATAATGTGGGTTATTGAAATGACTGTTGTGTCGCGTAGGCTCGTGCGCTCGTTTGACTGGTAACGGCAATAGGTGCCTAGTTAGTGGTTCCGGATACGGATCGGACGTGTCGGATGTCGGCGTGAGTCACGCGGCGCCCACGCCGCCGCGCCGCTCCGCTCCGCCATCACCAGTGCGCCCACTGGCGCCCAGGTTGCCGCCAAACTACAACATTACTATATTGTAGTTTAAAAAGTACAGTAAATTATACACTTGAGAGAACCCACGATAGAGGATCAAGATTAGTTAGTCCGACATAAATTATTTGTCAAACTACCCTGACTGACATTACTTATTTTAGCCCCAGGTCTGTCATACTTATTGATTTTAAAATTATATCTTTTCTTCTTATTAAAACAATGTATAAATGTGAAGTTCCCAAATCAATAATAAATAGTGCTAATTAAAACCAAAGACGAGCTTTACTGGCCGTATAAAAGTATGTAGATAGATTTCTGCTTTGCGTTCTTCTCAACAGCTGAGATGGCTTAGCAAAATAACACATTTTATGGATACCTACTATTAAATCGGTATCGGTATGACGAGTTTACAACCGTAACGCTATCACGACAATGGCTGCGGACAATCTTACACGCACAGTCTTCTAAATTAACGCGGCCGCTGCTGCCGAGACAGATTTAGCTGTGTCTGCGACGCGTCTAGGCTATTTGTATTTGGGTTTTGGCATTGGACATTTTGCAGTCTCGTGGGAAACTGAGTTGAACGACTGCGGAGACAATGCGGCTGTCTGGTATCGCGACCAGTCGTTCACCGGACCACCGCCCACCCATGCGGCATGGCGGCAGCGCCGAGTGCCGCGGCTGCACCTCACGTTCCGCATTACATCTTCAGCCATCTTCTATTAAAACACCAAACATGATTTATTCACATCGCTTTTTACATTCAAAGCACGTATATAGGAAGCTTAACGTGGGAAGGTGGAAGGTATGCAAGGAGAGGATAGATACACCGAATTCCTGTAGCATTCACTATTATTCAATCGGGATAATGTAACACTAAAGCCCTATAGGTCGAACTGTTCCAATGCTACCAAATAGTTCTAACCCCCCTACTGCGGGTGGTGGTAACTGAGTTTTTGCGTATCTACCCACTTAACTAAGAAGTAAGACCTACTCATAAAAATCTAAACCTAACTCCTCCGCCTTTTTGGCGACTGCAACCTCTATCATCTATGATTGAAAAAACACTGCACCATTGTTATGTACGTAAATAGGTTGTAGATAACATTCAAGTGCAATAGTGCATTTTAAGCGTTCAAAAACAAAGTAGCCGGTCCAAATCATCTCAGCAATTATGTAATAGGTATCATAGATATAATTGGGTAATATCTATAATGAAAGAACGTATAAAGTTTGTCATCAACTCAAAATCACTACCCCCAAGGGGGGGTTGTTATCAGAAAAAGCTTCAAACTCCTATACGGACTTGCGCTATTCAAAATTCCTTCTATTTCTTTCTCATCTTAGCAGTGCCTAGTTAGGTAGGCTGAGACACAAGTGTAAGTTAGTTAATTGTTACATTTAAATGTAAAAGCACGTGTGTCAAGGGCGGGTGCTTGGGGGGGTTCCGACGGGGTCGATAAGCGTTGGCCGCATGCCAGCCGCCAGGGCCGCGACACATAAATACACCCTCGCCTCTCTAAAGTGGAAGTTCTCACCGTTTATTTTATTACACGTCACATTTATAATTTCCTCCATTTGAAATTTCCTTCATCTTAAAGTTTTGTCGGAGTTTTAATGATCACAGAATAACTGTGAACTTTAATGATATTATCAGCAACGCGCCGATACCTCGGCGATAGGGATAAGTCATGAAGCAAATACTTCATGGGATAAGTAGAAGTGATTTCCAAGAGCTTACGTATCAGCCAATAGACTCGACTAAAGCAATTCTCTTCTGAATACTCATTCAAGTTGCACCATCACAAGCCGTACAGTCTAATGGGGCTTGGATCCTGCTGCTGCTGGATAGGAGTTCATGTCGCTTAAAGGGCTGCACCATAGTCGCGTTTTTGGTCATTTAGAATTTTATAAAGCGAAGATAAATCTCTAACAACTAGATTATTTGCTAATACAATGAAAATAATTTTACAAGACTTAAATAACATGTAGGTAAAGTACGGCAAATGTATATTTCACAGCAGCACTTCACTAAGAAACACTGCGCCACATGGAACTACAATTTAATTAATAAGAAGCATTAGTAAATCTACATAACATAATCTTGGTTGGTGCAACATTATTTAGTCCCTTCATCTTATTTTCAGCGACTCATACCTAAAAAAAACTTCCACATATTTTGCATATTGATCCGCTTTCATCCTCAGTAAATCTGGTGCAGTGAACATTTGGCCTTAACAAAATTACCACGTCAGGGAATTAACTGACTGTGACTGAACAAGGGAAACATGCGTTATGTTTTATTGTCTTTCCGGGAACGGATTAAGTTTTAAACGTTGCTTACATTAAACTAAAACAGATAGATAGATACATAGGTACAGTCTAACAAGCTATTCGGTATACAGACTAAAATATTATCTTGCCTATACACTGCCAATATTATTATTTATTTATTTAACCAGTTGCAACAATCGCCTCTATTTTCAATAACTGCTCGTTTATCCGATTTACCGCCCTTGCGGGTATTCATTTTTATTTAGTGCGATACTTAGATCGAAGCAGTGATAGCCTAGTGGTGTGACCGTCGGACTGCTAGTCATAGGTCTCGAGTTCGAATCCAAGGAACGCACCCCTGAATTCACGGATTCATGTGCGTATTGTATAATTATCATTTGCTTAAAAACGGTGAAGGAAAACATCGTGAGGAAACCGGCATACCTGAGAGATATTTCTCAACAGCATGTGAAGCTAAGTCAGAGGCCTATGGGCAGCATAAAAACTCTGACACCAGGTTACTCACTAACCACACGAAAAAGAAAGAAGAAGTGCGATATAACTTTTTAACAGTATGGCATACTTAAGTGATGTAAAAGAATTGACAACTCAGGAAACTCAACATGTTTATAAGTAGTTGCAAGTTAGCTGCCTGTATACCAAATAGCTTGTTCGACTGTATCGACGCAATGTACAGCAAGACTTACCAAATGTAGGTATATCTTGAAACGTGCAACTGAATGAAGCAAGTTGCACTCAATCAAGCTATGAGTTACGTGCCATTTGATCAAGTCTTTACATCAAATTTTTTACAGCTGATATTTGTAATGGAAATACTACTTACTCTCACAAATTTTCTAATGAAGTGCATGTTTGTTTCAGATGAGCGGCAAGCGCACACGCAGCTATAGATGCGCAGTACACCAACGCGACCGTGAGGTCAGCTCCGAAAACGACTTCCATCTACTCCTCGAGGATCCCACGTTATTCGCCAGGTAAACATACCAGCCATTAGCGCTGCTGTATTTATGTAATGCCAATTACCGCACGATGATAGAACAGGAAAATACTCCCGTGTTATGTTCCAAACACAACAAACACCAAACACCATTCATTACATAAAGCGTAGAGACATATTTACTACCCTCTATTAACCGACTGTAACCGTTTCAAAACAATTTTCAAATAAATCGAGTATGCCGTGACTCGTCTGTCATCTTCCAGAAAACATAAATCGTATATCGATGTACAACTTGTAAATTTCCCGTAAAATGTAACTTTATGTTATCTAAATCAAAATTTCAGTAAAACTAAATTATGTAGTGTAATATTTTCTTTATGTCCACTAAATTATTAGTTGGTGTATCGATTGCCGTCGGTAAAAATATTTTTATGTTCACTTGTCGTGTCACGTTGACATGTGGTGTGCTTTCATACGATAAAACCGTTAATAAATTGCTTTTAAATAGATCACGAATATAGTGAAAGCGATTTAATTGATTGGTTGGAAATAGGAATGTAAAGTTTATTTCATCATGGAAAAATACAGGTAAACTATTCAGTATAGTACCTTATGAATTACTGTCTGTTTTGTCTTGCTTTGGAATCCTCGTAATAGGAATGTTGTACGTTATGCTGATAGTTTGAGGTACTCCTCTATTGAACATGGACTTAAACGTAGAGTAGAGTATTAAGGTGCCTACGTCAATGTTCTTTCTAAAAAAACCTATATCAATCACATACTTCAAAGCAAATTCTGCTGGAACATTTACATTCCCTATGTAACCATCTCTGTCAGATCAGAGTGTACATGTACCTACCTTCTATAACGTAGTGTATTATTTCCAGGATGGTGCACTTAGTAGCGATGGAGATGCTCCCGGAGGAGCGAGATCGCAAGTACTACCAGGAGAGGTATACTTGCTGCCCCCCGCCCTTCTTCATCATCTGTGTCACGCTACTAGAGGTAAATACTCATGTTCTGTCTTCACTGCCGAATAAGTTCATCGTATGTATCCGCAACGGGTATTACGATAGTGAAAAATATCGATTTTATGCAACCGCTAGCTATCGACATAAATCTTTCGTATAGCTACGGTACCGGAGACGTACAAAGTCATCACTTTCTACGTGTCTAGTGCCGCTTCAATCCCCGCTCCAGTTACTTCGGTTAATTAAAAATTATAATAGCGGATTTCACATCCGTGCAAACAAGCGGTTTACGTGAATCATAACAATCGTTGGGCGGCGCTCACTGCTCGCTGCTCGTCACACGTTGATTCACCGCAACCCGCAAGGCACAGGCGCACGCTAGCAAGTAGGGAATGTAATCCGGGTAATTCGAAGGTAATCCGAATACTCGTATCACATTTTTACTAGATTTTTCAAATGATGTAGATTTTTTAAACAATAATAAAATTTTAACAAATAAATCGAAACGAACGTGTATCTCGGGCTAGTGAGAGTCCCGCAATGCTGAGTCTCTCGACTCCGTGGTTTTTTTTTTAAGGCTGGGAAATCGTCCAATGACTCTTCTCCCGCTCTGGGTGGAGCGGAAGGAATTGTCAGACTCTTACTGACTAAAACCCATCCATGTCCCTTCCTTAGCCCTTTATGTGCCGGGATAGCGGTAACCCTTTCGGACAATCCCGCTCTGTGGTTTGGGTTTGTGTTTTCAACTGGCTTTAGGTAACAAAGTATCTAACATAATAATAATAAACTATTATGGGTAGAATTGTTTACTTTGTATTTATTTTCATAAATGTCCCTAAAATTCGGGAAATCAAAACGGATTTGCATTCGCTAGTCGCAAACTCTCAAGCGATGCACTGCTATAGCGCACGCAGCTTTCAAGCTAACGGTTTTCCCCTCTATGAATCCTACTACTATTATAAAGGCGAAAGTTTGTAAGTATGGATGTATGGATGTTTGTTACTCTTTCACGTAAAAACTACTGTATAGATTTGGATGAAATTTGACACAGAGATGGTTTATATCCTGGATTAACACATAGGATATTTTTTATCCCGGTAGAACATTCCTGTGGGATAATTTCCGACCTCCACGCGAGCGAAGCCGCGGGCAGAAGCTAGTAACGTTATAAAACGTCACTATTTACGCAAATTACAATTACACTTAATTATTTATTTATCCTTATTTTGGTTTGTCGGTAAAAAATTAATAGTATATTCAATTAATTTACAATAAATAGTAGTAATTGTAACTGGAATCGATTTTGCAGGCACTTATTGCGAATTTCAAAGCTCCTATTTTTCAGTTGAAATTACTTGAACTGTTTTTGGTCCAACTCCAAGTACTAAACATTATTCGTCAAAATTAGTTACACATTATTTATTGAGCCGTTCAGTATATTTCGAAAACACCTATGTCTGTACCGCAGTAATAAATCATTCCTCATGTCGGGTTCTAAATACCTACTTTAAATAGGTATATCTTTAAATGTCAGTACGCGAAGCATTCGGAGATTATACCAGGCCTCAAAAATAAAACGTATTACAATACGTAGCAGCAGAACATTGCGCGGTAGACGATGACCATCATCTAGCGGATCGTAGACTTCTAGGCGGGATTGTCCGAAAGGGTTACCGCTACCCCGGAACATAAAGGGCTAAGGAAGGAACATGGATGGGTTTTAGTCAGTAAGAGTCTGACACTCCCTTCCGCTCCACCCAGAGCGGGGGCAGTCATTGGATGATTTGCCAGCCTTAAAAAAAAATAAAAAAAAAGGCATACTCAGCTCTCTGGTTTTCGCGCCCTACATGCGTCGTGCATGTAAGCTCTCTTTTACTCGAAGCATAATCCGGCTATGTTGGTGGCTGTCATAATATCTTTGAATTTTCAAAAAGAATAAGTAGTTTAATTAGATTGGGAATGAGAACTTTTTGAACGTCAAATTTCATAAGAAATAAAAAAATAAAATAATATTTCATAAATTCCCCCAAAACAAACTTCCCAGCAGCACGGCATGCCAATTCCCTCAAGATATTTTCCATGAAAGCTCTTTTACGCGTTCTTTACCATCATGTTGTTTGTTCTCAGCTGGGCGTGTTCGCGTGGTACGCGTGGGGTTCAGGCGGCATGGCGGCGGCGGCGGGGCCGGTCCCGGTGGACTCACCGCTCGTGTACCGTTCCGACCGGCGCCGCGAACTGTGGCGGTTCCTCACCTACAGCGTCGTGCACGCCGGGTGGCTGCACCTTGCTTTCAATCTGCTAGTCCAACTTGCGGTATGTAAAAGTACTTAACATTGACATTCAGAGAAAGATTCAATTGCTTGGAAATCTTATTTGGTGGTCCTCAAGACACGATCCAACTGAGGAGTTATAAGATGAATCACTGGTCACGTACAGATTATTTATTGCTAGACGTTTGTAGCTAGTAGAAATCAACATATTGTTTGTACGAAAATACACCCACCTTGAGCTTATCATTAACGATAGTCGCGTCTCGACGGTCGCCAAGACTCGTAACTAAACGTAAACTCGTATAATATAGCTATAAATAATGTTTATTCTTTCTAATTCCAGGTGGGTCTGCCGTTAGAGATGGTGCACGGTGCGGTCCGATGCGCGGCGGTGTATCTGGCCGGCGTGCTGGGCGGTTCCCTTGCAGCGTCGGTTTTAGACCCAGATGTCTGCCTGGCCGGCGCCTCGGGCGGTGTGTACGCGCTCTTAGCCGCTCACCTCGCGAACGCGCTGCTGAACTTCCATACCATGCGCTATGGAGCCGTGAGACTAGTCGCCGCGCTCGCGGTCGCGTCCTGCGATGTGGGCTTCGCTGTGCACGCCAGGTATACAAAGGTAAATAAATATTTTATATTTATCAGTAATAGAACTCGGCGGTTTTATAGCATGACAATAGCAATCACTGCCCTCTGATTATCTCTTGATTCTGATTTGATTTCGAAAATTTTTATTGATATCGAATTAAAATGTTCAAAAGATTTTGTCATGTCGAGCTTTCGCCAAATACCTATTTATGTTACAACGCTCCAACACTAACGCACCGACTTGTTGCAGGAAGCGCCGCCGGTGTCGTACGCGGCGCACGTGGCGGGCGCGCTGGCCGGGCTGACCATCGGGCTGCTGGTGCTGAAGCACGCGCAGCAGCGGCTGTGGGAGCGCCTGCTGTGGTGGGCGGCGCTGGGCGCGTACGCCGCCTGCACGCTGTTCGCGGTGCTGTACAACGTGTTCAGCGCGCCCGTGGACGAGCTGCACTACATGCCGCCCGACCCGCCGCCCGACGCCGGCTTCTGACGTCACTCGCGGCCTCGCACCACCCACAGACCTTAGGCTCTCGACACGCAGCCGACATACGTTTACGTCCGTTTATTATGTTCGATGTCGAAGCCTACGTTCGCGGAGTGCGCACCACTCACAACACGCCTAGTCAATTTACCTTAGTGTGATTTGCTATAAGTAGTATTATAATACGAGGGGGTCCCGATACCTGAATGTCAGTATATACGTTTTGTATTGTGCCTATCGAGTCATTTCTAATATTCATTGAGATTATTTTGTCCATTTTCGTAGTTTCGTTTTTTACAATGACCTCCTCGCGATACTTAATTGTTAAGTAGTCTTAATTATATTGAATAGGTGAACTATTTTTGTACCTACTATCAGCGTCCGTAGTGTATAGATTGAAGGCGTTACCGCGACACAACAGTTCAATGTTCCCGTGTGGACTGACCTACTTTACTAAATGAAGTGACCACGTAATTTATTCACAATAACAATAATCGCTTCTTGATAACCGCACTACATTTAGTAAAGGTCTCAGCGTAGTTATGCCAGCACACCAAAGATTAGGATAATCGGCATCCACGCTCGAGTAGTGGAAGCTTCCTTACTCTTCCTTGTTTCAAATTTGATTGAATATGATTACATATAGATTTTTAATTGAATTGCTCACTGTTAAACAAATACTATAAGTATGCCTCAGTAACTGATTCTAACGTGAATAATTATTGTTATTTAAGTATTTGTGTAAATTGCTCAATTGCAATGATTATTTTAATCAGAAATGATTATATGCTCAAAAGTGAGTTTTTTTTATTTTATTGGATCAATTATTTGCTGATATGTTATTACAACAGATAATATCGTTTATTGTGATTTCGTCCATTTCCATCGTCACTCGCATTCGTCCTGTTTCCTAAGTATGATCCAACGACTAACAAGTCTTGCTACTCACTAGTAGGTAAATAGTTTTATTATTAATAATGTGCCTGATTCCTATTATTGTAAATTTGATCGTATACTTTAATTCTAATCAAATGTCAGGAAACGACTGAGTTTTGTATTAATTATTGCAGAATATTTTCTCGTTTAATTTATTTAAAAATTATTTTAAGTGTGAATCGGAATAATTATGATTATGTGATTATATAAATGAAAATAAGAGTGAATATAATTGAGAATTATTGAAAAGTTTTTGGTTTTATTTCCCAGACAGCCTTGCTTTTAAATAAGAATAAAACAAGATTTATAACAAAAAAAACTTCATTATACCTTTCAGCAAATTGTAACATATAAACAACAAATCATTTCAACCATAAATTATCAACATTTACTACATTACAAACTATCCTATTTGGTGCCCATTTTTTCAATACTTATTTGATAATAAAATCAATGGTGCATCTACTTTCAGGCCAGAGCAACAGCCTATAATAAAATAATACTTACTGTTTAAAATGGTTAAAACATTAACAGCTGCTTATTTCCACAAATGGAACAAACTTATTGGCAATAACAATAATTAAGTAAAAAATTAATAATAAATTCGTCTTGGATACTCTCCAGCTAAAGCATTATTCCCTGCTTATTATAATTTATTAATAGGTCGTTGTTAAATCCATACAATTCAATCCACTCAATTTACACCGCCGCGGCATAGATTAAAAGCGAGTTTTTGTACATAGCTAAAATTAACTTTATGTCAACTGGATAACGTTTATACTAGATACGAGCTTGTAAGTGCAGGAATTACCGAGAATGCGCGAGAACTGTCCAAAAGACGCGTGATATGTTATTTGGCTCGTATCTAATTTCTACATTAGACAGTTGGCATAAAGTTCATAATGCTTTGCACAAAAAATAACGCTTCCATTCCGTTTCTCGGCAATGTAAATTGAGCCTAATGATGTAAGAGTTAAAAATAAATGTCGTCTGCCAATTTAAAATATCCCGTAATCCTGTTTAGGACCGTAGTCACAACTCAATACTTGAAGAGTTCCTCAACAAGCTTTATTTAGTATCATCACAAAACATCGAGAAACATTACAAAAAAAACTGAAACTTTTTTTTTGTGCCCAGTTATAGAATAATAATTAAATAACTATCTTATAATTTGTGATGACATGCTTTTCAAACCCGAATAAGTACTCTGCATTGGGAATAAATTATTAATTATTATATTCATAATGGCTCTTATAAGCATATACGCATGCCCACGTATAATGCCGTACATTTGCGGAAACATGTCGCAAGACGTTGGCCTGGCTTACCCTAAAATTATTTAAAAGTATGTTCTAAACAGACCGACCGTTGCTCGTACCCATAGAGGCGTCTCCCTGTTCTGTAGTTCACAACTACACTCCGATGCAAACTTGTGCAACTGCTGCGTCTCCTCATGTAGTTTGCGCTAGAAAACAGAAGACATAACATTAACCTTTTGAACGCCATTGTCACGTATACGTGACAAGCAAGCGCATGCCCTGTACGCCAACGACACAAATATGTAACAATGCGGTGCACTACAACACGAAAAAAACAATTAAATCATAATTTTTGTGTGTTTATATAGATATATTAAAAATTGAAGCTCTCGTACGTATTTAACGACATGAAACAAATTAAAAGACACCAAGGATATTGGGAAATTTATGATAAGGAGAAGAAATAAGTTTGTAGCTTTGCGTGGAGGGCACGCGCGAGCGTTTATGCTCTGGCGTTCTAAAGATTAAATGTTGTTGTTCTATTAATTTGCATCAATTTAGTGACTAACTACAAAAAATAATACTTTTACTATTCAGCGAAAAATGTGTCTGAACGATTACAATTCGTCAGTGATTTTTTCCACGTTGTCACTCAACAACACGAAAAAATTCAATAAACTTAGAAACTTCCGTTTAGTATAGTAACGTAACGCGTTACATGCACTGAGTAGCTACGAGCAAGAGATTGCCGACACAATTGAGAATAATTAATTAAAAAATAGAATAATAAATTAACTGCTTTAAATTATAAAAACGCAAATCTTACCTGCAATTCAGGTGAAACAGTGAAAATAGCTGCCTGCGCTTCAAGATCACGTCTTACGGATCGTTCGCCTAAGTTCGCCGAGCCTACTATAGTGGCCCATGGCTCTTTACAACCAGGTGGGTAATACCTGCAAATCAAGTTAGATTTACATTACAATATCTACATCCCATTATGACCTGTTTTAGAATTCGACCACATTATTTTAGGAGTAGGGACGGATGTCGGTAATTCGGTAAAACCGAACATTCCAATCTTTAATAAAAGTAATGTAGTGACCATATTTTAGCCATTATGGCAAAACTTATCACGAAACTTTATATTTTTCTCCTTTTTGGAGTAACAATCGATTTTCTTAGAATTCATGAACTAAAAGTATCGATTTAGTGACATTTAATTTCTTTTGTCCACAACCAAATAAATAATAATATATTCCGATAGAAAACGAAAATTGCCGAAACCGAAAACGAAATTCGGTCGGACTCTTCCGGTGCTGTATTGGGTTTAGGACACTGAAAAATTAAATAAGCATTACCATAGTCCCTTGGCATGAAATGTCCACCCTGGGCGCTCATACTCCAACATTTCTACTCTGTCAGTTTGTCTGTAGTCCACAACTCGTTGCCAGAACCTGTAATAATATAACATTTTATAAATACTCATACAGCTGAATTATTCTGTAAAAATCTCACAGTTATAACTTAGAGGAAGTGAGCTGTCATTCCACCTGATGCTAGGGATTAACACTACTAACAGCCGGTCAATTCTGTAAAAATCTCACAGTTATAACTTAGAGGAAGTGAGCTGTCATTCCACCTGATGCTAGGGATTAACACTACTAACAGCCGGTCAATTCTGTAAAAATCTCACAGTTATAACTTAGAGGAAGTGAGCTGTCATTCCACCTGATGCTAGGGATTAACACTACTAACAGCCGGTCAATTCTGTAAAAATCTCACAGTTATAACTTAGATGAAGTGAGCTGTCATTCCACCTGATGCTAGGGATTAACACTACTAACAGCCGGTCGATTCTGTAAAAATCTCACAGTTATAACTTAGAGGAAGTGAGCTGTCATTCCACCTGATGCTAGGGATTAACACTACTAACAGCCGGTCAATTCTGTAAAAATCTCACAGTTATAACTTAGATGAAGTGAGCTGTCATTCCACCTGATGCGAGGGATTAACACTACTAACAGCCGGTCGATTCTGTAAAAATCTCACCGTGAAAACTAAGGTAAAGTGAGCTGCCGTTCGACCTAATGTTAGGGCAATCCCTAACATGTGTGTGTGTGAGTTTAAAGTTAGCTGACAATAATGTCAATACATTATTGTCAGCTAACTTTAAACTCACTTCACCTACGTTTTCACGGTGATATTTGTACAGAATAGCACTACAGCTCACTTCATGTTGACTTCACCTATGTTGAGATTTTTACAGGATAGCACTACTAATCAAGACGATTCAAA
Organism: Hyppa rectilinea; assembly: GCA_951799385.1. NCBI lineage: Eukaryota > Metazoa > Arthropoda > Insecta > Lepidoptera > Noctuidae > Hyppa > Hyppa rectilinea. The sequence continues at coordinate 7,314,520 of OX637309.1, read as the reverse complement.
ACACATATATTATTTATACAAAGTGACTTGCTCACACAATCACCAACATGGGAGGGAATTCTTTTGGCGATGCTCCTTCTAAGAAGAAGAAGCAGCGCTAAAAGAAAAACAGATAGTGTTACTTCACTTACTTTCTAGCAATTAATGAGTAAGCATGTGGAATCCCACCAGCAGGACCCGAGGCACCCAGAAATCCATTAGCCTGAAAAATATAAAAAGACAGTAAATCAACTGAAATCTTACTTCAATATAGTTAATCCAAATTCAATCATTCCAACGTTTCAATTCACTACTGGACAAAAGTCTCTGCCAAGTTGAGTACTAAAACTTGTTTTTTTTTATTCCTTTCTTCTTGCAAGTCTATATACAAGTGTATACAATGAATCTGCCTTGCCTAATTTGAAAGGGGCGACTAGAATCAGTTTTATTTCTACCTACACTCTTCCGAACTATGTTGGGGTCGGCTTCTAGTCTAAGCAGATGCAGATGAATACCAGAATTTTACATGGAGCGAATGCCTATCTTACGTAAGTAACTTGTTGTCAGAATCCCAAAAATCTGTCTTTCGGTCTTCTGATGACAAGTAAAGACTGTCAAAGATCCAAAAATGACATCTGGGGCAGTGGCTTAACATGCTTTGAAAGCATCGATCACTAATAAAGAACTAGATACACAATCAGCGTCAAAAAATGTCCTCACCGAATGACCACCCAATTGAACATTTGGGTGGTCTTTTCATCTAGTAGCATTCGAACGCTCCGACGGTAAACATGTCTCAGTGCTCGTTTAAAAACTGCAAAAATCACACGTCTAGGACGCTAAAAAAGGATGGAGTTTCTTATTTTTGCTAAGTATTAATATTATCATTATATAATTGTTAACATTGTATTGTAAATACTAATATTTTTTCAAGAAATCATCGTAAAAACTTTATTTTAAATTAAGTCGTAACAAATAGCAGGCGATATAATGCAGCTCAATTGTAAAGACTCTTACTAAACGTATTAATCATACTTACGCATGTCCACTTAAATTGTTTGGGTTATCCGCGTTGACTCTGTTCCATTTGTTGGAGACGCTATTATAGTTCTTATTTTTTTTAATGCGAGATTTGATTTTTGTTTTCATTTACCTGACTGCGCGATGCAAGGGAGGGTTATGTGTTTATTAGCCTATGTATGAATAATTGACCTAAAATAACTGCCACTAACTGCATAAGACTACTTGAAAAGTGACTTGTTTGGAACTTGTTAGTTGTTTTTTATCAGTCGGGTTTTTTGATATTCCCAATATTTTTTTGTGGTTGTTTAGTCGGGACTTTGAAAATATTCAATTATTTTTAGCTTTCCTCGTGATCCAGTGAGGTGTGGAGAATGGATATCAGTTACAGCACGTCAAAGATCCGAAGAATTCTTCGATCCGAAGTATTTCTTTTTATCGACATTTGTAATTTATTATGAACAATATGTCAAAAAATTGGGACAATAATATTCTTTGATTTTTGTATATTCTTCCTCACTAATTTATATTTTCTGAATGTAAAGTTCTGATTTATCTAAAAATACCAAAATCGCTAATTGTATGCCTTTAATATTTAAGGCGTTGCCTAAATTCCTAATAGATTCCATCATCAGAACGAGGATTAGATGTAAACAGGACCAACTTGGGAACAAACCTAATGTAATGAATCATCTCAATCGGTCGATTCGTCTTCGACTTATGGGTGGTGTGCAACATAAAAATAAAAAAAAAATTATAAATACGCGACGCATTGAGTAACCTCCTCCTTTTTTTGTAGTATGTTAAAATACCATACATAATAATTTACAGTACAAACAAAAAATATTGTTCTGGTTCGTCTCCACTCGTTCCTTGTGCTAGTGGCGAGCCTCGGTTGTAAAATTTTATTACTTTTTTTTGACACTTAGTAATTGTTACTTTAAAGCATGCGTATAAGGTTGAAATTGTTTTGATGTATGTTGAGCAGCGAGTACCGGTCGTAAAATTTTATTGCTTTTTGCAATAGCTTTGTGAATACGGCTTTAAACCTTGCAGGTAAGGTTGAAATTACATTAATATAGATTTATTTTACCTAAACACAATTGGCGACATTTTTAAGAGAACTTTTGTATGAGATTGTGTATCTAGTTCTTTATTAGTGATCGATGTTTGAAAGGCATTGAATGGAGGAGTCTCGGTATGTAACGATGATCACCCATCCACGAACCAACCCCGGCAAGCGTAGTATTTAGTCGTAAATATTTCACAATGACGATTACCATCTCTCTAATACCAAGTTCTACTCACATTTGGGTGTGCCATCAGTAAGCTAATATTCGCCTTGCAGTTATTCAACAAAGTCTTAGCATAATCCTCAGTAAGGTTGAAGTACCCAGTAGCCAGTCGAATGTTGGAACCTTCTGGAACTGAGGCTAGCACCTTCTGGGTGACCTGTTCATCTTGAGTTATGCCATACTCTCCCATTTGAATGAGAGGGAATATCCAGGTATCTTTGGTACTTGCTGTAATTACATATGGTTAGGATTATTGTTTATGACACAATGTGCTACTATATCCCGAACAAAAGGTGAGTTAAAATGCTACTGAAAGTATTGTAGCATGAATAACAAAATACCTTTTTTTTAATTAACATATTTGTATTTTCTTTGTGTGTAGCTTTGCTTACATGCAACACTAGAACTAGATTCATTCACGGAAAAGGGTTGCCAGGTCTTAAAACCCGGAAGCTGAAAAGACTAGCCACTTTAGCCAGACATTTGGGTAATAAAGCCGGACACCCTTATTTTTTACTCTTAGTATAAGATATCTTTTTTTTTTTTAAGTAAAACCAGGCTTTTTCTTCATTTACCATAAAATCTTCTTAAATTTAAATGGCTACTTTAAAAAGCCTGAAAATATGCAACCAAAAATCCTGACTGTGTCCGGCTTTATCCAGATGCCTGGTAACCCTACACGGGGACATACTACCGGAACAAAAAGTCTAAATGTAACTCAAGTTAAAATCAAACTTAATCCAGATCTGTTCAACTGTTCTGGCATGATTAAGTTACAAACATCCATTCAAACTTTCGTATTTATAATATCAGTAAGGTTTTGTATTTATAAGTATAATATATCTGTGATTCTTCTTAAAAATAAAATGAAACATACCATCAGAATCCTTCAAAGAGGTCAGTTTGGACATCTGTTGCTCCTGCCACCTTACCATAAAATCATTGACTTTGTTCCTCATATCTTGGATGAACAACTCCTTAGAAGTATACTTGGTTTCCTTTATTCCATTCTTTGAACTATGCTTACTGAAGTTGCTCACTTCATCTAAAATGCAAATGTTAAGGATAGGTATGTGTCCCAAACAAACAGACTCAAAGTATTTTATCAAAACAAAAAATAATAAAATAAAGTATACTCCATATAAATGCATTGTAAGCAATACAGTCTCAAATACAAAAAAAACAGATACTAATAACTTACAGTCATCATACCTATGAGTTCACTATAAAAATTCGCCAGGTCTGCGTCCACAATCTCAATATAGCGATCCTGCCTTTGTTGGAAGTAGTCATTGGAATAATTGGCACCACTCAGCAACACCGAGTCGTCTGCTATGTACAGCTTCATATGCTGTAGTCCTACAAGCTCGTTATAACGAGACGGTAAGGCTTTCGACCAAGTACCATGTAGTCTGGGTGTCTGGTACAAACTGAATGAACACTGGTTAGGGACATCCTTTACAAAGTCTTGCAACTGACTCACTGAGTTTACCTGACCCCGCGTACCACGCTGATAATCTAAAAGAACTTTGAAAGTCAAACATTTCTTGTCTTCCAAATTCTTTTTTGTAATATCTAAAAGCTTCTTTTCCATAGATCCAGTTCCTAAATACAGGCTCGCGACAGATATTCTCTTATTAGCGTTCTGAAATCTCTCGCAGAGGGTATCGTAAAACTTTTTAGGGTCATTTATAACATTAACTTTACAGGCATTCACTGGAAAACATGGTGCGACACTGTATAACCAGTTGAAACAATTGAACTCTAATGGCTTGAACCTTATTGTCATATTTCCGTTAAACAACATATTTAGTTTTACTTTATAATTCGTTTAAAATTTGTCTCACCTAAAATAATTCTAAAATAAATGTCTAGAAGAAAATTAAAATGAAATCTCCCATTCACATTACTTTCTAAACTACTGTCAATATTGTCAAAGTCACATAATTGTCATCTGTCATCAGTCAGTTGTCATTACCATTACCATTAGATAATGCCACTACAAGTTCATATTGGATTGGAAGAAACACGGCTGGGTTTTGGTCAGTAAAAGTCCCCACACTCCCTTCGGCTCTACCGACAGCGGGAGGGGTAATTTGGTGATATCCCACCGTCATAAAAAAGTACCGTTAGGTATAAATTAAAAAGTACTACCTACGACTGGTATTCATTCAGTGACGGCACGGGCCACACAGAAGGGACGATGGGACGCAGATGGCCGTCCTTTTTACGTATCTTCATTATTCTTCATACAAAATGTATTAATGTCTAAATTCTGTAATCAACAAGACGCAGACGCAGGCTTGCTTTACGTCTGCGGTACTATTGTCAAAATATACTAAATAACAAACAAGACACGTTTCACGGCTCAGACGAAGGGGAATCGGGATAGGGCTCGGGATGATAGCCCGATTAGCAATAATGTTGAACTATATGATAAATTGCTTATGATTAATAACAATAATAATATCCTTGGACATTTCACACAACGCCAAATCGTCCCAAGCTAAGCAACCTAATGCTTGTGTTATGGTAACGAGATGGCTGATAAACTACTTATATAAGGTGTTAAAAAATTAACTCTAAGAATTTCGTGGGAGCATTGTACTCGTCGTTATGAACAACTTTTACTATGGGATGAACCCTGAAATCGCGAAAAAAATATGAGCTGTTCCATACATTTTATTGAGTTACGTGTGCCTAAATGTATGGAACAGCTCATATTTTTTTCGCGATTTCAGGGTTCATCCCATAGTAAAAGTTGTTCATAACGACGAGTACAATGCTCCCACGAAATTCTTAGAGTTAATTTTTTAACACCTTATATACATTTTTTTTTTGTAAATACATACATACATATATAATAGATAGAGAAACGCCCAGACCCGTAACAAATACCACCAAATGCCACCCCGCTTCACCCCCCGGGGGTAGGGGGTGGCTTACAATGTTTTAAATTGAAAATAGTTTAGTAAAGAACGGTAACTCAGCTCTTAATGGATCTATGGAGCTAGGGCTGTGCATATAGCTTTTAAATGTAGGTACATACTAGGCGACACATAATATGTGCGACGCATAGATTTTAAAAAAATTCTCTGGTGAGACGGCACCTTCTAGGATAAGTTAAAGACTGAACACCAAACGAAACTACATAAGAATGGACGCCGGAACTAAGTATACTAGAGTGGACGCCAGACGTAACAATATTAGAGTGGACGACAAGACTGAGGGGAGGAGGACCACGTAGTCATTACAGGTCTTTCGAAGCTGAAAGCTTGGTTTTACATTATTGGTATCTATTCTAACAACAACCCGAAATATCAGTACTATGTACAATACTATTTATTGCAACCTAACGCGATTTTTTTGGCCTATTTATTAACATAGAAATTGAGTAAAGGGTACCCCTTACGGTCCCTCGAAATTACACTTTCCTAGTTTCCTTTCCAAGTTTCGCCTGCCACATCATCATTCTCCCGCCCTTTTCCCAATTTATTTGGGGTCAGCGCAACATGTCTCTTTCTTCCATACTTCTCTATTAGTCGTCATCTCGGTAGTTACTCCCTTCCTAGCCATATCATCTTTCACACAATCCATCCATCGTTTCTTTGGTCTCCCTCTACTTGTATAGCGATCCACATTCATGCTTAAACTTTCCTGACATTATCCTCATTCCTCCGCATAACATGCCCATATCATGACAACCGATTTCCACACAACTTTTCAGTCACCGGTGTCACTTTCAGACTTCCTCTTATATACTCATTCCGTATTCTATCCATTCGGGTAACACCACACATCCCTCTTAGCATTCTCATCTCAGCTGCATGCAATTGTCTTTCATTCATTCCTTTTGTGGCCCAACACTCTGATCCATACAAGACGACTGGTCTAACCATGCTTTTATAAATCTTCCCCTTGAGTTTAAGGGGAATGCGGGAGTCAGAAATTGTTCCCGTGACCTGCCGCCATTTCACCCACCCAGTGTTAATTCTATGCTTAACAGTCCGATCTATTTCGCCATCGCTTTGCACAAGTGAACCGAGATACCGGCCTGCCACATGCCGCTAAAAAACCTGTAAAGATTGTTATGACTACCAATTAATTGAATGATACACAGCTGTTTTTTTGTAAAAATCTGTTTAATGTGATAAAATATATTTCATAAAAAATATTAACTTTTTGTTGAAAATACCCTTTTCCATTCACTTTATCAGTTCTCTCTCAATCTTTAAACGTCAATGGAGTCGTAATTACAGGTGTCTAATCTTAACAGTTTTTTGACTGATATTTCTCTTGAAGAATTTCACCTGGCTCTATGCCGTAAAATATTTTGCCTTCTTTAACGTATGCCCAGGACATTCTTTTGGAACTGAAGTGAACGCCAACGCCACCATCTTTTGATAAGGTAATCGCTCCAGCAGTATTCTTCAGCCGAGAAGTCATTCCTATACAAAAACATGGATTAGATTTTTCAGATAGCCTGGGGAGAAAAGACTACCTTTTTTAAGGCGATAGTGTTCCGTCAGTCGAGCTGCACAAAGTACGGTCATTGTTGTGGAAAAGTTCCAATTACCAAAGAGATCAATCTAGTGATAGATCTCTTTGGTCATTAGAACTTTTACTAACAATATCCACATTCCAAATTCAAATCACTTTTAGTACTTAGGAATTACAGTACAGAGCTATTTTAGTCCCTGTGTATGGAGAACAAGCTAGCTCTTTTTGAATAGATGTGATAAAAAATTTGCATGGGAAGTTCGCAGATGTTCTAATATTTTCTTATGACAAGATCTAGTTTTCGATATTTTGTATAGCTTTAGCGTGAAAACAAGGGTTATAGAACAGAAATATTTTACAACCTACCATTTACTGCAATGGTTGTAGCCGTGTTTGCATCTGTGCCACACTCCATAAGCTTTATTATACTGTGAGCCAAACAATACTTCAGAATAGACTCCCCATGACCTGCAATAGGATGCAACTTAATTATTAAATGGTCCTCTGAAATACATTTATTTCAATATATTGTAGGTACCTCTGACGTGCTTACCTGTAGTTGATACACCACCAATATGATCGTCGGCGTAAGTACCGCTACCAATTTGTGGCGTATCCCCGATCCTGCCAACCGCTTTTCCACTCATGCCACCCGTACTGGTGGCGGCTGCTATATGACCTTGAGAATCTATGGCTACAGCACCAACGGTCCCCACTCCACCCTTGAAAATAATTTGGGTTGTAGGAATTTATGAACATTTATGAGTATTTGTGTTATAATAATTTAGTACTTAACTGACTTTACCTCATCTTTAGGTCCCATTTCTGTTCTTCCGACATCTCCATGTTTTAAGAAGTTTTCCAAGGCTTTCTTTGCGTCTTCACTTATCAACGATTCTGGTGGAATTGGTTTAAACCCCTGCAAATATTTAAAACATTGAGATCAGACTTCGAACACGATGAACGACGAAATTAGTCATGTCGTGATATTTAAAAAGAAAACGTAATACTCATCAAAAGTTACGTTAGTCAATATAATATACTTAAGGCCCAGGCCCAAATACTTCTTTTACCTTTTCTAAAGCAAATATTTTAGCGCCCTCCCCTCCTATAAGGGAATGTGGTGAGTCCGTAAGAACTTTATGAGCAATGCTGATAGGGTGAAGAAACTCCTTGACCAGTGTAACTCCACCCACATTCAGGTCCTGGCCACGCATGATGCTTGCTTCCATTTCGACCTCTCCTCGCAGAGTTAAAACTGATCCATAACCTGAATGTGTTATTAGAAAATCATTGAAATGCCTAGATCGTAGAACAAAATGGGATATTACACAGAGACTATGAGTTTGACTCCGAAGAAAATAATTGACTGTCACTTGGAAATTATTGAAACCATAGAATGTGTTATTATTACTCTAAGAAAAGTATTGAAACGAAAAGAAAGTGATCAGAATGACAGAGATTTAAGTGCATACAGCCGCTTAACAACAAGAAAAAAAAATACCAGCATTAAAGTTTTTATCTTTCTCCATAGACACAACAGCTGCTTCCACCGCATCCAAGGCGCTGCCTCCATTCTTCAAGATCTCGTATCCAGCTGTTACAGAAGTCTTCATGCCGTCCAACTTGCCTTTCACTCGGCTTTGGGGAATATCCCCAGCTCCTCCGTGCACGATTATAATCGGGTTCATTTTCGAAACTCGATATTTGTCTGACTTGTCTCCAATGCAACTTGCGCTTGTTGTGTATGCTTGATATACTCTGAATACACAATGTAGGACAGTTTAGTCACGCAACAAAGTCAATTTGACTTTCGTTATCAATGATAATATTATTTACCTTAGATATACTATAGCTGCTTCTATACTATGTACCATAAATATTATTCTTATACTTAAGTACAAGTTTGCAATAATGCCATTTTTGAACATGATACAGGGTTATTAATTTTTTCTATCTGATTATTTAGTATGTCGATAATAATTTATTATGTTGTTAAGTGGTTGTTATCAACTACCACACTTAAGTCTAATTGGTATGTGCTAAAATTACATCTTTCCTTCTGTTTTATCAGTGACTTTATGGAGAGTTGTTTTTACGCAAAAATAAAAGAAAATGTGTCGTATTTTTAAAACGATGCTGTTCGAAACAGTCGCCAACAGATAGTTATTGATTTTAATGATTTTACACTACTTCTCTAAAGCTTCTTATGAGTTATTGAGATACAAATTGCTAATAATTAGACTCCTACTACGGTGTTCAATAAATAGAATGAGTACGCTACAAGAAAAGTAACTTTAATATTGTTCATTTTTCTTTTTGCACATATCTTTTTGCATCACCTTTAAGTGGAATATCTTTTTCCTAAACTTAATATTTCTTGAGCATTTTTTCTTTATTTATATCCATCCATCCATCATATAAAATGTCCGTGACAGACAAATGGTCATTATCATGATCGAATTATTATATTATAACTCAAGCCGAAAAACGATCAGGATCCTCTTACAACAGTTCCAAAGAGCTTCGGGAAATATTCAGTCTCGTTTGTTTCTGCGCATCGGTAAGCATTTTGGGTACCTCCAACGCGCGGATACTTTTTGATCCCCAGTCATTCATGTAAGATGCTATGCACACTACCTGTTGAAATCTTTGGTTCTTTAGAAATAAAACTTAACTTATATTTTAAATTATTTTTCCGACTTTTTAATCAGTTCTTCGGTCAGTGCTAAATATTTTTTTCGACTTTTTAATCAGTTCTTCGGTCAGTGCTGTGATGCTGTCATAGGGCGTCCCGAGCGAGGGTTATCTTGTGGATGTTCTTCCACGATTTAATTCAGCGCACCAACGTGCAACTGTGGAATACGGCGCACCAATTGCCCCTATGTTCCCCGTAAATATTGATTGACTTGTTCCGTGGTAAAATGGTATAAAGATTTTCAAGCACAGATACTTGCGCACACTTCTACACACACCTAGATACTTAATACGAATATTTCATTGTTTTTCCATTTTTTTCCATAACTCTACACCCAACCGCAAATAGCTCTACCTACCAGCCAGTATTTACTTTTATACTTCCAAAGACTTACGACGAATATTTCATTGTTTTTCCATTTTTTCCCATAACTCTACACCCAACCGCAAATAGCTCTACCTACCAGCCAGTATTTACTTTTATACTTCCAAAGACTTAGTACCGTCATTTTTTATTGAACGCCACTCGTATACTGTGTGAACTAAGCTAGATTAACAAACAATAACTATATTAAATCATCAAAATTCCAAATCAGTGACTTTTGGAGCACTACATTACTTTACGAATAAATTTTTAATTTATTTACTCACATCAAACAAATTACTTTCAAATGAATTGTTTTGAAAATAACGCTGTTTGTAATCATTTGCCTCCGTGAATGACGATAAATATTCTTGTTTAGTTCACGATATAAGCTTGTTTGTCTGGACAGCCTTCTTTTGTAAGAACTTAAAATAATGAATTTCTAATTAAAACGCTCAAGTCAGTTAAATATACCTAGTTACAAAATATTAGGTATTTTAATTAATCTAAAGGGGAAGATCCAGAGGGCGGCCGGGCGGCCCGCCAAATTAATTTTTTTTTACGGTTTGCCATTTGCAACTCACTGTCAGGTTGTATGTTAATCAAAATATTATAATTCGCGGCCGTAGCACACAATTATAATTAGGTATTAGAATTATCAATACAACTCTCTAAGTTAGAATAGATTCAATACAATATTGTTCGTTAGGACAGCGTTGCAACCAAACGGGTAAGCAATGTTGATAACTTGACCTAAAAATAGTCCAGCCCCCTAGTTTTATGAAGACTCTTCATTGAAGAGTGACCAACCGCTTGGCGATGTCTCGAAATACTCGATGAGCACACGGATCCAAACGATCGGCCCTAGTGTTTAAAACGCAAATGGCTCAAATAGGTACATTTATCTCCCATTATTGTTGATATATATTTGAGCCATTTTAGGTTTTCTGCACCTGAAGAAACCCCCAACACAGCACAGTGCTAGAAAGATGGAATAGCGCGGGTACCCAACGTCACCAAACTTCTTTTTCGGGGAAAGCGGGATTTTTAAACATTTTGAGTAAAAAAGTGGGATTCTTTTGTCGGTTTCCAAGGCATGCATGGTAATTCCAACTGGCCGATTTGCAATGTCGCGTGCCAATGCTAAACCATTGGTTTCAAAACAGCTGGCATCCCGGCGATGACAAACGCCCGACGGATGATGTCATTATTGCTGGTTAAATAAAATAATTGTAAAAATGCAAAGTTATAAAAGTCACAGACACAAACCTTGCCGTTGTTGGCCTTGACTTGACAGATTGTTGACAAACTAAACAAAAGGAATGAAACGAAATGAATGCATTTGGTTCATCTGAAGCAGAGATCCGAAACCTTTCGGAATCTTAAAGAGTACATCAGTAAGGTTATCGAGAATACTCTTATGAAATACATTACTCCTAAGCTCTACTTGGCTGAAAAGACTTAGTTCTCTGCCAGATTATTTATTTACGAACTTGAAAAAAAACAAAATCATTTCATTCAACATTCATCGAAATAAAAATGGTGGTTGAAAGTTTATGTGAAAATCGTATGAAATCATTTTAAAATTATTTTAATCCAGATGATTATTCCATAGAATTAAAAAATGTCCACTCCCGTGTCCAATCGTAAATACGGTGCCCAAAAAATACGTTTAACTAGTGAGTGCCCTGTTATCCAACCATTTCCGCTACTTGGTGTGAATATTTTGCTTCGAGTATGTTTAACTTTAATTGTAACTAACTCGTTTATTTATTTTGTTTTTAGTTTTATGTGCAAGGAATTTGGTCAGGAGGGACCTTTTTCGTAAGTACTATTTCACTTAGTATGATTATTATGATTAATTCAAAACTGACCAGAGTGTATCTTCAAGGTGAGATTCATGCGACTTGCGTTGAATTTATACGAAAACAATAAGTCTGAAAGAACTGCGTCGCATTTTCAGCCCATTCCAACTATGTTTAGACTCTTAAATAATTTGCCATAACACATTAATGATCATTACTAATTTATTATAGGTTTGCCAGACCCCTTTGCAAAAATCTCTGTAGATGGCAGTGGACAGGTGTATTCTACTAATACTGTGAAAGCAACCCTCGATCCCAAGTGGAATACACACTATGATCTATACCTAACCAAAGGAGACGGCATTACAATTAGGTAAGTTTGATAGTTACTATACAATAATATGTGTTGATGAGACCTCAAGCAATTAAGAGCTTCATGTTGTCCTTAATTAGGTATGAAATGTTTTTGTATTTAGTTTCTTGCTCAGAATTGAATGACATACATTCCTTGGTTATGTATTATAAAGTTTGGCGGAGTTTTATGGTTCTATGAAATAATAATATGCAAAATGTATCACAAAGTCTAACAATGCAGTCTTATGACTCGATTATTTTTGATTAAAATTGTTAGTCTTAGTGTCTGACTGTATGTACTGTGCATTGTTCAAATAATATCTGTGTAGTCAGTTGACCTATATATACCTACTGTTTCATTGCTTATCTTAAACAATTCTTATCAATGATATTTCACATTGCACATCAGATCTAAAGTGAAAGTATCAGTGAGAACGCCACTGTTGAATCTCAATTTACATGAATGCAGGAATTGATGACAAGCGTAATTATTATTTTCATGCATACTTTCACCACTTCAGCATCATTAATGTACAATTGAGGAAGTGAGCTGCCCAACAGATAGCAAACAGTTGTTGTGTCTCACTAATTGACTATAATTAATTAAGATGGGCAAAATGCTGCCTCAGGATAAAAACATTGCCTAAGATAAAAAATATGTTGCATCACAAACAGAAAATATGAATACCTACTTAGTTAAAATTGAAGAAAAGAAAGAAATGATTGATTGAATTGCTTGGAGTTGTGAGGCATTTGTAAATATTTTTGTGCTAAAATGAACAATCTTGGTTTGTTACCTATAGTATACCTAGATTGAATGTTTTAAAACCTTCTATAGACTTGTTTGTATGTCTGTCTGAATTTCCAAGATGTGTGTAGGAATAAGTTATTTAGGCTGGTCATTACTTGGATTAACAACATCTCGTATGTAGTATGTGGAAAATACACAGGAAAAAACCAAATAGAAAGTATAAACAATTTCCTCTGAATCACTTTTGATGCAAAGGGAAAATGGAACTAAGATCTATGAAGAATGAGGTCTAAGCATCTGTTGGCTTTGGTTTAATTTTGCAATATAAAAGTAAATTATTTGATTTACAGTGTATGGAATCAACGCAAAGTCCACAAGAGACAAAATTCAGGATTCCTTGGATGTATTCGGATTCAGCCGTCTACGGTACACAAATTGAAGGACACGGGATGTAAGTTCAAATGTTCTATTTTTGTTCATTGTGTCAGGTCACTTTAGTGTTCATGAAACTAATGAATGTGTGATCTGAGTATCATGTTCCATCCAAATATGACCCAGAATGTGTATTTCAGTAATGTGTTCATATTCAGTTTGAAACTGTTGGTTACTCAGAAAACATTATGTTTATCAAGCTTTCATTAACCAATAGAAATAAAATATTATGTGAGCAGAAGTGATAAAACTTTTTATTGCAAAGTATACTAGTTTTGTCCATTTCACTTAATTTTTTAGCTTCCTGTACTATAATATCGAATCCTGGACTATAACATGTGAATCAATTTGCAGAATTCGAGGTCCTTTTCAGTGACCTTTTAACTTACACATTTTTAAAATGAAGAAGATTTTTATTGTTTTACTTTTTTATCGTCGCTTAAATTAAAGGCCTACTTTAAAATGTTCAAAAAGAGAATGTGGGTAATTTTGGGCGATTACGCTAAAAATTATGATGTTTCATACAGACCAATGCCTGGAGCTTTGTGAGGAGGGTTCAGGCGAGACATTTGGCGTTCGGGGACAAGTGATCGTGTCACTAGTGTCCCGAGACGCGGCGCGCGGTGAGCCAGCGACTGCGGCCGGCGAGGGCTCCCCCCTGGCAGTGGTGGGCCCCGCCGGCGATGTGCGGACGCCGCGAGACCCACGTGACCCACCGCCCGCACAGAATGGGACGAGGAACCCGCTGCCACAACACTGGGAGGAGCGGTTCACATCTAGCGGAAGGTCCATATAGTTTTATAATTATTATGCGTTTGTGATTGGTGTAGGTTTTGATTCTTGATGTAATTGTGATGTCTAAGTGCTCAAGTTTTACAGGACTCCATAACCATACTAAAAGGATGGTTTATGTCTAGTTGAAGGCCAACATGGTTTTTGTAATTCACATTTGGTTTTGTACCTCACCCGGATGTAGCATGTAATGTGAATGTACTCTACCAGGTTCTCAATACACATCATCCCCATAATAACATATTCAACTATCAATCGAGTTGGGCGTTATTGATATTTAAGATTTTTATTGAATACTTAGGTAATTTATTAAAAAAAACTTTAATTCATTCATTCAAACACCCGCTGACAGAGATGCACAGCCTAAGCCGCTGGATCCAAATGCATGAAATTTTGTACAAATGTATATTAACAAAAACACTAAGGAAGTTATTTTGAAAATCCATCCCCGGAAGACAATGCCTAAGTATTAGATATTTGAGTAGGGGATGAATGCTTGCATGAATCTTCTTCATTTTTGCCGATGGTAAATCTCATCGAGCACACTTGTGTAAGTAATAAAACTCAAGAAACACAAATTCGCCATTGTAGAGCTTACTACGTCAACCACGCGTCCCGCCGCACCCAGTGGGAGCGGCCCACGTGCGCGTCCCCGGCGGGCTCGTCCCCGCCGTCGTCCCCGCCGCCGGCCGCGACCCCCTCCACCCCCGCCTCCCCGGCGTCGCCCTCGTCGCCCTCGACACCCTCGTCACCAGTAACACCATCCTCCGACACAGACGTCAATCATGCCACTTCCATATCTTTGAGGTTTGTATTCATTTTGTGTTCTGTGTTTTCACTGTTATAATGTTGGGAGCGCCAGGGTAGCCCGCGAAATTCAATTTCTCTTGCGTTTTTTGCTATTGATGATTTTAATGATTATTATTCTGTAAACAAGTATCTGTGTGTCATTTCTGAACATACAACCTAATACTGAAATGCCAACTGCAAGAAACGTTTGACCCTTAAGTTTTGTAGATGTTTGTGTAAATGTATATTACGGTGGAAGTTGTACGAGAGTGACCGAGAAGCTTCCTCACACAGATGAGATGAGAGAGGCAATCATTGGTAAAAGAGTACATGACATATTGTTCCCTAATCCCACTATGTTTAAAGACCTGATATTGTCATTAGGAAGCTCTTTTTTACTGATAATTGTTTCATTGTCAGTGGGTTCCTAAACGCTGTTTCAAAAAAGTTGCAACTCAAACAAAAACCTATTTACTTAAGAGTTGACACAACAATGTAATTTGCGGTACGATCCAAGGCCAGTCGTATTGTTATTTGGTTCATGGTAAACAAAGTTCGTCTCGTGCACTGATCAAATGGACCGGAAAGATTTAAGATAATGTTTCCAGCAACATTTGAAGTATCCATTGCTCGACTGTATCTTTCATTAGGAAAAATTACTGCTACTAACAAAGAATTGTTACAGCAATATAGGACAATTTCAAGTTTAACATTAATAACCATATAAGTACATATGTAAGCAAAAAATATGTTACAGAGTCCTTTTCAATTTCAAATGTATCTGTTTGTTGTAGACCAGAGCCTCAGCCACAGACAGCGGTGCGCTCGCGCATCCCGACGGCGGCAACTCCGCCCGCGGGATCGGCTGCTGCCCCGCCCGCGGCAACCACGCCCTCCACGCCTATTGCTGCCACTGATTTACCGCCTGGCTATGGTAAGAAGGGTTTGGGCCTTACTATTATTTTGCCTGATTTTTCAAAATACAAGAAGTATTGCTTTGGCCTTCACCCGCGTGGTTGGCGGTTGGCAATTATTCCACGGGAATGTATAAAAACGTTAAAATATCCTAGGTTATATTATAGATATGGATATTTGATACTAGCCAAATAGTGTTACTTTCACATTTATAATATTAGTATGTATTTATCTTGTACCTAAATGATTTACGAAAATGCACCACTGCATTAAAACGCATTCTAATAATATTACTAAACTAGATTATACCCATGTTATTATTTTTGTATCATGTTTTGTTAATGTGTTATGTGCGTTTATAAACAAACAAACCAAGTTGTTTATTGTGACAGATTACTTCACTATGTATTATGTCAGGAGAGCCCTAACTGTGTTAGCGACGTCACGAGGCGTTGCGGCGCTGCCCCAAGGGCTTCGAGAACCGGTGTGCAAATTGAAACAAAGATCACTAATCAATGTAGAAACAGAAATCAGAGAAAGACTTGAGATGTAATGCTCAGAAAAACAAACCTCATCCATCTCTGGGTTAAAGTTTCACAACAAAAGAGGTTGTTTGTGCCTCTAGCATTATACAAGATATATTACCTTTGCCCAGCAGTGGGACGCAATAGAATATTAAAAAAGAAAAACTGGGAACAAAGATTTTAACTTTTCTTTGTCGAAAGCCTGAGCATTTATCGCATGCTACACATGATTTTATGAAGGACGTATTATGTAGCAAAGTACTCATTATAACATTGATTTGTATTCAGTACATACCACGACCACCTAACAATGTTATAGTATAACGACACATTGTTGCCGCCTCATTAGTCTAGTTGTCGCAAGTGTGTGGCTGCCAATTACGAGGCCTTGAGTTTGGTTCCCAGGTCAGTACAATTACAATTTTTATCATTGAATAATTGGTGAATAGATTCTCGGGAGGCCAGGAGGTAACGTTTACTTCGACATCAAATTAAAGAAATCCGACAATACCTTTAATGATTTTCCAAGTGAACTTTCAGAAACTGCCTTTAAAATGCGTGTCTTCTCCGCATGGCTTGGCTTCAAAGGGTTATAGGGGATGTGACTTTGCAAGGAAGTTCACCGTTGCAAATGACATCGCTTATGCTGTAATAATATTTTTATATAAAAGAACTTATTACAATTTTTCCTGTTGTACATTCCAGAGATGCGCACCACGGCCCAGGGTCAGGTATACTTCTACAACTCCGGCACGGGCGCGTCCACGTGGCACGACCCGCGCGTGCCGCAGCACCTGCGCCACTGCGCCGCGGCCGCCGGCCCGCTGCCGCCCGGCTGGGAGATGAGGCACGCGCCCTCGGGACGACCCTACTTCGTGGACCACAACAACAGGACCACGCAGTTCACCGACCCCAGGCTGGCGCTGTCCGCTAGACTTGTGAGTGTTCTTGGATTCCTGTTGTTTTAAAGCCGTCACTGTGCCGTTGCTGACACCCGCCTGGGATATAGTCATGTGCTCTCAGGACGACATTCATAGACTATAATAATAAAAACACGCATGACCCCAGCCTGGAGCTGTCTGCTAGACTTGTTCTTTATTTCCACGCGTTTGTGACAAAGTGCCGCCCTCCTGTTTAGCAGCCCTCAGGACGCCGTACTTTGTACTCCGCTATAGCAAGTACTATTACCGCAGCATACTGAGTTTTTGTTGGAATTCTTCATTTAAGTTTTCCCTTTCAATAAAATCTGTAAATTATGTGATTGCACAACTCCGAACATGAGATTTAAAAAACAATAATGCTTCCAAAGTAACTGAAATCTATGATGATAACTGTTACCAAACTGCCTATGAACTAATATCACAATAATGTTTCCAGCCTCAACCCGACACAACAGTACCACCGTCACAGCCGGCTGTACCAGCGCCCGCGCCGGTCGCAGAGCCGCTCGACTCAGATGCACTTCCCAAATACAAGCGAGACTTGGCGGCCAAGGCGAGGGTGCTCAGAGCTGAGCTGCAAGCACTGCAGCCTCAGACTGGACATTGTAGGATAGAGGTAGGTTACTAAATGGAGAAATAACTATTAAAAAAAATGTTTTGTTCTGTACAAAATAAAACGATCATTCTAATTGTATGTACAGTAAGAAGCCGAAATCCCAGTATTCGAAACATAAAATAATACTTGTCAGTCATAAAATACAATGAAGTTTCGAATTTTCCCACTGCAGAATGATGTTATACTCAAACAAGCTGATCTCAGACTGATGTGCTTGGTAGTAACCGCCGTCTATGCACATTGCATTACCAGGGCCATAGCTGAATAAAGCTATGGCCCTCATGAGTAAACTCTTAAGCACATTCTTAGTTCCCAAAACTGTTTCACTTAACTCATTCACTACCACCCAATGAAAATAAATCAAACTTTGCAGGTATCCCGTAATGAAATACTAGAGGAATCGTACCGGCTCGTAATGAAGTTACGAGGCAAGGAGCTGCGAAAGCGTTTGCTGGTGAAGTTCCGCGGCGAAGAAGGGTTGGACTATGGAGGAGTGGCGCGCGAGTGGCTCCATCTGTTAGGCAGGGAACTCTTCAACCCGCATTACGGACTGTTCCAGTACGCGAACGCAGGCGACGATCGATACGCGTTGCAGATTAATGCTGATTCTGGGGTAAGGATTGTAATTTGTTTTTCATTTGAATATCTAAATTTCGAAAGTACATTATAACAGATATCTTCCAGTAATCAACGTCAGCTGAAGCTAAACACGGACCTATTCTGTTGTTCTCAAAATGCATTCACAAAGAATGCATTGTTTGTAAAATTGTATCATATAAAATGCTACAAAAAAAAAATGTCATGATCTCATTTCTTAACATTTTCTTTGCACAGGTGAACCCAGAACATCTTTCATACTTTCACTTCGCGGGCCGTATCCTCGGCGTGGCGTTGTTCCACGGTCACCAGCTCGACGCGGCGTTCACGGCGCCGTTCTACAAACAGTTGCTCGGCAGACCGATCACACTCCGCGACATACGTGACGTGGACCCTGAACTACATCGGTCGCTGTCTTGGATGCTGTTAGTACACCGGAAAATAATTGCAAT
The DNA here is from genome assembly GCA_951799385.1 of Hyppa rectilinea. Taxonomy (NCBI): domain Eukaryota; kingdom Metazoa; phylum Arthropoda; class Insecta; order Lepidoptera; family Noctuidae; genus Hyppa; species Hyppa rectilinea. The sequence continues at coordinate 7,295,697 of OX637309.1, read as the reverse complement.
AATAATAATTCAAGGCCCATATTTTGAATTTGATTTACAAATTAGATTTACAAATACATGACAAAAAAAGAATTTCAGTTATCAGACTGATTCTTTCCGAAATTACGTTTTTGAAACATATGGGAAAAATGCTTTACTCATTACGATATTATAATAGTAATGATATATTATATTAATTTATTTTCTCATGATTCCAGGGAAAATTGCATTGCTGGCGTGATAGACACTACATTTTCAGTAGAGTGCTCGTCATTTGGCGCCGTCCGCAGCGTGGAGCTGCGGCCGGGCGGCACCAACGAGGCCGTGTCGGACGCCAACAAGCGCGACTACGTGCGGCTGTACGTGGCGCACCGCTTCACGCGCGGGGCCGAGCGCCAGTGGCTGGCGCTGCAGCGCGGCCTGGCCGACATCATCCCGCCGCAGCTGCTGCGCCCGCTGTCGCCGCGCGACCTGCAGCCGCTGCTGGCCGGCCGCGCCGACCTGGACCCGGCCGACTGGCGCCGCCACACGCGCCTCAAGCACGTCGCGCCCGACGCGCCCATCGTCGGCTGGTTCTGGGAGATCGTCGAACACTTCGATGCGGAAATGCGAGCTAGGTTGTTACAATTCGTGACTGGCTCCCGGCGCGTCCCGCTGGCAGGATTCCGCGCCCTGCAGGGCTCCACCGGCGCGGCGGCTCCGCGGCTCTTCACGCTCCACCTCGTAGCGGACGCATCTCCCGACTCGCTTCCGAAAGCCCATACTTGTTTCAATCGTCTCGACTTACCGCCTTACCCGAATAAAGAGAAACTCCACGACAAACTCAAACAAGCGGTGCTCGAAACAGCCGGTTTTGCCGTCGAATGATATCGATATTATTAATACGTGGGTCTTGCTATATGAATTATGATATAAACAAGGATATTTAAGAATTTAATTCAAAATGTGTTCATTTAAAATCTGTCGCCTTTCAGAATTTTATGTATTTCGAAGGATTGTGATTGTATGATGTAAATATTGCTGCAAATTGGGAGTACTAAAGAAACTAGTCTGGATTATATTGAAATAAAGACAGTTATAATGAGACTGACGAATTTCTGGATGAGATGTCATGACAAAATTGTTTTGCCAAGAAGCTACATTGAAGACAATTGAATGCTTTTTCAAACAAAATCATTACGATATGAAACCAGGCCATGAATAGAACTCATTATTTTAAAGCACTAACTTAGTTTAGGCCTTCTTCTTTGTCTTCTGCTGCTAAAAAAAAAGATTGTATTTACTTACTAATCAACTGGTTTTGTTCAACTGGATTGGTTGCACGTAAGAGGAATTTATGCACATTTAATCGCTTTATGGCTAGCTATAATAACGCTCAAATCTATATTGTTTATTTACTTATCATAATTTAGTCTTTAACTCCATCAGAACATAAGATCTATTTATTTACACCAATATTTCCAGTGAAGCAAACATTGGGCTTCCGTATTTTTTCAAGTTAAATAATTTAAATAAAGCAATAGCAATGTTACAACAGTAGTTTTTGTATCTAAATCGAATTATAAATATAACGGCATAATAAAATAAGTTCTATTTTGCATGTACAAAATAGATGATAATGAATTAGGTATTTGAAATATTTTTGTAGAATATATTTGTATATAATTTTAATAAATCAGGACAAATGAAAAAGTATGCTGACATTATACACGTGTACTTTAGCATTGTAAATCCTTTGATTTTCGAAATTATTTAAAGGCGAATGCTCATGCTTTGGTGCCTTATTATGTTATTATATAAATATAAGTATTGTATTTTCGATGTCAAAACGTAAGTGAATGATTTTATTATTTATGACTGAATATTCCGTTCTATTCGACTTTAAACATGTAACTTCCGATTTAAATGAAATGTGTATGATAATAATCGTGTACTTTAAGGATAACTCGAAAACGACATTATTTTAATCAAGTTTGTATTATCTATGTTTTGGCAAACATTTACTTTTGTTTATAATTTCGATCAAATATTCCGAGTGGGAGTCACGTCTCTTCTATTGAAGTTTTTTGCTGAAAATAGACACTCAATTCCATAATGATGATATTTTAAAATATTGAGTATGCAGTTACTAATCTGGATAACCGACGTGACTGTTGCTTGATATGCCTAGATTTATATTATAGTGTTTATAAGAAGGATCAGTGCCTTTACCTGTTAAAATAAATGACTGTAATTATAAAGCAGCGACTGTCTAGTGATATAAAACTATTTATTAGTGATAATGAATATTTAAAATTATAACTATTACATTATTTTTGCAAAATATTCCGATTTTCATTTCTTTACCTAAAGAGCAATAATCGGGCTGTAATATAATAAATCAAAGTAAAATTATTATCCCGACACAATATTTGTATTTTATAATATTAATATTATATCCTTCATAATCGAATATTTCGAATCGATCGAACATAAAGAATTAGTCAGATCCCCTCATCAACTAGAAAAGAGCTGGTGATCTTCAAACGGTTAAACAGATTTTCATGAAACATGGCTAAGAATACTCGGGATGAAGTTATCTTTAGCACAAAAAAACTTAACGAGGATCGGTTCATCCGTTTGGGAGCTACGATACCACAGATAGACACGTTTAACTTATAACACCCCTCTCTTTGCACAATAATGACCATTCACCTGGTAGCTGATAGGTTGTCGCTAATAGAATACTCCTTAGCCACTTTCATTCCACCAATACCAGCAAGGTCCTCTTTCCATCTAGCTTGCTTCATTTTTCATGTACTAAGTGGTCAATACTACAGCTATTAATTCTAATATTCACATGTCATTTCGAATATATTATATTGTGCAGCAGTCGTCAACAGCCTTGCAACTCTGCTGTCCGTATTTTCACTATTTTCAGTTTTGCCGCCGTAAAAATGAATGAATGGTTGAATGGAATTAAGCAGCTCACAGAATATAAATATTTTTAGGTTTCGGTAGGTAAGATAGATGAGAGTTAAAGTTTCAAAATTCTGAAATAACTGCATTTAATTTCGCATCTTTTTTCCGAAATTCTTTGAAAAGCTTGAGCTTGCTTTGAAATTTGTAAGAAGTTGTAATAAAACATTTTTATCGGTCAATACGATAGCAAGCATGTGTCGACCTCGGAATTGGAATGACATTATCGAGTTTTCCCTGCGAAGGCGCGCGGCCCGTTGAACAAAGTAACAACACTAATCCACATAAATAAATCGTTGCTCATTCATGCACCACGCTACTGTAGTCTGTTGTGTTTACTTGCTTGCTCTGCGTGTAATCCTGTGAAGTGCTTCTGTAGTTATTATAATAACGAAGTCTTTGTTTGGGTTGTGACTCGATTTCTTTCAAAATGCCTACGAGTGCGGTGTATCAGCCTACCACAGTGACCTATGAACAGCAGCCCACGGATCAGCGTTGGAACTGTCCCATGAGCTATTTCTCTCGGCGTATGGCTTCTAGCTGGAACCGGGCAGTATGCATGCGTGTTGGATTATGTTTGGCGGGCAGCACGTTATTTATTATCGGTAAGAAAAAACATTCGCGCTCTTATGATTAAGAATAATCATTGTTTTGTTATAGCCTTGTTGATGAAACGCTATCTGAATCAGATTGCATAAAACTGCAACACCTGAAGCGTGTTTCATAAGTTCGTAACATATTGTGTGGGACAGTGCTTTGTTTTCATTAGCAAACGACTTCATGGGTACCTACTTGATCACTCATTGTTGTAGTGTTTTTACCAAGAACTATTTTAAGACAATTACGAACATTCCATTGCTGATAAAATGCTGAGAATGAAATGGAATGTTTCATTCTATCTTCATAAACATTTCATTTATTAAAATAATGAATTACTAAAACACACATTTTATTAGATCTAATGGGAATCCAATTATAACAGTGTAAAAAAAAATTAAATAACAAGCCAGATTTACTTGTGAAACCGTTTGACAAAAGAGTTTCTTTACATTTTTAGAATTAAAAACAAAAATATTGTCAGGTGTAAATTACTTAGTTGTGCAAAGTTCATTTGTTTCCATTTTCATTCATTGTATAGTTGATACAAGTGGATAATTCTCCAATAAGTAATTCTATTACCAAGAATACCATGTAAAAAGAACCATTTGTTATATTAAAACTGTTTTATAAAATATTCTCAGAAAGAACAATTATGTAGGTACTATAAAGATAATCTGTTCTATTGGTCTGATAACATACAAATGTATTGATCCTTATCTATTACTGCTGCAGTTATCATGGATCAGAAAGCTTTAATCATGTTCCTGTAATAATAATGTTCCTGTTTGTTTGTCTTATCATGATGGAAATTCCTTAGCAAACAGGCACAACCTTACGAACAGATATACATTATCTACATACAATATCACCCAACACACTTTACTAATCCTAACTTAGCTATCAGATGTTAAATTCACAGGTTTAATTAAAAAAAAACTGCTTCTGATAAAACATTTGTAGTTGTAACTAATTGTTAATCTTTGACATCACCATCAATAAAAATTGAACTTTCAATGTGTTGCAAACCATGCTAGCAATTAACATAGTGACTCATCTTCTATCTGTATCTTCTTACTTACTTAAAGTTCAGTTTTTCTGTGTAATTTTGTCAAGGATATGAGTTATGTCCTATGAATTATTGATACTTAGCAGTTTAATAGACAAAAAAAAACAATCTTCTTTAACATGAAATTCATTCCGTTTTCAATCTGTACTCAGAAAGTTTATAGTTTATACCCTCGCTTGATTCAAAATTTAGTTAAACTTGGAATTACTAGTCCCACAAACCAGAATCTTTCCAATTCTTTACAATAATATCCTTGTACAGAATTATTATACCTTGGCTGGGCATGAATACATCTGGGGAACATGTAAAGCATAAGGTATTCTGGTCTTGCAATCATTATTTGCTACCATTCTTAGTCAGACCTTTAGCCACCACCTAATTATACCTTCTTGTCATTCATAGCACATTACTATGTAAATTACGCAGCAGTTCGTCGTCACCTACATCTACCAGTGGAAATCATCCTCTGTTTAAAATAGGTTCCTTTTCCTTATAAATAATTACTAATTTACGACGAACGTTTCTTGGATCGCCCGCCAACGTCGGCACATCATAATTCTCTGAAATGAAATGGCCTTCTCATTCTCACTTGTAGTAAATTATTGCCATTCAAATCTACTTCCGCGAGTGCCTACCTACCTGCTTAGTTATTTATTCGAGAGTCGTAACTATCCCTTATGTACTCACGTACACAATTATTATGTATTGTCGCGACCACTATTACTACAACAGCTTTTATTTCCTCCCTACTATTATGTATGAGTGACGGACAATTTCCGCATAATATAACAGTACTTCATAAAAGGCGCAAAGAAGCCATAGGTGGTCTGTATACGCAGTTAAAACACTATACATTATGTTTAATATTCTTTAGTCGCGCGCACCTTGATCTGACGAGTTACGGACTATATGGCGTGAACCGCCCATGTGTTCCTCTTTATCACTTCTCATTACGTTTACGTTTGCTGTCGGTCGCCCTGTCCCGGTGTGTGTAAAACGGGCAACAGCATCCACCTGTAGACTGCTTACGTCATTCTGCCAAAACTGGTTTCCGCAAAAATCGCGATAACTAGGCGGCAGTCGCAACGCGCTATGGATCGCCAAAATCGAATCGTTGTCTATTATGTACTTTTTGTCATGTTATGAGCATTTATTGGGAGCAGTCGAGAACTTAATACTCCCAGACATTCCCAGAACTAGTCCTGATAAACAGGCCTCGACCAGGACAAGTCCAGATAAACAGGCAACAGAAACCTGTTAGTCAACCAAGTTAATAATGATTCTACACTACACAGTACACAGAGTTACAGTATTGTGGTTCAGTCTTACTTTACATGAGTTTGTGCTTCATCAATTATTATTATTATTTTATTATTTATTTTCGTACACATTCTTTTTTTACTATCAGGATAATGAAATATGTTCGTAATAATTATGAAATGATTTAGCTAGTTAGGTACTAACCGTAACCAGCAAGCACTGAGGTTTCTTATAAACCAGGCTTGTGAGAGCTTGTGTCTAGGTTTAAATATTATAGAACGTCGTGTGAGGGAGGGTTTTTATAATTCTGGTGTCGCACGCACGGTAGCACGAGTAGCATCGATAAGCTGAGTCGATTGCGTATCGTACACAATGAGCGGTGGTAGTCGTAAAAGGTATCGAGTGTCCGGTGTGCCCGGCGCTTGCGCCCGTCGCCGGTGACGATGACTCATCCGGTGGCTGCGTGCGCCGTGATCTGATCACGACGAACCATAGAAAGCGAAAATGTAGACAGCACTATGAATTATTTGTTTTGTCTGCTTTTTCCGAGCAATGACATTGTTTGATTGCATTTTTTATGACTACGTTGGTTGCTATCGAGGTGATACGTGAGCGTTTGTCTGATTGAATTTATGCTTGGACTCGGGCACGTGTAGGAAATCAGCGGGATTTTCCGAAAGTCTTACCGCTGCTCTGGTACACAAAGGGCTAAGGACGGAACATAGATAGGGTTTAGTCAGTAAGAGTCTGACACTCCGTTCCGCTCCACCCGGAGTGTGAGGAAATAGCACTTTTACCATTTATACTAGTAAATTCTGTGACATCTATCCATATAGCTAAAATACTCCTATGTTTATTTGAGAGAACACCCATCATTCATCAAATAGGTACTGCAAGTTACTATTAAAGCGCGTACAAATTACACGTCTAGTAGAATCCGAAGGCTATGTTGTTTAATGGAACAGGCATTGCGAACGAAGGTCGACAAACTCCACCGAGGCTCGACTGCCATGACGTTTCCGTAATAGGTGCTTTATTCACTTCCACTTTAGTCCTTGGACACGCCACACACATGCCATGTATGGCAAAGAGAGCGTAGCAGATTATTTATGTATGAGTTTATACTGAAATCAGTGTCCATATCAAAATATATCCTAGTTTTTTACTTGAGTCAACAAATCGTCGTCAGGAACTACTTTATATTAAGCTGCTAAGGGCTATCGAAACTCCTCTCTATCATTATAATAATGTGTCGGGTATGAAACTTGAAGTTGCGTAAAGTAATGCAAGAAAAAGGTTCTATAGTGAGTAGTAAAGAATCGAGAAAGGTTCGGCCAACGAGTGCAGCACAGCGTTCGTAACTTAAACGTGGAACGAAGGAAAGTCATTACTTTCCTCGCCCGTGGGCGAAACACGAGCCCGCTGTCGTAATATTATGTCGACATTGAAGATCTTCTAATAATAAAACTTTTTAATAGCCACGTTTTAAGCTTCAATGTAATTGTAATGGCTAGAAAATGTTTTGAAACGCAGAAAACATATCGTTTAATAGGGCCATAATTCCATTCTTGTTTTATTATCTTTATAAACTAAAGAGCGACAGTGGCATCAATACCTACTTACGCCCTTTCGAAATAATTTCGAATGTGTATTAATTGGAATCTCTTTTGAGGATTGAGCATGAACCGTTGGCGACAAAAACTGGATTGTGTCAGTGGGTACACAATGCAAATGGAATATGAAATTGTTTCTAAGTAGCTATAGATTACCGCGCGGGTGTTTATTGTTCTAGTTCCATAGCGGGTGAAAGCCGCCGAGTTCTAATGAATCACTAATGTGTTAGCTGCCCACTGCCCTAACCTACTCCTTCCGCTGCTGTGGCCCATTTTCGCAACACTCCGGGCGTAGTAGAACATTGATCGAAACCGGTTGTCTGCTGAACGCTTCGATTCGTGTCGGACTATTTCCTTGAATACGTGCACGGTGACGTCATCTAAGTATATTGTTTTAGCTTCTTCATATTCTTAAGTTAATGTACTTTATTAAAAAGTCTGACTTGATGATATGCAAAAAGAACCTTGGATTCGCTTATTTATAATTCCTCTTTACAGTCCATTCGCTACCGACCACCTGTTTAGTTCCGTAGGATGTCGACCCACGCTGTAACAAATATCGTAACTTAGAATTAATTATCAACGTTAAACAGACAACACTGGTCAATACAACATTTACTTAATTATTTGAAGTTATGGAATCGACAATGACCATAATTCAAACTATACATATTTTCTGACTTGGGCAAAAATTGCTAATTTAATCTTAAAGATACCATCTCGCGTGTTTAAAACGTCATCGCTCACCTTTGGCAAAGCTAACACTTAATAAAGTTACGAGCTACCTAGTAATAATGTCAAAATTCAAGGCAATTTTTTTTGTAGTCGTCACAACTATCAATGTCGTCTCTTTTACCTGACTCTTATTCACTCCATTTCTGGCCATTTTATCTTCCATCATTAATTTTGATGCATCTTTGTTTGATTATTAGGTAGTACCTTTATAAGGAAAGTTTCTCAAAATAAAAAGTGTTCGAACTAAATTACGTAATGTGTGAAAGCGGACAACTGGTTTGGTTATAAAGCTCGTGTTTGTAAACTTTCAATGAGTTATTCAGATCTGCATTCAGAGATTACTAATGCAGTTGACTGTTGATTCACACCTACACGTATACGTTATCACTTAACACTTTAACACCACTTATGATACAGTGGTGTTCATCTATACTATACTACATATACATACTATGACTACTACAAATGAAAATTACAAAATAACAGTTTTTTACTAAACGCATAAATGAAAGATATAACGGGATGTAAACCTATTAAAAAAGGTGTCTTTCTGTTTGTCTGTTCCGATTAATCTCCGGAACGGCTGGACCGATTTTGCCGGGACTCACTGAAAGATAGCTGATGTTATATTGAGTTATTTAAGCCAATTTTATTTTAGAAAAAGAATTCGGGTCCATGTCGTAGGTGGCATGTAGTTTGTTAAACGGTTTTTATGAATACAAGTAACTTACGGAAACACTGTAAAAGTTTCTCTTGTACTATAATGTTAATTCGCCCTTAATTTGGTTTTGTCCTTTGGTCCAAGGAACCTTTGGTCCAGGTACAAGGTAAAGTTTTGCAGTAAAAGCAAATGTCGTTGACCCTTAAGTGTGCCGAAGTAAAAACAAAGAAATCCTCCGAGACGCTAAATAAATACTGAGACTGTATTTTCTCTCGCTAGAATTTTTGCGATCTTTTGCTCCCTCTGCAAAAGAATCTACATTGGTGTACCGACCGCTGTGAACGGATGTTGATGTACCCGTTTAACAAATTAACATAATTACAGGAACTCCATTATTAACAAAGGAAATGAAACATAATTAATTTGGTCCATATCCAGTGTATGGCCTGTTGCTGGTCATTCCTTTTCGTTGTTTTTTTTATTTTCATTGTTTTGGACTGGGTTACTTCGCTGTCCTTCACACTCCATATCCATAAACCATGCCACCTTTTACGTAAGTAAGTAATACTGTCTAGTGTCTAATGGCGGCGATTGGTTTTCAATCAATGAAAAACTTTAATCGATTGGGCTAATTATATAGACCTTGACTTGTCACAATCTAATCATCTTTTATAGTCTAATTCAGTTGACCTAGTGTCAGAACATTTTAATTAACATCTTGATACGTTTCTGTTCTTAATACCTACCGAACTTATAAGTAGTTGTTGTGTGCATTAAATAATATATATTTTATTTTACCCCTGTCGTGTTTCATCGCTGCCCGTATATAGGGGGAAATTGTAGAAATTGGGGAATCCCAAAAAATGCTTGACTCACTGGGGAGACGATTAAATGTAAGCTTTTATGTCTTCAAGTGCTTATTTTGTGATTAACAAGGTGGACAGTTCTGCGTAGGCTGCTGGATTTTAGTTTGAAAGCAAAAACGTCCCAAGCAGACAAATCTTTGACTGTAGTATGCATTTTCATTTAGGTACCAAAACGTTGAAGTTTTCAACTAGCCTCTCGTCAGGTCTATGATTAACTCGATACAAGTAAATGGTCCACGTCCGGCGAACAGCAAGTTTTCAAGGCGAATCGGTTCTTTAAGCGATGCTTTAATATCATTATAACATAGCAGAATTATACTAAATTTGCTGGCCTTATGTTTAAAACATTAGCGTTTGAGTGGCGTAACTAAGCCACCTGTTTTTATAGGAGTGTCCAATCTTAGTCTCATGGGCACATAGCAAGAAGTGAGATGGAAACCCGTATATATTATATAGCTAGTGCATCTTTTATCAGCTCGAAATTTTACCTATATCTTTGCATTATATCTATGATTATACGAGAAAGCAAAAGATACTGAATTTCCAAATTAGCAAGTTCCATCTCATCCAGAAATCTTACATACTTCGTTTTCTTTTATTACCCATTTCAGAAAAGTCAGATGTATTACAGATGCAGACTCGCAATCTCATACTTGACTGTAGATTATTGCAAAGCCTGATTATACTACTATGGGTCTCATGTTTCTCGTTTTGCGCAAGTCCCAGGTGCAGGTTGCAGACACGAGATGCGGTCGTATCATTTGTACGTTCATATTAACATATGTGACAGTTTCGTCTATCGATTCGTATACATGCGTGTTATATAGGTACGTTGTGTACCTATATGAGTTGAGCTTGTAGTGTAAATAAAATATGTCAAACGTGAGTGTCATTGATCAGTTGCAAAACTGTTTTATCAAATCAGCCTCAGCTACACAGCCTTTTCCTTCCGTGATAAAGCATGTTTTATTTTAAAATTTAATATAATGGGAATTTATTATAATAATATGTACCTATTATCTTTCTAGTTAGATTTTATAAACAACTATATGCGTAAACCTATTTCTAACTACTGTAGATAAAGGAATAAGACTGTAATAATACCGGATAATACAATATACTTTAAAAGAAAAATCCAACTACTAACTACACGGTTAAAATAAAGGGTTGACCTCATCTGTCTTGGCCTCTCAGACTCTCAGCTAATGTGAATGCAATTAGCATAGAGTAGGTATGCAGTGATTCATACCATGTACATACTAGATATATCACAAGTACGTTGACCTGACGATTTGATTGATCCTCGTAATATCAGAAAACTGGTTATAAAATTGTGGTGCAGATGTGTGTCGATTCATAGCTTACGTCAATTTCGGTCGCGAATTACTGAGAAACCGATGGATGGATCATACGACGAGATGCGATATGCATATTTGAACATTTGATAGGCATTTGAATTTATTCTGTATGTAATTCATATTCTCAGAAACCTGTATTTTGATGTCTTCCTATCGATAACGATGCCATTAAGATTGGGTTGTTATTAAAATTATTTTAATTAAATGCTAATGTAGCTATTTAAATTTGTCATTGGCAGCGCCTTTATGTCGTGACAGAGGTGTTTCTGTACATATTGGACGTATATAGAAAGAGATGCAGTAACGTCTCTACTGATTGCACCCAGCCTAGCCAGTTACCTATAGCACCCACGACAAAGAGAGGAAATCCGGAGTAGCCTATTCTTAGGTTGATGCTAAATAGCCATACTAATGTACAGACGCCAGCACATCAAGCTATCCCTAGCTGTCAGATTTTCTCAATTAAAAATGAACCTTATGTCTTTGCTATAAAGTTGAAATACTATCAAAGAAATTTGGCAGATTGTGGTAACTTGATGTGCTGGCCTCTGTACTATCTTTTAATAATAAATACTAGTAAATAGCTGCATCCGGTTAGACTAGAAGCCGACCCCAACTTAGTTGGAAAAAGGCTAGGCTGATTGATATTAATAATAATGTACAGACGCCAGCACAACAGGCTATCCCTAACTGTCAAATTTTCTCAATTAAAAATGAACCTTACATCTTTGCAATAAAGTTGAAATACTATCAAAGAAATTTGACAGATTTTGGTAACTTGATGTGCTGGCCTCTGTACGTACTTATTGATACCATTTTGTTTTTGTACGTTAAGATTGTTGCGACTACGACTGTTTGAAACTTTTGTTTTTCCAGACAGTTTGTAACTGCGACCTCTAGTCACGCGAGTTTGACTAATAAAAGCATGAGGCTCTTTTTTTATTAGTGAAATATAATGAAAACGTATACCTACATATACGACGAAGTAAACACGACAATTTCGACGTGCCAAAAGTATCGTTTTATTTGGATGAAATGCTTGCATGGATGATTAGATGCATGTTTTTATGTTAATCATCTAAATTCGTCCAATAATGACAACAGCTTGGAAATCGTATACACAGTACACACTCGTCAAATATAACTGCGGTTTTGTTTGTGGTTTGTCTGCAGCTAATTATAAATTACTTACCTATTGCCCATGACATGTTACTGCTAGTGGTATCAATTTAACGTTTAACAAGATATTGCTGGTTCAGATTTAATATTTATATAGTTAATATGGCCATGTGGCCCAGACATCAGAGGTCTTTTTCTTATTTTCAAGAATTTATAGTGGTTTTTTTCATGATATTAATCTAAATAAAACATCATAATATTTTGTTATCAGGTACGGTGCTGATTATCGTGGGAGGCGTGAAATTCTCCAATACAGCTGAACCGGACCCCCACAGTTTCGAAAATGGCGTCGGCGAACTGGTTGCAGGCAGCGTCTTAATATGCTTAGGAATGGTAGCCGGCCGTAAGTATATTACTATGATCCTTTATTTAGTAGCGTCTTAGTCTAAACAGCTAGCCGCGGTCTTTCGCGTAAAGAAAATCTTAATCGTTAAGTAGTTCTTAAAAGTAATGAGGCTTCTGAACTGTCTTACCGCTAAGTCTAAAACTTGACTATTCAAAATTCAACAGTCTTGGAATAAGGATGCCTGTTTGTGATCTTTGGTTATATCAAAATAACGGCCATAAACAATACTTACTACGCGAAAACGTACACATTTCTGGCCTATATTAATAAAGCCTTTCAAAGCATAAGCATTAAATAACGACCTCTTAGTCATTACACTCATTACAAATGCATTTCAAAGAATTTCTTTTGTGTCGAGATAATTTGCCTTGGTCATTACGTATCAGTGTTTCTTTAGCATGAGTTCACCCGGAGTCGTTTCGGTACCTATTCCCATTATAAGAACAAGTTATCATCAAATTGCCATTGTCGGATTTGTCCTCGACAAATATTCTCGGGAAAGCTTGTCGGAAACTGTCATTCTCGTAATCATTTTTTTTCGGAATTCCTATTTGTAGCTGTGAACCGTACATATTTTCTGCCCAGTCACATAATCTAACGGCTGACCAAGCCTCTACTGACCTTTACGTAACAAAAGATAAGGTGCATTTAAAGATGGCCCACACGATTGTATCGGCTTTATGTAACCATGCCAGTCACCTTTTGAGGGGTTTATTTATTTTATATTCAAGCATGGTCATAGTTCAACTTCCTAAACGTTGACGTGCCGTTTTTTGCTGTACTTCCTCTGCAAACAATCGTTTGTTTGAAAAGAAATTAGTGAACTGCGTTCACTTTAGCAAAAAAAAACTATAATATTTCAGTTATTTAATGAAACTAAGGACCAATAAAGATTTCATCATTGGCTTATGTCATTATGCCACTAGGTACGTCCCCATCTGTTAAAGAAATAACAAATCCCAACAACTATTGATGTGAATTATTCATCTTATACAATTTTAAATTTTAACATATTTCCAATCTTTAAAATTCTGAAAAACACGTGAGCTGTTCGGCACCTCTGATAATGATTCTCAAGCTCACGTTTATGACATGATTTAAAGCAACCTGAGAATGATTTAATGCGATATTCTGCCTTTTGGCTGTAACCTTTGCATAGAAAATGAGGTGTACTGACGACACAAAATGCTTTAATTCGTTATCAAACATTCTAGAATAATGAATTCATTTTAAAAACTCGTTTTATTTCGGGGCTGATGTCATAGTACAAAACAGTTGATGCAAAGCACAATCCCCGAACCGTTTACATTATTGAGAGATAAACAGAGCTGCAATGCTTCTACAATAAGTGCATTTCAGCATACATAATAAATGCTAAAGTTTCCAGTGATGCTCTGAACATGCAGGCCTTTGTATAGCTAATGTTAGATACATTCCGCATCATGTGACAATTATGGGCGTAGCGAATACTCAAGGTAACTGGCTGTGTAGCGGCACCATGATTTCGATTGAATAACTTTGTATTAGAACTACCTATACATTTACAAGCTGCCTTCACACATCACATTACTTTTAAGATTGACGGTTTTACCATAATTATATATAAGGTGTTAAAAAATTTACTCTAAGAATTTCGTGGGATCATTGATAGAAAAAAACATATGCTGTTCCATACATTTTATTGAGTTACGTGTGCATAAATGCTCATAACAGCTCATATTTTTTTCGTGATTTCAGGGTTCATCCCATAGTAAATGTTTATCGTAACTATGAGTACAATGCTCCCACAAAATGCTTAAAGTTAATTTTTTAACACATTATATTGAACACTTAAAGTAAAATTACATTATTTCCCCTCAGTACTAGGTATTTCGACATATTCATCGAGATGGGGCAACGGCAAGGAAGCCCCAGCGAGTGGAGCTGCGGCCCTCACAGCTCTGAACCCTTCGACGGATCCCCTGGTGGCTGCGCAATACGCGCCAGTGCGCGACGCCCCGCCCGCGCCTGACGACGAGATGCGCAATCTCATGGACAACAAGGACTGGTAAGGAATATTGCTACTTTTATTGTATGTCACTAAGTTGCACTATCATCAAGGTTGATGATGAGAGTTGTCTTGTTGCAACACCAGGAATAACTTTATAGCGGCTGCCTGATACTAAGATATCAACCATTATCTCTCTGAGGAGAACCTCTCACGGGTAGTCTGCTTGATAAGGATCTTCCTACATGTGTCTAGATATATCTCAGGACTTTTTTTGAACTTCTTTTTTTCTCATCTTGTATCTAATGCTGAAAATAAAATCGTCTTGTTCAAACATCGTCCAAATGAATATTTGTTGGCGTTTCGTTGAATGTTTTGGCAACAAATCTTCGCATTATATTAATTAGTAGGGGATAGCTGCGCGGCGCTAAACTCCGTGCTAATCACCTCGTTTTGCGTGACTCTCATCCAAAACTTATTTTTAGTTTTAATGGTACTTGTTACCCATTTCACTCGTGGATGCACGAGTGCCAATCTAAATAAAACATAGATCAGCTTGTTAGAAATCATCTCTTTAATTAACCGTAATAGATTTTGCAACTCTAAAGAAGTCAGTTCTTGCATCTAAAGGAGAATCGACACGGAGCCTAGAGTCATCCCTTAACGGTAGTTAGCTGACTTGTTTGGGTCGAGATGCTAATGTAACAATAATGGGTATGAGTTTATTGTTATAACACTGCCACCGTTCTTCTTTTGTGTATTGCGTAGTATCTAAAATGCAAATATATATTATTTTGAAATCGTGACACATCATCTTGGTTAGTCATTTATTTGTTTCAAATCCCGGCTTTAGAATGAAAACGATCAAATATTTTGTTTTAGTAAAATTTTAATAGTAGAACCTAGAACTTCGGAACCAGCGGATTTGCAAAAAAATATGGAAAAATTCTGTAATTCTCATTCTGCCGCTGGTTTGCTCGCAATGTTACTCCATGAAGATACTTATTTGCAGCCGAACATAATAAGATGTTTACTAAAATTACATGAGCACCTTGCGTGTCTATTGTTACCGATCCGCGTTGTCTTGGTCTCGGTACGATGTTAAAGTTCGCGCCATTGTCTTCATTTGTTTACCTCACGATCCTAGGCCGTAACGAGATGGTGATCACACCGGCATTATTACTACTGGAAACTATACCCGACTCGTGCGTGACCAAATGATTTGTTAAACTTGTAACTACGCTTCACCGTTATTATACATGACAATATTTCGTTCTTTCAGCCTGAGCAGCGCGGAGGAAAGCGATAAGATGCTGGATGGCAGGCCGTCTGTCGCGTAAATACGATCATTTATTTATAAAACGAGATTATTCTTACGAGCTTAGGCTAGCCCTAATGTCCCCCTATTGTGTAATGAACGGTGTTAGAGATACGTTACGAATACGTGGCTAAGCATAAGTAACATAGAATTTATTTTTATGATATTTCATCGTAATGTATAGGCTTTTAATCGTGAATACAGTAATTTATCTTCAACGCCGTTCCATCTCGTCAAGTCTCGTGTCCATAATCCATATTTTAAGGTTGCATTTGGTACAAAGTAAAGA
This sequence comes from Hyppa rectilinea, assembly GCA_951799385.1. NCBI lineage: Eukaryota > Metazoa > Arthropoda > Insecta > Lepidoptera > Noctuidae > Hyppa > Hyppa rectilinea. The sequence continues at coordinate 7,279,482 of OX637309.1, read as the reverse complement.
AGTACTTTACAATAAAACACTTTAGCGAATAATATCTGTTATTCGCAAATAATGTGTGCTTGTTTGTGTGATATCTATTTGGTTTATTTATGGTGCACTTTAATTCTTGTTGCGATAATTTTGATACTTTAAATTTGTCTTAATTATACCTCCGCGATTGTATTTAGTTTTTAAGTATTTTGTCTATTTTGAATTCTTGTAACTTTTACTTGTAATGTTCATAACTATGGATCTACAGATAAATAAGTACTTAGGTCAGAATTAGTTATACAACAAATACCACCACAAACCCTGACCTTTGTCTGAGAAGAACGTAACTTAGGTCAAGTAGCCCGTAGGTACATTACAAGCAAACGTTTCTAATAATTACATACAATGTATGTAAATGTGTATTTTTAATCACGATCACTAATAGTTAAGAGATGTGTACTAAGTATTCTTTAAAGTGTTCAGATTTAATATAATCTCACATTATAATCACATGCATTTAAATGTATACTACACGTCATTATATCGTCAAATGCCGATAAATTATAATATACTTACTAAGTGTTTAACACTATTTTGCAATATTGTACGAAGCTTTGGTGAATTATGCCCTCATTTTTTATGAATAATTAGTAAAAGACAAGAGGCCAAATTATTGTCCAGATTTATGAAAGTAAGTGTAATATATGTTTGTTACATTTTAAGAGTATGGAATATTACTAAGGCAATTTAAAATACCCAAGTATTACCGGCATCTAAAAAATCTCCAAATTAGTATTATATATTTCAGAATAATAATGACACGTAGTCCGATTTGTAGGTAAAAATTCGTTTTACGGTTTATTGAAACTGATTAGCATAAAGTTAATTTAATGCACCCAATTCTTATTTTTGATAAACTGTTTAATATTTCACATCACTTAGCTTTTATCAATTATTGTTTGATAACAGTCGGTACGGTTTTTATATCCTGTTATTTTCTATGATTTCGTGATCTTTTCTTCTCCTTGAGAAATTGAACGTATATCAAAGCTATTTTAGTATGGTCTTATTACTTCATACTTATAATTTTTCAAAGTCTCAATTAGTACATTTTATTCTGAGCGTAATTTTCTTAATTTCTAATTTTAGTTGAATGATAAGACTATTTTTTGTGTGTTGTCCCGATTTTTATTATGTAGGTACTTACTAAGTAATAATTTGAGCGTGAAAATCTGTACGTAGTATAAATATTGTAGGAGAAACTTAAATAAATGTCTGAACATTTTAGATTGGCAGCTTTTGGATTGTGTTATTGTAATTGTAAATCATTTAATGCTATAAAAGCATTAAATGATTTTTATATGAGGCAAATACACTTTCCATCTAAATATTATAATTAAACAAAATAACATAATCCCGTAGCTTTATCCGGCGTTCTTAACCGAAAGCAATCGAAGTGTTTACCTGAAAAATTACGTAAGTACATTCGCGACTTCTTTGATCGCTCGAGTATGTCATATTCATATAAAGGAGCACGACACTAGCTTTTGGTTAGGACACCTCTTAAGAATGTGTAGAACTATGAAAACATAATGTACTATGTTGCTCTTATTTTAAAATCATTTACAGAATTGAAAGTTACAAGTTACAAAAATACCGAAAAAGACGTCTTAGTAATAAGCAGAATCAAACAATAATGCAGGTTTGGAATTACACTAGGTATTTGTAAGTAGTAATAGGCGTGATAGGCGAGCCCTGGCAGTACACGGGCTTGCTTGCGCTGAGTGTTCGGGGGGCTTGGAAAGCCACGAGAGAAAGAACCTTGAATATTTTAGGTACTTTCCTCTATGTGTGCTCATTTTTTCTTCCCGCGATATTTATAGTTGTTAGAACAGATTCCGTACCACAAGATGAATAAATTGCCACATAATTTATCGAATAACATCGTCTATAATTATTGTCATCACACATAGGGTATTATTGTTTAGTCCATTTTATTTTATTTGACCGTCCTTAGATGTAAGTGTGTGGGCCATGTGGTAGATATAAGATTGTCCTAGAATGCATTGTCGGACGGGACGGAATGCATAGCATTTAAATAATGTGTTTAATTCTAAAATACAATATGATATTAATTTATTTTGAAGCTCTCTTTAAATGGTAGATGATTAAATCTGATTTTCAATTTGCAATATTCTACATCACAGTTTTGTTACAAAATATAAATTCGTGAAAAAAATAAAAGCATCTATTGATGTAAGTTAATGAAAGAACCTAGTATTAATTACTTGTTAAGTTTATCACTACCGGTTTCTTGTTTATTTGGATACACACAAGTGTCTAAATTGAATTAAAAGTATTTTAATACAGTGCCGAGTTTCGATAGTGAAAAACTCTTTGTATATTAATTTTTGTTTGCAATTATTTACATGAATGTTTTATAGATTCTCTACCTAGATATTTTATTAATTTGATGTATCTATTTCGTTACTTATTTTTTGCGTATCAGAAATTTAGATACTATCTATATACTTTTGTATATTTCGCTGAAAATATAATTTCTTGTACTCGCAGAGTATTGGAAGGTTTTATTTATGAAGGAATTTAAATGTACGTGTTACGCAAGCGTAATTAGGTAATTAGCGATCATAACCACATACAGAAAAAAAATTCGAATAACATATTTACAGTAAACATTCATAGAATTTCCTTGAGATTGCTTGCGTAGCTATGTTAATTTGCATGTACTTTTCGTACATTACTGTTTTAATATTTTAAATGATGTACTTACTTAGTTATCAATGTCAAATATTTGGATGAATACTGAATAAAGATATACCTGAAAATTGTTGTCTTTTTTATATGCTATCTCCATGATGGTGTATTTGGTCCCTTTTTAACCCTCTGAACGCCATTTTCACATATACGTGACAAGCAAGGGCATGCCCTGCAACGACACAAATATGTGACAATGGCAACAACAATATAACACGAAATAAACAATTTATTACTTTTGTGAGTGTTTATATAGATATCTTATGCTAACTGAAGCTCTCGTACGTATGACATGAAACAAATTAAAAGACACCATGGATATTGCGAAATTCATGATAACAAGAAGAAATAAATTTGTAGCTTGGCGTAGAGAGTACGCACGTGCGTTTATGCTCTGGCGTTCAAAAGGGTAAACGAACTTCTCTTATAGCTGTAATCTGGACTAAATGCATATCGACGCTCCTATGTCTGTTACTTAACTGTCAAATTCCGGTATTTCAAATAATATAGTATTCCAAAGGCTGTGTAGTAAAGAATAAATGGATAGGGTGCTCACTCTTGGTTATGCCTGAGCTGGAAGCGAGCAGGTAACTGTTCGTCATTATATATAGGTATCTTTATCCAAAATTTCTCTGACAGAACCTTCAGTTTCCCAAAGTGACCAGCAATACGTAGCCAGTAAAAGACGCTGTAAAGTCTATTTCAGGCCTATAGACAGTTAAAACAATAACAAGCGTAATAGTATATCAATTCACATTTTATTGTAAAGATCATGGTATTATTTGTATATCCTTAAGTAATTAAAATTAAATACAAATGTGTATATAAACTTAAACCTAGTCAGTCTCTGTTATTTCGACGCCACCAAGGAACTCCGGTCACATCTTCTTCACATATATTTACTGTGGGTCTGTAACAAAAAAAAATATGTTGGAATTTTTTTGCAACGGTATTTGTTATTCATTTCTTTGTTTCGTTCGTATACTGTGGCATACTTAAGTATTGCTATCTCACGCATTAGAGATAATTAATTTACAGAAAATTCTGTAACTTTAGACCAGCAATAATCAGCGCATTGTCCGAAAGGGCTACACCGGAACATAAAGGCCTTTTTTAAGGCTGGGAAATCATCCAATGACTGCTCCCGCTCTGGGTGGAGCGGAAGAGAGTGTCAGACTCTTACTGACTAAAACCCATCCATGTTCCTTCCGTAGCCCTTTATGTTCAGGGGTAGCGGTAACCCTTTCGGACAATCCCGCTTACCAACAAAAACAAAGGCCTAAGGAAGGAACATGGGTGGGTTTTAGTTAGTAATAGTCTGTCACTCCCTTCCGGTCCACCCAGAGCGTTGTTGAGAGAGAGAGAGGTGTTGTATCTAAATGTTTTTATAAGGTTCGTTTGGGTATATGAATAGGTAATAATGCTTCTCGATTGTGTTAATGAATTATCGATAACGTCGGACTTCCTAGAATTAACAAATATTAGTTAGAAACTAACAAATAGGTACTGGCGCCGGTTTTTAGATAAAAGTAAACACAAATCGAACACGTTTTTTACACGTACACGTAAGTAAATAATTGCAGAGGTTAACATTCATGAACAGTGCTTATGTAAACCATGTCACGTTTAAATGCAGTGGAAGTTGTGGCACCTTTGTACCTGTGTTTGAATCATAACTGAAGTAAGATAGCTCACTCCTTTTTAGGATGTCAGACTAGATTTCTTGTCTATACTATATGAAAAAAAGGCACTAAACTTGCTCCTTGAACCTTGCACCTTTGATTAAAAAGAAGAAATTTCTGATGAAAACAAAATTAGTCCGAATAATATAACAAATTAATGTTTTCGTGACCATGACAAGAACCTTTGTTCGTATTTTGTCCCTATTCATCGCAGATAATTAGATAGATAGCTGGGCGCTGGGGACACGGCAATTGAAATAAAACCAAGTGGACAATAGGTTAAATGCCTTACCTATATATTTGACTATGAGGTAATGTGGACGTCAATAATGGGCAAGCTTGGGCAGGCGGTTCCTGAAACAAAAGCAAAAATACTTATTAAGTGCACAACAATAAACCTGATGTTAGTGATACGTTGCTGTTTAATTAATTTACAGGCCGTGTCCCAACCGAAAGCGATCGTCGCGCTCGGTTCAATCAAGTCGTGGGTGTACAGTCACGAGCACCAATATGTATACACCAAGCAATCTTCGAAAGCGGTTTTCTTGTAAAATTACTATTTCAACGACGACGAGATGCGACATGTACGGTAAAGTCTATGGATTCGAATATGCAATGTGTGTGAAAACATTCAATTTCATTTAATAACTAAGCAGAAAACCGCTTATGAAATTAGTAAACTGTATACATAGTTTTGTTCGTGATTGTACGTCATAATTCATATAAATGACCGTTTGCCGCTTTTGGTTACGACACGGGGTAACGGCTAAAGGCTAAAAATAATTTCTGGATAGAATAAACGTTGAATTACAATTTTAATAGATATTTAATAAAAGAAGTATTTTTTTTAGAGAAGTACACTTGGCTACTAACTAATATTACCTGAATTGATTGCATTGGTATATGCATATTGGCACGCAGTTTTCTCTGTCTAATCTCGCGGCGGACGCAGCACTGGACGCCAAGCAATACGCCGCACACGCAAGAAGATAAGCATCCTGATTAAATGTCACATATAAGTACTAGTGAACAGAGAAGTGAGTGAAGGTTACTGTATGTTAGGATGGCATCTATATGAGTCAAACAAAATTAGCTCTAGTATGAAATACAGTTGTTTACTTTGAAATAAGGACAGAGTTCCAAAAATACTCTTTACTTTGGGAAAATGTACAGAGATTGGGCCTAACTGATATTGTATAGAAATTAAAGGCATACAAATAATCTTACGATATACAGAGACCTTTGGAGCAGGAGATATTAAAGCACTAAGTGTATGTGTAGAGACAGCTCTCAGTCTCTCTTCCATCACTCAGTCCGATCGGACGGCACTCCGACACGTCCAGTGAGATCACACGCAGGTCCAACAGCTTAACATGCTCTGCATTGCACGGGGGTATCACACGGCCAACTTCCAAACACACCAGGACCGATCTCGGAATCGAACCCAGATCCCCACGCGCTCAGCTGTCGCACTTACGACCACGAGACCAACAAGACAGTAAAAAATAAAAGATAAAAAAAACAAAGATATAAATCACTTACCTATATACACTAATACACCAAGATCTCCATTACGATTTGTGCGTCTCAATACAATTCCAGCAATGCATAGTGATATTCCGGTCAATATGCCTACTACAAAAATAACCTGAAAGATAAGGCACATCTATAAAAATAAGCTATAAAATGTGCATAACTTTTTATGCTGATTGCAATACAATGCAATTTGTGTCCCTAATTTAAATGCAGCAAAGCTGCCAGCCTTTTGGGCACATTTCCCATTGACAGAGATGTGGATACATTTTTTGACACCCTATGAGCTCTTCCACTTTTTTACCACTTGTACATAATAGATAATATTTTTTAGTTTTAGGTTGTATATATTGTATTTAGATTTGTGTAATAATTAGATATTAATAAATTATGACTGTGCCAAATTTATAAATAAATAAATAAATTTTATATGTGGTATTTGTGCAGGATTATTAAGATAATTTTAATATACCAGGCATGTCATTCTCTCTTTAGTCTTGAATGTTTACTTGTGTCTACAACAGCATTCTTCATAATAATGTTGCTACATACTGCTGAGAAGGCAACATTGATTCATATGATAAGGACATGGCAGATATTATTATACAAAATAAATTAATCACAATCATACCTGTAGAATATAGTAGCAAACATATTCAAATCCTGGGCAATGGCCGCCACAGGCACCTATTATAGGTACTTCAGGGCTGATAGAGGGTACAGGTGGCACAGGGGAGCGGCTTACAGCCTGCGTATGTGGCTCCGCATCACACAATGGCAGAGAGAAGGCAGAAGCACACTGTGGAAATGAGTATGCTTCTGTTGGTAGGCGATGCGTCGGAATTTTCTCTACTTTCTTGTAATTACGCCAAGTTCCTCCACCATAGGGAGACTGATACACTGGTGAAGGTGGCCCATAATCTCTTATAGTCCCGTTGTAGTAGTGAGGCATCTGAAATATACGGATTACATTGAACAATTAATATGTTTAAAAATAAATTCGACTAATACGAAGCCAGGCCTATTTCAATGTAAATAATTCAGAATTTTGTACATAAAAATCATGAGGTATGTATTTACATGGTACGCATTGTCAGATGTAGAGCTGTCGGTTCCAGCAACTTGATAAACTGGAGTGTTAATATCTTCCGCCCACGGATACTTCGCCCTTTGTTGCGCAGCCGATGCAAATTGCTGTTCACTCCTGGGCACAACCGTCGTTTGGTAAGGGTGAACTGTCCGGGGCGATAGTTGTTGCTTAAACATTCTTCTTTTCAACGTTACCTAAAAATATTTACATTTAATATACAAAACAAACAGAAACAATATTGCAACGTGGGATACAATGGAATATTTTCCTATCGTACTCCAGATACTCAATTACCTCATTATGTGATAAAAGATTGTTCTTCTTTTATTTATAGTAGTTTTCATTAAGCCTTATCACTTTAAACATACATAATAGTCCTAAATTAAGTCAAGTTGGAACCATCACAGTGTTTACAGTATTTATCTGTTTACTACTCATTGAAGAACAGAATCGCCGCCATGTTTTTATGTTTCAAATCGAACGAGCAGAAATGAATTTTATTGTATTTTCGATTTCATTCGTTCGTTATGATCGACTTCGTTCCGTTTCAACTACGTTTGTTTTCTGATGGGTACTTGTATTTTGTTCGGGTTGTCGTGTTTTCTCTCTCATGAGTGTCATTGCTTCGGGGCACAGAGTACATTTTTGTATAGGGTACTTCGGGGCACAGAACATATGTACTCTAGCGAGCTTCGGAGACCCAAGATACAGGGTCCTCCCAACGTGCAAAATTTTTTTATAAAACTCAAACTCTTATGTTTACACGGGGCCAACAGTGAGGCCGCACTGAATCAGTCTGAATCCGAGTCTAACGGCCAGCGCTGGCTTCGATTAAACCACAGACATGTGAAGAGTAGGTGTAAATTTGCCTTTTAATAATTTGCGTCGAGTCCCAGCAAAATACTGCGTTTAAAGAGCCTTAAATTTAGTAATTGCATTCATTCATTCATTCGTTCGTCATTTCTGACATTTTATAATTCATTCATTCCGCTGGTAGCAAGTCCGCAATTCGCCAAAAGTCAGTCAGAGAATAATTTGTTTGAAGTCAAAATACCTAAATAATGCATTGAAACGCATACAATTTGTAAGACTTGAAAATAATTGTTTTATGTTATCGAAAACAATGCCCAGAAAATATACGTTCCTGGACAAAAGGTAACGAGTACGGCCTTTTATTTTTGATAGTTGTCTTGAACAAGAAGAACAAACAATGGGAACTAACTAATGGAATAATAACATTTTATGTAATGATGGTATTGTTAAACGGGAACGGTGCAATGAGTGCCAATGATGCCGGCGAGAAGTCGGTTCCAGCCGCTAACTGTTATTGCAGAGATTACATTCGCGGTTGTTGCACACGAGAAAACTGTCGTTTCATTCATGTGATACCTCCAAAAGCATGTCTCAAGGAACTGTTTCGATTTTGCCATGATTTTCAAAACAAAGGCTGTTATAGACCGAACTGCAAATTCATACACTGCACAGTAGAAGAAGAAGATAATTTCTATGGCACAGGCGTATTACCTCGTAATACGCGGAACTCACCAGTATGTCAAGCCCTTGCACTCAATGCCTGTTCTAATCAAGACTGTCAATATATTTACTCACCTGATGTAAGTGGTAATGAGATTGTTTCAGTAGTTAGTATGCCACCACCACAACTGCATTACAATCGCCCACAACCATCAATTCGAGACGATGATTCCCCTCCAGAAGCTAAATTGAGAAGGTTTGCATTTGAAGAAAATGGTTTAGATAAACAGGTTTTACAGGCATCCAATTTATGCTCAAATTGTGAAGTTTTGGATCATAAAATAAAGTTACTTCATGATAATATAAGTGTATTACTGAAAAAAGTGGGCGACTTGACTGAAAAGAATGTTCAGTTAACTTCTATGAATGAATTTTTACTAGAACAGACAGCTGCAATGAGAACTGGCCAGCCTTGTGTGATTACTTCTAGACATGGCACTTCAGCACCTGTGTCTATGGCAACTGTTAGTGTCACACCGGTAGTGAGCCTTGCTGGTGCTCTACCAGCATTAGTCCCTGCAGCAGCCACACCAAATTTGGCTTTGGCTCCTGCTGCTTCTCGTGCTCAACTATTAACGCCTGCTCCACAAATACTAACAGTAAGCACAACCCAACAGCTTATGGGTAACTCTGGTGCCCTGATAGTCACAAGTGCTGGTGCCCAACAATTGATGCAAGTGAGTGACTCAGGCACACTGATGGGTGGAGGACAAACTGTTGTCGCAGTTCCAGCTCAGTTAACCTTAGCACAGCCTGCACAACAGCTTATGAGCAATGCATCTCAAACAGCAGTCCAGCAGCTCGTCCAGCAATCGGCATTACAACCACAACTAGCAACTCAACATCAAGCAAACCAGTATGCAGCTCAGCAATCGGTTCAACATTTAGCTGCTCAGCAATCTGCACAACATCTTGCGCAACAATCAGCTCAACATTTAGCTGCTCAGCAGTCTGCCCAACACTTGGCAGCCCAACAGTCAGCACAGCACTTGGTAGCCCAACAGTCTGCGCAACATATGGCTGCTCAACAGTCAGCTCAACATTTAGCTGCTCAGCAATCTGCACAGCACTTAGCCGTACAGCAGTCAGCACAACATTTGGCGGCGCAGCAATCTGCGCAACACTTGGCTGCACAACAATCAGCTCAACACTTGGCTGCACAACAATCAGCTCAACACTTGGCTGCACAGCAATCTGCACAGCACTTAGCAGCCCAACAGTCTGCCCAGCATTTGGCGGCTGCAGCCCAACAATCGGCGCAACAACTGGCTGCTGCAGCACAGCAGTCGGCCCAGCAGCTAGCTGCTCAACAATCGGCACAGCAGCAGCTTGTCCCCTCAGCTCAACAACTCGTACATCAAACCTCCACCCAGCAAATTACTATTTCCAGCACTAGTCAGCCAATGGCATTAACAAACTCTCAGGCTCAGCCAATTACATTCCCAATGATATCTCAAAGTATACTTCCACATTGAAAGTACCGAATTAAATAAAACTGATTATCAAAAGCTAGTAATCATTATGATAGGAATGTATTTATAAGCATGTAGCCATAATAATATGCAAAGTGTGGGTTGATAGAATATGGAAGAATTGATTCACCTTAGTTCTTACTAACTAATGAATTTATTGTCTTTTTAAACCATAAAGTAAGCAGTATTTTTATATTATTGTAGTTGTAATTTATGCTATCAGAACCTAAAATTAGGTAGATTGCAAAAGACCAGTGCAACTGTTTCAGCTAAGATTTAAATATTTACCAGTTTTAGCTTTAATGTTTCTTTTATGTAGGTAAAACTTAATATTAAAATCAGACCTCACATTTCCATTGTGTGAGGATGGACCTATTTTGGTACATTTTTTCTGTGGTGTGTTTTCATGTATACGATATTACGATATTATTTTGGTGTTCACATTCAGTATAATTTATTTAAATAACGTGATTTTTTCAAGTAGGCGTGTATAGTTAAATACCTAGTGGAAAATTTTCCCACCCGAAAATAGAACCCATTGTTGTTGATGTCGAAAGAATAAAATACATCCCTGTATTATTTCACCAGCCAATGATATTGCTTTTAAGGATCAAATTCTTCAAAAGCCAATCATGCATGTATTGTTTATCCAAATCGGTCCGTGACTCTCGGTACCGAGCCTAGAGACAAGCAGTTCACATGCTTTATTATAAGTTTTGTATGGATTCACCGGTGCCTGGTCGTGGTCGGCAGCTCATTTGCGCCGAGCCATATAGTTCCGGATTTGGACATCCACGCCTGCTTGAAATATTCACTAAATGTGATGCTGAGTTTTTTACATTTATTGGTGTAAAATAATCAGAGCCTACTACGTACTAGTTGCTTGACTTATTGTGGGCTGTAAGAAATAGGTACCTATGTAATTTATTTTTTTAATTAAAAGGTTTGAAATATATTTATTGTTAAATTTTATTTTCCCCCCCCCCCCAAAAAAATACAAGTACCTTTTTAAAGATTACATGAACGTTTTTACTCATAAACCAAATATCGTTTCCAGTCATCAATCATAGGTAGGTACATTTATTAAAATACATAATATATTTTTATCAAATTCATGGTCAACAACACGTGCCCTCCTTCACAGGAGGGCACGTGTTGTTGTGACCATGAATACAGGCTGATTATTATTATAATAAAATAACATTTCGAGCATAGAAATTGTTTTAATTTATTTAGGAATGTATTAATTTGTTTTTCTTAATTATTTCTGGTAAAATGTTACATGTCTAATTATTTGTCATGACTAGCCGACTGTAGTTACTTGTTGCATTTTTTGTCTAGAGCTTGGTAAGGTAGTAACTTATTTTTATGGCGTAGGTAATGTATTATTTCTTGTCGTGTAAAATGATGGTAATTTCAGCCAACTTTAATCAAGAAAATAGTTTCTAACGTTGATACTAGAACTCCAGTTGCTGCCCTTTTTATGGATATGTCTAAAGCATTTGACCATGTGGATCATGGTATACTGCTGAACAAATTAGAACGCTATGGAATAAGAGGAAATGCTCTAGAACTATTAAAATCTTACCTTTGTAATCGCACTCATATTACAATAATTGACAGGCTATGTAAAAGTTATAAAACTGAAACTTCTTATATGTCACGAGCTAGAAAAACTACTTATGGTGTTCCCCAAGGCAGCATTCTCGCCCCTCCGTTGTTTAATATGTACATAAATGACATGCCTAAGATCAGTAAACATCAGATGGTCCTGTTTGCTGACGATAGCACTATTCTATTCTCTGGAAATGACATTGATATTCTCGAAAATAACATTAATAATGATCTTAAAAATATTATAAATTGGTTAGTTAATAATAATTTAAAAATAAACTTGACAAAAACTAAAATTATGACTTTTAATCAACGAACAAATAAACCAAAACTAAATATAACATATGACAATGTAAAAATCTCAGAAACTGATACCACTAAATTTCTAGGTATCTACTTAGATAGTCATCTGACATGGAAAAATCATATTGACGCGCTATCAAAGAAGCTTAGCCAATTTGCGTATGCTCTGTATAACCTATCAAAAATGGTTAACCGCTTTACGGTACAAATAGCGTACAACGCTTATGTGGCATCTAGTATTAGGTACGGCATTATTTTCTGGGGCAACTCTACAGATAGGGAGATTGCTTTTAAGGCTCAGAAGAAATGTTTACGATCGTTTACTAAACTACACTCGACCGATAGTTGCAAGCCGTTGTTCAAAGAACTAAACTTACTTACTTTGCCGTCTATGTACATTTATGAAATGGGAGTATTTGTACGCTATAACTTCCATTTATTTGAGACCCTACGTTCACGACGCTGCCAGAATGTCATTCGTACTGACCCTCATAAAACGGCATTTTTTGGTAAAAGTGTGCTCGGTATGACCTCTAAAATATACAATAGCATACCCGTAGCTATTAGGAATAAAGAGTGTCTGGTTTCCTTCAAAAAATATTTATTTAAATTCCTCCTAGATAGATGCTACTACTCTATCGCAGAGTTTATTGCTGACAAACGGAGATACGAAGATCCGACTTGCTAATTAATGAATACTAATAATTTTGTAATGAACTCATTATCAATGTGACATAATACTTTGACTAATATTAATATACGTTTTAAATTGTGACATTTTACTAATTCATTGACATACCCATTTTTTTTTTTTTTATTGTAATCTGATTGTATTTGAAATTATTAATTGATTCTTATTATTTGTTTGTTATAACCTAATTTTGTACGCCATCTCTTGGCAAAACATAGTGAGCATGTTGTCTAACCATAATTACTATCTGGAAATTAACCTATGTTTTACAGAATAAATGATTTGATTTGAAAAAAAAAAAAAACTTCCTATATTATAGAGGAGCGTTAGTATTTAATGTCCTTGGAAATGAGATTTGCAGCTGTCAGTGTCTTCTACATTTACTGGGATTCATAATATAGGTCTTTTTGCAGTGTAAAAACTTTATGTAAGTAGTATTTTAATCATCAGTGATTACTTGGGACTTTCTGAAGTGGCATTCATTTTTCTTATATTTCAGAATTTTGCCGCGAACACCTAGTATAAAATCCCCGGTGGTATCAAAGGCTATTGCTGTTATATTTTCAGGAGCATTGTCGACTAATTTTAGATTCCCTGTATCATTTTCATGAAAATACATCAAGTCGTCACTAGCTATAAACACGTTGTCATTGTGGACGGCTATTTGCGCCATGCCATCGTACGTGACGTTACCAATACAAATTGGCGATGAAAGGGAAGATTTCAATACGAATAATTTTTCATCTTTTAAGTAATAGAAGTTGTTATTGTCATCAATAGTCAATTCGTTCAGTGCTTCAAGACTATTGAAACGTATTTTCTTCATTTCCCCATCTAGCAAATAAAGTTCTTCGACACCGTCATTGCTCTCTGTAATATATTTGTTGCTGTCCTTGTCTACAAATATCATATCCAGTTTGAAGGTGCTGCTAGAGACAGGAGTGGCATCGTGACTCTCGTAATTGTACTTAAATATACCCTTTCCTGTGCCGAAGTAAACTTTCTTCTCGTTTTTATCGACGGCAATAGAGTAACTGATGTCATCTGGTAAACCTATGACAAATAAAATAAGCATGATTTTGGTAACGTACCTACTCTTTTAGCAACACAAAGGTATGCACGCGCTAACTTAGGTCTCTCCCTTGTGGGCGAGACAGTAGAGCCTTGCGATGTGGACATTCCAGTATGTTAACTAGGTGTTGGTTTACAGGTTACTTAAACACATAAAGCTGGAATATATGGCTTGCCCCTTCATTACCGGGATTTATATTAAGAATAACTGGGGAAAATGAGCACTATACGCCTCTGCCTACCCCCGAGGAATACTAGCGTGATATTTGATTAAGTATACCTACCTATGCACCGCATGCTATATGAGCGGACCGAGCATTTAACACATTCAGGAGGAGCTTGTAAGTACCGAGATACATACAATTACAAGCTATTAGGTTCCACGGGGCGCGAATCGAGTTCCTTTTCGATATATTTTAAATATTACCTACAATCAATTTTATGCATGTAAAAAACATCTCACCTGGTACTTTCTGAGGAACTGCAGTTTTGAATTTTATAACATGAGTGTTAAAGTAGTATCCATTGTCGTGTCGTCCAGACTCCACGTAGAATAAGTTGCCATAGACATCATAGTGGGCGTCAGTGGGGTACGCATCACCGACATCATACGTATTCGTCACATTGTAGTGGTTGTTGTGGATATTTAATTCTGATTGACACGCATCTCTAGGCAGGTCAAATGCGACGCACAGTAGAAAGGACGACAGAACTGCTAATACAACTCTAAAATTACCCATTTTAAGAAACTACAACATAATATGAGGAGAACTTTTGTAAAAGTGTCTGTTTCTCTCCCGTGCTGCTCCGTTTCTAACAGCTGCGCACAATGTAAAAAAAAACAATCCCTAATCAGTTTTATTATATTGTTGCCCCTATGATATCAACGGTAATAATATATAGAAAAGGTATAACAGCACAATTAATCATAGTTATTAATGTAATAAAGTATTATGTATTTTATAAAAAGGCGATACATAAGTTATTTACATTGTAATCATCATAATTACCTACATTCTGTAATCTTATGCAGTTTGTAATAATAAGTCATCTGTACTTTATGTAAATAATATTCATAAATTATTTTTAATTCCTATGTATAAATAAAATAAAATCTATTCAAGAATAAAATAATACTTTAAAGTACCGATAGGGTATTTTATAATATACATTATGTTTATCACTAAGGACAGACTAAGGTCTCATTCACACGTTGAGGATTAGTACCTACGATATTTAATTTTGGGATCACATGACAGTTTCATACTGCGTTTGTTTTTAACCATAAAAGCGGATATCGATGTGTGATCCCAACTTAAAATATCGTACCGAGTATCACCGTGTGTACGGGGCCTGATAGTAAGTAAAATGTGTTCATTTACACATCCTTACCAAATTGAGAAATTTGCCTCTTAAATTAATCACTCTTTTTTTTTATATCTACTACACAAGTAGTTCACTAAAAGCCTCCAAATGTTTTTTTACTAAGTACATAGCAACCACGTCGAGTGAGCTTTGACCTCTGATAAACGGTAGTCTGATACAAAACCAGGGGCCCAGCTTTAATTGTTCCAGTGCGGACATGAGATCCAGTATAAAGGTCGAATAGTGCGACCAAGAAGGCATGCGACATTTTTTTCTAAAGGAAAAGAACGCTTGGCTACATATCTACTGGTACTTATCGACACAACAAAGAGTGGAGAGCTCCATTTCCAATATTAGCAAATGAGATCAGCATAGCTATTCACAACTCTTCGATACGCTTCCGTGCCGGATCCAGCATCATTCAATGTGCGGCAATCCAAAACTCTTAAATGTTGCCAGTTCAAGTCAAATAGACGAACTTCTTCCGTCAGCTAAGTATTTGCTGTCGGGAGAAAGGCAAATCAGGTAACCGGAACTGTGTCAATTTCGACACGGCAGCCCAGTGGCGTAACTATACCATCTGAGGCCCTTGGAAAATCCATTGCACGGGACGCCAATTATTTTTTTCTAAATTAAAAAAAAATGTTAGGTTACTTTTGAGGTCGCAGCCTCTTGGGCCGGGGCCCGTGGAATTTTGCCAGTCCTGCCCCCTATAGTTACGCCACTGCGGCAGCCAATCGAATATTAGTGCATAGCTTTGCAGGTGGCCCTACTTCCTCTCACTCTGTTTAAGTACTATTTACTATACTAACAAGCAAGACCTGTGGCAGACGCGGCCATTTTATTTGCGAGATGCAAGCAGGACGGTAAATACCTACGGATTTATAAAAACAATACTGAGTCTCGTGTCATCTCGCTCCCACTTTTTATGACTACGGCTGTCACAAATGTTGACAAACACTTGAAGCCAGATCTCATCTATAAATTTTTCAGTCTAATTTCACAAAAAATATGTAATAATACGTAGTGAGAATTTGTCTCAGCCGATAATTTTAGGGTTTTATTTTGACTATAGGCTTGTTATCTTATATAAAAGAATCGGTAAATAGGTACCTACATATTAATAATTTTGTTCACAGTTATTTGTGTCGTCATTAACGTTGTTCTCATTATTTGGACCTATCTCTTGACATTGTAAGTACGACGGGAGACGACCTTGTCTTTCGCCTTTAATCTTGTGAATTTTCCATCTGTGACCTTGTAAAATTTTCCTGAAACAGAAGGGCCCTCATAATACATGAACATAATAATATTTTTTAACAATTTGGTTTACAAGAAATACTCACTTAGTATTAAACTTCTTATGGCAGATATCACATTCTACGGTGCCTTGCCTTAAATGTATATCTTTAACGTGCCTTTTCATGTCATGCTGGTATGAGAAAGCCTTGTCACAATAAGTACACTGGAAAACATAAAAAAATACAATATTATTAACAAATATGGACGCCTATAAACAGTGAACTTTTGACCGACTCAACAGTAGTTTAGTCATATTTAGAAATGGTAGAATGTATTTGAGACTGCACTAACAGTCACTCCGGGACCGATTGCTGTCAATGGCAGTGCTCTCGAGATTGTTCGAGAATACGTTGCAAGAAGAACTTTGAGGCATACAATACTGAATGAGGTAATCCGCCAGAGAATCTGAAGTTGTCGATATATGTAGCTTACAGAATCTGAAGTGGCAATGGGTTGGCTATATTATATAGCTGTAGAATCGATGAGTGTTAGGGGGTAGATATGATTTTGTGACCGCGAATCAGCGTAAGGTATGGTACCCTCAGGCTAGGTGGAGCGGCTTCGCAGGGTGGCTAGTAGCAGCTGGATGAGAGTTGGCCAGAATCAAGCTTAATGGCGCAGAATTGGAGGTCTATGTTCAACAGTGGGCTGCAGGCTGTAGGCTGATGATGATGACCCGTATTGAACCAATTGTCGCCTATCCAAACACTATGAGCACTTCTGTCCTCACACACCAATCTTTTGACCGGCTGGTGACTTTACATTCAGTCAAAAAAGTATCGGGAATGGATGATTTGTTTATGGTTCCAAATTCAAGTTTTTGTTTTTTTGTAGTTGTTAGATTGGCACAACTGTTTTCCATTTCGGCGCGGAGTTTGAGTTGCATCTGTTATTTATATTAAATACAGTGCTGGTTTTAGTAATATCATATATAGTGTGTATTGCGAATTTCATAATGGACAAAAATATCGAACAAAGAGTTTGTCTTAAATTTTGCATCGCCAATGGAATTTCGTGTTCGGAGTCACTGAAAATGTTACAGAAGGCTTACGGTGAATCGACTTTATCAAAAACTCGTGCTTATGAGTGGTTCAAAGCGTTCAAAAGCGGTCGAGATGTGATGGAAGATTTGCCTCGCTCTGGTAGGCCGTCAACGTCTGCAACTGAAGTTAACATCGCAAAAGTGAAGAAAATAGTGACTGAAAATCCCCATTCAACTCTGAGAGAGATAGCCGCCGAACTTTCTGTATCTCACGAGTCGATCCGTACCATTTTAACTAATCATTTGGGTATGAAACATGTTGCTGCTCGGCTAGTCTCAAAAGATCTGAATTTTCTCCAAAAACTCAATCGCATGAAAGTCGCTGAGGACATCCTAGAACGAGTCAGTTCGGACCCAACATTCATGAAACGCATTGTTACTGGTGACGAGACGTGGGTTTACGAGTTTGACATGCAAACTAGTCAACAAGCTTCGGAGTGGCGCCTTCCAACTGGACCGAAACCGAAAAAACCACGCCAAAGTCGATCAAAAGTCAAAGTCATGTTGACTGTTTTCTTTGACTATCGCGGTGTTGTGCACTCTGAATTCTTACCGGAAGGTCTAACGGTAAATAAAGAATATTATTTGAGCGTTATGCGGCGTTTAAGAGAGCAAATTCGACGAAAAAGGCCAGATTTGTGGAAAGAAAATTCTTGGATTTTGCACCACGACAATGCGCCTTCGCACAAGGCTATCATTGTGAACGAATTTTTGACCAAACACTCAACAAATACCATCCAGCAACCACCATATTCACCAGATATGGCTCCTGCTGACTTTTTTCTTTTTCCTAAACTCAAATTACCACTTCGTGGCACCCGTTTTCAATCGATAGAAGACATAAAGGAGAATTCGCGGCGAGAACTGAACTCAATTCCGGAAGCAGCGTTTAAAAAATGTTTTGATGAATGGATTATTCGTTGGCGCAAGTGTATCGTTTCTAAAGGAGCATACTTTGAAGGTGATAAAATAAATTTGGATGAATAACAGACATTTTGTGTATTATTGATCTTTTCCCGGTACTTTCTTGACAGAGTAGTATAATTGAGGTAAAACAATATGATCTCTGTAACTGTGGAGATACGGTTTCAAATTGAGTGAAGCATAAAATAGATTTTAGACTATATTCATTACATTGAACATCGATGTCCAACTTTATAGTAAAGTTAAAGTTAAGGTAGCGTAATGACGGGCGCACACTTAAATATCCTTATTGTTAGCCTGATGCTACATGTTCTATGATAACTAAAGATAAGCCAGAAAAAAAAAAGTGTTTCGGTAATCTTCGTGTTTCCGAATTAGCACGAATGGCGCACCGTAGAGTAACCCCCCACAAAGTCAATGCTTCTAAGTTTTGTACGATTAATGTTGCCGATTATCATTTCTCACTAAAAACTTTTGAACCGTGTTAACATAATGTTAAATATAATGTTATAGCTCATAAATAACATTATAATCTATAATTAAAAAAAAAATACTCAAGTACTTTCATGGTTGTAACAGTAACAACTCTATATAGACCTCATCATCGCGCGATCGGGTATCGGAAGATTAACGATGATTCCCGAAGCGCATTCTTTTCCGTGGAGGTCTGTAGGTAAGGTTTGAAAAGAGAGAAAATTCAGTTAATACCTTAAATGGTCTTGTAGTGCTATGCACATGTCGCATATGCTTAGCAAGATTACTGGATGTAGTAGTAGCTTTAGGACATTGAGTGCATTTAAATGGTTTATCAACTAGGTGGGATCTTTTGTGCACCTTCAGAAGATCCATTGTTCGACCTTGGTACGGACAAACGTCGCATTTGAACGGAAATACATTTTCGTGGATGGCCCTGTAAGGAAAAGTATTTATAGATAAAAAATAATATGGGTGACTTTCTTAAGGGTTAGAAAGACATGGATAAAATGGAGGGAGTGTTCCTCAGCTATGGTACAGCAAATGCGAATTTAAAATAGTAATCAATAAACCACCGTAATAAAATAAAATAGATAGTTTGTGGAATTTTGAATTATATTTTCTAACAAAGGAACATCATCCATATCTACACTTAAAAATAATAAATATGATTCGTAATTTGTTACTATATTTCCTATCTGTTACCTTTCAGACCTTAATGGCTGAATGTATTTCGAACAAATTCAGCACACAGGAAAGCCATTACCTGGTTTAGGAGATACAATACTTTGCATTCTGATAGTATGTTTCCATGGGATAATTTCCAACCTCCATGTGGGGCAAGTGGCTGGCAAAAGCTAGTTAACAATAAATTTGTCATATCATACCTATGAACAAGAAGACTAGCATTAGAATATGCAGTCTTTCCACAGATGTCGCAAAGAAACTTCCTCTTGGTTACTTCACCAGGTGGCTTTGACACATCAGTTGATTGTGCATTGCACTTGATAATGTGTCTGCTGTAGGTGGCCTGCCGAAATAACATTTAATGATTAGCTATATAAAACTAATTCCCCCATTTTATTTAAGTTATGTGGCATCAATCTAATTGTTTAAATAATAATACCAAGTTCTTTATGGTATCTATAAGTTAAGAAATTAAAAAATAAAATTGTCTATGTCATGGGTACTTCTTTGCACATAGTTCATTAAAAGAATTCATACATGAGAAACTGACCATAACATGGAATTCTTCACCACAATTTGAGCAACCCCAAAGAGAGAGAAGTTCAGAGTTATCCATAGTAAATTCAGGTGAAGGAATGTTGTAAGAGTCTTCACTGTCTGCTTTGGCATCATCAGCATCCTGACCCTCTTCATAATTATGACAGTCTTGAGTAAATTCTGTGCAATAATCAACATATAAAGAACTGTTTAGAATTGTAGTAGTTGTCCATAAAGAAGCAAAGCCCTTTGGGCCTAGCATAAAAGCACTGAGTAAATTTAATTTCCTATTTGGTAATAAGATTTGGTCCTACAAGAATGTCTCATCCCATACCTTTCTTTATAGATATTTCAATCAGTAGTTTGTTGGTCCTCTGACACATTTCTCTGAACATTATACATCCATTTAAAAGATCCAGACAGTTTTGACACATATGTTTTGATAAATTGTCTGCATTATTTAACTGAAAACAGAAAAGATGTTTTTAATGGGTAACTTTTTAAATTTTTCTTTTGACTGTAACTGTTTTTTTTAAATTATCTTTTAAACATTAGTGCAAAGGGTTTTAACTTTTCCAGAGTCTAAATAAAAAATTGACAGAATATTTATAACTTACAGTTATGCCTGAAAAGTTCTTTATTTCGTCAGGGATATTGGGTTGTACAAAATTGTTGAATATTGGTATGTCTCCTGGTTCGTCGTTGCATATTCTACACATACATAAGTTTGCTTTATTAATTTTAGGGCTGGAAATGAAATGAAACACAGGTTTGATAAATAAAGGCTAAGAAAAAAGGCAGATGACATAATTAAATGAATGTATTCCTTTCAATAATATCTAATGTTATCCCTTGGCTTTTATAGGTAAAAGAAAAACAAACAGTTAGTAACATTAAATTGTTTAGGAAAGTATACGTACGTTTTCTTGATCTTGCTCTTTTTCTTTTTTTTACTCTTTTGGAGAGCATTAGCAAATAACATAGACTTGAGTAATAAAAGGGAAGTCATAATTAATTGGTTTTGTAATGTTTTTGCCGAGCTTGATAGAAAACAACGATCACTGGAGAAAAAGAAGAGACTAAGGAATTATTTCGGACAGCAGGACAGCTTGAATGTTATGTTTTTGAGTTTCATATTGCTAAACTCCTTTCACTTATAATTATTGTATATAGCCATCTTGCTTGTATGCTAAAATATCTGTTATTACAGCCGGACTGAAATGAACTGAAGTGCCTGCATGTCAATGTCTTTTCTTGACATTGACTTAGCCAGAGATTAAAAATCTTAAAGTCGGCTCTACTCGGTTGGTATTTGCCGCAAGTTACCTGTAACCCCTAGCCCTTACGCACAAACTGGTGGATGTGTTGCATGCACTTGCCACAAGATTCCTTTCATTTGACCGCTTGCTTCGATTAACTATTAGAGCTGAAAAAGCTCGACCATATATAATAATGTACTCTGTGAGCTCGACTGATGAAACCTACGCTCCGCCCAGCAACGATCCAGTAAGTCCAGTCCAAAACACCGAGCGTGTCCGAGAGCTTTCAACTCGAACCTCGGCAGAGTTTCAAGTGCCTAGGGAGCTCCGTGGACTGTTTTATTAATCATAATAATATTATAATTTCCCTACCTTTGTCTCTACAAACTAATCGTGACAAATTGACAATAAAGCGAAAAGAATTTTAAATTATTTCATTCAATGTGATTCAATCCAATGAACTATCGGCCACTTTTGATTGTAAGTTTGTCTGTCAAAGTGTCAGTCAAGACCAGTCAAGACAAGAGAAATGATTATTGGTAAATATTATGAAAAATCTACAATTTAAATAAGTAATCGTGTGAAAATAAAAGACTATATAATGGCAGTCTATTTAACGAAGAAGATGCTATCGAAGATGAATAAATTGAAATATCCATGTAGCTCGTCTGCTGAAAATGAGGCAAGCATTCGTGATGATCCTTGGCCTAGCCTGATATTGGAGAGCAAGTAAGTGACTAGTCGTTTAAAATAAGTTCGCCTTTAGTTCAGTGTCGCACAGCATTGCAAAGGCTCCTCTTCTCTTCTTTCAAGTGTCTTTCAATGTTTGGATAATTTTATTTAGAGTTTATCTAACCTATTCTGAGCTAAAACTTCTTTATTGTTTTGATTACAGTAAGAACATGCTGCATTTATCTAAAGAGATGATATGCAGGGTGTGTGCCAGGAGTGCCTGTAATCCTCTGAGTGATCAAATAGATGGCTATGATATCATGAGTGCCATTAGGAGTATTTCTAATATTACAGTGAGTTGCACAAAGTTTTGTTACTTCTAGGACTGCTGACTGTTTTTATTATAAACAATACTGATACAAGTTTGATGTGGTATATATCTCAGCAATTGATATAAAAGTACTTAACTTTTACCTAAAACTTTTTAAATTTAGAATCTTATTATTTTTTAGATAGTCACAAAATGAATTTTGAGTCAATTCAGTATGCTTGCAAACAATTTTACTTACTATTGTTTACTAACATTGCAAAGAAATATAGAAAAAATGCACATTTCAAGCAAAAAAAGGAAACTTAAAGTCACTAAATACACCTGTGCAAAAACTTTTATATAAATTCATAAATATTATCTAATCAGTAAGTTATGATAACATAAACATGACATAACATTGCACCTTGTTTCTCTGAAGAGTTGGCAGAGGTCTGTTTCTGGTTAGGTCTGGATTTGTGCCTGGTGAACATGGGTGTACTATAGTTATACCTCTGCCCGCTAGTTATAACAATGAAAACCTTTGAACTTTTACAGATAGAAGTTGATGATTCTCTTCCCAAATTCATCTGTACGGAGTGTTTGGAAAATCTCAAAGTAGCAATAAATTTTAAAAGAACTTGTGAGGCCTCTGATAAGAAATTCAAGAAAATACTGAATCCAACAGGTAATTACGACTTTACTATTTAGACAGAGATTACAGTTGCTTTCCTTCTAAAGATTTAGATCTTTTTAACATAGTAACAATTCAATTAATAATCCAGTGGAGGAGTTTTAATCAATAATATGATTTCAGAACAGACAATTCTTTTAAACCCTTTGAAGGAAACTGAACGAGACAAAATAGAAGTTTTATTGTTATTATGTCTATAGGTGTTCAGTGCCCTTGAATGTGTTAAGTTATGTATCAGGTGCCGTTGCTTTTGATTGCAACCATTGGTTTATTAAAAGCATATTTAGAAATGATAATATTTACTAAAAATACATGTTTCTTTCCAGGCAATCCAGTCACACCATCATATCCATATTCCAAGCATGACTTCCAACTGATACTGCATCAGATCAAACAGAAAAGGATGAAGATTGAAGAAAAGGTAGCTAAGGAACAAATGAGGAGAGAAAGACTGCAACAAAAGAAATCACCCAAAGTGAAACAGTTCAAATGTTCACCTTGTGATTTGACATTCCCAAATAAGGTTTGTATATTTATAAATTGGTGCTGTGCCCCGTCTACACCATGTTGAATAAACATAAATACATAAAATCATGCATTTTTCCCATGGACCCCTGAAACTGCAGAACGCCACCTGCTACAATCTACTCTTCGTTTACAATCATACACTCACACAGTTTACGAATGTGGAATAAAATAATATGTCAATACTAAAATTCTAAAACATATCCCGATACTGTTATATGAATATGTTATAGATATTATGTGGTTCTCAAGATATAGACATTGTTTCTTGTTATGACATCAAAGAAAATATTCCATGCTAACATGGAATATTGAAGTAAGAAGTTTTAATTGTAATAAAACATAATGTTCCGTTTTTAAAGTAAGGTGGTCCACCATCATTATAATCATCATTCTCCTACCCTTATCGCAATTTATTTGAGGTTATTAGTCGTCATTGCGGTAGTCATTCCCTTTCTAGCCATATCATCTTTCACACAATCCCTCCATCGTTTCTTTGGTCTTCCTCTATTTGTATAGCCATCCACATTCATTCATTCTCCACCATGGTGGTCCACATATTTATTTTCATTAAGCTTATCATTGATTAGGAAAAACTGATGGCCCACCGGCGCGAGCGCCAGTGTATGCGTCGCGCGTGCGACATCTGCGGCCAACTAGTGCTGAGCATCGCACAGCACATGCGTCACATACACAAACAGAGTGCGCCCCATCAGTGCCCCACTTGTGGCAAAGAGTTCGCCATTATTGCTAGATTGAAGAACCACATGTAAGTATACTTTATTTTTAATCCTTAATGCACAATAACATTACACAAAAGCGTACTTATTGCTTTTATCATTTTCTGCCAGTCTTTTGTAGGTAACCCTATGGAAGACTTACTGTGTAAAAGTTAAATAAGGTTTTGAGTTATATTTGTCGAATGCTTCAAGACACGCGGTTCAGGGTTGTCATATAGCAGGTTCATAAAGGTTGGTAACATCTTTAACGCTGGTTTAGGAAATCCGGGCGTGATGTAGCCAGAGAAGTCAACACAAAGAGAGATGTGTGGAAGACACAGGGTGACATTTGTCTAGCGAAGGCACAGAGTAAAAAAGTAACTTGTCAAAACATCATCTGCCTGGCCTTTTCCCAACTATGTTGGGGTCGGCGATCAGTCTAACCGGATGCAGCTGAATAACAGAATACATGGAGCGACTGCCTATCTGACCTCTACAACCCAGTAACTGGGCAATACGTTACCCCTTGGTAAGACTGGCTGTCAGATTTTCGGGCTTCTGACGACCCGTAACGACTATTAAAGATGCACAAATGACAGCCGGGACCAACGGCTTAACGTGCTTTCCGAGGCAAACATGACAATAATTTGTTACGTACAATTAGCAAGTCTTTAACTAAATCTTGAACTCTGTACAGGCTGGTCCACACAAACACATTCAACTTCTTCTGCGACCTGTGCCCCTACAAGTGCAAACACAAGTACTACCTGGTCATGCACATGCGGACTCACACCGGCGAGAAGCCGTATAAGTGTGCGCAGTGTCCCGCCACCTTCGTCAACCCATCCAATCTAAACAAACACAAGCTCACGCATCAGGCCAAGGCTTTTAAAGTAAGTATTAGTTGTTACACTTAATTAATAAATGTTATTTATCTCGTACTTTGTCGTAGCGTAATTTTTGTCACTGTCCGGAATTTTCAAACTATAAGTGTAGTGAATGTGATTAATCTAGGCTCTAGACTCGCAAAATTACCATGTTGTCATCAAATAAGGCTCCACTTGATTCAGTAATTAGTCGCCAAATGCCGCTACATACCTGCAATGATTCGAATCGTCGGTTTTAAGGCAACAACATGACACGTGACAACCTAATTCAGCATTGTCCTAAGGCTGTATCAGGTTTTCATGTGTCACCTTCAGGCTTAAAACAGCTGGCGAATCGAATCATTGCCTAAAGACACGTAATGAAACGTAAAATAAAATTTCTCCTTAGTGTGCCATGTGCGAGAAAGCGTTCCGCACGAACACGGCGCTGCGGGAGCACCACGAGGCCACTCACATGAACATCAAACACACGTGTAACTACTGCGGACGTGACTTCTGTTATAAGTAAGTATCCACGTTAACCCACATTTACACACTGTACACTCAACAAAAGGGATTGGTAGTCAAGGTACCCCGCTAACTGCTTCTCAACTCTTGATTCAGCTGGTCCATAAGAACTGCAGTCCAACTGCGGCCTATTTTGTAGAGAAACACATAGCCAAGGTTACATAAACAAGGTTATTATTCAAATTGTGCCTTTGTTAAAAAGTTACGCACCCACTCATTAATAGTGAATAAAACTTGCGTAGTGCATACATAGATGGTTATTTCTTGCTTGTATACCAAATTGCTTTTTTGACTATACCAAAATGTACAGGTCTTTTCACAGGGGACTACTACAAACTTAATTTGATGAGTAGAGGACTTTATCTTAAGTGGACCTGCGTGTCACACGTTGACTGCTGAACAATGTTTTACCTGAAATGCTTTATTATCTTTCTCCTTATACGACGAAAGCACTTTAAGATTCTTGATGAAATGCGGATTGGTGCGTGTGTCAGAAATTGGGGTCTAGTACCAATACCTGGTATTCAAGTTTTTCAGTTCAGCTAATAATTTTTTCGAGATTACGATGTTGGTCCCATCGGAGGAAGTTGTTCACTTTGATGTTCCGTACCTTACTCTTAAATGGGACCACACGTTTCTGATAGACGCTGTATATGTGGTCATATTCACCTAGGGTTACTACCTACCCCATTTCCTAAATCACTTACTAAATCTTGGTTTCATTTCATCAAATACTGAAAAATCCTGGTGTTTTTCAGTGTTTGATCTAATGACGGGAAGCTTAGATATCTGATGGGAGAAGATGATGTTTTAAATGAAGTAGGTACGTGCTATCTGGTTTTTTAGTAGCTCATATGAACAGAACAGCATTTTCATCTACGTAAGAATACGTATTTAACTGTAATAAAAGTGCAATCATAACGAGCTTTTTGTAAATACCTACGTACTAAATTAAATCGGCGTTCGTTAGTAAATTAAAATGAAGAAACTTTCCTAACACCCCTCTTTATACGGTGGGGGTTAGAATGTAGTTACTTAAGTGGACAAAATAAACACAATATGACAGTACATTTCACGTTTATTCCTAGCTAATGCATTAAAGTTCGCCTGGAATGTTATTAATCCCACCTTAGTCTAATGCATTCTCTTTGCCAACCTTAAAATCACGTTCTTCCATCAGTCTGCTCTGTGGTCCTGTCTAGACGTGCATTACAATAACATTTAAGGGTCATAGTGGTTTTGCTCTTGTACTTAAACGTCACTAAGTCCCAAGTCTTTATAGCTTTTGTTCAATTATTTTAAACGATATCCACACTATATACAATGTCGCCCATGCGCATGAGACCGCCCGTAATTTTCTGAACATTCATGAAAAAATGTCGAAAATAAACTTCAAAATAACTATCTAATATAATAAAAGGGTCTATCTATAACATTATTCATGTTATTCAATTTTTAATGTTTTAAGTAGAGTTTACAGATATGCTTTATATTTTTTGACACATCTCCGAAGTTTATGGGTCTATTTGGATTCGGTTTATTATTTCCAAAAGCTTATGAGTTATTTTAACAGGTTAATTAACATTTTACTAAAAGTTATCAACTATGAAAAAGAAAAACGGAATCGAAATCATTTTTTCGGTAAAAAATTGTGTATTTATTTTAAAAAAACTAGTGCAACTCCATAAATTATCCCCATAAGGCGACTTTTTTAATCATTATTTGTAATCTTCTACAAAACAGCTACAAATTGACAGAATATTATTGATACCTAACTGTAACTAAATCCAAGGTAAAACTCTAAAACTCGAGTCAAATTTAGGAAAAGAAAATGTGAAAGTCAATTGAATGTCCCCGCTTTTAGCAGTGAGTACTAAAAGGTTAAACAAATAATGAGGATGATAATGGAATTAAAAACAAACAAGCAATAGCCAGATTTTTACTAAAAAAATACAAGAATTTTAATTAATTAGATTTTCGAAATGGCCGCCATCCTCCTGTAAACAAACTAAAGCCCTCATGGCAACAATTTTGACTGTACGACGTAATTCTTCACGGTTTTCTTTTATTTCCGCAGCAGCAGCAAAAATCCTAGCCGTTAATTGCTCGCGGCTTTCAATAGGCACTGCATACACTTTTTGTTTCATGTAGCCCCAAAGATACAAATCTAAGGGTGTAAGGTCGGGAGATCGTGGCGGCCAAGCAATAGGACCTCCTCTGCCAATCCACCACGGATAATTTTGATTTAAATAATCACGAACTAGTCGTTCGAAGTGTGCTGGAGCTCCATCTAATTGCAGATACATCCGCCTTCTTGTTTCCAGCGGTACTTTCTCCAAAAGCAACGGCAGCGTATTGACTATTAAATTTAAAAACGCGTGTTGATCTAGCCTGTTTGGTAACACGAAAGGGCCAATAAGTTCATCGTCAATCATTCCAGCCCATACATTTATGGAAAATTGAGTCTGGAAAGTTGTTTCCCTAATGACGTGTGGATTTTCAGTGGCCCACACATGAAGATTGCGATGATTTGTTATACCCGCCCTTGTAAACGTGGCTTCATCTGTCCACTTATTCAACCCCTAAAAGGGTTACAAGGGGTGGCAAAGTTTGTATGAGAAAAATATTTTTATTGCACATTTTTGCATAGGTAGGTAGGTAGGGTAGGTAGGGTAGGTAAGGTAGGTAGGGTGGGTAGGGTAGGTAGCGTAGGTAGGGTAGGTAGGGTAGGTAAGTTGGTAGGTAGAGTAGGTAGGTAGGGTAGGTAAGTTGGTAGGTAGGTAGGGTAGGTAAGGTAGGTATCATAGTTAAGACCGGACAACGTCTGTCGGGTCAGCTAGTAATAGTTATATATGAAAAAAAACGTTTAATTGTAAATAGTTTCTGTTTTTGACATCAAGTACCTATCAACATCTCACCCTGAATATAATCATAATCAAAAATATTATTCTCCGTAGTAGTCCCAAGCTAAGAATGTTCTCATAAAGGGTTATATTTCGAAATGCCGAATAGAATAAAATGTAATAAAAGACGGCTATGAATGCGACTTAATAAATAAGATCACGGCAGGCACTCGCAGTATAATATTATTATTATAGTCGCTGCGTTAAGAACTGAGTCGTCGGGCCATAAATTATTATTAGTCTGTTTCGCAATACCTTGCACATTATTATTGCTACTGACATGTATGGCCCGAAAAAAAGAAATAATAGATAATAATAATATTTTTTTAAAAGCAGTAAGTGAAACAAAATAAAAAGTGAAAATAATGTTTTAACAACAAAACAGAGTGCCGCACGGTTGCGGGAAAAAGGTTGATTTCAACCCGACGACTCAGCTCATAACGCGAGTAGTTTAGTATGGAGTTTCCTATACTCCTGATAATATAATTTCTTCGTTTTTTATTCACTTCGCTCGGGTCGCCATGAAAATATACGAGAGAATATAATTATCTAGATAAAAAAAAGATTTGTAGCTTTGTAACTCAGTAAGATCAGTAACTTACAGGACATAAGGTGTGGTTATTTATGGGAACAGCTAAAGCTTTTAAAACTTTAATCCAGTGGGATAAAGTCTACATTTGTAGGACAAATCCTTTCCAGCCCCAAGGAGAAGAACTATTACAACAGCATTATTATCGAACATATAAAAACCAAATCCTATCTCTAGGTCGGACTTGCGAAAACACGAAATACGGAACCACAATCGTATGAAACGCGACTACATCGGCGGTGAGCCAACGTACAAGCAAGTAGAGAGACTGCAGAAACTGCAGGAGAACGAGGAGATGGACAAGTGGCGCGCGCAGGAGATGACCATCACGCAGGTGCCCGTGGCGCAGAACACCTACATCGACCAGCCGAAGGAGTTTATAACTAATCATACGCTGTACTTCCCCGATGTCGGCATGATACAGCAGCAGCAGATTGGTGAGTGGATCATTCTTTTTTTTCTTCTTAGCGTGTCGATGGCAAAAAAAGTTAAGAGGCGTTGTGGGCATCCGGTTGGAACACAGTTCCTTTGCTTTTATACTTTTGGCGACTAGATCGAAAGCTATAACTTACTTACCTGCGATCAAAAACTTTGTCAAAAAGAAATTTGTTTAAAAAAATATCATTTGATTCTAAATCGAAGAATGTAAGTTTAGAAACTCTTTTTTTTTTAGTTTTTTTCTTTTGTGTAATTGATTTTATGTGGTTTTAATGCGAAAAATTGTG
The DNA here is from genome assembly GCA_951799385.1 of Hyppa rectilinea. Taxonomy (NCBI): domain Eukaryota; kingdom Metazoa; phylum Arthropoda; class Insecta; order Lepidoptera; family Noctuidae; genus Hyppa; species Hyppa rectilinea. The sequence continues at coordinate 7,249,630 of OX637309.1, read as the reverse complement.
GTAAAATTAAATACGCTATCTCGCTGGCCAATAATGACAACGAAGTAGCGTAACCCAGTAGTGTAACCCAGTTTTTGTAAACATATTTTGATTTAAAAGAGTGTCCATGGAGTTTCTTGCCCGTTCTTCTCCATAGGTACCTACTGCTTTGGAATGGGCAACTAGCTTCATCTTTCTGACTGACCGACCCCTTGACAATTCAAAAGTGCCTGTAATTGGTTTATTTGAAATAAATGCTTTGAGTTTGAGTTTGAAGGTAGGCGAAAACATACCCAAAATAAGTACTTATCGAAAATATCAAACGTACTACCATAGACATTACTTGGAATTTAGGTAATATAAACGGGCCTTACGCAAAAGCTCGGTGGACCGCACCGAAAAGCTCACCGACCCGCAGGTTGGGTGTCGCTAGTGGAATATCATTTATATATTTAATAGGGTTCTGAGCGAGTGACAGATATCGATTAACTATAATTTGTTGCGATACATTTCATATTAATAAATAACGTGTTCTAGTTCATCTTAATGGATGACAGTTTATTTTTACTAGATAGAAGATATTCTGGTCTTGTAGTCAAGGCGACTCCGGACTTTATACTCTTGGAAAATAAGAACTAATTCCTTTAGCAAGAGTGCTACATTTCAAGCCGCTAGACATCGTATATAGTTGTCAGCTTCGTTTCATTTTGACTTCTTAACCTACATTGAAAACGTGTTATTTAGTTATTAGTCGCATACCCACTTGTACAGACGCCAGCACATCAAGCTATCCCAACCTGTAAATTTTTCCCAATTGAAAATGAACCTTATGCTTTTGTAATAAAGTTTAAAAATATCAAAAACACTTGACAGTTTGGGGTAACTTTATGTGCTGGCCTCTGTACCTAATACCAACAACAAACCAAAGTTCAACCACATTAATATTTTTTGATTGAAAGGCGCGCACATTACGCACCCTTGAATCCTTTACTTATAATTATGTTAACACGCTAAAATAATTTATGTTCGGCGTAAAATGAAGTGCCATATTGACCAATGAAACGGAACGCAATCAGCGCATCTAAACCGCGTTCAATACCTGTCAGTGTCAATATTGCTAAGAAAATAATGACACTGCTCTTAAACGTTATGGGCTGGTGGCATTCAGTTTCATTGGTGAAATTCGCCCTAATTTTTTTACCAAAGAGTTCAGTTGATTTACTTTTAAATAGAGTCGTGCATTGGTCGTTTTAAAAATTAAATTTTAATTTCGTATCACAAAAGCGTGTGTTCAACGTTATCTGGCCCAGACCAGTCACTCATTTCATAAAGAGGTGCGCCGGTAGCAATCCCTTTGCTATTCATGATTTTTCGGCCACTCCATAATAAAATTGTTATGCGCCATGGAATGTAAAAATGTTCAAACCTTTTGTCTTTGTTTCAGTTCAACAACAGACTGTGGAGCTGACATTGTAAGTTAATTAAAATCGCAGTACATTGTTAAAACAATCGAGAATATACAATATTATTGTTATATTGATTTCATTAATTTTTTGTTTCAGACCCGAACTGTCATTGAAAAAAGACGAGGTGGTGTACGAAACCCAGCAAACAATCGGATATTTTTGAGATCATCATTTATATGCATTTATTTCCGTTATTAATCTGGAACAACATCAAAACGATATTTCATATTTACGCTAACAACATCGAAGTGTCCTATCATTTATCTAAGAAATGATTTAATCAAGTATAACATAATTAAACTACTAACAATAATTAAGTAATATACAATACAGATATAATTAGTAATTTAAAACACTTTTTATTTCTCTTTACATTTTCAGAACTTTCCATAAGCGTAATTTCGTTGTCTTATAAAGTCACTTAAATGGGGTTTAAAGTGAACATAGCCTATTTATATTCCTTAATGCCTATAGTGAACGGGAACTGTCGATTAAACGTCCACTAATCGCTGTCAGTAACTTTAGCGGCGACTATTTATCTTGGCCTTAAATATTCCGTAGTCGTAACTCGTAGCTCTTCCGCTACGCCTACACTATATTGGCGTAGCAGCGTAGAACGTTTGCTACGCCATATTCAACCAGTCAATATTATTAGTTAAGTAATATTTTACATTCATATTTTATTCGCAAAACTTAATCCGGTGTAAACTTTGGTAAAATCAGTCAGTCTTACCAAGGGGTATCGTATTGCCCAGTTACTGGGTTGTGGAGGTCAGATAGGCAGTCGCTCCATGTAAAATACTGGTATTCAGCTGCATCTGGTTAGACTGGAAGCCGACCCTAACATAGTTGGGAAAAGGCTAGGCAGATGATGGATGAAGTATGATAATAACGTTGAAGTTTGAACCATCGAACTTTAGAGATCGCGCCATTTACTTCAATTGGTTATAGGCGATTGAACCATTCAAAGCCATGTTTATGAAGTAGGTAAATTGGTGTAATAAAGCCAAACGGCTCTGCGTAAAGTGCGGACTTGGATTGAAAATTGTGTAACATCCATTAACTTCCCGTACTTGTAATGACGGTTCCTCGAATATGACGTCATTACCAGCCGATGTTAATTATTGCAGCCTCTATGTGTGTGATAATGAATTCGTGATCGGAGTACTAATTAGTTTCATCCTGTCAGACTGTTAAATATGAAGGAACATCCTGACAATATAATCCGATAGTCTAGCATATTAATCCCTTTAACATACAATATGAGATTAATGGCATGGCATCATGAATTATTCAAATTCGTTGATATAATTTTATGAAGCGATAAATTTTGCTCACGTGTGGAATTAAATAAATACAATCGAACAAGTTATTTGGTATACAGGCAGCTAAATTGCAACTACTTTAACCTTTTGACTGCCACGTCAAAAATGAAAAAGCGTGCCCTCAGCGCCAAGCTCCGAATTCATCCTTTAATACCTACAAAATAGAAGTGAGGTCGAAATTATCATTATTATTATTATTTATTTACGTTTAAAATTCTGTCACCCAGTCGCGACCGTGGCGTGCTGGGCACATTTTGGTTTGTCGTCTATACACGACTGTGGCGGTCAAAAGGTTAAACAACGTTGTGAGTATACCGAGTAGTTAATTCTTTTGCATCACTCTCATAAGTATGCCATTATGTTAGCGGGATTCTCCGAAAGGGTTACTGCTACCCCGGAACATAAAGGGCTAAGGAAGGAACATGGATGGGTTTTAATCAGTAAGAGTCTGACACTCCCTTCCGCTTCACCCAGTATAGTAAAAAAAAGTATGCCATAATGTTAAAAAAAAACTCACTCAATAAAAAATAATATTGGCAGAAAGATATATATTTTTGTTTCTGTATACCAAATAGCTTGTTAGACTGTACCTACATTTGTAAATGATGTGTAATACGAGAGAACGCGGATTTAGGATTTTGGGTAAACGCGTTAGAGTAACACTAGCGTCATTTGTTTTAAAGCAATGATAACACTGCGTAAAGTCTTCAAACAAATGAGGCATTTACGTTATCGTTAACACTAACCGTAATCGTGTGTAGAGCCTAGAAATTCGACGTACCAAATTGGTAGTGCTAAGTGGTGCAAAGCTAGCTAATAGTCGATTACCGTTTCAGCTTGATACTTCATGATATCAATTAGGTACAGACGCCAGCACATCAAGCTATCCCTAACTGTCAAATTTTCTCAATTAAAATTGAACCTTATGTCTTTGCAATAAAGTTGAAATACTATCAAAGAAATTTAACAGATTGTGGTAACTTGATGTGCTGGCCTCTGTACCTACTCGTGTTGCTCGCGATCAATTTAAACAGCCGCCAAAGGGGTCGACGACATTGAAACCGTGTATCAGGCTTATTTAAATTGGCTACTTAGTAGGTACCCACTGGTTCCGCGAGTCGAATTTTCAATTTTACGCACGAACCAATTTAATGCCGTAGTAGGTACCTACATACTTACAAGCCTACAACGCTTCACTTTCTTTGTAAGCGATTTAAGTTCCCTTGGGAGCCACGATTCCGTCAGTTCCGTTATTTTTTGACGGTCGCAGTATTTCTTTGTGGAGTTTTGAAGACGGTAGGTATCATATATTATTATAAAATCGCTCATATCGCATGCGAAATTCTCTGGGGAGGTTATTTAGGTGTAATTTACGCCATTTGAGCGTCTCTCGACGATATCGTCGAGAAATATCAGATAGATACCTACATGATAAATATTACATTCTAAAAATGATTGGGTTATTACGAGTCGATATACATATAAGTGGTGTGCAAGTAAGCAGCTAGATACTTAAGGCACATAAAGCAGTATACATACCGACATACAATTAATACCTAACACGAGATACATACTGCTCTTGGTAACACAAAGCGCAGACAAACACAACTATTAAGTACGTACGTGGTTTACCCACGGGCAGGATATTCGTTGGTTTAAACACGTTGTAAGCTTAGGACTAGATACAACTAGGTCATAAACAAGATAAGGTGAGGTAACGTGTTATAGTGTTAATAACTTTTGCCCGGGGTTCGCCTGCGTGGGTGTCAGAAATTACGGGAACTTGGTACCGGGATAAAAAATTATACTATTTATATAGTGTAACATAACGTAGAACGGCCAAGGCCAATTACATTACTTACTCACGTTTCTTAAGTACAATAACCATGTATACAGTCATACACTCATCTCACAGTACTCCAAACATACTGACAAGATCTTCTTCGTCTCTTCCTCTGTTCCCCCTTCAATCGCGAACACATCACATCCAGGCTTAGCATCCAAGAGAGCGTTGAATTTCCTAACCCAGGTCAGGGTCTATCTGTGTCGAATTTCGTCCAAATCCTTTCAGCCGACGTGAAAATACAGAGATGGGTACTTTCACATTCATATGACTAATAAATATTAGTATACTATGGATTCCTACACATAGCAGAGCAAACAAGTTGCGTAAAAGTAACTAAGTATGTTCAAATACCGTCTACATCCCCTTGGCCAGCCGTAACTTACTAAGCCTGTAACTCGATGCCTATTACTCATAATAAGGTTATACTTTGTGAGACGACTAATGAGACCGTCTACATCTATTGCGTAAATATGGTAATTACTTAGGTACTCTCAACTACTCTCAAGTCTAGTCTGGATAAAGTGGGCAATTACTATGCAAATAAGCGTTCATCTCAATTCGTTTTTGCTGAAATATTATTCGGGTCGTCTTTCATTATCATTATTATATAAATCAAGTAAACAGAGTAGGCACCAGCTACCTCTATTTGTGTGGTGAATAAAATTTATCTACAGAAATACGCCATTTTGAATCAATCACAGATCATTATATATTTTTGTTTAATACCCAACTTCTAACAGGTAATAATAATCGATTCCTATGAAACGGTTTTAAAATATTAAAAGGTAATTAAGCTACTGAATAACAGCTGATTCATAAGTCTCAGTTCTACCTGCTTAAATAGAGTAATATAATTGAAATGTTGGCAGGCTCGTTGGCTCTGGAGATACGGAAACTCCTAGTACAAGAGCCAGGGCTACACAGATGTTTGTGACTTGGAAGTGTTATTAAATCTTTGAAATAAATTATTATAATATCAACCTCATCTGACAGAATTGTTCCAATCGTTTCAAACAGCTTATTAGATTAATCTAAGATGTACTACAAGTATAATAAGCATTAAATATTACCTACGTAATCATATATAGCAATAAACTCAAGTGATTTTTGTGAGTTTCGAGTGTTATTTTTTCTAAACACAATACAAGGGGCAATGAATAGGGCACGCCACGATAGTGGCGGTAAGGCCCCTCTTTGAGGAGTGGCTAGAGAGGCGTCACGGCGCCCTCACCTCCCGCCTGACGCAGGTCCTCACCGGACATGGATGTTTCGGGAGGTTCTTGCACATCATCAGGCGGGAGGAAACGCCCGGGTGTCACCACTGCGAGGATCGCCCAGAGGACACGGTAGAGCACACGGTGCAAACCTGCCCCGCATGGGCGGAGCACCGCCGTGTCCTCGTAGAGGCGATCGGCGGCGGCGAACTCTCGCGCCCGGCCCTGGTGCAAGCCATGGTCTGGGGCGAGAGGGAGTGGGAGGCAGTCACCTCCTTCTGCGAAAAAGTAATGCTCGCGATGGAGGTGGCGGGATGGGAGAGAGAAAGGTCCTCCCGTCCCAGCCGCCGCAGGAGACGCCCCGGGCGTCGGGAGCCACGTGACGACTCCCGGCCACCGTAGGCGCGGGCCTGCGGACGGTGAGTAATGGGTGACTCACCGTCCGATCAGCACCAGACCCGTGCCGTACGGCGCGTATATGTTCCACGCGCGCCTCAAAGAGATGTCAGCATATGAAGGGGCCCCTCAGGGCCAAGCCTGCCGGGTAAGCGGGATTGTCCAAAAGGGTTACCGCTACCCCGGAACATAAAGGGCTACGGAAGGAACAAGGATGGGTTTTAGTCAGTAAGAGTCTGACACTCCCTTCCGCTCCACCCAGAGCGGGAGCAGTCATTGGATGATTTCCCAGCCTTAAAAAAAAAAAAAAGGGGCAATGAATATTTTGATGCCCTACGATTCTATTCCATCTTTTTTATATGCATGTATATATTATGTTGTATGCATGTATTAATATATACCTAAACCTAATCAAATTAGGCACTTCCACATTCTTCTTCTTAGCGTGTCGATAGCAATCTATATCTCCTCGGCCCAGAATTCAGCTACGTGTTTAGCGCCATCACTTCCACATTAATCCCAAGGTTCGTAAATGTGACTAGACTCGCTAGTTAGGGCTAAGAAAGTCTCTACCTACACAATTGCTCACAGGGATCAACTAGTCGCCACAGGGGATATTGTGGGACTCTCATGAGACCCTATCATTGAGTTGTGCTCTACATTTAGTATAACACAGAGAAAGATGCCATTATCCAACAAACAATATTCGAATACGCCAAAGTCTACATAGAACTAGATCAAGAGCTCGTGCCGTTCTTCAACCTCCGTCCACCCCACGTAAACTCAAACTCAAAGTATTTAAGTAAGCACGTAAGCACACTAACTAACTAGTAGCACTACCTACTGCTATATCTATACATATAAGTTTACAATTTATGTTGGTGGTATGTGTATGGGAAAAATCTGTTCCCTTCTAGAGATTTTATTTTGATTAATAGCATTGTACGTTTCCCTTTGTTGTGCATGAAAATATTTTGACACGACCTCACATGCTACATGAACCACCGTACTTCACGTAACGTACGTGCGGTATGTTTTGGTTGCCTCCTTTTTTCTGAATGCCCATATTTTTCATTGGACCTCTTTTCGTAAAAAAGTATAACAAAGGCCTCATAGGTATTGAACCTTCTTGGTATAATCAGGTACAAGGCCACTGATCCCTACGGGATGTGTGGTGCTATTTATATCCCTAACCTTCATTCAATTAAACTAAATGACGGACAAAGGTGCGGCTGGCCAAGGACGGTCGACGTCAATTTCCTTTAGCCTGTTTGCTCCGTCCGTCGTTACCAATTGATTTCACAAAGGGATTAATGGTTTTAGATGTAGGTGTACCTAAGTAAATTTACCAGATATCTACTAACGTAGCATAAGCTCATTGGAATACTATTGGAAATTTGAAGACTATCCCTTTATTTTTTTGAGGTTGGGAAATCATCAAATGACTTTTCCCGCTCTGGGTGGAGTGGAAGGGAGTGGTAGAATTTTACTGACTAAAACCCACCCATGTTCCTTCCTTAGCCCTTTATGTTCCGGGGTAGTAGTAACCCTTTCGGACAATCCCGCTTACCTAAATACTATCCATTACTACCCATGCCAATATTCGGCACAGAAATAATGTCTGAGGTAATTTAAATCCAATGTAATATCTATTTAGTAAAACAAATTTAAATTGCTACCGTGATTTCGACTTATATTTATGTAAAGTTAATCCTCATATTCATTGCCAATACACCTGCACTTCTGGGGACCTAAAATCGCCACTAATGCTGTAATTGTCGTGGCTACCTACTTGGCCCACCTCATCTTATAAATCATCTTGTAATGAAGACTTATGAATCATCTAGTAATAATGGACTTAAAAGAAGAAGAAAATGTTTGCGAAACGAAGTTGTACTTTGCACATTTTTTTTCGAACGAACGAACACAGTTATGAAAGGAGAAACCCATTTTTGGGCCTAGCCGTTACACGATTCAAATATGTACCAAAAAAATCTACTGTTCTGCCTAATTAACCCATATAAATCTTAGCCTCAATTACAATGGCCAAGTGTAAAAAAAAGTATATTTTTATTTTTTTGTTTTAAACAACCTTTGTAAACCATAACAGCACCTTATTTCATTCTACGTCACTTACTTTGCAAACACTGACATTAAACAATAGAGCGTACCCTAAGAATGTAATCGATTTAGCGGATATCGATAATTACAAATTAAAAGTTATTTAATAATACTCCATTATTTTAGTATAATTGCTTTTTAGATATTGAAATCATTGTAGAATAAAAAAATCTAGAATATAATTATTTTGAAACGTAAGCACGATTAAAAAAACATTAAAGGAAATAAATAATCAAAAAATCGATTGCAACGCGGATTGCGCATGGATTGCACTAGTAGACGGCAAATGTCAATGTCAACGTCTGTCAATTGTCATTGTTATGATTAGTAGTGTCATTACTGTCATTCGCTTTTCGTATCTTTGCGCAAGTGAATGTGTTTTTCGAATTGTCGAGATTTATTACAATATTAAACCTCTGCCGACTGCTCGAATACTGGACTCTGAAATTGATTGCCTTCTGACTGACCCTCGCTTGAATATTGGACACCGTAGCCTGCCATTCCTGCTGACCTTTGCTGGAAAACCGGATCTGGATATTGCTCTCCTGACGACTGGTTAATTAGGTATCATGAGCTTGTGCATTAATTGTGGAATAGCAACGGACCGCTGCAACACAATAGGAAGGCGAAGATTGGAAGATGAAGTGATTAGTATGCGATAATTCTATAACGTAACATTTTTGTAAGCATGTAAAATCACCAATCTGCACGGAACCTGCATAGTTAATCACGGCCTATTCCTTCTCTCAGAGAGGAGTCCTGTGTCCTTGCAGTGGGAATGTAATAAAGCCACTTATGTTTAGGTACCTAAATGTACCACTCAGATGCTTATTGCTAAATGCTAGTGCTAGAACTAATAGTCAAATGATAAATGTTTGCTTTAGGTAAACGAAAATGACTTTATCTGTCAAGTTTGCTGGAATCATACTGTATCTCTTGATGGAAATAGACCAGAAAAGAGTGACCAGACACCTATAGGATACCGGCGAGTGTGTATTCACTGTGGACGTTCTCTTCGTTCGTTCGGCACCAGTGTAATGAGTTACCTCCTGCACAATTCCTAGATACTGTTTTATTATATTATGATAATCCTAACAAAGAAGGTGATAAATAAAACCCTATCTCAATAACACGGTTTTTATTTAAATAAACCTATTGTTGCAATCTCAGTTTACTGTGGTTTGAGAAAGTATCAAATCCCCTGGTAGTAGGTAAATACAATGTTTAAAAATGCAACCCATTAGTGATGTAAGTGGCCTTTATATAGCAAACATAATTTTTAGCTGAGGTTTTCATTAATATTATTTCTGAATTCACCGCTTTTGTTAAAAAAAATAACCTAACTTGTAAACATTTTCTGATTTTACCAATTTGGTTCATTGCTGAGAGACGTGAAAATTGGGCTCGTGAAATCTTCCTAGGTGCTCTACTTTATGGCAAAATTTCAGCTCTGTAACGCCAGGCCCAAGTTTCTATGGAGTTTGGATTTCTCCTTATGAATGAAGTCTGAAAACCAGGTTCCTATATATATTTAATCACCCTTTAATGTTCCCACTCACTGTTAGGTCACAGGCCTCCTCTCTTCGAGAGGGAGTGGGCTGTAGTCTACTACATGGGCCGAGTGCGGTCGCATGTGTTCGATTTTTTTTTGTTCTAGAACATGTGATGTTTTCCTTCACCGTTTTGAGACCAGTGGTGATGAATTATTTACACAAAGTAAGTGCCTGTCTTGGTTCGAACCCACGACCTAAAACTCCTAAGTCAGGCCCGTTACCACTGGGCCGCCATTGTGCTTTATAGGTCTGTATGGGATATTTATATTATAATCTACCTATTATGTTCAAGTCGCGTCTTTTCAATTTTAAAATTGTTCGAATTTACGTTACGTTTATACCGCGTGTTTGTGCTAGACTCACAGAAATATTAATTTGATATTACTCAACTTTGTTTCCCAATGTTTTAGTTATACTGGGACAAAGTTGAGCAACATCGAGTAAGATGATCCAACGAATAACATTCACAAATGTCTTTGAAGCTACGTTAAAGCTGAATAAGCTCGCAGTGAAGCACATTTAAAGATTCCGACTCGAGGAAGGATATCATTATGAGTCGTATCGGGGTTTACTGCTTGTCTGTTGAAATTTTCTCTTTATATACTTTACTTTTCACTTCACATAGGGACTACATTTTTATGGAGAGCTATTTAGCTCGTTATGTCTTAATTCTTATATGTTAATTGCAATAATTTCGTTGTATGTACCTACCTATTGCACTGAGATTATTGACATTCAATTTCGACATAACTATAATTTCTCAATTTAATTGCACAAATATAAAAGAAAATAATTAATTAATAATAATGTTTAATGCATGCTAATTTAAGAAGATAAGGGCAGGCGAATGAAAATTGCAATGCTTGAAAAAGGCCGCTAAGTCATAAGTACCTACTAACATTCATAACACCAAAATTGTACACTTGGTTCGCAATAAACATTTTGACTTTGACTTTGATAATAATTAAAACGTGTTTGGTATTATTCCATTTTTTTAGATAGGTGTGTACCTACACGGCTTTTTTAGGTTATATACTTGTGTTCATTCGAAACCTTTTCACATGATGAAAGCCTTTAGTGTTTATTTTCCAATCATACCTAGCCTTGTACCTCGTACTCAGCCTGAGCGATATTTTTCAACAGCATGTGAAGCTAAGTCAGAGGCCCAGGGCAGCATAAAAACTCTGAAACCTGGTTAGTCACTCATCACACGAAAAAAAAGAACTAGCCATGTAAGTAGCACACACACACAATTTTTAGAACATAGGCCTAATATTTATTATTTTCTTGCTCTACTAAGTTTTACAGCATATCAAACCGTCGAATATTCTCGGATCGCTACATTTCATTGATTAGCTGGAGAAAATGTTTCAATAAATTGCGATATATTCACTGGTTAGGAAAAACCCTCGCCGCTCAATGAAAATAAAACCTTGTGTTTATTACACGTAAAGCGAATAAAAAATAGGGTGTGAATACACTTGATTACGTATCTAGGGCAGCTAGAGTTATTTTTATCGTGGGTAACATATCGGCTATTTGCAGTCGCAGCAGCAGAGAGGGTAGGTACCTAATAATGGGATTACCTCGTCAACGGAGCGTTGTGCCCCGGGGATATGAGACGGCACCGATACCTTATTTGTAGTGCTCCGGAGAATAATATTAATCAGCGAGATATCTTCTCGATACAGCACCTCGAGACTTTCTTTCACCGTCTATTATCAGATGTAGTCCGTTAGAAATTATCGTAAGCTATACAGCTTGTTACAAATGAAGGCTGCAGGCAAATAATAAATAGGTATACAGTTACGAATTTCAATTAATTCTAAATTCTTTTTCCATTTCAATACACCTACAAAATAAAAATAACACTAGTGAGCGTGCTTGTCAATCTCGTGTCCCTTTATTGGCAGCTCATGTAATCCGGGCTTAAAGGATAACGCTACACACAAAAAGGAAATGACCGACGGATATTTCGTGCCAAACAATTATGCGACCAATTACGTCACACAATTGGTACGTCTTTTTTGTAACCGGTCGATAATTAAGTAATTATGCTGTTGTGCCCGAGGAAATAAGAAAAAAATATCAGTATTACCTAAAACTGCCTTCAGTTTTTGGTAATACTTATATTTTTTTAGGCGCCGTTCTTAGTAGCCTACCATAAAAAAGGGTTTTCACCTCACAGGCTCGGAAAGAGTCTGTTTGTCATTCGAAATCTGAGCCGAAAATCGCTTTTTGCTCTCTAGCGTGGAAAGAGTTTTTAAAATTCGAACCTTTCTATTTAATAATTTTCTATACTGCCAGTCCACTGAAAATGCATGACACGGTCTAAAATAAAATATTAAATAATACCGCTCACCTTAAAAACTTCCATCACAGTAGGTACAGAAATTAAATATTTTGCGAGGATATAATCGTAAAATTGGAATTAATGTTAATAAGTATTCCATTTGATTAAAAAAATCTGTGACGTCACATTTGAATATGTCATAAAAATACTATCCTGTCAAATACCCAATTGTGTAGTAATTTAAGTTTATTTTTTTAAATAAAATAAATATAATATGTTATTTAATCCTTTGCTTGGCAAAAATAAATATGTGCTAAATTAAATTAGTTAGTTAATTAGTTTTTTCTTTCATTCTCCATAAAGGACAAGTAGGATACTTATAGAACAAAATACAGGGTATTTAATTTTGGAGATATTCTATGTAACTCATAAGATACATTGCCAAGTATCTGTTATTTTCTTCACATGAGTCAATGTATCTGAGACGCTCGAACCAAACAAAACTCAACAACACCTGTTTTCTTGCACCTAGCAGTTTCCTCGCTGTAGTGAGGTGAAAAATTGTGTGTTTCGCTCGGCAGCAAAGCTTTTCTGCGTCTCGTACCTTTGAAACCTTCGTTACGCTCAGGATTCTATATTTGAACCACTCGCTTCGCTCATGGTTCAACCCTAGAATCCTTCGCTTACTCAGGTTTCAATAGAAGTACTCGCGCCAAAAATCAACTTTGCAGCCTTGCATAACAAATAACTATTATGGTAGGCTACTAAGAACGGCGCCTTTCATTCGGTGTGTTTGTCTGCGTTTAGAAATACATCTTTAAGGCCCATTTCCATTAAAGGATTTTTATTTGTACCAACCACCTTCTAAAGAAAAAAAAGAAAAAACCGTTTACCTTGAGTTAGAAGCCGCATTTATTAAGTCTTAAACCTCAATAAATCAATTCCGGGAAGCTTCTTGCAAAGAGCTATAAAAAGTTCCGACACCGGTAATATTATAATTCGCTATTTTGTTACGCCGGAGATTTGTTCGTCCCGAGAAGAGACGGGAGCAAGGTAAATGTACCAAAAGAAAATATGTTCCTTTTTATACAGTTTGCGTAGAGTGGCGTTAAAGTGGAAGATACATGGAGGTCTACATATGTCGGCAAATGACCTTTCTCGGAGCTCTGAACTTAAGTGATAAAGTGGGTCTGTTATTGCACCCGCAAGCGTAACTAAATAGGCACTCGTATGTAAAACAGGATTTGTTAGGACCCACAGTGTGAGTTCAGAATATAAAGGACTTCGCTGTGTTTTAGTTTTCCTATTTGTCCGTACTTAGTCAACAAGCGCGCGTGTTCCAGTAAAGTACTCATGTTTATTCATTTAATTTTATACATGCGTTAAGATTGTTGATTACATATGTTTATTTACTTAGTTGGTTTGTATTTTCCCATGTAAATAGTAGGTATTAGTACGTAGGTAGTAGTAGTTCGTATTTTTTAGTACCTTTGTACTAAAGTTTTTTTGTTAACCAATTGAAATTGAAATGATTTGATCGGATTTCCAAGTCATTATCCTAAAACCACATATCATAAATCGGAGTATTGAGGTGAACCAAGATTGTTATTAAAAGGATATGACTGTAAGTACATACTAACCTGATATTTTATTACTTCAATTTTCTTTTTACTGTTATACATTTACTTTCAAAGTAAGGATCAAAGCTGTTCAGTCCTCAAGTTGCGTCGCAAATGCAGGCTTTGTCGCCTGAAGCTTTTTATCGGCCACTTGAGGTGATACGGACTCAAGGAGCCTTTGCATCGCCCCTCGAGATGAGAATACTAAGCAGTTGTTGCCGTTCTTACCGTCTTAGCTACAAATGAACTGAATCACGTCCAATTTGTATGCGCGGGTCTTTTGTTTTACGTACTTACGTGGAAGGAATAGAGCGGGGACCGAAGGAATTTAATCAGGTTTCTAGACTGCAGCAAATATTTGCTATTTACTCTCGTAAGCTGTGGTGGCCCAGTGATAACGGCGGCGACTTAGGGTCTTCCCACAATTATCGACGCGGAATCGGCTAACACCGGTCTAAAAAGCCTTTACGTCAAAATCAAAAATCAAAACTCATTTATTCAAATTAGGCTGAAGATCAGCACTTTTTGAAGGTCAAAGTTACATAAGACAGTCCCCCAAAAACGCCCACCGTTCACCACTTCCTAGTGCTTTAGCTGGGAAGAAGAAGTGGCGCAACAAACTCCCCAGCAGCACAGCTGTCTGTTTAGTTGGAAGAACTTGACTCTACACATTTATCGTATGAGAAGTAGTTAACATTACGAAACACTCACATTAAAATCAATCATTTGCCACATGTCAGCTAGCACACGTCAATATATCAATTTAAAAAAAAATGTCTACGTAATAAGGGTGTTACTAATACTATTCGCATCGGCTTGGCTCGGACGACGCGTCGCGACGCCGGCCGACGGCGACAAGAGCCGTTGTCAACATCCATCGCAACAGCTGATCGGCGATAAGTGGAGTAGTGTGGTGATACGCACTCGGTTTTAAGCCGATTCCGCGTCGATAAATGTGGGGAGACCCTTACGAGTTGCAAGTCGTAGGTTCGAACTCAGACAGGCGCTTTAGTTTGTGTCAATTTTTTCATCACCACTGCTCACACAACAGCGTAGGAAGACATCGTGAGGACACCAGCATGTCCTAGAACCATAAATTCGACCGAGAGGCCGGTGTCTGTGTCCCAACAGTGAAAACATTTTGGCTGATTATGATGAGCTGTTCTTTGAAAGGAAAAATTTATTACACAAGGCAGAAAATACTGTTGAAACACATTTACGACAATATATCTTCCGTTTTGACAATTATTGCTAACGCTTCAGGAATTTTGAATAAATTTACATTCAATAAGCTCTAAGTAATTGAAGTGAAATATCAGTCGTTCTTACTAAATTATTCCAAACAAAATGAGAAGGTTTCCTACTGTATCTTAACTTACTTATTTAAGAAACGGAAGAAAAACATGTCAGGCTATTTTTTTGCTGTAATAAAATTTATAGTATCAGCGTTGTCACTCAGCCAATAGAATCGCCAATACCCACATCCGTATCCGTAGCTATAATAACCATTTCCGGTGTCGGAACTTTTTTTATGTTGCCCATTACCTCGCAAGAAAACTTCCTAGAATTGATTCATGTCGTTGTCGTTTGCGGGCTCCGAAAATATCCAATACTTTTGTTTTTATTTTTCTCTAAGAAAAAGAGAGAGAGACATTCTGTTGTTTTTTGTAAAATGTTCACAACAGACACTAGACATCGATCTCATAAAAATCATCATCAACATCATCAGCCTACAGCACTCTACTGCTGGGTGTAGTCCTCTCCAATCCAAGTCCCTTCATTATTAATTCCTGGAAATTCTCATCTAGCTATTACCAGTTGCCCTCCGAACATCGTCGCTCCTCATAGCCTGAGGGCACCCTACCTTGCGTTTGCAGATTCGTGGTCTCCATTCAAGAACACGTCTACTGCAACGATGATTAGGAATACCGATTTTAGTCAAAATGTTAACATACATTTCAAATGAAAATGTTTTGCGTTCTATGTAAACGAGATAATCTCACAAAATCTAATTTAGAGTGTTTTTTTTACAATAGCAAGTGCGCGTGGAATTTTATTAAAAACGTCGACCTTTGTTCGTTACGGCGCGGCATGAATTTAATTTTTGTCAAGTGAACGCGTGGCGTGCATTCATTTCATAGTTCCACAGTGAACGTTTTGTGTTTCTGCGTGCATCATTTGACAAACATAGGTAACTGTTTTCATCGTAGCTATCCTTTCACCACAATGGTAAATACAAGCTGCCATCGACACGCTACGATGAAGAACGGTTTTAATTTGTATAAACACATTCAGCCTTGTTTATCTAATAAGTTTGTAAGCGCATTATTGGTGAACGGCTTGACCGATTTTCCTTTTTTTAAATTTAAGTTATTCGTTATAACCCGGATTTTGTGGACAGAAAATTTGGAATAGATTCCCGGATAATGATATTTGGAAAAAAACTGAAAGTCCTTTTTTATGGGATTTTTGTTTGAACACGTGTGTCGGGTCAGTTATTTGTGGAATAATTACGTGTATTGTTTCAGGTAGGTTTAAAAAAAAATAGTTGTAGGTATTATCTACCTGAAGAAAATCCTCGCAGATTAAAATTTTGATTCGTTATTTTTTAAGTTTAATTTTATGTTTTCTGCATTAAGGTCCTATTTATAAGTTGGTAAGTATAGCAGTGTCTGCTTTAAAACTAAAAATGAAGTAGTATGTTTACACTGGCTCATGTGTTGTAAAATAACACCATTACCTACAGTTTCCTAAATAAACACAAAAGCGAGTTTCTCAAAGAGAAATTCGTCACATTACTTACTTTATGGACCATTTCTTTTGTAACTGCGGGAAACCAACAATGGCATATAAAAACGTGATATTTTTTACAGGTAAAAAACCTCACTGAGAGGAAAATCAACAGAAAAAAACCCGCCAAGTGCGTGTCGGACCATGTAAATAAAAAAAAAATAAAGGGTTCCGTAGTTGGGCTGACTTCATCCCAAAAACAAACTTAACATTGTAGTTGAAAAACCAATTCCAAGCCAAAAAAAGAGTATAATGTATTTGACCTGTATCCGTCGCTATGTTCCCTCGTAACTACTAAATGGGATGAGCCGATTTTTTACCTGTAAATTTATGTTTTCCATTTCTCGTTATCTAGCTAGCTGACATGAAACATGTAAGTTGTGATGCAACATCGTATTTTACGCATTTACTCTCACATAGGTACATTTCACGAAACACGAAAACAACATCATGTAACGTTAACCATTACGGGATTAGCTCAGACGACATATTTTCATACATTGAACGTAGCAATAAATTAGTTTATATGTTTCTTATGAACATTTAGCTGAGATTTATTATGATTGTCGCCACTGTATTTAGTAGGCGTATTTCATTGTTTGCGTTGCCCTTTTATAGTCGTGTTAATTTAATTTATGTTTTCCCTCTGGGTGTAAAATAAGATTTTGTTTACGTGAACGGTTTAGGAACTTTAACAAATTAGATTTGGTAAATTTTGGTTTGTTGCACTCGGAGATCAGGATTAGGGCGGCTTAATTCTATTTATAGCCAGACGTTCTCAAACGTTTTAAGAATAATTTACCTAAACTCTCAGCTTAACTACTAAGTTAACTTTAAGCTGGCATTTAAATAATAACATATGTTAATTAAACTTTTACCATAAGATTTTCTTTTATGTTTTTATTTTCTAAAGCAAATACCCACATTAACGACTTCGGTTCGACGCTGCATGCATAACTACATTTACCAACCTATCACTACATTTAAAAAATGTGAAACAACTTAAATATACCATTACTTTAGGAAATTGTATATCTCGGGAAGCAGTCATAAAATAAACATAACAGTGCCATGAATATTCGGAATTTCTTTTCGGGACAGATAAGTACTTTATACGTCGTCATGTCGTGTATTACCTAAACTTGGCCATAAAATTTGTAACTGCTGAAGTCTCGGTGATGTATGTCAATAACGCTATATTTACGACTTGATGTCTACTACACATTGAAGTATCGATTTTACTGATAGATAATGGCCATCTTAGAAGTTATTTGCAGACTTACAAGGGTATAAATAATAATCTCTGTCTTGGTCGACAAGAATGTTGGTTTGCTTCGGATTAGTCTGATCGTAACTTCGGTATTAAGCCCTCAAGCCGCGATCAAGCCACATAGCGAGACTTGGATTGAATTTCAAAGTTATGCTACTATGAGCTTAGTTATGTGCAGCATTCGTAACAAAATTGATGTGGTGTTTTATGAGCACGTAACAGTAAACGATCGTCGTACATGATCGTCAACATGATGATAAAGAAAGCAACTTAAGTTTTTACAGATTTTATATCGGATGCTTTTAACTTTTAACGTTCTGCATCGTTCTCACATGTACGAGTATAATATTAATATGAACTATGTAACCAATATTTTGCAACCATATTTTGTTTAAAAGATTGTTCATGGAGTTCTTGTCCGTTCTTCTCCATAGGTGCCTACTGCTTTGGAATGGGCAACAAGCTTCATCTCTCTGACTGACCGACCCCTTGACAATTCAAAAGTGCCTGTAATTGGTTTATTTGAAAATAGCGGTCGCCCGCAAAGGTTTCCTCTTTATAATATTAGTGTAGATAAATACTTTGAGTTTGAGTTTTTGAGTTTGAAAAACTCCCTGAAAGGAGTTTCTATATCCTCTTTGGTGCTGTTCAGTAACTTGCTTCGCACGTTTATTTTATTTATTCCAGCTACAAAATAAAACCAGAATAACACGGAACAGCTGTTGTCTTCTACACTTTTTGCCGCCCTGTAGAATTATTTGGCCATTCCATGCCCAGATGACAATTTAGTGTAACGGTCTGGTCTCTTGATTGTATTAGTTTGCGTCACTTTTAGTGAGATTTACTCCAAGGCTTTGCCATCACCATGTGTACTTAAGGGCCCTTAATGTGCACAGGGTGCTCGCCTTTTTTCCTTCTATAAATAGGCAGTTTGTTGGTAACTCCGAGGGGATAGGATTCCGTCCAGATATCGCTATCTCCGCCGTTATTTACCCCTTGAGTGTGTCTCGAATGGCTCCTATGGGAATTCAGGGCGTTCCAAATGAGAGTACTTTTCTCTGTAGGTAATTTATTCGTAAAGTTCCCAATTACAGATAAATTGCGGATTGTGTGTGTGTAAATGATCTCAGCTCTTACATTTTTAAGTAGTGCATATTTATATGAATATGTCTATATACTCAGAATGAAATTACTGAAATACTTCTATAACTTTTTATACAGTGTGTTAGGTGGAAGGAGGCTCGTACTTTCAGGTGGTACTATGCTCGTGAAAATGAACAACTTTGACAACGGAACTATGAAATCATGAACAAAAATCAGCTGTTAATCATTCTGAAATCCAATCTGAAAAAAACAATTATGTTCGCATAATTCGCCAAAATTTATGGAACAGTCGATTTTTTTTTCATATTGAAGATTTGGTACCATGGACAAAGTTGTTGATTTCCATGAGTACTATACAAACTGAAAGTATGTCCCTCGTTTAACCTAACACACTGTGTATGTACCTATATGTTTATATACTCGGAATGAAATTACTCAAATACTTCTAAGACTTTTTATATTAAGGGTACCTAGTCGTTCTTTGTAAATGGTAATGCGCTTGCGGATATTTCTTAGTTACGGAGTCAGTAAAGCTTAACGAGGATTATTACGATTCAGGAACCAATACAAAAGTTATACTTTATAAATCAAATGGCCGCTATCAATAATTCAATATCCAACATGTACATAGATGTAGATATATCCAATAGCATCAAGTAGCTGTAACTACTCTATTCGATTCATGACTTATAGTATGTTACTGTATTGATTTGAGAACAATATTGACAGGTTATATCCCAATATTCCCAATAGGATATCGATACTGTGAGGTAATAACCCATCAAATACGTCTATGGTTTATTGTTTCGCAGTAAAAGTAGTGTCAGAAGATTTTAATACTTGCAGTGTGTTCAATATGTTTTTTCCAATAACTCGAAAATCGGATTATACAACATGTCCCAAAATTCAACGATAAGCCGGCACCAGAGGATGGACCTACTAATGACTACTCGAGAAAAAAAAAGAAAAAAAAAATACCTCTACTTTTTTTTAAATTACTTAAAAAAAATGGAAATTCTTCGAAAATGTATACCCCTTATGACACTTTTAACTACCATGACCACAATTTTTCAAATTTTTCAGTTTTTTTGTTTGTATCGGCAACCTAAGTAGTACTACTATTCACCATAATCTTTGAAAATTACAGAATTTTCGTAGTTTTATACAAAAAAACAACCAAAAAAAATTATTTCCCTAAAATTTTGAAAGATTTTAACGTTCAGTACACTTTAAGTCATCGTAGTGTAAAAAAAAAATATGGGCACTACTATGGCAAGTTTTTTTAAAAATTAGCGCAACTAACCTAGATTTTAAAATGGTATAATACTTTAGGAAAACTAGCCACAAAAAAAAAATAATGACACTTTTTCTAATCAAGAACCAAATTTCATAAGTTGTTGTTAATAGTAATCACTTCTACTATGTGCCCAAAATAGATTTTTGTTGTTGGAAAATGTTGAATGAATGAAACAAATGGTGTCAATAAATGTAAATTTATTGCATTATTAATAATATTATAATAAATGTTCGAACTGTTTACCACCGGCATTAATACAAGCATGACATCGCCTTAAAAAAGATCGTTTTATTCGTCGTGCATATCTTCTACTATTGATATGATCCGCAGCCTGAGTGATTTTTTGGCGAAGGTCGTTCAGTGTTGCAATGGGTTTCGAGTAGACTCTGTCTTTGAGACAACCCCAATAGAAGAAGTCCAGGGGGTTTAGATCGGGTGAACGGGGTGGCCATAAAATAGGACCAAGTCGCCCTATCCAACGCCCTGGATACTCTTGGTTTAAGTATTCTCGCACAGGACGGGCATAGTGAGCTGGGCAGCCATCATTTTGGAACCATATGTTTTGTGGATCACTAATGGGCATGTCTTCTAATAATACTGGCAAGTCATTTTGTAAAAAGTTCAAGTAACTATTGCCATCCAAGTTTCCTTGTAATTCAAAAGGCCCAATCACTTTTCCGTTTAATATGCCCGTCCATAGGTTAACCTTGAATTGATATTGGGATTTGTCTTGTCTCATCAGGTGCGGATTTTCATTGCTCCAGCTATGTAGGTTGTGAAGATTTAAATAGCCATCTCTCTTGCAGGTTGATTCATCCGACCATAGAATATTATCCAAGAATTGGGGATCTTCTCTGTGCTTTTGCAGCATCACACGGCAAAATGCGACTCGTAGTGGATAGTCCCGCGGTAATAACGTCTGCACACGCCTGTAGTGATATGGGTGAAGTCTGTGACGTTTTAGGATTCGATGTGCAGTACTTTTTGGGATTCCCGTAGCTATTTCTATGGCACGTACCGAGGTAGTTGAATCATTTTCAATTTCATTGAGAACGTCTTCGTCGCGTTCCGATCTAGGTCTTCCAGCATTTCTCCTGTCAGATGGTAAACGGCCCTCCGAAAACGCTTGATGCACGTTAATAAATACTCGATAATTCGGGTATCTTTGAGCATTTGGGTACCTTTCTCGATATAATCTGCTAGCAGCACTACCATTGCATCGGCACTCTCCATAAATGAGGTGCATATTAGCGTATTCCAACGGTGTGTATGGTAGCGGCATGATAAACGCTAAACAGTCCAAAATACGCCAAAAGTCCAATTCACAAAACACAGTCCAGTTCAAAATAATGCCAGGTTAGTACAGTTTGCAGATCACTTAATCCAGTCCAAAAAGCCAAGCCAAAAGTCGTTAGTACGAGAGTCACATCAATTGAATACGAAACGGTGCATAGTAAACAAAGAAGCAGAGCGTACTGACTTTGTACTTTGTAGAGAACAGCAACATTCCTACCTGCCCTATTGTTATTTAACAACAAACATCTATCTATCTCTCTCTAACGTATAATCGCTCTCTATCTATCTCTCTCTAACGTATACTATCTATCTCTTTCTGACTTCTGAACTTCACTGACTACGCACATGTCCCTTCCAAATTCTAAGAATTTGCGAAAGAAATCTATTTTGGGCACATAGTAGAAGTGATTACTATTAACAACAACTTATGAAATTTGGTTCTTGATTAGAAAAAGTGTCATTATTTTTTTTTTGTGGCTAGTTTTCCTAAAGTATTATACCATTTTAAAATCTAGGTTAGTTGCGCTAATTTTTAAAAAAACTTGCCATAGTAGTGCCCATATTTTTTTTTTACACTACGATGACTTAAAGTGTACTGAACGTTAAAATCTTTCAAAATTTTAGGGAAATAATTTTTTTTGGTTGTTTTTTTGTATAAAACTACGAAAATTCTGTAATTTTCAAAGATTATGGTGAATAGTAGTACTACTTAGGTTGCCGATACAAACAAAAAAACTGAAAAATTTGAAAAATTGTGGTCATGGTAGTTAAAAGTGTCATAAGGGGTATACATTTTCGAAGAATTTCCATTTTTTTTAAGTAATTTAAAAAAAAGTAGAGGTATTTTTTTTTTCTTTTTTTTTCTCGAGTAGTCATTAGTAGGTCCATCCTCTGGTGCCGGCTTATCGTTGAATTTTGGGACATGTTGTATATGCCTGAGATGAAATGTCTTTAATATAAATCGACTAGTTTCTGCCCGCGGCTTCGCTTGTGTGGATGTCGGAAATGATTCTACGGGAACGTACTAATAGGACATAAAGTGTGTAAATCCAGGTTATAATCTATATCCGTGCCAAATTTCATCCAGATCCGTTCAGTAGTTTTGTGCGTGAAGAAACAAACATACACACACACTCACTCACAAACTTTCGCCTTTGTAATATTATATTCGTGTGATGGCGTATCGTTTGATATTAACGATATCAAAGACAAAGAGATCATACAGTTCGGCAGGTACCTATATCAAAGCTAAGTTATCTCGAGCACAATACGGCAGCTGTATTTGACACCAAACTTAATAATAGACATTGGAATATAAAGCAACGAAGAGTTCCTAATAGTCTCAAAGAGTACCAAATTAACAAGAAATAACGTAACATCAGGCCTTGTTTCCCCGAGGGGTACGACATAAGTTTACCTATAGTACATTCACATTACCCAAGTTTAAGGTCATGTAATAGGAGACGGGCCTATCGCCATCAACCAGGCTCCGGACTGCTATAAAAAGATCCAGATAGAAAAATACACTAACACATTACCCGACCTAGGAATCGAACCCAGGATATGCTCAGCAGTAGCGATTGCGACCAATAGACTAACGAGGCATGCCTAAATGAAATACATAAAAAAGTTTATCATGTTCTCAAAGTAGATAGGTAATAGTAATAACATAGCAAAGGTGATTTTGCTTATGCAGAAGGAAGTTTATTAGCATACCTTATAAAGAACAAAATTGACTGAAGCGTTTTCACTGCCGCTTCGGCGTTCCCCGAGTGTCTTTTGTTTCAAAGGAATCTGCCTAATAATTTATAAATTCTCTCAGAATGGCAGTTTCAAGATAAAAAAAAAACATTCGTGTAATTTGTGTTCCTTCAAGGTAATGTACTTATTTAAAATTACTCTTCTGTTTGCTCTGTTTATAATTCTTAGGGCCTGTGCACACGGCGATTTGTTTACGCGCCGTCTGCGCGTGCAGAACGCGCTACCAACGAAACTTCAGTAGTGTTATTATGTAACCATCTCACTGTGATAACGTAAGTGACGTGAGTTTAAAGTGAGCTGTTAATAGTGTCAATCGATATCATTATGTGGGACGACAGTTCACTTCACGCTCATTTCACCTGAGTTTTCACGGTGAGACTTTTACAGAATCGACTTACAACACACGACTGCACATTTTCTCAAGTTTATTAGGGAACAAAACGCGCCGCGCAGATTAACAGGAACGTGCGTCGATAGCGCGTAAATAAACCGCCGTGTGCATAGACCCTTAGGTAACAGATACAGGTACAGAGGCCAGCACATTAAGGTACCACAATCTGTCAAATTTCTTTGATAGTATTTCAACTTTATTGCAAAGATATAAGGTTCATTTTTAATTGAGGAAATTTGACAGTTAGGGATAGCTTGATGTGCTGGCGTCTGTACTTACATTATTTATCTGCCGGTGGATTCTGTAGTGAAGTGAGTTTAAAGTGAGCTGTCAATAGTGTCAATCCCTAGCATTAGGTCAAAACAAAAGCTCACTTTAAACTCACTTCACCTACATTTTCACAGTGGGATTTTTACAGAATAGCACTACTGGTAGTAACATTTTAGGTTTTAAGTCTGTTTCAAACAATTTGCTATCATAAATTCATAATGTATCTAATAAAACAGACTAATCACCAGTAAATTATATTTTACGACTATTACAGAAGAAACTAATATTTTTATTTTTACCAAAAATGACATTTAAGCCCTACTTTAAAGCATATTAACGTGTATTTAGTTGAACTTTTCAAGAAGACAGAACTAAGTTATGTAGGTAACAAATGAGATACATACTCAGAAGGATTCTGTTATCATGTTCATTCACATTAATGACAACTACGAATGCGGAAAGTAACAAAAATCCCTGAATAGCTTTGAAATTGTTAGGTAAGAGGAAACGCCTACCTAAAATCGGCCAAGTGCGTGTCCGGACCACGTACAATGAAGAGTTCTGTAGTTGGGATTAATTTATCAAGAAAAAACTTAACATTTTAGTTGAAAAACATGTTCTCCCGTACACTGCAACAGCAAATCCAAGTTTGAACTTTATTTATTTATTAGGTAGGTACACCAACAGCAGTACATACAAAAAAGAAAAAACAATAATAAAATAATAAAAGTGCTGGTATGTACGCCTATTATAGGTGTACACAGCATTTACCACAATACAACTACGTTATTTAAAAAAAATAATGTATAATTATAAATGGAAAAAAAAGGAAAGAAAATAAAAACAATTTCTAAACAAAATTAAAAAAAAATAATTAAAAAACAGTAAAAACAAAATGTTACCAAACCAGGTGGAGGGTTACTTAATGCAGTCCCGTACCTCAGTGACTGATCGTCTAAACTTGTTGAGTGATGCTCCGTGTAAATCGTTTTCTGGCGATTTACAGAAACTGTTGTAGTTTCTGCACATTCGGAGCAAGGGAGCGTTGAGACCGAGATTAGTATTTCTGAAAGGGATGTGAAACAACCTGGTGATGGGATGTCTGGGAAGTTTTGAAGGGACTGAATACTGGATACGCTCTACAAGATCGCTGCATTTTACTAACCCGTTTGCAACTTTGTACAGGAATATTAGATCACGCGAACGGCGACGGTCTCGCAGTGTCTTTATATTGAAAAAGTGTAAGCGCTGCTCATATGGGCAGCGATGGCTAATTTTCTTGGACATAAAGGCTAGATGTTTGGTGAATGCTCTTTGTATTCTCTCAACTCTTTGCGAGTGAACTGCATAAAAAGGATTCCAGGCAACACTAGCGTATTCCAACCGACTTCGCGCCAAGGCATTGAACAAGACTATTCTGGTCTTTGTTAGTTGGAAGCCCCGAGTGTTACGTTTTACAAAACCCAGCATCTGTGCCGACTTCTTTACAATGTCGTTGATGTGTGGCTTAAAACTTAGTTTATCGTCGACCAAAATGCCTAGATCCCGTATTTGATGTAACTTGGACAGCGTGGTGTTGCATAGGGTGTAGGTGGTAGAAAAGGATGACTTTTTTCTAGAGAATCGAATGAAAAAACATTTTTGTGTGTTTAAGGACATATTGTTAGCTACGCACCAGTTTTCAATGCTAGACAAGTCGTGTTGAACGAGCTTAGTGTCAGCAGGTCCCGTTATTTTCCGATAAATTTTTAAGTCATCAGCAAACAACAAAGCTTGACAGTACTTAATTTGACTTGTGATGTCGTTGACAAAGAGCAAAAACAAAACTGGGCCGAGATGGGAGCCTTGTGGGACTCTAGATCGTGCATGGAATACGTAGGAGTTATAGCCATTGATAGCAACGAATTGGGAGCGGTTCATAAGATAGGACGCGAACCATCTCAGCAACGATCCATGGACACCACTAAGCTTGAGTTTTGCTACCATGTGTGAATGGCTCACTTTGTCGAATGCGCTACTGAAGTCCATGTATATTGCGTCGACTTCTTGTCTGTCATCGAGCGCTTCAGATATATATCGGACTAGATTAGTCTCGGTAGATCGCCCAGCTCGAAATCCATGTTGACAATCAGAAAGTTTACTACCCAAGTAACTGGTAATGATGGGACAAACGAGATATTCAAAGAGCTTGGAAAAACAGGATAGGATGGAAATCGGCCTGTAGTTTTTGATGTCACTAGAGTCACCTTTTTTATGCACAGGCACTATACGGGCTTTTTTCCATTCGTCGGGAAATACTCCTGACTCTAAGGACCGATTAAATAGAAGAGATAGTGGCGCGGCAAGCGTTCTCCCGCATGATTTCACAAAAACTGGTGGAATAGAATCAGGACCGGCACCCTTATTGGTATCTAGTTTTTTAATTGCTGTTAGAACTTCTTGTGATGTAAATTTTATGTTACTTAGAACGCCGAATGCTTCTTGGACATCTGTTGTTACACTACTATTTGGGTCGGTGAAAATCGAAGAAAAATGAGAAGCAAAGAGATTTGCAATATCAGTTCCATTGTTAGCTACTTCATCATCCATGTGCATAGTGGCTGGAACTAATGATTTGCTATTTCGTTTGTTTTTTATGTAGCGCCAAAAAGCTTTAGGATCTTTTGTTATTTCAATCTCAATATGGTGTTTGTAATCGTTGTAGTTTTGATTGATCATTGTGTGACAACGGCTTCTAAGTAACTCGTAGCTTAATCTGTCTCGAGGATTTTTGTATTTACGAAATTTATTACGGTACTTTTCTTTTTCAGATAATATTTTTATGAGCGCTTTACTAAACCAAGAAGGATATTTTGAATTTTTGAAACTGTGTTTCGGTATGTGTTTGTCGATCAATTGTTTTAATTTTGCATAGAATATAAAAACTAGCTCATTAATATTGTCTGACTGTGAAAATTCTTGATACCAGTCTATAGATTGTAGGTCAGACACGATTTTTGCGTAATCACATTTGTAAAAAATTGGTCGAATGTTTTTCTTTGTGCGTAAGTATTTTGAATTTTCATATGATAATGAAATTAGCAGTGCGGGGTGTTTAGGATCAAGTCTAGTAAGAAGGTCAGAGGTATGGGAAGCATTAAGATTGCGCATATGGCTTATAACTAAGTCTAGTGTTCTATCATCAACATTACAAGCTTTGTTAAATTGAAAAAGACTGTTAATTCCTAAAAAGTCTACAAACATATCCCCTAAAGTATTGTTATAGTTATCAGGAGTACAATGGTTTTGACCATCTAAAGATGACCATTTGATAAATCCAAGATTAAAATCTCCGAGGATAAGAACATTCACAACGTTGTTTATAACATTACTTACATTGTTCAGAAAATTTGATAATGACTCTGCTTTTATTGGGGGAGGTAAATACGACACACATACAGCTACATTTTTAACAATATTATTATTACATTTTAATTTGACAGACACCCAAAGGTCTTCGTTATTACTCTCCCAGTTGTGGACTCTGGCTGATGGAATATCCCGTGAGACAGCTAGAAGAACTCCACCGCCATCTCCATCATTGTTGTTAAGCACAGTCCGCAATATCAAGCAGTGCAAATATTTAATAAATTACCTATATTTCTAAAAAGCATAATCTATACATCCGCATTTAAGACAAAGCTTCAAGCCTACCTATTAAGTGTCTCTACTCTCTTGACTAATTTTAATGTTTGACTGTGTGCATGCTGTGTCTTCTTATTGTTTTGTTTTTATATGAATCTTGACATTTTAATTTGCTATGTCCATCTTAATGCTTTTATTTAGTTAATCTTGATATTTTAATTGTATTGCCTTTAGTTCTGAATTTTTTGTTAATTTTGATATTTGAATTTATATTATCTATTAATGATTCGTAATTTAAGTAATTCTTAATATTATTAGTTGACTTTACTATTTTTAATTTTCGAATATCCAATTAATTATTTTATAATAGATATTAATCTGTTATATGTTATTATTTTATTTTTTTCTTGACTGTTTACGCTTTGTTTGTTTGTTTTTTTTTGTATCTTTGTATAGGAATATTTCACACACAATTTTATTGTTATTGAATAAATGAAATGAAATTAAATGAAATCTTTTTTAGCACTATTGTGACAAATTCTATCAAACTTTAAATATTGACAGAATTGCTTTGATTATTTTCAGTATTGGGATGGAATAGTCAAACTTTAAAACTGTTCATTTTAAAATGATTAAAAATTAAATGAGACAGACTAGCAGCAGGCCCATTCATTTTTTTCTAATTGGGCCCCTAGAAGTGACCACCATATTAAAATTAATTTATTTACGTAACACGTCCGTGTTTGGGTCACAGAAATTAATATGTGTACCAAAATTCAACTCAATCAGTTCATTCGATTTAGACCAAATTGGCTGTGACAAACAGACAGATTCAAGAGTGATCCTTTAAGTCATTCGGACTTATGGGACCCTAAAAAGTCGTAGGAAAAATAAATGCCGTTATCTACGTTTTTTGGGCACATCCGAGCAATTTGCAATATGTTAACACTGAATCGATTTTATTTTTAAACTAGTAAGTATAACAAAGTTTGAAAAAAAACAAAGTGGTTGCTATGTGGGGGAAATTCAGCTCTCAGTGTCGATATTCACATGTTTTCTTATGTTATGTTTTCTTAATCATATCATTCAAGCCACGTCGTTCGAGACGTATCATCTCTTGTGTTGTCGTTGGTATAATTATCTTTCGACCTCCGAATCTATGCTGTAAATATATGTACGCTATGACACGATACGCTACCGTACGATATTATACAGGGTGAAATTGAATTCATGGGCATTATTTTAAGAGGTCATTGTACTCATCATTATGAACAACTTTTACTACGGGAACTAATCTGAAATAGCGAAAAAATAATCAGCTGTTCCATACATTATGCTCGCATAACTCGTCAAAATGTAGGGAACAG
This sequence comes from Hyppa rectilinea, assembly GCA_951799385.1. NCBI lineage: Eukaryota > Metazoa > Arthropoda > Insecta > Lepidoptera > Noctuidae > Hyppa > Hyppa rectilinea. The sequence goes on along the minus strand of OX637309.1, from coordinate 7,220,648 downwards.
CTGATTTTTTGTTTTTCATAATGATGAGTACAATGATCCCTTAAAAATGAATTCAAATTCACCATGCATAGGTTAAGGTATATTTATGATTTTAGTACCTACGCTTGTCCGTGCGTGTAATTGCGAACCTAAATTAAATCGGAAAATCGTTCTCACATAATATTAAGGGGTATTTAACATTTGGTAACTATCCCCTTAACTTTGATGTCCATATTATTTGCGTCTAATTTAATATGCCAATGTGAAGTGACGTAAATGTGAAGAACCCTTTAATTTTCGCAAGGTTCATTAATTAGACATTCTTTGCACGAAACGTAATGAAAAGGCAAGTCGAGAGACGAGAGTCAAAGAGGTTTGTGTTATTTTAATTATGCCTACGTGTTCCGTGTGGAGCTGAAGTGCTAAATCTGTAAGTAACGCTTTATTTATGTTCCCGTGTTCACATATTAAATATAATCTTGAGACGTGCTTTGTATTGAAGCATTATTTCTGTCGATGCAAATCCACGAAGAGCAAAAACGCAAAATAAAAACGGGTAGATACCCGTTTTTTTTTTGTTTTTTTTTTACGTTTACGTGTATACGTTTGAGTTTACAATCGACAAGTTTTGTATATTCTTAGCACAACATTGTGTTTTTCGTAACTCTTTTAGGGACATTAATATGATTGTACCTTTCCATTTGTAAGTCTGTTGTTTGTTTTCTGTTAGAATGCCCCAAGATTCACGAATTAATTTCAGAGATACACCATTTAGATACACAACCGGGAACAACAAACAAAGATGGTAATAAATACCAAAAGCGTGCGCTTCCTAATAGCCAGGGCTGCCCAACCAATTTTAAAGGAGGGCATAATTTTGATTCCATATCAGCCGGCGGGCGGCCCGCCGGCTGATAAGACCTAGTAAATAAAACTTGCCAACAATTATGGTAGATATCCATCTACTATAATTTGACAAAGCTTTAAGTTAAGTATTCATAGTTTGAATACCTCATCTAAAAAAACTTCACTAATTATCTTAGAAAAGCTTTTTATGTAACAACTTATAAATATTTGGCGGCAAATAATTATTGGTGAATTGTTAATGGTTTCATACCAAAGGTCTGAAATCGGTTTTCAAAAGACTATCACCAGCTGATAACTTTTCGCGGGTTAATGCAAATGCGTTGGCAGGCCACTGGGTGGCCCGCGGGCCTAGGGTTGAGTAGCCATGTTCTAACTAAACTAACTAACTAGTCGTCCAAATGTTACGTATTTCCGAGAACTCACATTCGTAGGAATGGCAAGGAGCTATAGTAATTAATGTTAAAAGTTTTTAGACTGATATAAAGCAAGAAAACTTCTTTTAATATTTTAAAAAAGAACAATATTTTAATATTTTTTTAAATTAAAAACATTTTAATTATTTTCTTTTTATTTTTCTAAATTAACGTTCTCACTATATAGGGTGTAATAATTATGTGCTATCTGTTAGATAACCGGCGGCAATAAATAATACAATCGAATAAGAATGTTTTGAAGAACATGGCCTGTCATAATGATTGGTACGTATACGAGTAACAAACTTGCGTAATTTTCCCGAAAACTATTAAGTAGGTACTTTTCTCGGCACATAATGATATTACTAGGATAATATCGCACCGTGCCTCAATAATGGCTTCTTAGAACAGGAACGGGAAAATGAAAATTAGGTACGGCAACTCGTGTGTAATTCTAAACTACAACGTATAAAGTGGGTAACTACCTGATGCTTATTGATATAAGACCAACATAAAGGCTTCCGCAGAAAGACGCGACGCGATTTCGCGACACGCCGCTAGCAGAACAATTTCTATGAAAACTTAATGAAAATTGTTCTACCAGAACGAGCCTTAAGCGTTGTTTGTTCGCGGTAAAGCATAACTCACGTGCCGCACTTCGCAAACAAAGGTGCGCACATAGAAGCGGTGACGTAACATACTGACAATGCTCTGTAACTGATCCACTTTAATAATACGTGACTAAGTAAGTACTTTGTATTAGAACCAAAATGAGCTTCATAAGATAAACTGAAGTTTCTCCAAGTTTGTAACGTTGTGGCAGTACAGTATTACTAAGTCAACCGTACAATATTACTTAGTGTTTAAGGACATCATTAATGCGCACGCGCAACTCTAGTTCACTGGCGTTACTCGGCCATTTCACCTGCTACTAGGAACTGTGAAAATTGTACAGAATGCTGAGCTTGGGCTGTCAGCTCCTTACGTCTACCACGTGCTGCCAAAGACAGTATCCTTAACCTTTCCGATTGTGTGCGTGTGCTTAAATCAGAGTTTACTCTTACCTAAAACCTTCCAGTATATGTATAAGTATAAGGCAAATATGCTAGTTTTCTTTATCTCTTTACTATAACCTAATCGATAACGGCCAGCGCAGCCTACCTGCAAAGCCCTATCTTGTGAGGGGATTAAATACCTACCTACATACAGATGCTAGATACATAATAACACGCCTGTATTCCCAGAAGGATTAGGCAGAAGTCCATCTATTTCGCCAGTTACGACAAGTGCCATTTAACAGGGGGCGGGCCTATCGCTAGCAACCGGAAACCTACACAGATAAACCCTAATTCGAATAAAAAAACGAGTTTGGTTAAATATGAGAGGTTAGAAAATATTACCTTGAATCGATCGTATCTATTTGATACTGTAAAATGTTTCAAGCCTTGACCAAACAAACAATAAAATACAAAACAAATCGCATTAGGAAGTCCAAGTTGCAAGGATTATAACTTTTTATCCATAAGTTTAACTTGATTGAATTTCTTTTGTTGAAACTTTGTAGAATAGATTATGAAGTTTTCCATTCTATTCAAAGAAGTTGTAACAAGATTTTTCTACTCACAATTTATTTTTCAGTTAATCTATACAATAAGACACTACCTTAGGGCTTATTACAACACGCGATATGAAGTCACGTAAAGCTTACAAGACAACCTCGCTATTACATTGAGCTGAATACCGCACGCTAATTGATTCGCAAGGCGTAGTATGTCATCCTTTACGGTTGTCATGGGCAAAGGTGTCGAATCTTCAGAAATTTGCCGTAGCTCTTACGCGGTAAGAAACTTTATGATAAATCTTAGTGATACCATGTGGTGTAATAGGCCTTTAACGGTCGTAGACCGAACAATAAGCGTAGGTACTCTAATTACACTACGCCTGTTAACAGACAGTCTTATTAAGTCAGACTTAACACCGCGTGGTGTAATACGTCCTTAAACTCTCAACTATGTTGCCGACCGTAAATAGCTAGGTGTAGCAGACAGAACTTGACATCAAGTAGTGTTCTCTGCTTAGTACCAGACATACAAAAAGCTGATGCCATAGTCAAAGGTCGTAAAAGAAAAGTTGAAAATATGCTTAATTTTGTCAATTTTTCCGCATAAACTCGGAAAATAAATCAAAAAGTAAAATTTTTACTTTCAAATTTACGCAGTGATTTTTCACAGCGTTTTCCTTTGACATGATAAAACGGCAATTTTTTAAATTTATCAAGCAACATTAAACAAGGAATATTCGTTAAAATAAAAGTGAGAATATTATACATTTTTGGATCAGCCGACATGGCCCACTAATTTTCTAAAATGAGTTCTGTTGTGCAATAATAATCTTAAACTGTAGGCTACATTAAAACTGAAGAATTGTTGGAAACCCGAGTGACCACTTGAGCGTTTCGATCGCGAACGCCTTTACTGCTCGTTTCACCTCTCGAGAACTGCTTCACAAATGTTGAGCATTCTGAAACTAGGCTAGAACTTTAATAATGGGATGTTCGACTAATGAGGCTAACATGTTTTATTTTTGTCTTCAAATACTTACAGTTCGACAACATATTTCATTTCCAGTTAAAAACTGAAACATTGTTTAAAACTTTAGTAAAATATATTAATATTAGGTTTTGGCAAAGTTTCTCGATCGAATTCTGCCTTTATTATTCCGAGGACGGGTTCGCAACGGTCTAACAGAGTGGCTAGGTAATGGTCCATTATATTATCACGCAAAAATCTCGGTAAGTACCTATAGGAACTAACATCCTTAGTAAGATAATACACCACACGTTTACTATTTTAAGTAGGTTAGTTCATCTATATCAATCAATTGCTGTTCGTTTGTCTCGTAGTTCAAAAATCAATTGCTGTTCGTTTGTCTCGCTAAAACTCGAGAACGCCTGGGCTAATTTAGCTGATTTTGGTTTCGAAATGTTTGTCGTAGTCCAGGAAAGGGTAGGTAGGGTAGGTAGGGAAGGCTCCTAAAACACAGTACATATTATAAGTTTTAAAATAATAACTATAAACTAATACATATTTTAAAACAAAATTAAATAAACTTACAAACGACTACACTCATTATGACGGCGTCGAGTTACGCAGCGAGGTGTCGCGTAGCCGGCCGCAGAAACACCGATACAGCACACCCTTCGGCCGAAACTCTTCCTTAAGGAAGGTCACCAAATGGTGAGTCGGAACGCGCACCACGAACGACTTGAAATCAGTGTTGGCGCGCCTCCAACTTCTCCACCCTCAAGGTCCAGTTGGTCTTCACCCGTAAGTACTCTATGATGTCCTCAGCTGGCGTAGAGTGGTGCAAACGGGACACGTACAGCTGCGTCGTCGGCACTGCAGGACGTAGCAGCATGTTATATCCAGCCTGCGCCGTCTCGCACTGGCTGGATAAGTAGGCATTCATCGCGTTCGATGCTGAGCGACTCTGCTTTCCCCCTTTTAGATTAACTGCTGGTCGTTTAGCGTTTAGCTATGTAGGCCCATAGCGCGTTAGTATTATAAATAACTTTAGATCTATGTTAGTACAACATTCGGGCACACATACACATTCATATGGGTATAACCATATTTCTTCTAAAAAAACCATATCAGCTGCTTTTAAACAGTGCTCGAACACAGTTAACCAACCACAATATTACGTTCATTTTAAAATACTATGCAATATTTGTCTTTGCATATGCAATGCAAATTGCTATATCCCACAACGACAAATTTTAATGTATGTAGTCCCTGGTAATTGCTACAGAATAATTTAAACACCACTTCTTGCTTGAACCTGATCTTAATGAGGTTTAACTATATATAAATGAACAACTAAATTATTTTGGAATTGTTATAATACAAGTATAACACAAAGTAAATAATTCACCTTCCATCGATGTAGTTATTCAATAAAAAAGCCTCTATTATTCTTAGCGTTAGTTGGATAAGCTTTCGAGATCGGAAGATTTATGATACACGAGTATTTATGGCTCCTTCAGTTTGTATTTATGTCACGTCGGATTGAACTTGTTCCTAGCTCAGTATTTTATATATTCGTTACTTAAAGTAAGGATTGGATACAACATCAAGCATTTTAAGTGATATGTTAGCCTTCGTTCACTATTTCTTATTGGGCCATTTCATGTCTTATTTAAATCGTGTTAAGATCTTAAATTGTCTTTATGGTAAACCGCAAACCTATGCGGTCAGGTATATGTCGGTAACTAAAAAGAAAGAAAGGAAGAAAAATGTTTATTCTGCACGAATAAAACTAAACTACCGAATGAAACTCGACTATCTTCATCTCTAAAAATACTAAGAATTAAGGTAGTAACTATCAAATCAAATCAAAATATTTTATTTGTGAAACATGGGTAAACATTTGAGGATCTTATAAGACCTATATAGAGAACTTATAAGTAATTTGAATACACTTTCTCTCTTGATTGCTTTAGGATGAAGGGTAATTTAAAATATACCTACAAATATTTAAATGAGTGAGGATAATAATATGTGCCGTCGAAAATAAGGCGAAACCTCTGAGGCTATTTTCAGAATATTCAACCGATACCAGAGTACATTTCTACGTTGTGCCTCGGGAATCAAAGAAAACAGAATAAAACGTTCTGTTTATTCTCCAGTGGCTTAGTGGAGTGATGAAATGGAGAAAATAGTCCATTTATTTGCACTCATACGCACTGAGCAAACAAACTGCTGATTTTAGCATAATAATATAGGATGTTTGTGTTAGCGGGAACAAAATGTTTGATTTCTGTACTTGGAACAGTCGCTTCATAAATAAACGTTGCATAGTGTAAACGCATTCTGTGCAAAAGGAAAAGAGCAATAACAGAAAAACTCAAAACGCCTTCAGAGAACTTGCCTACTATCCACTCAGTCTGTCTTTAATTTAATCAAATTAGATGCCGTCCAAAGGAAAAACGCAAAAGGGACTAAATAAAACGACCGAGGTAGTTAATTAATTTAGTTTGCGGTTGTACTGGATGCAGAAACTCAACAACAAACAGATTTGAGTGTACCTCCTCACACTGCCGCGCGGGCCAAGATTTCCAAGTGGGAAGGCTTATTTCCATTCAATTGTTTATGTCGGGTTTCGGTAAGGCTTTACTAGCTTCTGCCAAACTCAATTTGACTTCACGAGTTTGTTCGTCGCCTGTTTATCGTCACTGGGTTTTTCGCCGTTTCTCGTAAGGATACCGAAGTTGCTCGTAATTGAATTACTTTATTCGACGCGCGTAATCAGTAACAGAAGTTAGTTTGTAATCATATTAATTGGGAAACGTCTAAATGTGTTCGTATATAATACTCGTATGTATGTAGTCACATAATTATGTATGTGTGTGGAATTCGGATCGTTATATTACCCCTAAGCTGTGTTGACTTGGCCGCCGATGTGATGGGTGTACAATTATGTGACGTAAAACTCTCTTCAAACTTTTGTATGCCTCAGACTTCATACAAAAAAATTATGTCTTCAATAACTAGTAATAATTATGATCCTAATGCCATTATAACAGTCCTTATAGGTAATAGTTTTAATATTAAAACATATGATATTGCTGATAGTGTCACTGAACTATTGAAGTTAAATTGTAAGAAAATTATTCTGTGTGCTTTTCCCTACTTTGAGCACTTGTCAAACAGGCAGAACAACAAAATTCACATGTTAAATAATTACATGCACTTCTTAATGAGTCACCATAGTGACAAGTTTATATTTTTTGACACCAACATTTTTGTTCAGAAACTAAGGTCGACTAGGGATACTGTGTATCTGCCCATTAGTTTTAGACGTCAAATAGCTAGGCTATTAGCTTTTAATATTAACCCAGACATAATTAGTATGTCGAAGTCATATTTAATTAGCACCACAATTAGTAATAGTACTAATGTTAATGTGGTTAGCTCACATTCTTTAAACTAGTTTGTAAGATAACAGGAGATACCACTAACCGTATAGTTTCGCTTAATAACAAAAAGGTATCTTCTAGCTCCAAAAATATCTGTAAAAAAGGGGCTAAGCAGAAATCCTTGACATTATTTCATCAAAATATTCAAGGTTTTTCTTCCAAACAATTGGAGATTGAATTGTTTTTAGAAAAAACAATGTATGACATTATTTGTTTTACTGAGCACTGGTTAAAAGATTATGAAATGTTGATTAACTACGAGAATTATAGTTTGGCCAGTTGCTTTAACCGTAAATCAATGCTGCGTGGTGGTTCACTAATCCTAATTAAAAGTTGTATTAAATCAAAAACTCGTGAGGACATAGTTGAACTTTCGGTTGAGCATAGCATTGAGCTGTCTTGTGTTGAGCTGGATAAGCATGTTATAGTGTGCGTTTACAGACCCCCTAATTATCAAAACTACTCAATATTTGAGGCAGTCATGGAAGATGTTTTGGCAAAACTTGCTACTGGTAATAAATCAGTAGTTATCTGTGGTGACTTTAACATTAATATTTTAGAAAATAATTCCAATTCAAGTAGATTATTAAATTTGTTTAAATCATTTAATTTGTCAAATGTGTTTGTTGAACCAACCCGAATAACTATGTCTACTGCTACATGCATTGATAATGTTTTCTGTTGCTGCGACTATTTAGATAAAGCCATAGTTAATTATCTCCCTTCTGATCACAGTGGTCAAACTGTAACTTTTGAGTCCAATACAACAATACAAAAAATCCTAATACAATCCAGACCAATAACATCTGTCAATTTAAATCAATTTAATATCGCATTAAATTGTAAGTTAAGTGATCAGGAACTATCTTTGAAAAATATTAATATTTTGTATAAGGAATTCTTTACCGTAGTGCAAACCGAATTTAATAATTGTTTTAAGAAAAAAACTAAAAGTATTAACCCTAAATTTGTATTTAGTGACTGGGCCACTAAAGGACTCAGGAAAAGTAGGGAAAGACTTTTCGAGCTTTATGGCCTTAAGCCTTTTATTAACACTGAATCTTTTAATAAGTATGTTGCTACCTACTCAAAAAATTTTAAGAAAACTTGTAAAGCAGCTAAATCCAAATACATTAGCAACAAGGTTAAATCAGCTGAAAATAAAATAAAGACGGTTTGGAAAATTATCAATAACGAAACGAACAGGAGCAAAAGACATAGTTCTGATTACATACTGGATACGTCATGTGGTTCCATTTGTGATAGCAAACAAGTAGCTCAAGAATTTGTAAATTTCTTTACCAGTATTCCCCTAAAAACTACTGAAACTCTAAATTCCTCGCCTTCCCTCTCTTTTGATTTAGTAAAGGCAAACGTTTCAGCCTGCCTGATTGAATTCAACTTTAAGCATATTAACCCCATAGTAGTAATTAAAACTTTTAAACAAATTAAAATCAAATTGACCGAAGATCTTTGGGGAATGTCCAGTAAAGTCTGCACCTCGATCATTGAGACGATAGCACCTTATTTAGCGTTCATATTTAATTTATGTGTGGATCAAGGCATCTTCCCGGATTTAATGAAATACAGCAAGGTAATACCACTTTTCAAATCCGGGGACAGTAAAGACACCAATAATTATAGACCCGTATCCGTGTTGCCGGTTTTCAGCAAGATCTTTGAAAAGATAATGCTTAATCAAATGCTTAATCATTTTAACACTAATAAAATACTTAACGATCAACAGTATGGTTTCACCAAAGGACGTTGTACAACTGACGCTGGTGTGACCTTATTAAAACACATTTTCAATGCGTGGGAAGAGGCTCAAGACGCCATCGGAATCTTTTGTGACCTCTCCAAGGCATTTGATTGCGTTGATCACGAAACCTTGCTGTTGAAGCTAGAGCATTACGGACTTGGAAAACTTGCGCTTAGTTTGGTAAAATCTTATTTAAACGATAGACAACAGCAAGTTCAAATAAAAGGCGTCAATTCACTCGGTTTAAAAGTAAAAATGGGTGTGCCACAAGGTTCTATATTGGGTCCTTTCCTCTTTTTAGTATACATAAATGATCTTCTCCATTTACTAAAAAATCAACCACAAATAGTGTTATTTGCTGATGACACTTCTTTAATTTTTAAAATAGATAGACGTGCTAAAAATTTTGACGACGTAAATAACGCCCTACTGCAGGTCCAAAATTGGTTCACTGCAAATAATTTAGTATTAAATGGAAAAAAAACTAAGTGCATAAGATTTTCTTTACCAAATGTAAAAAGTAGTGATTGTGAGATAGTATTGAATCAAGAGAAACTAGAATTTGTCGATAAAACTGTTTTCCTAGGGATCACGCTCGACTCAAGGCTACAATGGGGTCCTCATTTAACATCTCTTTCAGGACGGCTAAGTTCTGCAGCATATGCTGTCAGAAAGATTCGTCAATATAATGATGTAGATACCGCGAGGCTAGTCTATTTTAGTTATTTTCATAGTATCATGTCTTACGGTATTTTACTTTGGGGCCGAGCTGCAGACGTCGACTCAATTTTTATTCTGCAGAAAAGAGCTATCAGAGCCATATATAATCTCCGTAGGCGCGATTCTCTAAGAGAACGGTTTAAGGTTATTAACATCATGACTGTACCTTGTCAATATATCTATGAAAACATCATGTACGTAAGGAAAAATCTGCATCTTTTTAGTAAAAGAGGTGAAAGACACAATTATTTCACTAGAAATAGGGACCAAATAGTTCAGCCAGGTTTCAGGCTGGCAAAAGTAGATTCTTCTTTCATGGGGTTCTGTTTAAAATGTTACAATAAAATACCTCCCCACATTCTTGAACTTAACGAATCAAAATTTAAATCCTGTATAAAACGCACACTATGCAGCCAAGCGTATTATAAATTGGGAGATTACATTGCTGACAAAAATGCTTGGGTCAATGCTAGTCCAGCTCCACAAGGGCGCACCAACTAATTGCTAAAAACTGTTGGAGCTGCGGAAGAGAAGAACAAAAAAACTATCTTTGCATTGTATAAATTCAATCTCTTAATATTGTATAATTGCTTAGCACATATGTGAGTACTATGTACCTACTATAAAGCGACCATTTACTGGGTACGTCTTTCATTGACTTGAATGTGCCCTGGCGGCTGAGAGTATGCCATGCTCACTTTAATGTCTCGCTGATGGTGGCGTGTGTGTTGGATCATTTAGCTCCCTTCAAAATGGTTGAGCTGAATGGTGCTAATATATGCGTCATGTTCGTGAACGGGCGCTGTCAGTAGGGACTGGTCATCTCTTAGCGACTAGGGCTTGTTTTAATTTAATTTTTGAATAGTTTTTACATATTTTATATCGGATGCTTTTAACGTTCTGCATCGTTCTCACATGTATAATATTAATATGAACTATGTAACCAATATTTTGTAACCATATTTTGTTTAAAAGAGTGTCCATGGAGTTTCTTGCCCGTTCTTCTCCATAGGTACCTACTGCTTTGGAATGGGCAACTAGCTTCATCTCTCTGACTGACCGACACCTTGACAATTCAAAAGTGCCTGTAATTGGTTTATTTGAAATAAATACTTTGAGTTTGAGTAACGTGCTGCGTACAAATAATATTATTCCGTAGCACGCGGCGTTTTGTGGCGTTTGGCGTAGTCATGTATTGATGATAATATATATGGGTGTATTTATTTAACACTAGCTGACCCGGCGAACTTTGTTCCGCCTATTATGTAGCTATTTTTCTAAAAAAAAAGACTTTTCTAAAATAAACGTAGCCTAAGTTACTCGTTATTACATCAGCTGCCTGCCAATAAAAGTCCTGTAAAAATCGGTTCGCCAATCGCCAGAGATTAGCCAGAACAAACAGACAGACAAAAATTTAAAAAAATATATTTTGGTGTATGTACCGTATTCTATACATATAATAAAACAGTAAAAAAACTGTGTCTGTACATTGAATATATTAAAAAAATAATAATTGAGGGGGGTTTAGAAACAGTAATAGAGCATGAATCCAAAAAAAAAATTTTGTCTGTTTGTCTGTTTGTCTGTATGTCTGTTTGTCTGTTTGTTTGTACACGCTAATCTTCGGAACTACTGGACGGATTGGAATGATTTTTTTTTTGTTGTATAGGTATTAAGTCTGGGCAACATATAGGCTATAATTTATCTTGGAAACTTGAACACCTGATGCAGAACCGCAACAGACCAGCTAAACAATAAGAGATACAAAAAGGATACCTTAGCAAAAATTGTTCCACGTGATTAGCATTTTCTGCTGAGAGAATAAATTTGAAGATCTGGAACACCTGATGTGGAACTCCAAGAGCCCAGCTACACTGTAACATATATAGGAATGACGTCTTAGCAAAAGTTGTTCGGTCTGATGGGCATTTCCTGTTGACTTATAAAAATCGAAGATCTGGAACACCTGTTGTGGAACTCCAAGAGCCTAGCTAAACCATTACACATATAAGAATGACGTCTTAGCGAAAGTTGTTCAGCCTGATGAGCACTCTCTGTTGATGTATAAAAATTGAAGATCTGGAACACCTGTTGTGGAACTCCAAGAGCCTAGCTACACCATAACACATATAGGAATAACGTCTTAGCACAAGTTGTTCAATCTGATGAGCACTCTCTGTTGACTTATAAAAATCGAAGATCTGGAACACCTGTTGTGGAACTCCAAGAGCCTAGCTACAACATAACACATATAGGAATGACGTCTTTGACGTCTTTGTTGTTCAATATGATGGGCATTTCCTGTTGACTTATAAAAATCGAAGATCAGAAACATCTGATGTGGAAATCAAAGCTATCACTAATTTTACTGTGTAATTATAAAATAACATAAACTGGGAGTACCTGCACGCGGTGAATGCGGTAACAGTTTAGGACTGATTTTCGATGACGATGGTATATCATTGAAAATTTGACTCTACTGGCCAAAACTCCTATTTATTTTTTTATTTTATCGTATGAATATGCCTTCGGGCTTATGTTGTTTGAGTGTTTAATTTCCTTTTCCATTTATCTTCGTGACACTGTAGCCTACCCGGTAACGCAGGGGAGCAGTCATTTTAATTTAGATTTTTATTGATCAGGTATCTTCACAATAAAACTATGACCATGCCTAGAAAGAGGTCAAATCTTTCCCAATGTTCCAAGAGAGCTAAAAGATTGAGGATCATAAGATCCCAAGAATCTACCGAAGAGCGTCAGGAGAGACTTGATGTTGTTCGAGAACATTAGGCTGCAACTCGCTCCGTGGAAACCTCTTCGGGTCGCGAAGCACGCCTGCGTTCTCAGCGTATTCATTAGGTCTCTAGAGACCAGTAAAGAATATGATGCGCGACTGACCGCTGATCGTGAACGTCATGTATTGTCTCGCCAGTCAGAGACGTTCACGGAAAGAGAATTACGCTTCAGTTCCAAGCGTATCTACGCATCGACTTCTAGGTCTCTAGAGGAGGAATATAATAATGCGGTTACCAAAATGAAAACGATGACAAATGGACTGTATGTTTTGGTGGTTGTTGGAATGAAATAAAACTAAAGCTCAGTGTGATAAAAGATTTAAATGGGAAAAATGATAAAAACTAACATAAATGGCGACCCCGTTGTCGCTGGCATAAGCAACAGGGTCCGCGTACGAAGTCGCGGGCAGAAGCTAGTATATTCATATACATGTAGTAAAAGACGATTATTTCAATATTACAAACAGACACTCCTTTTTTATTTATATGTATATATACTTGCTCATTATGTACATTCGGTACGTACATAATTTCAAGTTTGTAACTCAATAGTGACACAAGAATTTTAAATGTCAGCACGTTATATTTCACAACTGCTGTATTTAGTTCCCTTGAGAGTCAGAACTATGCGGTGACACTATGGAAACAGTGTGTCAACATTTCTAGAATTTTCAAATCGTGAAAGGAGATTAAAAATGTAATTACATGTGGGATGCGGAGTAATAATGTATGCAGAGTAAAATCACGAGCATTTCAGGGAACATAAAAAAGGAAAACCTATTCTCTAGTTACCTTTGCTTTGGTACACATGTAAACTTTTACACAGCTATAAGTTATGCAAGTCGATCCCGGAAGGCGTCACTTCATAGCGGACTAGTAATTATTCCACCACGTCAAAGGGAAAATTCGACGTGAGCTGGGAGCTGGGATATTGGCTGACGTGAAACGCTACAGGTCACCATAATTCCTTTTCAGGTAGGTAGCTCTTTGTGCTTTGTGAAATGTTCGATAGGAAGGAATACCTTACATTTTGCATATAATAACATAACGCCTTCACAGGCATGATGTTATTATATGCAAAATCTAATGTATCCCGAAACCTTCGGCAGGGTCGGTGTACAGTCACGAGCAAAGCTATGTCAGTTTACTAATTTTATAAGCGGTTTTCTGCTTTATTATTAAATATATGTATAGCTAGGTAATAGGTTTACCGTACATGTCGCATCTCGTCGTTGAAATAGTTATTGCAAAGAATTTCGCTTCCGTAAATTGCTAGGTGTATACATATTGGTGCTCGTGACTGTACCTTTAGTACACCCATATTTCGCCAGTGTCAATAATATGCCATTATTGTCACGTGCATCAGACCGAAAAAAAAATGTTTTAATAATTGAATGTTGAATGTATGTGATGTGGTAGTACTTTATTAATAAATAAATAAATAAAAAGTTATGTTTGAGTCCCATGACTATTATATGGGGAGAGCCTACCGCCACTAACCGAGCACAAGTCCAGACTCTGGACTGCTACTGAGAAACTTAGATGGAAAACCAAATAACACTATCCCCGAACCGGAAATCGAACCTTGGACATCGGGCTCAGCAGTAGCGCTTGCGACCACTAAATCAACGAGGCAGATTCTGTATGTATAATGTGTATTATCTGTGCCTAACTTTGATTAAATATTAATCCTGTGTTCGTGTATATAATAATTTGTAAGCTCACACATTACGTTTATTCTTACATTCTGAATATTTTTTTATTATTTAAGTATTCGATTCGAAAAGAATCGATAAAAAATTTCACTAGACAGTGACAGTTTTGTTACTTTCTAACCGGAGCACGTTGCACGTCAGCTGATGTGAAATGGGGTGCTCCAGTGCCCGTGAGCGGACTGTCACTACGTGAGTACTTTACTCATCGTATTACTGCTACTTTGTCTTAGCAACCTAACGATGCGGTTGCTCTTACTTGGTCGAGTTTCGCATCGAATTTACCTCGTTACTTGAAAATAAATATTTATTGGTTAATTTTGCTTCAAAATGTTTCTTATAATTTTAAGTTTATATGAAGAAAACAGGTCGTACGTCTTAACCCAGACAGACGCCATACTTTGTGTAAATTATATCATCACCACTGCTCTGAAAACGGTGAAGGAAAACATTGTGGGGTGCCGGTTTCGGCATGTCCTAGAGCCAAAATTCGAAAACATGTGACATCTACCAACGAGCAATGGGCCCGTGTGTTGGATTACGGTGTGCTCCCTCTCACAGAAAGGCTCTCCAGCAGTATAGGCTGATTATGCTATAGAGAAAACTTAACACTTCTAGTATTTCAGGTATGCTCGTCTATCCTATTAATTAAGAATCTAAGCCAATGTTCAATCTTCCATGTGTTTTGGAGAAATGTCTGATTTCATATTTACGAAACGACAGCAAACTTTCATAAAATCTAACTCCTGAAGTCCCGATTGTCTTTCTGATTTAGTTACCTATGGTCGGTAGGACACTATGATTTTATTATTATTTATTTTATTATAAAACAAAGTTACCGAATACTCTGCGTATGTTGGGCGACTGGCTTAATAAAGTTTTCACTATGGTTTAAATGAATTTGTGTAGAGAAGTTTTATGTTTAAATTTTTACAACTGATATTTAATAGTTGAAAAGAACAACGGGTAGGAGGCAAATTAATTTTTCGGCGGTTGGTAAATTAGTGTGACAGTAAAACATGAACCGTAATTAAAAGTAAATTGATCGGTTATTTCATCCCACAATGTCGGTACATAAAGTATTCAAGAAGTTGTAATAAATTAATGGTCAGTAAAAATGTTGGAATCGGCGGTTAGATAAATAGTTCGGCAGTTCATAAATTAGGTTGGAACTGTGATAAATCACGTGTGTGACGAATTGGTCTCAGCAATTAAACCAGGGTGCCTCGGTCGATAGAGCGCTATTTCCAACCTTACAAGATATATTTCTAGACGATTGATTCCTATTAGTAAACTGACCATTCAATAATTTTACTGCTTAATTATAATTATTTATTTAACTTCCCATTTAAATGTTTAGTATGATTATGACTTATTTTTTTTAATTTACTACCCATTATTACCGAACCTGTTAATAGAAAAACATTTGTTAATTTTAAATTTAACAAAAATACATAAACAAATGCCGCTGAAAGGCGAAACAAGCATCTCTCTCCCACTCACAAAGACGAAGCCAGCAGTGGGAACATTATAGGCTGATTCAGATTAAATCAGTGCCTTTATAAGTTAGTTGACAAAGTAGTTGCAAAAGCTTGTTGTCTGTCAAGATCAAGACTAGTTGTTAACTGTAGAGGTGGTAATTTGAACATTAAGTTGTAGGACATACCACTGTTATTACATCAAGATATTCATTCACCCCGACTTTACTACATTGGGTTAGGAACGAATAAAATGAGACGGGCCCAACTTTGACTCAACCCTGACATTTGTAAGGAGATATAAAGCTAAGTAAGTAGAGACATTTTCATTGGCTCTCAGCTTGGCAAATCATTCGTCTATTTTATTTGGAGAGTGGCGCCTCGTAAAGGGGAAATAAACATTTCGTCACATTTCCTTGAATTATATGAGTGTGGGTACTTTATACGAGGATAGCTCTTAGCTAAAAGATGGGGAACCTTGTAGACACAAGATCTTTGTCGATAAATGTTTGGTCACATTCGAAATTACTGAGAACAACCAGAAATTAGGAGAAAATATACCATGTTAAGCTCAAGATGGAAATTGTTCAATAAATCTAAATTTGTATGTAAGCACTACTTAATCGGTCGTCCAAAATTTCTAGTAAAGTGTTATGTTATTAATGTTGAAAACCAACTTAATGATAAGTAAGAGAAAACTTCTCTTGTTACGAAGCAAATCAAATATATGATGTAATGTAATAAAATCCTTAACTTATATTTAGCTAAAGATAGTGTTGTCAGGCCACCTTTTCATTATACGAATAATTGTTTTGAAATATAGTCACAATCTATTTGAGCACCTTTCATATAAAGTTACCATGTTACTCAGTCATAGCACAGTTTAGTTGCTTTAGCCAGAACTTCAGCTTTAGTATTGTATGAAGTTGTAAAATATAAGTTGTTAACGTTTTAGTTGAGAGCGCCCCACGGATTGATGTGAACACGACTGGAGCTGGCAGCACATTAAACTCCATCACTCATACGAGTCCTGGGAGCCTTGGCTTAACGGAGCGTTTACTTGACGAATTAATAATTTTAGCAGTTTCTATGTACTGTTTTTGTTAAGAAATGTTTATGATTTAATAGATATTTTGCAAAATTATTGACAAATTATGTCTAGGATACGTCGGACATTTGGTAACATATTAGACAATATCGTAACAATATTCTATCTTGAATTTTTTCTTCCAAAGCTAACACTTTATTGGCGTTTCGCCAGAGTCCACTTTGCGGATATTTGGCTTGGTTCCTAAGTCGGTGTCATGGAATTATTAATTTTATGAAGCGACATATATAAAAAAAAAAAAACTACCTAATTTAATTTATTACATTTTTTATCCTTTTTTTATTAACCTTTTGAACGCTATTGTCACATATACGTGGCAAGCAAGCGCATACCCTGTATCCCAACGACACAAACTTTCACGAAATAAACAATTAAATCATTACTTTTGTGACTGTTTATAATATTTTACAAATAGAAACTCTCGTACATATTTAATGACACCATAGATATTGGGAAATTCATGATAACAAGAAGAAATAAATCTGTAGTTTGGCGTGGAGGGCACGCGCGTGCATTTACGCTCTGGCGTTTAAAAGGTTAATAGAGAACCACTCTACCATATATCCAGCACATTGTTAGAAAATGCAAGCATATTTTGCTACAGTAATATCTCGTTAACGACGCCCACCATCTCAGAAGTATATGAACGAAAGTAGGGTCGCAGAGTAACGTCTCACTTAATGTACTATATGATACGAGTATGACGCTGTGAAAGTACCGTGACGACTGGGCGTGACGAATTCTACGTAACACACGAACATTCAACAAGATAACACTAAAACATAATAATGTTCATCCAACTAGAATTAATTTAACTGCGAGAATTTGCAGATATTTACGTACCTACACGTTTAATTTTATTGCGTGATTTGAATCCTGAATTTCCAGGCTTATGGGATTCTCGGTAAAAGCGTCGTTTCACTCACACTGAAGTATATAATGTAGGTAAATCTACATTCTTCGTGAGATTATGTTAAGCTTCGTGTGTTTTCTTTTCCAATTCATGGAATGGTTTTACTTGTACAAAGTTATTCAATAAAATATATTGTTTTGCTAGAGTACGCCTCTACTTTTAAGCCCGTTCTCAGTCTGATCTAAACTTGGCATTTTTAACAAGTTTATGTTAACAGTTTAAATATAGTTATTTTCTTAATAACTACATTTAAACTGTTAACATAAATTTGAATTTTTCGGAACTAACATAAATTGTGCCATTTAAAAAAATCTTCAATTTTTCTCGTTACACTTGTGACCAAAATAACTGACCGCGAAGCAAAGATTTTCATAATAGATACGACGAAGGGTGCGTGCTCCAAACTTAGGGAAGGACTTCATATCAAAAGAGCTTATCTTCACGCCCAATAGAAAGTGATTTATGATTAACGCAGTCCTTGAGGCGGGAAGATTATTTTTTACTAACAGGAAGTGTATCTTACGGATGAGGGTCGGATTACAGCAATTTTAAAATCCATGTACTGATGTAAAAGGGAACATAAATCATAAATAGTTAATGCATCACACTTTCACAACGTCCAAGTTTTTTTTCAGTCTTAGATCTATTAATGTACTTATTGTATATCTTAGTCTGTACTTCGAATAAATGTTATTCTTGTCACAGTTGCACAACTTTGAAACTATAAGTGCAGGATAGAGACGGGAACATGTCTAAGCCAAAGCACGTGGTACAACGTTTATGTTTCTCGGTTTCAGTGTCGTATGTGAGAATACCAAACGGGAACATCTTGTTCCGCCTTGCGACAGACAGCTGCATGAAATATTGCACAGAGGCCAGTTTCCCAGTAATTCCTACAAGTTGGTGTCAAGAAGAAGCGTCGGAAACTATTCTGTTTGTACTATAAATAGCGTTGAACCGGCGCGGATCTCGACCCGACTCACTTGATACCTTTTACTTTAAAATTTAAATCAGTCTTTCAGGTCGAATCTTTCAAAGGACGACTGAGATTTATTATTTAACGATTCCACAGTTGAAGGATAATGACGAAAAACGACTTTAAATATGCGAGTTGGACTCGGCAAACGAAGGGTTCCGTACCACTGTAAAATTTTTAACACTACGTACAGACGCCAGCACATCAAGCTATCCTTAACTGTAAAATTTTCTCAATTAAAAATGAACCTTATGTCTTTGCAATAAAGTTGAAATACTATCAAAGAAATTTGACAGATTGTGGTAACTTGATGTGCTGGCCTCTGTACATATTTTTAATGACCGAAAAAATAAACGTTTCTACAATCTGTAAACATTTCAGTTGCTTCGAATTAGAGTTTGAAAGCTACAGCTGTGACAGACTGACTGGCAGACGGACGGATGAACGGACAGACGGACAGCGGAGCGTTAGTAATAAGGTGCCGTCGATCGTAAGGACCTTTGTATATGGAACACTAATAAATGATGGCGTTCTATTAGAAACATTTTACAACTATAAACTTACATTAACCAAAGCAAAACAAAACGCAAATGAGCCAGGGGATTATCGTGTTTAATTGTTAATATAGGTATCAAAACGGCAGAAATATCACTGCTTTTTCTACCGATCAGGTAAGCCGATCCTTCAGTTATAATTCATTTCCTAAAGATAATTACGCTGTCGACCCTCGTCAATATTGTGAGATTCATTAATGAAGTTCACGCAGCAGAGCAAGCAATACGGTCGTGTTGATAAATCGACGGTTCGACACCTGAAGTAAACCACAAATTGGTACTCCGAGTCTCCGACGTCGAAACACGAGGCTCCTTCGTACTCGTGTATCTAATTGACTCAAAATATTCTTTAGGTGTAGTTCAATATTGGCTGTCACGTTATACTTGTATAGTTTTTTGGGTGTTTGTGATCACGGTAGTAGTGTGGATGTCGGTGGTCACAACTTCTTGGTTTGACTAATGAAACTGTTTCACACTGTGTAGTTAATAGTAGCTACTGGAGTAGTTCATATCGTTAGGAAGACTTAGGTCTAGCAATAGTCCACATAGTTTTAGGGAGTAACCAGCGCTGTAGCTGAATGCCAGGGTCTGTCTGGTGGTTCTTTTCGTCACTCAGTCAGTGGCGGGAAAACTTAGTGTTGCCACTACGCAAGGCAAGATTAAAGGTACGTTCCAACGAACACCACAGTTTCAATAACAGCAATATTACGGTCGTCAGCGCATCAAGTTATATATACCAAATTGTCAAATTTCTCCAAATGAGTTTAAACCTTAAAACGTTGTTTGTTTAGTTCAAAATCGGTTGAGGAAATTTTACAGATTATGGTAACTTGATGTGCTGGCGACTGTACCTAATAAGTACCTACCTGCATCATTTATAGCTGACTATTGTGATAAAAAATAAAGAAGGCTGAAAAGTTTTATCCTTTTAATTTTTAATAATAAAAGAGATTTTAAATCCACCAAAAAAACTTTTACAACCTTTTTATTAAAACAAAACAACAGCTGTTGGATTTCGGCAATGACTTGACTTTTATATCCCTGCGTGGCGGCGCGGCGTTGTGATACAAAAGCTTTGCCTAACCCTTGTCGCTGCGATAGTGACCTGACAACGTAGCACCTCCAGAGCGGAACGGGGAGACAGCTTTGTTTGTTTTGCCATCGCAAGGAATAGATCGAGCCCGAGATATAATAGGTACCTACTCATTGTTAAACTGGAAGGTACTAATAAAATAACATGACAATGATGTCATCCTCTGTCTAATCCTTCGGGGATTATAGGCATGAGCCTATAATCATGAGCCTTTACAGTACACCCACATTTCCCAGTTATGTTCGAGTCTGTTTTGATTGAAAAACCGTATAATATTTTGAAAAACGACCCGGGAATCGAACCCTGTACCTCAAGTTTAGCAGTAGTGCTTGCGACCTCTAGACCAACGAACCTAATAAATACCTCCAAAATAAATTAAGGTCCCGGTACACGTAACGAGTAAGTTTTTATACTTTCGCACGTTACTTTGTACCAATTATTAATTGAAGTATGTTAATGGCAATATTTCTGGTTCTTGGTAATATTTGTTCAATATGAATGGTAACACTGACTGAACAGTTTAATGGCGTCCAGTGATGACGAAGAAACTGAGCAACAATAAAATCCGAAATTTTTGAAGAATGTTCCAAGTTTTGCCGGTGAACTGCGAGACACCCACATCGTATTGATCAGCTCGCCTTGCTACTGTGGACGGCAAGGTAAGAGTGTTTAATTGAATTACAAAACTATCCTAGTGACTCTAATGACTAAATAGGTTCTATTAAATACCCTTATCCAGTGGCGTAACTATACCATCTGAGGCCCGTGGCAAATCCATTGCATGGGGCCCCAAATTTACTTTTTTTTTTAAACTAAATTTTGTTAAAAATGTTAGGTCACTTTTGAGCTCAAAGCCTCTAGGGCCGGAGGCCCCGTCAGTCCGGGGGCCCGTGGCATTTTGCCAGTCCAGCCACCCTATAGTTACGTCACCGCCCTTATCAAATACCCATTGTATAAACTGGAAAGTAAATGTAACTAATTTACACGTCACTAGCACACTAGCTGCACTGGTAAATAGTGTACTATTACCAATAAGGGGAGGGGCAACAAAAACTAAATACCTGCAACGAGAGAGGGCTTAGAGATTACTATTAAAAGTTATGTATGTTATTTAAGCCTCTTAGGTTCCCAACTGAAAGTCTTTACCTTACTTCTGACTTTCTAACGGTTCCAAAACTTTACTTTCTTCAAATTATGTTGAAAAAACATAAATCTCACCAACAAGCGAAGCGACAAGGGAGAAGAAAATATATGATCCCCAAGGTCCGTGCTAAGGCTGCGTATTCAACAGAGATGTGTGAGGTAGCTAGGCGTTGGCGAGAAAAATCCACCAATAGGATCGCTTCATTTTGCTAGCTTGAGCTAATCTAGTTTTGTTAATGGTTAGTTTTGCGCATATCCGCCTCTACGCGTCCTCGCACGTCTCTAGTGGATACGCAGCCTTAACTAACATTTGCTAAGAGACAATGCGTTGGGCTAATCCTCTCACATAAATAAATAACTGAATAAACCTAGAATTACATATTTACTAACACTCACATACTCATACATACACACACACACACAAACACAGCTCGTCTATACCTCATTTTTACTTAGTTTTTCTGTATTTTTATGATTTGTATTAAACTTTTTTACTTTAATCTATTATTTACCTAACTATTACAACCGTGGGAACTCTAAAATAAGACCTTGAAATAAATTACTTCATTCATACTCCGCGGACTACAGCAAACTTTCTTACT
This sequence comes from Hyppa rectilinea, assembly GCA_951799385.1. Taxonomy (NCBI): domain Eukaryota; kingdom Metazoa; phylum Arthropoda; class Insecta; order Lepidoptera; family Noctuidae; genus Hyppa; species Hyppa rectilinea. The sequence goes on along the minus strand of OX637309.1, from coordinate 7,198,556 downwards.
TAGGAAAGTTCGTGATTGCTTTCTTACCTAATGAATTCACTCCTCTTGCCGTTATTCTCTCCAACCAAAAAGTAGGTTAATCGTTGTTGAAAGGGTTGCCCATCGTCTTCAGCACCCCTTTCCTATACCTAAACAAGTATTGGAATAAAATTGATTAGAATTTTGACAGAGGAAACTGTACGTGTGTAGGTACAATCAGTTGCAGTTGACCACTTTCCATCCTTTTGCCTTTTAATGCAAAAAATACCGTCCTGTGACATAGTCCGCGATGGTACCTACATATAATGTTCATTATTACCTACCTACAGAATGTCCTGACATTCCGGCTAAAAGCTTCGCCAGTCACAGCGCAGTATTGCGTAAACAACCGAACAGCTATGATTCCACCATTATACAAGGCTTACAGTGAATTGTGAACGAAATAACCGAACTGGGCTTTGATTCATTCCGTTTGAATATTCCCAAACATGTTCTACCGAGACAGTAAATTGTTGAGCTAGCTAATAATGAAAATGTTCGTGTTCGGACGTGATTTCCAATCTCCAGTCATAAAAGAGTCATTTATTTATTTGTGTATTTCAACGTTTATGTCTCGAGAACGGATTCTAGTTTATGAATTCGTACTTATCTACCTACTTGTATTTTATCGAACACCGTGCAGACTGTGTACAGGCGCGCTTTGTCCGAGCGAACATTACATGTATTCACAACCCAAAAACAAATATGTAAATAGAACATGAAATGTGATTATTTAATGCTTCATGCACATAACATAAAAGACTCCACAAAGATGGACTTAATATGTAGGCATATACAGGGTGGAATTCTGTAATGCCCCCTGGAGGGAAAGTACTCTTAATACTGTAGATAGAAAATTTTACTCAAAGGAAACATTCCTTTATTTTTGAATAGAAAGAAAACTGCATTCAAAGATTTCCAAAAAATCGCTTGCCACACCCGGGAATCGAACTGACTAAAATCTGCAAAAAGTACACACTGTACTTTTATTGCCGCGATCGTTAGTATCAATTATAAGGATGAAATCTCTCGAACAAACTTGATAAATTAAATGATAGGAAAACCATGAAATCTTTAAGTATTTACAAAAAATTGTAAACTAATTAATTAGTTGCTCGAAATGGGCTCCATTTTCTTGATACACAAATGTATTCTTCTAAATAAATACCTTTAATACCTGGATTGGTACAAACGGCACAATCAAATGGCCTGCGAGATCACCAGATCTCACCCCTTTAGATTTTTTTTTATGGGGATATGTTAAAAACCTAATTTACATTACATCTTATACGAATGTAAACGAGTTGAGAGTTGAAGTTCAGAATACGATTTATAATATTCACCACAACACGTTATTAAAGGTTACAAGAAATGATTTTGTTAGAAGAATACATTTGTGTATCCAAGAAAATGGAGCCCATTTCGAGCAACTAATTAATTAGTTTACAACTTTTTGTAAATAATTAAAGATTTCATGGTTTTCCTATAATTTAATTTATCAAGTTTGTTCGAGAGATTTCATCCGTATAATAGATACTAACGATCGCGGCAATAAAAGTACAGTGTGTAATTTTTGCAGATTTTAGTCAGTTCGATTCCCGGGTGTGGCAAGCGATTTTTTGGAAATCTTTGAATGCAGTTTTCTTTCTATTCAAAAATAAAGGAATGTTTCCTTTGAGTAAAATTTTCTATCTACAGTATTAAGAGTACTTTCCCTCCAGGGGGCATTACAAAATTCCACCCTGTATATTCATGTAAACTCATAAACTATAAGCGATTTTGCAGTATAAATCTCATCAGATATGTTTCTTAACTCGAGTAGCTACGACTGAATAATTAAAGCAATATTACGGGTACTTGGTTGCTTTGAGGAAAAGCATCAGAAAAATGAATGTTCGTTGAAATTCGTCTCGTACTTTTGTTTGTAGTCTTTCATTGACTCAACAAAATCGCTATCCGCCATTGTCTTCTTTGTCGTGAATTTGTGTAGAAACTTCCCCAATCATTCCATTGACAGGAGTGATATAAAAAGTAAATAATATAAAACAATAAAAAAACAAGCTTAAAAAAAATGTTTATCATAAGCTAAGCTTCAGATATTGAACTTTATAACATTGGGTTTTTTTTGGCTAAATACACACATCTATTCTGGCTAAGCAGATAAGGCAAGAAGGCACCCTCCGCCATTTCGTCACGTCCTCATCCCAGCTGGCTTCTGATCCGAACAATTTTTTTGCCTTATTCGCTTTTGTATACTACATACATTTACATAACATCATTCATTCATTTTCATCCTACATCATTATCTATTTGTAGCTCTAAATTATTCGTCGGGTTTCCTAACGTCAGAAGCTTTTATATTCTTCCGAACATCTTGTCCCTTCGTTTACATAAGAACGGATAATTTTAGCATCAAATTGTAGGCTTTCATGTAAATCTACCAAATATCAGACCGTTACTTGTTATTGGTTATCTTGCGGGCCCTCTTGACTCCACTGAAGTATGAATAGCAAGACGATGTTTAACATCGAATTAAAATAACCTTCTGATATGGGTGTTTTGCATTCCTTTCCAATACATAGCAATAGACTTGATAAAAGGCGCGTGAACTACAATAAAGATAAAAAAATAAAACCGATCACAAGTCTATTGAAAAACATAAATCTGTTACTTTATTTTATATTCAGAATTTATCTATCTAGGTACAGAGGCCAGCACATCAAGCTATCCCTAACTGTCAAATTTCCTCAATTAAAAATGAACCTTATGTCTTTGCATTAAAGTTGAAATACTATCAAATAAATTTGACAGATTGTGGTAACTTGATGTGCTGGCCTCTGTACATCACTACATAGTATAAAACAAAGTCGCTTTCTCTGTCCCTATATCCCTATGTATGCTTAAATGTTTAAAACCACGCAACGGATTTTGATGCGGTTCTTTCTTATAGATAGAGTGATTGAAGAGGAAGGGGCGGAAGCTAGTAATTGTATAAATAAAAATGAAAAGAAATAAAATCTTTATTTGCCAGATATAAACTCCAAGTACAATTTTCAATAGATAAAAAATAATCTTAATATTACACACTACATACACACGCGTCGACTACCCGATTCTCTGCCTTTGGGGCAGTGAATTGAGTGAAGCGAAAATGAAATGCTGTTTATCAGTAGGCGCATCACTGGAGAACGGGTGAACTGTTTAGACAATATTTTGTTTTGAAATGCGAAATTGTCCGAAATATCGTCGTGTAGTTGTTGAGTTGTGTGTTGTTGTGTTGTGTTTTGTCGTTGTGTGTTGTTGTTTTTGTGGAAAGGAAAATGTGATGGTTGCTCTATGAAACTTTTGTTATACGTCAAGATAAAATAGAAATTTTGTCGAGACGGGCGTCGGTCAACTAGTCTCTTATAAGCTCGAAGGCAGGAAGCGATGCCAGATGTTGCAAAACTTAAGCAAACATAATTACTTAAACAAAGTTCTACGTCCGTTTTCTATTAATAAACTTATAAAAGTAACGAAGAAAGACGTTTGAAATTAAGAAAACACAATACAACTAACTAGTTGGGAGCGAGCCAGCGTTCAAATTAATTAGTTTGTCCAACATTTATTACAAAACGTAACTATTGCGAAACAATGAGCAACGGAAAAATGCACTTGGGAAGTGGAGTTGAGCAACATAGGTATGAGGCCGCGTTCGCGAACAAAAGTTTCGAATAGCAACAACAATAAGAGCTTAAAAAACTTGTGGAATTTGAAAAACCCCTAGCTGGGTCTAGTAAGCCTTTTCATTCACATTCATAATAATAGAGCTCGCCATTTGACGACTCATGTGTTCTTTATTCTTATAAATGTTGACTTTTCTTTATCGGATTCAGTTTTTTTTGTAATCTTCCGCCTTGCGAAGCACTTGAATTTTATAAACATAAAGCCCATACATATATATTATTGTACATATTATTTCTGTACATATAATTATGAATATTTAGCTTTTAAATGTAAATATGTAATGTAATTAAATAGAATACTTAAAGCCCATCATCAAAATATGTTTAGCAATCAATTTTTTAAATTAATTAGCTAGAACACATCTTTAGAAACAACAACTTATTAGGAGAACGCGAAGCCACAGTCCATTTGTATAATTAATATCCATTAGCTTTAGTCGCATTTGATTCAATCTTTCTCACAATAAAACAGCCCACCGGCCGCGCGTTCTGTAAAACAAAAACACCCCGAGGCAGAAACAAACCGAATGATGTATACTCTTAGCTATTATTCTTTTATGCTACGAACGTACGGCGTAGCCCATATTCTGCGTAGCTCCTTATAGCTAAAGGGCGGGTTTATAATGCTGTTGGCTAACGCTCGCCATTTATGGTTCTACGACCTCTCGCATTATTCTGAACGTTACAACATCTAGAAAAGCTAATCGCGCTTGTTAACAATACGTCTTGCATTAAATATGAATAGTAACGAGACGCTCATTCTGGAAATAATATGTGTTACTATATACCTATGTACATGATATATACGAAGGTAGTAGGCACTTATATGGGCCTGCGTAGCAAAATAATTATTTCATTTTGTTTTTATAAAAGATGAGAACAATAAATATTTCGATTATACACTAATAAATAAATAATAAGTGTAAAACAGGACGACGCTGATCGCTGTCGTTTCCTATATTTACATGAACCACAAACGAGGTAACAGCTGTGTGGGGAGCTAGAACAATGCCATCAGATAATGACACAACATGAATAATAAAGCAGCTGGCAGTGCCAATTATATAAAATGTGTTGCTGGGGAGTTCGTTGCGCTACTTCTTCTTCCCAGCTAAAGCACTAGGAAGTGATTAGCATCTGAGATTACTCCTGGAGCTGCAGAAGATTCACAAAAAAACAAAAGCTACCATTTACTGAGTACGTCTTACATTGACTTGAATGAGTCCTGGCGGCTGAGAGCATGTCATGCTCCCTGTAATGTCCCATTGACAATTCAAAAGTGCCTGTAAAGTAAAGTGTAGTGCCTGTGTGTTATTTGAAATAAATGCTTTGAATTTGAGTTTAAGTGGTGAAAGGCAAACATTTTGGGCGACAATATATAGAAATTTTTGACGTCCAAAAAGTGCTGCTTATCAGCCTAGTTTGAATAAATGACTTTTTATTTAAAATAGTTTTTGTAATATTACAATGGTTATTTTTTGGTTGCAGAAAGTGCCAACATTATTAAACTGTATGACACTTTTGCTTTCGGTTAGGACATAGTCTCACAGATACCAAACAATAAAGTGACGTGTGTCTTGATTTATTTTTACCAGCAGTACACAGTAGTGAAGCAAGCTTTACAGTAAATAAAAACGCAAATAATATACTCAATCAAAAGTTTCGAAACATTTGAGCTTAACCAAAATCCACACCCTAGACTGAACGTAAAACAGAGCTCGGGTTGAAATATTTTATTTTATTACGTGTAGAAAATTCTCAAACGAAGTTTAGATAAAACGCCCGTAGCAAAATTCTCCGAATATGGGAATGGAAAGCTTGCATTTCGAAATCAAAGAAAATAGAAAAGGGTTCAATTTTCTACTAGCACCTAAAAATCTCGGTATTTGTTACGTACCGGAGCAAATTGCGGTGGAGTTCTAGCCAAGCTAGCGGCGAATCTGTTTGCCCTCTTCATGAAAATTTTATAAGACGATCCGTTGAGACACTCTACGACTGACCCCGGTAGATACTTGGATTACTAACTCTTTATTACCTGCTTACTTGAACTTTCATTTCTTCAAAATTATGAAACGGAAGTCTATTAACTTTCTCTTTTTGTTCGCGTTGTGCGCAGTTAATAGGTTTTTATGGTAGAACACCGAAATCTGTTAATCTCGAGATTACAATTTTATAGTGAAACATAAAGTTAACGAAACGTAAAAATAAAATGTGTAAAAAGTATCTACAGTATAAAAGATTTGACTTCATGAAAATTAAAATACCGAATTGAAAAAGGTCAATGTTGTTTACGTTGAGACAACATTGAATATGCTGACGTCATAGTTCAGTAGTAGGAGGAGGACGCAGCGACGATGTATTGGAATATTTTGCCGACGTGAATGCCGAACGGTGCGGTCATAGTCAAATTCAAATCGAAAATATCGCTGAGTGGGGCATGTTACGGACGTCGATAGCTCTCCAGGTAGACCGGGTCACGGTAAGTGTATTAAAGCTATCAATATTTCCAACATTCTCATGTTGCATACGAGTAAACAGAATAGAATATTGAAGTGTTCATAAAAATATTTTGTTTTGTTATGTACTAGGAGTAGCATTTTTTTTTCGTATTGACAGGTGTTGACACACCTATGTTATGATTACCACAGATTGAAGGCATGGCCAGGTTGAGTATTCGAGTTTTTGTAAGCTCTCTTTACAATAATTACACTCGTGCAGATTGAATTATCTACATCAACAAATCATCTTCAATCAATTACTATGCTAACTGAAGTAAATCCCATTAGTATCTCGAACTTCTTAATATTTCAGTGATAAATGATTTTACTTCAGAAAGTAGGTTTTTACAAAAACTATAATATTTTAAAGACTAGATGAGGTCGACGTTTTGCTATCTGACTACTCTGAGAAGAAAGGCCGAAACAAACTAAGAGGTATTGTTTCGGTCTTTCTTGTCTGAAATTATCTTTTGAGAAAAGAACCACACAGATTGAGCCGACCTACCCAGTCAGTGCACGCATTTGTCATTAATCGTGCAGCTCGACCCAGTGCTTAACACGTTGAGCGCCAACGCGGTCACCGGTGACCGCGAACAATAGTTTTTCTTTTGTGTCTGCTGCGTGGCAGTCAATGCCTTAAGGAGCTCAACGTTCCGACGAACAATATCTAAGAAGGGTAAGCCGCATAAAGTACACAAACTGCCAGTTTATCACGAAAACTACCTGAGGGAGACAAAAAAATGACGCGCAAAATTTACTGAACTAGTTTTCCCTCGAAATGCTTTAAAATAACATGATTTCCTTTTAAATTAGGTTTTACAAAGTGTTATTTCTGAAGGACAAATTCTTGATGTTTAACTTTTAGTAAAGTATAAAAATCAAATTGATTACTGTGTCTACTGTAATAATATTCACTTTAATATTTGTAGCCAGGGTCATTCGGGATGGTTCATCGCCCTGCGAGAGAATACAGCACTGGTATATGGCAGGTACCTCGCAAGTGTACCTGAGTATTTTCTCGAACCGTTTCCGTCGACGGCGGAATTCTATTTGCTCACGGTCTACCGCATCGGCTCCATCGGGACTGGAACGACAACTATGTGTTAAGTTAGATCAGTGGGCTACTATTGTTTTTGGATTGCCGCATACCTTCTGCAACATAGTCACTAAGTTATGTTACAATGGAGAAATGCCAGGAGCTTGCACAACTTACGAGTAGTCGGTTATTTTAAAATTCACCTCTTCAGCTACAATTCTAGCTAAAAATGGCTGTAAGAATAATATTTTTATCAAGCATATGTCAAATTATTTTGGCGTTTTGGTACAAGAGTTATTGTTTGATGGTGGTGCTTATAGAATAACTCAAATTATACGTGTGATTGGTATCTTAAACTTATAATAAAGTAACGTTGACCGAAGCAAACCTAACTAATATAGGTCACAAAAAAGTATCAAACTTATATTGAACATTTCAATAATTGAATATTAAATTACTTTACATAGCGAGCGAAGCAAAATTAACAATATTCCACGAAATATTGTCTCCACGTAAGACCCAACCTCAGCGGAATATATCACGATGGACTGCGACCGTAATATAATACGAGCATAAAGAATCAGATCAGCAAATTTGAATTCAAGCAGAGTGTATGATACTTGTTAAAGATAATAGTTTACAAATTTAGTTCACTTTCGTTATGTGATGAAAGAACAATATAGGTTTCTGAATAGAAGCCCTTGAAGCAGCAAAATATTACGTAGGAGTTAATGTTTGTCATTCATTAGGTTTTATAGTGAACATTAAGTTATTCCTACATGAATGTATTGCTTAAATGCTGCTTATCTGGACAGTAAAAGTTATTCCCAATACACAAATAAAAGTTTGATTTGTGCACCCCGCTATAAATAAAGAGCAAACCGCTGTCTGATAAATTATTGTTTTATCTTTGCGGTTTGGAGCACCGCCAACTGTTAACTTGAATGAAGAATTGAATTAATTAATCTCCAAACAATTTTGCAGGTAATTTGAATTTTTGAACAACATTTTGTTAGTTGGTGGTAATTTCTTTCGTAAAGCCCCAAGGGAGAAATATTACCCATTACCTCCCCTGTTTGTAGAGTTGTCCGCAATCAATTCGGATAAATGCGATAGGTCGAGAATTCAGCTAATAACGCTTTTCTCATCGAGGAATTAAAACATGAACAGTGAGCAGATTTATTAGAATGAAATGAAAATTGCAAATTCGAAAATCATGAATAATTTAAAATTATTTTAAAAACTCATGGAATTGGTGTGACAGCAGACTCCTAGGCGCCTGGCGGGAAGCCAACTAGTGCTAACTGAGATTAACTACAAAATTTTAATGAATTAACCTCTCCGTCTGATTAATGAAGGCACAGGCTTAGTATTCTACGACCTTTTATTTATTCACAACCCACGCGTAGAGTCTACCGTGAGTCTGTGGCTCTTGGCGAGGATAAATACTACACAATACTCAGCACTGTTAGCTCTCGGCAAGCTTACTGTACCGGAATACATAAAAAGAATCTGGTAATATAATAACTTGGATACCTACCTATTGAAACGATAAGTTATTTTGCAACTTTTTATATTTCACATTATACCCTTGTCAGCCCGTTGAGCTGAGTGGCAAATCGTTTTTTGCCTTCAAATTTGTAATAGCGTTTACCTCACAATTTTATGCCATTATCTTATAATTATACTAAGAAAATGTGCGACAAACCATGCAAGTCATAATAAGTCTTTAATGGCGCGGGTGCGCGGCAGCCCCAACGCCATCCTAGCCGCGTGCGTAGGCCGATGGGACTGCGCACTAATAGCGCACTGTATAGGCCTACACGCGAAAGCAAGTGCCTGAGATATTTTCGTTGTTTTGTTTTATTTTAATTTTCATTTATATTATACTATTACTAACGTAGGCTGCGAACATTGTTACTAACAAGTTATGGAAGCAATTCTGAAATAAATTTTATTATTATTATTATAATCTTTCCAGGATATAGCATTCAGCTACCTAAGGTAGGATGTGAAGCTGTTAATGCGGTTTGGACTAAAACTTATTGTTCGCATACTCACAGAGTTCCCGCATAGCGAGAAATTAGAACTCATACAAACTTAGTCAAGTAAGTTTTTGAGTTCACCATTGTTTTGAATACACAGTGTTAAACCACACGGCAAAGAGCAGTTACATTTTATTTGAAATTAAATAGGTTTTGTAAAATCCTTTTATAAACTTGAAAGTTTAAGTTCTAATTTTACGTCAATAAAGCTTCAGTTATGCTTACCTTGGAAGAGTGCACCGTGCAAGTAAACAGGCCAGTGCTCAAGAACAATTATCTAAACGACTGTAGTTCGCTCTGGCAAGATTAATCTGTTCCAGTTACAAAGTAGTTAATGGCTGATCCGAAACTTTAAATGGATATGGCTGACGAACAGCTTAAACTTTCAAGTTTATAAAAGGATTTTACAAAACCTATTTAATTTCAAATAAAATGTAACTGCTCTTTGCCGTGTGGTTTAACACTGTGTATTCAAAACAATGGTGAAATATTCAAGAGGAACGAACGTAAATTATATGTACCGTGTTTAGGTACCGAACTCTGCATTACCTGACCCCTCATACAAAGAAGAAGAATGGAAGAGGGGTCTAGTTTTGCTGGTCGTTGACTGTACCTTCATACATTCGTTCTTTTGTTTAAGTACTTCTATCAGATGATCTCTTCATATAAAACTGCACGCCCCCCACTGCTTGTTGCGTACACTTTTTGAATAGGTATTTAAGTGGAGGGGCAGTCACATAGTAAGAGATCTCTACATACTATGTATTTTACTAAATATCTAACTTTCATTAGACTTTTTCTAAGTTAATCCTAATTTAATTGAATTGGTAAAAATTTATATATTTATTTATCCTTTATAATAACGATAAGATGATTACGTTTTTTGTTCAAATAAACAAAAAACGTAATCATCTTATCCTACCATATCACACAAAAACAAAGTAAAGGCGAAAGGTTGTGAGTGTGTGTGTGTTTGTATGTTTGTTACTTCTTCACGCAAAAATTACTGAACGGATCTAGATGAAATTTGGCAGATAAGGTAAATCCTGGATACTTTTTATCCCGTTAGTACGTTACCATGGAATAATTTCCAACATCCACGCGGAAGAAGCCGCTGGCAGAAGTTAGTTATTCACATTTGCGCTGTGTATTCTGAATTGGAAAGGTAAATCCTCTTATTCATTAACTAGCTTTTGCTCGCGGCTTCGCACGCGTTAAATTCGTAGTAAAACTATTCGTTATTATACATATAAACCTTCCTTTTGAATCACTCTATCTATTAAAAAAAACTGCATCAAAATCCGTTGTGTAGTTTTACAGATCTAAGCATACATACATTCAGACATTAGGACAGACGCGGGAAACAACTTTGCTTTATACTATGTAGTGATACGTGAAATGAAATGAGACTTATGTAGTAATGACCGCAGCTATTAGATTCGTAAAATAATCTTCGTAATATAATTCACGTCCATTTTATAACCATTTTCATTTTTGTTAAAATGGTGCTGTCTCAGCAAAAAATCCAATTTATTAAAATTGGTTTTACCACCTCCTCGGTAATAACGATATTTATATGCAGAGAAAGTGAGAGTTCCCTTGTTTTCATTCTTTGATACCGATGATACAGAGCTGTAGCACACTTTTTGCGCAGTTTCTTTTTGTTTTTCTATGGATGTCGTGTCTACCTACACAAGGGTCAAGGGATACACTTCTCCAGCGGGATTGCCCGAAACGGTTCTCGCTACCCCAGAACATAAAAGGGAAGGAGCAGGGATGGGTTTAAGTTAGTAAGAGGCTGACACTCCCAACGGCTCCACTCGAAGCGGGAGGGGTGATTTGATGATTTCTCACACTCAAAAACAAAAAAAGGGATACATTTCTGGCGCACATTTTGCGGAGTCTTTCCAACCATATATATCTTTGTCTTTGTATGTGTTGAGGATTCTCAGAGGTGTTAAAATGAAATAGCGGATTGTATTACTAGGTATAGTTCGTATATTGGACCTCTTGGTCCGTGTCTTCGGTCGAAGTGAAGGTCGGTCCGCGGCTATCGGCGCCGGCGCCTCGGGCCCCGTCTCGGGTCATACTCCCCGCTGTCCCGTGGTCGCAGTATCGGACGAAGCTAGGCTTTGTCTCCGACATATGTGTATCTTGCATGTGTGTTGTCTTGTCTAGTGTTGTGTGTATTTTTAGAGTAATTTAGTAGCGAAAGCAGAGACAAAAGTATTGTTAGGAAAACGAGACGTACCCTATTCTTTAAGAGGCCTTTATCCAGCAGTGCGGAAGTTACAGGCCGGTTAAGTATCTCTATGGATCTTTTTAAGTGTGTCGAAGGTAAAAACAAACAAAACAAAAAAAAATGTCACTAGTCTACAGTACCACTAGTCTATTTCATTTGCAGTCTGACAAAGCTTAGTTTCCCAGAAATTTAAGACCACGTCTTTGCTCCGCATATTTCCACTTCGACTCCGCGAGAATTTATGGGCAAACCATTTCATCATTCCAATTTTATTTCTTTGAGTAATGCTCAAAGCAGCATCAAACAATTTATTTGTTTTCTGATTCGATTTCCCTATCCATTGTCCAATGGAAGTAAAACTAAGAAGACTTTTTCCGTTTTAATAAGATAAGCGTTTGAGTTGGGGATTAGCCAGAGATACTGAAAGAAACCCTAATAGTACTTTTAAAACCGAAAAGAAACTAGAGCTGCGAGAAATCCCGGATGGCGCTGTGACCATTACCATAATGTGGTGAACCATTTTAAGTTCTCTCGCGGTCGTAACGCCGGTGAACAGTCTAGGAAGGATTGAAAGAAAAAAAAATTGGTTTATTTGCCACAGAAACCCCCGATTGGCTGTGATTACCTGCCTCTTACTTGATTTACATTTTCCACATCGCATGAATTCGTAATACGTATCATAAATAACCTCCCGCCCTCACGATCGGTAACAATGGATCAGAAAAGGGGCCACCCTTTCAATGACTTGTCCTGTATTTATCCTTTTTCTCGTAGTATTTTCCTTGTTTTCTGTAACATGGATACACATGACATAATCCAAAGCTTCGTGAATTTTCGTAGCTAAATGTTAGGATACAAAAGTAATCTTTCATTCTGAGAAATATTTTATGAGATAATATTTAATATTCAGAGTCTGAAATAACCAAATTATTCTTTCGCAATTGTACAACTCAACAAATATTTATTTCTTTTGTCGTTTTTCATTTTGTTCGTTGTTAAGAATCAAGAAATGTAAACAATATGATTTGAATTTATAATGGACGTTAATTTTAATTTTTTTGGGTAGTTTGTTAAATAACTCTTGTTGGTCCCTTGCCCGGGAATGCTCGGCAATTATACTCCGTCGCTGTACTATACTTCATTCACAATGCAGCTGCTACAACTGAGCTAATATATCTAGCTTAAAACCTTAATTCATCTGTAGAAAACAAAAGAAGAATGAATTTTATCTCTGAATGAGAATGGGGTATTCAATTTCAATTAGTTTTAATTGTCTTAGAATAGTTTTTACTGATTATGTTGGTACGTCTAATGGATTTATTAATAGAAAATTAACTTTTTCCTTTCATGCAGAACAAAAAAGATTTTATAAATTGAAAATTTTCTTTTTTGCTATTACTTCAAACGAAGGAATTTAAAACTTTCAGCGGAACGAAGTCCAGTGTCATATATTTTTTTACAGAATATAAAATAATAAATGGAAGAAAAAAATTTAATATAATTTATATATATTTGCGAATCTTAGCAAAAAGAGGAAAAAATATTCATAACACAAATAATGTATGGATGAAAACAAAAAATATCTCTTCATTTAAAATCACAGTTTAAAATACACTACATATAGAATACCACCCATAGTAGAAAAGTAATTAAATAGTTGAAAAGTTTTCTATTTAAGACTCATATCATAAAAATGTGAGTCTGCATATTTTTCCCTGAAGCATGTCAACAAGTCACAGTAGCATCCGTAGCGAGTGGCGGAAGCTACGCCGCTACGAGTATACCGCTACGCCGTAGCAACTAGTTACGAATATTTTAATAAGCTTTTAAGTTTAAACACATTATCTTTTAGAAATCACTTTTGCCGGCTTGATGCAAACGTGAATAATAGTAAATTATAAAATCGACGAAGAAAAACTTTTTATTTAAAACTCGTAAGAATGTTAACGCGACTTGGGTAAGAGTTTAAACTTTGTTGAAATTTTAGTTTTACAGATCTCCAGCGCCATGATTCGCTGGTCAGCGATACTTCGTCTAATTTAGTTGTCAAGTTTTACATAGTGTGTAGAACGTTATCTACGCATTTTGTACATCAAACAAAGTAACATTTAGCAAAAATATTGTTGCTAAGAAACAACCTAATTTTGGTTAATTAAATCACGATTTACGGCTGCGCGTAACGTAACGCACACAAAACGTTATGCTTATGGGTGCATGCTATGGTACAAGAGTTGTGGTGTTATTTAAAGTTAACCCTTAGACTGTCCCTAACCCTTATCTAATTCTTGTTTTCGTGAAGAACGTAACTAAGATATCGAATTTTGACCTTAGATAACTGCGTTAACAAAAGGTTCCCAGGTAAAATCTAGAAAAAAAAAGATCACAACGTCGGAAAGTTAAGCGTTAAGCGTCTGTTGACTCCCGTTATGTGTTGCCATAATACACACTAGCTAGTTTAACTTTATGGCGAACCTCTAGTGACATAATCTTTGCTTACAGTCTGAAGTTTAATCTAGGGACACGATTCATGAATAATGAATGAAAGCTATCAACAAAGCTATGAGATGAGTGACTCTTGTCGTTACCATTCATACCGACACACGTTTAACCGTCACGCATCAATTCTCATACTTAGAAATGAAATGATTACTCATTTAGACACGATATTTGAAGTCTTGAAAGGTGAACTAGACAGTGGTAGACGAAACGAGAGTCCGAATTCTCTATATGACTAGCCTTTTGTGTTGGAAGTCGGTTAATTTTTTCATTGTAAAAAGGTTTTTGTAACTTTACTTGCTATGTAAATAACAGTGACAGGAAGTTACTATAACATCATCCACATAATTAGGTTAAGTAGGAAAAATACGTTTCACTGAAGCTAGCTCAAAAATCACTTTGGAAGTATTTCCTTTCCAATAAAAAAAAAAAATTACTAGCTTATGCTAACTTAGCATAAAAATATCAGAATTGATAACCTCCTTTTTAGGAGTCGGTTAAAAAAATAGCTTTAAAAATCGTGTACGATTTGAATACTCAGCAAGTGGACCGAAGAATTCCAGTGAGTGCTCCGAATCATCTCAGCTTTTAATTTCGGCATTACGATTGAAAGAAGAGCACTTTTCTACGCGGAAGGTTTGGGAAATATTTGAAGGACGAGTTCTATCGGCACCGTCTTTTTATTAATCGCTTTTACAGCCGGATTGAAGCACGCACAATCTTTATTTTATTTATTACGAAATACGAGCCTTTGGGACGCCCTTATCTTGTAATGGTCGGACACTTTTTTTTATGATTTTCATCTAAGCGTTACGTTTTGTATTCGTACATAAAGTTTGTAACAGCTAAGGCTGCCCAGCCTACTTACAAACTGGTAGTGTCAGAGATGAAAGAAACACTATTACAAGGTTACAGGTTCAAACATAATGTCTACAGAAATAGGGTCACGGGTAGGTCACTGATACTGTTACTACAGAGCTTTTTCACACTTTAAGACAAGAAAAGTAGTACCCTACACTTGGCTGGAGGAGCTTTCCAGTAGGCACAGCAACAGGCCTTCGGGCCTTTCCGCAGTGTGCGTTGTAAGTAGAACTCCAGCGGCGCACAGGTCAGCCACGAGGGCAGCGCAAGGATCATCCGCGTGGTAGCGCGCCGCTCGAGGTATCGTGCGGATTGGAGTAGCGTGCAGGTTAGAGCTGATCGGCCTTGAGGTTCAGGGAATAGGTTCTGGCAGCTACGGAAGCTGTGTCCAAATGAGCAAGTCGTGAAAATTTGTGTTGTTCCATGATAAGTATCAATTGAATAAATCACTTAAGTACCTATGTAATAAAGAACATATTGTGCACAATAACTATTAAACTCCAACATCATCTTGAATTTTTTATCCCAAACTATGAAAGACTCTTTTGACTCCACTTTAAAATGAGTACTAAGCTTCTATTCAGAAAAGGGTCGCCTACACGTAAAGCATTCCTTAGCGTCGGAGCTCATGAACCAGCGAATGAATGACGTATCTGAGGCAAAGGCCTTTGTGAACGTGACGCTCCTACTCGAATAGCTACTGATTATCACTCAGGGCTGTGAGGTCTTTTCATTTCTTAATGAGCCTTCCATAAATGAAATGAACATGTTGATAGCGTTGTTGTGTATTCAATTCTCTCTTTTGGTCACAAATCCATCGTTTGGCTTTTGTGGTGAAATAATTATACGTCGGCTATTGTTGTTAAATTATACGTAATTATACGAAACAAACGATCAAACCGTGGTAGATATAGGAGCAGGTGCCATAATTATACATATATACATATTACATGATGCTATAGGGATGAAAAACGTTATGATTCTCAACAACACGGAAGAGCAAAAAAAAAAAACGATTGTGCGTCATATAATGTTTTATTTTAGCGAAACGTAGCAGCAGGCCTTATATACACAACCCATGTGTTCTGTAAATGTATGTATTTGTAAGCAAAATGTTGCCTCGAAAGTCATACTAAATGAATGTCGACATATTAAAATTAGTGTCGCACCGAAGTTTCCGAAATCAGAAGAAAACCGAATATTCGGTTTGGGTTTCGGTTTCGGCTAAAAATCGTATTTCGGTCGGACACTAATTAAAATTTACCCATGCTTACATAAATTGTAAGTTACTACGTATTAACAATTTCGAGGAAATGATTTCCAGGGCAGCATGATAATAATTGTTTGTTGCGGCAGCCGCGACCTCATTTCTGGCGAACTGCCAATAACTGTCACGCCGCCGCGCCGCTCCACAGGTGATCACAGTATTGCATTAAAAACGTGTATTTGTTACAAAATTCTACGAAATCCACGTTTGTATTTAAAATGTTAAAACGCAAATCCGTGAAAGTAAATTGATGTGAAAAGCTCGCTATCTAGCTCTAGCTACCTGTAATAACGGTGAGCGGAATATAAAGTGGTTATATCCGATCAGCGAGAGCCAAGTTTTATTTAGGGTAGACCAGAAGTTCTTAAGTTTAGTTTTAATCCTGAAGTTGGCCAAACGCCAGTAAAAACTACGCCGCTAAGTTCTGAAAACTACTGGCGCATTTTAAACTTGCTTTCTTCTTAATATTTGAAAAGTTAAACAAATCCTTTTAAAGGTTGAATAAAAAGAAACATTTTATTAACAACTTTTATTTTTGTTTCATAATAAGGAATTATAAAACAAACGTTTAAAAAACATATTTACGTAGAATAGTCAGCGGAGAAGAAAGGAGCGGAGCTGTGCCACTAATCACTGAATTTCGTTGTGGACGTACCACCAGTGACACTGATTGCACACGACGGCCAATCGACGTCACCTCAGTGGTGACGTCGATTGGCCGTTTGGTTAGAAAAATCTAGGATATTGTTTTGGGAAACCGTCGACAACGCGAGGAAGCTGATGCTGTGCTTATCTCGACTAACCGAGTTTTTAAAAAATATTTTACAGGATATTCTGGGTATACAATTATTATGATCGACCGCTACAATGAACCACCAAAGAACTTATTATGACCCGGGAAAAAGTTCTGAAAATTGTATCCACTAGCTCCGTATTCGACAGATAGCCCCCTGTGACTTTTTCCTTTCCCGAAACATGCAAAAATGGACTCGGCCCAGAATTCGGTTCCATCACTATCGGTATTTGGCGCCATCACTACTGTCCATCATTTACCACAGCCTGCAGACGACAGGACCCTTGCGTGTCCTGTCGTCTGCACGCTACGAGAATGATTTGACTATAACATTATTTTGATGAGTTAAAGAGGTTGTTGTGAGTGTCCACTTTACCGATGAAACTGAACGGGGTCAGCATATCTAAACTGGCGTTCAGAGTTGTCAGTGTCAATATTCAACAAATTGGGTTGTGGAATATTTTTTTTTTCTTTTCTTTTTTTAGTTGAGAATGACAGCTCTTGAACGCGGTTTAGATATGCTGATCAATTTTGTAGGTGAAATCTGCTCTAAGTGTATAGAGTTGAAAGGAGATCTTGTACAAAAATAAAACAAATATTACCGAAAAAAATATTAAAACCGCTCTCGTACATACTCGTTGAGGAAACAAAGAGAAGTAGTACCTACTACACACAAGGGTAATTGCGTATTCATTTGAATTCATGCTAACATTTATTTTGATGATCCTTGTCTACACAGTCATGTTATTCAATAACTCTGATTCGAGAAACAGAGCATGATGTATTTCAGAATATAAATGAAGACATAATTGTATCTGAATAGCGATAACAGACACGTGTGATGTGGTAGGTAGTTACGCAAGTTATGCAAGCCTTGCATAACATGCGTAAGGATAGTAATTTTGGAGTTATAATGAAAACGTGCACAGTTTACAACATTTAGCGATAAATGAACCAATGTTGAAGTCTACTATTCTACTATGAACTATTCCAATGTTGAAGACGAAGACAGATTCTGAACTTGAAAATGAATAATTATTTTGCGACTGCCCAAACAACTGACAGAAGGTATTTACAGGACCAATTTATACTCACTGGCTGTAGTAATACCTACTTAACAAAGAGTTCTTGTCTTTTCCAGCCCATTAAGTGCAAGAAATTCTTTAAATTGGAACTGTGTGGAGAGTAGTGGGTAGAGCCGTGTTAGGTCTAATCGAAGCCGGCTTGCAGTGAGGTACATCTAACGATCCAACGGCTCGGATCGGCCCGCATTAGTGATTCTCGCATGAATACCTATATGTTAAGTCCCGTATTGAGTACATTCTTTTCTTATCTTCACAAATTACATTCATATGCATATTAAGTTGACAAGTATTATGTCAAAATAATTTGTAAGGTCAGGAGTCTAAACTAAGCCTAGGTCTAGGTATTTTAGAACTCCAGGCCCTCCATTATATCACATTGTAAAGGTTGTCAACGTGCTACAATTGCGAGTGATTGATGGCGCGTGTGACAATATGTGTGTGAGTCGTGTGTGTTAACACGAGTGCGTTTAAGTGTGTTGGTATGCCTACATTTATTGTACAATATGTCAACATGAACGAATTTTGATAGGATTTTTGATTTTAGAGTAGTGCAATCTGCCCCACCAAATCGAATTAGTGGGGCAGATTCCACTGCAAAATTTTAGGCATTCCACTTTGCCCCACCAGGGGTGGGCTCTGTGGGGCAAAGTGGAATAATTCGAATTATTTGAAACGTAGTTGATGAAGGCCTAAATGGACTTATCGCCAATATTTATTGTGAAAGTTTTTATAAAAGCTGATGAATTATTCACCCAACACTCCCGAAATTAAATGAATCAAACCACTGATCGGAAAAGCTGTTATGATGTACTCGTCTAAACTAAAAAAAAGAATTGTGTGGTTTTATGAAACCACGGTAAAAGTGAAACTTTTTTCACATTAAAGACATTTGACACTATAGGCGCCGCCATATTGGCCTTGGCTGCTCTGACGAGCGCCTTTCACTTTATCCCTACTCCGCGGCCGACCGTCACGCGACATGCAACACACAGACGAAAAAGTTTGAGACGATGTAATAAAAGTTTCACTTTAAAAGTCATTAGTCATTTCTAAATAATTATGTATATATTTTGATTGTGGGTAGTTTTTAAGGATTACTAACACTAGTTTATAAGAACATTGTTACTAACAAAATGGACACCATAGTCTGTAATAAGGAAATTATTATTATTATTATTATTAAATACACTCGTGCAAAGCAGCTAAAAAAACCTCGTATTCAGAAAGAGTAAAACCATTGGCAATTAGTATCTCAGCCATGGACAATGGATGCATATAACGTTTGAATTAAAAGAAATAATTAAAAACTGCGAAGAGACCTCACTCACTTTGCAAAATAGAAATAACTTGTCCCTTATGTTATTGATTCACCATTTGAATAAAATATATCTCTGCACTTAAACTTTCATCACTGTTTAATATTGTATAACTTCTCCTTAATCTGGCTAGTGTCGATGGGCGTGACGCGTGTCTCGAATCATGTCTCGTGTCAGACAAGGGCCGCGGTCACTACTTGCACATTCAATGTGCGGGGAGAATAAATACATTAACGAGTACACAAAATGAAAGAGTGCAGAAGGTCCGAACCTAATTAAAAATTTGCAATTAAACATCAAATTTAACATAGCAATTAGGCGAATTTGTGTCATCGTGTGTTACGTATTTATTGAAATATATAATATGTGTATGTGTTTGTGTAAATATTGTAGTGAGAAAAAACTAACGTTATTATTATGTACATGACACATACAGCGAGTGTCCCGGCTGGCATAAGTTTAGTCGTCAAAAAAGTATACGTGTTTATAGGCGAAAACTAAACGCGATTAGCTGATCTAAATTGCGTCCAAGTCATTATTTTTATGGAATATTGACACTGATATAGCTCTTGAACGCGGTTTAGATGGACTGATTCCGTTCAGGTTCATTGTTGAAATCGGTCCTTAGTGTGAGTGTGCATGTTTTTTTGTTGGGGTCAACCTTCTGTACATATCTATTTAGTGGCAAGTAGGTAGGCAAACCTTTCTACAGAATACTTATACGGCCTGAATAAAAGGAACCCTTTTAGCGAGCGCTCGAGAAATTACGGTTTCTTAGAACTCCATTAAACGGTTCCAGCTATAAGAACATGAATAGCTTATTGAAAACCGCTAATTATTCAGTTCCAGGTTGAGGTTGAAGATGATGTTGCTATAAATAGACGCTATAGAGGTAAAGGAAGAGGTACCTTCATTTAATCGTTTCTAAGAACATTTTACTTATGCAATGGCAGTAGTCGAACCAACAGAAACAACACACATTTGTACTGAATAGAGTAGAATACTTTCTACTATACACACTCTCTCCCTCTTTCTCTCTCTCCTCTCTATCACACACTAGCGACCTGCCCCGGTTTCGCAAGAGTGCAAAGTAAACACTATAACGCAGGCGAAAGCTAGTTAAACTATACGTGTAAACCTTCCTCTTGAATCACTCTATCTATTAATGACACCCACTAAAATCTGTTGCGTAGTTTAACACGTTGAGCGCCAACGCGGTCACCGGTGAGCCGCGAACAATAGTCTTTCTATTGTGTCTGCTGCGTGGCAGTCAACGACTTAAAAGACGGCGGGACAAACGGCGGGATGCAGATATATTTGTCGCATATTCTTTTAAGACACATGTCAAGCCACTAATCGCAAAACATGTGACGAGTGTGGACCAGATTTTGAAACTCGGGATATTTTGTTTTGGATTTCTGGCAAAAGGAAAAGGTGTTGGTATAAAATTCCCATATAAAATGTGACAACGCGCAAATGTTTACAGAGCCTCGTCATGTCAATCTGACCTTGTCATATAAATAGCCGTCTCAACGCTTCCATAAACATTTTATTGCCTTTCATACTTTTATTACTTTCTACACGTTTATTACTACGCTCTTACGCTGTTCTAAAAATAAATGAAAAACTTTAACCATTTCATTGCCTCATCTAGAGATACGGTAGTGTGTGCTCTGTGCCTGGTTCGGAACAAGAACCATTTTAAGAAATGTGTGGAGATTGCCTTTCGTATGTCTATCGAGATTTAGTGCGTACTCTGGGTTGATGTATTAAATATAAACTTATATGACTTGACTTTATGTTTCTTACCTTAATTTCTGAGCTGAGTTGCACGATTAATGACAAATACGTGCACGGACTGGACAGACCCACCTGTACGGTTATTTCCTGATGATCTGATTTTCTTCACATGATCTGTACAAGGTTATGTCTGGACATTAAAAGAGACTTGTAACCTCATTTGTTTCGGCCGTTCTTCTCAGAGTAGTCAGAAAGCAAAATATTAGTGACGTGTAAATGTTTAATTAGCCATATATATCGGTACTTAAATCAATTTTACATTTATGTAATGCGATAGACTGTAGACCTGATAGAACAGTAAAATGAATCCAGAATTTGTATTAAGCTTAAAGTATTTTCCTAAACGAAGCTGCATTTCACTACTTTGTAAATAATGTACAACTCTGATTTCAGGATCAGGGAACAGTTTTATTAGAACACTTTTATTCTAGCTGCGAGTAAGAAAACATAAAATCAGAGCCGCTTCCGAGACGTAAACGCTGAAAGGCACACTAAAACAAACGACACTTTTATGTGTCGAGATTGGATGTCACCGTCCGATCACTAGTTAAATAAAACACGAACATTTTCATTACTGGTTGTACCGTATTGTTGAATTTATTGTCTCGTTAGTACGTTTCCTGCTGTTTGGAAACGTTCGAACAGCGGACGTAATCAAAGCTCTGTTCGGTTATTGCTTTCACAATTCATAGAATGGAAGGCGGAATGTTCGTAAAGATGGCTGTGTCGGTTGATTGCAATGCAGTTAGTAACGGTTGGTGACTGAAAAAGCTTTTAATTCGCAATGCCTTGAATAGTAATGAATCGAAAAATACATACATATGTACTAGGATATACATATGTATGTATTTTGAAATGCATTTCATTCCGTCGCCACCTGTCGGCGGCAGCCGTCGACGTATTGACTGCTGCCGCCGACGCGTTGACGACTGTCGTCGACAGGTGGCGACGGCTGAAGTAGCCTCTGCCGTTCACAACTTGCCGTTCGTCTGTAAGAACCTTTAGTCGTTAGTTATTAAGGTTATCAAATTTTGTGTAAACGCCAAAGTGTTTATTTTATCTAGCTTGTCAGTAAGTTTCACTTAGCAAGAAATTAAGACTTTTCTCAAGAACAAAGTTTGCGAAAAGTACGTGACGGGAACTACATAAATAAGTAATTTCAAAGTCTATTGTCGAATTTCCCACAGTACGTAATATAGACACAAGTTTTCATGCAATTTAAATTTTATTAATTCATTGCAATAAAAAAAAATAGGGAATATACACATACACCAGGTTATAAATTATTATAATTGAATAACATTTCTACAAACCAAAATTAATACAATGGGTTCGATCTATGTATTTCTTGCGAAGGCAAAACAAACAAAGCTGTCTCCCCGTTCCGCTCCGGAGGTGTCACGTTACCGTTGTCAGCTCTCTGTCACAACGACAAGGGTTGGTCGAAGCTTTTGTTACACGACGCCGGATTATAAAAGTCAAGTAATTGCCGAAATCGTTGGATTTCGGCAATTTGGTACCTAAGGACTTGCCGAAAAAGCCCCGGCTGTTGAGCCGTTGCTTTGCTTTTACATAAAGGTTGCAAACTTAAAAAAAAAGCTTTATGAAATTTAAGAGTCGGCTACTTACGATGTACGAAGGATTCTCGTGTTTCGAAGTCGGGGAACTAGTTAATTGTTCACCAAAAATGTCGTATCGACGATTTATAAACACGACTGTATTGTCAGTTCTAATGCGTGAATTTTACTATAGAATCTCACAATATTGACGAGAGTCGACAGCGTATATATTAATTATATTTAGGACATGAATCATGAAGTATACCTTACCTAATCAGGCCTTTAAAGACATTGACAGACATTGGTTCACCCCTCTTTTAAACCTGTGGGTAACGGGTATCCAATTAATGCAGTTGTATGGTAATATAAAAATCCAGCAATTATAAAAAGAAATAGAGTGCGAGTACAACATTATTGATGTAAAGATATTATGCTAAACTAAATGAACCAGTACCTACGCACTAAAAAACAATGTTATGTACCACTTTCTGAAATCGATTCAGTATTGGGTTTTGTAGAAAATACATTAACTCTCGGTATAGCAATAATGCTACGGCTACAATGCCGCGACAACGTGATCTGCTAAACACAGATTGTCTCGTACAGCGACACGTTAGGCAGTGTGGGAGAGAGAAAGCGCGAAGTGTAGTTCGCGTTATCACGACAATGTCGCCGCAGCATAATGTTTAATGTTTTCATCTTGGATTGTGTGCCTACTCGGCGTAACAACTTTGCGAAACAAATGTGAAAGCCTTATCTCGCTTTCTTCACAACCGCCCACAACATTCGAGCTCAATTTTGTCGTTCGAATAATATTTACCAACATAAACAAGCTTTGGAAAGATAACATCAGTATGTTTTACTTGCTACTTATGACAAATGTGGATGTGTGTGAACATGTGTGTGTTTTGTCAAAGCCTCATTATCTATAAAATATTTAAAAAAAATTGTGACTATTCCTATTTCATTTAAGGAATGCATGAAAACTTTAGTGCAAATTATGTTTACATTATACTAAAGAAAAGGAGCTACGTCTGCGAACTAACAACTTTGCAGCTTGGTAGAGGTACATATATCTCTTGTAAAAAATGTATTTCTGTGGATGAACACTTTTTAACTAAGTATTTATTTTTTTCTTAATCGAATGAATTGCCTTCGAGCGTCAATTACTTAGCTAAATAAAGAGATTCAAGTTGCGACGAATGATATGAGTTTTAAAGTAAAAGATATCAGAACCAGCCCGGCCAGGTCCCTGTCAGTTTAGAGCTATTTATAGAACTAACAGAATAGTTTACGACGCCCCTTTCTGACACCAAGTTGTAGGTATCATTGGGAACTGAAAAGCTACCTAGAATCAAACTATACAATAATATTTCATGCAGCCATCTCTGCTATTGTTACCTACGTAATGTTTCAGTTTGTATTTTCATGAGTATTATGAAATCGTATACGGATAATTAATGTGGTATCGGATGGAATCATTCAATACCGTAGTTTTAAAAAGGGATACTAAACGAACCGAAACCATACTTCTTTAAATGAAAATAATATCGTAATTGAATATTAATGTCTTTACTTGTTGTCGTAGTTAAAATTCGAGGGTAAATCAACAAATAAATAAGTCCAGTTAGAAACGTAAACAACACCATAAGCTGTGTGTGTACTTGGTAAGTGGAATACTCATAACAAGCAGTCTTTAAAGCGTTCCTTGACGAAATCCAACAATCTTAGAGCTCTCGCAGACAGGGATGAAAAGACGGTGCGACGCCATTGCGGTAGAACAATTTTTCATAGAGTTTCTTCTACTAGAATCCCGTCGGGCTGTCCTTTACGCTGTCTAATCAACAACGGATTTCGTATTTCGGTAGTAAAAAGAGTTGGACCACATTTTTAAGAAATAATGTCGAAGAAAGTCACAAAACATCCTATTAGGATAGCTCGTTTTTACTTTTCAAATACATCTTGTAACAGAGTTGGTCTGCAAGGGAATTGCATAGTCCAATGCCATCAGGTTCAACGTGCAACTCTCTCAGAATGTTGTCGACAACCACCATGGAGAAGCGCTGAGCACGGAACCCACCGAGTGGCACGATGTTCATGCCCAAGCCTAAAGAGTAGATGAAGCAACCAGTGGGGTCTGCAAACATACGGATCTTTGTTTTTGTTTTAAGCTTTTCCGCCCAAGCACCCATGACGTAGGCGTCATTCACTGAAACGCATACGATCTCATCAATACCGCTTTTCTTCATGGTATTCGCAGCCTTCAGGTACCCCGGCACGTGTGTTTTTGAGCAGCCAGGAGAAAAAGCACCAGACACGCCAAATATAACAACATTCTTTCCCTTCATAAAATCAGGAATATGTATGGTATTGTTGGGATAATCCTCGTACAGCTCACAATTCGGCAGCGTGTCACCCAATCGTATGACAGGGGGTATCACAGTGTTGCTTACTTGCCTTACTAATGATCTTGTTGTTTTATGAACTATAAGCTTCCGGGAAGTAAACATTTTCAGTCAGCTATTATTTTAAAACAAATTGTATAATAATAAAATATAAAAGCAAATAAAAATGAATAAAAATCCTATAAAATTGCTATAAAAATGACATGACAGGTCGATCACGTTTAGGACTTGGCTTTACTCTTTAGAAGTGGCCTGTATTCAATTTGTATATCTAATTCTCTAAACTTTTTTAAGCTGGGTACACATGACAAAATATTTGATCAATAAAATGTAAAACAGTATATTTATTAATCAAAGAATATCAAATCATTTAAGTAGTTTGGAGTTCATGATAAACAAATATGGTATGACTAATTTTGTTCGTTCGGGTATCTAATTTTCAAAAGTAGGCGTTTTACCTATTTATTTATAACAACAGTTGATCATCCAGTCTGATTAATTAGAAATAAACAACATTCCAACTATTTAATATTATTATTATAGGCTGATTATGCTAACTGGAACATACATATAAATGTTTTTAAGTCATTGACTGCCATGCAGCAGACACAATAGAAAAACTATTGTTTGTCGGACACACGGTGACCGCGTTGGCGTTCAACAATTTCTTAATTTCATAACCAATTCTAAACCTATATTCGAACTAAGCGAATGGATAGAGAATTAAACACAATTCTTTAAAATTTTTAACTAAATTTGGAAGTAATAAGAAAGTATTTTGATCATGTATTTAAGTCTCTCCTGACCATATCTGTATTTACTTGCATTCACTCATGGCTTACAACCGGGGTCACTTAAAGAGTTCTTGATGTAAACTTGGAAGATAATTCTGTATTTTGGGAGTCAGCAAAGCTCAGGTGTATTTAAGCTGCACAACGCCGCCGTAGGCGTTTTACGTTGCGAAATATCCCAATTTCACGGTAAATGAGTACGACGTTTGGCGTTTGACGTTACCTAATTAATAGAGCCCGCTTTGTAGCAGCCTACCGTTGTGTGATCATGTGTTGCAAAGAAGACGAAGAATAATTAATGGTAATATTTAACGTACTAGACCCATCCTCCATTACCCATCCTCCCATCGAAAAATATGATACAATATAAGAAAAATATGATAGTACGAGAATAGCAGCAACTGCCAAGGCAAAGGTATGTAAGTAGATTAATTCAGTGATATGTAGATATGATGTTCATAAAGACGATCTCCAATTAATTATTACTATCTAACTTCAGCTACTGATTACGCGCGTCGAACAAAGTAATTCAATTACGAGCAACTTTATTCTCGCGAGAAACGGCGGGGAAAAACCCAGCGACGATAAACAGGCGACGAACAAACTCGTGAAGTCAAATTGAGTTTGGTAGAAGCTAGTCAGGCCTGGCCAAACCCGAGATAAACCATTGAAGAATTAAGGGGTCTTGATTGTGGAATTGAATGTAATTCACGACTCATTGTGATTGCTTGTTTGTATTGTTGTAGGTATTTAAATCATGTGTGTGTCTACTCCGCTTCCAATTACGAAACAGAGTACCTAAACAAGTAAGCCGTACACGACTAGCAACACTAAGTTGTGAAACTAGTATTGCCATTTTGCAAGAGGTAGATAGCGAAAACGTTACTGGGTAAATACAGGAACTGGATTATTTTATTGATTTCGCTTTGGTATGCCCAAGCTTGCCTTTATAAATTTATTAATTATAATGTATTCATTTTCTTATATTTTTACATATTTCATATCTTACACATACTTAAATTAAATGACTATCTATATAATAAATACAAAAACAAAAAGGAAACTTAGGCGTCAAAGTACTCATCCTCATCGCTGTCGTCCGGAAACGTGGCCAGAAGACTGACAGCATTGCCACGTTCAATGGCAATGCTAATTCTTTGGCCAAAGAACAGTCCAGCCATCTAGTCAAGTGAGGTGTCGACCAATCGGCGAGAAATTTCCTTAAAAAGGAGTTTTTAATCGATTCGACACCCCAGAAATAATATTCCAACAGATTGCTATTGCATTTCGCTAGCTTTTTAACGAACAGCACTCAATCTTAGTAGCTATTGGTCCCAGCTGTCATTCTTGGATCTTTGATAGTCGTTGCGGGTCGTCAGGAGCCTGAAAGGTATCGTAGTACCCATTGGTATCGTATTACCCAGTTACTGGATTGTGGAGGTCAGATAGGCAGTCGCTCCATGTAATATACTGGTATTCGGCTGCATCCGGTTAGACTGGAAGCCGACCCCAATATAGTTGGACAAGGGCTCGGCAGATTGATTAGGATGATAACTGGCAGATATTTGGTGTGTTTGAAAACGGTTTGTTTTTTTGCTATTATTTTCTTTGAACTTACTGTTAAACATTTCCCCTTTATTTATAAACGCTGCTTAAAGTTAAAAAATTCGGTTAATCAGGACATTAATGTCACATTCGTGATGGGGATACAATATCTATATCTCTTAACAAAAGAAAAATAAAGATTTTCAAAACTCTAAATTTTTAATGAAAAGTGCTTCCTGAGGCCGTTGCCCAGTAAACAATTGTAGATATTGATGACAATCCAACCCAGACGTTTGCCGTGCGTGCGTGTGACGTGCAGCTAATTTAATTTAACTTTGTAGAACATCTTGAAAACAATTATACATACGTTTTATTTTTACAAATATTTCTTAAATTTTTATGTAACTTCCTGACTGATTTCCGTTGAGTAAATTGTGAGCGAATTGGTCTGAAAATGAGGACGCTGATGACAGCACTTGATGCGAAATACAGTGAGAACGAATGAGTGCGAATAAGTGGCACATTTTCCTTATTTATACACTTTGCCGAACTGCGGGCAAATAAACATCAGGTTTTCTATGTTTGTTCTTTTGGTCCCCGAGTAACGCGAAATAACACAAATATTTATTTTGTCGTACCATTATTTAGATAATATAGTATTCTCTTCAAAAATATGAACGAAATTTGTAACTGTGTTTCAAATAAATTAAAGTAAAAAAGGTATATGTTCTAATATACTAAAAGCACTATCAACGAAACTATTTAAAGTTAAACACCTATTCGCTGGAACTTTATAAGTACGTAGTTAAGTAAACACTCAACTGAATTTCTACAGGATTTGAGCTTATTTTATTACTCAGTTAGCACCTAAGTTCATTAGACAAGACAGACCCAACACTCTTCTAGATTATTCTCAAGGGACCAAGCTTGTGGTTGTGGGATTGCGGATAAGGCAATTTGCATTGCACATGAACTGTTCTGCTGAAAATGGTAAATATGTGGTGTATGAACTTTATGACGCCGCATTGTTCCATATTCAGTGGTTTCCATTCCGATGATATAACAGGCAAAGGACAGAAAAACGTAAAAAAAACTTACCACAACACTGATGACAATCGGTTTTTTTTGTGGACCGTGTTCTAAATAGTGTCAAAGTCAAATCATTTATTTCAAATAGGCACATTAAAGTAGTTTGGATTGTCCAAATTAACAAAAATAAAAGAATTTATTATTGTTGCCCCTTCCAAAAGGTTGCATTTTGTGTGGAGAAGAATAGGCAAAAATTATAGCATTGATCACTTATAACTGATCTGATCATTTTCATAATGACAGATAAATTATTTATGTGATGATAGATACATGGTGCTCACATATATACAAACATTCCGAAAATAGTGTCAGCTTCAACTTCATTAATGGAGCACCTAAGTGATAGTCTTAAGCTTAGTTCCAGAATATTCAACATCTGTGAAGCAGTTCTCGAAAGGTGATGCGAGTAAAAGGCGGTCGAAGACGGCATACTTAGCTGTATAGTGATCACTTTACTTCCCAACGATTTTTTTTTAAGTAAGTCTGAATAACTTAAAAAATATACGTGAGACAAAAATAATCACTGTTAAAAAAATACACTTTAAAACAATGTGAAATACAGAGAATAACTCAAAGAAAATTGTCTTTGTTCTTTTAAACTTTTGTTCGCTGCTTCTGAGGCGTGTAATAAGTTTTTTTAAAGGTTTCGCCTGGACTCGAGATCGGGATTACATCATGGTCATCTTAATGCCTTATTGTAGAATCTTTTCTATACTAATATTATAAATACAAAAGTTTTGTTTATTACTTTGAGCAGCAACATACCGTTTAGATTTTTTTGTATAGAGGTAGCTCAGGAGTGACAACTAGTGAGATAATAGTTACGAAAATTGGAGACTGGATAAAATAACTTCCATTTCTAAACGAAATAAACAACCAAGTCCATATTTAAACAACTAGAATATACCACGGGAGTGTAGCCACGAACTAGTAAGAGCTAGTCTCTAAAGGTGGCCTCACCGCGAGCATTCGTGATTCGATTTCGAGAATTATGTTATAATACTGGCTCCCTGACTACTACTGATTAATGCTAGGTTCTTCTTCTTCATGATGATTGATGTAATGCACGGATCTGTAACGTTACATTACAGGTGAATGCTGGTGTTGAGCTACCACCTTTCTATATTGATGCAAGGTACAAAAACAGAACTCTCAAAACAGGTCTAAGTAGGTATGTACTAGTTTTCATTTTCACATCGACTGGTCTTCTGCTTCCAGCGTCCAGCGGATTTCCATGGTCTTCATCAGGTCATCGGTCTAACTTGTAGCGACGTTTAGGGTCGGCCTATGTCCAACAGTGGACATGTTTGATGATGATGACGGTATTCACATACGTAGTACCTTCAATTACGAGACTTACGGGCACTTTGAACACCAGTCGGGGTTCAAAGTGCCGGGGGTCAATTGTTCCAATACAAATTCCTCGGTTTACATGTATTAAAACCTGAAATTAATTAAACATAGGCACCTATGCATAGTAACGCCACGATAGTGGCGGTAAGGCCCCTCTTTGAGGAGTGGCTAGAGAGGCGTCACGGCGCCCTCACCTTCCGCCTGACGCAGGTCCTCACCGGACATGGATGTTTCGGGAGGTTCCTGCACATCATCAGGCGGGTGTCACCACTGCGAGGATCGCCCAGAGGACACGGTAGAGCACACGGTGCAAACCTGCCCCGCTTGGGCGGAGCACCGCCGTGTCCTCGTAGAGGCGATCGGCGGCGGCAACCTCTCGCGCCCGGCCCTGGTGCAAGCCATGGTCCGGGGCGAGAGGGAGTGGGAGGCAGTCACCTCCTTCTGCGAAAAAGTTATGCTCGCGAAGGAGGTGGCGGGATGGGAGAGAGAAAGGTCCTCCCGTCCCAGCCGCCGCGGGAGACGCCCCGGGCGTCGGGAGCCACGTGACGACTCCCGGCCACCGTAGGCGCGGGCCTGCGGACGGTGAGTAATGGGTGACTCACCGTCCGATCAGCACCAGACCCGTGCCGTACGGCGCGTATATGTTCCACGCGCGCCTCAAAGAGATGTCAGCATATGAAGGGGCCCCTCAGGGCCAAGCCTGCCGGGTAAGCGGGATTGTCCAAAAGGGTTACCGCTACCCCGGAACATAAAGGGCTACGGAAGGAACAAGGATGGGTTTTAGTCAGTAAGAGTCTGACACTCCCTTCCGCTCCACCCAGAGCGGGAGCAGTCATTGGATGATTTCCCAGCCTTAACAAAAAAAAAAAAAAGGCACCTATGCATGAAATGAGTTTTCAGTCTATGCGTAATATAATACTGTGCCACTGCCGACGTGTCTAGCTTCACAAATGCACCTCATCTTCAACTCTAGACGCTTATGTAATTCGTATTCATAACGCGACAGCAAACAGCATAATGACGTATGAACATTGCACTCGTTATTAAAATGTAAAGAAGGAAGTAAGTAATACCATCTAGCTCTTGCCCTAGTTGGATATTGCATTAATACTATACACATTTAAGTATTTAAATGCTAATATTAAGATCGGATTTAAGTATAATCAGGTGAGGTGGAATCAATAGGTATTTTTGATTTACCTAACGTTGCTGTATTAAGGTATGTATGTAGGTACAGTATATTTTAGGTAGGGTAATATTTTATTTTATTTATTGCCTAAAGCACATTCACGAATTACCCAGGGTAAGCGAGTATAATGTTCCTATAGCATAATCAGCCTATAATGTTCCCACGGCTGGGATCCAGGGCTCCGCTCTGGGAAAAGGAGTGGGGCATAATCTACCACCAGTCCAGTACGGGTTGGTGGATGTCACATGTCTTCGAATTTATGGTCCTTTCTGGCAGGGTTGCAGGGCATGCCCCCAACACGCCGAGGAAAAAACATCGTAAGGAAACCCTTTTGAGAGCTGTGGTGATGAAATTAAATACACAAAGTATAGTGCCAGGTTGGATTCACAACCTCATAACTCGGCGCCAATACCACTGCTCACATTAACGCATCACAACCAGTGCTAACGTAATGTTCCTATAATTACCTACTATTCCCAAGTTATCACTAGTACCTGCCATTACGACCGACATACAACACATTACGATGCTTAATTAATGTTCTAAAACATAATGTAGCTATGTTCATGTATTGTGTAAGTGGGTCCGTAACAGGAATAGTTGGCCCGTTAGTTGTGACGTCATCGCGTCTCTCAGATAACTTTGTGTGCGGCACGTGAGTTATGCTGTAGTACGAAGATGAGCGAATAAACAACGGGCTCGTCAGTTGTAAAGGAGAGCTGGATATATAAGAATTTGGGTCTCATGGAAACAGACGGAGTTTGTAGAACAGGCGATCGAAAGGGTCTAAGTGCTTAAGTTTGGATATAAGATAACCAAACTACTTAGAACCGCTTGGCCTCCGTATAAAAAGAGTCTTGTTGAAGCTAAAGGCATCTTCATTATGAAATCAAACCATGTAGGTCTCATATTGTGGCCACCAATCCGTTCCACTTTGTTCGAAGAGAATCGATTTCTTACATTATCGGGTCTCGACCAACTTAGCTGGTTAGGTAAAAGTATCATGTGGTATATGATCTGTATTTCTCATTCGAACTACAGTACTGTAGTCAGCAAACAGTTCTTCTACATTAATATCATGAGCTCCAGCTCGGGCTTACCAAACATTCTGGTTGTTTGCTTAGCTCAGACTATTTGGCAGCGCGCTTCTAGTATTTATTACAACTTATCTTTGTTTGTTCCTCTAAATCTTAATGGTGGATCTCTACGTAATAATTCGTAAATGTTGCGAATTTATGAGAAAAGATTGAGTCCCCAGCAGAATCGACTTCATTTTCCCAGTTAGCAGGCTTGCTTTATTCACAAATGCGTATTATTGCTACAAAACTCTTCACTGGCAACTTTTCCCTGTTGCTTAGTAGAGAATCTCCGTCGGCAGAAAAGTTATAAGTTCGTTACAGTCCCAATGGATTGAATTTTTTTCTGCGCTATTCATTTATTGTCCGTACCTTCCGTCGTCGAGCGGATTATGCTTCCGGGACAAAGCGTCGCTAGTTGTTGTGTAGCTTTATATGAAAACATTTTTCATATAAAATGAAAATCGGTTTGAGACAACAACACCGAACTTTGAAAGAATGTTTTGTAAGTTGACTGTTGAATTTACTCTTAATAACAAGAATTGTGGAGCCTCTTTTTCTTCGATATCATTAAAATAGAACATAACAATCGATGGATAGAAATGTTTTGGAAATAATAAGCTTACTTTTCCCCCACCTTGTTATTTTTGGTTTTATGTCTTTTCGTCATGTTTTATCGTTAATAAAAGTAGTTTTCTTTTTCTTATTAGTGTTTATGTCATTTATTATTATAATTATATATTAAATGAGTAAAGACCGCTCTTGGGAAATATTCGCTAGCACTCTGTGCATGTGAACGAGAGACATTAAGAACCCACTTTCGAGAATGTAGATTTAGGCATATGGTATGTGATAAAAAAAATGTTTATTGGTATAACAAGTATAGGTGTTAAACAAGTGTTGTGATTGGGCCTTCCTTTTAGGCAGATAGTGCCTGTCTTAAGAGAGCCCGCTCTTCCATACAAGTCGTTTTAGATACAAAAAGCGAAAACGTATCCTTTTAAAACTAAAATTATTAAAATTACATATTAAATTAAATAAAAAAGACTAACTTACATTAACATTATTTTTTTATATTAAATTAGATGTGTGTATGAGTGGGTGGTTGGGTGTAGACTTGTGTGTGAGTGTATATGTGTGGTGATAAGTGTTTTCACATTACCTACATCCGAAACAACGAAAAATCACATTCAGGAGTCGCACCGCGTACTTGTTTGATTCATAAAATGATGTTAGGTACTAACAATTTGATTGTATCTGGCAGCACGCAGTTTTTCTGCGTCCACAAATCGTTATCGGTCTGCAGATAAAATCCAACGGACTGGATAGATTGAATAAACACAGCTTCATTTGTAATACGCTAGTTACTTAGTTCGATAAAATATTGAAAATTGCTTCGGGTCGGGCAAATACACTCGAGAGCAATGAATCCGGGTCACTTAAAGAATGTTAAAAATCTCGGAAACTAAAAATGATAGGTTAATGCAATAAATTGTATTTAATAGACAATGTAATACTCCTTAAATGAAAGTAAAAAAAATATGAGTCACCATACATTTTATTAACACAAAATTACTTAAAGAAAAAAACTGCTGATCTCTCCTTAAAACAAAAATAGGAAACATGAAATTTTTGAACTTTATTACGATTTTCTTGAATTTTAATACTTCGTATTGCCTCCTCGTGCTTCCATTACTGCGTTTACGCGGTTTGGCATGCTGTACACCAAGTTCCTTATACGATTTTGGGGAATATTCTCCCATTCCTCTGTGAGAGCAATTTTGAGCTCACGAAGCGTGATTGGGGGAGGGTTTCGTTGTTTTACGCATCTGCCTAGCTCGTCCCAAGCATGCTCGATCGGGTTGATATCCGGGCTGCGCGCTGGCCACTCCATACGAGTAATGTTCATCTCTTGAAGGGAGTCATTCACAATCCTACCTGTATGAGGTCGGGCATTGTCATGCATAAATATAGCATCCTCACCTAAATTGACCATAAATGGACCAACGTGATCATTGAGGATTTCTTCCACATATCTTACGCTAGTTAAAGAGCCGTTTTCTATGATCACCAGCTCTGTGCGACTTTCAGAAGAAATTCCGGCCCAAACAAGTACAGACCCACCACCGTAGGCTACTTTTTCTTCGATGCATGCTTGCTTGAATCTTTCCCCTGGTCTTCGATACACTCTGTGTCTTCCATCGTGCTTGTAGAGCATAAATTTTGATTCGTCGGAGAACATAACTTTTGACCAATCTTCAATACTCCAATTTACGTGGCCCTGGGCATATCTTAGTCTTGAAATACGATGCCCACGCTCCAGTTTAGGGCCGTTTGCAGGTCTAAGGGGTTTTAAGTTAGATTCAGCAAGCCGACGTCTTACTGTCCATGCACTTGGGTTACTTCCTCCGAGGTGTCGAAACTGATTTGTGACCTCAGTTCCTGTGAGAAAGCGATTTCGAAGCATGGTGTTCACCAAGTATCGGTCTTCTCGTGCTGTGGTACACCTGGTTCTGCCCGTTCCTGGTCTGCGTAGGTCAGAACCAGTTTCTTCGTAACGTCGGAGAACTCTTTGTACTGTTGACAGCGACACACCGACAGTCCTGGCTGTATCGCGCTGACTCCGGCCGGTTTCCAGCATTGTAAGTATTCTGGTGCATTCTTCAGGCGTAAGCGACATCATTTCAGCTTGAATAATGAATATAGAGCACTATCAACATGGTTTATGTACCCACATAAATGACAGATTACAAACAAAAGCAAAACCAAATGCTGTAATTTCGTAGTTCCATCTTCGAAAGTGGCCCTTTTTCAAATTTGATTTTTTTATGATATAACTTTACAATAACTAAGAAGTTTTAATACCTTCATTTAAGGAGTATTACATTGTCTATTAAATACAATTTATTGCATTAACCTAGCATTTTTAGTTTCCGAGATTTTTAGGATTCTTTAAGTGACCCGGATTCATTGCTGCTATTCAAATATTTTTCCGCAGTTGAGTTTTCTCTATCAAGGATTCTCTATAAACGAAAAAAAAACCAAAGTTTGTTTTCGTTTAAAAAAAGATACGAAACCCGTCCGGTAATTAATTAAAAAGTTATCGGAATTTTAAACTGACCAACGTTATATGAAATTTAACTTTACGTTGCTGACTTTAAAGTTAAATATTGTTAAAATCAATATTTTTGATGCAAGCTGGTGCGTTTAATGATAATGATTGTTCGCGAAAATATTTTCCCACAAGAGCATCCAATCAGTATATATCATATTCGCTTCGTTAGTACAAAAAAGATTATGGTATCAATTTAAAAGTACCGATATTTTGTTTATTAGTAGTATTTTATCAGACTGTGTTTTTTTGGGTCCATATAAAATATAACAACTATATCGCATGAATACTTAAACTAAGAGTTTAAAAAAAGTTTTCGTTTTTCCTTGAAGTTATTTTAAATCTAGGGTAGAAAGCATTATGCTGGCAGATAGCTGAATTCTTTTCACCGCGTGGTTAGTTAATCTATGTTAATTTTATGCTACGTTTTACAATGTTAATAGTCAACTCGTCGTGGTTCGTAAAGAGTGGCTCGGTTGTGGAATAAAACGACTTTTTCAGTTAAAATAAAGATCAGAAATTACATAGTACCTGTACCATAGACTGTGTAGAAATGAAATATTAGGTATAAAGCGATGTTGTATATAGAACCTGCTTTCTAAATTATTCTGAATGAAAAATCATGTGTTTTTTTTTGCCTAACTCACATCCAACTCTCACGTATGTGTAATGCCGACAGTTAAATCAGTATATTTAATTGAATGAGAGATCAATTAACCATCCTTAAGCGCCTGAACTAAATAACCTAAGGCTTCCCCTAATTGTTATTCAATATTACCGAACAGTTAACTCTTAAAGCAGTTCCTGAAAAAGAAGCTAACATAATGTGCGTAACTTGTGAGTTCTACAAACCACTTCAATTGGAAACTACTCATGTATCCTCACTATTGTATGTTACAAACTCCACAGATGTCAAGTAAGAAGCGTCACTTGTCTCACTTGGTATAAAATGTGAAAGTTGTCTCAAGGAGCACGTCGTTAGCGCGACAGTGACGTGATATTTTATTAAATCAACTTTGCACAGGCGCCGGCGTCGGCGACACGGGCCGCGGTTTATGCAATTTGTTGAATCCAGTGAAAGTTTGTTGGCGAGAAGCCAATTCTGCAAACAAACAGTTGCTCCCAAGGTACCCTAAATTTTTCTTGGCTCTTGTTGATCGGATGGAAGATGAAGGTTCGGAAAATTATATTTCGTTCACCTCAATTTCAGATACATGCAAATGTTTCGTATTTCGCTTTCTATTACTTACTTACATCCAATTTCCATATAAAACTGATTTTGGTATACTGTACCGAAATCAGTATTCTGTTTAGAAATAACCCTGTATTGCAATACTCTGATCACCTGTGGAGTCACGTCATATTACTGGTAGGTTGCCAGCAGGCGAGCCCCCGCGGGGGCGCGACTACCTCCCGCAACAATCAATTACCTAGTAACCTGACCTGGAAATAATTTTGTCGGAAACTATTAATTTTACACTTGCTTAATAAAACCTAATTGGCTGTTAGCATCAGCGTACGAAAATTATGACAAGATTTAATTTGGTTTATCGCAAATTAACACAAATAAGGGCTTATTTACATACCGGATTAATTGAGTGCAATCAACTGAATCGAGAGCAAGCTAGCTTTTGCCAATGGTTAATATTAATATTATAAAGAGGAAAGATTTGTATGTAAGTATGTTTGTAACGAATAAACTCAAAAACGACTAAACGGATCTGGATGAAACTTAGCACAAAGATAGATTATAGTCTGGAATAGCATATAAGCTAATTTTATCCCGGAAAAATGTACGGTTTCCGAGGGATAATTTCCTACATACACGCGGGCGAAGCCGCTGGCAAAAGCTAGTGGTTAATAAAACAATAATTGATTATTTTTTTTATAATACCTACATTTCATAACGATTAAGTCAAGCAAGTGTCAATAATATGTCATTTGAACACCCTTTTCGTAATAAATAACAAATGGAAAGAAAAAGCTCTTAAGCACTTACAGGTTCACGGTGCAAACCTGCCGCGCTTGGGCGGAGCACCGCCGTGTCCTCGTAGAGGCGATCGGCGGCGGCGACCTCTCGCGCCCGGCCCTGGTGCAAGCCATGGTCCGGGGCGAGAGGGAGTGGGAGGCAGTCACCTCCTTCTGCGAAAAAGTCATGCTCGCGAAGGAGGTGGCGGGATGGGAGAGAGAAAGGTCCTCCCGTCCCAGCCGCCGCGGGAGACGCTCCGGGCGTCGGGAGCCACGTGACGACTCCCGGCCACCGTAGGCGCGGGCCTGCGGACGGTGAGTAATGGGTGACTCACCGTCCGATCAGCACCAGACCCGTGCCGTACGGCGCGTATATGTTCCACGCGCGCCTCAAAGAGATGTCAGCATATGAAGGGGCCCCTCAGGGCCAAGCCTGCCGGGTAAGCGGGATTGTCCGAAAGGGTTACCGCTACCCCGGAACATAAAGGGCTACGGAAGGAACATGGATGGGTTTTAGTCAGTAAGAGTCTGACACTCCCTTCCGCTCCACCCAGAGCGGGAGCAGTCATTGGATGATTTCCCAGCCTTAAAAAAAAAAAAAAAAGCACTTACAGGTTTTATATATTTAAAACATGTTATGTTGCTGCAATATTTATATTTACATACAACATAATTTGACGACAACCATTTATGATAAATAGATCCTTAAAGTACGTACTTGAGCTGAGTAATTGCGACTGTTTATTTATGTATTAGACTGTGTAAATTACGAACCAACTATAGAAACGTGAAGTACTATACGACGATGACCATACTGGCGGGAAATATTCGCAATATGAAAGGATGAAACAGAATACGCGTACTGTGGGCATTCAGATTCAAAAAGAAATTAAAGCACTAAGCCCCGAGCGACAATCAGTAGCCTTTGCAGTGCATTTTCATATCCTCAAAGGCCTTTGCTACAGATACGTCTCGTGAACTCCGGAGCAAAGAACAGCTTTACGTGCAACGAACGTTTCGTGAATAGAGACTAAATATTCATTCTACAGTGTCGTCTGAAGAACCCTGAATAAAAATGTCAAAACGAATGTTATGACGGAGTTGAATGGCTATTTCACACAACATATCGTGTTAGACAGTACAGTATTAATTCTAGCGAAGTGTTAGATTGTACTGTAATTCTATACACAAGTGCTTTCATTAAAGTTGTATTTCAAGAGTCGTTGAATAATGTTCTCGAGTTTTTATGCGGAGGATATAAAAAGTTTAACTGCTCAATTTTATGAACCATAGTCAAATCTCGTCGAGATTAACGGTTGTACGAGTATGTACGTAAGTAACAAACTCTCATTCTTCTGTAGACTCAAATTCATAAAAAAAACGTTATTTTACGTTTTTTTTATAAATTTAATCAATACTAGCTGCGGCCCGGGTTTCGCCCGCGTGCTCCCTAATAGGCTTTGTTACTCCTAATAACATCAACTATCGCTTAGTGAAAATTCCATTAAAATCAGTCCAGCAGTATGAGAGATTCAGAACGAACAGATAGAGTGACAAAATAAAAATGAAAGATCTTTTGTTACTTATAAGTCCCGTATGCATGTACTTTTCTTACCGTATAGATTTACTTTCAATTTTATTTAGTTGACATAAAGTTATATGTAGTGTAGCACGGAATAACATAAAACGGTTATTTTGTCTTTCGTTCATTAATTACTTACTTATTTACTTGAAAAAGTATAATTACTTAAATTTTAAGTAGATATAAATCGTCAAGAAAAATCGTGTGTTCTCCAATTACGAGAAAAAACCTAAGAAAGAGGAAAAAATCCAATTTCCGAATTCTTAGAAAACATCTTGTACCTACTGAAGAGATCCCTTCTCATTGAACCGTCGTTGTTGAACTCCTAAATTAAAGGCTGAGGTGATCTGCGCACTCACCGGAACTTTGTGCTCCATTTACTTCAGATTTCCATCGCTCTCGACTTACGGTTAATTTCCCAAACATGTGATGTGCTCTCATCTCTGTCATAATTTTTACGACCCATTTCGTTCCGTCTACATACCGTTTTGAGAACAGAAGTCAAAATATTTATCATACTTTTATAGATGTATTGAGCTCAATGTTTTAGTTATCTTCATTCAGTAAAGATTTGTCGTGCAACTTTTGATGGAAGATTTTTATATTATTAAAGTTGTATTTTCGATACCTGTTACATGGCGTACGAAAATAAAGATGGCGTAGCAGTCTTGAAATGTTTCCATTAAATCTCTCTTATCAAAGTATGCATTCAATAGAAAAGGTGTAAGTGAATTTTGTTCTTCAAAAAGCTATGCGAAATAAACGTAATCTGACACCTTGTCAATGCTGTTTAAGAATTTTTATCTGATATAACTTTGCGTCGCTAAACATTAAAGCCTACTAAAGTTTAAACTTACAGCCTAGAAAGTTATGTAGTGACGGTATGATAACAAGTGCTGCGAACATTTTGAAAGTTATGCTAACATTATTACAGAGCTTACACAACCCAAATAACCCACTTTATAGCGCGTAATAAGTTAAATGCAAATCGAGTTCATAAACCGGAAGATTACCTTTCCGCCTATTCAAATATACGTAGCTAGTTGCTACGCCGTAGCACTTACTCGTAGCGGCGTAGCTTCCGCCGCTAGCTACGGAAGTCACTGTGTGGTGCGTTGACATGCATCGTGATAAAACATGCATTACATACGGACTCATGTGTGTCAAGCATGTTATTTTATCATGCATGTTTTGTTGTTGTTTTTGTTCTCGTCTGTCTGCATTAAGTGAATAATAATTAACGTAAGATTTAAAAGCCGGAGTTTAGAATGGAAAACTTTCTGGGAACACTTAACTTTAATAATGATTTTAAACTTCTGAAACAACTGATATTGATATCGCATTCGTTGTGTTTGAAATCCTTCAAAAGAAACCTGAGAGATTATAAAATGGACGGCAAAAGTTATGAGGTTTGTGAAACGTTCAGGAAAACCGGGAGTTTGCGCGTGCAGAGTTTCATTTCCGCCAGTTTTATAGAATTACACCAAGATTTTGATCTTCACAGAAAAATGTTCCATACAAATGTAAAACTTGTATCACATTCTTTAAATCCACGAATAAACTGGATCTATGTTTAATTACTAGCTTTGTTACAGAGGTTTTCAGTTATTTGTTAAGTTGTATAAATTTTGTGTTTAGAGCTCAGTACATCGAAGAAGTATTACTGCTATCGAACAATCGTAGTCATAACCAATAAAAAATAGACAGGTAGATAGATGGACTACTCTTTATTATGAACACCATAAAAGTCTTAAAAGTTAACGTTGGTTATAAAAATTGTAAGCTCTTAACTCTGAGCCTCATTCATAAAAGCTGACGCAGTGAAGCAGACGGAGGAAAAAAATACTGTTGAGGAATTACAAGTAATACTAAACGTTCTCTTAGCTCTTGTAAATAAACAGCCAAGAAAAATAATATGATTTAACAATAATGGAAAATACTTTTCATAGATTATGAAATAATAAATAATAATAATTAATGTGTTTATTAATTTCAAATTTCTTTGATAGTTTGCCAACTTTATTACAAAGGTTCATTTTCAATTGGAATAATTTGACAGTTTGGGATAGCTT
The DNA here is from genome assembly GCA_951799385.1 of Hyppa rectilinea. Lineage (NCBI taxonomy): Eukaryota > Metazoa > Arthropoda > Insecta > Lepidoptera > Noctuidae > Hyppa > Hyppa rectilinea. The sequence goes on along the minus strand of OX637309.1, from coordinate 7,157,633 downwards.
GATGAGTACATCAAGCTATCCTGGTGTCTGTACATTGTGTGTGTGTGATATAACTAATGACATAAAATACCAACTTCAGGTAGGTCGGAAAATGGTCTTGCGAAACTAGCCTTATACAGGATGTCCCAAAAGGTTACGTAGCTGGGAAGGGGGATGATAGGGGAGGTCACAAGGGTCACCAGATAAATATAAAAATAAATCCCCTCTGGGTATTTAAAAAACTAAATGGCATTTTTTTTTAATCTAAAAATTTGACACCTTCTGGGGCTATTTTGCTAACTGTACCTACAAATATTACTGTATTAAAAAAAAAGGCTGTTATGTAATCGTCAATAACTCTTTATCAAATTGAAATAAAAAAAAAACAATACATATCTAACCAAGATTTCAAAGAAAATTAAGTTCTTGTCCAGTTAAGAACTTAGTAATTACGATTTCACTCAACTGTAAAAAAAACTGTGTAAAATTTTTAGTTTAAAAAAAAATGCCGTTTTTTAAACACCCAGAGGGGATTTATTTTTTATTTTTCTGGTGACCTTTGTGACCACCCCTATCATCCCCCTTCCCAGCTACGTAACCTTTTGGGACATCCTGTATAATATTTTGTTTTTCTAACAGAACAAAAGGTTGAGGCTTAGTAATATGAAACTGGTGTATTTTCCTGTTTAAATAATATAGTGTTTTAAAAGTTAGCTAAGGCACCAAAATTATTGAAAGCATTAATTTTATTCAACTTTTGTGTAGGAATCAAATGATGTGTGGCGGGAAATAATGGTGGTAGCTTAGAACACGTTAAGTAAAACATAATTCAAATCATACATATTTTATAAGAGTGAGTACTTTTCACATGCTTACTCTCTAGGTAATGAAATATTGTGTTGGACGCACCCATGTCAAAAACTACGGAGCAGCGTGGGATAGCGACAGGTTTTGAATTAATAAATTGTTGAAGTATAACAAAACTTGCGTCTTTATTAATCCGACGGAAATGTTGATTGTTGAAATTCAATTCAATTAGCTGCTGCATATCACATGTGTCTTTCAAGATCTTAATCAGAATTATAATGTCACATGGACCCTGTCAGGCACAACAATTTAATAGCATAAAGCTATCATCAGGTTTTATCCATCGGGTTAAGCTACGTATGCCGGGGGAACGTCCGTGGATGTGTACCGAGGCCCCTTCGAGTATCGGATAGCACATTAAGCCACCGCCGTCATTCGTGGATCTTTTTCATTACGGGTCGTTTAAAGCCCGAAAGTCTGACAGCCAGTGTTACCAAGGAGTATCGTATTACCAAATTACTGGGTTGAGGAGGTCCGATAGGCACTCGCTCCTTGTATAATACTGGTATTCAGTTGCACCCGGTTAGACCGGAAACCGACCTCAACATGGTTGGGGAAAAGCTGGGTCTATTGATAATAGTAGCATAGTTAAAAATCATTGAAGTAAATAGGAATTTATTTTATAATTTTTTTGTTAGTTTCATCCAGCTATTGGCCTTCTGCCAGATCAAGTCTTCTTTATGTAATCTAACTTATTATACAACTTGCTAACTTTAATTTTCATATCTGTCACGGAAACTGCAGTCTAAACAATTCTATTCTAGCCTCGTACTCAAGATTACCCGCACTTACTGCATAATAATAGAATTATAATAATGCATGAAGACCGCCGTATCAACTGTAAATATTTCTATAAATATGTTGTTAAACTTGCGTCACAACGACTCGTGGTTTTAAAAGAAATTGGGTTTACGATATAACGCTTCGAGATTACCCACAGCTGTTAACTCATTATGATAATATTATTCCCGCTTTTGTGCTTTTTTGTAAGTACCTAACAGAGATTTAAGTAGGACAGATTGCTACTTACATAATCTCTCAAGATCTACAAGTGTGCAATGCAAATCTCGAGATCGAGTCTAGAGTTATTAGTGTATAGAATCAAAGTTCTTCCAACTGAACCGAGCTGTGTTGCTGGGGGGTTGTTGCGCCACTTCTTCTTCCCAGCTGAAGCACCAGGAAGTGGTGAAGGGTGGGCGTTTTTGGGGACTGTCTTCTGTAATTTTGACCTTCATAAAGAGCAGATTTTCAGCCTAGTTTGAATAAATGACTTTTGATGTTGATTTTGAGTTATTTTAATGATTAAGCGAACTTAATCATCATCATCATCTATATTTATATTAAAACTTCTATTAAAGGTTTAATTGATCAGACATGAATGTTAATTATTTAATTGGGTTTTCACTTACTTAGGTAACTATATTTTGTTCAAATTATAACTTTTAATAAGGTCAAACGACCGTCCGACGACGGTGATAGTCCAATGAGGTAACACGCTACCTGGATTTCGATCCATTCCAACTGGAACCGAGATTGCAAATCGCGGTCAAACAGAATTCCGTTTCGCCCACCGCACCGGAACGATTTGAGGTAAATTTACCAGCAATATCTAAGGTATTGCTGGTAAGTAACAAAACAGGAAGTATTATTGGCATAAATTAAATATGTTATGATCACTTGAACATTTCAATAAAAGTAAAAAGGCAAAGTCAAATAAATTATTTCAAAAAGGCACATAAAAGGTACTTTTGGAACGTCAAAAGTTACAAACAAATAGAATTTATTCTAGTTGCACCTTCTTAAGGGCGCAATATGATTCAACTAAAAACAGGATTTACATTTTTTTTTTGAGGGTAGGAAACCGAATGACATCTCCCGCTCTGGGTAGAGCGGAAGGCAGTGTCAGACTTCAACTGACTAAAACCCATTCATATTCCTTCTTTAGCCCTTTATGTAGCAGTACACGTGATACAGTAACCCTTTCGAACAATCCAGCTGACCCGGCAGGCATCGGCCCTAACGGGCCCCTTCTTTATTTTTGACATCTCTTTGAAGCGCGCGTGCATCACGAGCGCTACGTCGGGCACAGGTACTGGTTCTCATCGGACATTGAGCTACCCATTACTCACCGTCCGCAGGCCCTCGCCTACGGTGGCCGAGAGTTGTCACGCGGCTCCCGACGCCCGAAACGACTCCCGCAGCGTCTGGGATGTGAGGCTCTGTCCCTCAACCATCGCAACACCTCCTTTGCAGAAGGAGGTAACTGCCTCCCACTCCCTCTCGCTTGGCTTGCACCAGGGCCGGGCGCGAGAGGTCACCGCCGCCAATCGCCTCTTCGAGGACAAGGCGGAGCTGTGCCTAAAAGGGGTAGAGCTCCACCGTAAGCTCCACCGTGTCCTCTGGGCGATCGTCGCAGTGGTGAGAACCGGTCATTTCCTCCCGCATAAATTTGACCTAGGGCCATAACAAAACAAACCAAAACAGCACCTCATTTACTCATTTTGAAGCAAAGTTAGTGAGATATAAACAAATTACAGAAACAGAATAACAACAAATTAAAACGGATAACAACACAAACCATGTATTTCAGGTTTCAGTTGTCACATCAAAGTCATTCACATTCGTATTCTTAGTTCAATGACATTAAATTAAATTTAAACTTGTAACAACACGACGAGTCCTGGAGTGGAAATTGCGTACCAGCAAGCGTAGTGTGGGAAGCCCTCCAGCTAGATGGAGCGATGACCTTAAGAAGGTGGCTGAGACGAACTGGATGCGGAAGGCGGAGTATTGTGACGCAGCCTGGGAGATGCCTATGTCTAGCAGTGGACTGCGATAGGCTGAGTTGATTGATTGAACAAGATTTACGAATAAATCGATACATTGCAAAAATAATTATTGCTTCAGCGTAACTCGATTGCTGAAGACCAATCGATATCGCCTGCTTGGCGCTCCATCCGCTGATATCTTCAATTTGCGTAACAATGACCATACGAATGCTCTCGACGACAAAATATTCCAATATATCTTCGCTTTGGTCCTATCTGCTATTTTTATTGAACTCTGTGGCCACACATAGTTGGACAAATAAGTCTTTGTTGTTACAACATAAACAACCTCTACCATTCCTTTATAGCAGTATTTTTTATTGCGACGAAGCAGTATTAACATAATTACTTTTTAGATCTCCGGTTTTTTTCCTTTCAATTTATATGTTGCGTTTAATTTATAGCAAAGGTTTGCCATAAAATGTTCATCCCGAAATTAACAGTTTATGTTAGATATAAAACCGCAAAAAGCCTTTTTATAGAGCCAGGAGAAGGTGAAACGACAGGCAAGGAATGTAACTGTATCTTAATGTAGTTTTAAAGTTCATTTTTATAAGTTAAACAAGTAATAAAATGTTGGTAATCCAGATATCTCCGTCGCCGGGGACAGTTGCCGAGTGTCTTAACAGATCGTTTGATAAAACTTTCATGAAGTGAAGAGGGCAAACAGATTCATGGCGAGCTCGACTAGGACTTCATCGCAATATGCATCGCTATACTATTTTTATCAGATACGAGATTTTTAAGAATCCCCAGTAGAGATGACCCGGATATTTGCTTTAGTAAATCTGTGAGTCAATCAACTCAGTATATCGCAGTCCACTGCTGGACAAAGGAATCTCCCAGGCTAGGCCACAACATCTTGTTCTCCGCCTGCCGCATTCAGAGCGACATAGCCACCTTCTTAAGGTAATCGGTTCATGTAGTTGGAGGAGGGGGGGGGGGGCGGACGACACTACGCTTACCGACACGCGGTCTCTTATCTAGGACTTCCCGGCCACCAGTCCTTCGACAAACATGGCCAGCCACTGCCACTTCAGTTTGTTAACAGCGCGTATTCAGATGAAATCTCGTTTTGCCGCATTCAGCGAATTAGCAGCGGATACAAAATATATATGATTGTATAGTCTATAGAATCATAAAAACGTTTTGCGTTCGGTTCTAAATATAAAAAAATGAAAACGGTGCTCGGTTTTTCATCGATTCCCGGATGTGTATTCTAACTCGCGCGTGTTGGTACTTCTTATTGACGGAAACTGGTATCTCCGCTAGTGAAGTACCAGTCTGCGTTTTTTTTTTGTGTACAAGTATGAAACTGTACAGGGAACTCAACGGAGTATTTACACCCCGCTTTGAACACTAATACTTTTAAAGCTATAAGAATGTGATAAATCCTTGTGTGGACTCCTTGATAAAAGTGCAACACTTGACTCATTTTATTTAGTTGGTACTGCTTCATTATTCATGCTGTGATTCGATCCGTCGTACTGTTCTACCCCCACTTGACTGTTACCTTGTCTGTAGTTAATGTAAATGTAGGGAACGACAGCGATCAGCGTTGTCCCGCTCCTCTCATTAATAATGTATTACTGTATATTTAAAAGTATGAGACTAATTACTCTTAGCTTTCATCTAATATAAAAACCAATGGAGAATAAATTAGGGAAGCAGTCAATTACATCAACAGTTTTCTAAATGACCGTCTCGTAGCTCCTCATATTTAATGCAATACGTGTAGTCAACAACCGCAGTATTGTTTTATTGTTTTGGCAGCAAACAGCTGTTCCACGTGTTGTAATGTTCACGTTATGGGCGCGAGAGATCGTCGCACCACAAATGACGACTGCTTCCAGCCGTCCTTGAGCTACGAGCACGGCTCACGGCTGTGAATGTATGCTACGCGGCTACACGGCTACGCTGCTACACCGCTACACCGCTACGCCCCGAATGAAGCTACAATACTACCGTAAAAGAATAATGGCTACGGGCATATATCATTCGGTGTGTATCTACCGCGAGATGTTTTGTCTCACATAATGAGCGGGTGGTGAGCTACATCATGTGCTCGAAAAAAATGTGGTTTGGACTAATGGATATAAATTAACGTAATGTTTTGTGGGTACACGTTGATCTAGTAAATTAAAATATCTCTGTCTTATACTAATATTTAATTTCGTGTTGAGCAGTGTTCACAAGCAAATAGAAAATGATAATTGAAAAGTAATTCTGTCTTATACTAGTATTTAATTATGTGTTGAGCAAAGTGTTGAGAAAATGATAATTGAAAACTTCTTTATTTACATTCACGGAATTGAAGTCTCGATAAATAATTGTGCAGTATTAAGGAGGTTTTATCAACAGCGGCTAAATGTGACGGAACATTTTAAAGTAAAAAAGTAGCTCAATAACAGAAATGTGGTCATGAATAAATGAAAAGGTTTATTAAAACGTGCTGCAGGTTGTACAAATTCCACGGAAGCTGCACTCTCATTTCTGTCGCAATCCAGAAACTTTTGCTTTTGAACGCTGAATAATATCTGCGTTCCCCAACTTTGCTTTCTGAGCACATTTTTCTGTCTCATTGTTTTGCAATCAGGAAATTTTGAACACGTGAAGTTGGACGCTGGATCGCTTCCAACTACCTGATTAATGTTTTTAATTTCAAATGGCGTTCTTAAAACCACTCTCAATTCAATTCACTCCGTTATTATCTTTGCTGCTAAGGCTTCGCTAAATAAACTTTTAACTTCGTCTAAGTCATTTTGCTGAAGTATCTTCATTCCAAGGCGTCGCGGCCTACTTTAAAGCCTGTTGTAATTAAAATAATTGTTATTTGTTCTAAATTACAACGTTTATCTTTAACGTTGGTCTTAGAAAACTATTTATTGTTAGAATCTTGTTACGAAAACATCTGTAACTTCAGTTCTAATTGTTAAAGGAATTTAGTTTAATTTCTGCAACGGCAACTAGCTTCATCTTTCTGACCGACCGAGCCCTTGACAATTCAAAAGTGCCTTTAATTGGTTTATTTGAAATAAATACTTTGATTTTTTTTTTCTTCTAAGAATTTTCAAAACGTACGATATAAAAGCCCATAATGCGAACACGAGCGATATTTTACTAAATCTATGAATTTACATATGTTTGTTAGGAATATGGATAGTGGTCTCCAAGAAGAGCCAATAACGACTAACCGCCGGGGCCTACAGTTTGATGCTAAAACTATCCGCTTTATGTAAACGAGGGAACAAAAGGTTTGGCAGAATAGAAAAAGCTTTTTCATTCGAAAATCTTACGTTGAATTTCGGAGCTAGACATCCAGAATAATATTTGGCTTGTATTATCAGCATATAAGGCGATAGAAGTGTGGGTGGATGAGGGTTGCCTTACTTATAAGTGTAGCTAAGCACATCTGGGGTAGAGGATACTTGTTCATACGCCACATTGCCCTAAAGTATATGGTCACTTACTACTTTTAGAATGTATTGTTTTGATAGACACACATATGCTCCACATACATACATACCTGTCAATATCATAACCCTTCTTTTTGCTTCGCCGTAGTCGGGTAAAAACAAATTAGCTAAAGGCAAGCCAGAAGTGAGGAACAAGACCTTTTCCTGGAGGGTAGTTGGGGTTGCTATTGCCCAACAGCTCGCCACATGCTGCCCTGCGGGTTAATGTCTCTCCCAGGTCTGGACCCTCATCCTAGACCGATTTCGGCAGTGTAAACTCTTTTAGCACAGATTTAAAGTTCAGAACGCGCTAGCTCCAACACGACGTTGACGTAGGGATACGGATATTATTATCCAAATATGCATTAAAGAAGGGAAGTTCTAAGTTAATTTCGCTCTTCAAAAAGTTACCTAAATGTGAAAATATTAAATGTACTTAATCACAAACTTTCAATTCTATCTAAGAACATGATTTAATAAAACTTTACGTCACTTAAAACCAAAATCCACCACTAAAGTTTACACTCTTGACCCAGAACGTTATGTAGTGACCGTGTGATAACAAGTGCTTAGAACATTTTGAAAGTTACGCTAACATTGTTCCAGAGCTTACTAAACTTAGTTAGTAAAGTTTACCTTCTTATATTCTATGTTTTCCTTCAACCAAATAATCTACGTTCTAGCGCGTAATAAGTTTAGCCCCTAATCGGGTTCACAAGCAGAGAGATTACCTTTACCTACTCAAATATTCGTAGCTAGTTGCTACGACGTAGCGGTTACTCGTAACGGCATAGCTTTCGCCGCTTTAAGGAAATGACTGAGTGGTGCGTTGACATGCAATGTAATAAAACATGCATTATTGTACGTCGTGTCTGTCATGTGAATCTGAAATGGAAAATATTTCTATTAAGAAGGTTTTTATAAATGGGTGTCGTCAGCATGCATTCAGGGAGGAATAATTTACGTAAATTACGTAATCCTTATATCAATTGAAACCCGAGAAATTTCGAAGGGCTGAAAGTCAAAATTGAAAAAGTTTTAGGCACCAAAATATTGTGAAAACCTGCGTGGAGAGTTTTATTTCAACGCGTTTGATAAACTTACAGAAAGGCCTAATTGAGTTTGCGTATAATCATCACTGAAGAATGTTTATTTATTTAAGCAGAACTTTAATTTGATTATATTAATCCATGAATTAGCAGAAACTAAAAGTATATAAATATATTTAAAAGCAGAAACTAAACAATACTTTAGTTATAAAGGTGTTAAGTTATTTGCTGTGTTCTCTAAACGCAGTACAGCTTAGCAGTAAGATAGAAGAGCATTAGCAAACAGAGATAATATTCACGAGTTGTTTAACGAAGTAAAGAATAGTAGACCATAACACTAAACGTTAACGTTCATTATGAATTTAAATGAAATGCTCTTAAAGCTGCCCCTCATTCATAAAGGCTGGTGCAACGAAGCAGACAGGCGAAATATACACAGATACGTTCTAAAATGGTTTCATAATTTTTTTTTAGACAATCTGCATTATAAGTAAGTGAATTAAACAGGCTCTGCATGTCGTCATACCTAATCACATAAACTACAGCGCGTAACTTGCCATTGACTTATAAAACACGCTAATCCACCGGATAAGCACGTTACAGATCGCAAGGATATACACTAATACTACAGTTTGCGTAATTGAAAGGGCCGAACCCTTTACTGATCCATTGTTACCGACCGTGAGGACGAGAGGATATATCTACGTACCAAGAACACATGCGATGCGGAAGATGTAAATAAATTAAGAGGGTAATGTAATCACAGCCCATCCTGCCATGTGTGCACACCGCCGCCGCCGTTACGACCGCGAGTGAAGAGCTTAACAACAGAATATATAGTCACCACATTATGCTAATGGTAATAATGAGTAGCTTCGGTCGGGAGCTCCAGCTTATGTTAAATGCATACAACTGTCACTAGAGGTCGCTATGAACGAGTCGAGGATAGGAAAACAAAAATGTGAAAACAAAGAAATAGAATTGGAATGAGGAAATGGATCAGATTTATATCCTCGATGAAGTGAAGTGGAAATAATAAAAACAACGATATAGGTCATCTCATGTTATAAAGCTTATTTGTTGGAATTGCCACTTCTTTTACTGAAATATCGTCACCACTATTAAATAGGTTGATTTAAAACTATGTTTTAATAATAACTTGTTCAAGGTCTTGTGATTAATTATACAAATGAAATATTAGAATAATGAGATATTTATCAAATTCCATTTTCAATAAAGCTGTGTTTTATGAAATTATCTTCATAAAGTACATGAGAACTATATTCTTCGCAGAATCTGAAAATGTTTCTCATTTTGTTAACAACGTACAACAGTTTTGAAACATCTATATTATGAAATGTTCTCAGAATTGTTTAGTATATTTACTAAAGCTTGTATGCCGAATAGCCGCTTATATAGACGATATGAAAGAGGATGGGAGAATGCGTTCTTTGAACCAAGGATAACTCGCTGCGATTCCCAACTCATAATAACTGGCTTAACATAATAAGATAATGAAATTGTTAGCGTTACATTACTTCAAAAGCCTTATTCATTAAAAGTGATTATGTACTCTATACTAAATATACAATACATACATAATTATATAGGTAGGTAACGCAATACTTCGGTCGGTGAGTTATTATAATATAAGGAGTTCCCACGGGCAATATATTTTTGCGCCCATGAATAAGTCAGTCAGATAATGTAATTTTATGTAACATTATTACTAAAATGAAAGGTAAGTGTTTTTCTGAATGTAGGAACAAGTATTTACTTACGGTTTTATTTTGGCAAAGAATTTATGTAACGGGAAAAATCTTGTGTATTATTGACTGCAGTAATAATAGTGATATTATTTTGATATACGCAACGTTGTTATTTCCGCTAACGAATCTACTTGTACGAGTAAACAATGACGACTTTCTTTGTATCCTTGATATTCTCCAACAAAACAGCACCGTCTTATAAAGCGATTTAACTTGCCGGGCCCCCGGCGCCTCTCGTTGTGGTGTCAACAAGTAATTTTGAACACTTTTAATACCGGTACCAAAAATACTTTTGGTACCGAGAATTGGGACTTTCGAAATGTAATTTTAAGATTTTGACAATATCCACATTGGTGTATGTTTCAAGTAGCCAAGATGTGATAAGCTTGAGCTGTTTAATAAAAATTTCATTAAATGTTAACTTATTTTCTAAAGAATTAAATACTTAGCTCACTTAACTCTTTTGTTGAATTAAGTGCTGTCTACGTTATAACTAAGCCTTTATTGCATTCGCCATATCAGCAAGCTATTTCATCATGAAGGGTACTTATTAATGATTACATCAACATTAATTATACACTCGAGAGCAATGAATCCGGGTCACTTAAAGAATCCTAAAAATCTCGGAAACTAAAAATGCTAGGTTAATGCAATAAATTGTATTTAATAGACAATGTAATACTCCTTAAATGAAGGTATTAAAACTTCTTAGTTTTTGTAAAGTTATATCATAAAAAAATCAAATTTGAAAAAGGGCCACTTTCGAAGATGGAACTACGAAATTACAGCATTTGGTTTTGCTTTTGTTTGTAATCTGTCATTTATGTGGGTACATAAACCATGTTGATAGTGCTCTACATTCATTATTCAAGCTGAAATTATGTCGCTTACGCCTGAAGAATGCACCAGAATACTTACAATGCTGGAAACCGGCCGGAGTCAGCGCGATACAGCCAGGACTGTCGGTGTGTCGCTGTCAACAGTACAAAGAGTTCTCCGACGTTACGAAGAAACTGGTTCTAACCTACGCAGACCAGGAACGGGCAGAACCAGGTGTACCACAGCACGAGAAGACCGATACTTGGTGAACACCATGCTTCGAAATCGCTTTCTCACAGGAACTGAACTCACAAATCAGTTTCGACGCCTCGGAGGAAGTAACCCAAGTGCATGGACAGTAAGACGTCGGCTTGCTGAATCTAACTTAAAACCCCTTAGACCTGCAAACGGCCCTAAACTGGAGCGTGGGCATCGTATTTCAAGACTAAGATATGCCCAGGGCCACGTAAATTGGAGTATTGAAGATTGGTCAAAAGTTATGTTCTCCGACGAATCAAAATTTATGCTCTACAAGCACGATGGAAGACCCAGAGTGTATCGAAGACCAGGGGAAAGATTCAAGCAAGCATGCATCGAAGAAAAAGTAGCCTACGGTGGTGGGTCTGTACTTGTGTGGGCCGGAATTTCTTCTGAAAGTCGCACAGAGCTGGTGATCATAGAAAACGGCTCTTTAACTAGCGTAAGATATGTGGAAGAAATCCTCAATGATCACGTTGGTCCATTTATGGTCAATTTAGGTGAGGATGCTATATTTATGCATGACAATGCCCGACCTCATACAGGTAGGATTGTGAATGACTACCTTCAAGAGATGAACATTACTCGTATGGAGTGGCCAGCGCGCAGCCCCGATATCAACCCGATCGAGCATGCTTGGGACGAGCTAGGCAGATGCGTAAAACAACGAAACCCTCCCCCAATCACGCTTCGTGAGCTCAAAATTGCTCTCACAGAGGAATGGGAGAATATTCCCCAAAATCGTATAAGGAACTTGGTGTACAGCATGCCAAACCGCGTAAACGCAGTAATGGAAGCACGAGGAGGCAATACGAAGTATTAAAATTCAAGAAAATCGTAATAAAGTTCAAAAATTTCATGTTTCCTATTTTTGTTTTAAGGAGAGATCAGCAGTTTTTTTCTTTATGTAATTTTGTGTTAATAAAATGTATGGTGACTCATATTTTTTTTACTTTCATTTAAGGAGTATTACATTGTCTATTAAATACAATTTATTGCATTAACCTATCATTTTTAGTTTCCGAGATTTTTAACATTCTTTAAGTGACCCGGATTCATTGCTCTCGAGTGTAGTTGGTCTAAGCTCAAGTACCTATAGCTCTTGTTTGGTGGAAACAGTATAGCAATTTAATTGACAGCATATCGAGCAATTTCAGAATTATATTTAACTGTGATATATTGCTGGAAACGTGTAAGTAATGGAAATCAAAGTATTCCCGGAAAGGTGGAAATTTAAACACGCATAATCATTTTTAATTACTATTCATTCCTCTTAGCAGTTTTTGGTGTAATGATGGTCGGCAAATTTTCATTTCATAGCTGTAACCAACATTATGTAGTATTCAACTTCGTGATTTTCAGCTTAAAGCTGGCCGTTGATACGCGTCAGTTACGTGTTCCGTTATTAGACATAGTGGCCGTGGAACGTTAGGATACTACGTTCGATGTTAGAGGGGTCACCTTAGCTAAGTTTCTATGTTTCACTTGTAATGAACAGTAAGTTTTATTCTGCAACTTTATCTTAATAGTCTATAGCTGTACCCATACTACAAATCTAAATCTCTGAATCTGAAATATAGGTATCCATTTAGGTATATAACTTACAAAATCACCTGCAGTACCTATATCAATTTTGACTAAGCTTCCCTGACCATAGTGACGCTAACATATGCCACGTTCATTTACTTCGTGAAACGACGCACGAAATCGACAAAATGGAACGCCGAGGTTTATGCTGAAATATCAATTTACGTACTTCGTGTTTCATGATAAAAGTTAAAACCAACATTGATTGAACTAACACCAGCCTTTAATCCTTTATATTAAGTTAATTAAGACGGATATTCAAATCACCTTCAAGTTTACGACCGAGAACATAGTGGGTTAATTGCTTCGCATCTAAATCTGAATTAATCTTGCCAGACCCACCTTCAGCTACGTAGATAAATGGTCTTGGGAAACTAGCATATTTAAATGAACAATAAAAGAAAAACTGTGAGGCATAGTTATATCAAACTCCGTATTTTCCGTCTTTACAATATAGTGTTTTAAAACTTAGCAATAGCATGAAATTATTTAAAGCATTAAAATTTAATTTAACTTTCAGCGTGTGGAAATTAAATAATGTGTGGCACGAAAATAATGGTGAGCTTTAAACACTTAACTTTCACTAAAAATAGGTCAGAATATACTTTAAATATTTTCGCAGCAGGTGACACCTTCACCTCACCAAGGCCGCAGGGTATTATAGGCAATAGTTATTTGTTATGCAAGGCTGGAAAGTTGATTTTTGGCGCGAGTACTTCTATTGAAACCTGAGTAAGCGAAGGATTCTAGGGTTGAACCATGAGCGAAGCGAATGGTTCAAATATACCTAGAATCCTGAGCGTAAAGAAGGTTTCAAAGGTACGAGACGCAAAAAAGCTTTGCTGCCGAGCGCAACACACAATTTTTCACCTCACTACAGCGAGGAAACTGCTAGGTGCAAGAAAACAGGTGTTATATGTTGAGTTTTATTTTGTTCGAGCGTCTCAGATACATTGACTCATGTGAAGAAAATAACAGATACTTGGCAATGTATCATATGAGTTACATAGAATATCTCCAAAATTAAATACCCTGTATTTTGTTCTATATCCTACTTGTCCTCTAAGGAGAATGAAAGAAAAAAACTAATTTAATACAAATAACTAATTAATTTAATTTAATACATATTTATTTTTGCCAAGCAAAGGATTAAATAACATATTATATTAGTATTTTTTTTATTTAAAAAATTAAACTTAAATTAACACAATTGGGTATTTGACAGGGTAGTATTTTTATGGCATATTCAAATGTGACGTCACAGATTTTTTTAATCAAATGGAATACTTATTAACACTAATTCCAATTTTACAATTATATCCTCGCAAAATATTTAATTTCTGTACTGTGATGGAAGTTTTTAAGGTGAGCGGTATTATTTAATATTTTATTTTAGACCGTGTCATGCATTTTCAGTGGACTGGCAGTATAGAAAATTATTAAATAGAAAGGTTCGAATTTTAAAAACTCTTTCCACGCTAGAGAGCAAAAATCGATTTTCGGCTCAGATTTCGAATGACAAACAGACTCTTTCCGAGCCAGTGAGGTGAAAAAGTAATTTGCTAAACGAATATTCTTTAAGAGACTGAGTACTCGTATTCACATGGAATCTGACCAACACTATTGTGTTATTTCAGTAAGTCCGAGAATGTAGTCAGTTGTTGCCCACAGTCTCAAGGTAACGGAATGCTATGTACAGTCTATTGTGTCGGACGCACCCTCGTCAAGAACTACGAAACAGGCGCATGGGATCGCGACAGGTTTTGAATGAGTAAATTGTTGAAGTGTACCAAAGCTTTCGTCTTCATTAATCAGCCGGAAATGTTGATGCAGTCTTTACATATATTCAAGTAATTTCCTTATTCCTTTTCTTTCTGCGTGTGGTTAGTGGGCTTCTGACTTAGCTTCGCATTCTGTGAAATATCTCTGATGTTTCCTTATTGTACATCGTATTTATTTTAAATGGTTGTCGCGCACAAACATTGAAAACAATTATTATCATAGCAAATTATGTTTTAAACTTTATAATATTAAGTTGGCAAGTTTAATGAATATAATATTCACTCATTTTCATTTTAACATCTCCCACAGTTAGCTTACCCAGATGTTTTAACTAAGCCACCTGTAAAAACGTTAAAGGGTTTAAATGTAAATTCCACAATTGGCGGCGTGCCAAACCACTAAGATAAAACAATTATAACAGGCTTTGTTACCCTCTTTATTTATCAAGGGATTCACAAATCATATCAGAATATTAAACTACACATAGGTAACTTTAGGTTAGGTTCGTACTGAATAGCTAATGGATACGAGTCTCTTAGTAGTTGATTAGTAATACTGTCTGTATTACTAACTAAGACTACTAAGACTTTCGTAAGCAAACTCTCTTCTGGGTGTCTCCTTGCTAACTTTAAACATGCGCATTGTTATGTCGTTATTTAACCAGATGAATTTGAACGAAAGTCTCGAACGTTTATCTTTCATAATTTGATTGCTCTATTCTCTCTCTTCTGTGCCAAATTGGCAGAAGAGCTTGTTTGAGTTAGAACATTCGATCGCAGCCAATTGTGATATATTGTACTGAGGCGGGGTTTCGTTGTGGACACAATATAACGTGAGAGTAATATTCGTAATTTCGCTTTGCTCGCGCTGTGTAATGTTTATTCAATTAATGAAATTTTTGTGTACTTACAATACATATATATTGTTAGGCTACAGTCAGAATATGTCTTAGTAAATTTTATAATATTGTACAGATAATATTTACGTAATTTAAAAGCAAACAGTCTTAAATTATTAATAATTATGTACTTACAAGGAAATAAAACGGAGCGGTATTTCTCCTCCCTTTTTACCCATGGGGCACCAAATTTTCCACATCACAGCGATGTGATGATGATGATGAACAGGAAAAGTTTACAAAATACTGGCAGCATTGTATGTTAATGCTGATTCTTTGACCAAAATACAGGCCAGCTCTCTGGTCATTTGAAGAGTCGAACAATCGCTTGGTGATGTCTGGAAAAACAAAGAGGCCACTTTAACCTCATGCGCCCCCCCCCCCCCCCATGGCTAGCGTTACAACCCCAAAGGGCTCGAATATATAAGTCCCAATAAGAATAGAGTATTTGCGCCGTTTTTGCACCCGCAGCTGCCCCAGCATAACCCGCCGTACTAGGAAGAAATTCAATAAAAATAAACTTAAACTCAAATCATTTATTTCATATAAACCAATTACAGTCACTTTAGAATTATCAGGAACGGTCAGTCAGAAAGATGAAGCTAGTTCCAAATTCTAAAACAGTAGGTACTATGGAGAAAAGAAAAACACTTAAAATTAATATTCTGATTTATAAAGTCCTAAGAGTAGTACAAGTTTTCTCGCCCTAATGATAATAATACCTGTAAATCTTTCCTCGATTGAATCTTATAAGCTCTACGATTTGGAGCACATCCAGGCTATAAATCTTTAGACGAAATAACATTATTATTTGGGTCCTTCGATACTCCTTATAAAATGTATTTTGCAACCTTGAGATTTTGTTGGCCTTAAAGATTTGAATAAATTAAAACTTCTATTTAAGGCTTAAATGATCAGACTTTTAGAATGTTAATGTTATTAAATTGGATTTTCTGTTAGTTCTTTAGGAACCTATATTTAAGTGTTCAATGCAAACTTCGAAATTGGTTCAAACCAGTAGTTTTTGGTTAAGACTAGCTTTTGCCAGCGACTTCGCCCGCGTGTATGTAGGAAGTTATCCCACAGGAATTTTATTTTTTCCGGGTTAGCTTATATGCTATGCCGAACTATAATTTATCTTTGTGCCAAGTTTCATCCAGATCCGTTTAATAGTTTTTGAGTTTATTCGTTAAAAACATACTTACATACAAATCTTTCCTCTTTATAATATTATTACATAAGTATAGATTACGGTAGCTCGATGAGGTAAAGGTTTGCAATATCAAATCAAGGTCGAATGGATCGGAATCCAAGTAGCTACGTGGATTCGAATCTGAAATAAGACTGCAATCCGTGGTCAGGCAGAATAACGATTCGGTCACCGCGCAGGACCAACTCGGATAAACTTAGCAGCTTACTTTAGCGAAAAAGGCATAAACAAAATATATTATGTTCGATTGAACATTTCAATGAAAGTATAGACGCTGTTATTGAGCTATCGACGTAATAAACTATAAATAATAATAAATTATAATAATAAATTTATTTATTCAAGAATTAAGTCAAGTCTAAATTAAGGTTTACATAATTACAAGTGAAGTAAATTTTTTCTTTGTTTAGTGTAGTGTTCTGCCTGATCTAGGTTAAATTAAAACCTGTGTTTCAGGTCATCACTTTACAATAAACATTCTAAAAGAAGACAAAAATATATTCATTAGAAGATTAATTAACTAGAAGATAATAATTATAACTTTTAAAGACTAAAATAAGTAATCATTGGACTGTAAAATACTAAAACTAGACTGTATAATAATGTGTTTAAATAAATAACCGAATAATAAACAATGACAATAATGTAAAGACTTAATACTAAAACTATGTTAAGATTCCCAGCAGCTTTTCCGTGTCTGTATAATTAAGTGTTCCCAAATATTCTTGCATTCGTAAATAACATTTTTATAAGTTAAATTAAAAATTTCTAACAGTCTGTTATACTGATTACATAAGTAGGGGTACAAAATTTTTAAATATGTATATTAATTTACGTACTCTAGTACATAATAAATCAATATGTTTGCGGAAATTCAGATTTGTGTCAATCGTAACGCCGATATTTGATATGTTGTATGTCGGTTTTAGCTAAAGTGGGACAAGTGCATGCAAAATCAGCATAATGTATATTACAGTTGTTATGCGCTTGGATGTTTAGCTTAGTAGGCGTTTGATTAGTGTTTCTCATTGTAAATAATAGGTACTTGTTTTTATCTGTATTTAATGTAAGAAGATTATTATTAACCTACTGTGTATGTGCTAGATTAAAGAATTAGACGGCGGC
Source organism: Hyppa rectilinea (assembly GCA_951799385.1). NCBI lineage: Eukaryota > Metazoa > Arthropoda > Insecta > Lepidoptera > Noctuidae > Hyppa > Hyppa rectilinea. The sequence goes on along the minus strand of OX637309.1, from coordinate 7,140,007 downwards.
GCACCTAGGTGCCTACATAGTCAATCGAATTAATATAATTGTCTTCTGCATATTTACGTGCCGGGCAGTTCACATCACCAGTTGGATGATCATGTCTCCTCTTGAAGCGTTTGCAGGTTGCACATTGAGGTGGAGAATATTTATTGGCGCATTCCTTGAAGGAGTGTCCAGACTCTCCACAGAGGTTGCAAGTAGGGGATGTTTCTCTGCAAAATTTGGCTGCGTGTCCGAACTGCTGGCAGTTAAAGCAGCGGGTCACAATAGTGAAATCTCTTACTGGACATGATGTCCAGTTTATGAAAATTCGATCTTGGTCCATTATAATTTTCCTGGTATTGGCAGGAACTTCTAGTATATAATTGCAGGTAGGACGATCCTTCTTTCCTGACTTATGGCTCAATTTGATGGATTTTAAAAAGGACTCTTGAGTGGTGTTGGGCAATTTATCCGCAAGGTTTTGCACATAAATGCAGTCGAAAACCTCTTTTTCCGTTAGGCCTACGGGAACACCGATGACAGCAATTCTAGGGCGGCGTTTAGATGGTTCTTCAACTGTAAGGCCCGAGGACACTAATTTTTGGGAGCTTTTTAATTTATCTGTCTGTTTAATTAAACTGTCCCCAAATTGTAACAAAAGCATGTGAGCTGTAAATTTGGAAGTAAATAAGTATCTACAAATAAAAAGTGTTTGTATGGCAAGAAACTTTCTTTTATTTACGTAACGTTTCGAGTCTTATAAATAAGTGGTTATAAAATATACTGGCCGGAAACGTATTTATTATAGTATAGGTATTCATCTAGGTAGGGAAACAAGGTGACCAAAATCGAAACATTGCAAAGTGAATACGAGTATTATTGCTTCAGTGTGATGCCTAAAGTGTTATAGATATCGCCTGCATGGCGCTCCGTCCGCTGATATTTTCAATTTGCGTAACTATGACCATTCGAATGCTCTCGACGACAAAATATTCCAATATATCTTCGCTTCGGTCCTAACTGCTATTTTTATTGAACTCTGTGGTGACAGATAGTTGGACAAATACGGTCTTGTTGTCACAACGTAAACAACGTCTGGCATTTCTTTATTACAGTATTTTTTTATTGCGACGAGCATTATTAACGTAATTACTTTATAGGAGATCTTTGTTTTTATTTTCTTTCAACTTTTATGTTGCGTATAATTTATATCTGAGGTTAAATGTTTATTCCTACATTAGCCATTTATTTTGTAAGACCGTAATACCCGTTTATAAAACCAGGTGTAGGTTGAAACGACTAGTACGGGATGTCACTGTTTTTTATTGTACTTTTAAAGTTCAGTACTGCCAGTTACACAGTACCATTAGTTAAACAGGTAATAAAGAGTTGGTAATCCCAGAATCTGCCAGCGTCAGGCGTCTCAACGGATCGCCTGATAAAATTTTCATGAACAGAAGACGGCAAACAGATTCGTGGCGAACTCAGCTAGAACTCGGCCGCAATTTGCTTCGCTATACGTACTATTATCTAACAGTTAAGAGATTTTTAGGGATCCGCAGTAGAGAGGACCCGGTTAATTTGCCTCAGTCAATATGTCCATTCATATGGCACCTCGTATTACCGCTTTCACTGAATTGGCTGCGGAAAAAAAAGGTACCAATGATTGCATGTTCATTCATTTGCGTCCGGTTCTAAAAAAAACTAGCAAATGCTCGGTTTTGCATCAATTCCCGGATTTGTATACAAAACTCGCGTACTTGTCCTTCAATCACGTGAGGTTCGAGCAGGGGGAGGGGGTCGGAAAAAAAATCCTAAAACACGATGGGGGGATGAGATCCAATCACGTGTATTTTATCGTACGATGAAATGACTTGTAATTTTTTATAAATATTATTAAAAATTACAAGTCACATATTAAATATTTATATGTGACTTGGAATTTTTAATAATATTTATGGTTAATTGAATATAATTATTTGATATATATATTTTTTAATAACAAAAAAACTTTTTTACAAAAAATAAAACCGACTTCCAAAACAAACACTACAAAGTGAAAAATAATTTTGATTTCGGAAGTCGGTGTTTTCGGTTTTGTATTTTCATTTTTTGCCACCGACTTCCGAAATCAAAATTATTTTTCACTTTGTAGTGTTTGTTTTGGAAGTCGGTTTTATTTTTTGTAACATAAAAAAAAAAAAATACAAACATCCGAATTGAGAACCTCCTCCTTTTTGAAGTCGGTTAAAAATACGCGTGATGATGGGAGCGGTAGGTGTAGTCTAAAACGTTAAAAAAAGAGGCACGAAATAACCTAACGTGATGACCAATTTGTGTACAGACGGCAGCACATCAACCTAAACCCTATACATATCTATAAATACGACGCAGCATGAAGTGTTAGAGAGAAAGTCTCTTTGGCATGATTGGTTGATTTTAAAGCGTTTCTAAAATTACCCAATGGTCGCACATTCTAAAAATTTGTAGCCAATAAAATCTTGTCTCACTTGGAATAGGCCACGCCTTCGCGTCACTGCGCGTCCGCCGCTGTCAGTCACTTAAAACTCGTGCAAGTGTTAGGTTGCGTGCTAAGTGCGTGAAAAATTATTTGTTTTTTTTTTAAATGGCGCCTCAGCTGACGCAAATTGAGAGGCAGCGCATAATAGCGCTGAGATTGAGTGGATGCCGGATTATTGATATTTGTCGGCAGACGGGCATAACGGTGAGTAATAATGTTTTGTAATTATCTTTTTAAATCCTAAGATGACCAATTCACCGGAACTTATTACATTTAGGCTAATATTGAAAAAATTTGGTAGTTAACTTCCTCTTGTTCTTTCCTTATGAGTTCCCGCTACTGTGTTTCGCTGTTTTGTTGATAAAGGTATCAATGCTCGGCTCAACACCGAGTGTGTTTTTAAAATCCAGTGCGCAATAAAACCCCGCTGTGATATTTTTACGTCCGATTGAACGTAGACTAAGTCACAATTAGGTATACCTACTTCAGACACACTCAAAATAAAATTCGATGAACTTTTTTTTTCATTCCAATTAGTTATTATAAGACCTTTTAAACCTAATTCCATACAGTAGTAGGATTTTAAAGTTACCTACCTGCATAATTTTGCACTTACTTTTTGTTTGTTGAAATATTGCAAGGTCAAGGCCTTCTCTCGGGATGGGTGTAATCCTGTCATGGCAGTGATGTTTGTGTGGAATACTTATTAATAACTTAACGATTAGTGTAGGGAACTAGTTTAGTATTATTACATATTCTTTGCCTATAGTAATTGTGTAATAATGTGCAATAAATACTCATCTAATTAGGTTAGCCCGTTACAATTTGTCAGTAATGATATTATGTAAGTATTGAAATTGACAACATTTTCTTGTTTTAGATTTCGATGGATACTGTAAGAAGGCGCCTGAAGGCCGGCGGAAAAACATGCTGCCGTCCTGCCAAGAAAATCCTAATGAATCAGGCACATAAGGAGGCAAGAGTAAGTTTTTGCTTAGAATATTATAATTTTGACTGGGCAAACAATATAGTAATTAATATGATTAGCGACCGTAACAAATAATTCTTTACAGAATCATCAGAATCATTAACACATCCCGCGAAGTTCATTTTAATCCCTTTGATTGACTTTTCATGAAATAGTTAAGTATTCAAAGTGATTAAAATGAACTTAGCGGGTTGTGTCAATGATTTTAATTCTGTAAAGAATTATTACTTACGACCGCGAATCATATTTTGTTTAAGATGGATGCGCTGTGTTAGCCGCGGAATTCAAATAAAACAGATTTCCTGCAAATTGATTAGATTTGTTTCGTTCGAAGAATCTGCAGGAACTAAACTAACTTTTAGAGATGTGTTGATGATTTTTATGGTTAAAATTATGTAATTACATTGTTTTATTTCCGCGGATCATATTTTGACCACGATACAACCTGACACGGATCTGCAAATTACAAAAACCCAAAAAATAATAATTTCGCGGGATACCACTGCGCATCCTCCTTAACACACAGCCTGACACTGACCTGCAAATTGCAACGTAAGAAAATATGAATTTCGCGGGCTACCCTTGCGCTTTCACAACACTATAGGCTACGGCACTCAATGTCTGACACCGTTCAAACACTCGGTGTCGCAAGATGTAGGTATCCGTAGAGTTTATGAGTGTTCCTACAAACAGACACTCTGTTTCAGACACTGAGTGCTAGGTGTATAATGTCGTAGCCTAAAGTGAGCTTTAGATGACGAACTCCGATTCTACGTCACTAAATAATGCCCTTCACTCAAGCAAACACCCATCCATCCATTTTCACAAACTTAAACTTTAAAATAATAGCTCAGTTTTACAATACGTATCTAAGTGTATTATAATAAGTATTGTTATGATTTTATTTATCAAAATAAAGGTATCTGTTTAGGTATTTCCAACCACTGTTTCTCAAACGCTTATTCTTCCATTGTTCGATTTGGGAAAGACGCCCACACACGTCGTTCGTTGATGTTGTGTCATAATAAACTGGCTCCTTCTCCAAGCTTTAAACTACCTGCATCATTTTCATCACAGTTTGGCCGCGAAGGCGTAACAGACAGACAGTTACTTTCGCATAATATTAGCATTTTTTTTTTTTAAGGCTGGGAAATCATCCAATGACTGCTCCCGCTCTGGGTGGAGCGGAAGGGAGTGTCAGACTCCCACTGACTAAAACCCATCCATGTTCCTTCCGTAGCCCTTTATGTTCCGGGGTAGCGGTAACCCTTTCGGACAACCCCGCTTACCCGGCAGGCTTGGCCCTGAGGGGCCCCTTCATATGCTGACATCTCTTTGAGGCACGCGTGGAACATATACGCGCCGAACGGCACGGGTCTGGTGCTGATCGGACGGTGAGTCACCCATTACTCACCGTCCGCAGGCCCGCGCCTCCGGTGGCCGGGAGTCGTCACGTGGCTATAATATTAGCATGGATAATTCTTCAAATAATGTGATTTATAATATAATAAATAATACTGTAAATTTAAATATACTTCTTTTCGCACCAACACTAAACGTCTAAACTGAAAGCCCAGTCAAATTATACTAAACTAGGTAAAAGCTAAAAACTCTCGTTTGGCGCCAGCATTTAATTTAGTTTGGCAGCCATACGGCCTTGTATTAAATAAAAACTTGTAAAAAATTTAATTTCGAATTTCTATTGTCTATTTTAATTTAGAGTAAGAAGGTATTTAATGTTAAGTTAGTAGGTATTTAGTTAAGTATTTAATTTAGGTAAGCAGGTATATTAATGTTTTAGAATAAAAATAATATGAGTGTTATACCTACCGTATTTTATTTTGATACCTAATTATCCCATGCGTTCCCGTAGGAACCTATCCTATGTCCTTTTCTGGATCCAAATATCAGTTGTGTAGATTCACATGGAAATAGCAGCAGCCGGCAGCGACGTGGTGAGCAGTTTACTTATAGTGACAAGGCATAAGAATAAACTTTATGTGCAATATGTATAAAGCAAGCCGCCGGTGGCAGCGAGTCGGCTCGCTCCGCGTCTATCTATCTATACTAGAAAGGTGTAGGCAATGACGTTTGGTTTACACAAAAACAAACAAACTATTGCCTAAAGTAATGGTTCAATTGATTTAGTTTTTAGTTGCATTTTATTGTTAAGTTCTGTCGTTTTAAAATAGAAAAGATAAAAGACACATCAAGATTGTTTGCCTTTATTTAATTATCTAAACCTTTCTAGTATAGCGTATCTGTATTTTTTGATATTGCATATAATATGCCTTTAAAACTGCTCGCCGGACGCCGATGATGCGGGCGGCTGCGGGCCCCTCATTACGGCTAGCTACGCTTGCGCTACGTGAAAGCATAATAAATAAACAAAATCACTTACGAGTTTTGAATAATAAGCTGCTTCACCCGAGTTTCCTTAGAACTTATCCTTCTCTGTACTCCTGACATGTTACATGCAAAATTTCATGATGATGCGTTCAAACAAGCTCATATTCTCATTTATAAAATACACCTATTCTAATGAAATCGATAATAGTAGACTAGAATTTCATTTTAAAATTCATAACCTTTGAAATCGTATCTTATTACTAGCGCAATAAGGTTGAATTTGTAATAGCAAACTTTGCATTGTCAATAAAATTCACGTTACTAAGTTCAACCTTACTATTTGTGATAAGATCGTGTCGCGGACGAAACGGTAGGTATTCTCAAACACGGCGCGGCGGACTGCAAAGATGCTTTTGTAGGTATAGTGAATTGGCTAAACTTCAAACACGTTCGTGATGGGGTATCGAAATTGTTTTTAAATTTAAGCCGATTGCGGCAAGTAAACAACTGCTGTGATACCTATTAAGTATGGCTTTCTGCATTTAATTTCGTAGAAATACTTTTCTCACATCAGATAAGATTATACCTACCTCAATCAGCCTAGCCTTTTCCCAACTATGTTGGAGTCGGCTTCTAGTCTAACCGGATGCAGCTGAATACCAGTATTTTGCATGGAACGACTGCCTATCTGACCTCCACAACCCAGTAGCTCGGTAATACTATACCTACCTCTTGGTAAGTATGGTATGACTAGTTGTCAGACTTTCGTGCTTGTGACGACCCGTAACGACTGTCAAAGATCCGCTAATGACGGCCGGGACCAACGGCTTAACGTGCTTTCCGAGGCACGGAGGAGTCTCGGTATGTAAAGATGGTCACCCATCGACTGACCAACCCCGGCAAGCGTAGCTTAACCTGATGGATCGACCCGTGTGGCCGTTATTACTTAGCTACGAGAGAAGATTATACCTAGTTACCTGCCTCATCAATATTCATCACGAGTTTCGCTAATTAAGAGTAGGTAATGCCTTATTAACATATGTATCCAACAAATATGTAAAATGAAGGATTAATGTAAAATTTGTAATTTTAAATTACCTATAAGCGCGCGCATACGCATTTTTCGATTCGATTCAAGTATTCAACTGTTACGCGACGATTTGTAATCACATAGTAGGTATCTTATTCTACACTACGACGACGCGCATACACACACACTCACATCGCACTGCAGCACGAAACATTACGAGTAAGAACGGATAAAAAGCTATTTATCTCTTTCGTACGATTCTCGCTGTTGTTGCTCATAGCGCCTTCAAGGTCAAAGTGGGGTAACTTGATGTGCTGCCGTGTGTACTATAACAAATAAACTTAATATTTTATCGATAACTCTAGATTCAGGCAATGTATGTATGTATGATTCTCTATGTTCCGCACCGCTTGGAACACTGCTTCCTGTTAAAGTAATAAGAATACACCTAAAACAACCTAGTCCAGTGGAGTCCTTTATAACTGTGCAACACTCACACTTGGCTCATTTAAACGTAATTGCTACTGCTTCATTATTCATGTTCCGATCCTATCGCACTGTTCTAATTAACACTTACTGTTACTTCGCCTGTAATTAATGTAAATATGGAAACGACAACGATCTGCGCCGTCTCGCGTCGTCCCGCTCCTAATGTATTTTGAAAAATATTTGACTAATTAGTTTTTGCTTCCAACTAAAATTAATACCAATGAAATAATAAACAGTTTTCCAAATAAACATATAGTAGCTTTTCATATTTAATGCTTATTGACAAAAAGCGCAATATTGTTTTATGGTTTTGGCAGCGATCAGCTGTTCCCCATGTTGTAATTTTCATGTTACGGGAGCGAGAGGTCGTCGCACCAGAAGCAACTATTGCTTCCACATTGCAGTGCACCCGTCCTTGAGATACCAGGCTACGCGGCTACGTGGCTACGCGTCTACGCGGCTACGCTGCTACGCCGCTATATTCCGAATAAAGCCGCGCTAGTACTACCGTAAAAGAATAATGGCTACGGGTATATATTGTTTGTTTTATATCTACCTTGAAGTGCTCTGTCTCACACAATGAGCGGGCGGTGGGCTATATAAAAAGATATATTATGTGTGAGGGCTTGAATAAAATGCGGTTTGAGCTAAAGGATACAAATTTTTTAAATGGTTTGTGGGTACATGTTTATCTGATTAATTTATTATGTTAAATCAATGTGGGCTTTTGTCAGCAGTGACTGTATGTGACGTAAAACATTAATTTAAGGCCCAAATATAGCTCAATAACAGAAAAATAGGCCCTGCATAATTTAAAAAGTTTATGTAAACGTGTTGCTGGTTGTACAAATTATACGGAAACTGCACTCTCATTTCTGTCGCAATTCGAAAATTTTGTTTTTTAATGCTGAATAATATCTAATTTCCTCAACATTACTTTATTAGAGCACTTTTCTGTCTCTCATTACTTCGCAATCAGGAGATTTGGAACATACGAAGTCGGACGCTGGATCGCTTCCAACAACCTGATTAATGTTTTAATTTCAAATGTCGATCATAATACAGTGAAACTTGGTTAAGTGGGACCTGGATAAGTGAGAAACCTCCATAACTGGAACTCATGCTGAGGTCCCAACACTTTGGCTCTGAATTGCCTCTGTTAGTGAGACGAAGCAAACCTCTATATCTGGGATTGGTTCCTTCCATTTTATCGTCATAATTACCGACTGCGAGTGAATTTTATATGCATGTAACCTCTAAATAATAAAGATAAAAAATGATGCATAATATTTACATAATACTTTATTTTATTTAATACTCGCACCTCTATAACTGAAATAACCTGTATTCTGACCTCTAAATGAGACAGATATTTATTTATACCTGGATATCTGAGACACTGGGTAAGTGGTATACCTCTATAAGTGAGACACATTTGCAGGTCCCTTGATGTCTTACTTAACCAGGTTTCACTGTATCAATCTCAATTCATTGCTCCGTTTTTATCTTTGCTCTTAAGATTTCGAGAGTATTCTATCTACTTTCGCTAAATAAAATTTTACTTCTTTTAAGTAAATATGTTTAAGTGTCTCCTTCATTCCAAGGCTTTGCAGCCTACTTGTAAGATCTGTTGTAATTAAAGAAGGTAATTGTTCATCGTAATTATAGCTTTTATACACACATCAAAAGGTACACATATCAAGGTATTAGAAAAAATATTTTATTGCCCTTTTAAAATTAAATAAAAAGGTCTATTTAAATTGGTTAAATAAAATGAGTTCGTCCGACGACATAAGTAAGACGAAACACTGTTTGCTTTAAAAAAGACTATTTGCAATTTTGTTTATTCTGGATGTGTTACACCTTAATTAAAAATAAAATGTGATAAAAAGATGCGTATAAAAGGTTTTATAGGTTTTAATTGTGTAAAATAAACAATTAGTAGTCTTTATTTCCGCCGTTAGCGCGTATAACACAAACATCAAAACTGTTCATCCAAATCACGTTGAGAAATGGCCTCTCACGTCCGTCGGTTGTTACAGGCGATAAAGATTATCTGGTGTGTGTACGGCATCCATATTTGGCGAAGGACTTTTTTGAAGAATATCCCATGCGTGCTGAATTGCCGCTACCCCGGAACTTAAAGGGCTAAGGAAGGACCATGGATGGGTTTTAGTCAGTAAGAGTCTGACACTCCCTTCCGCTCCACCCAGACGGGAGGAGTCATTTGATGATATCCAAACCCTAAAAAAAAAATGTGTGCTGAATGTGATTCAAATCGGATGATCCAGCAGGCTTTGGTAGGACAATATAGGCTGCAGCAAGTGCATAGTTGTAAGCAGAAATTAAGCACCAAATTGGGTGCACAAAGTAATGACAACCTGATAGGATCGAAAAATAGAATAAATATACTCACATAGACCAGGGCTGAAGCCTTATTAAAAACGAAAGGAAAAAAAAATACGGGCGATCTGAGGTCCTTCTTTTCTTAAGATATAAAAGCTCATGTTGCTGACACAAGCAAAGTTTTAATAAAGCCAAGAATGTACACTTATACTTGGATGTAATATAGATGAGCCTCCAGTTTGATGCTAAAATAATCCGCTACATGTAAATGACGGTAACAAAAAGTTTTGGGAGAATTGGAAATGCTCTTTCATTCGAAAATCGTACGTATAATTTTGGAGTTGGACAACCAGAATGAGAGATTCAGAACCGTGGCAGGATGAGGATTGACCTCACTTACAAATATGGCTGAAAGACTGTCCAGATCTGTACTAGAAACCAAATAAAGAGGAATAAGAAAGAGAAAGATAAGATAGTAAGAGACTGTCTGTTTCTTGTGGTTAATGACTAACCTAATGTCAGAGTTTTTATGCTGCCCATGGGGCTCTGACTTAACTTCACATGCTGTTAAGAAATATCTCTCAGACATGCCGGTTTCCTCACAATGATTTCACACAAAGGCCTAAGGAAGGAACATGGATGGATGTTAGTCAGCAAGAGTCTGACCTACCTTTCGCTCCACCCAGAGCCGGAGGGATCATTTGATGATTTCCCATCCTTAAAAAAAAGAGGTCAACATGGTCAGATATAAACACCAGGTACTACGGCAACACAATGACTATTCAATCTACATTGTAATCAATTCACGCAGCGATCAGCGTGGTGGTTACGGCGCAGTGTGGGAAACAGCCTTGATAATCGTCCTTGGTATGTAGGTAAGTAGGTAGGCCGGGTGCGGTCGACTGTTCTATAGGGGATGGTATTATCAGCTGTGGTATTGGGTATAATCTGATGCGGTGGAACGTCATTATGGGTTATTAACTATGAACTCTTTGTATAAAGCATAAAACATAATACCCAAAGTTTAATTTAGAATTCATAAAAAATACAATAAAAAAATGTATTGGTTTTTGCCTGTAGCGAATACCGACTAATATCAGTGTTATAACCTAACACAAATGAAATGGAATATCGCAATGTAACAAGAACATATTTTTTTTGTCTAGCCCTAGACCCCGCCGACATTATTCTGTCCAAAATTTATATCTGTAAATAAAAATAAACACTCTCAGTTTCTTCCCGAAATTTTAAATTGTCTCTTTGTCCGTAAGAACCAGTAAGAAAAAATTCTTAATAGTCCGCAATTAAGAACCTTTTATGAGAAAAAAAATAGTCAAATCGGTCCAGCCATTCTCAGATGCACTTACCAACAAACAGTTTTTCCATTTATATATACGGATGTAAATAAAGTCACAACTGTTGATATCGTTTGCCAAACCGAGCTATAACAAGTAATAACGAGTAATAAATGGACAGGAAAATGTTGCCTTAATAACAGGGTCTAATTAGGTACCATTAAAAATAAATATGCTAACTGAACAGTATCACTTTCATGTAACCATCGTTAAAAATATTGATATCCGACATTAATGTACCTACCTATTCAAGTCTTTCATAGATGGCCATTAAATATGTGTGTAATTAGTTTTCAAATACCCAGTACAAGTACCTATAGAATGTACAGTTTTCTATGTGAAAATGTTATTTACCTAGTCATGTTCTCTTTATATTAGTTCGTACCCATTCAAACCTTTGATATCTGTTTTCACACCTGGCTGGTCTTTATTTCTGTATTTCAAATAGGGCGGATAGTAAACATGTTTTCATATATTAAAACTAGGAATAGAGAGACATAAAACTGTGTCAATTTTAGTTAGGGATAATGTTTAGCCATTTAGATTCAAGTATTTTAATTGAGTTTGTAACTTTTGTAAGAGTTAATAAATTAAGTAATTAAATAGTTTGATATTATTTCAGCTGTAACTCTTAAACGTAGCTATAAAATAGTTTTGCAATGTTTGTTTCTTATTGGAGTGTTAGCTACGATATCTATGTACGTACGTACAAATGTATGTCAAGTCAAATAAAAATATTTTATTTCATATAAATTAGGTCAGGAGCTAGGTGCACATTCACACGAGACAAAATCAATAATAAAAACCTATTGAAACCAAATATGATTCGGCGATTTCTTAACATGGAGCTGGAATCTATTTAACAAAGATTTCACAGTGATAAAGTACGGCGAGTTGTAACTGCTCCAATGCAACTAATGGTATATAATTATGTCTATATTATGTATGCATGTGTATGTTAATCGATATAATTTCAGCACCTAATTAGTGATCTAACCTGATTTACAGTTAAAAAGCTGCTACATACTCGTCTAGTGGTGTATCGCCAGACTTCAACACATCCATTCATTGATTTCCTGAAAGAACGACAAAAACTCTAACCCGAAACGTAAATGCATGCTCGAAAACCACTCAATAGTTCATATAGCATTCCTTTTAAAAACGTGTCAGGGCGTCGCTTAGTGTTGAAGTTACAAGGGTGAAAACACGGGAATATCTGAAAGCGTGCGTTGCACGGGCGGGGCGCCCGGGTCGCGTCGGCCGGTACTCCAGTAGTGTCCCGGACGGCGCCCCGACCACACCACTCCGCCATCTGCGGCCGACACCGCGAGCTAACTTCGTCGACAACAGTCGTAGTGCAATGGAAACAAACGGAATTGTTTCGTTTGAAGGCGCTCGATCGACAATGTGAAGTGATCGGATTGTGTTGTAGCTGTGCCGTGTGCTTTGTATGCGATTCTTTTCGCAAGTGTTTTTATCATGTAGGTGGCCGGATTAGTAATTGATTTTAATGGTATGGGTTGTTCTTTAATTGAAATTTTTGATTAATTTTGATTTAAGTTTTCTGTGAACCGTTTTTTTTAATCACAATCACAAGTTAAGAACTCTCTCGAGTCAACTTTCAAAGAAAACAAAAAAACCAAAAACGGCCCACTCGTTTGGGAGCTTCAAAGCCGCAGACAGACAAACAGATTCTTTTGCTCTTCTTCCATGGAGTGATAAAAATGAAGCCACGCGCGAGCGATAAATCCGGACTTATCATCAAAAACCTTTATACCTTCGAAACTATGAATGCTAGCTTGGATAATTCAAAATGTAGAAAGGCTATTTATTAATTCATTCAAATATGGACTCTTGTACTTTTCGAAGTTTTAGACATATTAATGTTTTGGCGACTGACCTGAATTCCAAGCTCGTGAGGGTAGTAAAACTGCGTTGTAAATTACTAAAAATCAGTCGTTACAAAACGAGTACGCTTTTCGCACAGGTTGGCAATGGCAAATGGCTATATCAGGGACGGCAAACCAATGGCACGCGTGCCATCGATGGCACGTAACAACATAATTTGGGCACGGCATCACTTCAAGAATTGAAATACCTTAGTCATCTACTTAGTTTGAAACAACAAAAGTTGCACTAATTTGTTCTTTCATATAAATAAATATAAAAGTGTTACTGTAACATAAAAAAAATATTATTGTGTTTTTTTTCAGTACTCATTAAATACAGGATTGTTTGTTGGCACGTCATGGTCACAATCAATATTTTTTTGCGCAAAAATGGCACGTAGATGTGTAGAGGTTCGCCACCCCTGATCTATATGAACAAATTCATGCCTACATCAAATACTTTGATCGAAACGTGTGTCTAGATAAAAAAAATATCCAGCCAGCAAGGTTGGTAGCAGTGATGCCTACCTACGTAATCATATACTACTCTGTCAAGAAAGTACCGGGAAAAGATCAATAATACACAAAATGTCTGTTATTCATCCAAATTTATTTTATCACCTTCAAAGTATGCTCCTTTAGAAACGATACACTTGCGCCAACGAATAATCCATTCATCAAAACATTTTTTAAACGCTGCTTCCGGAATTGAGTTCAGTTCTCGCCGCGAATTCTCCTTTATGTCTTCTATCGATTGAAAACGGGTGCCACGAAGTGGTAATTTGAGTTTAGGAAAAAGAAAAAAGTCAGCAGGAGCCATATCTGGTGAATATGGTGGTTGCTGGATGGTTTTGGTTGAGCGTTTGGTCAAAAATTCGTTCACAATGATAGCCTTGTGCGAAGGCGCATTGTCGTGGTGCAAAATCCAAGAATTTTCTTTCCACAAATCTGGCCTTTTTCGTCGAATTTGCTCTCTTAAACGCCGCATAACGCTCAAATAATATTCTTTATTTACCGTTAGACCTTCCGGTAAGAATTCAGAATGCACAACACCGCGATAGTCAAAGAAAACAGTCAACATGACTTTGACTTTTGATCGACTTTGGCGTGGTTTTTTCGGTTTCAGTTCAGTTGGAAGGCGCCACTCCGAAGCTTGTTGACTAGTTTGCATGTCAAACTCGTAAACCCACGTCTCGTCACCAGTAACAATGCGTTTCATGAATGTTGGGTCCGAACTGACTCGTTCTAGCATGCCCTCAGCGACTTTCATGCGATTGAGTTTTTGGAGAAAATTCAGATCTTTTGGGACTAGCCGAGCAGCAACATGTTTCATACCCAAATGATTAGTTAAAATGGTACGGATCGACTCGTGAGATACAGAAAGTTCGGCGGCTATCTCTCTCAGAGTTGAATGGGGATTTTCAGTCACTATTTTCTTCACTTTTGCGATGTTAACTTCAGTTGCAGACGTTGACGGCCTACCAGAGCGAGGCAAATCTTCCATCACATCTCGAACGCTTTGGAATGCTTTGAACCACTCATAAGCACGAGTTTTTGATAAAGTCGATTCACCGTAAGCCTTCTGTAACATTTTCAGTGACTCCGAACACGAAATTCCATTGGCGATGCAAAATTTAAGACAAACTCTTTGTTCGATATTTTTGTCCATTATGAAATTCGCAATACACACTATATACATGATATTACTAAAACCAGCACTGTATTTAATATAAATAACAGATGCAACTCAAACTCCGCGCCAAAATGGAAAACAGTTGTGCCAATCTAACAACTACAAAAAAAACAAAAATTTGAATTTGGAACCATACACAAATCATCCATTCCCGATACTTTTTTGGCTGAATGTATTATAGCAATCAGTTCTTATTCAGAAGCTGCTATAAGGTCTAGCATCATAACTCGAAAGAAATGCCTGAAAAGCTTTCGGGTGTGAAATGATTATTTTAATGAAGTTATTTCTTATTACGACCACATCCCGGGCATTCCAAACGAAGCACATTTAAAATTCTATCGTACCTAATTAATAAACACTTTCAAGAAAAGAACAAAACTTGGTTCTTTGTTAACTTAACCGTTAGTTATTCAGGACTCTAACAGAATCTTTTATTTATAGTTTTACTTTTATCTTCATTTTTATTGGTTAACAAGAGATAACAATTTACTTCTGTAGCTGCTGCGTACGTTGGTAATATCTTTCAGCAGTAGAACTCCTTACGGAAGGCCACAAGTCCATTTTGCAGAGGTCTCTAACAAGATTAGTTTTTTTTTCGGGACCATGGAATATCCGGTCCTTTGGAAGACGTACGAGGGGCCATAGTCAACTCGCAGATGCCCCTTTTAAATTAAATTGATTGAGACATAAGCCGAGGATTATCCTTGTATGCACTATGCAAGTGCACTCAAGGACAACCTCCGGTTAGTAGGACTATTGTAGGGTATGGAAACAAAGATATTGGATTATGGATTTAGGTGGCTTAAGTGAACTCGTTATCTAGGACTATGGAAAAACTATGGCCTGTGCCTGATCAGTATTTTATATAAAATACCTAGATAAAATGGCAGGGGCTGACTTGTTTAGCGGGATTGTCCGAAAGGGTTACCGCTACCCCGGAACATAAAGGGCTAAGTAAGGAAAATGGATGGGTTTTAGTCAGTAAGAGTCTGACACTCCCTTGCGCTCCACCCAGAGCGGGATTTGCGCCATTTGATGATTGCCCACCCTCAAAAAAAAAGGGGGTGACTTGCACACTCAATAATGGCTCCTCGAAAACGGTTGCTAGCACATAGTGACGTAGCGACTAAGGGGCCACATGTCTTGAGGCGCTTTAAATAAGGAGTGGAGAGATATTCCACGGTTATTAGAACAATCCCGGAAGTATGGTCATGTTGATATAATTATTGTTTCCTTTAGTATTATGAATGATGTTTTAGCTTTCGACTAAATAAAGCTACGAAAAACGTTAATATTGGTAATCATACGCCACCTAGTTCTCATTTACCAAAAGTTTGAATTTGTCGACTCCCTTTTCTCAAAAAAAAATAGAACAGAACGTAACAGTTTTAGTAAAGTAGTTTGGCGAAGAAAGTATATTATATTTTAATTTACTGAGCAACTTAATCATTTGTTCTTACTACGTTGCTTCCACTTCGTTTCGAACCGTTATTAGCTTTTTGCAATTAGGAGAGACTGTGAAGTTTTCTTATTGTATCGTTACTTGTATTCTTTGTTAGTATTCCTCCGTGAACATCGTGAGGAAACATGGCATGCCTGAGAGATATTTTTCAACAGCATGTGAAGCCAAGTCAGAGGCCCATGGGCAGCATAAAAACTCTGACACCACATAAAAAACAACACAAAAACAACAAAGATGATTCCTCCAGATGTTTATTTTCTTCATGATTACTATTGTCAGTCATAAGTCACATAATTCGATATGTGATAGAGGTAAAACATATGATACAATCCGTTCCAGTCAATTACGCTTTATATACCTAATTTCACATCCGAATGTATCAGTAACTCAGTTTTCTTACACCTCACTTAAGTAAGAAGGGAAATTGGAAGGCTATTTCTATACTCAATTTCGATTAAATATTATTGAACTATTTGATTTGTAGTCATTGAAGTAGGTAATATTATATTTCTTTTTATTTATATTCATTTTTCGACATGTTAAATAGGTATCACTTTGACACCAAAAGAAAAAAATGCTCAATCGAAATCGCTCAATAAATCAGAAAGGTGGACACAACCTATCACTATATTACTGATCTATTGGATTGAGTGAGATTCGAGTCGAGGCAGCGAGTACGTGTCGCGTGCGATTCATGAGCTACTTATGCATACAAATATGAAGATATAAAAGATTGATTCGTATCTGAGTGATTGAAAGATGCATATCTATCTTTTGTTTTATCAGTGACACATTTTGCCCATGTCTACACATCAAAAGGGAAAAAGTAAAAAAAAACACTTTTGTAAAAATTTAGATTCTGGAGTGGTAGGTAGGACAGGCTAGGTACTCATCTGTATGCTAGTTTCATATTTCAAGTCCCCTGCGTTAGTATGGAAATTAATGACATGGAACTATTTCTAAGACTCCTCTCATTGAAATGAGGAAAATTGTTTCTCTCATTTGTTTTGCCCTATTGCTATTTCTTTTACTGACTATGTCATAAAAGTTTACCGATGTTAAACTGCTCCTTGTTTTATAGGCCTATAACAAAATAATCAAGTATACTCTTTTTAATTCAATTGGATAGTTGTTTCTAGCATTAGATTATTTTATAAAATAACGAATAAGAGTATATAATATATAAGGAGCATAGCAAGTGGCATTCAATAATTTCCGATACCCATTGAAAGAAGAGGGGAGTTTATGTATGTGCTTGTCTAAAAAAAATCTACCTAGCCTTTTCCCAACTATGTTGGGGTCGGCTTTCAGTCTAACCGGATGCAGCTGAATACCAGTATACGAATAAATAAAATCATGTGTCTTGTTTGTTATTACAAAATAACAGCTTTGTACTGAATGCACAGGAAAGTATATACGGCACTTATAACAAAAAAATCTTTTTTTTTTTTTATTTTGGTCGGTTTGTCTGTTTGTTATGGCTAATCTCTCAAACGCCTGAAAAGATTTTGACGGGACTTTTAATGACCGATACCTGACGTTATTATGAGTAAATTAGGCTACTCTCACTTTTAAAAATGAATAATCCCTTATTCGGACACGGACGAAGCCGCAGCCAGCAGCTAGTATAAAATAACGTTAATGAAACCAAGTTAGAAGAATGTGCAGTTAACTGAGTATAATATCTGTCTATATTGTATATAATAATAATAATCCATTTATTTGTAAGAATATTGTAGTACATAGTTGTTAATTTTATCTTAAATTCCATTATATTCTATCGTTTCCGGCGTACAAATAATAAAATGCATTGTACATTTAGGGAAATTAATAAGAGTAAATATATAATATTATTAGTATAATAAGCAGACTATTACATTTTACGGAAACAAGAGAACAAGAGAAAATAAAATTAGAGACAAATAACAATGCACACACAGTTAAAACTCTCTAATATAAATAAAACCAGGCTCATTGTTAGTCAAAAGTAGGTATAAAAGATAATTGTAATATAATATAAACTCACACTTGCTTCCCAAGGGGGTAGGCAGAACGCCTCTTGCTAAGATTCTGCAAATATTAATATATCATTAGTTAGATATTGTTTCATCATTATGTACCTACCTATGTACGAAGCGTGAACACAACAGTCGTGAGATGGGGGTAACGTATTTTTAAACATAAAGGGGGTTTGTCAATTTCAAATGACATAAGAATAGCCTCCTCTTTCGCTGGAGGCACAGGCCTTAAAACTTATTGGATGAATGAAAAGCGGAAACTCGACGAAATGACTGCCTCCTTGATTGATAACACTTATCCAAGATTTGGGAACCTCTTAACAAAATTGATAATTTTGTTATGCTTTCTTAACTTGAACAAGTCTCAAGTGATTTTAAACATAATGCAGTAGATTAATGAATTCGATTTTGTAATGAGTCCCCCTAATTAAAGTTTATGAAAATAAAATATAATAATTATGCTAACTAATAATATATATATATTTTTAACCTAACCTTATTTCAACGTTGCTTGAAAAAAAGGCTGAAACAAGTCCTTTTGTGTTTATGTACCTGGTAGGTAAGGTTTATAAATTGGCCTCAAAGGCTTAAAAATACAATTCAACGTCAGTTCGACGAAGCTAAAGTCGATTCTCTAACCGACTTCAAAAGAGGAGGAGGAGTTTATACATTCGGTTTTTTTTTATCTCAGAACTTACTATTTTATTTGAAAAGAAGACTTCCAGATTGGGCCTATATATGTATATTTAGTGAAGTTCTGAAGTGTAGTTTTTAAGTTAGCTTCAATAATACGTATTTTTCGTTGATGTCGTTGGTTTTGTATTTTCGGTTTTGCCACCGACTTCCAAAATTAACGTTACTTTTCACTTCCTAGTGTTTTTTTTTAAATAGGTTTTTTATGTCCTCTATTAAAGCAATAAAATTGACTGAAGAAAAAATATTCTGTACAACACGTTTTAATAGGTTCTTTCTTCAAACGAAATACAAGACCGTAAATCGCACCATATGTATATGAGTAATCCTATAGGACTTACCACGTAATTACAAGGAAAATACGCATTGAAAATGTAAACTATTCCAATTAACTAATATCAACGTAAGAAAAGTAAATATTTGGACAAATTAAAAATCTAGGCAAATATTTTTTCTCAATGAAATGTTTTTTTGTTGTTGTACCAGAAATTTATTTCCTTCATCTCCCCCTTGTTTTCATCAAACGTAATCACACTGTATTTCACGTGATGAAATAGACGTCGAGCTTATACATAATTTTATCCTGTACAATGAAAATTCGGTACCGTTCCCTGTTGAAAAACTTCCCAATACGAAAACTTAGGCCATAGACGTCTGCCCAAGCTGGAACGTGCAGCACTTTTTCGCCGCAAAGTTTTGTCTTTCTGTGTGGAAATAAAATTGTGATGTTCTTTTCCACAGACTGGTTGAAATTAAGCACTATACTACTATACTTGATAATATTATCTACTAAATAACGAACTGTATCACTTCAGAACGAACCACCCACTACGTTTTCCGATTGTATGTTGGCATTTGTCGTCTACATGCGAAATTGATACTAAAGTTATAACAAAGATGTGTACTTAAGTTATAAGATACAACCTGACTCTGAACTGTAAACTGCAAAACACACAAGAAATTTAAATTTCCCAGGCAACCTTTACGCATTCGCCTTAAGGATGTCTTAGGTAATTAAGTAGGTATCTGAACTGGTTTTGCAAGAGGAGCTCGTGGCTAAGTACTAACAGCCGCACAGGTCGATCCACCAGGATAAGCCACGCTTGCCGGGGTTGGCCGTGGATAGGTGACCATCTTTACATACCGAGACTCCTCCGTGCCTCGGAAAGCACGTCAAGCTGTTGGTCCCGGCTGTCATGTGTGCATCTTTGACAGTCGTTACGGGTCGCCAAAAGCCCGAAAATCTGACAGCCAGTCTTATCGTATTGCCCAGTTCTGGGTTGTGGAGGTCAGATAGGCAGTCGCTCCATGTAAAATATTAGTATTCAGCTGCATCCGGTTAGACTGGAAGCCGACCCCAACATAGTTGCGAAAAGGCTCGGCAGACGATGATGAACTGGTTTTGTATTGCAGGACGATAGTTTAAAAATATAAGTACAAAATTATAATCATCATGAAAGACTAAATTTAATTTTATTTTACATTCAACGAAATTATTCTTGAAATTCTTCCCTGCTACGAAATAAGCTTTGGTATATATCCTACAGTCCAAAGCATGTCAAGCTTTGCAAAGCAAAAATGTGCGACTCATTTTTTAACTTAGTTTTTTACGATCCATTACAGAAGTCAATCGTACAGACGGTGGATAGCGAGCTAATGGATTGTAAAATGAAACCCGAAACTTTGTGTATTCGATCTTCACAGAAAGAGCCCATTACGAATAAATTTTACGTCTGTATCTAAACATTGTATTGTTGGCTGAAACTTCGAGTTTTAGGTGTGGACCGATTGTTTAATTTATACTTGAAAGCATTTATTTGCATCGTAACAATTAAGTATTGAATAAATAAGCAATGTTTTAGAAGCTTTGATAAATTATAATCTCAACGCTGAAATTATACGATTTATGGCGGTTTAAGGGTATAGAATCCAGAATTAATCAAATAAAGCAATTCAGGTAGGTAGATCCTTTTGTGGTACCTAGTACTTAAACAGGTGCCGTTATTAACACTATTCAGCTCAGGAAATGGCCGGGCGTGGGTAGTAGTGAGACATCTCGGCCAACCATTAATTCACCGCCACGTCCTTACGTACCTACTGACTAAAGCGACCTTCACGAGGGCTCGGGTTACCGAAACAACGTATAGGCACGCATGCGTCTTTTTAGGAAAAATACTTGACGAATGTTATCATTGAAAATAGAACTCTTTCCCTACTAATTGAACGCTAAGAATCTTTTATCATACAAAAGAGAGCACCAAAAATTTTCTTCAACGTTATCATTGTTCAGTCCGAGGCTTTTTTCGGATTTTTTCGTACTCTTGTAATAACGCTTTACAGTTGCGACTGCACACATTACCCAAAATTAAGGTCATAAAGATTAGTATCTAATAAAATGTAGTTGGTAATTAAATTACAGATCCCACATAAAAAAAATATATTACGGAAAAGTGTCAATGTCCAGGTAAATCGCTATCCATTTCAAGCTTGCCTCTTGAAGAGATTGCAGAAAGAGATAAATATTATAATAGGCGGCCCATTATTTAAGAACACAACCACAACAACAAACAAAAAATAAATCAAACATTACAAGTTTGATTTAATTTTTTGTTAAATATTTTTATTTTATTGTAAAGTCAATATAAATAATAAATAAGTAAGAGTTATTACTGCGGCAGCAATGTCCCATTTTGCTGTCGAAATATAGAACTATCTCAGTAAATAGCTGCAGTATAGTGTACCGACGTGCATGACCATCTTTTACGATTTACTGGACCGCAGTTTTAATCGGAGATAAACGGTCCAAGTTCGATAGTTTTGGCAAATGCAACTTGATGTGGCTTCTCAAGAATTGTAACGCTGCCAACGCAAGTACTTACATAACTGTTGAAAGAAGATACGTCCAAATTAATTCGAGTTCATCGTTCAGACACAGAGAACGACGATCCCTGACATTATCCCCTTTATTTATATAGACACTAGCTGCTGCCAGTGGCTTCGCACGCGTGGATGTCGGAAATTATCCCAAGGGAAGGTACAGCACATCAAGTTACCACAATCTGTCAAATTTCTTTGATAGTATTTCAACTTTATTGCAAAGACATAAGGTTCATTTTTAATTGAGAAAATTTGACAGGGATAGCTTGATGTGCCAGCACATCAAGCTATCCCTGTCTGTACTACCGAGATAAAAAGTAGCAAAATTAATTTGAGGGTGGGAAATCATCAAATGACTCCTCCCGCTCTGGGTGAAGCGGAGAAGGGAGTGATTTCATCCAGATCCGTTCAGCCATTTGAGCGTGAAGAAGTAACAAACATACACACACACTCAGTCACAAAATTTCGCCTTTATAATATTCGTGTAATACCTACATAAATTCGCGCCTTCTTTCCATAGGGGATTTTTTTTGAGTGTGGTAAATCATCCAATGACTTCTCCCGCTCTGGGTGGAATGGAAAGGAGTGTCAGTGTACTGACTAAAACCCATCGATGTTCCTTCCTTCTTTAGGGCATACAAATTTAAATATCTTGGCCACATACTTACCCCTGATCTCAGGGACGATGACGACATTGAGCGGGCGCGGAGGGCCTTGTCGGTTAGAGCGAATATGCTGGCTCGCAGGTTTGCTCGTTGCTCAGTAACTGTTAAAATAACTCTTTTCAGAGCGTACTGCACTGGCTTTTACATGAGCAGCCTGTGGGCTAGATATACTCTAAAATCGTACAATGCCCTCCGCGTGCAATACAACAACGCGTTCAGGGTGCTGTTGGGGCTGCCTCGCTACTGTAGCGCATCAGGGATGTTCGCGGACGCGCATGTGGACTGTTTCTTTGCCACTATGCGTAAGCGCTGTGCGTCTCTGGTGCGTGGGGTGTGGGGCAGCGACAACAGTATCCTGTCTCTAATTTCGAGCAGGCTGGACTGTCCGTACGTTAATCGCTGTTGCGCGATTTCCCATGGAAGGGTGCAGCCGCGGTGAAGCGTCGGACAGTACTGCCGCTGTGTTTTTATATAAATTGTTTAAATATTATTAAAATTACTAACATAGGATAAGTTTTTTACTAACAATTGAGTCATGGTTACTTTTAAATAAAATAAATTATTATTATTATTATTATTATTAGCCCTTTATGTTCCGGGGTAGTGGTAACCCTTTTGGACAATCAGGGGTGGGCAGAACTGTAAAACGCCACCTCCTTACATGCTCCGTTCCTTATGCTTCGTGTACATTCTTTCATCTGATTTTTACACGCTTCGTTTCGAGTACTCGTACTACACACCTTTATTCGATAAACGTTGCATAACGTTGGAGACGGTTAAACGTCAAAAATATGTGGTTAATCAGTACTTAACTTAAATCACGTTTATGAATACACTTAAAGGCACAATATAAATGAATTTTACGATTGGGTTTTATTACAAGAGCTTAATAGACCAATCACAAAAGTATAGCTTAGAGCTTTTAATACCCTTAATGGGCTTTTAGTGCTACGATAATGGACTTTTCAACTAATTTGATTGGTCGCACCTGTGCCAATTAATTTGTCACCAACTCCGATAATCCCTTCACTGGCAATTTGTATAACACTGTGTTCTCGAAAACGCTGGATGAATCTAAGGGAAATAGTCATACATAGATATTGAAATATAATTCAATTTCACGTTAAATCGCGCAATATATGGTTACAACTTTAATTACTGGCGAAATGAGTAAAGAAATTCAAATTAATTTTATATTTCGGTTTTAATAGCTTCTGCCTGCGATTTCGACCGCGTGATTTAACATAAAACATATCCTATAGCACTCTGCAAAACCGGAGATTTCTATCAGTGAAGATTTTTTTTATTGGATCCGTAGTTCAGAAAGTTATCTATATATCATAAAAAATTGTGTATGTAGGTACATACAAACTCACTTTTACCTCTTTATAGTCTAGTCTATACAAAAAATATTCACTGCTTTCATGAGATCATGAGACGTAGTACAAATACAATATTATCTACTTCTTTATATCCAAAGGGCCCCTACATTAGCTTATTTAAAACATTCACAGTTTTCTATTTAAGTCAGTCATGTTAACATTCACTAAGTTGGGGAAATTAAACATTTACAGAGTAAACGAAACATAGCAAATAAGTACCTATACACAAGAAACTTTTTGGTAGATTTTTATAAACATTAATCATGTTAGCTTTTAGCAACAAAACGGTGAAATAAAACTTCCATACGGTTGCTAAATAATGTTGGCAAGGATTCAGTCGCAAACCACAGTTTTTTATTCATTTATTAGAATCGGAATACGCTAAACAAAAAGCACTTCTACTTGGCAACATTTAGGTCCTATTTTACTGTGACCTAAAAACTCTTATAGGTAAGAGAACTAAATTAAGACATCGGAGATGACGTGAAACTAATTCATATTGACCGATTAATCGTTACTTAGCGACAGCGGAATTGATACGTCCAGTCTGTATTATTTATGGAGGAATGTTTTGATTAAGCTTTGTTGGTAAGCGTCAAAAATATCAATGTTTTATATATCACTAGCTGACCCGACAGACGTTGTCCTGTCTTAACTGTGATACCTACCCTACCTACCAACCTACCTGCCTACCTGGGTAGGTTACCTACCTAGCTACCTACCCTACATACCCTACCTACCCTACCTACCCTAGCTACCCTACCTACCCTACCTACCCACCCTACCTACCCTACCTACCCTACCTACCTACCCTACATACCCTACCTACCTGCCTACCTAAAAAAAAAAAAAATTTTTTTTTAAAAGAAATGTATTCTGCTATTCAGGGCGGAGAAAAATCCAATGAAACAAAAACCATGAAAATTGGTCCAGCAGATCTCGAGTTATAATGGAGGGAACAAACCCGACTTTCTTTTATATATATAGATTTTTACTGAATTCAGCGCGTAGCACTGAACGCACGCCATTAGTTATTCCTCCCAAACACACAAAACAACATATACAAATATCACACAGTTTATAAAAACAGTCACTTTCGTGTCTGTCTGTGTGACCGCGTTGTTCTTCTAAATTACGCAACTGGTTTTGATAGGTACAGTTTTTACAATCATTTAGAAAATGAGGTTTAGGTATCAAAAAATCTGCCGAGCCTTATCCCAACTATGTTGAGGTCAGCTTCCAGTCTAACCGGTTGCAGCGGAATACCAGTATTTTACTTGGAGCGACCACCTATCTGGTAGGTTTAGGTAGAGAATACGAAAAAATAAAACACACACATACTCGTAATAAAGAAATCTCGATGTTTTCCAAGTCGTAAAAACCGTGCGAAGCGGTTTGCTAGATAGGTATATATATACACCTTATAACATCGACCGTGAATCCTCCGAGATCTATCCATCTGCCAACACGCCTTCACCTAGGCTCGCTAAATTAAATATGTTTAGATACAAAAGGCTTCATCGGTTAACTCACTGGTGTAATAAAGATCCTTAAAGTGTAGGTAATTCTGTTTTCTCGACTCCCATGGACCTTTTCATACTTAAACATGCCTAAATTGTCTATCGGTGGCCAGTATCAAATACAAACTTATGCTTGTATTTCAAACTCAAACTCAAACTCAAAGTATTTATTTCAAATAAACCAATTACAGGCACTTTTGAATTGTCAAGGTGTCGGTCAGTCAGAGAGATGAAGCTAGTTGCCCATTCCAAAGCAGTAGGTACCTATGGAGAAGAACGGGCAAGAAACTCCATGGACACTCTTTTAAACAAAATATGGTTACAAAATATTGGTTACATAGTTCATATTAATATTATACATGTGAGAACGATGCAGAACGTTAAAAGCATCCGATATAAAATATGTAAAAACTATTCAAAAATTAAATTAAAACAAGCCCTAGCCGCTAAGAGATGACCAGTCCCTACTGACAGCGCCCGTTCACGAACATGACGCATATATTAGCACCATTCAGCTCAACCATTTTGAAGGGAGCTAAATGATCCAACACACACGCCACCATCAGCGAGACATTAAAGTGAGCATGGCATACTCTCAGCCGCCAGGGCACATTCAAGTCAATGAAAGACGTACCCACTAAATGGTCGCTTTATAGTAGGTACATAGTACTCACATATGTGCTAAGCAATTATACAATATTAAGAGATTGAATTTATACAATGCAAAGATAGTTTTTTTGTTCTTCTCTTCCGCAGCTCCAACAGTTTTTAGCAATTAGTTGGTGCGCCCTTGTGGAGCTGGACTAGCATTGACCCAAGCATTTTTGTCAGCAATGTAATCTCCCAATTTATAATACGCTTGGCTGCATAGTGTGCGTTTTATACAGGATTTAAATTTTGATTCGTTAAGTTCAAGAATGTGGGGAGGTATTTTATTGTAACATTTTAAACAGAACCCCATGAAAGATGAATCTACTTTTGCCAGCCTGAAACCTGGCTGAACTATTTGGTCCCTATTTCTAGTGAAATAATTGTGTCTTTCACCTCTTTTACTAAAAAGATGCGGATTTTTCCTTACGTACATGATGTTTTCATAGATATATTGACAAGGTACAGTCATGATGTTAATAACCTTAAACCGTTCTCTTAGAGAATCGCGCCTACGGAGATTATATATGGCTCTGATAGCTCTTTTCTGCAGAATAAAAATTGAGTCGACGTCTGCAGCTCGGCCCCAAAGTAAAATATCGTAAGAAATGATACTATGAAAATAACTAAAATAGACTAGCCTCGCGGTATCTACATCAGTATATTGACGAATCTTTCTGACAGCATATGCTGCAGAACTTAGCCGTCCTGAAAGAGATGTTAAATGAGGACCCCATTGTAGCCTTGAGTCGAGCGTGATCCCTAGGAAAACAGTTTTATCGACAAATTCTAGTTTCTCTTGATTCAATACTATCTCACAATCACTACTTTTTACATTTGGTAAAGAAAATCTTATGCACTTAGTTTTTTTTCCATTTAATACTAAATTATTTGCAGTGAACCAATTTTGGACCTGCAGTAGGGCGTTATTAACGTCGTCAAAATTTTTAGCACGTCTATCTATTTTAAAAATTAAAGAAGTGTCATCAGCAAATAACACCATTTGTGGTTGATTTTTTAGTAAATGGAGAAGATCATTTATGTATACTAAAAAGAGGAAAGGACCCAATATAGAACCTTGTGGCACACCCATTTTTACTTGTAAACCGAGTATTTGTACCATAATTAACCTTTTTGAAGGATACGTTTTCCAATACCTACCTATTTTTGAGTGATTATGGATGACGCGATAATGTATTTTTCATGTTATGGATCTCAGCGATTTAGGTCACGTCCATATTGGCACTGAATTCTCGGATAAACTTTATATTGGATATATTTTGCAGGTTTTTTTTATAAAAATGCTAACATAACCGTATGATCTGTGTATTGCCGCTGAATAAAGTTGGAACTTCATAAAGAGGAATATTGGACGAAATTATCAACTCATTTATTTAAACTTTTCGCACACAATAAAGGTACAAAGCTGTACTTAATGCCTTCCTCATTCTTTTCCAGCAGCCATACTATCCATTTATTTTATTTGGCCAAACGTTGTGACAATCCAACATATGTTGGACACATCATACACACTCACAAACTTTCACCTTTTTAATATTAATGTGTTTTATTAACTTTAACTAAAAACGCACATTTATACTAATATTATAAAGAGGAAAGATTTGTATGTATGTTTGTAACGAATAATCTCAAAAACTACTTAACGGATCTGGATGAAACTTGGCTCTAAGATAGATTATAGTCTGGAATAGCATATAAGTGTTTCTCGTGGGATAATTTCCCACATACACGCGGGCGAAGCCGCTGGCAAAAGCTATCTCAATAAGAGAGAAAGAAGGTCGTGCGTGAAATTCAGTTTAAATTTAATTTTAGAACGGAACACGTACAAATCATATTAGTATATTTCCGTATTCTATGTACCCTCCACGCAGACGCTTGCGTGACATCTTGCACGTGACATGTCGTATTAACGACATACTTACTCCGTTTCATATGACGCCCCATGACTCAAGAGCTCGGAGCATAAACTAGAAACCCGAGAGACACAAATAACAAATGACGACTAATAAGTATCTTGTATCAAATATGAAATATATTGAAGATACAATTTCCGTATGTTCTTTAAGGAAAACGGAATAGCACCCACTCAGGTAGAAATATTGACGACGTATTCAATACAATTGTATACCCATGCAGCAATATTTAGGACGAAATCAGGCATCTGTCGATATTTTTAGTGGTTGTTTATGGCTCAAGTAATAGGTAAAGGTATAAGGAAAATCCCTAAGTTCAAAACATGAGGCACGAGTTCGACAACGTCTGAAGACAACACAGGTAGGAATTATGTTTGAACTGAACAGCGGTTGTCTGGTTTTAGCGCTCGTGATTTACTAATCAAAACCGTTTCATACGAGTGATCTTAACAATTTAATGAACGCTACTATTAAAGTGTTAAGAATTCGTCGTGAAATCCGTATAATGGATGTTTGAAAAAAAACATGATGTATAATTATCACACCATAGGAAGCAATGCCTGTCGTATCGTTTGAATTTCTGATATTTAGTAGCATTTTATGTAATTAAACTGAAAAAGTCTTTGAAAAATGCAACTTTATCCGCTGATAAAGTAATAAAAAGAGTCAGTTATCTACTTATTACTTAGACAAATGACATTATGAGCTCCATAGGTTCATAAGAAAATTCTCTCGAAACGACAATAAATATAACCGTATCGTTGAGTTCTTATAAGCAAACGGCTTCTAATAGGCTAACATCTAATGGGTTAATTCATAATAATTCAGTGATCCAAAAGTATCAAATCAAACTAAAATTGTGTAAAACCATAATTTACACTTTGAGTGATCCTGAAAGTGTTCCGTTTTTATATTATACAGCCATTCGGATAGACATATAAAAAAGAGTACCGTACATGTATATAGCCATTCAGATCCAGTACATGTTAGTATAACATAACATCTCGCATGTAATGACCGAAGGGTTAGGCATATGTGCACCTACCTACACTTCGTCAGTAATATTTAATTCCCATATAATAGGACCGTGTTACTTATACAGTATTTCTAAGACCAACACACCTGAAGGCTATCAAACTTTCCCAAACCTAAGTAAATATTATTAGTAATACGCAACCTAGCCGTTTCATTTACCAATCGTTTGAATTGTTTCATCTCCTTTTTCCTAAAAATACATGAGAACACAACATATGTTTTAGTAAAGGAGCTTAGAGAGGACAGTACCTACATATATATTTTAGTTACCGAACAACTGACTCGTTTGTTACTTTCTTACGTTATTAGCTTGTTGGAATTAGGACAGACGGTAAAGTTTTCTTAATGAACCGTTTCTTGCATTCTTTGTTGTTCACGTAAATTGTTTTTCAACGTAGCTCACGACGTCGTCGTCCGCGTGAAATTTCTTGTTCCCTCGACCCAACGCGTCGCATTACATCGCCCGCCCGCGCATTTACGTCGTTTTCACTTAGCGTTCTTTTTCACTATTTCTTTGAGCTTGGCTCCTACACCACTCCTACACAGTTTCAATTGTGTGCATCAATTTCGTTGTATCAGTAATTGCCTGTCCTGTTGGTTATCACAAGTGGCATGTTGATATTGCCGCAGTGAAATGTGAATCAATTGACTCAATTGAATGCAAGGCTAACATGACAAGCGCTCGAACGTTCTCTCTCATGATTTGTCGAGTCTACAATTCTGACGTCATCCTAATGCCTAACATGACCGCCCAAACTTGAAAAGAGCACTTTGACACTTCTTTTTCTCGTGACGAGAGACTGATGTTGGCATACTACTTCGATCGTTTAATTTTTTGTATTTTTTTTAATCAAATGATATTCAAATGAATCATGCCAACATCAGATTGGGGTTCTGTTTCATTCATTCGATTTAACGTTCATCTCATTAATTTAAGTTTAGTTATTAGTGTTTACGTGAGTAACTGTCGCGTATCAAGTTACCCCGTAGAATCATTTAAATTGCGAATCAACACCAGAACTTCATCAGACTCGATGTCCATCACAGCTGTCTTCTTGAGCGTGCCAGACGATAGGACTACGTTAGATTGTTTGGAAAAAGTTAGTTCAAAAATGACAAATCAAAATAAGTTTAAAGTAAGCTGTCAATAGTGTCAATTCCTGGCAATAGGTTGAATTAGTTGAATAACAGCTCACTTCACGCTCATTTCGCTTAAGTTTTCACGGTAAGATTTTTAGTTTAGTTAGTTTTAGGTGTTGGTGATTGTTTAATTCATATTTAAAAGCATCTATTTGCATCATAACAATTAAGTACTGTGTTTTAGAAACTTCGATAAATTGGGTATTTGACAGGGTAGTCAATAACGTTACTTTTTATGAACTGTCGAAACGCAGAATTTGTGCGTGATTTAAATGAAATATTGAAATGTGACGTCACATACTTTGGAATCAAATGGAATACTTTTTAAACTTAAATCTAATTTTACAATTATATCTTCTTATAAATTAAATTTCTACAGCGGTGATGAAAGTTTTAAGACGAGCGGTCTTTTTCTACGTGATTTCATATTTTATTTGTGACCGTGTCAAATAGCCAATTATAATCTCAACGCTGAAATTAGACGATTTATTGCAGTTTAAGGGTTGGTTTATGATTTAGTTTCCAAATGAATCGAATAAAGGAAATTAGGGAGGCCGTTATTAACACTATCTAGCTCGTGAAATCCCCGGGCGTGGGTAACAGTGAGACATCTCGGCCAACCATTAATTCACCGTCACGTCCTTACGTACCTACTGACTAAAGCGACCTTCATGAGGGCTCGGGTTACCGAAACAACGTACGAGTACAGGCACGCATGCGTCTTATTAGTAAAAATACTTGACGAATGTAATCATTGAAAAAATCTTTCTTAATTCACAAAATATCTACAAAATGAATGCTTAATACTATCACTTACATTAGACAGCACCCAAACATTTTCAAGATGCAGTCCGAGACTATGGTTATTAACCGATTTTGTATGAAAATACTGTGGTAATTTTAGTCAACAGCTGTGATTTTATAGATCTTTCAAGATAAAGATCGTAAATGCAGTAATAACACACCTGGGTATTTTTTACTAAATGAGTCATCATGTTTTGTTTTCTGATGCTTATAATAAGTGTAGATAATAAATTGTAAATCCGTTATTGGCTGTAGGTTAAGAATAATTATTTTAGTAAAATTGTTTAAGAGCTGTGGATTTTGTGATTAAATAAATAAATAAATAAATAAATAAAACTATGAAAATCGCACATAGCGAAGAAGTTTTTACGCAAACGTGTTTTATTGCGGGAATAATGTCCCACTTAATTGTCTAAAAAGAAAACTCATCATCATCCGCCTACCCTTTTCCCAATTATGTTGGAGTCAGCTTCCAATCCAACCGGATGTAGCTGAAAAGAGAACTAAATAACTGCAGCACAGTGCACCGACGCCATCTTTTGCGATTTACTGGACCGCAATTATTATCGGAGATAAACGTTCGAAGTTCGATAGTTTTGGCAAATGCAACTTGATGTTGCTTCTCAAGACTTGTAAGGCTGCCAAGTTCATAACTTCTGAAATAAAGTAATTCGAGTTCATTGTTCAGACAAAGAGATCGACGATCCTTGACATATTGAGCAGACAGCACAGGACATTAACACTGATATTGGGACAGTTGGTAATATTTTTTTTTTAATTTATATAGATAATATTTACATAATTTAATAGCTAACAGTCTTAAAATATTAATAAATATTTGTACAATTGTATAAAAAAGGAGGCGAAATAATCATAGGCCGTCAAAAAATTTAAAATCTATTGTGTCTGCTAATAGAACGTGTGACGGGTTCGGGGTTAATGAACTTTAACGTTAATGGACTTTTCAACTAAATTGATTAGTCACATCTGTGCCAATTAATTTATCACCAATTCCGATAATCCGTACACTGGCAATTTGTATGATAGTATGTTCTCGAAAGTGCTGGCTGAATAGCCATATAGGTATTCAAATATAATTGGTTTTCACGTTAAATCGGCCAGGTATTTTTAATAGACTAGTTTTTTGGTGTGGGGTTAAATTTTGATGAAATTCTAATGATTTAAGGTTTATATTTCACAACAAACAATCAAGGCTTTAATTAGACATAAGTAGGTACTGTTAGCATTCGACGTGCTGACGCGATTTGTGGCACAGGTAGTTTAATTAATCAAATACTGTTTATAATATATCACGTAACTATTGAAACCTTATCAATTTTCAAAACTAATTCTACATTCGCTTGGGTGGTCGAAAGCAACTCAGAGTTATTTTGCTACCAGTCAGAATGATGTACATATAGTCGCCAGCACATCAAGTTACCATAAACTGTCAAATTTTCTCAATCGATTTAGAACTTAATATTTACCGTTTAAAGGTTTAATATCATTTGGAGTAGTTTGACAGTTCGGTACAACTTGATGCGCAGGCGACCATACGTAAGGTCGCGTTTTTGCAGACAACCTTCACAGTAATGTACAAAGACAATATCGGCCACATCTTTAGATCCAAAAAGTCCCGATATTCGCATCTTTTGAAAGTATCACAGTTTTAACCTTTTTTCCTGTGAATGTTGGCTAACACCCGGATATCTGATTTAAGTTTGCTCTGCCATTATTTTCTTTTCGTTACTTTAACTTGGTTCTTAGTTTTATTCCACAATTTTTACTCGATGTTGAATCCCAAAGTAATTTAGGGAAATTATACTTTTATGTAGCAAACGAACCTCGATAAAAGAAACTTTAGAAATTAAAAGAACATTTTAAAAAAAGGAAGTACTTGGTAGATTTCGAAAAACATTTATCATGTAAAACTTTTAGCAACAGAATTGTAAAATATAACTTCCATACTGTTACTAAATATCTACTGTTGAAGAATTCAAAAAACACATTTTTTTTAACAGAACCGGAATACACTAAACAGAAAACACTTCCACTTGGCTACATTCGAGTCATATTTTACTGTGACCGAAAAACTGGTAGAAGTGAGATAAATTAAGACATCGGACATGACGTGAAGCTAATTCAAATTGACCGATTAATTGTTACTTTTTGACTTTTTCTAAACGGTTTTAAGTCACGACCATATTGATACTGTAGGTACGCTCGGGTGAACTTTATATTGGATATACAGGGTGGAATTTTGTAATGCCCCCTGGAGGGAAAGTACTCTTAATACTGTAGATAGAAAATTTTACTCAAAGGAAACATTCCTTTATTTTTGAATAGAAAGAAAACTGCATTCAAAGATTTCCAAAAAATCGCTTGCCACACCCGGGAATCGAACTGACTAAAATCTGCAAAAAGTACACACTGTACTTTTAATCCCGCGATCGTTAGTATCAATTATAAGGATGAAATCTCTCGAACAAACTTGATAAGTTAAATGATGGGAAAACCATGAAATCTTTAATTATTTACAAAAAATTGTAAACTAATTAATTAGTTGCTCGAAATGGGCTCCATTTTCTGGATACACAAATGTATTCTTCTAACAAATTCATTTCTTGTAACCTTTAATAACGTGTTGTGGTGAATATTATAAATCGTATTCCGAACTTCAACTGTCAACTCGTTTACATTCGCATAAGATTTAATGTAAATTTGGTTTTTAACATATCCCCATAAAAAAAAATCTAAAAGGGGGAGATCCGGTAATCTCGCAGGCCATCTGATTGTGCCGTTTGTACCAATCTAGGTATTAAAGGTATTTATTTAGAAGAATACATTTCTGTATCCAAGAAAATGGAGCACATTTCGAGCAACTAATTAATTACTTTTCAATTTTTTGTAAATAATTAAAGATTTCATGGTTTTCCTATCATTTAATTTATCAAGTTTGTTCGAGAGATTTCATCCTTATAATTGATACTAACGATCGCGGGATTAAAAGTACAGTGTGTACTTTTTGCAGATTTTAGTCAGTTCGATTCCCGGGTGTGGCAAGCGATTTTTTGGAAATCTTTGAATGCAGTTTTCTTTCTATTCAAAAATAAAGGAATGTTTCCTTTGAGTAAAATTTTCTATCTACAGTATTAAGAGTACTTTCCCTCCAGGGGGCATTACAAAATTCCACCCTGTATATTTCAAGAACATTTTAATAAATATATTAACATGTTCGTGAGTTGCGCGTGTGCCGCTGAATAAGGTAGAACTTCGTAGAGAGAAATATTTAACAAAATGATTTTCTTTTTCTTAGACGAAAGTTGTGAAAGTTAAATGATTTTTAATTTTTCAAACACAATAATTAGTTTATTCATATCTTTTTCTAAAATGTGCCCATTTATTCATATTTTTCAATCACAATATTATAAATCATACTGAAGTTGGTAAATGAATAACAGAGTATGTTTGCAAGGTAACAAAAATAACAGTTTCATTTTGCCTGCCATTGTTATATTTGTTTTTCTTTTCACCTTTACTGGTGTAGTATTTTTATTCTGGGTGCATCGTCTTCACATATAATTGTATAATTCATGTATACAAAACATTTTAAAAGAGTAACGGTGGAGTTTCTTGCTCATTAGTCTCCATACCAAACTACCTTTTGAAAGGGGCGACTAGAATTAATTCTATTTCTTGTTCATTTTGAAGTTTAAAAGTGCGTTTCTTTTCATTGACTTTGACTTTATCTTTGAGGTATACACATTGTTTTTGGAGATACAATTTTAATTTTATTGAATTTCAAATAGTTTCAGGTCGTATTTATCCATGTGGGTTAAGAAATGAAAATTATGTTTAACATCAGTCCTATACCAGGTACCTACGAGCATTAATTAGTGCACAACCAACCACAATCAATGTTTATTTAAACGCTTGTCCAAATTAGGAACAACACGCCCTCATTGCGGCAACACTATCAACGTATAGCTTTTTAACTATTGGAAAACAATTTAATTGGAGATAAACGCTGAATTAATGACGCTGGCCGCAAATGAAAACTGCAGAATTTGCATTTTGTCGTCAGGGAAAATCACGGGAAAATTACGTGGCTTTTGTACTAACACATGCATACACGGTTATATGTATGTAGGTATGTTTTGAAACAAAAAATGTTTCACGAACAGTAAAGCTGAAAAGAGTGCGACAGAATGTAAAAAGCCTTTTATGTCTTTATTAGCGAGCCGTGCGTGATGCGCCGACACGACACTCACGTGAGGTACAAAAGTTTGAACCGACCCTTTTTGTTTTATTACAGTTCGATGGCGAACAGGCGACACCCAGTTTTACGTCTAGTTTATTTAACGTATAAAAACTTGGGATCGAAAAAACCAAACGTATTGATCACTTGTTAATTTTACAGTGCATATAATATTCTCACGAATATTACAATTGTTTATGTAATGTATATTAACGAACCGTCCCTCCTACGCCCGGTTTTTACGATTTGACAAAAGGGAAGTTTTCTTTTTTATATCTAAGTTGAATATTGATGTTGTATATACATAAACATATACATTAACCTTCCGGAATCATTTAACAAAATGAAGTTTAATACGGCATCTAAATTCCGTAGTTTGGAAGAACAGCGTGGTCACACGATATGAACATTTTATTTTATAATATGTAGCTGTGGATGGAAAAGGGGCTTATTATACCTACTCGACTTGAGAGTCGAGACTTTAAATCGTGACTGACTTTTTGTTGAGTGCAAGCAAAGGAAGCAATTATACGAAAGCGTCGAGAGATAAGATGCATACAAATGTAGATACAC
The DNA here is from genome assembly GCA_951799385.1 of Hyppa rectilinea. Taxonomy (NCBI): domain Eukaryota; kingdom Metazoa; phylum Arthropoda; class Insecta; order Lepidoptera; family Noctuidae; genus Hyppa; species Hyppa rectilinea. Next base: position 7,104,362 of record OX637309.1, on the reverse strand, counting down.
TTACGACTTCTAGAAAACGTAAATACTATTACCATTTAAATCCCCCAGTTTGTCTTGATCATGGCTGGAATTCCAGAGAACAAAACCTTATAAATATTATGCAATAAATCATATTTTTTACTACTTCTTAAATCGTAACCCATTTGATATCGATATATTTCGTATGATAGATATAAAGAAACCCATTTTGATATAAAAACGTCGCCATTTGCCACTTTCATTGGCGGTCTTGGCTCGGACTTTTTCTTTTATTACTTGGCAGCAAAAACAATTGCGTATCGACTATCTATCAATCACCCGGTTGTTACTTGTTAGTGTCACGCAAAGTGATTTTCATAAAAAATATAACTTTTTTTTAGTTAAAGTATGGTATTTTTGAGCATATGTATATATTTTTGATATTGATAAGAAAGTTATAATTACTTTCTAGTCTTCGAGTACTTCTACGCCTCTAAGTGTCTTTTTTTGTTTTTGTATTTATTTTTATATAGTTAGTTAGATAGTCATTTAATTTACGTATGTATACGTTGTTATTATATTTAGTTATACCTAATTGCAGATATTAACAAATTAATTGATTTTGGTTTTTGACGCGGTTTTGTTTGGATTTAGGAAAAATAAGATCTTTCTAGTCGAATCAACACTTATTAACGGCGAAACTCGTCGTCTGACGTCTCGTCGAAACCTGGTACAACAAACCATTAAAGCATTAAGGCGTTAAGGCATTTCTTTAACTACCTACATGTATTAGAATATGTCATATACTTACACTATAACATAGACACTATCCAACTTGAGAGTTGAAGATTTTTATACTCGTACATGTTCATAGATCGATCAAAGAGGTCACTGAGATGAGTGCCCTCCGTCTGAAACGGACAATAGGTACATGTAACATTGGTTCAGCAGTATTTTGTTTCGTCTGTTATGTGAAATCATGGCAATAGTATGAAAAGACGGTGTTCCCAAAAAAAACTCAATTTAAAATTATCTGTTTAAGGGCAGGAGAGTGATGAATGATGATGTTTATAGGTCTGCAGTGCTTGTCGCTTCTTATGAAATTCTGGCATTTAGCAGCGTCTAGTTATAGTTATTTAGCTAGAAGACGGTATTTGCAAAATGCTAGGTTTTTTTATCACTAGACTAAGGTTTGGTGATAAAAAAGAATCAAAGTCGCGCCACGCTGTGAGGCGTTGGTACTTGCAAATAATTTCGCTGCACCTTTGGGACACCAAATTTGTCAACACAAACTTTAGATTCGTGCCAAACAATTTTGTTTCGCAAAAAAAAAGCTCCAGTTGTATAAAAGTAATTTACAACAAGCTGAAAGTTTCATGAACCAAGGGAAATGATAATGTGTTATCGCAGCATTTTTGGTACAAAAACATATAATTTCTGGTTTGTAACATTTGTATAGCTCAGTTAGCGTTAAGCGACACGCTTACGCCCTCAATTTCCCTGATTGACGACATTAATCTTGGCAGCGGGTAATGCCATGCTAAGCATTAGGCGGGCAAGCGTAAGGACTTTGGCGGTAATTGAGATTTACTGTAAGAGTATTTATTTTAATATTATAATTTACTTCCTTTTTATCTCGGTAAACGGATAAAAATGATAAAAAAACACAATGAATTGATTCGATAGGTAAAACTTGATTTATTTCTTGAGATAAACTATTGACGTTTATTATTTTTATAACTGTAGATTGAAACATTTTTAAAACCCAGGTTAACGGTGGATTAGAATCAGGGAAACCCATCTGTATCAGTCTTTTGACCTAGGCGAAATCATTGAGCTCAACTTTTTGAGCCACGCAATATGCTTACTTACTACTATCCACTTTCGATACTTATTAAAACAGCACACGGAGTTATGAGATAAAATTTAAAACCTCGAATCAAACTACTCGGTAAAGTACATACCGTTTCCTACGACAACGGTCTAAAGGACAGCCGAAGTGACCGCTAGCTGTCATGAAAATGATGGCATCGGGGTTTGACATTCGCTCTCTAGGGAAACACACTAACTTACTTTCAGATATAACATTTCTTTGACGCGTAAATTGCGGTCGCTATGTGGTGGTCACTATAGTCTTAGGAAACGGTAGCTTAACTATACTTACGATTACTAAACAGTATTAACACAACTAAATAACAAAGTACCTAAGATCTGCAAACCACTATAATATATTATTATAATCGCTATTACCACATTCTAACCTTGCAAGCTGAAACTATTGCCACGAGGTAGGGTTGTCAGAGCATCAATTTAAAAAGCTAGAGACATTTCGTTCCAGAAAATGTTTTTTTTTTTAAGTTATCTATATATCCACTTTCTATAAGTACCTAAAACTAAGCACTCCCCGAAAATATAAAATATCACCTCTCAAGTTGTAAAAAATAAAACTAAATAGTAGTTTTCCAAACAGTAGGTAGGTTACATGTTTAGGCCCCGAGGCCCCAAATTCTGTGAGACAGAATACTCAGACAGAAGCTGTTAAATGAACACAAGCGTCTGGAAACCCTATCCGCTACTAAGTGACGACGAAGTGCTATTACGTGGTGCATATTAAGTTCCGCGATAGTTTCTTGTGATTTTCACAGTCATGCTTTTAAAATGTTCCCTTTACTAAGTAACTTGTATTTTACAGGTGCTGCGACGTGCTATAGAGGTGGGACAACATCAACATCAATGTAATTAAGGAGCTCGTTTTCTTTTTCGACTTCTCGGAGCAAGCAGACAAAATGGCGATCATGATCCGTAAGCCTAGTTTCATTTAATTTAACTGAAATAATATTATTATGAAAACTATATCACGTCGAGAATATCTCATCACTTCTGGTCCCGTCTTTGACACTAAACAGGGATAATTAACTATTTTGTGGCCCTCTTTGGCCTGACCGCGAGTCCTAAGTAAGAAGGTCGTTCTTACGAATTCGTGTTCAGCGAGTTCTGTCGCTCATTTGTTCGAAAAACCTGAAGGCGCCCTTTGTTGACGCCAGAGAACAGATAAAAGAGGTCTCTTTTACCTGTTCTTGACAAGACTACGCGCTCGGCGCTCGGGGTGGCCGGACAAAATTAACGCGACAATCGCATCCTCGCGCGACGATCATCTTGATTAGGACGATGATGATAATATGCTTTAACAAATGACGTTTGCGTAGGGCACGCGGTCCGCACCGGCGCCTTGGTGCTGGTGGTGGCGGGCAGCGCCACCGCCAGGGTCGCCGGCAAGATGGGCGGCTACTCGAACAAGAAAGGAGGCAAGTATTATTATAACATACTAACTTCGGCCCACTTGCACCACATGTCACTCAATGCGTTTCACACCAAAACTATTTAAAACAGCATTGTCTTTGTCATCTTCAAATGATTGACAAAAATAAAACCATGTTCTAAATTCGTTTAGCACTAAATGGATTTAGTGTTTTCATGTGCAAACAGGGCTTTAGACACTGTAGGGACCTCGTTATCTTTTATTTCGAATATTGAACACACGCGCGTCAAAACTGACTTACCCAATATGTGTGTGCACAGATAATATTAACATAGGGTTCTAATGGTTAGTAACATTATGGTTAGCATGCATATCTCTAGAAATATTATCTTGTTAGCCCCTTAAACTAAAAGAAAGTTACGTCAACTGTCCAGTACCTAAAGCACGGGGAACAAAAACTCAAGAATATTGGTGCAGTCGCCTTCACTTTTTTTTCAATTTCTACAAATGTGCGTGCTTTCTCGATATTGATATTCACCATCGACAATGAATTCAATTGTGATTGAATTTCTAGGAACAATTCATATTGTTATCGCTGTGACTGTGGATCGATTCGCCGGTAGATCTGAAGCGCGACTGGTTTATTGACGCGAACGTCCCCCATTGTCTTTAACCACATTTATAACAAAGCAATGTCCATTGGATTCAATAACTAATTCTTTTCTTATTTATCTCTAGGTTAAATACTCTTTAACTAAGTTTTAGGAAGTAGGGGTAGTCAATCATTCAATCTTAAATATTCCGGAATAATATATAAAAAATTCGGTTACGTAAAGTCGTTAAAGGTGACAAAACAATGGCGTTTTTTCATTATTATTAAGTCTGAACTGTACTATTACTATGAAAAAACATCAAAAAAATCGTATGCAAACTTCTTTGTTGTGACAGCTTTATCATCTTGAACAATTAGGCTAATTAATTCTGGTACTGGCAGATTACAGCCGCAGTTTGTTTTAAAAATATTCTTTGGTTTCAAAGACAGATGAAGCTTTTAACATTTTTTACTTTTGTAACATTAGAATACCAAATATTTATAAGTAAGCCAAAAATATTGCAAATCGTGTATCGCATGCTAAAGTGCTGATATACATCAAACACAACTTCTATATATGTCTGTTCACAATAAGAAACTTGGTGAAGACCATTCTGAAATAATATATGTGCGCTAGTCAAGTATACGTGAATATTCGGTTCGGTATTTTTATTAGTCTAAGCGCGCTCTACTTTGTGAGAAGGGTAGAAAATACTTTAAATACGAATGTTTCGTAAAACTTGTGCAAATAGGTCCTCAGTAAATAATGTGATTCTACGAAAGGATAAACAACACTCCTCGGGCTGGCTATCGTTGTTTTTTTTATCTTACTACCTAGGTTGACTATTTTAAATCTCATTTCTTTATGTGCCAACGGCAGGTTAAGCTAGAACAAGCGTATGACAAGCGTGTATTTTATTTTTGTTGCAATTGATACTGTTTGTTATTTGTCTCATGCAAAGGAAATAATATATGTCTGGCCATGGCTCTAGGTTGGTTAGGTTACTAGGGTGGTCCGTATCTATTTACCTTGATCAAAATAAGCTCAACTCTTATTCGATAATCTCAAAATGCAATGTGTAGCAAGTCCTAGCATCTTCTTTTGCGTTTGGCATAACAAAGACCGTAACAAGATAAACCTGGACTTCAAAGATAATAACAATCATCATTTATTTGCCCGCAGGAGGATAACTACAAACTAATGTTATTAGTAGGTAATAATCCGCGATAACATTATGGAAAACTACTCGAAGTTCAATGGCAAATTTTCCCAATTGAAAATTAACCTTACGTCTTTGCAACAAAGTTGAAATACTAAGATATTTGACAGATTGGGGTAACTTAATGTGTTGGCCTCTGTACCTAGTACGCAATTTATAAGTTATAGAGAAGCCAATTTTCTCGGATCTCTCGCGGTGTGTACTTAGGTTGGGATGACCACAAACAATATAGAGTGGCAGGGACAACAGAACAAGCAAATAGGCTCTTACGAACAAATATTTGAACTGCAGAGTGTTCCTTCCTTATAATTGATGGATTTATGATTTCTTCCTATGTGCGGTAGACCGACATGGCTTATGTCGAACAAACGTGATTACAGCGTATCGCTCGGAATGAGAAACGTTTGTAAAACGTGTTCCGCTGACTATCGTGCACAGATATCGCGGTAACGTTTTGACTGACGGTGCATATCTATAACTTTCGGAAGATTATTTTGACTTGCTTCCGTCATAAGCCTGATTTGCTGGTTTCTACATATTCCACAAATTTACTTCAATAAATCCATCTACTACAGTAGATACTTATTCTTACCGAAAATGTTACAAATGAGGCTCACAATACATGTTATGAACATAAATCCGTTAATAACAAGAATCAGTAACGTGCTTAAATAAATACATGATGCTAAATGTTTTAGTATCTACTAATGGAAACATAAATTAGTCAGCTAATCTTAAAATTAGTTGTGAACACGAGTACCCCGCACGCGAAGTTATATCAATTAATGACTTATTAATATATTATGTCACCACATGCACGCAATGTGTAACTCAAATTAATCATGCTAATTACCGTTATGGACAAATATGTTACACTATTAAAACGACATAGTCAAGGCGAGTTTACAATTGTGTACAACAGTGGTGACCCAGCTAAGCGGGATTGTCCGAAATAAGCGGGATTGTCCGAAAAAAGCGGGATTGTCCGAAAGGGTTACCGCTACCCCGGAACACAAAGGGCTAAGGAAGGAACATGGATGGGTTTTAGTCAGTAAGAGTCTGAACCTCCCTTCCGCTCCACCCAGAGCGGGAGAAGTCATTGGATGATTTCCCAGCCTTAAAAAAAAAAGTGGTTACCCAGTGAGAACAGTGGTGGCCCCGACTTACGAATGGTGGACGTTATTCACAGGTTAATCCCACGCATACACTTTCCTTTGTGTAAATAATTTAATCACCACTGTTCTCAAAACGGTGAAGTGAAACATCATGAGGAAACCGGTATTATAAATTCAAAGACATGTGATGTCCTTCCGCGTGGTGGATTACGGCCACGCCCTTCAACCCTTCACCCTTCAACATTGCTTCTAGGCTGATTATACTATGCTATTATGCTCACAATGCACGGTAGGAAGTTTTGTTCAGGCACCTTGTACAATGTATGAAATGTACTGAAATATATTATTGAAAATATGGCACAATGTATTGAAAATATCATTACTAACTAAAACCTCCAGAGTGCTAACAATAGAAGACTTTTTATAACAAGAACAACACAAAAGTCTAGTTTAAGTTAAAAATATTGTTAATAATTGGCTGATAATATTGTGAAACCGTCATTAATCCTTACTTTAATTGGCTGCAATCATATTTTAATTGAAAAATATTTATTGCCTGCAGGAAAATCGACAAGCGGCATCAACGAGGAGATAATCTGGATTAGCATAAGCATGGCGATCGCTATCGCGGTTCTCATAGCCATCGCGCTGTGTTACATACTGAAGCAGAATTGTATGAAACGCAAAGCGTACAGGGACCAGTCATGACGATACCAGGAGGAGTTCGCGAAGCATGCCCTCGCGGACTCCCTCACAGACTTGAACTTTGATCTACCTGCGTACACCCTATACCCGCAGTATTCGCCGGACGGTAAAGAATACTTCTACAACTTCCATCGCTTCTCTTACATAAGAAAAAGCTTTAAACTACCCCCAAAAGACTACCCGAAAAAGTCTAAAGAAGACATCTATATCAATGCGTGACTGTCGTGTGTACATGAAAGTGTTTATTGTGTATTTTTAATCTACTGTACCATATAGTATAATGTGAATGTAAATGTATGTTTAGAAAATATGTTAACATCGAATGATAGCGAAACGAGAATTGTGACTCTTGTATGATATTAAACATAAGTGGATGTATTTAAGTTTCAGTGTAACTTATTTTATAATATATGTTATACAATATTAAGATCTGTATATTGTGTGTATATAAAAGGAAACAATGACTTGCTGACTGACTGATATGTCAACACATAGCTCAAACCTTTGAACGGATTGGGCTGAAATTAGATAGCTGTGTTACAGATAGTTGTAATGACGTCAGTATCTGCGAACTACATGAAGAAGCATGCAAACAGATCAGCCTTAAACATCTACTTATATTATCAGCTGTTTGTGTCCTAAAGCAGGGCAAAGTCCCTTTCCTCCTTCCACGTATCCACTTCCTATTTGACAAATTCTTATGTAAAAAGTCGAGTGCATCCCGCCATCTCAGAACATCTCCTGAACACGCCGCGTTGTCATTTGCTCTTGTTTAAAATACATACATAAATCAATCTGCCTAGCCTTTTTCTAACTATGTCGGGTTCGGCTTCCAGTCTAACCAGATGCAGCTGAATACTAGCATTTTACACGGATCGACTGTCTATCTGACCCCCACAACCCAGTAACTGGGTAACACAATACCCCTTGGTAAGACTCGATGTCAGACTTTCGGGCTCGGGCTTGTCGGGCTTTCGGGCTTCTGACGACCCGTAACGGCAACTGGGACCAACGGCTTAACGTGCTTTCCGAGGCACGGAGGACTCGTTATGTAAATTCAATTCAATTCAATTTAATTTAATTTCTTCAAGTAATCTATGACTCAAATTGTTAGTACAAAACTTATCCTATGTTAGTAATTATGATATTATTTTTAAACAATGTATACAAAAACACAGCAGCAGTACTGTCCGACGCTTCACCGCGGCTGCACCATTCCATGGGAAAATTGCGCAACAGCGATTCACGTACGGACAGTCGAGCCTGCTCGAAATTTGATACAGGATACTGTTGTCGCCGCCCCACACCCCACGCACCAGGTACGCACAGCGCTTACGCATAGTGGCAAAGAAACAATCCACACGTGCGTCCGCGGACATCCCTGATGCGCTACAGTAGCGAGGTTTGTATGCCCTCTCCCATTGGAGAGGGCATACAAACCTACCTATAAGGGTACCTTAATGGCATGCCATTTCATTACTGGTGGTACATACACAGGATACGTACCCCTGGCCCCAAAGACCATGAGTTCACTTTTACAATTGTAAATTAAGCCATGGGAGTCAGCATACTCTCCACAAGCTTCCTGAGGCCACAGAATGACGCACTCAGCAGCACCATGTCGTCTGCGTAGTTGATATTATTTAAGCAGACACCATCTATACAACAACCGATCTTAGTGCTGCTGAGCCAATTGCCAATCAACCCGTCAACATATAGGTTAAAGAGCGTAGGCGAGCTCAAACCCCCCTGCCTCATCCCGCACTCCAAGCCATACGGACCAGACAAAGCCCCTGCCCATCGCACATGGTTGACCTGGTTTCCATACCAAAATTTAAAGATGTTTATTATAACAGCAGGAACACCTGCTTTTTCAAGTTTCCCCCATAGGATATTATAAGAAACCAAGTCAAATGCTTTGGACAGGTCCAGGAAGCATGCGTAAACAGGCGTGCTGCGGGGTGCAGAAGTGCTGTAAAGATGGTCACCCATCCACAAACCAACCCCGGCAAACGTAGCTTAACCAGATGGATCGGCCCAATACATACTCCATTTGATTAAGAGTTTACTTAACTACTATAGCAAAGTGCTAGAAATAAACTCAAAGAAATGTAATTTAACCCCTTTATTAATAAACACGGAATTAAACTACATCCCGTTTCATCTTCACATAAATCATAAATTTTTTGAAGTTTAAGTTTGGTAAAACTTTACTTCGCGCTTATTCATAAGAGTGTAGATATTTTAAGCCCAAGTTATATTCTAATTCATGTTTAAATGAAATGTTCTTCGTCTATTGAATCCGTGTTTACGAAATGTCGGACTACTTGTAGAATAATTAAAGTTCGTACTGAAATCACATTTAACTGTGATAGAACAATGACTCGGGCACAAGTTAATTTACACAGAATACTTGTATTTGAGTTACATAATTATATACATAAGGAACTAGTATGGTAATATCAAAATCGTTGTTTGAATCGTAGCAGCCCGTAGCGCGCTACGCCGTAGTCCCTAGCTACAGAGCTACGATTTATGCTAAGATGGAAGCCCCATGGTTATAAAAACTGGTCGCACGGTGCATACCCAAAGCTTTACAAGCTCGCGCGTTAAAGTGGAATCATAAATTGCTTTTTTGTCTTTCGATGTTTCAAGAAAGAATTGTGTTTCTGCTTCTTTTTCTATTTATCACCTAGATATACTGATAATTAAAAATGCATTATCAAATGTGTAGTAGTCGATAAAATTGGATGTTCTGATCAATACAGGAATTTTATAATGAAAATTAATAAATTGTATTTGTACCTAATTAGTTTTAGGTATAACATTAATATTTGGCCGAACTAAATGTGCCAAATTACTCGTAAGTAAAATCGAAATGTAAATGTGTAAAATGATGTGATTTAATACCTATGTAATGTTAATAAAACAATGTAAAATATAGGTAAAGAATTTAAGGCAACCCACAAAGAAATGTCAAAAATTAAATTAATTTGAGATTAGTTTGATCACGACAAAAAACACCGATTGGGCTGTGTTCTTGTGAATATAGGCGATTCCTTTGTGGGTGAATTCATTTAAAAACTTGTTAAAAATTAAGAAATTGAATACAGTAAAACGGGGTGAATAGGGTTGCAGGGGTGAACAGGGTCGAAACTTTAAAGGCGATTTAAGCATTAAATAATATATTTTGGTGCCAACCAGAACAATTGATCATTAATTATTATACAATAAACACATTAGGAGTCCTTTTTGGCCACAAACTATATTATTTAATGCTTAAATCGCCTTTAAAGTTTCGACCCTGTTCACCCCTGCAACCCTATTCACCCCGTTTTACGGTATGGTATTGCCGCTAGCAATCTCAGAAGAAAACTCTTTGTTAACTGTTAATCACCAACATAACATATATTTCAGTACTGTAAAGCTTTTGTAAATTCAATTTATTCAATATTTGATTGACCAAACGTAACTTTTGTCCGATAAATTCACTGTTTTTTAGAAAATTATAAAATAAATAAGATTTGAATATCTTGCTCGTTTATTTATTAGTTAAGAGCTAAGTTACCTCGTAATACTTTATAGCAAAAGCATTTTTTGTTCTGAATAACTGACAGTAGTTTGTGTGAACACATCTGCTACAGTAGTGCTATTCTGTTATAATAATCACCGTGATAACTTAGATGAAGAGGACTGAGTCGACCGGCTGTAGACACGATAGATTCACGTCCGGCAATTGTTTTATAATGACCACTCCAGGCAATAAAGAAGTGTTACCTTCTTGATTCATTGACAGCCTAGAATTGAGATGATTTGCAATTTATTGCTTTCAGCAGAACTAAAGTAGGATACATCGATAGGCTACTACTGCCCAAAGCTTGAAGACGCCTTAGTGGCCGCTGGTAGAGGCGGCATTCCCAATACTTTCTTTACAAATCAAGCGTGACAAAAATACTGACAATTCAGCACAAATCACGGCATTGAATGGCGAACATGACAATATTTGTGTTCTCAATACATTTTGGGCGTTACGAATTCTACTCCCGTCTGTCGACGCTAGCTCTCTACGCGGCGATTCGGTACTCTGTGCTAAACAATATTTGAACAAAAAGGTTTTGTGAAGACAACTGACCTCCTCGTTTTATAAACTTCAACAGACGACGATGAATATCTGACACCTTTGACAAATATATTTACCGTGTCTGTAAAAGGTATGTCAGTGTCTTGTAAGCACTGAAACTTGTCAGTGTATAATTTTAAGCAATTTTTAAAGTAATAAATGTATCAGGTTTTGTGTTAAATGAAATGGCATTCAAATTAATATCCATTATATGTAAGAAGACGTACAAGGTATTGTACATTTATTTTTTAAGCTTTTCGTTATTCAAAAGCAATGGTGAACCGACGTGATGACTGATGTAAAGTTAAAAGACAATCACATGTATTGTGTAAATACATTAAAACAATAGTGATTTCAGGTGCTTATTTGTTCGAAGAGGCTGTACGGCTCGCAACGGCTAAGCCTTGGTGTTGCGTTAATTATTGTTCTTGCTGTTGCTACTTATATCATCACAAGAGATGACAAGCCAATGAGCTTGATTGAAGCTCAAGTGTAAGTTCGGTCTTCGTGCAATGCTACTTAATCAGTAGACATCATATTACACAGATACAAGATAGAACACAGTTTTTACATAGATATAAGATTCATTGCTTACTAACCCACTATGGATGTATCGTCCGAAATATTTTTTTTTAAATATTAATTGTATCATAAAAAATCTTTCGTACTTACAGAAACAATTAAAAAGCATTGTATCCCGCGTTGATCCTCGTTTTCGGCAGCCGATGGGTCGATCACTTACCTGACCTTATTTCAATTTATTTGAGGTCGGCGCAACATGTCTTTTTCATAAATACTTCTCTATTAGTCATCGTCTAGTTACGCCCATCCTAGCCATATCATTTTTAATATAGCCTATCCATCGTTTCCCTAGTCTTCTATTGTATATCAACGAATAAAGATTTGTGACACAGTAAAGAAGTATTTGACTTTGAAACAAGTGTTAATGACTGATGGGACTTCAATTACAGACTCGTCGAAGATCGCCTCAAAGAATATTACTTAGAAGAGAAAGGCAAGGGTTGCGAAATACCAAAAGTTGACCCGTTTTCCGCCGAAGCAATGAAATTTAACGAAGTTTTGCCGAAAATAACTTGCAAAGGCACTGACTGGGTTATTTGTGATGTAAGTACCCAATCAAAAATTAAACAAAACCTGTCTACAGGCTGACTTGTCATTTGACGTATTTCATAAAAGGCAAATTCCAAAAACATTTTCCAAATACCAAGAAACCTATAAAAAGGTTTTACCTTCACTCCAAATTAAAATCATTTTAGTTTCTCATCTAGTCTTTGGAAGTGTTACAAGTTTTACCCACCATCGGTTTATCCTGACACTTCTCTGTGGCACGTAGTACCTAAAACATGGTAATATTCTATGCTATTTTTTTGAATCATTTAAAATTACAGAAATCTGAATGCTACGTCACGAAGGAAGTATTAAAAAACATTGCTGACATTAGTTGTACGTATAGAGACATTGTGTATGTGGATGATCAACTATACTTTCTGTCCGACTATATCAAACTGAGTGGAGGCGAGAAGTACACGCTCAATAGAAGTGACCATGTCAAAATAGCTTGTACTGGTAGAGATATAAATAGGTTTGTTATATTAATATTATTAAGGCAACTTGGATTGTATTTAATCACAAACAATGTATGAAAAAGACGTAACCACAACCAATAGTGTTTAAAGAAGTCCATCCCGTACAGTAATGGAAACTAGTTTATTCTTGAGCCTTTTGAAATTATTGAAGGACGCCGTGTGCTCTGTTTTATCTAATGATTTATATCCCGTCCCCCGCCAGTTTGCCAGACTAAGTTTTAAGGCTTTTTTAAAAGATGTTGACGGTGGTTTTCAGCCACAAACTGGTGAGGAACACGCATCTACCAAATAAAACTAACATAAAGCCATTGCAGTTACAGTATACTATATTCTCGATGGTCAGGCCTCAAGGCAGGCTTTCGGCCAGTGAAAACCGCGCCGGTTCCCTCAGATCGCAAGGATTCCTATAATGTCTTATTCTTAGCCTTTGACTCCGCATCCCACAATGGATTTATGAGGAAAATGCCGAAATCTTACAAATTCCTGGCTGATAGAGCGGTCATCTTGAATGGGTATGAAGCTTGAATTGGTTCATATTTTCACAGTTAGTTGTATAGTAGGATTTCTGTGTAATTCTTATTATGATTGCAGTCACAATATTGTCGGTGATGGTACTCCTGCTGCTCTGTACGCATTACTTACAGGCTTGTCTGAACATGAACATCCTGATGCAAGAAAAAAGATTACAGAAAAAGTATATGTTGATCATGAATTATTTATGTTCCACCAGTTAAAGGAATACGGGTGAGTTTGATCCGATTTGCCATCTACCGAAGTCGCGGGTACGTTGCTCGTTGGGAATGTTTATAATTAAAATGATTATTTATGGTTTACTATCATCTTCTTATCCAGTTATCGAACAGCATACTTCGAAGACTCGCCGTCGGAAGGAACTTTTCAGCATAGGTTTAACGGGTTCCGTCGGCAACCTGCAGACCACTACCTTCGAGCCTTTTTACTTGAAAACAGCAATAAGCGACTAAGTTTTATCTATCATAATAAATTCTGCGTAGGAGCCACTCCCCAATATCAGCTGTTTCTGAATCTCACCAATCAGGTACGAATAAACATCATCAATTTTCATAAATGAAGAAGAAGTTTTGTATTTTTGATACCATTTATAATTCTGATCGATTCATAAAGGAACCCATTGTTTGATTATCACTGATTGCCTCCAGGCCTGGAGGCTGAAGTTTGACAATAATTGATTAAAAAAAAAACGAGGCGTGTTGTCGATATTCTACGTCTTCAACTTTTCTTGCTATAGGTTGGGGCCTTGTTTATTTTACGATGCCCCAGGCGGTCATCTATATCAGTAGGGTTACGCCTGCGTCAAGGTTGTCCTGTCCCTTAACAATCATCGACAAATAACAATTTTAAATCTTAACGGCTTGCGGATTCATCCACGGCCCTGTAGGGCTCTACTTCAATTTATTGTCATTATGTCAGCAGTGGTTGCCCAGTTCTAACGGCCGTGACTTACGAGTTGTGTTGGAGCCAAGCAGGCACTTCACTTTGTGTAAATTATTTAATCACGATGTTTTTCTTCATCGTTTTGAGATTTACTGCTCTCAAAATCGTGAGGAAACCTGCATAACCTAAAACCCCAAACTTCAAAGTCAAATTTAAAGAGAAGTGACTTCCGCTAACCCGCACTGAGCCCGCGTGGAGTATCATGGCCCACTTCCTGCCACAGACGGGTGGCCTATGTGACATAGGCTATGTCTCAGCAACAAAAAAAACATAGTCTATAATGTTCCCAACATTATAGGCTGATTATGCTATGTTTTTAACAGTTCTTTCAGTTCGATGGCAAGAAGTTCTGCTTCACGTTCATAGCAGATATTTGTCACGACAACTTCAACCAGATCAGCACAGCAGACGAAGCTGTTGTGTGGCTCTTGAACACCTTAGATGCAAGACGCGTGTTTGAAGATACACTCGTTATAGTTATGGGAGACCACGGAACTCGGTACCGAACAATTTTATTATATGTATAACTTCTATACTTACTTACTTATATCTTTTCATTAATTCCAGACAACATTTAGTCTAACTCTAACACTCAGTCCATTCTCTTTGTCTATGCTGTTGTGTAATGATACTCCCTGTCAGAATGCCGTGATATGGGCGCCGTATACAATAACCCAAAAAACAATAAAAAAATATCTTTATTTTATAAGAGATATTATTTCTTGCGTTATTGGTGAAATATACGAGTTGAAATAAAGTAGTGTATGGAACTGCACGTAACTAAGAACGTAAAATGTGTAATGGTTTCATAAACTATTGATTTTTTTACTGAATTTTTTATTTTCATTTTCAGTCTATATTTATGACAGAGAATGTTACCGTTCTGTTAAGCGTTTAAGTTGGCTTTTTTTTAAGCTATTTATTGTACTAATTATAGTCTCTTGGGATAACTCAAAGGTCCACAGAAGTAATAATAATAATAAATAATAATATCCTTGGACATTTCACACAGCGCCGTATCGTCCCAAGCTAAGCAACCTAATGCTTGTGTTATGGTAACGAGATGGCTGATATACTACTTATATACATTTTTTTTTGTAAATACATACATATTATAGATAGAAAAACACCCAGACTCGTAACAAATACTTGCAGGTCGTACAAATATTTGTTCCGTGCGGGAATCGAACCCGCGACATAGTGCGCAGCAGTCAATCGCTCAACCACTACGCCAACCGTGTCGTCATTATTAAGATCATTATTATCCTCAATATTTCAGGTTTGCAAAGATACGTGAAACATATCAAGGCAAGCTGGAGGAACGTCTGCCTTTAATGGCTATATTTTTACCAGAAAAACTGAAACGGCTTAGGCCTAACGCTTTGGAGGCACTTAAACAAAATAAAGATGTTCTGACGACACCCTTTGATGTCCATGCCACATTACTGGACGTGTTGGACTTGAAGCATAAAAGCAATAAGTACAAAGTCCCCGGCTCTGATCTACCAAGAGCCATGAGTTTATTAGAACCGGTAACTAATATGTGTTATTTTTAGTTACAACCTTGTTAGATAATATGTTTATTTGCCTAAAAACATGGTATAAAAAGATGGTAAAATAAAAAATAATAAGAGCATACATGTTTTTGCTTAACAGTAATAAACATGCAAATTTAACTTAACTTAGAGTCAAAGAAGTTTTTGACACTGTAAGAACTATGTTTACACAACCATTCATGCAATTTTTTTTAAATAACCTCATATTTAGGATCTTTAGATTACATGGTATCTTATTATAACGTACACACATAGAGACACAACTTTTATTATATTTAGCAAGTCTCGGATGGATATCTAGTACTAGCATATGGGGGTCTCGTCGGTTACGAGGATACAAAACATCTGCCTTACTAAATAATTCCATATGCTTCCTCACAAACATACTTGTATCGTATATGTAAAGAGACGGTAGTGGTAACAGGCCAAGCTTATTAAATAACAATTGTTGTGAAATAAACTGTAAGCGCTTTAGATTAAGAACGTTTTTGCGCATGCTTGTCATATAAATAACTATATAGTTAGTCATATGACAAGCGATCCATTTAAAAAACTGCTCAACTGCTGCGATAAGGCAGTCGATGGATTGTCCGCGACGATAAACTGTATGCGTTTACCCACACGTAGGACGAATAGACAACCCGTTTTTCCATACCATATAATCTCTACAGGCCTACTTACGGCTTACTGCTCACCGTCAAGCCATGTTAGAATTAGTCCTTTTTTTTAAGGCTGGGAATTCATCCAATGATTTCTCCCGCTCTGGGTGGAGCGGAAGGGAGTGTCAGACTCTTACTTACTAAAACCCATCCATGTTCCTTCCGTAGCCCTTTATGTTCCGAGGTAGCGGTAACAGTTTCGGACTATCCCGCTTAAGGTTAGAATTAGTCCTGTGGTGAATATTTAATTATTCTTAATGATACTCCGCTTCGCCAGATACCAAAAACACGAATATGTGCTGAGGCTGGCATCGTTCAACATTGGTGCTCTTGCACGAAATGGTTCAACGTATCCCAGCGCGCACCCATGTACAACAGAGTGGCTAATGTACTGGCCTGGTATATTGACCACGTCAGTGAAGAACAGCGGTTAGTTTTTATTTATACACGACTAGCTTTTGTCTGCAGCTTTGTTACGCCCGCAGATTTTTCAGGGATGAAAATCATTTCGCTCTCCGAGCCAATACAATGGCCGTCTGAAACTCGTCGATCAGTCGCTGCGTGAAAAAAAGGACAAATCAAGAAAGTGTCGCATTTGTTTTATTCATACTCATTTTGTAGATTAGAATACGTTTATGTTTATCTAAATCTATATAATTTTAATTTTAATGCAAATGAAACTTGTTCATGTTACAGATCAAAATGCGCAAAACGACGACTTATATCTATACAATCGGTTTTACAACTTAATGTAAACAATCAGCTTTTGATGTACGGTTATAAAAAAGAAGAAGACGCATATCTTGGAAACTCTAGACTCGTAGCACCAAGAGCATTGAAAGAATATTACCAGGCTAAGGTAATTATTCAAAATGGGACCATTCATGACGATCTTTACTAACACTATCATCACCTGCCAAGCCTTTTCCCAACTATGTTGGGGTCAGCTTCCGCGCTTCATCCACACTATATTATAAGTTATTATTTTAATGCTACTTTTTTACTGTATATTCCTTCTGAATCCTTGGTTCAGTGCTGCGTATTGTATAATTATCACTTGCTTAAAAATCGGTGAAGGAAAACATCGTGAAGTGCTTGGCAGATTTCTCAACAGTATGTGAAGCTAGGTCAGAGGCCCATAAGCCGCATACATACTCTGTCACCAGGTTAGTAACCTAACCACACGAAAAAGAAAGAAAGAAGAAGAAGAGTGCTGCTCAAAGCCAAACGTATGCAGCACTCACTTACATTCAACCAATTTAGGAGCGTGCTTCCAGTGGTCCGCAGCTTAGCCCTTTATGTCCCGGGGTAGCGGTAACCCCTTCGGACAATCCCGGTTAAAATTATAAACTTCTGACGTAAAGAATGTAGATACTGGCTATAGATGATAAAAAAGTGTCATATTTCAGATAATTTTAGATCCTGGTCGAGCCGTATTCGAAGGCACATTGACGTATAACACTAAAAATGATTCGTTCACAATCACTCAAAAAGATATCTCTAGAATTAGCAAGTGAGTGCACTCATTATATTGACTTTCTTAAATTTTTTACTTAATTTTTTTTTTAATTTATTTAACTTAAATAAATTAAATAAATGTTTATGTAGTAAGTATGCTTTGTATTGCTACTAAATCAAATGAAATATGAAATTATGAAGACAGGAGGCAACTCGACTTTTGTTTACTATAATCGGTTTTAACTATAATATGTTGCTCCTTACGACACTAAAGTTGCCTTAATATTTGGGCACAATATACAAACACGGGAAGAACTCTTACATGGTCAAACAACCAACGAATGGTCACTTGATATTTTTCATTTATTCGATTAAAAGTGAACCTTCATGCATAGCCTTTTCCCAACGATGTATGGGTGAGCCTTCAGTCTAACCGGATGCAGCTGTCTGACCTCATCAACCCAGTTCAGTCATAGATGTTTATACGATTCTATTTCATATTTTATTTCAGATACGGAATTGAGCCGAACTGTATCAGCGCGACACATCCACATCTAAATCCATTCTGCTATTGCAAATACCATCTTCCAACGAGTAGGGAAATTCAGTTTAATTGACATTTAACACCTGGCTTATGAATTATTAACGAATAAATAAAGTTAAAAAGGTGTATGTTCCTGTGATTTTAACGGCGTAAGATGAACGAAATGTTTTTGTTATACCATACATACACATAAATAGATTGCAGATTTTAAGTGAATGCGCAGTTCGATGTGTTCTACCAATTAAGGCACGCAAAAATTATAAATAGCTCTACGTAAATAACCATGCATAATGTTATAAGCAAAAAAGGCACTACCGAATTCCGTAACAAACATTTACTACAAACAGATAACCCTCTATGCGAGATGTCGACATTAACATAAAATTCGAATACATCATTTAATACTTTCGTACACAAACCGCTTCCGTTGAAACGTGCTAGGAATTCGTCGAGGGAAGGTAATTCTTTTGTCAAATTGAGAGAAGCTTGGGGTGTAACGATTACCAACCGACATGAACGCCTGAAGCATTTACGTTCTCGATTCTTTCATAATCCCTCAAAAAGATATTGCTAGCATTAGCAAGGAAGTGTATTTGCTCATAAATAAACTATGTTCAATTACGTTACTGTAGTAGCTATGATAAGTATTGCTACTAAATCAAATTGAAGTGATAGAGACGAGGAAACGCGGCTTTGGCTTATATAATATGTTTTTACTAAGATATGTTGCTCTTTTCGGCACTACGATTACCCACCGACCATGAGCGCCTGAAGCATTTAAGTATTCGATCGTTTACTTACAATTATTACATTATTAGCAACTGTAAGTATTTGCACGGAAAACATTTTGAAGTCAAGTGGATAGTGAACCATAAAATAAGGTAATAAATATTTAATAATATAAATAAATATGTAGTAAATATTTAAATAAAATAAAATGGAAATAAATTGGCAATTTTCACTATGATGCCACTATTTACAATCGAACCTGTTTCTATAAGGATCTAAAAAGTCAATCACGCCGACTAAGGTCCGCTAAATAAAAAAAGTTAGGAATCGCGAAACAACACATATCTACTTTTTGTGATGAATGCAATGCAGGTCAAATTTTCTCAAAAACTGAAAGACAGTTTTTTTCCTAGGAGTAACTAGACGGCCAACGTAAAGGTGACCTTTACTGCCCCGTCTCATAAAACCATCCTACATATGATGCAAGAAATTAAACATATATAATTGTGCGCCTGCAGACGAAGACCAGAAGAAGCGACCTAGAGTTCAAGTGCTAAGACTACCAACCAGTGAACCAGTTTGCTATAATCTATCGAGGTAGATAATACTGTTACGTAATTACCTGTTTAATAGTTATTTGTTATGCAAGGCTGGAAAGTTGATTTTTGGCGCGAGTACTTCTATTGAAACCTGAGTAAGCGAAGGATTCTAGGGTTGAACCATGAGCGAAGCGAGTGGTTCAAATATAGAATCCTGAGCGTAACGAAGGTTTCAAAGGTACGAGACGCAGAAAAGCTTTGCTGCCGAGCGCAACACACAATTTTTCACCTCACTACAGCGAGGAAACTGTTAGGTGCAAGAAAACAGGTGTTATATGTTGAGTTTTATTTTGTTCGAGCGTCTCAGATACATTGACTCATGTGAAGAAAATAACAGATACTTGGCAATGTATCTTATGAGTTACATAGAATATCTCCAAAATTAAATACCCTGTATTTTGTTCTATATCCTACTTGTCCTCTAAGGAGAATGAAAGAAAAAAACTAATTTAATATAAATAACTAACTAATTTAATTTAATACATATTTATTTTTGTCAAGCAAAGGATTAAATAACATATTATATTAGTATTTATTTACACACTCGCTTCGCTCATGGTTCAAATATAGAATCCTGAGCGTAACGAAGGTTTCAAAGGTACGAGACGCAGAAAAGCTTTGCTGCCGAGCGCAACACACAATTTTTCACCTCACTACAGCGAGGAAACTGTTAGGTGCAAGAAAACAGGTGTTATATGTTGAGTTTTATTTTGTTCGAGCGTCTCAGATACATTGACTCATGTGAAGAAAATAACAGATACTAGGCAATGTATCTTATGAGTTACATAGAATATCTCCAAAATTAAATACCCTGTATTTTGTCCTATATCCTACTTGTCCTCTAAGGAGAATGAAAGAAAAAAACTAATTTAATACAAATAACTAACTAATTTAATTTAATACATATTTATTTTTGTCAAGCAAAGGATTAAATAACATATTATATTAGTATTTATTTACACACTCGCTTCGCTCATGGTTCAAATATAGAATCCTGAGCGTAACGAAGGTTTCAAAGGTACGAGACGCAGAAAAGCTTTGCTGCCGAGCGCAACACACAATTTTTCACCTCACTACAGCGAGGAAACTGTTAGGTGCAAGAAAACAGGTGTTATATGTTGAGTTTTATTTTGTTTGAGCGTCTCAGATACATTGACTCATGTGAAGAAAATAACAGATACTTGGCAATGTATCTTATGAGTTACATAGAATATCTCCAAAATTAAATACCCTGTATTTTGTTCTATATCCTACTTGTCCTCTAAGGAGAATGAAAGAAAAAAACTAATTTAATACAAATAACTAACTAATTTAATTTAATACATATTTATTTTTGCCAAGCAAAGGATTAAATAACATATTATATTAGTATTTATTTTATTTAAAAAATTAAACTTAAATTACTACACAATTGGGTATTTGACAGGGTAGTATTTTTATGGCATATTTAAATGTGACGTCACAGATTTTTTTAATCAAATGGAATACTTATTAACATTAATTCCAATTTAACAATTATATCCTTGCAAAATATTTAATTTCTGTACTGTGATGGAAGTTTTTAAGGTGAGTGGTATTATTTAATATTTTATTTTAGAACGTGTTATGCATTTTCAGTGGACTGGCAGTATAGAAAATTATTAAATAGAAAGGTTCGAATTTTAAAAACTCTTTCCACGCTTGAGAGCAAAAAGCGATTTTGGGCTCAGATTTCGAATGACAAACAGACTCTTTCCGAGCCTGTGAGGTGAAAATGTCATTTTCAGTCTTTTGCGTTAAAACGAAACTTTCAACGAACGAGAAGGCCTAAGACGAGAGACGGATAAGAAGTACAATACTTTAGCTACTTGCTTTTGTATGTAATAAGTACATAATGTGCGGTATGACGCGACGTCAGAGGTAACAAAACCAGTGCTTATTCAATTGAAACTCGCTACTACGCTAGGCCAGCTCAAGGTCCATAGATATCCGACCTACCTTAAACGACGGCCGCACGTTGAAAAAAGAGTTCTCGCGTTTGCTCCCGACATTACGCCTGATTGCTTAACAAAGCGATCAATTTCTTTAATACGCCCCCCCTATATTGAATGTGTGGTATAGCTGTAGGATTACGCACGTAATGATCATCCGTCAAGTCGCTATCTTGACGCAGTAAATCTCATTCATCAGCAGAATCTATTAGGCATACGCATACCTACTACGGCTGTGTATTTCTGATCGGATTGTTACTAACAGAGATGACTGGAATAATAAAACATTTTCCAGCTATCAGATATGGATAAAAATAGTTTAGTTTAGTAGTCCAGTCAAATAGCAAAAATAAGGGGTCAACCTCGGAATGAGAGATATATTTTGTATTAGTAATTCCTCAGGAGCTGGTGGTAATATTGTTGTTATTGGCTTTACATTAATTAAGATATTCAACATTATTTCATCTAATGAGTTTTCAATTACACAAAGTATTATAATTAAATGATTATATTAGATACTTTTATGCAAAATGCTATTTAACATAATATATTACATAATACAAATTACTTATTGTTTATGATATGTCAATGATTTAATAACTTTGTACAAGGTCTCCATTCTCTGAGATTCACGGTTGATTTAAGTTACAGTGAGAGTATATTACAGTTGAGCACTGGCGCTGTGGGCTCTCTGCCCTATCTCAAAAACGGTTAAGCGTATGAAAAAATGTCGAAGATAAAATTTGTCGCAAATTTTATGCTCTACAATTTTTGTTAAGCATGTTAACATCATTGCAGCTATAGGACTCGAGATAATCGCAATAAACTGATTATTGTGACCTTTGACCTTGAATAACTTTTGACGCAGATAAAAGATTTTATGGGACTTTTGAGACGACTTTTAGAAAAATTTTGTTAATTATCTGTCATTCCGAGGTGAAACCGTAATATGACTGGGCTTATTAAGTTTGGGTTACGAAGAAGGTGGAAATTGTTATGACATAATTAGTTTATGTTCTTATCACGATAACGACGAAGTTAGAAATTTGTGAAGAAAAACTTACCGAACTATGTATATTCCAATAAAATCGTTATTGAACAGGCTTGAGAGCAGTGGTGATCACGTGGTATCGGCCTTAATACATGTCATAGGTAAGGTCCGAGTTCGAATCCAGGCACCTACTTTACTTTGTGTAATATTTCATTACCTCTGCTGTAAAAATGGCGCGAAGAGTAACATCATTGAGAGGCATGTCTTAAAATAAAAAATATCGGAAGATATATGACACCTACCAACCCGCACTGGGCCCGCTTGGCGGCTCACCCCCTCCCACAAAGAGGAGGCATGTGTCCCAGTAGTGGGAAATAGTATTTTGATTATACTTGAACAGGAAATCGTAACTATATTTAGCTTAATTAAAGCAAAGGACAAAGTGACAAAGAGCGACAGGAGATTGAAATGGTCAAGCTATTCAAATTGAAAATCGAATTAATTACTTCGAGCCCGAAGGGACTGCCACGTCCCCAAATCCATTACACAGAAACAAATAGGGTTTCTGTGACATACTTACTTAATAAACTATAAAACTTGTTTTAACGGAAATGAGAGACAAAAATATAAAATTGTTAACTATAAATTCTAGAAATCACACTTTCACGTAAGTACTTTCAATAATAATTCACTTAAAAATTCAAAATTTAATTAAGTGCTGTCCGTAGTAACACATTTATGTTTGTGAACAAATGCAAAACTATTTCTTTTGTCTTAAGACGGTCTAAAAAACGTTGACCTGCAATCATCACAAAAAACTATGTATGAGAAAACTTTTTGCTATTTTTAACTCTTTTTTAGGACCTCAGTTGGTCTGATGGACTATTTTCGATCCTCGTCGTGTTCTTTTTAAATCCTTGTTACAATATTGCAGTGCCGTCATTATGTTGCATTCCTTTTAGTGCAACATAATACTGGAATAGCTGCAAAGTAGAATATTGTAACTCATTGAAGTTTACGTTATAAGTACTTATCTAGTAAACCAACCTCATTAGTGATTACGGTAAGAAATTAGTAGGTAGGTATATTATGACGCCAACCAAATTGATACGGTTTAAATTGATTTCAGAATTTGTATGTGGTTATTAGTTCCGTTTGAAATGTGAGCATTTCAGGTGAATGATTTTTGATAATTATTGAATTAAAATAATCTACTCTCGTACAACATGAACTAGCTGACTACCAGGCTAACTGTAGGTAGCCATGTAGATACATTTGTAGTTACCTGTTATTTAGTTTAAGTTGTATATAAATTAAAAAAATTACAAAAAAAATACCAGATCCAATATTTAAAGTAAAAAGAGTTATAATAAGTTAAACACGCTCCGCAAGTGTCACGTGAAAACTTGGTTTATTAACCAACTTCGTCTTTGTCTCTTTTTCACATCTAATAATATGAAATTGAGACGTTTTTGAAGTTCGAATGTTGGGTAGGGTAACCCATCCTACCTCTTTTAACTTATAATATCATTGGCCAAGCCAAACAAAGTCCCGACGCGTCTTGAGAAAGCGCGTAATTAATGCGCATGTCTTCTCTGTATGAGAAGAGGTAAATTCTCTTTGAGAAGAGACCTTTGCCCTGTAGTAGGCAATAATAATCTGGTATTTTATGACACAATCATATAGGTAAAGAATTTATGTATCACAAACAATTGATTCGTATCCGTTACAGCCAAGCTTACAATCTCGCAGGAAACATGAATACTCTCCGAGTGAGAGCCAATTCATTGTTATCTTCCACAATACAGACTCCTGTTTGAGAGGCGTTCTATTCAACCTGGGAATTGTATTGTCCTTGGCTCAACAAACCACCAGTGTGAACATGGGCGGAATAGCATAGAATTATACCTACTCAATTCATTTTAAACGGCTAACATTTTTGAACAATCCATTTGAAGGATCATAGACTAAACTAACCCTGAATTATTCAACTCTTTAAGGGCGAAGTTTACCAATGAAACAAAACCCGACCAACACGTAAA
Source organism: Hyppa rectilinea (assembly GCA_951799385.1). Classification (NCBI taxonomy): domain Eukaryota; kingdom Metazoa; phylum Arthropoda; class Insecta; order Lepidoptera; family Noctuidae; genus Hyppa; species Hyppa rectilinea. Next base: position 7,079,765 of record OX637309.1, on the reverse strand, counting down.
CCCCGCTTACGGGCGGGCTGTCAGTGTAATTATCTTCTATGGAGTTTTGACTTTGACAGGCCTTTAACGCAGTTTAAATGTGCTGATTCATCATGCGCGTGTAGTTGCATCGATGAAATTGCCACTTAAGTCGTCAAACTAGCTAGCCTTGTTTGAACCGAAAATAATATGTGTGTTGGTACATCGTCACAAAATAGCGAGAACTCTCTTTTCGATGTATCAATTTTGATTGCTTTGCTCGTATCAAGCAGTTCTTGGCTCGAGCTCAAGCCACTCAAATTATACGATCAATCAATTGTAGTACAGTCAGCGACAAAAGTCGATTGACACTTCAGTTTTTTAGGTCTTAATTATTGAGCTCGACATAATAATGGCAAAAAGTTATATAATATAAACCCAAAAAATACATGAAACTTCCGTTGACTGAGGAAGGAATATAATTTTTTCTCAAAAATTATTTTTGTCCCCAATCCCTTCCTATAACAATGAGAATCTTTGCTCATATCAGCCTTGGGGAGCGAAAATTATTTCGAGTTAAATAAAAAAATATATATATATACCTAAGTTTTTCCTTTAAAAGAAAATTATGTTGCAACCGAATTCTGACAAAATAGTAGCCGGTGTTTAAGATCGACATACGTGTCTAAATATAAGTCTTCGAATGTATTGTGCACATTTTAGCTACCCAGCTACATTGAAGCGACCGATCAGTAACACCAACCAATTATTACCTATCCACGGGGAGTTCGCAAGAAAGTTAAATCATGTCGGAAAACCAAATCAATTTGAACTTAACAGGAAACTACAGATAGTTTCTAACTTTATTGGCGGGTAGCAAAGTTAATAACAACTTCCATACAAAATGGAAGCCTGCTTCTGTTCTATACATACAGACGCCAGCACATCAAACTACTCAAATAAACAACTGAAAAACTGATAACTGTCAAATATTCCCAATTATAAACAAAGCTTCTTTAAGTTGCTGTAAAGAAAAACAAATATTTGAAGCAATAGTGCTATTCTGTAAAAATCTCACCGAGTAAATGTAGGTTAAGTGAGTTTAAAGTGAGCTGTCAATCCTAGCATTAGGTGAAACGAGTGCTCATTTTACCTAAGTTGATAACTTAGTTAAAATGAGTGAGATTTTCGCAGAATAGACCAAGAGTTTGAATGTATTCAGCGGTCACATTGAACGCAATATACACTGACAGTTTTATCTAAAGAGAAATAATAATAAAATTAATTAAAAACGTCTAATGGACCTCTGCGAGTTGGCTGCGGCCCCTCGTGTGCCTTCCAAAAGTCCGAGACCCCAGGGTCCCGAGATCTGTAAAAGATATTTTAAAAATAATGTTTTTTTTTATGCCTCTATGATCTTTCCTCTTTTTTACTTAATTTATGTACTTGTAAATAATATAAATATTTTAGTTTTAGATAGTATATTGTATTTAAGATTTTTATACCTACATACCTAAATGTAAATTATAGTTATCTATTATAGTAAATAAATATGTATGTTATCTATTATAGTATAACCTGTTATTATAAGGTTTTAACCTATTTATGTACCATTTTATTCAAGTCTCAATGTTTTGTATGTTCCTACTATTTAAAGCACCTGCCATATAATCTCTTCACCACCCTTGGTTGACTGGTAGAGAATGCCTAAGGCATCAAGTCCGCCTTTGTACCTTTATTGTGTGCGAAAAGTTTAAATAAATAAAAGTAAAAAGAAATAAAAATGTTGGTCCATGAAGTCGTGCTAAAAAATAATGAGTTACATTATTGTCGACTGTACTTTAAGTACTTGTTTTATCTCTAAAGTTACATACTATGCACGTTTCAGACTATAAAAGCATAAACTATGGGTGTACAAACAACATACGTGGACGCATAATGGCTTTGTGAACGAAAATAATTTCAGACCCGGTGTGTATTACATTCTAACAGAAGAGAAAAAAACAAAAAAAGCCGTAACATGCTTTTGTATGAAAACTTTTTTTAATGGCTGGGCAATCGTTAAATGACTTTTCCCGCTGTGGGTGGAATGGAAGGAAGTGTCAGACTCTTGCTGACTTAAACCCATCCACGTATCCTTAGCCCTTTGTGTTCCGGGGCAGCGGTAACCCTTTCGGACTCCCGCTGCCTTGTTTGAAAACCTGAGACTGTGATATGTAAGTACCCAATGATTTAATGAATTGTATGAAGTTCAAAGTTTGAAAATATATAAATACTAGTTTCTGCCTGCGACATCGTTCGCTAGGAAGTCTACAAAAGACACCAAATGTACAAATATGACAGTCACATTTTTATAATACTTCCCTTAATACGTTTATTGTTTTGGGATCAGCAACGAAAATATAAGGAGAGTTGGACAGTCGATCGATTCTGTAAAAATCTCACCGTGGAAACTTACGTCAAGTGAGATGTCTTTCCACTTAATGCTTGGGATTGACACTAGTGACAGCTCACTGTAAACTCACTTCATCAACGTTAACACGGTGAGATTTTTACAGAATAGTACTACTGGTGACACGGGAACAAGCGACGTGTAGTTGTCCGTGTAAGCAGCTCATCCAGCCGGTCAATTCTGTAAAAATCACGCCGTGAAAACTTAGATGAAGTGAGCTTGTCGTTCCATTTACTACTAGAGATTGACACTATTGACAACTCACTTTAAACTCACTTCCTCTACATTTTCACGGTGAATTTTTTGCAGAATAAACTTTTGAGGTCGACTACCGCACCCTTCAGCAGCAATTTCGTATCGCTTGTTAATTATATTACGGGGTAATTTAGACATAGACAATGGAGGTTCATTACCGTTTAAAGGTTAAGAAGCATAAAGCGAATTATTTCCCATCGGAATAAAATTATTTTAACTTTCTAGTTTTTTAAAAGATTGAAAAAAAAAACAAATATTAGGTACTTAAAATATCATCTAAACATCGATATCACTCGCAACCACCCCCAAGTTATTTCATGTTATTACAAAATATTCATTGAATTTGTGAAAGAATCCTGTTTTAATTAATATTTATTCTTTCATGAGCATTTGCATTTCCAATTAAGTACTAACGGAGTTCGCTTGCTCTGAACGTTACCAGTAATATGCATTCCTAGAACACCGCTAGCTTAAATACAGCATTTCGATGAATTCTGGATGCGTACTTGTTTTTTTTTACATAGGTATTACAGTTATTGTGTTTAAAACACACAAAAGGCTCAATTTTATTATTCTCGTAAAACTCTGCTCCATTAGCACGAGAATACAATACGAGACGATACGTTGGAACAGTTACAACAACCTTTTCAATTGTTTATATTGTTTTACTAGCTTCTGCCCGCGGCTTCGCTCGCGTGGAGGTCGGAAATTATCCCACAGGAATGTTCTACCGGGATAAAAAATATCCTATGTGTTAATCCAGGATATAAACCATCTCTGTGTCAAATTTCATCCAAATCTATACAGTAGTTTTTACGTGAAAGAGTAACAAACATCCATACATCCATACTTACAAACTTTCGCCTTTATAATAGTAGTAGGATTCCTACGTAGCTAATTAGCTTTGGAATAAAATTTTCATTGTGACCGTCAAAAGTCTGGTACTTACCGAAATATTCTATGTAGCGTAGGTTAAATGCTCTAAGATGTAGCGCAACCAATATGATCTAAAAAAATACTAACACTAAGTGCCAATTTCACATCTAAACTGAGTTCAAGTACACTGTCACTGTCAATATTCCTCAACAATGTTGACACTGACAGCTCTTAAACGTGATTTAGATGTGGTGATCTCGTTCAGTTCATTGGTGAAATTAGCCCTATGTATGTATCTAATAATAAAGCAAAACAAAACTCTGGCTCAAAAAACGTGATACTTTTCCTGGTTCGTGAGTCTCATTGTACTGTACTCAAGTCGAACAGGAAGTCAATGTTAGCACTAACTCACCTCGGAAGTGGGTCAGCTAGAGATAGGGACGTATTTCGTGCCTAAGCAAGCGTGGAGTACAATATTCCCTCATACCTGTGAATGCAAGCATGCAGGTCCAGGCTAAACTGTCGAGTAGTGTTTTGTGTACGAGTAAATAAAGGAAGAGCTAAGGTATTGTTTATTTTGTACTAGGTTCTTTATCTATCTCAGTTTTTTACGTGGAAATCTTGACGTATTACCTACTTGCAAGCCGTAAATTTATTATGGTGGATACACGTTGACACAAATTCGCTTTGTTTGTTGTGTTACGTTGCATATATTTAGACGACATGTTCTTTTCAGCGTCTATGTTACATTTCACGTTCCGTTTCACATGTCTGATTTAATCACCTCTAGTAGGACTAAAAGCTTGAAAGGTTACTGGGAGGGGAAGTAGGTACAAAAAGTGTTGACAACGCGTGTAAGAGTAGAAGAGAAAACAAATCAATCAATCTGTGAATAATCATAATAATTTTTATTATGTAAAATAGGTAATGTTAGATAGTGCTCATGTTTCGCTCATAAATTATGGTCAATTACCTTTTACATAGGCAGCGGTAGAATGGAAAAGTAATGAGACCCATATTTTTCTAGTAAGATCATACAAAAAGGTTTGACAGGTAATTATTGAATGTTTAAAGTACCTAATAAGACTCACGTTTAGAATCAATTACATGAAGGTTGAATTATGGACTAAGTGATAAGGCGTATATTTTTCGCTCACAAGAATAGGTACATAAAGAATTTTGAGAATACATACACCATTGCCTTGTACCTTCACCTGGTTATTAACGTTTCCTACAGTGGTAATTAAATGTAACAATACATATTCGACAACAATTTTTTTTTTTTTTTTTTGGGATGCCCGGCAGAAAAACTCCACGTGTGCCCGGGGACTGGAGTTCCTTTCTGGACACGTCCGGGGGGAAGGCCAGTCTTTGGGCCGGTGCATCCTGGGGTGCGGGCAGCGACTTCCCATTGGGGCTATCTCCCAGTGGGTTCTCGCTGTCCGCATGCTAATGTTCTGCCAGGAGGATCGCTCCATCGCTCGCAGCATCGCTCGTGGTGGAGTCAGAGCGGGCCCGGTGTGCACTTACCCTGCCGCCGGGCAGGCAGGAGGGGTAACCCTTCTGTCACCGCTATAATCTCGTAGCCCCGGAGACAGTTACGGTCATGTCTCTGACTGTTGAAGGGGGTCGAGGGTCTTGGCTTAACCGCCCGGACCGCGAGGAAGATTAACCTCTATAAAAAATTCCCCAAACCCCTAAGCGGCGGCGCACCGTGAGAGGGGTTGCAAGCTTGACTGATGGGTAGCTTGATTCAGTCGCTAGTGCGGACCACATTATTTGAGCAGGTACCCAAAGTTTATTACTCGTGGGAACAAATATGGAAAAAACAATTTTAAAAAAAAAACCCATCGACGAAGAGGAGAGGAGTGGTGCGGGATCGGAGTCCGATCCTGCATCTGGTGGCGCGAGCACGGGAGGCTCAGGGAGCTCCCGTCGCACCAGGGAGTTGGCCGCTGCAGCGAAGAATCGCAGGTTCTTCGCCAAGCGGCCAAGGTCAGAGGACGGCCAGGGGTCGTCTTCCGAGGGAGAGCTGGCCTCAGCTCGTAAGATCCCCACCAGCAAACGGGGGGGGGTCAGAGAGCGAGGCGTGGGGAGGGGGCTCACTGCCCGGGAGGCTACCGAGCTAGCAGAGGGGCCACAAAAGGAGGTGGAGACTGCTGGAGCGGTCGATGCGGGGCCGTCCAGCGATGAAGCGGGCGCGGCTGGCGGTCCCAACGCGGACCGCAAGGACGAGTTTGCGGCGGTCGTGGAGGCCGCTATCCGAGATGTGTCCCTAAAGAGGGTACGGGCCTCTAGGAGTAAGGCCATCGTCTCGGCTACGGCCTCCATCATGGCGGCGGCCAAGGAGGCCGGGTGCGCCGGGCCTCCAGCCAGGGAGGTGGCCGATTTGCGGGCGGAGGTCGCCCGCTTGGCGGCCGCCATGAAGCTCCTCCAAGAGGAGAATGGGAGGCTCCGAGCGGATCTGGCTGGCCTTAGGGCCGCCAGCAGCCGCAAAGCCCCCCGGGAAGAGGGCCGCCCACCGCAGCCGCAGCCGCAGCAGCAGCAACAACAACAGCGGCAGCAGGGGCCAAGCCGGCCCGAACCGGAGGGGAACCGGGTCCTGGACCTGGTTCGCCAGGAGCTAACCTCCTTCCAGGCGCGGTTCCAGGAGCGATTCTCAGTTATAGAGGGAATCGTCCTGCGCCCGTCTCTGGCGCCTGGAAGGACGGCCACAGGCCCGAAGCCGGCCTCGTACGCAGCCGCTGCGGCGGCTGCCGCCCCGAAACCCGGGCCGTCAGGCACAGCCTCGGCGCCGGCAAAAGCGGCGCCGTCCGGCAAGGCCCCGACGTCGGCCCGGCAGACCAAGGCCAAGAAGGGCAAAAAGTCCCCACCGGCGCAGGTGGTTAGGGTCCCAGAGCCCTCTCCCCGGCGCCCGGGGCCTCCCGCGACCGATGCCGAGTGGCAAGTGGTCGGGGAGAAAAAGAAGGCGGCAAAGGCAGCGAGGAGGAAGGAGAAGAGGCGGCGCCGCAAGGAGCGAGCCGTCGCGGCGAGACTCCGCGCCCCAAAGACCGCGGCTGTAGTCATCACACTACAGCCGGACGCGGTCAAGAGGGGCGTCACGTACCGCGACGTGCTCACCAAAGCACGTGGGGCGGTGGACCTCCAAGAGTTGGGGATCACCGGGGGCCTCCGGCATAGAGTGACGGCAACCGGCGCTCGCATGCTGGAGATCCCCGGTGCGACAAGTGGCCCCACCGCTGACGCCCTAGCTGAGAAGCTAAGGGCGTCCCTCAACGCGGAGGAGGCTCGGGTCTCCAGGCCCGTGAAATGCGCAGACATGCGTATCATGGGCCTGGATGACTCCGTCACGGAGGACGAGGTGGTGGCCGCCGTCGTCAGGACGGGCGGGTGTCTCGCCGAACAAGTGAAGGCAGGCACCATACGCCCTGACTTCACGGGCATGCGAACCGTTACGGTAAGCTGCCCCGTGACGGCGGCCAGCAAGATTATGGAGGGCCGAAGACTCCTGGTGGGCTGGGTTTCAGCGCAGGTTAAGCTGCTGGAGCCCAGACCTCTGAGGTGCTTCCGTTGTCACGTGGGGCACCATGTCGGTGTCCAGTGCACCTCAGAGGTGGACCGCAGCACACTGTGCTTCCGCTGCGGTCAGCCCGGACACACGGCCGGCTCTTGTAACGCCGCGCCGCACTGCGTCGCATGTGCGGCCGCTGGCAAGCCGGCCGATCACCGGGCGGGGAGCAAGTCCTGCGCCCCGCCCGCCGGGACCAGGAGGAGAGGCAGGCCCTCCGCCGCCACCCCCACCGTCGCCGCCGCCGCTGCCGCCACTGTCGCCGCCGCCGCCGCCACCGACGCCATTGCCGAGGGCCCCTCGCAGGGGACCCAGGGGGGAGTCAACATGGAGGAGTGATGGCCCCACTCTGCTTCCTCCAAGCGAACATCAACCACTGCGCCTGTGCACAGGACCTCTTGCTCCAGAGCATGGCGCAGTGGTCGATCAATATCGCCGTGGTCGCTGAGCCGTACTTTGTCCCGCCCAGGGATAACTGGGTGGAGGACCTGAGCGGCTCAGTGGCCATAACTTCGTCGGCCGCCGCCGGCACCCCGTCCCTCGAGGGTGTCTTGAAGGGACAGGGGTGCGTCGCAGCACGGTTCGGAGAGATTGTGGTAGTAGGAGTGTACTACTCTCCAAACCGAACTCTCGCCGAGTTCCACAACTCTCTCACAGAGTTGAGTGTCGTCGTCTCCAGAAGCCATCCCTTCCCCGTGCTAGTGCTCGGGGACTTCAACGCCAAAAGCCTGGCCTGGGGTTCCCGCTACACGGATGTGCGGGGTAGGATGGTGGAGGTCTGGGCTCTGGAAGCAGGCCTAGCCGTCCTCAATCGGGGTTCTGTTCCCACGTGCGTGCGGATGCGGGGTGAGTCCGTTGTGGACATCTCGTTCGCGAGCCCCGCTCTGTCACAGTGCGTCCTTGACTGGCGCGTAGTAGAGGAGGTGGAGACCTACTCCGATCACCGGTATATCCGGTTCGACGTCTCCACCCAGACCTCAAGCGCGCCGGTCCGACAGGCCCCGAGTGGTCCGCGGTGGGCGCTGAAGCAGCTGGACCGGGAGCTCCTCCTGGAAGCCTCGATCGTGCAGGCCTGGGTGTCATCACCGGTCAGGCCTGCCGACATCAACGACGAGGCAGAGTGGTTCCGGGAGGCCATGTCCGAGATCTGTGACGTGGCAATGCCCCGAGTCCGGCCAGGATGCGCCCGACGTCAGGTGTACTGGTGGTCGCAAGAGGTGGAAGCACTTCGCAAGGCGTGCGTCGAGGTGCGCCACCTGTACACCAGACACCGCAGGCTCCGCATCCGCCCTCCGGATGCGGCAGCCACGGAGGCGGAGCTGTACGAGGGGTACAGAGCGGCGAAGACCGCCCTCCAGGAGGCTGTCCAGCGGGCCAAGGATGTGGCCCGCGAGGAGATGGTGGGGACTCTGGACCTAGATCCATGGGGGCGCCCATATAAAATGGTGCGGAACAAGCTCCGCACCTGGGCCCCCCCTCTGACGCAGAGTCTCCGCCCCCAGCTGGTGGAGGAGGTGGTGAGCGCTCTGTTCCCCTCACGGGGGGAGCATACTCCCCCGCCTATGGCTCCGCCCGAAGCGGACCACGAGGACGACGACGACATCCCCGCAGTGACCGAGGTAGATCTGAGAGCGGCGGTTGGAAGGCTCAAGGCCAAGAATACCGCCCCAGGACCCGACGGCTTGCCTGGTAAAGCCTGGGTCCTGGCCTCAGGGGCTCTCGGGCCCCGACTGGAGGCGCTCTTAAGCGCATGCATGGAGAGAGGCCAGTTTCCGCTCCGTTGGAAGACGGGGAAGCTGGTCCTCATACAGAAGCCAGGGCGCCCTGCGGACTCTCCGTCCGCATTCCGGCCCATAGTGCTGCTCGAAGAGGTCGGAAAACTCTTTGAAAGAATTATTGCGGGCCGCCTCGTCAGGCACCTTGGAAGGACGGGGCCGGACCTTGCGGACTGCCAGTTTGGCTTCCGCAAGGGGCGCTCGACGGTGGACGCCATCATGCGCGTTAGAGCCCTCACGACGGGGGACGCGGTGTCCCAGGGTAGGGTCGTCGTGGCGGTGTCACTCGACATCGCCAACGCCTTCAACACCCTGCCCTGGAGTTGCATTAGGGAAGCACTCCGGTATCACCGGGTGCCGACCTACCTCCGTCGAATAGTCGGGGCGTACTTGACGGACAGAGCCGTCATCTACCCCGGTCGCGATGGGGAATGGAACCGGCGAGAGATGTCGTGCGGTGTCCCGCAGGGATCGGTTCTGGGGCCGTTCCTGTGGGACATCGGTTACGACTGGGTGCTGCGGGCCGACCTCCCTGACGGCGTCAGCGTAGTTTGCTACGCTGACGACACGCTGGTCCTGGCGCAGGGGAGGTCGCATCAGGCGGCGGCCGACGCGATTACACGCGGGGTTGCGATAGTCGTTGAGAGGATCCGGCAGTTGGGTCTCGAGGTGGCATTGCACAAATCCGAGGCCATGTCCTTTCATGGACCTCGGAATAGGCCACCATCGGGATCCCAACTTACGGTAGGAGGGGTTCACATCGGCGTCGAGACCACGATGAAATACCTGGGTCTGGTCCTCGACAGCCGATGGAATTTCGTGGAGCACTTCCGACGTTTGGCCCCCAAGCTGGAACGGACTGGGGCCGCCTTAAAGCGGCTCTTGCCCAATTTGAGGGGGCCAAACGCCTCCTGCCGGAGGCTTTACGCGGGAGTCGTGCGGTCCATGGCCCTATACGGGGCCCCGGTGTGGGCGCGTTCATTGCGGCGACGAGCCGCTCACTATCTGAACGCGCCCCAAAAGGTGGTAGCCATTCGGCTAATCCGGGGGTACCGCACGATCTCGGGCGAGGCGGCAAGCCTCCTTGCCGGACTGCCGCCGTGGGATCTGGAGGCGATAGTCCTCGCGCGCCTGTTCGAGTGGCGCGCGGAGGCACTAAGCCGGGGGGAAACTCCGTTTCCGCAGCAAATTGCGGCGGAGCGGACGGACCTCCGGCGCGATCTCATGGCGGCCTGGAAGCAGCGACTGTCGCAACCCAGCGCAGGGCACGCCACGATAGTGGCGGTAAGGCCCCTCTTTGAGGAGTGGCTAGAGAGGCGTCACGGCGCCCTCACCTTCCGCCTGACGCAGGTCCTCACCGGACATGGATGTTTCGGGAGGTTCCTGCACATCATCAGGCGGGAGGAAACGCCCGGGTGTCACCACTGCGAGGATCGCCCAGAGGACACGGTAGAGCACACGGTGCAAACCTGCCCCGCATGGGCAGAGCACCGCCGTGTCCTCGTAGAGGCGATCGGCGGCGGCGACCTCTCGCGCCCGGCCCTGGTGCAAGCCATGGTCCGGGACGAGAGGGAGTGGGAGGCAGTCACCTCCTTCTGCGAAAAAGTCATGCTCGCGAAGGAGGTGGCGGGATGGGAGAGAGAAAGGTCCTCCCGTCCCAGCCGCCGCAGGAGACGCCCCGGGCGTCGGGAGCCACGTGACGACTCCCGGCCACCGTAGGCGCGGGCCTGCGGACGGTGAGTAATGGGTGACTCACCGTCCGATCAGCAACAGACCCGTGCCGTACGGCGCGTATATGTTCCACGCGCGCCTCAAAGAGATGTCAGCATATGAAGGGGCCCCTCAGGGCCAAGCCTGCCGGGTAAGCGGGATTGTCCGAAAGGGTTACCGCTACCCCGGAACATAAAGGGCTACGGAAGGAACATGGATGGGTTTTAGTCAGTAAGAGTCTGACACTCCCTTCCGCTCCACCCAGAGCGGGAGCAGTCATTGGATGATTTCCCAGCCTTAAAAAAAAAAAAAAAAAGGCGTATATTTTTCGCTCACAAGAATAGGTACATAAAGAATTTTGAGAATACATACACCATTGCCTTGTACCTTCACCTGGTTATTAACGTTTCCTACAGTGGTAATTAAATGTAACAATACATATTCGACAACATATTAGTTAAATTACTAATGTTTATTTTTCCATCTTATGATACCAGGTGTGTTCTTACCTATGGTAAAGCTCTTATTTTCTACCTGATAAATACAGCTCAATCAATCTGCCTAGGCTTCCAGTCTAACCGGATGCAGCTGGATACCAGTATTTTACATGGAGCGACTGCCTATCTGACCTTCACAACCCAGTAACTGGGCAATACGATACCCCTTGGTAAGACTGGCTGTCAGATTTTCGGGCTTCTGACTACCCGTAACGACTGTCAAAGATACAGAAATGACAGCCGGGACCAACGGCTTAACGTGCTTTCCGAGACACGGAGGAGTCTCGTTATGTAAAGATGGTCACCTATCCACAGACCAACCCCGGCAAGCGTAGCTAAACCTGATGGACCGATCCGTGTGGCTGTTATGACTTAGCCACGAGCTCGTCTATAAATACAGCTCATGTTTCTAAAATATTATTTTTCACAGCGATGTACAGGCGCGCGTTGATTGCTCCAGTTGCTTTCCCTATGGAATTAAGTTACCGTTAAAAACGCTTCTGAAATCATTTTATTGGAAAACTGCAAACTCCGCAAGATTAAAGTCTTTTAAAATGCTAATAAAAAAAAAAGGACAAACCTCTTTACCAGATTATTAGCCTTTTATTTATAAGTACTTACTGCTTATTAATCAACTTAAAAAGGTTCTTAATTTGACTGAATGTTCTTTTTTTATTGTTGAACCGGATGTGATAGGTGAATCATTTAATCTCTTAAGGAGCCCAACCGCTAGAAAATGTTTATAAGGCTAGAAAAATATACATCCGAAATTGTTCTCTTTATTTGGTTAATACAATAAGAAGACCAATTCTTTTGCCATAAGCTTCTCGAGTTATGACGACTTAAAAGGCGGTAGGGCCGTAACAGTAAAAGTAAAATTACGTCACATGAAACCTTCATGAAACGGAATGCTCTCGTTAGAGATAAAGAACTACGTAATTTGAACAATGAATGGAAGATTATTTAGGTAAAGCAACCTTCACTTACCTACCTTCCTCATTAACAGAAACGATGATCCGATCGGAAATTGAGTCGATTCAATTTCCGTTGATAAAATCGGTAAAGGTTTTTGTGTTAAAGTTTGGCAAAAATCCCTAAATCTATACGTAAATATTGTTGTCATAAATAAATCAGCACTTGAGCCTGTTAGGTGGGTACTTCTAAATGAATGGCCCTTCAGTACCTGTTCCAGACTATCTTGAATCTACAGGAAAAGCCGAAGTGCTCTTCAATATCGAGTTCTCGGTACGGTATATAAGAAGTTTCATTGAACCACAGAACAAAGAGTCATGTGATTGAATGGGGTAAACATAAATAATTGTTTTTGTAATTAAAGCCCACTTGTCTAGTCGGCTGACAAGTACTTACGAGGATATAGACAGTTGTACTTAAATCAGAAAATAGATACGGTGCATAAGCATGGAGTTAATTATCACGAAGTAGGAGCCGAGTACAATGAACTTACTTTGAACACAACGGTATTTCCCTAAAATAACTGTCACAATTATTACGTTCTACCCTATTTAAACTTTTACAATTACTTACAGTCAAAATACAATCATGTAGGTAGGTAATTATTGACACCAATGTGCCGAGCTATAGGTATTTTATACAACTATCAAAATCACGTCAATAAATGAAAGTTGTTATTTGAATAGGTTTTTGCTTATCAATTAGTATGAATATACCTACTAAAACAAAGCCCAAAAACAATTTCTTATATAGATAACAAAGAGTGATAGAATTGATTGGATTGAAGACATAGGCATCAATATATTTGCTTCTAATGGAAACAGCAGACAGAGACGTCTCGCCGCCATCATAGGGACAGTGATAAATTGCTGGCGTATCTTCGGCAAGTGAATCTGGGCACGCAATCCGTCTTCGTCTTTTTCTACTTGATACAAACATAGATGTGGGGCCTTGAGTAAATTTGGATTTTATATGCGGTGGCGTGAGAGGCACGCCGCGCCGTCGCCAGATATATCAAGATCGTCTGTCTATGTTTATTTACTTCTACGTGATCCCTCTGTTGTAGATTAATGACTTATGCATCAAATAGAATTAGATTTAGATACCTAAATCTTATTGATAAAGCTTTACCGCAAATCCTGCTTTTTTAAAATAATTTTGATAAATATTATTGGGGCACAAAGGGTGATCTTGTGAGGTGTGCCCGTTTGCTCCGAAAATTGCACATGCCTCACTCAGGTCTTCGATTTCATGATCCAATCGAATGTTTTACGTCGTTGTGATTCTTCTGACAAAGAACATAAAGTTCATGAACCATATTATAAAGATACATGCAACCTGCCTTCAAATAACAAATAATGTCAACACGATAATAAAACTTCAAATTCTTCGTTCTTTTTAATTTAAATATCAACACATCGTTTTTTATCGCAGGACGATAAATGTCAACCTTCTTTCTACCTTATTGCAATCCATTAGATAATCACTGTCGTTTCGTCAATTCTAAATCTTTATGCACAATTTATAATACATTGGTAAGTATAGGTATTTATTGGTAGTTAAAACACCAAGAACATCGATTTAAGTACCATTTTATATTAATTGTATGTATCAAAAACAACATTAAATAATAACATTAAAATCACACAGACACGTTAACTTATATATATTGCTTTATAACTGAAGACAATTTGGAGAACACCAATGTTTTTACATCTTTAGCAAATAAATAATCAACGTGATTAAAATTCGGATACGGAACTTGATAAAAATCCACCACATTTTGCAGTCTCTTCCGCAGAGCCTCTGTATCATCGTACGACACCAGCCAGTCGTTATCACTATAAAATATTGCAATTGGCGCAGTTATTTTCTCCACTGGATACTCTGGGGGTACCTTAGAACCGTACATTTCAAGATTTTTTGTTTCGCCATGATCAAACTTTCGAAATTTACCCGATATCACAGCCTGCGAATAGTGTTCAACTTGTTTAGTAGCCGCACCAGACGGCTGGTGTGAGAAAATAACAGGCAGTTGTGTAATATTCAACTGAGCAGCATCAAATCCACAAAACATAAACATAATATTACCACAAATGATTTCTGCGAGCTCTTCTCTACCACATATGCTTGGGCCGAAATGTTTCACTAAATCATTACTTGGGAAGAATTCGTAGAAACCCATTTCTTTTACAAGGGAAAATAACAGTTCCGGATGGAAAAGCGTTATGATCTTCAGAAAATTGAGAAATGGACTTTTCATATTCGGTATTGCAGTGGGAGCTGATAGTGCTACCATCAGAGATATTTTATCATTGTACGCCGGTACTTCGGAACCCATCACGAAGAAAGCTGTACTGCCCTGGGAGTGGCCTATGTAAATTAATTGTGTCTGATTTTTCGTATGTAATATATAGTCGATCATTGCTGGCAGGTCGTAGCGCCCGATCTCATCCCAGCTGAAGTTCCAAAATTGGAACGTAGAAGGCATTAGGGTCTCATGTGCCCTCGAATGTTTGTTGCCGCGAGCGTTTCCCATCCACACGTCATATCCTTCGTTAGCCAGTAAATAGGCGATGCCACTCTCCGTACCCGCAGTCACAAAGTCGTCGGCGCAGCCTAGCAATCCATGCATTAAAAATACGACAGGTCCGTCACTAGGGATCCTCACCAGGGTTACAATATACCCATCTTCGGTTTTAACTTTGTGTTCCTCCACAGGGTATCCATATTTGCATATTAACTGAGACACATTTAGATACACGTCTTCATTATTGAGGCCAGCTTTATATTGTTGTAAATCTCCATCTAGGATCCTTGTACTGTCAAACTGGTTAGAACTCTGAGTGAATTTGAGATAATTGTTAAATTCCTGAATGTCAAATAATTCACGATCACGCATTTCAAAGCTACGTGACCAGCAATTAGATAAAGGAACACTTAGTGTAGCAAATATAATTATTTTGATCATCTTGGTCACTACTCTCACTACTTACTTCGATTTCATGATAAAATAGACTACTAGCGTTAAACAAATCTGGATGCTATTTATATAGCTCCATATCTACATGATATTATAACAGGACTATACCAAAATGTTAGCTCGGTGGGTGTAGCCTGTAGTTAGTCGGGAAGTAAATCACCCATGATCGCGTAATCAAAATGCTAATACGGAATATAATGATCCAGATGAGGACATTTATGGAGACAAATGATAACTGTAGTAGACTCGTATTGAACCTACGAGTCATGATTCCGGACGATACCGATTAAATCTGCCATAAATAAGCATCTTTGTTTAGAGCTTACAATTTATTGTCACTTCTATTTAAATATTCTTCTGTTAACTGTAAACAAGAATTAATAGTTTATTTTTGGATTTATTTAGCCGAATTAATTTTAGATTTGAATTTAAATATTATAATCTGCCTATATCCATAATTTTTATTTATAATGATTTTATTAATACCTAATATTGCTACTGCCAGAAGTATGCTTGAATAGTGACGTGACACTACAACTGACTAGTTGCATAGTATTGAACTAACACTAAACCTCAAAAAGATTTATATTTTGACAAGGATTCATTTAATTATACACATGCATAGAAATGTTATTGATACAATAGTACCTAATACATCGATACACGCGAACTCGCGGTCGGGTTCTATATAGCTCTTTCAGCTGGTTCGTAATATGTCAAATCGATTCTTCTTCCTTTTTATTTAAACCTTATAACTTATAGTTACTAGATAACGTTTTATATTCACAGTACCTAACCTAGTAAGACTAGTAGCCTAGCTGCTGTGTAAATGGTAGCATAAACTCACTGAACAATAAAAAGCAAATGCCCGTAATATTTCGAAGTGTTGTTACGACTTGCCGCCGGCTTTTATTTTATAGGCGGTCCCCATAAATAGTCGACTTTTATCTCCCATACCACATAAAGATGCTTCTTACCCTACACAATCCTCCCGTAAATGGAAAAAAAAACATATGTATATCCTAGACTAGGGATTCCCGTTGATATACAATAGATTACTTTATAATATCTGAGTTCTCTAAATGATGTTGATAACCGTATCAAAATCTGAGGCTTATATAGTTTGAAAGAACAACGCAGCAGCACAGATACCTAATCACGAAAAGCTATTTAATTTATCATAATTTTGTTCAAGATACACATATACATATTAATAATACGTAAAACGCTTTTTTACCTATATTTTCGCGAATTCCATCCCACCTATATTCCCGAAAGGCCATCTTTGCTTTTTTACCTATATTTTCATAGTCGGGATATGGAGACATTTTATAAGGAGCTATTTTATTTCCATTTACGAAGCGCAATCACATGATTTCAAGTCCAACTGCTAGATAGAAAGTAGATCTTAATATAAATAAAATAATAATAATAATGCCCTGCGTGTTCTGTCAACACCACGTTCGAGGTTCTAATGGCCGCTAGTGATGGCGCCAAACACGTAGCCGAAGTCTGGGCCGAGTCCATTAGATTGCCATCGACACGCTAAGAACAAGTAGGTCTAGAGATGTTCTGACACTCAAGACCTGCTCTTTAGAGAACTGCTAATAGCCGGCCAATTCTGCCAAATTGCCCTGTTGGTGTTTTGGATCATGCTGACGGACTAATTACTATAATTAACCATACAATTATGTTTAATTACAGAGGTTTTTAAAACAATGACGATAAGTTACTACTTTAGTTACATGAATAGCACTGTGCCTTCATTAGTAATCAAATAGATTAGAAGAACTTCTCACTTGACCAATTTACACAGTAGCCTTTATTGAAAACTAGCTTCTGCCCGCGGCTTCGCCCGCGTGGATGACGGAAATTGCATGTTATTATACATATAAACCTTCCTCTTGAATCACTCTATTAAAAAAAACTGCATCAAAATCCGTTGTGTAGTTTTAAAGATCTAAGCATACATACTGACATAACGACAGACGCGGGAAGCGACTTTGCTATAGACTATGTAGTGATACGCTTAGGCATGTCTATGTAGGTACATGTAGAACTACGACGCTATACTAGCGTTAAATAAAAACAGTGCTAAATGGACGTAAAAGTCGGTAAAAGTCCGGTTCAGTACTTATCTAGCTTTGCCTTTTTCTTTGTTTTCAAACTCCATTAGCAAAGAAGTTCGAGCACTGTTAAACGGTTTAGCAACTGACCATTTGTCACAACAGTTTGACAACGTTCATCTTCTTTTAAAGACCTTTTTTTTAAGGCTGGGAAATCATCTAATGACTTCTCACGCTTTGGGTGGAGTGAGACTGAGAGAGTGTCAGACTCTTACTGACTAAAACCCATCCTTGTTCCTTCCGTAGCCCTTTATGTTCCAGGGATGCGGTAACCCTTTCGGACAATCCCGCTTACTCTTTCAAAGACATGGCGTGAAGTTTAAGAAACTGGTATGAAATACCTATTTATCGAGACTCGATGCAGCGACTACAATGTTCTACATCGTCGTCTAACTTGGAAGAATTTTCTAGAAAATTGCAACATCTTGCAGGAAAAACGAGCGTCATATCCGAACATTTTCCTTTTATCTTGGTGTTTTGCAATTTTTGCGTCGGGTTCTGGGTGATTTGATTTTCAGTGCAAAGTTAACTTTTTCACTGGAAGATATCTAAGTATAACTTAATAGTTTACAGAACTCTGTCGACAATAGTATTGTCATATAGTTTATATAAAAGTCGCAAAGTGGTTATTGTACCCATCATTATGAACATGTACATAATAAATATGTACATTGTTCTAAAGGTCGATTAGGTATTTCGATTTGTGTGAACAGAAATGTATGTTTTTTTGCGATTTTAGGATTGGTCCTTATATCACCATTTTGAATTGAGACAATCTGTTGCCGACCAAAAAAACGTCGTATACTATGTATTGTAGGTATACGTGTATGGATATTAAATCTACTTCAATGCTAATGGATCCTCGAGGTAATTATTTATTACAATGTTTCGAAACATTCGATAGAGCGCTTATTATTAAGTTTAATGCTGTTGTGGAACCTGTTATAATATTTATAATTTGGTTTCTGAAATACCTACATCTAAGATATACCGTTATTATATGTATATATAGCTTTAATAGAAGCTTCGAGACGTTTAAGGTCGAAAATCTCACTAAATGAGGGTTAAGTGAGAGTACGTTCGATCAAAAAAATTTGCATCATTAATTAAGGAAGAAGTGCCGAAAATCACTAACCTATAGATACCTCAATTCTTATTAGCAACGACTATTAATCTTCTCCACTTTACCACCTGGGGGTATTACGTGTCATAGAGTGAGCATTCAGCCTAATTGAACGGTGTCAAGTGGCGCGGATATAAAGTTACACGGATTGCTGCCACTTATAACGTCTTACATAAGAATCTTCTACTGATTTATACAATATGGTAAATACCTACCAACATTTTTAAGGAAGTAGATAATTCATTATTCTTAATAATACCTAACTAATGTGAAGTATAATTTTAAAAAATCTAGATTTATAATCACAAGGATATCAAAAGGAATCAAGCTGACAAATGTTGTCGTGACAACCGGTCAATCGTCTATGTAGGAGAGTTTTAGGGTGAATTTCACCAATGAAGCTGATCGAGATCAGCACATAAACCCCGTTTAAAGGCTGTCAATGTCGTTAAGTTCTGAGAACCATTGACACTGGCAGGTCTAAATCGCGTTCAGTTTCATTGGTGAAATTGGCACTTAATATGATAAAATGAATGACACGTTTTTTCTTGCCCCATGACATGAGATAAAAATCCAGAAATTACTGCAACGCGTTTGTTATTCGGCGATAACTGTTAAACTTGTTCAATAACAAATAATTTATAAATACCTCAATCCGGCCTTAATTGTACCGATGAAGGTTGAAGACCTCCACAGAGATGGAAAGGAATCATTAATCAACACGTTTGCACTAATAAAAGATGGTTTCTAACTAGTTCAACCCAAAATCAACAGTTTTCTTGGTAGTTCGTTTGCAGGTAATTAATGGCCTTTTACACAATGGCCCACGATCGGCTGCTCGGTCCGCTCAAGGGAATAGGGATCCATCAACTGACTCCGTAATCTATCACGGGACGTTGAAGTATGTCCAACATCGGTTATTTTGTTTGAAATTAACTTACGTCATTGTAGTATTTTTTTTTTCAAAACAAGTAGTTGAGATATGTAAAACTTTAACAGAAAAGGTGTGTATAACTATAAGGTGACAAAATAAACAATTTCCTTGAAGATGTTTTTTACACCGGGCATAAAAGGCTGTACGGATTTGGATGCAATTTGGAACGTAAGAGACCCTGCCCATACATTTGAAAATGATTTTAATAAAAAATGTATACTATAAATAAAGATTAGATTGTTTGTTTGTTTGCATTGAATTGGCTCCGAAACTACTGAACCGTTTTGAAAAATTCTTTCACTGATAAGAAGCTACACTATTCCCGGGTGACATAGGGTATATTTTATTTTCAAAAAAATTGGGCTCCTTATTAAAACTCCAGTAATGTAACAGTTGCCGACATCCACGCGGACGATGTCGCAGGCAGAAGCTAGTTACAATATAAATTAAATAGGTATGATTTTGAGTAGATTTCCACTTCATTTGCATTGCAGCGACGGATGTAAATAAAAAGACATGACATAGTTTGTTATTCTAGCGTATTTGCTCACGTAAACACAGTCCACGGACGCCCGACGTAATCCTTTCAAGTAATAATTCCAATGCAACTCAGTTTCCGGAACAGAATCTCCACCTTCCGACCTACTTTTCGATGAATCTACTTTGAAGTCAAAAACGAGTAGGTAAACTTTCTGCCTAGATAGGTAAATGTGTTCCACCTTCGGCTCGTCTTCACTTGCCTTCGCGAAATGAGACCAAACTAACCTCATTTTCATAGAGCAAACTTTGCATCGGGTTCGATTTTAAAGATTCTCTACCAATTTATGACTGTCAGTTTAATTATTTTTTATGGAATATCGACACGGAGAGGTCTTGTACGTTGTTTGGATGCGCTGATAGCGTTCAGTATAATTTAAATTGTCACTTACTTAATTAAAATTTTAGTGAACAATTTCTTTGTTCACACGTGGGTAATTTATTTCTCTTTTTATTAATTGATTCTACTCGTGATTATTAGACCCCGCTATTTTGTAAAAATCTCACTTAAGTGGAGTGAATTTCGTTCATCATGTGGAATAACAGCTCACTCCACCTCAATTGTCACGGTGAGATTATTAGGTACGGAATAGACTGGCGCGGCAAGGCTCTACCTGTGTCAAAAAGTGTAATCACGAAGTTACAAACTTTAATTAAGTATTCTTTCTTTCCTTTCGAGTGGTTAGTGACTAACCTAGTATCAGATTTTATGCTGCTCATGGGCCTCTGACTTAGCGATACGTACTGTTGAGAAATATCTCTGAGATATTTAATTTGGCTTTCGCAAAGGTAAATCCACCACAGATGCGGTACAAGATTTGCTTAACAATATAGTCCATAACCTTGACAAAAACAAAAGGGTATTAACTATGTTCATAGATCTTGCGAAAGCATTTGACACCGTTCCAATTTCTATGCTCTTACTAAAACTGGAAAGGATTGGTGTCAGGGGCTTGCAATTGTATCTCTTCCGAAACTATCTCTCGGACCGCGCTCAAATGGTGAGTATAGATACCCATAAAAGCGAAGAGCTTCCCATCTATTACGGAGTGCCCCAAGGAAGCATATTGGGTCCGACACTTTTTCTAGTTTTTATAAACGACCTATGCAACCTGAACATTACAAATGCTAAGATGGTAACTTTTGCAGATGACACTGCCATAACCTTTGTTGCTGACACCTGGTCGGAGCTCGAGCACATTGCACAGTCTGGTTTCAACAAAACCCTAAATTGGCTCTATTCTCACTCACTAACACTCAACACCTCCAAAACCAACTTTATCACCTACTCAATAAGTCCCACCACTCAGCCAAGATTTCCTGTATTAATTAAAGCCCACAAGTACAGGTGTCTTCAAGGAAATACCTCTTGCCTCTGCCCATCCCTAAATGTAGTCGACCATATCAAATATTTAGGAGTACATATAGACAAACACCTTAATTTCAAATCCCAAATTAATCAACTTACCAGTAGAGTCCGCAAGTTAATTTATATATTTAAAACCCTCCGAAGTGTCGCGAACCCAAATGTTATACGTGTAGTTTATTTTTCCCTGTGTTTATCTATTGTTACATACTGTATCACTTGCTGGGGTGGTGCTGCGAAAACTATACTAAAACCACTCGAGATTGCACACAGAGCGATACTGAAAGTAGCTACTTCAAGACCTTTCATGTTCCCTACTGATCTATTGTATAGTAGTTGTAATGTTCTTAACGTTCGACAACAGTTCATCCTTCAAACAGTTCTCCTACAGCACCGTAAAACCCCTTATAGAATAGTTACTAAGCGTAGGAAAGATTTAATTTGCACTCTTCCACAAGTACGCACATCATTTGCACGTAGATTTTCCTACTGCTTAGGCCCGACTCTGTATAATAAATTTAACAAAATCTGCTTGATCTACGGGCTATCTAACTTTAAGTGTAAAAAAAATCTACGTTCATTTCTTCAAAATAAAAGCTATAATGAAATAGAAAATTATCTCAGTAGATGTCAGTGACAGTGACAGATCAAATATTACCTCACTCGACTTCAACCAAAACGAACACATACTCTCTCTTTTACTCCATCACATACACACTCATACACACGCACATACCACTTACACACATACAATCACACACACACATACACACTTGCACGTTTTCAATTATATGTAGTATAAAAAATAATATTGTACTAGTTTATTGTAACTTTTGTAAGGGAAAGGGACTGTTAATCCTTAATACAGGTTATTCTATAACCTAGCTAGGAAAGCAGAACTTCACCCACCAGATTGTGATTGACATGGTACAAACCTGTATGTATAACTCTGTGTATGCCTCATGTAGGTACTACAATCTCCTTTTTATGAAATAAATTATTATTATTATAATTTACTGCTAAGTAAGTATAAGTTTCAATCAGTCGATAGTAGTTCTACATACAGATTAGTGCAAGGTTTCAAACAATAACATCATCGCATATCTGTATTTCCCGAAGGGTAAGACAGAGGAGTAACTACAGTAGGTACATCCACAATTCACCAGTTATGTTTAATTCCCTTGTTATAGAGGGCGAACCTTTTGCCAATTACCGGGCAGAACTCCTGGCCTCGGGCGGTAAGAAACCCAGATAACAATGACTTGGGAATTGAACCCAGAACCTCGAGCGCTTCCGACCACTAGACCAATGTCCAGTTACCACAAAACGCAATTAAATCAGTTTAAGTATATGTATACAAATAAGCAACTGTGATCTATTTTATTTGTTAAGGTATTTATTGTTAATGTGCCCTTTTTACAAACAAACGATATTATTATTATTATATGCGCTGCGGAGCTACGATTCCAAAAAACAAACAAAACACATCTCCAAATGGTAGGTCCCTTCTCGCAACAACCCTTATTTAGGTATGAAGAAATTAGGTATGAAGAATTATGTTTATCTCGTTTATTTTATAATTAAGGGACCTAGATGGGTTTTTTACGCTTGGCTCCTATTGAATAATTAAATGCTTTACACAACACCACCTTACCATTAAAAATAATTAAAGCTATTACGCTACAAATGCTGGGTCCACCCACTACCTGTTAAGCGGGATTGTCCGAAAGGGTTACCGCTACCCCGGAACATAAAGGGCTACGGAAGGAACATGGATGGGTTTTAGTCAGTAAGAGTCTGACACTCCCTTCCGCTCCACCCAGAGCGGGAGCAGTCATAGGATGATTTCCCAGCCTTAAAAAAAAAAAACCCACTACCTGTGAATACCCCCTTTCTATTAAACTTATTATATCAGGTGAATAGTTACACACCGATTTCTCTCTTTCAATCGTCACAAATTTGACTTTTAAAAGAAGAAGACAAAGCGATGTTTAATTACACAGACGCTATACAATATACGTATATACGTTTATTAGTAAGTTGTAGGGAATCTAATAGACTTTAATAAACAAATTACCATTTTTTAAACTCGATCTTTTCGAAGAACAGCGTTCTTAAAAAACATTGATATAAATATTGTTTCGCATTTGGCGAGCGGTCTTTAGCGATGCTCCTGCCATCTGCTGACCCGGCCAGATTGCTTAAAACGGGGCTAAAGTCAAATTGGGTAACAACACGCCTGGCTGGATTGTCTGAATAGCGCATTGTCAACGTTGAAATTGTACCCGATGTTCATATAATATCAGGTTGAATTCAATTTTAATCATAATCTGTATTTTCCAACAGAATAATATATTTTGATATTTAATTGAACCAAAACCGTAGGTAGGATTGGTACTGAAATCATTGAAATGATGAACAGATTTGTCAGCTGTCACATATTTTCAGCAGCTGTTGTGCGTTACCTGTGTAAAAAAATAAGTATTTTTATTTAGGTTTTTTTTTCTTTAAGGTTGGTCAAAATATCCGTGACTTTCCTTACTGTTGTCCCCTTTTTTAAGTAGATACCTATGTTTGTCTCTTCAGCAGTCACAACAAGTTGCAAACAATGGAAATTACTCTCACTGTTTTTCCTTAAATTTAATTCGACAGAAATATTTCCCGTTTGAAATTTTCCTCCTTTGCTTACAAAAGAACTCACGTTTCTAAATTGTGCCAGTAAATTGCACTTTACTTTTTTAATTACATGAACATTTTTATATAATGTGACACGGTATTTCATTAAAGCTAATACGAAAGTGATGTATTTTACTTGTTGTGATTTGATATGCTTGATTTCAGAGATGCATAACCTTATTGTAAACTCCCACATAATATGCTTACACTTCAGACTAAAGAGAACGAGAAAGTAGATAGTCTCCAGTTCTTGTAAAGTTTATTTAAATTGCTAGAATTTCCTGCAAGATGAATAGTTATAGAACTGAAAATCCAATTTCCGTAATTGAGAACTTTCTGAATCCAGTCGCAATCTCATCCGGGTGTCACCACTGCGAGGATCGCCCAGAGGACACGGTAGAGCACACGGTGCAAACCTGCCACGCTTGGGCGGAGCACCGCCATGTCCTCGTAGAGGCGATCGGCGGCGGCGACCTCTCGCGCCCGGCCCTGGTGCAAGCCATGGTCCGGGGCGAGAGGGAGTGGGAGGCAGTCACCTCCTTCTGCGAAAAAGTTATGCTCGCGAAGGAGGTGGCGGGATGGGAGAGAGAAAGGTCGTCCCATCCCAGCCGCCGCAGGAGACGCCCCGGGCGTCGGGAGCCACGTGACGACTCCCGGCCACCGTAGGCGCGGGCCTGCGGATGGTGAGTAATGGGTGACTCACCGTCCGATCAGCACCAGACCCGTGCCGTACGGCGCGTATATGTTCCACGCGCGCCTCAAAGAGATGTCAGCATATGAAGGGGCCCCTCAGGGCCAAGCCTGCCGGGTAAGCGGGATTGTCCGAAAGGGTTACCGCTACCCCGGAACATAAAGGGCTACGGAAGGAACATGGATGGGTTTTAGTCAGTAAGAGTCTGACACTCCCTTCCGCTCCACCCAGAGCGGGAGCAGTCATTGGATGATTTCCCAGCCTTAAAAAAAAAAAAAAAAAAAAACAAAAAAAAAAAAAATTCGCAATCTCATCTCAGCGACCATCAACGTAAAAAACCTGTCACAAGTAATAACTTTACTTACGATTACGAACTTAGCTTTACGATTTTAGGATTACTTACCTACTGGTAAGTAGGTAGATAAATCAGAGGCATATTTGAAAGATTGAGACATACATCCTACCTCGCGACTTAACTAAAATCAAATACCGCGTGAGTGCGGCTGCGAGACAAGCGCTATGGTTTGTATGAATTTTTACATACAAAATATACTCAGATTAAAAGGCACCTAGGTGCAACTTGACGGGGTGTGTCTAAAAATATAAATGTTGGCAAACTCTACTTTGTTCATTTTAAAAATCATTATCGTATTATACCACTTCAGTTTTTACAGAATTCCTTATCATGGAAACACAAATTTGCGGTTTTATAATTTTGATAAACTTTTTATACTGCACGTATTGCATTTCCAATGAAATAGTGTTACGCGATTTCGGAATCGATCCTGTAGCAATTCTGAAAGAATTTGCAGCAGTCATAGATATTCTAAGTGGTCCAAAACCAGCTCACAATGAAGATGCTGATCTAAATATAACTCAGTTGATGCGTAAATACGGCTACCCGGTGCAAGAACATTATGTGGACACCCATGATGGTTACATTCTTACGATGTTCAGGGTCGAGAGCACTGGCCCTGCAGTTCTGCTGATGCATGGGTTGCTGATGAGTGCTGATGATTGGGTGACCGCTGGGCCAGACGACAGCTTGGCTTATCTGCTAGCATCGGCAGGTTACGATGTCTGGATGGGCAATGCTCGAGGAAATAAACACTCTAGGCGACACGTGAGCATGTTACCAGACACTCAAAAATTCTGGAACTTCAGTTGGGATGAAATAGGCCGCTATGACTTGCCTGCTATGATTGACTACGTCCTTAATACTACTAGAAAAGAAAAAATTGCGTATGTTGGGCATTCGCAGGGTACCACAGCTTTCTTTGTCATGTGCTCAGAGAAACCGGATTATAATGAGAAAATTACGACAATGATCGCACTGGCGCCTCTAGCTTGGACGTCGCATATCAAGAGCCCATTAGCCAGGATGGTCGCTCCCTTTAATTATTACGACATGGCACTCGTCAAAATGTTTCAAATGTATGAAATCTTACCAAAGCCTGTAACGCATTTTTATTCTAAAACTCCTCTGTGTGAAATAGGCAATGGTATAATGTGCATCACGATTGTGTTCTGTTTTTGTGGATTCGACTATGAACAATTCAATAAGGAGAATTTACCCGTGATTTTTGGGCACATGCCCTCTGGCGCTTCCATGAACCAATTTACACATTATTTACAAAACATGATGTCACGATCATTTAGAAGATATGATTATGGCGAAGAGAAGAATCTAGAAGTTTATGGATCCCGTAAGCCTCCGAAATATTCAGTGAAGAACGTTACGGCTCCTGTTGCTCTCTTCTTTAGCGACAACGATTGGTTATCTGGTGTAGAAGACGTTAAAACGTTGAAAGACAAGCTACCGAACGTTATAGATTATTATCAGGTGCCTTTCAAGAAGTTTAATCACATCGACTACTTATGGGCGAAGGATTCTAAACGTCTTGTCTACGGTAGAATTTTAAAATTGCTCAGATTCGAACCAAACACAACACAACAACCTGGAGACGTGATAGCATTTTGAAGAATTATATTTTAGTAAAAACTGATATAAATTATCTATAAATGTGTGTATGAATCGTGTGTGGTGAAGCTTCTACAGGGATAGGAGGTTTCCAGGTAAGGTAGAGGTATTTAAGGCTCTGCGGCCTCTTCGGGTGACGAGATCCGTACCTGCCTCACAGAGGTACCCTATAAAATACTGTGTGAACAATTATTTTTATTTTCAAGTTCCTACAGAAATAAAAGTATGTCAGTTGGTGAAAGGGTCTCAACCTCAGTTCTTATTTTGTTACCCAACTCATCGCAAAGTACCTCTAGTAGGTATCTAATTTAGAACAAACAGCTGTATGTATTGATATTCTGCCCAATCACACTGTTAGGGATGAAGCAGAGGTCATTACAATACATTGCCCAAACAGCACTTCCCGTAACCACACAGAACATACAAAAATGAATTTAATTTCGTAATCGGGTACTTTTCATAGAATCCAAAAAAACTGGCCGCAGAAGAAATTTAATACACTCAGAGTTTTTGCACCGACTGTCGAAGCAACGCGGCTGCGATCAATAGGTATAAACTATAACAGCTCCTAACTACACACAACATCGGGCAACAAAACTCATTATCCACTTGAACGACAAATGGTTAACGAGTTTAGCTCCCTAGATAGTACCTAGTTATCTGAAACGTTTTAGATATTTCACGACTCCACGAACCGCGATAGAATGTCAGTCACGAATTCCTGTGACACTCAGCGGATGCGAAATTTAAGGGGGAAGCGCCAGGGTATCCCGCGGTGTCAGGCTGTCAGGTTGTATGTTGATTTCACGAAATTCAATTCAGGTTGTGTACAACCTGAATTGAATTTCGTGGGCTAACCTGTAGCTTTCACCTTAAATACAGAGCTCTTGTTTTTAACGGTTTACTCTCAACACGGCAATTAGTAAGTACCTACCTGTCACTTGAATTAGTGCAGGAGACTAGGGCTTAAGCCCACTGGCGCTACAGCACTGCAAGGGATTTATATTCGACGAATAGGAATACAATTTAAAATCACGTCAATAAAACTGAAATTTCAATGACACAACTTGTTTAGCACAACGCAGATTTAGTTTTAAACCTACGATGATTATTATTGAATTTCAATTTTATTGTTTCAAGGTGTAAAATTAGATTATCTAATATTATGCGTTCTCCACGAAGTATCTGCCAAATAATAAGTAAGTCTCCTCTCGTCTCGCTATTGTTATGAAATACAGCTAGATACATAGATAGATAGGTACTAATGTATCGAACTATCGAATAAAGACATTATGTGCAGTGTAATCGACTTTTGTCTCCTACCAACCTACCTACCTTTGCCTTTTTTAAACAATTAATCACAATACATAGAAGAAAGAAAGAAAAAATGTTTATTCAGCACAAACAAGACGCGAAAACACGCGTTTGCGATGTGCTGCTTTTTTTATAATTAAGTATTGGCGAAGTGATTTCCCACAGTAAGTGCAGAGCATTTTCATACAAAGAAGGATCAGCGAAATAAAAAACCTATTTTGGTTCATTCCATTGAAGTTTTTCAACACTACAATCTTCAGAATATGATAAGGCGCCTAGAGATAATCTGGGTAACATTCAAATTAGAAAGGTACCTAATGTTACCTGACCTTTGTCAACAAACCCAACTCAATCACGCCACATCTTTAACGTTCCGTTTTCAAACGTAATAGATTCAGTTATGGCCGGCTTCCAAACTGCCTTCTACTTGTTATTAATTACCGCCAGGCGCCAACCGTCACGCTATGCAAATTAATAATTATTGTAAACAATAACGGCGCTTCTGTGTGTGACAGCCACTGTGTCGTGTCACACAAAGTCACAGTATTGCAATTGTGCCAACGAACGCGACGCTTGTATCGGCAAACTGTCCCGCTGTCTGTAGTGCTGACAATTCCGTATGCTGTCGATGTTTGGAAAACTTTTCCTACAAAGTACAACAGCCAGTTAGTACAATAGCGAAGTAATAAAACAACAATATCGTACCTACATGAGTATCAAATTCATAACACGGACAATGTAGGTAGTTGTTTTCAGCTAGGTAGATACCAGCTAACCTACCTATTCACCGAGTGTCCTGCTTTGGAATTGGCATCTGGCGTCATCTTTCTGAGTGACCGACCTCTTTCTTTTTTTTGAGGGCGGGAAATCATCAAATGATCAGTCCCGCTCTGAGTGGAGCCGAAGGGAATGTCAGACTCTTACTGACTAAAACCCATACATGTTCCTTCCTTAGCCTTTTATGTTCCAGGGTAGCGGTAACCCTTTCGGACAATTCCGCTTACCCTCTTAGGCGCTTCACATGCAGACATCTCTTTGAGGCGCTCGTGGAACACGTACGCGCCGTATGGCATGGGCTTGGTCCTGTTCGAAGGGTGAGCTAGTTATTTTTATTTAGGTAGGTACTTAGATGTGTAAATATTAGATTTATAATGGAAACCAAATGTGTGGAAACGAGCGTTATTCCTGCCGACAAACTGTTACGCAGTTTGACAAGTTTAAAAAAAGGTGTAAAGTGTTTGGTCCAAATAAATGACTTATATGAGAGCTTTCGGATTTTTCAAATTATTTTTTTCATATAGGTAGGTAGGTACACGAGAATGATGATTTTCTTACATAAGGTCAAATTGGGCAATGCAACTCTTCCCTGGATTCTAGAAGTTGGCCCAAGATGAAACATGTTGCCCAAACTTGAAACCATTGGTAATTCACAGATCATTTCGTCAATAGTATCTTTTACTACGGCAATTGGCTTCAAAAAAATCTGTCGCGGTAAAAAAGACCTTAAGAGAAAAATAATAGGTACTGTTAAATCGATTACAATAGTTTTATTTTTAATCGATTGCAGGTTACTATTATTTTCATAGGAATCTAATGTGTAATAAGGATTTTTCATTAAATAAATATATTTTAATTTTACTATACGAAAAGCTCCTCTTTTTCATTTTCTTTTTCAATGCCTCCTAACTATTATCCTTAGCTCATTAATCTATTAAGTCACACTTGTGTCGAATTTCCAAAATCTGCAGATTTGACTGCTCAGAAAATCTCATAATGATCAACTTAGTTAACTATCTGCACTAAACCCTCATACGCACTAGCGGTAAACCGCGGGGGCGGCTTACCGCGCGGCTATTTTGTGGCGGTTATATGCGTACGAACACAAGCGGTTGCATATTAAAAAGTGGCAAGCCCCCTCCGCGATTAAAAGCTGGGCATAGAAAATCTAATGATTAAGAACCGACAGTGGCACGTGTCAGTCAAACTAACAAGCAATAATCTTTAAGTAGATTAAACTTTTTTCGGAGGCCTACTAAATTTCGTCTCGAACTCGAATAACGAGAAATTTTATTCTATAGGTCGCTGAAACTTGTTAGCTTTGGACGAGGTATTAAAGAGGTATATTACAATATTGATTATATTGTACCAACTGTAAGTTGAAAACTGCACTCACTTCTATAAAAAATTGTTGAGAGATGTGTTTCAATCAAGCAGTGGAGGGGTGTGCAGTTTGAAATCAGACAATCTCTTCTTACGTAATTTCAGTGATTCAATAATAAAAACTTCGAACCCAAAATGAAGAATCCAAAAACACAAGCTGGTAGCACCTACCACAAATATAAAAAAAAATGCATATTCAACGTTTTAATTTTCCCTGCCTCGTGTTTCTGATTTTTGCGTTTTTGCGCAATACAATTTTTGTTATAACAAAGGTTTTTACTGTGGTTACTGGTTACACTGCTTCGGTACCATACAGTAACGGGGTGAATAGGGATGCCGGGGTAAATCTAGACGAAACTTTAAAAGGGTCTTTAGCAATGAAACAATATAGCTTGTTGCCAACAAGGACATTTATAATATTTAAAATCCCTTTTAAACTTTCTTCCCAATTCACCCCCGCATCCCTATCCACCCCGTTATACGGTAATGACTATTATTTAAACTAACGATTTATAAATAGAGACATGTTTAATGAGATCTTTTGTAAGCAATAGTCATGAATAAACATTTACATAAACGAAACATACATTATCTACATTCACTTTGATTTTCAATCAAGTAAGCACAGGCAGTTTAGAGTACGCAGATGCCCGAGAAAGTTCCCTCGACGGACCTGTGAACGTTTCTATCTGTCAGTGTCAGACGTGTCAGACTCAGTCGTAACGAAACGTCAAGTTAAAACTGTAGTTACTGTAGAGTTCATAATGGGTTATCAATACTGATAAAGTTAACTCTTGTTTGCGCAAATAAAAACACAATTATTAGTGTAATCGAAGGAATAGTTGGTTTTTCAATACATTATTATGTCCAAGATACTAGTAAAAACGTGTTTTTATTCATTACCTAAAAAATTTAGCAGCCTTTCATCATACTGTTTAGTGAATTCAGTACAAGCGTTTTACGGAAAAATCCACCCTAAGGTATTATAATTGTTATCAATTTGTTTTGTTGTGTACTGCCAGTTTAAAATGCACGTTCCATGCTCTAGAAACTTGATAAAAGTTTGATAGGTTAAGTGAAGGTTGTGCCTTGGTTATTTTTGATAAATTTATTTTTGTGTAAAATATTACATTCCGTAAGTACATACATACCTGTATAGCTTAAAACTATTATTAAATTAATTAGAAGCACTTAGAAACGCGCGCGTATCAAATACGTACATAATTAAGTGCAATAGCTCTCATAGAAATATGTACAACCAACTTTTGTTTTTGATTGCATTATCTAGTTATCAGTCTGAGGTCAGCGTTTCTCCTTTATATTACAGTTTATCATTTGATAAAGTTCAGTGTGTATTCTTGTTTTGTAAGGATACAGTGTCTTCAAAAAGTTACCCACATTATTCAATAACCATAAATAAATTTATGTTAAATTAAAATTAGTTAAACATTCTAATAGAGAAACAATTAAAGGTTCTTAAAAAAAGTTTCATTTTAAAGGCTGTGGTAATATTTCAGACTAATAATAGAGTAATAATTAAAGGTTCTTAAAAAAAGTTTCATTTTAAAGGTTGTGGTAATATTTCAGACTTCCTATTTAAATAGACAAATACATAGCAGTCCAACCATGAGTAACTCAATAATGAATGGAAACCTGTGGGACACGGACCCTGAGCTGTTCGCCATCATTAAACATGAGAAGGAACGTCAGAGAGCTGGACTGGAGATGATTGCTTCTGAGAACTTCACTTCTCTACCAGTATTGCAGTGCCTGAGCACATGTCTGCACAATAAATATTCCGAGGGCATGCCCAACCAAAGGTAAATTTTCTTATAACATAACCCGGAAAACACTTAACCATGTCTTTAGCGCAACAACTTTTTAGAAAGTTATTAATGATTTTTTACCAAAAAGGTTTCATATATCTTACTAAGAAAATTAGTTTTATTACAGGTATTATGGAGGCAATGAGTTTATTGATGAAATTGAACTCTTAGCACAAAAGAGATCTCTTGAGGCTTACAGAGTCAGTGCAGAGGAATGGGGAGTCAATGTGCAGCCTTACTCAGGTACTACTTGCATTTTTTTACACATAACTGAATTTAATTACATTATAAACTTGCTCAAACTAAATTCGAACTTATACAAAGATAAAAGTCATTTACGACTATTTGCATTGTAGTTTGGTATTGTGGGTTTAAATTTGTTACTAACAATATAATTAACAAACATAACACAAAAATTTCCTGAAAAATACCTGCAGTATTGTCTTAGCATTAGGACGGCCCATTGTGTCACACTTTGTTAAATGTTCTAAATCGGTAATTTTTAAGATTATTCTATTCTATTCTCATGGAATTACGTA
This sequence comes from Hyppa rectilinea, assembly GCA_951799385.1. Taxonomy (NCBI): domain Eukaryota; kingdom Metazoa; phylum Arthropoda; class Insecta; order Lepidoptera; family Noctuidae; genus Hyppa; species Hyppa rectilinea. The sequence goes on along the minus strand of OX637309.1, from coordinate 7,047,446 downwards.
GTTTACAGCCAGTTACAACATAATGTACTTGAGATAATCAACATAAACGATTCATGTATTCTAATTACTGATACCTTGAACTGTTGCGAACAACAGGTTCCCTTATCAAATGTTTTCTGTTGGAGGAGAGAACTTATTGAGTACCTACTTTATAAAATATTATGTTAACTATGTATTTGTTGAATTACTTGAGTTTGTTTTATGGGGGAATTCCCATTTTAAACACTTAATAAGCCAAAGCCAGGGGGATTGAAACATGCTGGACTCTTAGCAACTAAAACCATTTAGGAGTCATATTTACCAGTTATCGTCTTACTCCATGAACCTTAAGTTCATGGTGCCTTTCCACCATCCTATTCATCCCACTATTGAGGGCAGATTTCACCAATGAAACTAAACGGGATCCGCATCTAAACTGCTTTTAAGAGCTGTAGGCGTCAGCATCGTTGGGGATTATTGAAACTGACAGCTATTGAACGCAGTTTAAATGAGCTGATCGCGTTGAGTGTTGTTGGAATTGACTGCTTGTATGTAGGTACTATTATTTACTTTGAGTAATATTGTTTTGCCAGGATCACCAGCTAACTTCGCAGTATACACGGGTGTAGTAGAACCTCATGGCAGAATCATGGGATTAGACCTGCCTGATGGTGGTCATCTCACCCACGGCTTCTTCACTGCCACCAAGAAGATATCTGCCACTTCCATCTTCTTTGAAAGCATGCCATACAAGGTAAAATGAATGATTTTTAATCTAGTCTAATTTCTCTTTTTGTATTATACAGGGTGGAATTTTGTAATGCCACCTGGAGGGAAAGTACTCTTAATACTGTTGATAGAAAATTTTACTCAAAGAAAACATTCCTTTATTTTTGAATAAGTAGAAAGAAAACTGCATTCAAAGATTTTCTAAAATTCGCTTGCTACACCCGGGAATCGAACCGACTAAAATCTCTAAGTTTTCTTCCTATTTAAAAATAAAGGAATGTTTCCTTTGAGTAAAATTTAATATCGACAGTATTAAGAGTACTTTCTCTCCAGGTGGCATTACAAAATTCCACCCTGTATAAAATTCGCCGTTCAATCGATCGTGACGCAAATATTAAACAAATCGTAACATTTCTTAATTAGCAGTTTGTACGGTAATTAAGAACTACCGCAATCATAAAACTTAAAAAAAAAAAATAACATATAGGTACGCAGTGTAGCATAGTTGCCAGGCAAACATTATTAATAGGTACCTACCTACTCAATATTAATTTTTGACGAATCGACACGCCGCGTATAATTGCGCAACAACCAACAACAGCACTTTCAGTTTCTATAGAGTCGTGCTGTAAATAATCTAATCGACTGGTTATTTTATTGTTGTATTATTTGCACTGATAAGCAAATGTAATGTAATACGCAACAGTCGTCGGTCACACCCGCAATCTTGACGTAATCTGGACAAACATTTTCTCTAGCTCATGACGAAGTTACTTGACGGTGACCCGTGAACTCCAGCCAGTTCAATTGTTGTTTGCGTTCTGTAGATAAAAATAACGTAATGATGTGATGTGACCCTGGAGTACGAGAAAACAGATAAATGATAATTCAGAACAAGGCTATAACATTTAAACTTACTGTTTTAAAAATGTTAGCTTGTAACCGTAATGGCACTATTCCACCAATGTGCGGCACTGTGCGACTCTACTTACGGCACAAATGTTTCTTTCGGTGGACCCACTCAAGTAAACATTTACAAATGTGCTGCAATGTACGCTTACAAAAATTACGTATATTATGACAGTGGAAAAATATCTGCAGCTCAGTACGAGCACTGTTGGAGTTCAGCACAGAATGTTTGTGATCACAATTTTGGTGGAATCGGACCTTAATAATAGTAGGTACCTAGTTGTAAGTCCCAGCTTAATTAAAAAAATGGCCACTCCATTTTGGTTTACTCGTTTGTTAGACATCCGGCGTATCTCCTTAATTTATTCAAATAATTATTTTCATCCAAGGACCTAACACGCCACGCGACTCTATAAACCTCTAGTTAAAGATATTAAATTAAAACTTTTGTACTTAGGTGGACCCTAAGACAGGTCTGATCGACTACGACAAATTGGCGGAGACAGCGAAGCTCTTTAAGCCTCGTTTAATCATCGCTGGCATAAGCTGCTACTCTCGCTGCCTGGACTACAAGCGCTTCCGTCAGATCGCTGACGAGAATGGCGCGTACTTGATGGCTGATATGGCCCATGTTTCTGGACTTGTTGCTGCAGGTATGATATTCTGATGATGAGTTACTTTATTTACTAATTATACTCTTCCTAACCGGGATTACGGCGTGATGTTATGTTTTATACTGTTCATAAAGTAGGACGCCTTCGGGCTAGATGGAGCGACGATCTACGCAGGGTAGCCGGTAGTGGCTGGATAAGACTTGCCGAGAATTGAGCTGAATGACGTGGAATTGGAGAGTCCAGAGAACAGTGGGCCACTACAGACTGATGATGATAATGATGATAAAAAAATATTGAATGTAATTAGTCTAACGTATACTTGGTAATTGGCTCGACCGAACCCGCAACCTTGAGCCCGACAAGCGAATCGCTAATTTTAAAATCGAAACTATAAGGCTTATTATAGTTTGATAAAATGAAAACAAAATATTATATTTCCAGGTATAATTCCCAGCCCATTTGAATACTGTGATATCGTGACAACAACCACTCACAAGACACTGCGTGGGCCGCGCGCTGGTGTCATCTTCTTCCGCAAAGGAGTTCGGTCCGTGAAGGCCAATGGCCAGAAGGTCATGTACGACATCGAGAGCAAGATCAACCAGTCCGTGTTCCCTGGACTGCAGGGCGGCCCGCATAACCATGCTATTGCTGCCATTGCCACCGCTATGAAGCAAGCCACCACCCCCGAATTTGTTGAATATCAGAAACAGGTGAGAAACCAAAGTTATGTGTACAATTGGATTCAGCCCGATTACTGAGAAATAAATTCACACATTACCTATAGTTTTATAGTTAGTTGATTACTAGACAATTATTTAAACTAGTTTTCATTATTTATATATTATATTATATTTAAATTTAAGGCGATGGCGAGAAGGGCTTTAACAAGCTTTAATTGTATGAACAAAATGTTACATTATGTTTGTGAATAATAACAAGTTGACGTCGTGATGTGAGCAAAATAGGCTGGCTCGCGCAGTTACAAACTGGCGAATTGTAGGAATACTATGTGTGCACCTGAAGGTACACCTCTGCCTGACCCTTCGAGAAATACAGGCGTGATGTTATGTGTTATTTTGCTTGTTCATTCTTGATTTGCAATACCCTTTTTCTTCTTTCCAGGTGGTAAAGAACGCCCAACGTCTGTGCAAAGGCCTGATGTCCCGTGGTTACGAAATCGCAACTGGCGGTACCGAAGTGCACCTAATTCTGGTAGACATGCGCAGTGCTGGCTTGACCGGCGCACCGGCTGAACGCATCCTGGAGCTCTGCAGTATTGCTTGCAACAAGAATACCGTGCCCGGAGACAAGAGCGCGCTACATCCAAGCGGCATCAGGCTTGGTAAGCTAATTACATTAATTACACCTTTAAAAACAGCAACTTGGACCTCATCTCTCTTAAATGCCTACCTACTTAAAAAAGAAGACTGAGTTTGATATATATCCTATGTCAACCATTTTTTTTTTTGCTTTCTACAGGTACCCCAGCGCTAACCACAAGGGGCATGAAAGAAACCGACATTGACAGGGTAGTGGATTACATCGACAAAGCTCTGAAACTTGCCCAGGAGATCACCAAGGTGTCCGGTCCCAAGGTTGCTGACTTCAACAAAACAATTGAAGGAAGTGCAGACTTCCAGACAAAAATCAAGAACCTCAAGGAAGAAATTGAAAACTACAGTAGGACATTCCCCCTGCCTGGTTTTGAAACCTACTGATTATTTAACTACATTTGTATTGCGTTTTTGCATTTAATATATTGCTTTTTACTTTTTGTTTTATTAACTTTTAAGTGCCTTATTCGAATATTAGCATAAAATAGTATGTAAGAATATCCTACTTTATATAAATAAAATGTTGACGTAAAATTACTTGTATTGTATCATTCAAATCTTCAACCTCGTTTGGCTCTCACACATCAACATCATACTAATAAGTTATTTTATCGAGACGGGATTTCATGGTCAAAAAGTTGTATGAAATAAAGCGGCCGAGGAAGTCATGGGCTCAATGCCAGCGAAAACTAGGAGCACCATTTAGTTTTTATGTTAGTATTCGAAGCTTTTGCAATTATTTCATGAAAAAAACATTTTTGTACTATATTTCATTTGTTTTCGCGGGTTTTTCCCCACGGTGAAGATAGGAGACTAGTAGACTAGAGATAGTATTGGGTATGGAATTAGTATTAGACGTTATGGATATTGGGACAGTGGCCACGGTATTGTTAACTAACAGTGGCTTTCCTTGGAGTAATGGAGTTATGTTCTGTGTACCCGGCACAATCATAGACCTGAGACCAGCTGTGAGTAATGCGTAATGCGTCCAGGGAGTGCGAGTAATGCGTTGCAAATCCATTTTTAGTTTCATAATTCCTAAAAGATTGATACAAATAATGTATGGATAGTGACCGTCAATTTCATGGACTAGTGACATCTGCAGTGAGCAAGTGGCAGTTTTTATTTAAATATTTTTTTATCGAGAATTTTATGAAAAGCTTAAAAGCCAGTTGTCAAACTCGGATAAACCATAGATTTTATAAAAAAGTCTCAGTCATTCATTCATTTGAATGAAGTTCTTAGTCGTCATTCATTCTTTTATTCGTGAAAATTGGGTTGTTTTTGTGTCGATATCGCAATTAAACGTAATTGAGAAAGCAATTAAAAGGTGAAAATAAAATTAAAACACCGTTTACTCTAAAGATAGAACGGAAGAATTTATTAAACTCATTTGAAAACCTCAATAAGCGGCGACCTTGTCTACAAGAACGTATGTTATTTTGGTTGGCAGATTGAAGAAAAAGTGGATTATATCTTGTTTTGATAAACAGATTAATACTTGTTGTTCGAATGGCCTCAAGTATTTTATAAAAGTTTATCTTGATGGACCACCGCAAGGGCTAAATTCAGCGGTATTATGTATAAACTTGCGTGTGGAATACACCACCTGGGGATCAGGCGAGTTACTCCGAGCTCACCATGACTATGTATCCATCGTCTGGAATGGTAGCGACACCACAACAAGGGACTAGTCAAGTCACACAAAATGGAAGTACCACATTACCTCGATCACATCATCAAAGAACAGGTAAAATAATATGGCTTGTAGAATATAGCAAGCGTGAACTGTCATTTTCCTAGTTTAGAAAATATAAATATCTGGTCCTACCAATTATAAACATTTTGAAACAAAGTTACCTTAAAAGTGTCTGTACCCTAATTTCCCTTGCATTATATGAATGTGAATTCATGTTGGTTTCTTATTTTATCACAATGAAAGACAGCTTTGATGGCATTAGTCCTAAACTATAATACATTGGAAAAAACAAAATGAGAGTGTGTAAACTACCATAAAGAACCCTGAACAATTTCACAATACATTGCATTGACAACCCCTAGATGTAATCTGATGGTAGCCTGATACATTATTTTTTAAATGAATTTACAAGTAAAACCTTAGTTTTACATGTTTAACTTAATAGAAATATAACACTGTTTTAATTCATGAATTTCTATTTCACATTTTAGGAAGACCCCCAGCAGCACCTAAATCTTATGACTACTTATTAAAAGTATTGCTAGTTGGTGACTCAGATGTTGGTAAACAGGAGATACTGCAAGACTTGGAGGATGGATCTGCTGACTCACCATTTTGCAGTGGCAGTGGTAAGCTTATATTATTATCTATTCAATATTTATAAGCATAGGTGTATTGTTTTGATGCTAATCTAGTTATGAAGACACTAAGCCTCATTAAATAATGTTATTATGGCTCTGTGCCATAGCAAATACTTATAAAGAATTTAAAATATTCATCATTCTTGGACATGTGAAGTTAGTATATAGCGGGTACCTACCTGCTATATACATACTATAATATTATCTACCGTAGCCATAGCCTACCCATAGGTATATAACAGGTCTAGAAAACATTATTGTTTAAAAACAAATATTATCAATTATAAGTAGCATATTATTTTAATGGCTACTTGTCTAATGACATTATTTATTATGTTGTTACAACAAACATTACTGTATAATGGCAAGTAAGAGGATATCAAAAATATTTTAGAACAAACAAAAAGCAAACCATAAAATATTTTATGATGCATAGTTTATGTGTCAAGTAATGAAAACAAGCCATTCATACATTGAATTGAAGAAGGCAACTTAGACATTCATAATACTGGGGGAACTGAATTTGAACATAATGAAATATCATCATTCTTCTGGCCAGAAGCTCATAGCATAAATATTATCATAGCCACTGGGATATGGCCTACTCTCTGTGAGAGGGATTGGGCCATAATCCCCCATGCGAGCCCAGTGCGGGTTGGTGGATGTCCTCCAATTTTACAAACATTCAAAGGAGCCCATAATGTATCCTTATTTAATGGTGGTTACCACAATATGTCTTTTACTCTTAAATCCATACATCTCTATCGTCCCCTTCAGATTTTCCACCTGTCTTGCATCATCATTTTCCACAAAGTCTGTCTATTGTTTCCTTGGTCTTCCCCTAAACATATAACCCTCTAAATTCATACTACAAAGTTTTCTGATGACTTATTCCTCACTTTGTTTATGCCCAAATCGTGACACATGATTCTGTTAATAACTCCCATGTCTTTCCTTCAGGCCACAGTATAAAGTTTTATGTTCCTATTGTAAAAAAATGATAAATATTGTTTTCTTTTTCCAGCTTACAAGACGACAACAATCCTGTTGGATGGCAAGAGAGTGAAGCTGCAACTATGGGACACGTCGGGGCAAGGCCGCTTTTGCACCATAATACGGTCATACTCCCGCGGGGCCCAGGGCATATTGCTTGTATATGACATCACCAACAAATGGTCCTTTGACAGCATTGACAGGTGGCTTGAAGAAGTTGAAAAGGTGTGTTTTCAATAGCATAAAACATCACACTTTGTTTCTCTGAAGAGTTATGCAGAGGCTCATTCCTCTGTCCTGGGTTTGATGCCCAGGTCGGGTAAAGAGTTATCAAGTGGCTAGTTGGTAACAATAGGCTCGCCCCCTAGAACTTATACATAACTGGTGAAATGTGGATGTAGCTACTTTGGGTACACCTCTACCTAACCCTTTAGTTTCAATAACTGCAAATAAAGTAATCTGGAGCTATCAATTAGTTGTTTGAGTCTTATGTCAACTTTGACATTAGACAGATTATTTTATCTCTATAATTTTATTAGTTTTATTATAAATTTGTAATCGTATTCTAATAAAAAAGCCCTTATTACCAGAGGTTCCCGATCGGCCTTGATTTAAGATCTCGCAAAAAACGTTACTCAATTACAGCTTATAAAAAAATTGCGTTGTTTTTCAGCATGCACCAGGTGTTCCGAAAGTCCTAGTGGGCAATCGTCTACATCTCGCGTTTAAACGGCAAGTACAGGAGCGAGATGCAGAAGTCTATGCCGCAAAAAATCACATGGCGTTCTTCGAAGTGAGCCCCCTGTGTGACTTCAACATCAGAGAGAGCTTCTGCGAGCTGTCGCGAATGGCGCTGCATCGGAACGGCATGGAGAGGCTATGGAGGAGCAATAAAGGTAAAGTTTATTTATCTTCTTGAAATGTCTATATGTTATGCTCGAGCGTGAGGTATTTATGTCATACATAGGTTAAATTACATTGATTGACTCGCGCGAGCAATGTCACAACTATGTATTCATCGTTTCGTCATAATTGTATGTGTGATACATAACAAACTGGTCGCGATTATTATGTTTTGCTAATGGTATGATGTTTTTATAAAATAAAAAGCCATCCGCCCATTGGGATTTCTCAGTGACTAAAATGACGAATTTCCATACCAACTATCATCCCCCATTTTCTTAAATCCTACTTTACTGCTCACGTTCGTTATCTAAAGAAACCCTTGTAGAAAATTTCAAACTTCTAGACACTGCGGTTTAGGCTGTTCGTTGTCTGTCAGTGAGTGAACAAAAGAATTTAAGATTTTAAAAGTATTTAATGTGTTAATCCAGATCATAAACTACCTCTGTGTCAAGTTTCATCCAGATCCGTTCAGCCGTTTGAGCGTGTAGAACTAGAATGTAATTTTGTCTGCAGTACTCAGCCTCCAAGAGCTGTGTTGCCGTGCAATAGTGGCGCGCACGTCGGTGTACGGGCTGGAGCGCCTGCCGCTGCCGACAGCCCTCAAGTCGCACCTCAAGTCGTACGCCATCTCGGCTGCGCCTAGCCGGCACCGCGCGCGCGCACACAAGCACTCGCACCACGCGCGCCTCAACTGCACGGGACGCAACTCCTGCAACATCGCTTGAGAGACAACCAGCGACTATATATAGGGTGACTGGTAATTAGTGACCGATATTTAAACACGTGATTGTACTCATGATTACAATCAACTTTCCCAAAGAAACTTTTTTTGTATAATCAATAGTTTTATTTTTATCACAATAACAACACAACTGGCGCGCGCAAAGTTCAATGAACTTCGCGCCGATCAGCTGTTAGCAGCTATTGAGTATACAAAAAAAGTTTCTTTGGGAAAGTAGATTGTAATCATGAGTACAATCACGTGTTTAAATATCGGTCACTAATTACCAATCACCCTGTATATGTTACAATATGACTATTTAAATGTGGCTGACCCTTCATCACTATTGGCATCAAATCGTTGTTAAACCTCAGAATCTACGCGTAATTCCATCCCGGCAATATCATTTTAGCATAGTTTAGCATAGCGCTGTAGTCCCTAATCTTAACCTTTTTGTATAATCCTCTAATTATTATTTCTCGATAGTTCAAAGTCACGTCCTGCCGACATCCCCATGACAAGTTTCGTGTCAACACAGATGTTAGGAATCTGCGCCACATTTATGATAATCAGTTTCTGACTGCCAATGGTAATTAAGAATATAATTGAGAAGATTTAGAACATGGTTGTCCTTATTACTGTCGCGAAGTTTGACTACATTCAATTGAAACTTCGAACAATATATTGTCCAAACACTGAATAATCCTAACACAAAATACAGGCTGTAACTGACAACGGATTTGTGACTAGTTTATAGACTAGGCTAAGATATTGTTACTTAACAGAATATAATGTGAATATTGTGTTATTTAATTGTAATATGTGAATATTTTGACGCGGCATCTTTGTCCAACGTGTAATACCTACATTATTGTGTATCGACTAACATTATTAGTGCCTAGTGATATAATAGGACTATTGTTATACTCTGGTGATATAATTTAATAAGAAATAATACAACATGAGTGCCATCAACAAACATTCGGCACATCACAATTCACAAATATCTTGAATGTACACTAACCTACTTGTTAGTCTTGTGTGGTCACCTACTATTTAAAGACATGCTATTATATCCATTTTAAGTGACATCGGTACAGTTTCTTAAAGTATGTTACATAAGTACAGTTTTTCTATTTCGATGTATGCAATAAGTATCAGTCTTGGATAATATAACTTTCGAATTGTACAAGTAACTTATTGTCCATTATTTGTAAGGTATTATACTTCATAAGGTCTCATAATGTGTAAATATTTTGGCTATATTTGTATCACCTACGAGAGTTCATTGCATACCAAATGTTCATTCTAAATTACAATGTCGTAAAAATATTGGCTATTTTCAGATATACATATTATTTACTGTAACTTATTGTTAGGATGTTAGTTCACGTAACTGCTACATTTCATTTATGATACCAATATTTTCTATATTAGATGGTTGTGTATGTTTTAGCTTGTAAAAATAGTTTACTTTGCATTTAATATTTCAGTTTCAGTCACGTCCCTACAACATGCTAACTACGGAAACAGTGTTTCAATAAATACTTGTTTATTCCATTCCGTCCTTAGAAATAATTCAAAACTACGATGAAAATTCGATGTCAGCACTATTAACGTTTATTTAATACAATTTTTTCGATCTTTATGGGTTTAATGTTTATTTTTTGACAATACAACTGCATGCTGAATGACCATTACGCTATGTAAATTTTGTTTATTTGTTAAGTTTTTTTTAAGGAGCATGTTTATAAAAATCATCAAAAATAATCGAATCTGTATCTATAGTATCAAATGTAACATGAACTATCAAAAAAACAAAAATTAGGTACTTATATTTAAACTAATAATAATGAAGTGACGTGATTATACTTTTGTACATACATATTTGTTTATATAACGAGTTAGGTACTTTATGATTTGTCTACTTGTGATAGCTATAGTGGATAATATAACAATCCAAATACACTAATACCGGCTAAAAGTTTGGTTTAGGTTGATTACAGTCATAATTTTATTATTGCTATTATTCATTACGTAAGTCTTGAAATAAAACTAATTTATAATAATCACTTTGTCTTATTTATGGTCCCATTCTATCCTGGCCCTTGTTTTTATATCCTACGACAAATTCATGCGCATTACGCACGCAAGTTACAAAAAATAAATCGATAGAAAACAACATGCGCGTCGCGGTCGCTGTGTAGTTTGACTTGGGCTTTGTCCAAACAATGTTTGTAATTCTTACTGGGAATGGTTTAGTGCTAAAATAATACAAATGTTTGATAGAACTAAGCAATGTAATCTTTCACACAAGATGATGATTCGCCTAAACAATTTTTTGTACGTTTTCAATTTACGACAAGGCACAATTCTTATTGCCGTCCATCAAATCGTGAGTATGACAATGGTTCAGTGCTTTGTACAAGGACATTAGTATGAAATTCATAGAAAATGTGGATGTAATGTTTTGTATTTCGCAGGCTCTATCATCTTTTATATTAATAATATTGCTAGTCGGAATATCCCATGTCGGGGAGATGCTGTCAATGTTGCACAACGACATGGAAGATGATGCCGACAGACGCGGGCTATACGATGTGGGTTACGGAGGTATTCTCACCTATCACAACGGAGAAGGTATAACAACAACTAACAACCAACGCAGATTCGCTAAAGCACAACATCTGGCATCAGGTTAATTCATTGTTATTTACCTAAACATTTCTTTATTGTTCATCATGGCAGGCTTATCTACTGCTATAGGTACCTATTATACCAGCTAGTAATTATTATTAATTCCAATCACCTACGTGCCTCTAAACGAAAGTGGTGATCGCAGAAAATATTTTGTTATGTATTCCTTCTTCTCGGCGCATTAGAGTTATAACAACAGGACTTATGTTTTTTCCTCGACCACTCGCGTCTCCTTTAAGCAGACAAAATCCAAAAGGTGATTGCTTTTGCGTTTTTGTTGCAGGAAGTCTTTAAAACGAGACTGCTTGTTTTGTTGACTTTACCTATGCTAAGTTTTGAGAGGCTATTGGGTGAAAAGCATCGTGATTAATGAATTCTGTTGAAATTTTCAGTGACAGTAATATTTCTGTATACCAGCACGATGTTGACATCTATTTACTTGATGTGCTGCCTCTCACTGCTGCACGGCGCTGTCAAGTACAAGCGGGAGTACGTGTTGCCTTGGATCCTGGCTGCGTGCATTGGAGTAGTGCTACTCATTGTGGCCATCGTGGTTGGCGATGGCTATCCATGTGTTGTCAACCTTTTTGGAGGACATAATCTGTATCGTAAGTACCTGTGATCTCTTGATTTAATAAACAAGAACTCAATATTTCGGTTTTTTAAATATGTTTTAGTCAACTCCTATTTAAATGAAGTAACGCAATTGTCCTACACTTGACTAACATCATTTTCTCAGGAATTAACTCTGCCCCTGCTGTCATAACAATATCTAGCCATATTCCCATGGCCTGGGCAAGTGCCCACCGACATTATGGACACCAATATCCTCCACTCCAAACAGTAAATTAAAAGGAAAATATTGCTAACATTTATTTCATCTATTCATTTCAGATTTCGGCTGTGCGCTATTCGTACTTAGCTTCATCTACGCCATATGCGCTGTGAGCAGTTTTGCCTTGGAGACCAGCAGTGGCCGGTGTGCTCGCACCGTGCGCGCCGCCAGTGACGAGAGGGGCGAGCGACTGTTGCTACTCGACCATGCTGCTCACTCCAGCCTGCTTTCTGCCGCACAACTCAACAAATTAAATAGTGGAACTCGATCGCAGTTCGTTTAGAAGCCTTCGCTACATAATATCCATATGGCTACTACTTACCTTACCTAGCTAATAGTTACGCACCACGCTAATCGCGAAATTAGTTATCAAGACGTCACCTTGTTTTGTAAGATCTGTTAATTTGATAATGGCTGTTTACATTATACTTGGTAGGGTAGTTTACAATGTTTTTATATTCGGTTTTAAAAGTTTATTGCGTTTATATTTGGTGTACATTATCTATAGGTTTATGTGCATTATAAGTCGAATGTTTGAAATTGTGGATGTTATTAGTTGATCTCTTTTGTAATTTTGAATGTCACAGTTGGGTTTGTGCACAAATACAATGTATGTTGGCTTAATCGTCATTTAAATTAATATACAAATGAAACACCAGCTGTGTTACAACTGCTATAATAAAGTTTGCTGGGGATACTTATAGAGTTACAGTTAATTATGTGAATAAACTTCGTTATACTTTATTAAGAGAGAAGAAGCTGTATTTTAGACTTCAGAAATTTATGTGATCACATAATGATCCGTTTACGTCCGAAATATTTCGTACATTAAGTAGCAAACTGCTTAGATACTTACTGTTAAAATACTCTGTACTAAAATTAGGTACCTATCATTGTGATATTATTTTATAAAAGTGGCATAATATTATTATATTCATATATTAACTTGTTGGTGCAAAAATAATCAGAGATTATTTATACTTCAAAGACAAATGATAATTATATTGAGTTTAATCAATTGACAATATATAATCAAATTTTAACATTGTTTTTGAAACCATGTGAATTTTAATGAAAAGTAGAAATCTAAATACTCTATTAAAATGCTTCGGAAAATATGCTATTATATAAAGAATAAACAAACCATTAATCTTTTAATAAGACTTTGTTTTTTTTGTCCTTAATATACCACATAATATCAACATAAAACATATAATAAAATAGTTTATGTAGTAGTATAAAATAGTAATGATCCATTAAATCTTAAATAATTATAATACAATATTGTTATCTAAATGACAATCATTAATTTATATTACAAGTTGATAAGATTTACACTTGAGACTTATAATAGTAACATTTTTACATGACAATCTGTGGAAGACTTTTTTTCTACATCTACAACAACTTTCTACAACATTACTACTTACATATTAAAAGTATTTTAACTACTAATGCATGAGAGTATAATCTGCCCTAACAAGTTCTTAAAAATTCAACATAATGTACTTAATTATAATGTCTACCATCATTTGATCATTCTTGAACAAGAAGGCAAGAAAAGTATTATGCAGTTCCTTGAATTTCCTCACAGAAAATGTTAACAACTTACTCCCCCCACCTACCATTTCTTAGTGGTCTCTGTATCCCTTTAAAGCCTCTAGCCAGTATAAACTTTTCTGAGGAATCTGACCTGCTTGCTTGGGGCTTTAAGACCTTAATATGTTTGTAGAATTTTTCTAAATCCATCTCCAATATGGGCACTTCCTTTCCATCCCACACCTTGAACAATAGGCTACCATCAACTTTGCTGACTAGAGCAGCAAATCTTATGGCCATGTAACAAAGTCCTATTATTCTGTCCTTGTCTAGCTCTTTCACACCAGTAGCACTGGGAGCCATGTCAGATAGGACCAAGTCCACTTTTGTGCCATCAAGTGCTGCTATTACCTTATCATGAGCATCTATGGTGGAGAAGTCCATGTTGCTCATAATTGATGCTCCCTGTTGAAAAGAAACATTCTTACATAAATATTTGCTAATGAGGTTTTGACATAATGTGTTATTTTAGTTCCCAAACTGCTCTACAGAAAAGATTTAATTGTTGGCAACTAAATTTATGATAAAACAATTTGGCGCCGGAAAGAAACACCAATAATTACCTCTATAGGAAATATCTGTAGTTTATCAATGGCAAGAACTTTCCCTTTGGGTTTAGTTGTATCAGCACCATCAGCATTCGTTTTTTGAACTGCAACTTGTGTCCATGACCCTGGCGACGCACCAAGGTCAATAACTGTCAGCCCTGGAGTCAGAATGTTTGTTTTGTCGTTCATTTCTAAAAGTTTGAAGGCACTGCGACATCTAAAAATCAATAAAAACAATAAGTTGTTTGACTGACACTAAACACTGATAAACTGACGTGCAAAATAGTCACCTGTAATTATATATCTTTGCCTTTTCAACGTAAGGATCAGCTTTTTGCCGACTCAACCATTGTTGCGAACTCTTAAATCTTTTCAGGCAGTTAACGAGAAAACACATCTTTGTATAGGTTAAGGGCTTCGGCGCGAATGAACACGGCAGAACCATTGTTTTAATTTATAATATAGGGTTCTAACCGCAAAGAGAGATAACCTATTTATAAACTTGTCATTTTACGTTATTTGTGTAAGCAATGAATTGAAAACAAACATGACGAACAGAAAGGAAACACAAGAACGTCAGGTTAATACTAATTTAATTCTTTGACAAGAACACTGACGTATAAATCATATTTATACGTCAGTGGACAAGAACTGACAATCAGACAATGTCATTTTTGACATACATATTTTTGGAATTTCAGGACGAACGAAACACAATTTGATGACTTTATTTCCGAACGGATTTATTGGTGATTAGGGGTTATGTTATGTTTTCTACTTTTGCTAGTTGTTTCAATAATCATAGCCTCCATGGGACTTGGGGCAGCTAAGAAGTTTATCCTGGTATTTCCCCACTATAATTTACTGACTTACTGGCTGTTTCAAGGCAAAAATAATATATTCAAACTAATAACTCGCTCCATAGATACTTTTCTACCAGTAATTTAATTTATAATCATTACCTACATATACATTACAAAAATAAGCATATTATTATCTCTTTGCAAAACACTATTATTAATCGTATAGTATTGTGAAAGGAAATAGAGACGCTAATAGCCCTAAGGTAGCCGTTGTTTGCCTTGTGAGACGTTATCTGACGTTGTGTATTGCTCAAGGATGCAGTTTCCAAAGCATTAAAAAAACGACGTTGTTTTTGAATTTGAAGTCTAATGTTATTATTGTCATCCTGTCAGTTGGGATTAAAAAAATAGTATTATTACGGATTTGACACTCGGCTCTTACAAAATAACATAAACATTGAATGAAAAATACTTGGACTTGACTCAAAGATTTTATGGAATAACAAATCTTAAACATGGATTTTATTGAAATATACTGAAGACTTTATACGGATTAACTTTACATGGAATATAAGAAACTGATGAATTTACCTGGATTTCATTACTTATGGATAAATACTAATGACATAAACTGGAATTACTTACAAGGATAAATATAAAACTAATGAATTTTATTGGATTTCCCAACATTATGGATTAACGTACTGATGAATTGAACTGGATCTACCCTACAAGAAAAATGTTAACTGATGACTAGGCAGCATGGTCTCAGACCTTAGCCTGTTCATCGGGAACGAATAAAAAAAAAAAAAGTTATTATTGTCAAATGTCAAACTTACTACTACTTGGCGGGATTGTTTGTTTATTTTTTGTACTGCTACAGTGTAACTTAATTTAAAATAAACCAATAGATATTTGTCAATTTTAGACTACCGGCGAAAAATTACCATTCATTTTAAAATGAAAGCAATGATGATAAGCCAGTGAAATATGATTTGTTTATTTCGTACTAGACATAACCTTAAACGGATTTTCTTCGTGGAAACCTATATTAGATCATTGAGTCATTGTAACGTTGGAACTATGAAGTATTTGAACGTAGCTGAAAAGAATGACGCTGCTAAAAATATTGCACAGCATTTATCTCGAGGCACATCACGAAGAGTAAGTACCTTATTACCCTTGGTTGTTCCTTTCTAGGGTTTTAGGGTGAATGACCCCTTTCATCCTGAAAACATACTGACCTAGTAGTACCTACCATATTTTTCTACTGACCTACGTAGGTCAGTATGGAAATACAAGAAGAAGAGATGCATTTAAATGTTTTTCTTCATACTATAATTACTATTAATGACTTAGATCCATAGAACATTTATTAGTCTTTAATAGTTTGAGATGCATCAATATTGAGACGCTAAACTTAAATGGTCTGTTCCCTATTCAACTTAATTTAAATTTAAAATAATGCTTATGGTTTTCAGCGTGAAGGACTATCACAATATAACAAAATTTATGAATTTGAAGCAGAAGTTATGGGACAAAAATGCCAGATGGTAATGACCTCAGTATCTGGTCATCTTTTAGCTCTTGAATTTGTTGGTGCATATAAAAACTGGCAGTCTTGTAATCCTTTAGCACTATTTGATGCACCTGTCTTCAAGTACTGTCCTGAGAATTATGAAAAAATTAAGGTAAGGTGTCTGAAATGTTTTATAGATTAGTTTCATGAAGCATTTTTTTTTCTCACTAGATATTACAGGGAGTTGGTATATCTTGAAAAGATATCAATTTGCAAAGCAATATTAAATTCCTTGTGCAAATAAGGATTATTGGTCTGATCAACTACATCTACTTTATCAAATCAGTATTCTTCCTTGAACCATCCTGGTGCCTGACCAGCAACAATATTATAAAATATTATGAGCCTACAGCACAAGATAAAATATTTAAAAAATTATACAATAGGGTGTCTTACATGAATTAATATCAAGAGATTTTTTTTTTATATTAACTAGGATCCAATTACATGACATGACTTTTAAATTGTGCAGAAAACTTTAGAAAGAGAAGTAAGGGGTTGTGCCGGTTTGATCATCTGGACAGATTGTGACAGAGAAGGAGAGAACATTGGTTTTGAAATCATTAATGTTTGCACCGCAGTGAAGAGCAACCTCAGGATATTCAGAGCCAAGTTCTCAGAGATCACTGGAGTGTCTGTGTCGCGAGCTTTACATAACTTAGAACAACCCAACAAGAATATCAGTGATGCTGTTGATGTCAGACAGGAACTAGATTTAAGGATAGGTAATAAAGTCTTTTTATAACAACTATATCTCTAGCAGAGAGTAGGTGCCAATAAAATGTTTATTAATAATTACAGGTGCCGCATTCACAAGATTTCAAACATTACGCCTGCAAAAGGTTTTTCCTAGGAAGCTAGCAGAAAGTTTAGTTAGCTATGGTTCCTGTCAGTTCCCAACACTAGGCTTTGTTGTTGAGAGGTATAGGGCTGTGGAAAATTTTGTATCAGAACCTTTTTGGAAGCTAAGAGGTGAGTTTCCTCACTTAACAATTTTTTTTAAAATAATTATTTCCTGTTTAAATGATATGTTGGATTTTAGTAAACCACACAATGAACAATCTAAGTGTTGATTTCATTTGGGAAAGAGTTCGATTGTTTGACCAAAGTGCCTGTCAGATTTTCCATGACATTTGTCTAGAAAACCCACAGGCTAAAGTTTGTGAAGTGAAGACTAAACCCAAGTCCAAGTGGAGACCTTTGCCTCTGGATACAGTGGTGAGTAAAAACATGAATTTAAAACTGTGAATGAGAAATCATCATTGACCATTGTGACATTCAAAAGTGCCTTACTTGTGCCAAATTGAAATAAATGATTTGACTCTGATATAGTTCAGGGTGTTGTAGATATTCTTCTGTATTTACAATTATTGTGATTAATATTAATCTTTACAATGTTATAAAGTCGCATTTGACATTTTAATAACTTCCCCTATGTACAGTACTGTTTAACTTGCTCAGGAACTTGAAAAACTAGCTTCAAGAAAGTTAAAAATTAACGCAAAAGAAACAATGCGGTTGGCTGAAAAATTATACACCCAAGGTTTCATCAGTTATCCGCGTACTGAGACTAATGAGTTTCCTAAAGAGATGAACTTGGCTCAACTAGTGGGTCAGCAGACAGGCGACCCTAACTGGGGGTCGTTTGCACAGAACATACTCGACAGCGGGGGCCCAACACCACGGCAAGGCAACAAGAGCGATAAAGCTCATCCTCCGATACACCCGACAAAATACTCAAACAGTAAGATTTTTTACTTTCGACAATAGCTATTTAAACTCAAAATTGAATACCATAATTGCATCCCTGATTCTTGTAAACACAATTTGGTTATCGAAAGGTCTTCCTTCACTAAATACCATAAGTTAACAACTTACCAAAGGCATGTAAATTAATAAAAATCGTATCTATTTACGCAGGTTTATCAGGCAACGAACAGCGACTTTACGAATTCATAGTGCGTTCTTTTCTTGCGTGTTGTTCAAAGGACGCGCAGGGCCAAGAAACCACGGTCGCTATAGAAATAGCCAACGAAAAGTTCAACGCGAGTGGCCTAATGATCACAGCGAGAAATTACTTGGACGTATACCCTTATGATAAGTGGTCGTCTAAGGAAATTCATGTTTATGAAGTAAGGTTTCAGGTTGAATTTTGCGTAACATTATTACGAAGGAGGAAGATTAATAAATATGATTTTGTTTTAGAATGGGCAAACATTTAATCCAACGAGTATTGATATGTTAGACGGCAACACGTCTCCTCCAAATCTATTAACAGAAGCTGATCTCATTGCACTTATGGAGAAGCATGGAATTGGTAAGATAGCGTCTCTGGCAACCATTTCAGATAAAATAGTCGGCAGTCCTTGGACATAATGACGAAAATTTTACCCAATGCTCGAATTAAGTGCTTTAAAATCTTGTTAGTAGTTTAGTAATTACATAACTTGACAATTCATTTCTTCCCAGGAACGGACGCAACACACGCAGAGCACATAGAAACTATAAAAAACAGGTCATACGTAGCTCTGGCCGACGCTATACACTTCGTGCCCGGTTTACTTGGTATGGGATTGGTGGAAGGGTATGATGCTATGGGCCTCACGATATCCAAGCCGCATCTGCGCGCGCAACTCGAAGCAGACCTAAAGGCTATTAGTGAGGGAAGGAAACAGCCGCAAATTGTGTTAGCTGAACAGGTAAGGATACATAATAAAGTAGATACATTTATTTTGGCTTTCCTGATGTGGAATGGGTTATTATGTGTTTGTCTCTTTTTAAACGTTATGTTTTTCAAGAGTTTAGGGGTGCCATGCCTGAAATATTAAAATTATTTTTATTTAATTATACGGCTTTTGATACTTTCCCGAACCTTTAGAAGGCGTATGGGGAGCTGAAGCCAACTCACATAGGCCCGTTAGACGTGTTTAATGAAATAAGGCACCAACAGACGATTATCCCTGGCCGCACTATGCAAGTGCACCCAAGGATAACCCACGGCTTAGGACTATTGTAGAATCCTCACTACCGGCGGCGCTCAAGTAGTCGGGCGCTGTCAACGCTCCTTAAATTCCCATTTTGGGAATACTCATATTAAAATTGAAGAATGGGCAAAATAATACTATTTTTACCCATTCTTCAATCTTACTTCGAACCTAGTGAACTTAAAAAAAATCGCTTTTAATATTTTTGAGACAGAATTTATGTTAAAACACAAAAACAATAAGAAGTTAAAGTTGGACACGTGCCATGCAACAAAAAATTGAATTTCGTGTATTTTTTTTTGTAGGTAGCAAAATATAAGGAAGTTTATGAAACAGTGGCTTTGGAAGCTAATAAAATTGATGCAGCACTCGCTGAAAGGTTTAGTGAACAACCTAATGAGTATATTCCTTCAGCCGAGACACTACCAGTCAACATGCCTGCAGGTAGCTTAAAACTAACTGCACAATTATATTGTAAAACTCGAGCGAAATTCAACTTTATTAACATGTGCAGAACAGAGTTTAGAATGCCAAATCTTTTTAAAACATGTCTAAAAAATCGAAATCAATTACGATGCTCATTATATTATAATTTACTAGCTGACCCGACAGACGTTGTCCTGTCTTCACTATGATACCTACCCTACTTGCCCTACCTACCTACCCTACCTACCCTTCTACCCTACCTACCTACCTACCGTACCTACCTTCCCTACCTACTTTTTTTAAATGTAAAAACCTTCTCCTGACAATAACAAACACAACAAAAAAGAATTAGTGAAATCGGTTCGTGCGTTCTGGAGTTATAGCGTCAGGAAGGAAAACCCGACTTATTTTTATATTATAGATTAATGGTAGCCATGTTAAAATATTCTATTACCTATTGTTGTAAAGCACCTATTCTTATCATACAGTTATTACAGGGTGTATTTTTAAGGAGGGGCAGTCTATCCATGATTAAAAAAGTAGGTTGGGACTGCTGTTCCTATGAAATGTATGGATTTTTTTTTTCCATTTCCTTCGATCAATAATACACTAGATACAGGATTAAGAACAAAAATAAGTCGCTGAAGTGGCCACGATTACACACACATAAACATTTACATTTGTTACTACAAAATAAAGAAAAACGTTTTATAATATTAACAACTTCAGTTAATAATAAACCTTAACACCTAAGCATAAAGTTTGATTACGATTGCAAAATATTTTTATTTAAGTCCTTCTATCATCGAAGAAAGTAAAAGCAATAAATTCAAAATGTCGCTTGAAAATAAATAGTCATTTTTATAATAAGTACAAAAAGATTTATTGTAAGATAAACCTTACACCTAAAGCAATAAGGTTAAAAACATTTTGTTGACAATTTCGTCTTTACTCTATTTTGAAACTAGACATAATTTTTGGTATTACATTTCAATGCTCAGAACACATTAAGTATTGAAAGACGTAGAGTTGCAGAATAATAATATATTTTTTTAGACGAATGTTCGTTTTCTATGATGGCAAATATTTCAGACCGTAGTAAAAAAGTAGTAGAACTAAATTAGTATAATAGTAATTTTATTAAGACATTGGTTACAATTGTCTGCTGGTTGGCTCTTTGTTACCAACCCGCAATAATGGATGTGTCTTCGTATGTGCGCGATTTAGAAGTTATAAAAAAATATTTTTATTAAATCAAATTATTTTTTTAAATGAAAACTTCTTTAGCGGCGTTCTGCACTTTTTTGTGATGGGTAAAAAATTTTAAATCAAAATTGCATAACGATAATTCAAGTTTTCACTTCTGCGGCCACTCCCGGCATGCAACCCGTTGATTTTTTTTACTTATTATTTTATTCGTCTGATTTTTCCTGGTCAAGTTTCGCGACAATAGATACCCATTCTGCATTGCGAAATGGGTTGGTAGGAAATCTACAAACAAAAACAACAAATAAAATAATAATACTACTCCATGCATTCCCTGTTCCAGAACAGTCAATGTTTGTTACAATAGTTGCAATAGTTGGCGTGTGGTCGCAAACATTGGTCAAACAATCATAATATTTGCTAAACGTTGTCATATTTACTATTTAAATGTTTTTATTTTATGAAAAACACATACATAATCATAATATATATATTTTTTTAATATTCCTTCCAAAATCTTGGTGTTACGGTGGTTATTTACACAATTTTTGAACACGCGTTGCGGCATCTTGATGTCTTAACGTTGGCTATGTTTGGACCATACTAATTTGAAATAAGAGCACAAAATGATTTGTGCTCTTATTTTTCGGGCCGTTTTTGAAGCGCTAATCGGGAATCTAGTGTATTATTGATCGAAGTCCATTTCTGTCTTTTCTTGTACAAGGTACTAGAAAAGTAAGAAATCAAACCCTACTCAACCTCAATTGATCGAATACAATTGATCAAAAATAGTTTGTGCAAAAATGGGCATGTTCTTGCGTAGTAGTTCTTGTACATTGTTTAATAGTCTGTGAATGGGGATCACGTTTCCGAAAAAAAAATAACTACATCTTATTACCGTTTTTCTGTAGCCACCACCTAGATAGAGCAGTAGCTCTATCTCCAAAATCTACCCTGTATTTATAACTATCCCATTTAAATGTACTGGACTCTCCTAAAATAAATATTGAATGCCTATTATCACGGCTATGGTAGGTCGAACACTCTTGATTTGTGGCTTTTGTGGAGTAGACACGCAAATGTCCGATATATCGGACGCATGTTGAAAGTTTTTTTTTTTTAAAGTAGCTTGCTCGATGGGTAATGAAGTATATAATATTTATTTACAATATTCACAAACTATAATGTTTTAAAAATATAACAATTATATTCATGAAATGTTTCAGCTCTAAAATGTCCAAAATGTGGGTCAGACATGGTGGTAAGACAGAAAAAGAACAATGCAGATGAATTATACATCAGTTGTATGTCATATCCTAACTGCAAGAACGCGGTGTGGTTGCCGTCTCTAGTCAAAACGATACAAGTTTTATCTGATACTTGTCCTGTAGTAAGTACGTTTTTTAAATCCATCAATTGTTCTGCTAGAAACCGTTTGCATGCTAAACAGTTTTAACGATTATATTTATTGTCTTTTCGAGTGATTTTTTGTGAACCTATGAGGCTTTTATTGTACTTGAGGGGTTATTAACTGTAGGAGTAAAAATGATAATTGGTACGGCTTGGAAGGGAGTGTGTACCAGAGAAGCATGGAAGTAAAAGACATGTTGCGCCGACCCCAAATAAATTAGGGTAAGGGCAGGAGAATGGTGATGATGATGTAGGAGTAAACAAGCGTTTTGTTTATGAGAACCTAATGGTCTATTATTAATTATGATTCGAAGGTTTGGTTGTAACACTTGTAAGTTAAACGACATAGTGGGAAACCCATGAAATAATTCATTTTACTAATTTAAACAATGTTCAATCTCGTTACAGTGTGGTCCAAATTACAAAATGCTGAAATTCGAATGGAGAAACAACCAACTAAGTCACATATACCCTGCCCCCCACACCGGGTGTATCGGTGGTTGCGACACAACTTTCTTAGAAATGCTTCGAATAAACCCAGCAAGTGTGAGACCGGTCGCCGATAACAGAACACAAGTAACGAATAATACAAGACAACCAAATGTAAATACTAATGGGACACATCCTGCAAATAGTAGATCAAATAGTAATAGCAACAGTAACAGTCCAATTAACACAATTCCCGTCGCACAAGCGCGACAAACCCAAAGAAACACTGCCAATATAAACACAGCACCGCCAAGGCAATTTGTACCTCCACAACCTCCGAGTAGAGTTCAAAATACAAGGAACGATCAACCGAGTATGCCCCGGAGTAGTGACAATGGCGATAATAATGTACTCTGTGGTTGTAATAAAGCTGCAATTCTATTGACTGTTCGGAAACAAACTGCGAACCACGGTAAGTTGTTATAACATAATTTCACGCTTGATTTCCCGAAGGCAAAGAGCATTTCGCTACTAAGAAATACATTATTATTATGGTCAAAATGGTAGCAGAACACTTGCCTTGGCCTCTCACGCAAATAGATACATATAGCGAGTAAACACACCAAATATTAAGTTAAAAAAACATGGATTTCAGGAAAACAATTCTACAAATGTCAAGCAGGCAGAGAAAATGGCGGTTGCGACTTTTTCCTATGGGCGCCCGAGAATGATAGTAGAACAGTGCAAAACCCTTACGATACTCCGCCGACCAGTACTAATTCTTGGGACAGTAACGAACATTCCAGTAGTGCATCCACGACGAGGGGCTGGGGTGTGGCGCCCAGTCACTCGCGCGACAGTGGCGGCGCCAACGATGATGTTATGTGCGACTGCGAAATGCCGTGTAAAAAGTAAGTAATAACGACTTCTTCTCTGTGATTTAACACCTCGTATGCTGTCTTCTTCTTTCTTCTTTTCGTGTAGTTAGTGACTAACCTGGTGTCAGAGTTTTATGCTGCCCATGGACATAGCTTCACATGCTGTTGAGACATGCTGGTTTCCTCATGATGTTTTCCTTCACCGATTTTTACGCAAGTGTAATGCCGTAATTACAGAAACAATTATGGATTCCTTGGAGAAGTACTAACTCGCACTGGGCCCGCGTGTTGACTTATGGCCCACTCCCGCTTACCCGCTACTTGCTAGGGAATGCGAAACGCAAACCAGTTACAATAATAACAGACAAAATTTATGAGTGATAAGTGGGTTTATAAAACCTATGTCGAACAAATAGTAGATTGGGGTAGAATATTCGAGTACTATCACCAGAATATCTTGATGTTATAAGTACTACGTTCTAGATATAGATCCTAATTTGCGAATTCTGTTACAGAATAACGGTGCAAAAGGAAGGCCCGAACAAAGGTCGCCCTTTCTACTGCTGTGTGAAGGACATGGGTTCAAGATGTAACTTCTTCCAATGGGCTGACAGCGGAGCTACCACAGGTAATGACTGAACACATCACATGCATGAATCCCGCCAAAGGTTAAACCGTAATCTGTAGCAAAAAGTAACACTCATTTCGCCAATTACATTCACTTAAAATTAATTTGTACACACAGATTTATATAATTACACCCATGAGATTTAAAAAAACCCAGATTCTGTCGACGTGAAAAAATAAATTAGAAAAACGAAATAATAATACTTTGCTAACGTTTCTTCCCGGCTGAGTTCATATGTCCGAGGAAAGCATTGTACGTTGTGCTTTATGTGTACACTCACATCAAGGTACTTGTACGAAAATTAGGACGGTAAAAGAAGTTTGTATGGGTAGGTTTACTATCACAGGTTTCAGCTATTTTGAAAGTCATTTTCAACACTACTTTTTTGCTTGGGAGCACTTCAAATTGTTTTTTGTTTCGTAGATTGGGGCAGCAGCAGTAATAGCAGTAACCGGGGCAGAGGGCGCGGCCGGGGTGGCGGGGGCGGGGCGGGGCGTGGGGGCGGGGCGGCCCGCGGGGGTGGAGCTCGGGGCTCTGGCGGGCCAAGACTGTGCAGCTTGTGCCGACAGCCCGGACACACAAGGGGCCGATGCCCTAATGCGGAGTAAACTACCTCAAGTCAGTATTGATAATATCAACGTTTATTTTTGTTCGTCATCAGTATAGTTGTGATTACAGAGACTGTAACATTAATACAGGTTTCGTTATTCTATCATTAGTTACTACTGTTGAAATTAATTTTGTTACTTCCTGGTTGGTCTCGAATTGTTAATAAATTTCAACTGAGGGTAGATAATATATCCTATATTTTATTTGTAAGTAAAGTGGCAAGAGCAGATGTTTGTATATTGTGATGAGATGTTTTTTTATATTTTGTAAGATGTTAAAAGTTATTACTACGTAAGTAAAGATAATTTATAATACATTTGTTTGTTTTTTTTTTAATTGAATTTATACTGTGTCCAAAAAAAGTTCAGCAAGGAACAGATATTGAACACGTTATCTCATCAAGCGGATTCCGTAGCGAGTAGTCAGAACTCAATATCACGCCTGTATTCCGTGAAGGGTAGGCACAGGTGTGTTAGTACACCCACAAGATAAAATTAAATCATGTCAAAGACAAATTTACTTCATACAATTATTTATTTTATTTACACAACAGTGGGGCCATTTTAGGCTGATAAAAGATAATTTTATAAGATTTATTACCATCTTAAATTAATTATGACCATTTCTTTTTACTTTTCTGTTTCAAATTACCTAAACTCTGTGCTCTCTGCAATTCCTGCTGTTCGGCTTCTACTGTTTTATCAGTCATCATGTCCAATAATATTTCGAACTTCAATCTTAGCATATTGTTTTCTTCTTCGAGTCTTTCTAGCTCGGTTTTTAGGCGAATGTTCTCTTTATGAGCGGCGCCAGCTTTGCCAGAGGCTGTGAAGATAAAAAAAACATTATTTTTCTTTATTTATGAAGGATATTTAGATTTACTGATAGAATATAATATTTTAATATTCCAAATATATGTATGTACCTATGCTAAATCAATCACGATATATCAACCTGGCCCGATTCTCCAAAGCAAGTTCTGTGTAATTCTGAAAAATCTAAACACTCACTAAACAGATAAGTAATCGCTCTAAGTTGCAACCTTGTACATAGATAGAATTCTTCATTTTTGTAGGTACACCAGTGTGATGTTATATACAGCCCTTTCATAGTAATATTTCTATAAATCATTTAAAATACTTTGGCAATCATTAGTAAGTATATTAATGAAAATATATTATTGTACACCTGGAATCCATTGTCCTTCTTCAAAAGATATTTCGAAGTCCCCCAACTTCAGCTTCAATGGGCTCACGTCGAGTGATAATTCCTTCGCCGCATAATCGCTGCCAAGCTCATTTTTTAACACCGAAGTATCTTGTTTTCGCACCGGAATAGTTTTTGGTGAGAATTTATTACTAAATAGTGGCATTTTCTTGCAACCACAATATTAAAATATTATGTCATCTATGTCATCCTCAACCTGTCATAACAACAAACAGTTGCTTAGCAACAAGTACACAAACAAAACTATGTGTTTGTTGCCATGTAGTCAAAATAAAATATCTCTATCTTTACCTGACTGCCTCAGAAGTAGGGTAATGTTTTTAGAATATAAATGTTGTTCAAGTTTTTGGTATACTTACAAATTATTTTAAACCATCGTATGAACATTCGAATGTGCCAGCGGTTATATGTATAATAAACTAAGCGATGTTTAATTCCGTTATCTGTGAATTTTTAATTAAGAATTTATTAGCAAAGGGGTCGAGGCCCTTTTTATGTTGTTACTTCTTGGCTTAGTAATAAAAGCCGCACGAGTCGATCCATCAGGTTAAGCAACGCTTGCCGGGGTTAGTCCGTGGATGGATGACCGCATCCGAGACTCCTCTGTAGCTCGTAAAGAACGTTCCGCAATTGGTCCCGGCTGTCATTCGTGGATATTTGACAGTCGTAATGGATCGTCAGAACCCAGAAAGTAGTAGTCAGATAAGTCGGATTCAGCTGCATCCGGTTAGACTGGAAGCCGACCCCAACATAGATGGAAAAGGCTAGGCAGATTGACTAACACAAACGTGTGAGCCAAAACTTGTGTAAACAAGTAATTTTATCTCTAAAACACGGGCTGCTTGCCATTATTGAAACGTCTTTGGTGGTTATTCACGCACAAAACACCTACATTTTTACATTATATCTACGCGTACACGTAATTATACCTAATGTAATTTACTGCAATCATTAATTTTTTATTATTTTTACTTTATGTTTTTATAAATATGAACTTAATAATAAAATACTTTTTCTTATAATTAAAGTTAATACTATATAAAGCCAATTGGGTGTAGCACGGAAAGGAAACGATTCCAATAAGTTGAACTATTTATTTCTGTTTATCAATTTTGATGAGTCTGATCACGTATGGGCGCTATCTTTATGATTAATAGTGGTATGAAATACTTTGCACTTTCAAGCCATAAATGACTTTAAAATACTTAATAAATGTGTAGATAGATAGTAATACGCTTACTTGTTAGTTTAATCCTTACAAGACTAGCATAAAATAAGTCGTTCTCAGTGGCAAAAGCCATATTAACTCCACAATTATTACAACCAAAAACTCAATGTATTAATACTGTTTATTCGAGAAATTAAAAAAAAAACATACAAAAATACACAAACAAAGTTAACATAATTAATACAGAACAATTGTATAATACTATTAAATAGTGGAATTTCTTAATAAATTATTCAAAATGTTATTGCTTGTTCTTATTGTACATGCAGTGTAAAAGCTGCATTATTATGTTTTCAGTCTAATTAACATCACAGCTGGAATGATTAGAATTATGGAGCCGATGGTGTATGTGATCATCGCGCCCGAACACCAGTATACTGGAACAAAACAAATAAGTATTTTTTTTATTATTGACGACCCAGTTTACGATTAATGGCCGAATCAAGTTGTCGCCGTTGGCCGTGTGTTGGAACCGAAGCAGGCACGCACTTTACATCCGTTTGATCATATTTTTTATTAAACTGGGAAGTGGGTAATGTTGTGGCAGTATCGCGAGAAAATAACATCGAATTAAAATTGTAAAACCGGCCAAGATCAAATTGGACTCGCGCACGAAGGGTTCCCGAAAGGGGTCACGAATCTATAAAAAACTGCAAAAAAAAAAACAAGTTTGTTGTATGGGAGCCCCCTTAAATATTTATTTTATTCTGTTTTTTGTATTTGTTGTTCTAGCGGCAACAGAAATACATCATCTGTGAAAATTTCAACTGGCTAACTATCACGGTTCATGAGATACAGCCTGGTGACAGACGGACGGACGGACAGCAGTCTTAGCAATAGGGTTCCGTTTTACCCTTTGGCTACGGATTCTTATAAATGTCTGTCATCCACCACCGTCCAATATACATTGGTGTGGGCGATTTGGTCCACTGACTTTTGACAGAGCAAGTCTATCACTGCATCAAGAACATTATGCATAATTTGAAGTATCTAAGGAAATGACTTGTAGTAAACACGTACAGCGCGATGAGTATGGGCTATTCAGCTATTGATAACATACAATCATATCAAAGATAAGGATATTGTGAATGAAATAACGAGGTCAAGTGCTTCCGCGGTATTGCTGGAGTCACGACTTACTTTGAAAAAGATATGGAATCCAAGATATAGGATTTGAATATTGTTGTGCCAGACAACGATTAGACAGATATGACAGTTAACGCATTCACGGCGAAAAAGGCCTGTAACCTTTTGAACGCCAGTGTCACATATACGTGACAGGCAAGCGCAGGCCCTGTACGCCACACGTACGACACACAATGCGGTTGCACTATTAGTGCAACCGCATCCGCGTACACAAGAAATAAACAATTCAATCATTACTTAAGTGCGTATTTTTTAAGCTCTCGTACGTATTTAATTGTATGTAACGAATTAAAATTCACCATGGATATTGGGAAATTCACGATAACAAGAAGAAATAAATTTGGTGCTTGGCGTGGAGAGCAGGCGCGTGTGTTTAAAAGGTTAAGCAATGCTCAATGCTCGTGCCTTCTTCGCTTGACAAGGGCCCGTTGTCCTGCGGTGGCTGCAGTGAGGCAATAATCAGCTGGTATTATTACCTGAGGATGCAAGTAGCGGTCCTGCAGCTCGTGCGAGTGCTCCAAGCGAGCGAAGCGTGCCCAGCACTGCGCCGCGCGCTTCGCCCGGCGCCTTTCCCGCCGCCATTGAAGTCATGCATGAGACCGCGAACGCCGTCGCTGTGACAAAGTAAAATAAAATGAGGTCGAAAATTGTAGTAGAGGAGCGTAATTAAGGTCTTTGCCTTGCAGTAGGAGAACAAAGGCTAATAATTAATAAGTTCTAGACAAAAGTATACACCGAGGTTAAAGGCGGCCAGAAATGTTGGCGTTTAAAACAAGGAGCATTTTTAAAACTCCAGCCAATGTATTTTTTTTAAGTACAATAAATATTATCGTTAATTTACAGTACCTACAGTCAATATTTTGGTGATGATAGGTACTACGGCACATAACCTAGAAGGCCGTAACGAGTTATATCAATACAAACACTTGAGTGGTACTTGGCACTTACATAACGCGAATAGAACAAGTCCCAGCCAGAGCCAGTATATGGGCGCAAATAAAGGCGGATGCGGTAACGCGGCGAACGCGACGCTCAGGAAAGAAGCTGGGGTTAAAGCTAGCGCCCCGCGTGCAGCGATTTCTGCTCCGCGGGCACCTAGCCTACGAGCCGCACCGCCTTGCAGCACCGCCATTATCAACCCTGGAAATTAGGTACATTGGAGAAACAATATATGAATTCAGTTCACCTAATACAAGACAAGGTAATCACAGCGAAATTGGGGTACGTCACTTCAGAGTATCTATCTATTCTTTAGTCAATTTCTAATCGATCATTCGAGCTTTACAAATCGATTGATCATGCTGATACCGGAAAAATTCTTCGCAGTCATGCAGTACAAATTATTGACATCAAACAATTACTAATTACGAATATTAAAACAAAGATAACTTACCCATGACTAAGAACATTTTGCCTTGTTGCATAGCTGTGTACTGGAAGGTGTGATGCGTTAAGAACGTAAGGGTGAACTCGAGACCCGAGTATGTAAATAAATATAGAAAATAGATCAGTCCCAGCTTCGACAGTACTTTACTCTGATGACGTGAAAGATTTTTAACAGCAGTGAACCTTAGTAGATGCCAAGGGGAGACGAAATCCACGGATTTAGACAGACTGAACGATAAAGGTGCTCTTTTATCCTGAAAAATACGTTGAGTTAAAGCAGAAGGCACATAGGTATTATAATAAAACGACCGAAACCCTACGCAAATGTAATACGTACTTTAGGCAGTGTCTCCGGAACAAACAATAATACTAGTAGTATATTGGCAAGAGAGAGAGACAGCGCATATAAGGCAGGCCGTTCGCCCCAAGCGCCAGAGGATACGTCACTATTCAAAGCAAACCATGCTCCTGTGACCGGACCAACAATGAACCCGATTGAGAACGCCAAACCTACCAGTGCCTGAAAATAATGTAACCAGTTGACACTAATATTCCAAAAGGTAACAATACAATTTAGGTTCATCAAGAAGACGAAAATGAAACGGTTTTTTTTTAATTGTGTGCACCTGTTGTGAAAAGTAAGCACTTATTAAGAATTCATTAGTGGTCAAGGACATATCAGCTAATTAAAAAAAATAAATTGCGCGAAATTTTCGAGCGCTGTGGCGTATTCACGCCGCGCGCCATTCATGCGCGTCGAAGGGAAATGGACGCTTAGATCACCTCTTCCGCCACATTATGTAGGTATGGTAAAAGGATGTAATAATAATAGAAACATCTTTTTACTGTGAATCGGTTATTTAAGAAACAAATGAGTAGTGCCCAATTATCAAATCAATTATTTCAATGCTTTACTGGAGAATAAGTGATGAGTCAGTATGTCAGTGCACTGAAGGTGGCATAAGCACTTAGACGAACATTTACTTAACTTCCAAGTTTGTCGTATTGATTAGCCATCTACTGCCACTTTCCGAGTTTTGGGCTATGTTTTGACAAGTGGCCGCTTGAATAAATAATTGCATTGCTTACTCTAGAGGCATTTACAATGTGTTAAACATGGCATTTTTTTTTTTAATAATTATATTCTTACCATTCCTCTAGCTCTGGTCTTCTCATTGGAAGCGTCGGTGACTACAGCCATACTGAGACTAACATTGGCCTTGCTCAATCCACCAATGAATCGCGCCAGAACAAAAAGGCTGAATGTACTGGCACAACTCCATAGTGCATGGGATATTGTTATTCCTACCTGGAACAAAAGAAACATAACATTACTTATGGTAACATAGTGACCTGGTCGTATTTCTTCTAACACGCCTCTTTCGACAACTCATGCTTGCCGTTTCAGAACTTTATCTCTCTATAACAAGTACAATCAACGGCGGATCCAGGGGGGGGGGGGTCATGGGGGTCATGACCCCCCCCCTGAGCTAGTTCCAGGACTTAGGTGGACCACTAATTGAACATAATGATTTTATTTATATATTTTGTCACCATACAGATTTTATGTAAATACATACCTTCAATATTTAATTAATTTAATATCTTCTTCTTCTTTTCGTGTGGTTAGTGACTAACCTGGTGTCAGAGTTTTTAAGCTGCCCATGGGCCTCTGACTTAGCTTCACATGCAGTTGAGAAATATCTCTCAGACATGCTGGTTTTCCTCACGATGATAACGATGATGATGATGATGAATTTAAAATAATAACTTTGTATGATGGGAAACGTTTGGGAACAAATGCATCGAAAATTTGAATTTTATCGCGCCACACTTGCGTGCGCTTGTCGACTACGTAACGTCTAGCTAGACTTAGGTCTAGCTATCCTCAATCGGAATCTTGTTATTTAATGTGTATTTTGTCTGTTTCTATTTTATTTGTTGGAAACCCTTGTCGTACCACCTCTTCACATTTGCGGAGTTTTGCGTCATACTTCTCGACATTCCTCTAGCTGTTATGACAAATCATTCACCACGCTTATGGAATATAAATAAGCTGCCTCATTCCGTGCGTGCTCTCCTCCAGGAGAGTAACCTGGCACTGTTGGGAAACCCTACAGACATTTCCGTCGTTCCGTCCTCGCTGACGAGGCCCGTCGCGACGACCCTGTCCATCCCCATCCTCCCGACCCTTCCACGAGCCAGCCCGCGTTGCCGCTGAGTCAGTAGTTTTAAAAAACCCCGATCCAGCTGTCCCTTTCTGACCTCCCCCAGCGACGCCCTAAGCCGAGGTCCGTACCCCACAGGGGGTGCCCTTAGCGTGTAGTCGCTTAGTTTGTAAGTTTTTATAAGCCCTGGCTTTTTTTTATTTTTTTTTTACTGGGAAATCGTCCATTGACTTCTCTCGCTGGAGAGCGTGCTTAGCTGAAAGGGAGTGCCAAACTCTTACTGAATAAAACCCATCCATGTTCCTTCCTTAGCTCTTTATGTTCCGGGATAGCGGTAACCCTTTCGGACAATCCCGCTTACCCGGCAGGCTTGGCCCTAAGGGGCCCATTCATATGCTGACATCTTTTTGAGGCGCGCGCGCGCGTGCGAACATATACGCGCCGTCCGGCACGGGCCTGGTCCTGATCGGTCGGTGAGTAACCCATTACTTACCGTCCGCCGGCCCGCGCCTACGGTGGCCGGGAGTCGTCACGTGGCTCACGACGCCCGGGGCGTATCGCGCGGAGGCTGGGACGGGAGGACCTTTCTCTCTCCCATCCCGCCACCTCCTTCGCGAGCATGACTGTTTCGCAGAAGGAGGTGACTGCCTTCAATTCCCTCTCGCTTCGGACCGTGGCTTGCACCAGGGCCGGGCGCGAGAGATCGCCGCCGCCGATCGCCTCTACGAGGACACGGTGATGCGGATCCTCCCAAAACATCCATGTCCGGTGAGGACCTGCGTTAGGCGGTAGGTGAGGGCGCCGTGACGCCTCTCTAGCCACTCCTCAAAGAGGGGCTTTACCGCCACTATCGTGGCGTGCCCATAAGCCCTGGCTGGAGGCTACAATTCTTTTGTGGCATCCACAGACAAGTCCGGTTAAGCAGTAGACAACCCTATGGTTGAACTGCGAGATGCCAATAACAAAAAAAAAAGTGGGTGATAGTGCTCCTCTGGATGTCTTCAAGAGAAGATGGCAATATGTACGTGTAATAAATATTTTTAAGTAGGTACAGTACTTACGTACATTAATAAAATATCTAGTTTTTACTTGTATCTATTGTTATCAAAATTAAATTATAAGTTCTTGACTTGACCACGACTATGTGACCCGCTCCTGGCGCCAAAGCTGGATCCGCCCTTGAGTACAATACATTGTACATCGAGTGATTATTAGTTAGGTAGGGTTATTCATTTCTCAGGCTATTCTATTCATAATCGATCTATGATCCGGCTTGCATTAGATACTCTGGGGCCGGGTGGTTGCGGATGCAAAAGTTTTTACATCCGCGGATGCGGATAAGAACTTCTAATAATCCTAATTTTTGCAACCGCCGAAAGAGGCGTGTGCGGCAAAAATTCGGATTTGCGGATGTGGATGCGAATATCCGTACGCTCTGGAGGATACGCAAAGGTAGCCCGCCGAAATTCAATCTTCGAGCAATTTGCAGGTGAGTGTAAGTTTTTATCATGATCAAAATGTGATTCATGACCATAACAAATATGTATTTACATAATTAACTATAAGAATCATCAATATATCTATCTATGTTAGTATTGGCACAAAATACATAATAGTACAAGTGGTCTCAAATACCATGATTTCATGAAATCAGTAGATTTAAATGAAAGTATTTACCTCTGTCTTTTGAATTTTTTTATCATTTAAAACTAGTTTTATTATAACATGAACATAGATAAAGATAAGTATAAATGTAATCTAATTTACCTAATTATAGGCAGTAGTAAGCATAGCCAAATAGAATCATAAAAAAAAATCATTATTCTACATTAAAACACACAACTATCTAATGATTGAATCATTATGAAGTAATAAACTTCAAGTACTTTTGTAATAGTTCTGACAAGCTAACACCCAAATTCTGGCCTGACTTTATAGATTGCTATTTTGACCAATTGTGATGCTAAGAAGATTAAAAGTAAGTATGAGTAACTCAGTTGGAATGTTTTTTTGTTCTTTTAGTGAGGACTGTGGCCAATCATACTTACATTGGTCTAACTGATGAGTGTTAAGTTTTTCCGAATGACGCCTTAGCTACCTACCGTAACAATAAGATGAGGTGGGATTTCCCATTTACAGTCATAACATTAATATGCATTATAAATGTTGCAAATTCATTTGCAATTTGCATATTTATAAAATACTCCAAGTGCTTTGTAATTCAATACTCATACTCATAATTGAAGGGGTAAGTGGACATTAATGTAGGTACTAATTGTATTGATTATATGAACATAATATAATTGAGGATATTACATGTTGCATCTATAAAAGAGGAAGCACATTTTCTGTAGCCTTGGTAATTTAATAACACTTGAGCAAACACCAATGTTTGTACAGTTTCAAGAAACTTCAGCTGAATGTATGAATAATGCAAATTACTGTATTACTTACTCTATTTTTTTTTAATAATTTCTGATACCTACAGTAACCATGTAAGTGGAAACAAAAACCAGCATATGCTGACCTCTTATTCTATAGAAACTCCATGCCACTGTAGGCCAGATCAAGGTCAGTTTCCACCAACATCCAGTAATGTACCAATTTTTCAATTCCACCTATAAAATTGTGATTCATAAGGTTTTTTTTCAACTTATGTATTTATTTTGAATTTAAAGTTTTTTATCAAAGATCTTAGTCTCTTTACTTATTTATATTATCAGTGACATGTTGAAGTCCAATAGATTATAATCACAATCCAATACTGACATCTGACATCATGTCTTGTTGAGAACTAGACCAGATAAACTCACATTACGCATGGTTATAACTTTATAAGTAATATTTCATTCGATTTTTTTAAATAATATTACTTATTGTAGTTTTTTTTAAGAACTTTTAGTTTTGTCTAACTTATAATTTATTGATTGATTCTGTGATTGTTGTTTTTACTTCAACAACTTAATTAAGAATAAATTAAAAATTATTAAATAAACAGCAACAAACAAATAACTCACCAAACAAATTAAAAGCATGGGCTTTCTTCCATATGCATCTGAGAGGCTTCCTACTATTGGACTGGTCAGAAATTGTAGGAAGCTATACATCGATCCAAGTACTCCTCCGAATAAAACCGACGCGAATCGGTCAGGAGCTCCTGTGAATTTCTGGAAACCCTGCACTGCTCTTAATAAAGAAGCATACAAACTGTTCCCTTGTCCTTCTTCTCTGTTATAATAATCCAACAGCGATGGCAAAAGAGGTAGAATCATCGTAAAAGCCAACAAATCCAAAAGTAATGACACGAATATCAGTGCGATAGTTTTCGTATTTCCTTTCGTGTTTTTAATCTCCACAGAGTCGATGTCATTTTTAATCAGGTCGTCCGTATCCACTCCATTTACAATCCTTTTTCTGACTTCTCCATTCCCTTGTTGGTAGTTCTAAAACACATTTATTTTTGTTACTAAAAATGTAACTGAACCCGTTACAATACAATCGACGATTAGAATTGTTTTATAAATGAAACCTTATCTACCATTTTTCATAAAATACAAAACACGCCACTATTAAAAACTTTAATCGAGAAGCAACAAGCCATCTAGCTAAAATAACAATTTCGGTCTGCGGTAAAGTTATAAATTCTCACAAACTTTCACTTTTCTGAACCAGTTGTTGACATATACATTATACTCCAGCCATGTAAAGTTGTAATATTATTCATTCTATTAGCCGTGCAACTCGTACGTCGATCGACTACTTTCGAAATTTGTCGTATA
Source organism: Hyppa rectilinea (assembly GCA_951799385.1). NCBI lineage: Eukaryota > Metazoa > Arthropoda > Insecta > Lepidoptera > Noctuidae > Hyppa > Hyppa rectilinea. Next base: position 7,011,353 of record OX637309.1, on the reverse strand, counting down.
CTTTTGACATAGTTATCAATGGAATGACAACTATGTTGACAGTTGACACGTTCGTGCAGTGTGCTCATCATAGAGGAAAGTAATATATCGGGTAGTGCTCATTCTAATATAGCCTTTACAAAATAAAATCATTGTCTTTGAAAGCCGAACTCATTTTATTTATTCAGAAATTCAGTATTTTCAATAATATGTATATACACACATCAAAAGTGTCTAGGGATCAACATATATTTTTGCAATAACTTTTCTCTTGATTGATATTAATTTAAATTTTCTTTAAGGATTCATCAAATAAAGTGTTTTCGTTTGTCACAGTAACGATAAACCAAGTCACCTTTGCATTAATAAAGAAATTTGCCATTTTCTTAATAAAGGGGTTTTTGACATTTGAACCACTAACATTAAAGTTCGAAAAAAAGACTGAAATAACAGTTTTCTTTAAAATTTTATTGGGTAACTTAAACAATTAATAATCCGTGTTTCTACCGCGAACACTAACAACACAAGAACATCGGTTTGGCATACTCAAAATGAGTTCATCCAAATCACGCTGTGGAATGGCCGCCCATGTTCGTTGCAACAACAAAAAAAGGTCTTCTTGCAACTGGATACCCTCCATATTCGGCAGAGCTCTTCTCTGTAGCATATCCCATGCATGCTCAATCGGGTTCAAGTCTGGCGACTGAGCAGGCCAGGGCAGGACATTGATGTTAGCTGCGGCGAGAGTCTGTCTTACAACTCTTGCGGTGTGCGGTCGTGCATTATCATGCATTAACTGAAATAAGGGACCGATTTGCACTTGTAGAGGAACGATGACGTCAGATACAATCGTCTCAGCATAAATTTGAGCGTTGAGGTTGCCTCTGATCCAAATCAACTCAGTTCTTCCGCCGATCCAAATACCCGCCCATACCATGATGGTTCCACCACTATAAGGATGGACTTCCTGGCAGGATTTTAATCGCTGTTGGCGTCCAGGGGTTCTCCAGTGTCGTATACGTCTTGTATCCGGTCTCATACCAAAACGAGACTCATCAGAAAAGCACACGAAACGCCATTGTTCTTCTGCCCAATTTCTGTGTTCAAGAGCCCATTGATATCGAATCCTACGATTGTGCATTGCTATAGGTGGTACCCGTAGCGGTCTTCGGGAATGAAGGTTCACTTCATGCAAGCGGTTTCTGACTGTTTGGTCGCTAATTAAGTTCCCTGAAGAGTGATGAAGCCTCACGGCTAACATCATGGCGGTTATTGTTGGAGCTCTTCGAGTTAAGATTTGAATGTATCGGTCTTGTCTCCGTGTGGTGCAGCGATACCGTCCTTCATGGCGCTCAGCCACGGTACCAGTGCTTCGGTAACGTGTCCAAAGTCGACTGATAACACCTTTTTTTGTTGTTGCAACGAACATGGGCGGCCATTCCACAGCGTGATTTGGATGAACTCATTTTGAGTATGCCAAACCGATGTTCTTGTGTTGTTAGTGTTCGCGGTAGAAACACGGATTATTAATTGTTTAAGTTACCCAATAAAATTTTAAAGAAAACTGTTATTTCAGTCTTTTTTTCGAACTTTAATGTTAGTGGTTCAAATGTCAAAAATCCCTTTATTAGGAAAATGGCAAATTTCTTTATTAATGCAAAGGTGACTTGGTTTATCGTTACTGTGACAAACGAAAACACTTTATTTGATGAATCCTTAAAGAAAATTTAAATTAATATCAATCAAGAGAAAAGTTATTGCAAAAATATATGTTGATCCCTAGACACTTTTGATGTGTGTATAAAGTCTGCCAAACTGCAAAACAGTTTTTCTACTAACTTAAACTTAATTACTAGTTAAGCAAAAGAAGGAGTGGTCGTCCGATGCCACCATTTATTTACATACAATTCAATTCAAAGATGTCCTATCAATAAATAAAACTAAAAGAAACAAGCGACCAAGTACTTTTTTGATACGAAAATTAGTCATTTTAGTGTCTCAGTCAATCAAATCTGTGAGGCCATAAAAGAGACGAAAGGCCGTTGTTCAAACAGAAAAAATAAATCTTTTTAAAATCCGACGCCATTTTGCGAAGACGTATTTTTGCATCGGCTTGAGTAAACTGTGAAGTTTACTAATTGGCTCTGAAAGTAACGAATAAACAAAATAATATGGGTGAAGACAAAGGTACGTGAAGTATTTGATTAATTCACTTATATTATTAAGTTTAATTGTTTAAAATTAACTATATTACCTTGCTTGCAGACCGCCGACGCAGGTCTCGTTCGAGGGAGAGGCGGCGTTCTAGGTCTCGTTCTAGGGAACGTCGTGAGAAGCCTGCGAGGCGAAGCAGATCTAGGTCACAGAGCAAAAGATCCCGCAGACGCAAGCCTTCTCTGTACTGGGATGTCCCGCCACCGGGCTTTGAGCATATCACACCGCTACAATATAAGGCCATGCAAGCTGCTGGGCAAATACCAGCCAATATCGTCGCAGATACACCACAAGCAGCTGTACCAGTCGTAGGATCCACGATAACTCGTCAAGCCCGAAGATTGTATGTGGGCAACATACCGTTCGGCGTCACAGAAGAGGAAACCATGGAGTTTTTCAACCAACAGATGCATCTCTCGGGCTTGGCACAAGCTGCAGGAAATCCTGTGTTAGCTTGCCAAATTAACTTGGACAAAAACTTTGCATTCCTTGAATTTAGATCTATAGATGAGACTACACAAGCTATGGCTTTTGATGGTATCAACTTCAAAGGGCAGAGCTTGAAGATTCGACGGCCGCACGACTATCAACCCATGCCTGGCACTGAAAATCCAGCTATTAATGTGCCGGGTAAGTTATAATTCAGTTCTGATAACATTACCTTAACCTTTTTAGATTACAAACATGTGGTTGTTATGAATTTAATTACCTAAGCATTTTGGTATTTTTATAACCCTTTTAAATGACCGTATTTGTTAAAAAAAAAGTTATTTTTCACCCTAAATTATTTGTTTATAATAATGTTTATTTGCTTTCAGCTGGTGTTATTAGCACAGTAGTTCCAGATTCCCCACACAAAATATTTATTGGCGGTTTGCCCAATTATCTAAATGAGGACCAAGTAAGTTGCCTTCTGATAATTAGCGTAAAATATGTCTGTGACACATTGATTGGTTACAAATGTAAATAGGATTACTGCACAATTTTAGCACTTACCATTTCTAAGTCTTATATCAAATCAATGTTTCATAGTATTTTGTGATACATATATATAAATTTAACTCTCATAAAAAGACTTGAGACATGGATTTAATAAAATCAACTAAGGCTGATATTTATAAATGTTTCTAATTTTAAAAAAATGTCTGTGTATTCTGCAGCTTGTTTGTGATTTTATATTTTATGTTTATCAACCTTATGGTGTATATTATATTATTACACTTCAAGTAACTACACCATGGATTCATGAGTGTACAATTTTCCAATGAAGGTATAAAATATATTCGTCTGTTCATACTGATTATACAAAATTATGTTTTGCAGGTCTATACTGCGACTGCCTCTTGTATTCTTACACACAGATTCTTAGGATTTCTATTGTCAAGTGAACTAGATCAACACTACCCTCCTTTCCTTTGTAATTCTTTTGAACCCATATTATTTTTAGCACTGGTCTATAAACATGAAGCATATTTTATTGATATTTTCTATATCATTTTGGTGTCATGAAAAAAAAATTTAACCAAACATACGTAAGTCATCCATAGCAATAATAATGAACAAACTACCCATGTATATTGCACACATGACTGTAGATGTTCCCATTAGGAGATAGTATTAGGTGCCGCAGCCATTTCAGGGCGAGATTCAACAGTTGACAGGGCTACGGTGGAGCCAGCAGTGAGCCGCGTTATGTTTTGGTCAATTTCAGGTATTTTCACAGGTACCATAGCGGGATGAGCGTGCGCTTCACGCTCGATATATTCTGAAACAACTCACTGATATAGTTTGCTTTCTGCCCTTCCCTAGCTTAGATTTGGCACATTCGCGGCCCGCGTGTCACTGTTGTCTCTCATTCTCACCTATACGTCTTGTACTTGAATGAGACGTCGGCACTTCAAGGCAAGTCTCCTCCATTCACATCTGATTCTAACATGCGGCTAGACACAGGTCAGATAACATTCATTTAATATTTGCTGCCTTTTGCCTAGCAAATGTATCGGGAACACTAAAAAATTGTGTGTAATGAATGTACAACTGCACAATAGACCAATCATGTATCTAAATATTTATTCAGTGTAATTCAAACCTTAGAGAAACAACTCGCTTTCTGATTGAATAATGTGTGAAACAGGTAAAAGAATTGCTGATGTCATTTGGACAACTACGAGCTTTCAATTTGGTGAAGGATTCATCAACCGGACTAAGCAAGGGCTATGCCTTTGCTGAATATGTTGACATTTCGATGACTGATCAGGTAAATAAATATCTTGAAATTATGTTCATAATTAATGAATACAACTTACCACCAATATTAAAAAAAAAAAAAATTCAAATAGGCAATAGCGGGTCTCAATGGAATGCAACTGGGTGACAAGAAGCTTATTGTTCAACGCGCTAGTATTGGAGCTAAGAACTCAACCTTAGGTATGGTACAGTATGCTTAATAACTATTGTCTTGTTCACTTAAGGAATGAAAATGATTACTGATGTTTTAGATTATTATGTAGCAATGACAGGAGCCGCGCCGGTGCAACTTCAAGTGGCGGGATTGACACTGGCGGGAGCCGGTCCGCCTACAGAAGTGCTGTGTCTCCTCAACATGGTCACCCCCGACGAACTGCGCGACGAAGAGGAGTATGAGGATATCCTCGAAGATATCAAGTTGGTGTTCTGTTTCTATATTGAAATTTGATGCAGTTGGTTTAATATGTCCTTCCTACTTTCAAACTAAAAAGTTTGTAGGTATTTATTGTTAGTATGACTTTAACTTATGGTGCGTCTTTTGTTTCACAGAGAGGAATGCAACAAATACGGTTGTGTACGCAGTATAGAAATCCCAAGACCAATAGAGGGAGTTGAAGTACCTGGATGTGGAAAAGTATGTTTGTCTCTAAAACATTTTAAAATACTTTTTCACCATAGTCAGTACTTCTTATTAACTCTGTTAATCTTTGTCTACAGGTGTTTGTCGAGTTTAACAGTATTGCTGATTGCCAAAAGGCCCAGCAAACCCTCACTGGACGCAAGTTCAGCAATCGTGTGGTTGTTACTTCTTACTTCGACCCGGACAAATATCATCGCAGAGAATTCTAAGTTTTAAATTTATCTCGTCACAAGTAATTCCTTTTGTCTAATACAATCTCAAAAATGCAAAAAATGACATGTTCATTTTAGATAATGAATTTCATATATCCATTCAACTTGATTGTATAATTAAAAGATAAAATAAATTATAATAATATCTAAAACGTTTTTTTATTTCTAAAACCAAACAAGTAATAAAAATACAATTAAATTAGGTGGTATCGTTTTCGTCTAAAACATTATTGGATAAAAAAATTGGTGTTTATAAACATTGAAATTACACCATGGTAACACTGTCTTATTCGTGCGAAAAAGTAAATGATCGCATCATTGCAATGAGCTTTATCTTACTATAAAGTTAAGTTACGATAATTTTACGAATAAACTTAAATCATAGGCAAATCAAACATCTTGCTGCATTGCCGGTTGGTACGTGTTCAATGAGCCGGTCTCTGATGAAAGTACAAGCTTCCTCATGACGACATACAGAATGCCACCTACAATCAGCATGCCGATACCAGACATTAAACTAATCGCCCATGCAGGAACAGCATTACCACCTGAAATTGAAAAAAATATTTCGATAACCAATCACAAGTTTTTTTTCATAGGCTTGTACGGTCAACTGCTCGACTTTGGTAACAATTTGACACTGATAGGGTTTATTCCCGGTCCTCCCCACCTTGTCGTCCCCACTAGGTACGAATGGGAAAAAAAGTTTCGTACCTGTGATTCAGTCTTTTTAAATTATTTTTAATCAAAAACGTTGTTCACTCTTGGTCAGAAAGTCGTAATTAAAACATTTTAACAATCCGTGAAATCTGTTATTGAAATCCCCATTACTGCATTTTGACTCTCGGTCTATAACGGAACGAGTGGGGAAAAAAAAGTTTCGTTCGTCGTCCCCAGTGGGGACGAATGGAACTTTTTATTTAACTTTCTTTTTTTTTTTAATTTTTTTCCCATTCGTACCCAGTGGGGACGACCGGGAATAAACCGAGTGCAGCAGAGTCCAAAAGGAGGGTGATGTTTTTGGTACCTAGTAATCCATACAAGATTACTTAGCCGTAGTCTAAGAAAATCAGAAGGAATCTACATTATTTTCTTCTTCATAACGTCACCCAACTGCTGCAACAACAGTTATGGCCATACTAATATATTTGTTCCGTACGGAATCGACCCCGTGACAATATGCAGCAAGCAATCGCTTAACTCGGCTGAACCACTGCACCAGCCATTCAATCGTATTTTTCAAGTTCATATGCAGCCGAGATGATACGTGCCCTCATGCTTCTGAGGTGAAGCCTCAATTTGTAAAAGCTTAAAAATGGAACTTACGGTAATAAGTACGTGTCATAACACGCCTTCCTCGAAGAATTTTTCGCCTGGCTTCGGTTTCTTGAGTCAGTGTACTCAGAATAACTGAAAGAAATAAAGCAAATATATTAAAATATAAGTTATAACATGCCTAAACTGTGGATGACTAATTTGTGTGATTATTCTTATGTTAGAAGATTGTAGTTGCTAGTAGGTACCTAGTTGGTAAGCACATACTATCTTGGCAGCTATCGCATTACTACATATTTTTTTATTATTTGTATATTTTGAGTACTTACTTACTGCTAAAAGAAATTCCCGAAATCAACGTTTCGTACTTAGCACAACTTGGTATATCTAGTCAAAAAGCAAAGTGCTTGGAGAAAATAAGAATAATAATTGTTTTTAATTTTTATACCTTTCTACTTTCACTTCACCAAAAGTAGGTAGATAACAGTAAGTATAGGTAATAATATTACAATAGAAGCGACTTAGGATAACAGCGGAAATTCGGTATGAATAAGTTAAGTATCATATTTTTTTAATGACCAACCAGACGATTTGTTTCCGTTCCCTTTACGGGCTACTCTCGGAATTACCAGATGGTGAAGCAATAGGTAAGTACACACTCCACACCTATTATATCTACATGTGTTTTACAAGGACTATCTACGCTCAAGCAAAACACATCTACAGAACGACTCAGTTATCCCAATAGTCAGGTACCTAAAGCACATAAATTCCTGCCTAGGTATAGGCTCAGAGGATTCCTAAGTGAATCATGGACATGGTTAGGGCTATTGAAACAATCCATTTAGATAAAACATATAACAAAGAAAACTGTTGTTTACAAAATAACCCACTGTAGATCTTGTTTTACAGAAATGAATTGCACTCACCCAAAATAACAGCAAAGTAGAACCACAAAGACCTCTTTTGCGCCATTTTAAACACTTAATTTTGTAATTAGGACAGTAGTAACGAATTAAACAACACTTCGCAATAAAGCGAAACTGATGACACACTAAAACATAGGAGCATAGGTGTGTTCCTCGGCGCGAGGCCCTTATCAGGCTAAGATAAGATAGCGCGATTCTGATTAGTAATGCGTACACACAGCAATCTTGAACCTACTGACAAACAGGTCCGAATACTGAAAGCGTGAGTCAATATTTCTAGTTAAGGTCTGTTCATCACTTTTCTCAAGTATCGTAGATCGAAACTAATAGTAGGTTTAAGTTTTTCATCTATTTGGACTGCCTTTCGGTTAAATGGACTCAAGACTGCTGGATAATAATGTACTCTGTAACTGCTGGTGCTTAGTATGGGATCCTGAGTTCGATTCCCGGGTCGGGCAATAGGTATAGAAACTTTCCAGTAGTAGCCTGGATTTATGCTCGGTTAGTGGCGAGTTCAATTTACCATACACCCCTGCATAATCCCATGGGAAATGCAGGCGTGATGCTTTTTTTTATGTGGGATACTGGGATGTAGACCTATATTATGTTAGGGGATTTTGGTTACCGAACTTAGTCCTTCAGGTGGACCAGTGTGCGTGGGGTGTTGATTCATACAGCGGTGCTCCCTGAGCAGTCAGCCCGGAATCAATGAACGACAGTGCACCATAAGATGAAGTTAAAATAAAATGAATGCTTGCTAACAAAAACTTTATTGAACACTAGGTTCCTAAATGTAATTACAAATATAAGTCTAACTTTAATTCTACATGTTATTGAAATCTATTCACTTATCGGTGAAAATATTCTTCATCTCAATGTCTGACAGAATTTTAGCAGATACTGAGTTAGGACTTTCTGCAGTAACTTTGGCTTTGGCTGCTTCTAGTTGCCGTTCACTGCCGACTGCTGCCGCTGACTTTTCAATTAGTTCCTCTTCGGGCACATTCTCGGATTTCAGTTTCTCATATTGTTGAATGAGCTTCTTAGTTTGAGTTTCAGTTTGACTGATCATACTTATTGCTCCTAAGCCATGGCCATATGAGTGAAATTTCCTGTAAGTTAATAGAAAACGTCTTAGTAATAGAAGTGATTTCAGAAAAGATCTTTTAGTGTTATGGTTTGATTCACAACTGACGCTGGTAGGTTATTGCAGATTGGGGCGGGCTGCGTCGTATCGTAACGCAAATGTGTCACTTCCATACATTTTCTATGAACCAATGTACGCTCCTGGCGGGCCGCACCACACCAGTTTTGTATGAAAATGCGTTGCCTTTATAAAATACTAGCTGCTCCCGCGCGGTTTCACCCGCTGTTCGGCTCCTATTGGTCGTAGGTGATGTTACATAGGATATAGCCTTCCTCGATAAATGGACTATCCAACACAAAAAAAAATTTTCAATTCGGACCAGTAGTTCCAGAGATTATCACGTTCAAACAAACACACTCTTCCGCTTTATAATATAGATTTACTTACGCTCTCACAGCATCTTCAGGATAAAGTATTTGTCTGAAAGGTTTTATTTCAGGTTTAGGTTTGGCAAACTTAGGTTCTGCAAGAGGTGGGAAAGCTCTGTACACATCAAACCACAGGGGCCTGTCATCAGCTCTCATTGCTCCTTTGGTAAGTAGTCCCTCCACTCTGTAAATTTGGGTTGTGCTACTTTTAATGCAGTCATTATGGTTCATTGCTTGTATACCTGTTTGAGTGTGTTGGCTTGTGCCAGATTAAAATTTCACGTCAATATTGCCTCAAACATATTCATATTGTTTTGATCGGAGGAAGTGTGACTCTGACTGATATTGCTAAGGGCTATATAACGATAATGAATGCTAATAAAATAATATATGAACGAAGCTTCAGGAAGCTTTCTAACAGAAGTTAAATACTCAAGCTGTTGTTTTGCTAGACCCCTATTGGAAAGATATACAGATTAATTAAAAATGCATAGTAACATTACATAGTTTTATTGAATTATAATAATTATTTAATTAAAAACAAATGCAGTTATAATTAAAAATCATTTTGCATAGCATGAAAAATTGTTCTGCGCAAGTTTTCCCAACCACTTTTCTTGGTCTCTGAAATTAGTTTCTGTTGAAGTGTTTTAATGTCATCTTCCAACTCTTCAGCTAATTTGTCTGTTTCAGTTTTATGGTCTGATTCCATTTGTTCACATCTAAAAGTATGAGAGATATATTAATTTTATAGCACACAAGACTTGTTTATACAAAAATACAGTGACACAGAAATCCAGTCCTTCTTGTTACTCTTTTAATTGTATTCAATATGAGTTTAGCTGTTGCATTATATAGAATATCAGCATATTATATTATATATTACATTATTAGCCCTGGTTGGGCTATATAATAATGTAAGATTCAACAAAGCTTAAGGAAGACAACAACACAAGGGATTTGTAATAACTTATGGTTCATGACATTCGTATTTGGATAAGAACTTAGATTTGTATTGCACATAAAAACAAAAAAATAATAATTACTGCTTTTTAAAGGAAGCATGAATGTCTTTTAGTGCTTTCAGTTTTTGTTTATGAGCTGTGGTTGTCTGCTGCATGCACTTTACAACTGCTGCAGTTAAATGTTCCAACTTTTTCTCATTATCTTTCATTGCATTACAATCTGCTTCTAATTGTAACATGACTTCAGATAGATTTTCAAGAAGGATGTCACTTTTTTCTTTCCTGAAAAATATTATGTAGAGTATTAATCTAGTTACATTTGCATAATTAGTTGTGATATGTTTTAAGTTACTCTAAAATAGTAGGTATTCAATTAAGAAATTGTAAGTTTACAAACCTTGTTTCTAGTTGATGGCTCATAACATCCAATATCTTTTGGCGTGACTCTTTACAAGCTTCCACATTAACCTCCAGTTTCTTTTTCTTAGAATTTGTTTGATATTGCCCGATCAATTTGGCAATGCTCTCCTCTTCGGTCACATCATTTCTTTGACGTTTTTGATTCTTTTTATTATTAGGAGAATCCTTAAGAAACTGTGATTCATTTAGTAATTCATTTATATCCACTGACAAATGTTTAGCTTTTCCTCCTTTTTTAGAAGTCATTATTTTAAAAGTGCCGAAAAGTTGTTGAAAAACTACGATTACGGACTCACGAAAAATCAACTGGATTTCTCACTTTCCCGCGAAATTATGCCTGGTTTGCCGCGTGAAAATTTGTATTCCATTTTCAAATTCAAATAAAAATTCAAAGAGATTTTAAAATATTCTTACACAGAGGAAATAAGTTCTTACCGTGTGTAAATAGTTCCAATTCTTTCCAAGCGACTACTTGCCATTTTGGTTTATATTGATGAAATCTATTTTATAATTCAATTTTTATTAGAATTATTTGCTGTCGCGGCTAGAAATTAAATTATCATTTGGTTGGATAAGGTTACGTAGGTTAGGATTTTGTTTTTCTTTGAAATTGACGTTTTAATTTTAACAAGTTTTATGAACAATTACTTGACATTGACAGCAGCTGCCGAACGAAACTTTGACATTGACAAGATAATGCTTTGCACAAACATAATGCCGGTTTCACATACTTTAAGAGTATGGGCTCTACGTAGTAGCGTTTCGTTTGGACATTTTCTGACTTTCTGTGAGTATGGATGATGGTGAGTATTTTTCACAAGTGTAGCAACACTTTAACGTTTGTGTGCGGACTTCCCATAAGCGCGGCCACGGGCTTGCCACGGGAGACGATACCCCGCCTGCGCACTGAAATCGCGGGACCGACCCGTACGCCACGTTCGCGAACCGTTTCGTTTAAAATTTTAGTTGTTTTACCTGTTTGTGCCGTATATACTGTTATTTTACTTTCATTACATGCTTTTACTGTTAACGTGCATTCGAACTTATTAATTAGACACAACACGCAACCCTGAGAAAATAATTTTTCCTAGGTTTATTTTATGTCGTGGCAAAACGCGTTATTTTATTTATACTTAACTGCAGGGTAGCCCGCGAATTTCATTTTTTATTATTATTTTATGTCGTGGCAAAACGCGTTATTTTATTTATACTTAACTGCAGGGTAGCCCGCGAATTTCATTTTTTTTACACGACTGCCCAAAAAAATGTTTGTTATGTTTTCAGGGTTCATATTTATGTATGTTTGTGAGTTTCCTAATTTACAATTTTTACGTCCAGCAGTGGACGTCTTTCGACTGAAATGATTATGATGAATGGTAACCATTACAGTCATCAAAACAACTCTCTTACCTAACTTTGAGAGTAGTGAGGGCCCTGTGGTATTGTCGTGAGTTGGAACCGAGGTAGGGCACATGTAGGTAGAATTCATAGATTGGTCCAATAATGATGTTTTGACAAATGATTTGATGATTCGAATGATTGTAATTCGGTAAAAACATACGAAAAATTGAATGTCACGGTTCCTGAGCTACCTGAATTTTTATCGATATTTTTTTCTAATCAATGATAACATTTTTATGGTAAAAAACAATTTTTATTATTGTTAATGATTTGTCTCTATTTCTCTTATATTTTTTTCAATCACAATCATCTTTCAATTTTCAATCACAATCATCACAATTATCTTTCAATCACGGACCTAGGCCGGTAGTGTAGAAGTAATAACTAGCAACTTATAGAAATATCTGCTCTATTGTAGACAGGCTTGCAGAAAAGAGTCAAGTATTGGCCACAAAGTTGGTTCTCTTTCTAGAAAGTAGTCAGGTCAGTTTTGTGACGCTAAGACCGAGGCAATATAGACTGATTATGCACCGGTTTATTTACAATATTTTACATTTATTAGGGAATGGAATAAAAACAATATATTATATAATTATAAATCATTTATTTTCTAAATTAAGTCCCAAAACAACACAACTCATTCAAGGCATTCTTTTCTCAACTTAAATATTTTTTTCACTGCTTATCATACACTTAAATCTATTTACAAGTTTAGAACCTCAATATATTCTTGGAAGAATCACTTAAAATGTACTCCTGTACAAGCCTTAATATTGCACTTGCAGCCTTACTCTACCTCGATAAGTTCTTATTACTTTGAGCTTTTTGAGGTTTACCAGCAGTAATATTATGCATTGTTACTGTAGTCATTTATTTTGAAGGTGGCAAAGTGATCTGAGCAAGGCGAAAGTCCGTGAAACTTATACAAACACTAGAAAATACTGACTATTTTCCTTGAGTGAGATTCCACAGTCGGCTATGATTGCGAACGGTGTTTTCTAAAGCACCGCTTGTCTGCTTGTCTCGTCAGAATGTCTGAGACGAAGTTTCTGTGCGTAAATACTCGAAGTATGTCCTCGCGAGCTTCCTGTATGCCCTCGCATACAATTTTACTCCTTTGTATGTTACCCTGAAATGAAACATACTTTATAATAAAATAGTGATGCGATAAGACAACTACTAGTAAATCCAACGTAATTTAAGGATGTAATTTATAAAATGCATTCATTTTTTTAGCTATTTTTGAACCTACCTTGAGTAGCTCAAGTATCGTGTGTGAATGTGGCTGCAGAGCGGATAGTGCGCGTCCTGAGGCCGTTTCCAGTGCTCGCAGGAGCCCCGCTAACTGCTCCCCGACGTCAGATTCTAAAGACATCTAGACAAAATAAAAAAATATTAAATTTTTATATATAAGCCTATGTAAGAAAGTACTACTTGATATTTTTAAACCTTTGCCCAAAAGAGGTTGAGAACGAAATATTATTTGTCTACCAACGTGTCTATAGGTGCAGCTAAATAATGTGCTTTGGTTGGCATTTACCTACATCCAAAATGACAAGATTTTTTCGGGAATTAACAATGAGCAGAATGTGATGTTACCAAGTCGTCCATTTGCGCAGTAAGGTGATGCACCTTCCAGCCTTCGGCGCTAGTGAGAACATGTTTCTGGCTGGCGATGGCGACGATGTCCCGCGTCCGCGGCTCCCGTCGCCGCACGTCCGACGGACGCGTGAAGTGCAACGCCGTACTGCGCCAACCGCACACGTAACTCGAACTTAACAGTGGACCTGTGTACAATTAGAGTTATTTTTCCGTCAGTTATATAATGTCATTTACACGCGTCGAGTTTTTAGAATTGTAGCAATGGTTACACAATTTCAATGTATTCGAACAGCGACAAAAAGACACGGCAAAACATAATAGCAGCCTTAATCGAGTCATTGAATTTAGAGTAAACAAGGAGCTTGATTCTAAAAACCAGAGACGTGTTTAGCAAACATTTTATGTGTGTATCGGTTTGATAAATATTGAAACGATAATTTACGTTACGTTAAGTATAACTTTTTAACGTAGCTCCACACTAGAAATCTTTTATATTGCGTGTACGCACACAGACAGACAAAAACTGTTACATGCACAAACGCCAAAACCTGGAATTACACTGAAAACACCATGATAATGTTTGTTATGTTTGGGAATCGAACCCACGATTCATGCCTCAGAAGTCCTGAGCACAGCCACGACGCCAAATTTAAAGCGTTTTATAAGTATTGTTACGCCATTGTTTTCTGCCTCTTGATTGTAGATTCAAGTTTCTTCTGGTTAATTTTCCGCTACTGTATCTTGACCGGAGAGTATGAAAAGCCATTGTGGATTCCAGCATTTTCTAATTGAAAAAATATCTAACCCTTAACGCTCGACGGGACGACCTTCCGTATCCGTTTCTTCCACTTTGGTTTATCTTCGACATCTGCATCGGAAACGTTGATTTTCAAAACTCAATGTTGAATAAAATGCACATAAAGTGCCACATATCCATTTATGGAGATTAGGCTATAAATATAATCATTTAAATCGAGAGTTCAGCTTTACGCATAGACATTGCAAATCACGAGCGCACGCGATTTTGACTTTTACGCCATTGATATAAGGTGCAATAAATGACGCGCGTGAACTGCAAAAACTATGCTAGCATGCTCTTGCCAATGTTGCTGAGACAGTTCGAGAGTTACTCACGTTTCGGAGGATTGAATGCGGCAGGAGGCGGCGTGGGCGGGGGTTCTTCGCCTTGGTAGTCGCACTGTCTCACTTCGTTGCTTAATCTATAAGTATAGAAATAGGTCTCAATTGTGTCTGCCTGCTACAAAAAATAAAACCGACTTCCAAAAAAAACACTACAAAGTGAAAAATAATTTTGATTTCGGAAGTCGGTGTCTTCGGTTTTGTATTTTCATTTTTTGCCACCGACTTCCGAAATCAAAATAATTTTTCCCTTTGTAGTGTTTTTTTTGGAAGTCGGTTTTATTTTTTGTAAAAAAGTTTTTATTTTTCACTTTTTAGTTGTGGTACCTACACAACCCCCCCCCCCCCCAAATTTTAATACCACTGCCTGGTATGTAAATTACAGTGACAGGAACTTATTAGAACATCGTCCACACGTAGATTTTTCAAAAACCGCTTATCCGATTTCGATAAACATTTTATGGGACCATTTGGGAAGTATACCCTTTGCAACAAAAAAAGAATTTTTCAAATCGGTTGGCAAGCAACGGAGTTATGCGCGAACAAACATTAAAAAAAAAAAAATATAATTATATATACAGTCGAATTGAGAACCTCCTCCTTTTTTAGAAGTCGGTTAAAAATCACGTAACCTAATTGGAACTTGTTTATCTACTCTTATCTGTAGATGTATCTGTGGGGCAAGCACAGTGCTGTCTGTCATGCTTGACATAGCTGTTTGTAGCTTCAAAGACCAGTTTACAAGATGTAAGTTTCTTACATGTGGCAATAAAATTTAAGCAATATGACTTGTATCGTGTAAACAATATTGTTCCTTAAAGTTATGGTATGCCATAAGCAATTAGGACCTTTGCAGACTGTCATGAATTTACACGCCGTCGACGGGCGTATCACACGTTGTTAACGAAACTTATGCATATTTCTCAAGTTTCGTAAGACAGAAAACGCGTTGTCGACGCGAATTATACGGAACGCACGTCGATGGCGCGTAAATAGATCGTCGTGTGGCATAGGCCTTTAAGTCGTACCGTTAATCAGGATAAACAGACACTTCTAAACCAATGGTTACGCAAAATAGGTGGCTGATAGCGCCATAAAGTAAGAATAGGTGATACGTACATCTGTTTCCGTGGCTTCTTGCGCGGGCTGAGGTCGGGCTCGTGGCGCTCGGCGCGCGGCGGCTCGTCGTCGGGCGCGGGCGAGGACGACGCGCTCATGGTGGTGGAGCCGCCCGACGCGCCGCCCACCGGCACGTCCTCCCAGCCCGCGCGCCCGTAGCCCGCCTTGCTGGGGGGGGACCAGTGGCTCACACTGCTTCATTCATGTTCAGCAAACTTTACCATGAATACAAAGCTTAACTTGCTGTGCTATACTCACTATTATATAAATCTGTCTATTTAGCATTGTAGTAGTAAATATGATGAATTGGTCAAATTAAAATGGATTAAAAATCTTACCCATCAAGATCTCTTTTCCTGAGTATGGACGGTCTAGGCAAGACCGGCTGAGCTTGGACGGAAGACAGACACGCGACAGAGTGCACGCGGGTCTCTGGCGACGACGATACAGCATTTACCACCGTTACTACAAATAATATCGGACAAATCAATTTTATTGAATATCGACTAAGCTGTCAGATGACTATGGGAAAATGATGACAGGTGGTAATAAACTGTTAATGTAGTACCTTGCGTCTGTGGCTGCTGCGCTTGCGGCTGGTGCAGGTAGGGCGCGTGCGAGCCGCGCGGCACCTCGTAGTACAGCTGCGCCGGCGCACTGTTGCCCACCACGCCGCGGACACCCACACTTGCAACGCCAACCACCTAACAAATTTGAAATTTAAAGTTCAACATTATTTTCTCGTATCATGTTAAAATTATTTCACGGTAAATTAGAGTTAATCCATCACAATATACCACATTTGTTACCTTAGCAGGTTGGTAGTTTCTCTGCAGTAGTGGCAGCGGCCTCGGCGCGGACGCGACCGGTGTGGGCGTGAGGGCGCGCGGCGGTGCACTTCGCCCTGCACCTGATATTACACCACTTGCTGCAAATGACAATACTTTATGCATATTGGGTGCAAAACCTGAGTCATTTAAATATTATTAGACACCATGTTAACATAGCTTAAATCAAATATTAAAAAAAAAAACACTTTTCATTGAATGTAACTTCATGCATTAGAAAGAGGTCTGGACTGTTTTTCGTAACTAATTTTGTAATAGTCAATTTTTCATAATATAGATACTTACACGTTAGTACTGATGTAGTAGGCAGGCTAACGACGGTAGAGTGCGTCTGTTGTGCCGGCTGCACGGGCGAGGACGTGGGCGCGCGCGCTCCTCGCTGGCCGTACACCAGCGTGCTGCGCGGCCCGCGCGGCCCACTTGACCAAGCACCACCTGATGTTCAGATATTATTGTAAACATAGAAGACATCTTAGGTTGCATAATTTACTAATATTCTATCAAGTTAAGTATCTTTTCTATGTATTTCTTTTTCCTTTTTGCTTACAATCTGTCACTATTTTTATTGACATTCAGTAATTCTATTTCTTCCTTCTATTTTAAGTCTAATATTTCTTTCTTGGCGTGCTTTTTTTTGTGTATGAAAGAAAATTAAAACAGTTGTGTCCAGCTATGACCTAATGCCTTAGTTTTACAATTTACTAAACAAAAGCTTTGAAAACAAAGAACATTAGAACAAAGATAAATTTTAATATAGCAACAAATGAAAAAAAAAACACACCTGAAGCTGCTGAGTTAGATGCAGGTATGACAGGTCGGACGGCGAGCGAGGCACCGGCAGCGAGACCACGCGGGACGTGGCTCACGTGGTTTGTCACTCCCACACCCACACCTTTACTCACTAGTACCCCACTTGTACTGCTCACATTCACATTTGACAGCACAGCTGTGAAGAATTTACTTACATTAAATTTTAGTTTGGCTAGATCCCAAGAGAAAAATAAAAAACATGTTTTATTCTGCATTTATTAGTTATACCTATTTTGTTAGTATACCTTAAGAAGGTTGTTACAGACAAATATCAAAGAATTCTTAAAGAAATAATGCTTAATTCTCACCTGGCCTGTTATTATGGTGAGGCAATGGAGGCAGCACCCTCACCGTAGGTGGAAGCGTGCGGACAGATGGATTTACCACTAAGTTACCAGCACCACTCACGAGCTGCCCTCCAACATTCAAGACTTGTGTACCACCCACAGAAGAAGACACATTTGCCTGAATGTTTGTATTTGAACTGGACACTTGTGCAGTCAATTGAGATCCTTGACTTATGATCTGTGTACCAGGACTTATAATAGGGCCAGGTGTAATCAACTGTGACTGTGACATTATTTGTGAGTTCTGACCTATAAGCTGTGACCCTTGGCTGACAATCTGAGCTCCTTGCAAGATTGGTGATCCACTAATTATCATTTGAGGCTGAAAATATCGAAGCATGACTTAAAGCATATGGTTAACTAAACAGAAGCCAATTCCATTTAATAAATATGGAGCTGCATAGCCTTTGACATCTGGCCAGAACAATAAACACAATTGTAATTAATTTAAGTGTTATCTATATGCTTTTGCAATTATGTTCGGTAGATGGTTCATTGTAGTAAAAACAATTAAATTAAAAAAAATCGTTGAAATGCATACCTGTGAAGCAACATTTGAGGAAATAATTTGTGCAAGTCCTGGCCGCATCAAGCCAGTTGCGGGGCTAGCGTGGGTTATTATTTGACTTGAACCTGTTGTTTTAGCTTGTCCCGGGATCAAATGAGCCATTTTCATCTCTGAATTGGTAACACTTTTAACTATAGTAATTTTTTGGGGCGCTAAATCTATAGGATGCATTTTACTACTGAGTGATCTATCATTATCCAAATTGCTGCTCATTGTGACACTAGCCTATATTAAATGTACATTATAATAAATTAATACAATTGCTTACGAAATTTTTCGAACACACTAATGCAGTATAAACAGTGCAAAGAAAAGCTTGATAAATACCAATATATATCTGAATTAAAGTAATGAACCAATGACACAAACAACAGCGAACGAAACGAAACCACAGGCATGAATGTTTTTTTTTCTGACTGAAAGTCAAACTCTTTGAAACTTAAAACCATAGAGAAAAATAGAAAGATACAGTATTTAAAATAAAGGAATGTGTACACAATCAGATGAATATCAAAATTGCACAAAAATTATACTTATTACGAACATAAATTAAGTATTTAGTGTTCACAAGTGTACTCGTTTTTTTTTTGTCATGTCAAAAAAAAAAACATGTAACCCAGGCCAGCCAGTTTTATTATAGTAGTGACTTTAGTTTCTTTTATTAATTTCAATTCGTATTCTAGATTAAAATACAATATTTCTTTATTATGTTTGTATGTAAACCACAAAAACTACCACATCTTGTGTTTTTTTTGTTTTGGTCAAAAGTAATAAAACTTGCTAAATTGTAGTCCATTGAAAGAAGTCACTTAGTTCTGCGGTTATGGATCACTCCTTTTTGTAACCCAGTTTATGCTCATTACTTCAGCTTTAAAACTGAACATGTGTGTGTGGTCATCAGGAAAGTTTTGAGCACGAACGAGTCACGAAACACGAGCACGTTTGGATGGCTATTGCTAGCTAGAGTAGGAGAAGTGTGTAAAAATGAAAGAAATAGTATAGGTAGTAAAAGATATGTTGCGTCGACTCCATACAAATTAGAATATGGGCAGGAGGATGACGATTACAAAAAAATTGCTATAATTATTGAAAATCAGAAAACCTGGCAATATGATGTTATGATTTCAGAGATAGCAGCGCCACCCGTTTATAGCATAACGTTTTTTTCCCCAGTGCATCTGTAAGTGACCACGGCGCTGCCGTGCACAGATGGCTACATCATTCGACTACACCACAAGTGCTGACCGCACCAAGCACGACTTATTATTACAGTCATGAAGCTTTTTTGGTCGTGAGTACGAGATTACATTGAATAAAATCTTGAATAATTCCCCGATTCGGTACGACATTCAAGAACGCAGTTCTTTAATGTCGTTAGGAATCGGGAAATTAGTCAAGAATGTTTTTAAGGCATTAGTACTATTTAAAAATAATCTTGACAAATTTATCGATTCTGTCCATGTACACGCTCCTTAACCTCACCCCATGGATCGTCTCCAACAAATACATCGCCGTCAAATGCATTAGAACATGAAACAAAAAGTTGTTTGTTTTGTTTATGGTACGCCATGGCGGATCGAGTTGGTGACGGTGATTTTTTGGACGAAAATATACAGAAATTTAACAATGAAAGACGGAGCAGTAAACAGTGGCTTAAGCTTAATGTTGGTGGAACATATTTCCTGACAACGAAAACAACGCTTACTAAAGATCCTAATTCATTTTTATATCGATTGGTTCAAGAGGACAGCGACTTGATTTCAGACAGGGTTTGTACAATTTCTTATTGTCTTTTTGTATGTAAATGAGTTTTACTTTATTTGTCACATCAAGTATGTATGTCTGCTTCCAGGACGAAACTGGCGCTTATTTAATAGACAGAGATCCCACGTATTTTTCTCCAATCCTCAATTTTCTTCGTCACGGTAAACTGGTCATTAACAACGACATCGCCGAAGAGGGTGTGTTAGAAGAAGCCGAGTTTTATAATATTACTGAACTTATAAGATTAGTTAAGGAAAGAATATGTTCAAGAGAAAGAAGGCCCTTGAAAGATTCTAAGCAGCATGTGTATAGAGTGCTACAGTTTCATGAAGAAGAGTTGACACAAATGGTGTCCACCATGTCAGATGGTTGGAAATTTGAACAGCTGATAAACATTGGCTCCCAATATAACTATGGAAATGAAGAACATGCAGAGTTCCTTTGTGTTGTAAGCAGAGAGTGTGGCAGTTCCCTAAACACTAATGACATAGAACCTACAGACCGTGCCAAGGTGCTCCAACAAAAAGGCTCACGTATGTGAGCTCCTCATCTAATGATTTAATATTATTTTGAGACTGTCAGCGCTGTATGAGTAATGTGTACATATTGTTAGAGTGTAAACAGTCTATATAACTTTTTTCTTTCTGTTTTTAATGAAAAATTGTGAGTTCCACAATAACATTTGTATTAGTCAATTGAGTGGTAACTGAAACTTTGGTCTTTTACTTCAGTAAATTATAAATATTAGACAAATACTCAATTTGAAATGAAGTGTGAAAAATTTTAATAGATTTTAGAAAATGTTACGTTACAAATGCCTGCACCAAAATATATGGAAGTTACAAAAAAGATTGTTAATAATGGTTGTTGCAAATATCAATAGGTTTTGCTAAGTGCAATTTTCCATAGGTTTGCTAAGTGCAATTTTCCATAGGTTTGCTAAGTGCAATTTTCTATAATATTTTAGAATTGTATACATTTTGGTGCAAGTGGATGTATATGCTAAGAAGAACATTATTTTGACTGGATTCTGAGAGGTCATAATTACAAGGAAGAAGTGACACGAACTCCTAACATTGTTAACTTCTGTAGTTAGAATTTCTTGTCACTTCAACATTTATTAGCTAATGCTATTATTTCTCTTGTCTTTTGTTGGTGGAAACTGATTATTGTATGTGTATGATTTAACATAGAGTTTTAGTTAAAAGCTTGTATGATCCCGTTATATTTCCTTACCTACAGCCTAATAAACTAAATGCTGCACACAGGGATGTCACTTAAAAATTAACAATACTTGTGTTGTGAAATGAAAATGAAAATTTTCATTTTGGAGGCTACCTCACATTCACCTAAACTAATGAGTAATAAATTGGCAGTAAAAAACATAACAAATTGATAGCTTATCAATTTTTTTAACATACTAATTATGCTTAGGGTTATCATTTAGTCCTGACAAAAAGCTTAACATTTGTAATAAAGTCTGGTCATTTTTTTTCAGTATTATCTTTTTAACTTTCTCAAAGAAAATCCCCCTAAGTCGAACAATCATAAATCGTCCGTCCGGACATGCCCGATTTCTTGCCCCCTAAGAAACTGGTTACGTCGGAACGGACGGCTCTCGATTTTTCGACTTCGGGACATGTGCTAGATATGCTGGTCTAAGATAATGATTAATAAATGACGTCTCTGAGTGCGGCAGTTACACTCAGTTTTTGAAAGGCTTTTCAACACAAAATTGCTGTCTGATATAACTGCAGCCAATCACTAAAATTTGGAGTGAATTTGGTGTAATTTTTTGTTTTTGGGACAGGCATCTAGCAGTCCAACCTGGGATTGTCTAATGCTTAACTAGGCTTGCATTTGGATGCCTCAATAAAATGAAGGCTTTAAGCCAGGGATTTGGTGTCAAACACACGTTTCGGGTACTCAAATGCTGACACGCCATGAGCATTTTCTCGTACATACCGTCGAGCATTCGCTATTAATTTACAAGAAATGAAAAGCTTGTAAAATAAAAAAGCGTGTATGTACATTTTTAGTGATTTTTTTGTTATTAAGCCTTTCAGAAATTGGGTGTTTATAGACTACATTTTGTTTATGTTAAATGTCGTTTTCCTTTGGATCAGTAACCAATTCCAGATATTATGCTCATTTACCAAATGTAATATTAGAAAATTACAATTCCAAAGCAGTTGTTTTATTTATTTTTTTCAAAAATACTCTGTTGTATATAAATAAAGATTATGTTGGTGATACCTTTATTTTACTGAATACAATTGACTGAAAACGTAATATTGATTTGACACGCCTTCACTTATAATTATTATTAGTATCTAAGTTAATTTCATAACTACACAATATATAAATCTATAACACGTCGTTTTAAAAAAATAAACATTAGCACTATTTAAGAACATTAAATTATACAGCTTATTATAAAATATTGCATTTAACTGCATTAAATACAAGTTAACAAGAGAATCTGTATTATTAGAAACTCTTTTGTATAGATAACAGTGTTATTATCAAAATATCAGAAATCTTCACACGCTTTGTAAGGCAATGGGGGTTTTCTAGTCGTCTAATATCATGAAATTATATTCTAAATTCAAATTGGTTGAAACAATTGTAAATTAGCACCAATCTGCCATATAGGTAAAGTCATGGAACAATTTGTGATCTGTGACAGAGAGAGGCCGAGGTTCTTTGGGTGGCGTCAGCACTGCTGCCTCCGATGTAAATTCGCTGTCAAAGTTGCTGACGTCTTCTAAATTATTTATTGTTGGCACAAATGGTGGTTTCACCTTACGCAAGAGTAATTGCTCCCAATTAACATTTCGGAAGAAAGCCTGTTTCTTCACATCTTCGGCATCTCTCTCAGACGATCCTAAGCGTCTTTCGGGATTCTTTCTAAGCAAGCGGCGCATAAGCGCGATGGCTTCCAAGGACAGTGTTCTAGGGTAACGAACTTCGTCGTTAACAATAGAATCAAAAACTTCACCCTCATCCTCTCCAGGGAAAGGCGACTCACCAACTAACATTTCAAAGATTAACACGCCGAGACCCCACCAGTCTACAGCCCGAGTATACGAAGTTTCAGTTAAAACTTCAGGGGCAAGAAATTCAGGAGTGCCGCAAAATGTACCAGTACGGTCTCCCCATCCCATACCTTCTTTGCAGAGACCAAAGTCAGCTATTTTAACATACCCCTCAGTATCTAAAAGTAGGTTATCTAACTTTAAATCCCTATAAATAATGTTATTTTCATGTAAATACTGTAGGCCTAATACTACGCAAGCTGCATAAAAAACTGCTCTAGGTTCAGTGAACACATCAGCATGAATGTGCATCATCAGATCACCTCCTGCTGCATACTCCATCACAAAACACACATGCTGTTCAGTCTGGAAACATGCAAACAGGTTTACCAAAAATGGATGTCTGATTGCATTAGCTACCTCAAATATTCTTTTTTCAGATAGCAGTGAGTCTACTTCATCTCTTGCTATTATATCACCTTTCTTTAAAGCTTTTATTGCGAAATATTCATTAGTGGGTCTGTATTGAGCAAGAATTACTTTGCCAAAGTGGCCTCTACCAAGAACACTTAATAATCTGAAACTCTCCATAGACATTTCACCAGATTGTCTTCTGGTATCCAGTTCTTTGCCTAAAGTATCAATAACAGATGATGAACGAGAAGATGATATTCTCATGTTGCTGGTAATCTCAACTATTTGATCATCATTACTTGGGAATTCTAGAACCAATTTAGGTGATGGCGAAGGTGGATACTCTACTAAAGGAGTATCACATGATGGGGTCTGTGGCTCTTTTGTGACATAGTTATCCCGTGTATAGGAGTCTTCTAAGAATGCAAATGCTTCTTGCAATTCTTTCTCCATTCTCAAAGTAGAAACATTAGGAGGCGGATGAAGAGGCAATGTTGGTTGAGGAGGGGGTGTGATTGGCAATTGAGGCGTAACAGGTGTGGAAGGTAAACCTAAAGGTCTTATACCAGCCATACCACCCAACGTTACATTTGGATTTTCAATTTCTCTGTTATCGATGGAAGCAGACTCAAAGCTATGTTGCTGGGACTGGTTCATATGAGCTGTTTGAATGTTTTGGATGGAGGGAGAGGAGCGTTTAAGAAGTCTGCCTAGCACAACAGCTGGAATGTGCATTTCACCATAAGATGGTCTAGGTATATTCTTGCCTTGTTGTTTGATAATTTTTCTTTGACGCTGTAGCTTAGGTTTCCTTGATATGATGGGATTTAAGAACTTTATCTCTGCAAATAGGAGGCCTTGTGGTTCAAGTTCCAACGCCATGCCATGTCGTATATCATCAATGAATTCTTCCAATCTTAAAACTTTAACAGCACACAATCCACGCCAATCCTTCCAATGAATGCCAATTTCAAGTTCTCTTGATTTGTCTAGCTTGATGGTAAATCTGAAAATATTAAAATACTCTTATAGTGACACATCTTTTGGTGTTATTTTGTGGTTTTACATTCAAGTAATAATTGTTAATGAACAAGAGCATCAATTATTCGAATGTAATTTTAAAATACAGTTTATGAAGATCATCAACATAAAATTTTACACCAATTGCAGTTTCAAAACAAAGTAATTTTTGTCTAGTACACATATTTGTAGTGTGACTAAAAGTTCTAGTTCAACTTTTAGTCACACTACAAATATGTGTACGGCATGTAGATAAGATATGAGTAATAGCAAGGAATTATAGAGATTATAATTCAAGGAAGTCAAGATACAAAGATAATTCAATTAATATTTTATTTTGTTATATAATGTAGGAATTTATCTTATGAGTAGTACATTCATACTATATTATTTATGAAGTACCTATAACTTAAAAAATCCTAGTTGTATGTTAATGGTTTTTTTTTCAAAAAGCTTTTAATTACTGTCCATGCTATTTTTTCATAGAATGAAACTAAGTTGCTGAGTAAAAATGAAGTCAAACGCACCTTTGATCCCATGCTTGTTGTGAACATGGCCTCCAACTGGTCTGTGCAACATTATGGTTGTCCAGTTTTAAAACAGCCATTATTTCATTGCTTGTGTCTTCCTTAATGCTGTATGTGTACTTCATAGAATTACGTATTGTAACTCCCTTAACAAATGACTTCAAGTCTGAAGGGCTAGCTGTAGGATCACGACGACTTCTACCTGGAACATCTTCTAGTAGATCCTGACAGCCCATCAATCTTACTTCTAATGTTCCAGTCACTTGAACACAAGGACTGATCAAAGGAGCTGGAGATAGAAACTGAGCCCTCGACCCACTACCACCAGTTAAACTTACGTATCCAGGGCTAGATCCTGTACTACGCAATTCATGTCCTAATTCTATAAATGCAGGGCTCTCACAAGGAAGCTCCTGTCTACGCATATCTAAAGATCTGCGCAACAAATCTAACTTCTGTGATGATTCTAAAAGACTTGTCTGAGCTTCTTGTAAAGCTTTCTTGTCAGTTACTTTCTTGTCACTTTGTAAAAGTCTTATGGCATTTTTGGAGCCTTCCACTACAGCTGCCTCAATTCTTAAACGGTTCCTCAGTTCAGCAATTCTTTCATCTAATAATGCAGCTATGCCACTCTCAGAAGTTTTTCCGTCACCATTAGCTCCTGCATTATCACCTTTTTGTTGTTTGGTCAGCTTAGAAATACGTAACTTTAAATACTCAATTTTGTCTTTAGAATCTGCTAACATTTGGTGAGCTTCAGCAAGTAACTTTTTGTCTCTAGATTGATTGCTGCTAGTGATACTTTGTATCATATTTTCAGCCCCTTGTTTGACTTTAAGCTCAATGTTCAACTGTTTTTCAAGCGATGCCAGTTTTCTGTCTGTTGTTGCTTCACCAAGTTGCCTTTGTTGCTGGGCTGCTTCTGAAGCCAGAATAATCTCTTCATCATAAGAGAGGTCTTCAGGTGAAGTGGGAGTGGACTGACCACGAGACAAAAGAAGTTGCGACTCCAGTTCTTGGAGATCTGATTTGAGTTCATTGAGCTTTATGTTGGCTTTTTTCACGATATTAGCGACATCGGAGAGTGATCTCCTGTCAGTGGCCACCTCGCGTAATTTCTCGGCTCCTTCTTTTATTTTAAGTTCTTTACGTATTTCTCTACGTATGACATCCTTGAGCTCCTCCAACTTAGACGGCAATGCTATTTCTGGAATACACTCAGTTTTAATTCCATACTTGACACCGAGCTCGTGGAGAACTGGGTGTCGAACGTAATCACTGTGGTAATAACCTGGCTCTGCCATAATTGAGGATGCACAGTCTAACGTCAGTTAACCATAATTATGTGGGAAAATATCACTACTATTGCTTGAGGATCACAAAACGTAGATCGAACTATAACGTTTCTCAACAGGAATAACGCTTGATATTTTAAACGAAATCATATTAAATAAATGACTTGATCGTTTTTATTAAATTAATCACAAAACAAAACAGTCTTTACAAGTGAATCGGTCAACGAAACCAACGAAACGATGAAACCCTACCATTATTCCATAGACAAATGATGATTTATAAATGAAATACCATAAATAAACTATCTTGGCTTTTGGCTCACACAACAGGACAAGCAATCTCATCCGATCAGCCTGTCCCTTGCGGTCATCCCCCAGAGACGCCCTATCCCACAGAGGGTGCCCTTAGCGTGTAGTCACCTAGTTTGTAAGTTTTTCACCCTTAATTTTATTGAGACATCCACAGCAACCTCCTAGGTTGCACTTCGAAGTGCAATTCACAAAAAAAGAATAAGCAATAAAGCCTGTCTTTTCTTGTCGAAAAAAATGATTGTTACCCTGTCTAACGAGTTTACCCGAAAGGACCATGAGTCAAATTGGGCTCAATGTCCAACAGAGTTACGGCATATGCCATTGTAACGGATTTTGTTCGCACTTAAATTGTTACTATCGGCACCACCTTCAATTCCATTACAGAAAAAAGATATACACCTAAATAAGTATCGTAGAAAAAGACAATTGTTAGCCATAAAGCTGTTATTTTAACATTAAATTCAGGTTTTATACGATAGAAATATATCCTGAAAATGAATTGGTAAATGATTTAGCAGCATGAAATATCCAACACCAAAATGTGGAACTTCACTATTTAGAGAAAAAATAATCTTAGCCTTTTCCCAACTATATTGGGGTCAACTTCCAGCCTAACCGTATACCAGTATTTTACATGAAGCGACTGCCTATCCGACCTCCACAACCCATAATACGATTGCTGAGCATGAGGTCCTGGGTTCGATTCCCGAGCCGGGAAATGTGTTATTGTGTTTTTTCCATCAGGAATTTCTCAGTAGCAACCACGGAGCCTGGATTTGTGCTCGGTTGATGGCAATAGGCTCCCCCCTTTTACATGGGACTTAAACATAACTGGCGAAAGGTGGGTGTACTATTAGGTACACCTCTGCTTAACCCTTCGGGGATTACAGGCGTGATGTTATGTTAGATTTTATTTTTTTCCACTGGAATTAAAACTAGTGTAAGATATCAAACTACAATGTCATAACAGTATTACTTTTCAGGATTACCTATAGCTTATTTACGGTAGGAGAAAAATATTTATAGCAAAATAACCCCATGGATTCTTCACAAAAATGAGCTTATATCTTTATATTAAGTGTTGTACGAGTATATTGAACGTGATCTCATCCCTGTTGGTGGATGAGCCCAACCTTCATACATTTTTGCCCATGGTCCTTTGTCACAATAATAATATTGTCTAAATGTGCGCTACCACTGGCCACCGCCAATACTTCCAAATTAAACGCTGCATGGTTGAATCATCGGCCCTACTCGTGCCCTACTCTGTGGAACGTAATGTAGGATTGCGAATGTAGTTAAAGTCTACAAGGCGTCCTAAAACACGAAGCAGGATACCGTTTCTTTCCTGCTGGACTGGGACTCTGGTTTAACAAAAGTTGCTCCTCTCCACAAAAATGTAAATGTTGTTTTATTTTTAAAGCATCGTGATTAAATTGGGTTTGTTACTTATTTATTGCAAAAATTATTAGTCAATTCTACAATCCGTTAAGAAACTTTTGTGGCAGTTATAGTGCGTAATACAACGAATTTACCACATTTTTATTAACAAAGAACCGTTTTCAGCTGCTTTATTTTTGTTGCCAATGCTTTGACTGTTACTCTGTCTACGTTTGACTATTTGACTGAGACCCTTAAATAATCTATTTACATTAGTACAGAGCGCGCTTAAGGCACAAATTGCTTAGTAAGCAGCGTAGGCAGATGAGTTATAGGTATACATAAATTGATGAGTGTATGAAATAAGAATTATGTATCAATTAAGATCGTTAACGAGCTATCGATAAATTAGGTAAATAAATATCTTTGTAGTTGCTTATAATGTTCAATATGTTACAAATGTTTGTATATTTATTTATATAGGTGTTTGCCTCGTTCTCACCCCGCCTTACTTACTTCATTGTGCACGCTCTATACTACTGTAAATTATATACTCTAAGCTGAGACCGAACATTCAAATTAAAACCTTAGAGCATTTATAAATGCTCTAAGATTAAAACGCATTCTTAGCGTAGATCCATTTAATTTTTGTTTAGTTTGTAATCTGTGGGTTGGTGGATGCCAATTGTGTACTTACCTAATCCATAGATACAAGTCGATGTGCACTGTCAGTGTCACGAGATGCCAATTATGCCAAATGGATATTTTTTATCTGTTGCGAGTTCCGAAAACCAAGCAGTAACTTTCACTTCTTTTTTACAAAAATCTACAAGTAAAATAGTTTTCGAATATCACGAAACAGTTTATTTATAAAAAAATACTTTATTTGAGCTTAATGCTATAAATAGTTTAAGTTTTAATTCATAGAATTTGCTGGAAAAACGACGTACTGTCAAAACGCGCCAGTTGTTGAAGTGAAGTGAACAACCTATCATCTGTCATACTTACGAAAGCTTGGTCATCCGTTTTAATGGAAAAATAATGCCCGTTAAAGTTGATATAACTCCACCTCCTCCAGCAAATTCCAAACAGCCTGGAGTAACAAAGTCACTGCTTTATAACGGTTCCAAATTTCAGGGGCACCAAAAAAGCAAAGGTAACTCCTATGAGGTCGAAGTGGTTTTACAGGTTAGTAACAAAAACAAAGTACGCATTATTGATAAAATTAGAAATTAACACTCTTTATTTTAAGTGTATTTGTTAAATTTCAGTGCTTAAATACATTCTCTTAATTGAGACAGACACCGACATTTCAAAAAACATTGTTCGAAGAAGAAATTACGTGATTTAGTTGTGTAATAAAACAAGTACAACTAAGATAAGCAATTTATATACATTATATTTACAGCATGTAGATGAGGAAAATTCATACCTTTGTGGGTATTTAAAAATCAAAGGATTAACTGAGGAGTTTCCAACTTTAACAACATTTTTCGATGGAGAAATCATATCAGCCAAATACCCCTTTCTCACAAGAAAGTGGGATGCTGATGAGGATGTGGATAGGAAACATTGGGTAAGTGTTATATAAGATGTTTT
This sequence comes from Hyppa rectilinea, assembly GCA_951799385.1. Lineage (NCBI taxonomy): Eukaryota > Metazoa > Arthropoda > Insecta > Lepidoptera > Noctuidae > Hyppa > Hyppa rectilinea. Next base: position 6,981,773 of record OX637309.1, on the reverse strand, counting down.
ACTTTTGTCTATTGATTGGAAGCAGTAATAATACTTACAAATATTTTATAATTTTCAGAGCAAATTTGATTTGTTTGTACCTTACTTAAAAACATTCAATTCGGATTCGTTTGACTATGACTCTCTTGAAAAGGCTGACTATGTGTTTATGAGGTGGAAAGAACACTTTTTAGTGCCAGATCATACAATAAAGGACATAAATGGTGCTTCTTTTGCTGGTTTTTACTATATATGCTTCCATAAGTCTGCGGCCACAATAGAAGGCTATTATTATCACCGGAGTTCGGAATGGTGAGTACTGTTTTATTTAACTCAATGATGACAATATTAGAATGTTATTATTCTATAAAATTATGATATGTTCCAATTTGAAATGTATTGTGGAACTCCCTATTTGTAGTGTGAACTAAATATTAATAAACAAAGTCCACTCATATGTATAAGTGTTATTTATCAAAGTAAGGCTGTTATCTCACCCTCAGGTGTAGGTGGTTACTGTTGCTGTTGAGTACTTTTGTTTTTATCTAGTAATATGTATTGCTTGGTTTAAAATGTATACCATTGAAGTCTCAAACATACTTTTTGAACTGAATTGGTTTTTCATAACAAGCTTTCGAGAATAAATAGTACTTCAGCAATGCTAATCACTCGTCCACAGGCCTGAGGTTAAAGATTACCGTGATCTTTATCTTCAGACTGATTGGGAAAGAACTATCTATTTACTGTTTCGATTGAACTTTGTTAACACACTGTTCAGTTAGGATGTAAGCCCCTTTTGTGTCCCTAATATATCTTATTAGTCATAGTTAGGTTTCTAGAAACTCCAGTCTGACAATAAGCCATTTCTTATACCTGTGCTCTATGATTAGAATAGAAATTAATTGTTATGTGCATACTTTTACTTTGTGCATTTTGGTGATTTTGTTTAAATAATAATTAGTGAATTTTGTGTTGATTTTCAGGTATCAATCTTTGACTTTAAGCCATGTACCGGAACACAGCATCCAAATTTATGAGTTTAGATGAAATCAACATGTGAAAACTTAAAAATTTGGATTGGTATTATTGTGTCCGCCAGTACTTACTTGTTCATTAAGTGTTAACAGTTCAGTCAGTATCCAAAATGTGTAAAGATTGCCAATGTTGTGTTTCTCCAGTAATTTAAGATAAAGATGTCAGGGCTAATAATAGGCATTCATTTAGAACAAAGTAATTCAGAAATGTAATTTTATAAAATGAATCATGAACAAGATTGTGTCATGTTCTGTTTTTGCACATACTTCAGTGTCAAGGAGCTCCATAATATGTTGTGTAGTATAATAGGAATGATGCTTTATTAATTATCAATGAGATATAATTATTTAATAGATTTAGAGAAAGAAAATAGTTGCTGACGTCTTTATATTGTCATCTCCTGTCAACACCATTTTTGTAGTTGTGATTCAGAAACTTAAAAACCATTAAAGATTAATCATAATTATATAATGTGTTAAGTTTCTTAATAATACTATGTATTATTATTGTGATATTTTGTACAAATGACTTGCATGTAAGTTGTTTCTATTATTTGATCATCATTTTTGTTATGAATATTGTATACAGTAGTCACTTAAAGTTACCTACTTCATGTAGATTGAAGTATGTGCAAGTACAGGGAATCTCGTTATACTGAACAAGTTAATATATCATTCGGCACCTACTAGTAGGAACTATTATCAATGTTATTGATAAAATTGAATATTTTTTTTCAATAAAACATCTTTCAGTAAAATTTTGTTTTGTTATTGAATATCCAGAAATAAAAATGCGCTTATCAATTTGATTTCCGTTTTAATGTAACACATTTACTATTTACAATAAAATACTGGCTTTGATAAATTTATAGTTTTATATCTCATCAAATATCATCCAGTGAATAAGTAATTTCTTTATTATTAAATAGAAAGTTTTAACTTGACATTTTGATGATATATATTCTATTGACTAAAATCTTACAATATTTGTACAGTCCTCCTGAAAAACTATTTTTATTTAAAAATTGATAATAATCTTAGAATTTATGTTTTTTGCACAGTACAAAAACAGGCTTTTTGAAGAAAACCAATATGCTTAGATAATACATGAAAATTTAGGTAGGTACATTACTTCTTTGAATTTAAATATAATTATGAATTGAGGCCGTTTTTGTACTTTTAATTATATTCTCCATACATAGTTAGTTTCATTGTTAAAAATAAAATATCTAACACATCTATATTTTAATACACTGGTTTTTATATATTGAAATAAGTGTTAAGTAATTGTAGTCAAAAGTTTATCATATAAACAGTTAGGTATAATGACTGAAAAAGAAATAATCGTTGTTTTCGAATACTCATCTGTAAGTAGATATACTATCAGACGCTAACTTTTAACTTACTTGAAATATGGGATGCAGCGGTGAATCGGGACATGTCTAGCTTTGTTTAATAAATTGTAATTAAATATTTAGCATCCTTGTTGTCTTGCTAGAAACTCGTTAAGTAATTCAACGAACTCTTTCAAGGGTGTCCCTGATTCTCCTCTGCATACCTATTCGCCTGTTTTACCCAGTACGTTTTTTTTAACATTTGTTTAAGTAAATAAAACAGCCTGATAAACCTCTGACTTGCTAGCAAGTGTTCCGAAATAACATGTGTTAGGCGCGAAGTAAAAAACCTTCGAGTGAAAACAATTAAAATAGCCAAAATTAACAGGAAAACTGTACTCCATTTGTTAGGTACTGTATTAATAATTAATAGGACTGAGTTTTGTGGAAACCAAGGAAAGAGGTCGATAGAGAAATGAACGCTATTGTGGAGAAATTATAAACTGCATTTTATGTAATAAGTCGTGAGAAACAGAATATAAAGGCCTCATTTAAGACCTCAAATAATCAGGTACAAAAAAAAAAACTTAATGCAATAACTTATCTTTGTTAAAAGGGACGTTAAAACCGTTAAGTTACAACTCATGCAAAGTTTTTTAAATTTTGGCACTTTTTATTGCGTTGCATAACTACCTGCCATAATAATCACCTCGAGCCCAACACAGTTATGTCTCGACAATTTTCTTCTCCAAACATTATTTGATTATAAAAATACATATAAATATACATACCGTATTTAATTCACCTACCTTCTAGATAGTTTCAAATACATAGTAAATTATTATGTGACAAAAAAACTAAATACTTATACTAAGCTTTGGTGGGATCGTTAATGTGTAATAATGTAATAGTTCGGTAATGTAGGTATTACGCTCTTACGAAAGCACAGAAATGTGAATGTATTTCGAAATGCGAGTACTCTCGAATCATGGCTTTCACTTAGCAATATAATATGTCGCAAGTTACACAGTTATCCTGCAGATTCGAGAAAAGAAAACTTATACATATTAATAATTGATTATACATACTCCTAATGTGGCAAGTATACACGTGGCCAAGTTTTATACAATAAAAAGTTACATAATGCTTTAGCGGAAGTACATGTTTTGGTGGGTTTCAAGTGTCCGATTTTGCATTTAAATTGTTTGGAACTAATAATACGAACAAATACCTACTAGCTATATCTACACACATCATAAACACAAAACATCGAATTAGGTTACAACATATCAACTGCAACGAATACTTAGTTTTTTTTGAAAAAATGGAGGCAAGCCCGTGCCATTTCTTTTGGCTTTTACTTAAATTAACATTTATATTTTGCGATACTTATTATAAAACATCAAACACCTAAAGACAAATACATTCACAACGAAAAAATTATATAAAAATATACATCGAATAAATATAAATCGAAAATGATCATCAATAGAACAATTTACATTAACATAATATAAAACAACGATAATACTATGTGAACAATTTATCAGTAGCAAAATAAAACACTTAAATTAGAAGATATTTACAGAACTTAAAATTTCTAACAAAAAATAATAACTTAATTATGACTGTAATATTTGGCTTTAAAATAAATAGGCTAATATATTGAAAGCTATGGACAGAAATGACTTCAAATGAAATAAAGACTCAATAAAAGTTAGTTAAAAATATTGTTACGGTTCTCCTTGATCAATAAGACTAACATATTTAATTAACTTAGGTTATAAATAAGGAAGGTACCTTATGAAAGTGTATTCTGATGTTTAGTCTACAATATAGTGCATGTTCATTTTTCCCATAGCTTCCATTATACGTCGTCGGGTAACATCGAATTGTCTAGTATAGCAGAAAAAAGCTATCTTTTTGATGTCCCTTCACTACTGAACCAATGTCTTAGACCGAGGAGGCTGTAGAGGTCCTGGTTATTAGCGTGGGCTCGCATCGGGTCGGCGTGATGTTGGACTACACGATGGATGTATCCCTTCAGTTGTTCCGGGTATGCTGGAGGTACGCCCGCGTAACCAGCATGAGGGTAGGAGTGTAGCCGGAAGTTATGGGGATAAGAATGATGATGACGCCGAGGATTCTCGTGTGTGTTATAGACACCTCCTATTTGGTTACGACCAGGCCAGTAGTCCTGTAAATGCCGGAACGGGTAGTCTGGTGGAGGCGTCTGAGAATGTTGACTCTGCCACGGATATCTGTAGTAAACCTCGTACTTTGGATAAGCATTATGCATAGCGGTTTTGTCGTTGTAAGCCAAGCCAAGTGGTGTATTAACTGGTACGGATTCAATGTTTTGTTCTTTTGGCTTGTTGCGACGGTACTGAAGTTTAGTACGTGTACCCAAAACGCTGTCCTCATTCATCCCGTTATTTTTTTGTTCTTTGGTAAAATTATCATCAGTAGTGACGTCGGCATATCGACTTATTAATTTAATAGCTTCTCCTATGTCGGAATAGTCGTTTTCTGGATTAAGTTTACTTTGATCTCCATCTTTTTTTAACATTTCTGCAGTTGAATTAAAAGTATGTTCCTTTTCTGAAGAGGAAATAATAGACGAATTCTGTTGTGCGTCATTAACAGAGGTTGCAATATTTTCAATCTCGGTTAAGCTGCTAGGTTCAGAATCCTCAGCAGTATCCGTTAGATTTTCTGTTTTATAAAGAATGGGGTCAACATTAACGTGTCCATAAACTAATTCTTTTTGTCCTTCGTCGGTGACATTACTTATCGTTTCAATTTCAGTAACGTTAACAATTGGACTATCGCGTTTAGGTTTGTCGGGATAGTTGTGTGAGTTTGTCAGAATATTCTGGTTCACCATGTACGAACTATCAAGAACTGTGTTGTTTGGATTAAGTGTATTTTGGAGTTTTAATAGTTCTAGTTCAGCTTCTATACTTGCGTCGCCATCCGGTTTATCTTTCTTGTCAATCTTCACGAAGTTTGCTTGCAGCTGTTGAGCCTGGAATAATAAAAGCATTACTTAGTGATTTTGAAATAGTATTGAAAATTCCCATCACCTACAGAGAACTTTTTATGAAACTTTTTATGAATTACTTGTGACTGTTATTCGAATTTCTTACCTGTGAAAATGGCTCTTGACCCTGAAGCGGCGCTGCTTGAGGATCTAGACCAATGGGTATGTTAAGTTGCAGCGGTCCTGGTTCAGCATCGCCATAGTCGTACAATACGTCTCCACCGGGAGCCGACGTCACGAAAAATGCATTCAGATGTTCCAGCAGGATACGTTCATGTTCGTCTTTGTTTACTGTTACCACCTGGAAATATAATGACATTTATATAGCAACGCATTTTAACTGGGTACCTATTATCAATTTACGAAAAAAAAACGATATCTAAATCACTTCATTAAAGTTGAACTGTCTTTAAAGTACCAACCTGAACGCAACCATTCCTGTCGAGTCTCTGTCCCTCAGGGCAATTTAGGGGCGTTATGAACAGGGACTTAGTGGTTATTCTTCGCGGGGGTGCATTCTGGCTGCCGCTTTCGGGGCTCTGGAGCCAGGACTTCCAGGCGAGCTCAGCAGCCTTGCGGTCGAGGGTACGAGGTGGCGCGCGGGTGGTCGCCACGGGTGCCGGCGCCGGTCCCTCCACCGGGCCCTCCGCCCCAGTCTCCGCCTTCACTAGTGCACACGACACCAGCAGTAACGTCGTCCACGTGTACCACATCGCAAACACCTGTAAAGTAAGAAAATATTTTTTATGTTTAGGTTATCACAGCATAATCAGCCTATAGGTGATGTTCCCACAGGTTATTACAGGGACTTCATAAAATAGATAATAGAAAGCAAACTTAAGTACAGAAGTTGTACCGTCCAGAATTTTATGCAGTGACGTTTGTGCGGTTCGATTAAACAAAGAGTTTAGCCAGTTCCGTTCATAACCGTAAATCTGGCTTAGGGTTTCTGTAATGGTCAGTCTATGGCAGTCCGTTGACATGGCTACCACAAAAAAAGTTAGCTGGTAGTTACCATGCCGCACTAGCGGGTTGGTGACCGCGAAGGCAGTCCTCTCGCACCAGTGACGTACTAATCACTATTGTATTGAGTATTCTTAAAATAACAACAAAATGGTGCAACGTTTCGTTTTCGTTCATCAATTCATGCGTTATAATTTAAAATTGGATCACGTTCGGCATTACTTCGAAACAATATTTCGTTTTAGGTATATAGGTACGTCGTTTTAATTTATTTTCCATGAAGAGTTGCCATTGGAACAGCTCTTCACGGTCACCAAATGCAGGCAACGATTTCTATATCGAAGGATCTACGAGATTGCTCATGGAACCCAGATTCGATGTGATGTCAACTGGATCAAGGTACGACCTCATCCATTAGTTCAATAGCTCGAGCACGAATCGACTGTATTCATTGGAAATTTGCATAATACGTTTCTGCGTCTATCTGGATCATGCTATTATAGGTACCTACGTATTCCGTCTTAGGAAGATATACATAAATATTGATTTTATAATTCCTCCTAAGTTATAATTTTCCTTCGTATTTATCTTGAATGTTAAATATTATATTATAATATGGCCCGGGTATTACATTTATTGCTGTTCTAGTTTCATTACGATTAATTATCATAAACTGAAACTAGGTTATAGATGCTTAGGTATCTACAAGGGAGTTAAAGACCCAGATTTAAAGAAATAACGACTCATTGTGTTTGAAAGTAGAAATTTTAAGAAATCTGTTGGTGTCAATAATTAACAACAATCCATCAACCTTAATTGCTCTTACAATCAAGTAGATTCATGTATGTGGTCCAAATATCTTCTGCGAGCGACCTTGAGGCCCTTTATCATTGGGAAAGTGAAAGTGTGTTAATCATAGACTATTATGCGGGGGCACTTACGATGCCGATGCCTTCACTTTTAAGTCGTATTAAATTATCGGTATGCACCAGGTACGTCCCTTCTTATGTTGAAGTTAAGTGCATATTCCAAAACGATAAATTAGTTAAGTTGATAATGCTAATGAGTTGTGGTCATTTCGTTACTACCCAAAAGCTAAATTGGGTTTAGATAATAATGAAACTATGTTGATTGCGGCATTTGGAGTAAGTATTATATGTCCGGTATCAAGTAGGCCAGTCCTCTTTCTCCAGGTACCTATCCGAGAGTGAGACATTCTGGTGACAACAGCAGAGCATCGTTATTTGATAATTTGTGGTTATGGTAACAGCTGACCACGTCACTTGTGATAACGAAGGGAAGGTCATGAGCGTCAGTTGCGTTAACGTATGATAGTAGAAAAGTACGGCATCCAGTTTAAATTAATTATAACATTGACATTGATCATTTATTTATGATATAACATAACAGATTTAAATAATCTAGGGTGTTGTTTAGTAAAATTTTAACAAAAGGTAATAAAAATAGACCAGGAGAATTTGCATTTCGGATAGTACCTAATGCATCAACGCGTTTTACGTAAGGAATGAGAAAGCGAAAGAAATTACATGTTACATTTGGTTGAAAGCCACACAGAATGGTGGGTACCTCTACCTACCTATGTTTTTTTTGCACGAACAAATTGAGTAATAATTTCTAAACAAACATTTCCGAGGTGGCAACGATAAAAATGTTTTGCAGCCGACTTCTTAGGACATCTATCTACTTTTGTTTAAGTATTTATATCATCGATAACCGTTTTTTTTATAATCATTACCTATCCATCGACTTAGTCGCTGAGGGAAGTAGATTCATCAGAATCATAATTATAGTGATATCATATTTTGTTGTTCTCAATTTAGCATAAATTATTAAACTTAATATTTACATACCTAAAACATTATTAATAACTAGGTACAAGTATATAACAGGAGGGAAAAAAATAAAATAAATCAAAGGGCATCAAAAAATTCGTCCACATCGCTGTCAACAGGAAAAGTTCCCAAAAGGCTGGCAGCATTGCCACGTTGTATGGATTGCCATACAACGTGGCAATGCTGATTCTTTGACCGAAAAATAGGCCAGCCCTCTGGTCACGTGAAGAGTCGACCAATCGCTTGGCGATGTCTCGATAAACATAGTGGGTACTCGGACCCCATGGCCCTAGTGTTTCAACCCCAAACGGCTCGAATATGCTACTCTGTCAAGAAAGTACCGGGAAAAGATCAATAATACACAAAATGTCTGTTATTCATCCAAATTTATTTTATCACCTTCAAAGTATGCTCCTTTAGAAACGATACACTTGCGCCAACGAATAATCCATTCATCAAAACATTTTTTAAACGCTGCTTCCGGAATTGAGTTCAGTTCTCGCCGCGAATTCTCCTTTTTCGGTTTCGGTTCAGTTGGAAGGCGCCACTCCGAAGCTTGTTGACTAGTTTGCATGTCAAACTCGTAAACCCACGTCTCGTCACTAGTAACAATGCGTTTCATGAATGTTGGGTCCGAACTGACTCGTTCTAGCATGTCCTCAGCGACTTTCATGCGATTGAGTTTTTGGAGAAAATTCAGATCTTTTGGGACTAGCCGAGTAGCAACATGTTTCATACCCAAATGATTAGTTAAAATGGTACGGATCGACTCGTGAGATACAGAAAGTTCGGCGGCTATCTCTCTCAGAGTTGAATGGGGATTTTCAGTCACTATTTTCTTCACTTTTGCGATGTTAACTTCAGTTGCAGACGTTGACGGCCTACCAGAGCAAGGCAAATCTTCCATCACATCTCGACCGCTTTTGAACGCTTTGAACCACTCATAAGCACGAGTTTTTGATAAAGTCGATTCACCGTAAGCCTTCTGTAACATTTTCAGTGACTCCGAACACGAAATTCCATTGGCGATGGAAAATTTAAGACAAACTCTTTGTTCGATATTTTTGTCCATTATGAAATTCGCAGTACACACTATATATGATATTACTAAAACCAGCACTGTATTTAATATAAATAACAGATGCAACTCAAACTCCGCGCCAAAATGGAAAACAGTTGTGCCAATCTAACAACTACAAAAAAACCAAAAATTTGAATTTGGAACCATAAACAAATCATCCATTCCCGATACTTTTTTGACTGAATGTATAACTTCCAATAAGGTTGCTATACTTGCGCCGTTTGAGGTTTTCTGCACCTGCAGCAGCTGCCCCAGCACAACCCGCCGTGCAAGGAAGATGGGATGGCGCAAGGGTGTCGACACACGTTGCATCCCACACCAACGGCCTACCTACCTTCCAAGGCATTAGTGTCATTCCATCTGGTCTCTATAGTATATATCATATTTAGATTTTAAACATGTTTTTCTAATAAAAAGTTAGTTAACTTAAGTTCTTTTAGCTTTATGAAAATACTAGCTTCTGCCAGCGGTTTCATCCGCGTGGGTGTCTGAAATTATCCCACGCGAACGTAGGTACTAGCGCCTACCGGAATAAAAAGTATCCTAAGTGGTTATTAAGTGCCAAACTTCATCCAGATCCGCGTAGTTATTGCGTGAAAGACTAAAAAAAATACATAGGTACAAACTTTCACGTTTATAATATTTGTAGGATTGCCTTATATATCAACTGTGGTGATGACATGATGAGTAATTTACAAATTCTTAATACCTATCTACTTTGATATCGAAATAAACATAAATTGATCCAGTGTCCATAACAATGACACGTTTTATACACAAGATGAGTTATTTACAAACAGATTTGATGACGTTTCACGTTCCAGTAGCAGCCATTTTTCTTCAGAATTGTCCAGATATCGGACTACAAGACTTTGGTTTGTTTATGTTTAGACTATAATATGACAATAATAAACAAGTAGATGCATATAAACTTGAACTTACGTAAAGGTTATGTGAGATAAATGGACAAGGTTTTTGACTCCTTTCACTAAAACTCAATTAAGTGCTTGCATGTAGCTACAGTTATAGCAAAGGCTTTAATTTTGACAGTTCAACGACATTCATTGCGTTATTTACGTAATTGTTAAGCAGACAAATTTTTCGAATATTTAAAGCAATGGTTTAGTAATATCCTTCAAAATCATTCAGATTATAGTGTGCTACGCAATTAAGAGTGCTGATGCTGATACTAATCTATTATTCTGATGAATCAGTCGTGTTTCAAAGAGGAAATGTTTGTAGCAACGTAGACTGCCTACGTTCTTTCATCTATTGTGAAAATTGATTTGTGAATTAACTATTGTGTTCGATATTGAGCTCTTGATTAGTCTTTGTGTTTGTGGGATGGGAACTTGAAAAGTATTACCGATGTATCAAACAGTATTTGTATCCAATCTAAGACGGTTTGGATACAAATACTGTTTGCTATATGGTTAAAGACATGTGCTTGGTGCATTATGTAAGCATCTATTTGCACATTCACGTTTAGCCATGGATGTCTACGCTTACCCTCGCAGCATTGTGATGTCGTTTCCAAGTCAACGGACGCATTGTTTGATGCTATAACTTGTTTGCAATATATTATGCGCAGTTTAATTACTTACTCGTTCGTTTTGTAAGAACAACACGTGCGGCGAAGGAGGTCTTGTTTGGAAGATAACTTCAAAGCTCATTATTTCAATAATAAACGCGTAATTAGAATTACTTGTGCGTTTTACTTTGTTGAGCGTGGAGTAATATCTAATGCTGTATCGCCCTCTATTGTAACCAGTCAGTGGAAATCTTTACCTTTAATCACTCGCTACAAATGTTTCATTCATATGTAAAACATATTATCACATAACACTTGTATGTAAATAACGCTTTTTGTTTCATGTCGGAGACAATGTTGTAGACAGTGTTAGTTCCCTTGACCCCGGTTGAGTGAAACGCGCTTATGGTGGATCTGCTGTACACTCGAGTAAATAATTTAGTGCGCAAAACAAGGGCAATGGCTGTTGACCCCGTCGCGATCTATTGGCGGCATCTGGCAATGATCTCGCATCAGGCGCCGCACGCGCACGCGGAAGCTTCTCGCGGGAATTGACCGTGTTTCAATGGTGCTTGATTGAAGCATACTTTATATTATACTGCATTCTCTAGTGTGAAAAGGATTAGAAAGCGGGATTAAACTCGTTGAATGCTACTTGGGATTTTCTCCCGACAAATCTTCGGCGCGACTAAAGAATGCAGTGTGTGCTGGGATTATGAAGTTATGTGCGTCTGACCTAATGAGAACATTCTGTTTACATAAAACAGATACACGTCGGGTATTCCGTTTGGATGTATTATTATCTGCACGGACCAAATCCTCGAATGTTGAACCCTACCTTGACATGCATGCGAGAGCGAGACAAGGCAGTTGCGGAACAGAGGTGCGTCGGCGCAGGGTTGCACACAAATAGCTTTCCAGTCAGAACTCGAGTCGAGTGTTTCTGTCAAACATTTGTGCGTGTATGGATGAATTAAATTTTTATTAAGAGTTTCAAAATAGAATTGTAATTAATGAATGATCCGAGTTACCAATGCATCGTATTCAATCTAACTGCATTTGCGTCCAAACGTGTCGATAGTTAAAAGGGGAAGTGGCTCTGTTCTGTCACGGTTGATGCACCACCCTCCAAATAAAAGGCAGGTGTTTCTTCAATCGAATTTGTAAAGCTGAGTAGGTTGGTAACGAATAAAGTAAAGATTTGAAACCGAGATAACTACCTACATAAATAATAAAACATTGTTACTTGGATTTTAAAGAAACAGCTGTGTTATCTACACCTGCCGTTTGACAGGTTTTTGGTTACAAAAATAAGAAAAAAAGTGATCGTTAGTTGACGGAAATAGTGTTTGTTAATAATAAATACCTACAACATAAGGTTCTTAAAATAATTCCTTGCTTATTGCAGACTCCTTTGTCGAATTTGTAAAACTTCAGAAATACCCTCAGAACTAGACCACTGTATAAAGAAACCTATGACTATAAATTATTCTAGTCATAACTTCATAATTATGACTAGACAAGATCCATTGCGACGTTCGTGACAATGTGACCACGTGTGGCTTGATATAATCCATAACGAACATTGTTTAATAATGGCCATACGTCGCCGAGAAAGTGTGCCCGCTGACTGGTCAGACACGATGTCGGCCAAATTTGCATATTAGGTAACTGATTGATATTCCTTGCGGACAGGATATAGGGATAATGATTTCTGACATGTACCGCGAATTTTATACGTCTGTACAAACCGAGGATAATGTATGTAATGACCATGAAAGTGTAAAGAACTCGTATTAAAAATATAAAACGTATTTATTGTACAAAGCTATTGAAATTGAAACAGAGCCATTCATTCATAATTATATTTATTGGATATCAGTTAATTGACGTCCGGTTAGGTTGAACGGCAGCAATTAAGAGCTGGTTATTAAATTTTCCTATACCACAAAATTGTGTCATACTAAAAACAGGCTTTGACTTTGAATACACGCGTAGGGAGAAGAGTTCTTGCTTCGAGGCCTTAGGTTAATCGTTTATGGGTGTCGTTGTTGGTAGGTACTTAAAGTGTAAACTCAATGATTATATTCTGCATTATCTGTTAAACACAAATTACTGTCATTAACAAAATTGTTACCTCATGCTTATCGTTGTTCGTCACCGTTGTTTGAACGGACTTCGTTGTCACAATCGTCTATCGTTTGTATAAAGTAAATTCAGTAATTTCCGGATGTTGAAAATGTAACATCGGTTTTTATTTGCGAAAAAGTAAGGTACCTTCACGGAACATCGGTCAGTGTAATGATTAGACACCGCTGTTATTCAAGTGCTAGACACAGACGCTGACATAGAGACATAAATTATCTGTAATAGTTACTTGTAAGCTTCTAACAGTGCGTTCAGAATAAAGACACAAAGCGTCCTAAACGGCTCGTATATTTTCTTCTTTATTGTGCAAATATTTTCCTTTTGATACAATGTTGCTCGGTTATTTGGACGGATCCAGGTCTACGTTTTTAATTACGTCATTCTGTTTTATAATGCTTCTTTTGTTCGAGCAAGGAAGCTTTTGACACCATTAGCTCACCGTTATAATCGTTGAGTTAAACTGTCACCAGTCACGACTAAGTAGCTAACTAATACTAATGAGCGTGAGTTTCCTACGGGTCATAATGACCATGTCAACTGTGAACAATGACAGAAATATTTAGATAAATATAGATACACTTGTACGGCAGGAGCAGCAAGTGAAACTATCCTCAATTGGGACACTTTTATCAGTCAAGTAGGTACAGGATTTCTTAACCGATAAATTACACAAATGGGTCTGCTGTTTTTAAAAGTAACATTGCTTTCAATGTCAATGTAACAACAATTAATAAATTCCACGCAGCGTTTAAAACAAGGAAAGTAAATTGGTCAATGTTGTCCATGCACATTGAGTCAGTTCAAGTGCATTTACCTAGAGTAGGTAATAAAAAAAATATACGACAGCAAGAACTCCGTGCACATCTGATGCTAAATAATGATAGGTAGTAGAAAGTCAATCGATTTAACCTATCACACCGTTGGCTTGTTTATGGTTATTTAAAAAGTACCTACCTACTGCTACCTACCTGTTGGTATTATTCTTGCCGTAAGTATGCCAATTACTACAAAGTTAGCTCGATTCGTGCTCCTCCAATTATTCGAGTTAACAATCCTGTTATATATTAATTTGTAAAGCTCTAATAAATACTTCTTTCCTGTTGCCAACACCTGAATTATCAGTCTCTTTATCTTAGTTTTGCTCATCTGTAATTCTGTATACACAGCTTTCAATTCTGCTGGCTAATTTTTCCACCAACTACTTCAGTTTAGATTGTTCTGCTGACATCAGATTAAAAAAAAACGCGATTTTATGTGACTAGCCACAACAATAAATGCACTACATATCTATTGCGTATATAACAAGCGACTAATAGCCGTATTAGATTTGTTTGAACGTTTCGGCACACATGTAGCGCGCCAACAATATCCATTCATCTCGATCCTTTTTTGTAATTAAATGTGTACGGTCACGCTCAATCGTTTGGCCTATAAAGTCGCTTGTAATAATAAATCGAGGTTTGGTTTTGCAGCTGCAAGTTTTGTCACTCTCATGGGCAAGTGTGTCGGTAGTTGAGAGCGACCTACTGACTGCGTGGTTAGCATGTGCCGCGACATTTCACTATCATTCCTACATCTCGGCTACATTTTGGGTATTGCTGCAAGGTCAACGTATCTATTAGACGTGACCGTATATTGGTGTTGTTTTTTATTGTTTTGAATACAGCTGCGTTTGGAGTTGTTGCCAGGCAGTTTCTGTCACGATTTTACTCTATCGACGATTTTATCAGGGAAAGTGTGTCTTGTCTACTTATTTGTTTACGTCGATCAAGTTTTTAGGTTTATCACTATCGTAAACATAGAGTCTTGCTAATTGACTTTTACTGCTTGTTTGTTGATAAGCCATTTAAGATAATTGTCAGGTTTTCCTCTGGTTCCCAGTTCAGCACTAGATTTATGTTAGCACGTAGCTATAAATATATATCTATTTAATTTTAATTGCTAGCAAGTCACGTGAACAATGCGCCATGTAATACAGAGCCATAAAATTCTGAAAATGACACATTTAACTGGATATAATTGTGAAACGTCTGTTGTATGAAACGTTATATTACCACTAGAATAGAACGTCCATTTAATTACCTATTATATATATGATTCTAGGATTAGCTACAACTACAGGTTTCTACAATAAATAAGACGTAATCGTTTTACCACATAACCTATAACTTGTGAGTGCTTTCTTTTATTTTGTTTCTTTAAGATTTCGAAGGGTCATAGTAATATAATTATTGAGAGAGATTTTAAAAATTAAGTGCTGTGCCGCTAGATAAACAAAGAGGTAGTCTTTGTTTATCTGTTCCTACATTCCGTATTAAGGAGCAAATGTATCTCCTCAATGTCCAAAAACAATTAAGTGCACCTAAACCAAGCTGCGTAGTACGCAACGGCCTCAGGCGCACAGCCGGCGATGTTTATTTATAAAAACGGTCCATTCATCTCTCTTTAATTTTCAACTCTCAGTTTAGAGTGGATACGTTAGAGTCTGGCCAACGAAAGCTGACCACGAGTTAATTTCTAGACTTTTGATATGGCAATAATTTAGCACTGTCAAAATTGAATTGAACTTCGACTATGATTCCTAGCCCTTATATGTTTGTGTTATGAAATAAACTTTTAGTTATAACTTTTTCTTTAATTCTACCTTTTCGATATATTGTCGTGCCAGGAAGTCGAGCTGTGAACTACAACGCACGCAGAAGTTAAAAAAAAAACATATAATATGTCTATTAATATTATAAAGAGGAAAGATTTTATATAAATATTTGATTGAGTGGTATATTATGGCAAGTCCCATGTAATAGGGGCGCCTATTGCCATCAGTCGGGAAAAAATCCTGACTCCGTGACTGTTACTGAGAAATTAAAAAAAATAAAAATATCAAGTCCGTTTAAGCAGCGTATAACCAGTGTTGGCAGCTCTTGATTTTTTTTAATTGCCGCCTTTTTTCATGGTCAGCTTTCGTTGGCCAGACTCTATGAACGGCTGCTGTCAACTACAAAATTCACACTGCTACAAAATTCTAGATTTAAAATGTACCTATACGTTGAAAATTCTTAAAAGATTGAAAACATTATTTACTTATTGATAAAATGA
Organism: Hyppa rectilinea; assembly: GCA_951799385.1. Taxonomy (NCBI): domain Eukaryota; kingdom Metazoa; phylum Arthropoda; class Insecta; order Lepidoptera; family Noctuidae; genus Hyppa; species Hyppa rectilinea. Next base: position 6,965,711 of record OX637309.1, on the reverse strand, counting down.
AGCTTGTAACGATGCACTTGTAAAACTTTTACAACTTTCTCTGTCGGACTCCTGGATTTAAAGAGCGTTTAACGAGTTTTATTAATAAAGTCCACTCAAGTCTACTTGCCGCTCTAATTTTTCTTCCGCCTCCATTATCCACTATATTAGTGCTGAGATCAGCTTTTTATACCAGTTCGCTTCAGTGTAGGGCAGCATAGCTTTATCGCGACATAGCGTTCTAATTAGTGGTACCGACTGAATTTCTTAAATGGTCGGATGGACGTTGTTAACGAGCGTGTACGAAACGAAATCGCATTCAGCGTACCGAGACGGATGCGTTCGGAATATAATCTTTGTATTTTTGGAAGGGAAACGGTCTGCTTTGACGGAAGCCGGTGGCGACAGATTTCGCCCGTGAATAACAAATAATATATCACGCTCGGATTCATGGCCGTCGGAGCTGCCGCGCCCTGCACAATGAGTAGGCAGGCGGTCGGGCCCGTAAAGGTTACCCGAATGCGTTGCCATAAGACTCGTTTTAATAATATCGTCTTGATATGTGTTTTCGTCTGGCTAGCTATATTTAAAATCCCTTTAGTGTTTTTGTTCTTTATTTAAGATCATATTCATAAATCACACTGAGCCAAGTGAATCCATAAATATTTTGTCGTATTAAAATATGATGAGGTACAGTCAACAGCAACAGTGGATAAATAATTTCAGGGGTTCTTTAAAATGTTTTTTTAAGCAAGCAAACTTGAGTCTATGAAACGATTGAAGTTGATTAGTAAAAGGAAAGAAAAATCGACACTTGGGTGTTGTCTGTACAATGATAGTTCAATAATGGCTTTAGTCCTATTCTATAAAACGTAGAATTTAAATCGACGGACCCTTTGACCGGTCTTCAGGTAGATGAAGGTAATTGTATCGACGTGACATTTAGCTTCTGTATTAATAAAGTTGTGGAGGTGCTCCACAGGAGAGAGGAAGCTTACCTTGAGGAGAGACGCGCGTCGTCGTGCGCCGGTCACATTATAACGGGCGCTCCAACCCGACACCCGCAGCCCTGCAATGAAAAAACTGGTTAAATGATGTTCAGAACACTACGTATAGGAAATGTTTTAAATTCGAGACACCACACAGAGTTCAATTATTAAAGAAGAAAGCCTGTAAATATAGTCAGTTGGGACAGGAAGCACGCTTTCTGCCTTGAAAACCATTATTTATTCCAATCTTTGCAAACTGGTGAAATATTATAAAAATAAATTATAAAAATACATCAGTTGGAACAAAGTTTTTTTTTTTTTTTGTGGTAGAAATAAACTGGCAGAAAATAGGGCGTAACGAAAAAAGCGTTACGTCCTTTCGACTCCCATGTTTTTCAAGTAACAGAGGAGCTCGTGGCTAACTACTAACAGCCGCACAGGTCGATCCATCTGGTTAAGCCACGCTTGCTGGGGTTGGCCGTGGATGGGTGACCATCTTTACATACAGAGACTCCTCCGTGCCTTGGAAAGCACGTTAAGCCGTTGGTCCCGGCTGTCATTTGTGCATCTTTGACAGTCGTTACGGGTCGTCAGAAGCCCGAAAATCTGACAGCCAGTTTTACCAAGGGGTATCGTATTGCCCAGTTACTGGGTTGTGGAAGTCAGATAGGCAGTCGCTCCATGTAAATTACTGGTATTCAGCTGCATCCGGTTAGACTGGAAGCTGACTCCACAATAGTTGGGAAAAGGTTAGGCAGATGATGATGATGTTTTTAAGTAACAATAACTTTTGGCTCATGCAACCATACTAGATGACTCTGTATTAATATAAAGGTACGGTATACAGAGCAAGGAGCTTGTTGCCAACCGGGCGTCCTTCGACATCTTCCGATTTTTTTATAGATGAAATCTTTATCTGTGTTATTCAGGTGATAAACTTTTCAGAGTAGGTTGATGCTAAACTGGCAGATGATAAACTTTACTGCTGTCTCTACATCTATACTAATATTATAAAGAGGTAAAATTTGTTAGTTTGTAAGTTTGTATGTAGGGGGTAATCTCCGGAACTAATGATCCAATTTCAATTTTTTCACTGATAGAAAGCTACATTATTCCTGAGTGCTATAGGCTATAAATTATATTTATATCATACATATTAGCCGAGCTATCGCAATTTTCGTCTAGCAAGTCGGAAAGAAATACCTCCGAAAACAGAATTATTTGCATGCGCTGCCTAAACAGTTGTTTAATATTGAAAGCAATGTATGGCAACCCGGTTCGCCTTAATTATTTCTACAAAAAAGTCCGCGACACCATATTCCTATCTTTTGTATTTTAACTTTTATATTTCGTTTTATGTTTAAAAAAAGTATTTTTTCGACTTACTTCTAATGTTAAAACAAGAAATTTTCCGCGGACGAAGTCGCGGGCAGAAGCTAGTTGGGTATGTACATATAGTCCTAAATAAATTAAGGATGTTACGATAAAAGCTCATCACTAAGTGTGTAATAAATTCAATGATACAGTTCAGTCAGTGCATTGCAATAATTATTTAATTAAATGTTGTTTCGGTTTTCACTGACATTAAGTTGCTAAAGATCAAAGAGTACGAGCTGAGTGTCTGGATGTTACAGTGCCGATGACGTTGATAAAACATTTACATTATCATCAATCGGTGATCTTAACACTTCGACGTCAAATTTAAATAACCAAACTCATTTTATTTCGATGGAACATGAAAGCTTTCATAGTTATTAACCTTTTGACCGCCACGTCAAAAATGAAAAAGCGTGCCCTCAGCGCCAAGCTCCGAATTCATCCTTTAATTCTGTCACCCAGTCGCGACCGTGGCGTGCTGGGCACATTTTGGTTTGTCGTCTATACACGACTGTGGCGGTCAAAAGGTTAAATACATTGCGAAAATAAATTAAAGATACTCACACCCAACGGGAATTACTCAGCTATTTGATGGCCAGAATATGTTCCGTATTCAAGATGGGATTTGTTTTTATTGTATGGGTAACAGTATTTTGGCATTTAGAATTCGGGTTACATTACCTCTATCTTTTACTGCGTTACTATTGCTTCATTGGAAGTGGTCGGTAACTATTGATAGATATCTGACAGTTTTGTTGGCCCTCTTGCATTCAAAAGGGGCAATGGACCGATAGACGTTCTTCACTAGCGTTACGTTTGGTTATTATGGGGGAGCCAGTGGCGGATTTACGGATATGCCGCCCGTAGGCTATTCAATTGTGCCGCCTCTAAATTTTGATATCTACAATCAATTTTCTATCAATAAAATTCCAACTTTATTTGTAAATCGAAAAACAAAGCGTATGAACTAAAAATGCCGCCCCTTAAAATTTGATCCAGGCTCCAGCCCACTCAGCCTGCTGGTAAATCCGCCACTGGCGGGAGCAGTTCCCATTTCATCCTAGAGACTCAGATCGCTTTTCTAGCAATATTTGTGATGTACGCTTAGCGCAGAAAGTCGCCGCGCAACAAAGTCGCTGCGTCGCGTCGGCGCCGCCGCTGTCGGGCCGCCCGGCATACAAACTGCATGAAAGTGGACCGGCCGAGCCCACGTCCAGTACTTCTTAAGTAGGTATGGCCCAAACAAGTCCCTTTATGAGCTTTTATGAAATACTGTTCTATTCAATGTGATCAGTTCCATGAATCAAAGAGGTTGAGTTAGTCAAAGTTTCTAACAAATATTAGGCTAATGGCATAGCGATAGACCTATTAAAACCACAGTGAAATTATAGTTGTAATAGCTGTTCTGTGTTTTTCCAGTGGTTTAAGTAAATGGGATATTTATTTTTATGAATATGCGCGATACCTACGCTCAAGCCATAGAAAGACGTTGATATGGAATACACAAAAGAATATCCCATACAAAGAGATTAGCCGTCAGTTAGTAGACAAAGAGAATGTCAATATTGGTTTGTATGAACGGTAAACAGTGGACGTCTCGGGCGACCGACTCCCGAGAATCCGACTATGTTCCGTACTCAATGTACTTATTATGGTCTCTCAATTGTTTCAGGAACAAAGACTGTCTTTCTTGAAGCTTTTATGGTACCTATAGACACACACGAGCTTTTACATGGTCATTCATGAGATGTAATGACAGAACATAAGATAGGAAGAGAATCAGAAGATCAAGGACGTTTAGATTGGACCATGCTAAGACTTTGTTGGATAGAGGCTAATCGTTCACCAAACAATGAACGATTGATTCGCAACATTCCTTTAGAGTAAAAATAAGTGGATAATTCATACGTGTAATAACAGTACAATCATTCCCAGGCATGAGTCGAGAAAGCAAAACATCGTTGCCGTTTGTTTCTAAACATTGTGTGCAAATTTCTGTCGATAAAAGCAAATACAAGAACTGGTCGCGCCGGGCGTTTATTAAATGCGGTTTGTGGGATCATTGTTACGGTCTACCATCTGGAGTATTTCTTTGGTTTTTGTGACGTCATATATATACGCCTCAAACCTATCAATGTACCCCTAGATTCCCTGTTCGTGACTCGATTCATAACTATTATGTTGAATTTAATTAACATGAAAACAAAGCTTACGCAGAGCTACAGAATTTAAACACTTGCTTAGATACGATTCCAAATACAGAACAAGAAGGGAATGAGTTACATATAAAGTAAGATTATGCTAATAAATATCTGCACAATTACTCACGTTTGTTTACAGTGGAATACATTTTGTATCACGTTCCGTTGTAAGTAATCAAAGCACGTTTCATTGGAAGAAAACATCCACAAAGTTAATATTTTGGTGAAACTTTTCTCACTCTGCACGAGATAATTTTTGTAAAATAGATGGGACTGTAGAAAACTTCTTGTGGTTGAACAGTAACACAGGTTATTTGCAATAACAATTTGTTATGTCCTCATTCAGTAAACAGTTCCTTCCGTTAGACAAACACTTGTAGACACTAGTGTTTACCCTGTTTATCATTTAGAATATAAATATTGTTCTTATTTTCGTTTCTAATTCTAATATTGTACTGTATAACCGACGTGTCCGCACTCGTCACTCGAAGAGGAGCAGTGTGGGTGGCTGTTACATACAAAAATTGTAATTGTCAGAAAATAATTAATTAAATGATAAGCCTTAATGAGAGCAAAAGGTTGTACGATAACGCGGTTATTGAATAAATCAAGAAAAATATGTAGTTGTCAAACTGAACCAGTGTTGTATGGAAATGAATGCAGCCATGTATGCTAATGATGCGGGCTGGGGAAGCTCTAAAGTTAACCATAAAGCAATAATTATTGCAATCGATAAGATCGGTTCTACATTCTAGAGCTGTGTCCTCAACGTAATAGACGATATTTAACCGTGTTTTTCGATACAATAACTCCTAAACGTCACGGAGATGTACCCACGCTCTGACTCGTACCTTTATCACTTGACCCAAACATTTGTAAGTGATGTGTGTTTGTTGTTTTGTTATCAATTATTATCGTGGAATCCTTACTCAATGTTTTAATTTTCCATAACAAAATATGAACCACCTTAGTTTGAAATATGTTGTTGTTTTTAACATTTCCTGTTTAAGAGGAAACCATGAAATAGTCATTCCATAGGCCTTACGGCATGACTAGGATAATATGAACTTAGAGGGTGATTTTAATGATTACAATTCTGTTAATACGTACTTCCTATGGTCGCGAATCATATTTTGCTCAACATAAAATCTCTGGCAAAAAAATTAAGATAAATTGAATTTTGGGCTATTCTGGCGCTTTCACTTTAAGTAGCTATCACTTAGTATTTATTATGACCCAGACATTGGACCATAAAAAAATATTTCATAAAACTTTATTTTGCTCTTGGAATCGCTGAGAGGGTGTAAACGTTTTATGGAGTGATATAAGTCATATAAATTCCATGTAGTATTTTTTACAATGTTCTTTTGATAGCCAGTTTAACAGAGTAAGGTAAATAAAAAAAAACAAGACAAATTGTGGCTATATAAGAACTTAAATGGGACTGGGCAGGACATCTCTGCCGCATGCCAGACAGGCTGAGGGCCCAAATAACACAGATATGGTGCCCTGAGACAGTGAGGCGAGGTCGCGGCAGACCACGCAGAAGATGGCAGGACAAGCTGGATAGATTCTGTCAAAACTGGAATGAGGACGCGCGGGCTCGCGAAAGGTGGAAGGAGTAGAGGGAGGCCTTTCCCCAGGAGTGGAACAGCGTAGTCTAAATGAAAAAAAAGTACATGCACTAACAGATAACGATGGTCTAAGTTTAGCAGTTGCGGGTTCAATGTTTTGCAGGATAACAAAATTGTACGATGTTAACTGCTTTGTAAACGTCAGTTAGTTTGTACGACACGACGTTCAATTAATTGTTGAGTTAATTGTCTCTTGCAACTCGGAAGGCACTACACAATCTTAGCAACTCCTTCGAACTGTGTAGATTAGCTTGTCATTCGAAATCTGAGCCGAAAATCGATTTTTGCTCTCTAGCGTGGAAAGAGTTTTTAAAATTCGAACCTTTCTATTTAATAATTTTCTAAACTGCCAGTCCACTGAAAATGCATGACACGGTCTAAAATAAAATATATTTAATATTTTATTTTAGACCGTGTCATGCATACCGGTCACCTTAAAAACTTCCATCACAGTACAGAAATTAAATATTTTGCGAGGATATAATTTTAAAATTGGAATTAATGTTAACAGGTTTTCCATTTGATTAAAAAAATCTGTGACGTCACATTTAAATATGCCATAAAAATACTACCCTGTCAAATACCCAATTGTGTAGTACTTAATATAAGTTTAATTTTTTAAATAAAATAAATACTAATGTAATATGTTATTTAATCCTTTGCTTGGCAAAAATAAATACCTATGTATTAAATTAAATTAGTTAGTTATTTGTATTAAATTAGTTTTTTTCTTTCATTCTCCTTAGAGGACAAGTAGGATATAGAACAAAATACAGGGTATTTAATTCTGGAGATATTCTATGTAACTCATAAGATACATTGCCAAATATCTGTTATTTTCTTCACATGAGTCAATGTACCTGAGACGCTCGAACAAAATAAAACTCAACATAATTATAACACCTGTTTTCTTGCACCTAGCAGTTTCCTCGCTGTAGTGAGGTGAAAAATTGTGTGTTGCGCTCGGCAGCAAAGCTTTTCTGCGTCTCGTACCTTTGAAACCTTCGTTACGCTCAGGATTCTATATTTGAACCACTCGCTTCGCTCATGGTTCAACCCTAGAATCCTTCACTTACTCAGGTTTCAATAGAAGTACTCGCGCCAAAAATCAACTTTCCAGCCTTGCATAACAAATAACTATTATTTGCGGTAAACATCACGCAAAGAAAGAACACACAAAAAGAACGAGTTGAAGTCACATTTCCGCAAAACGGCGGTGTGTTGCATTCAATTCTATTTAAAATTCTGCATTAGGTAATGAGAAATATAGCTTTTGATGTTATTTCTCTGATCGGTCTACAATATTGCCCATGCGTTGTAAATGAGATTGTTTTTAGCAACAGGGCTAAAAAAAAACTTTAGTCATTTCAGAAGATACGCATAAACCTCTTCTTATCCTGTTAATACTTTTTGGGAGCATCTTTTTACCGCACGACTGGATACAGAATTTTTGGCCATTTCTCGATGCTGATACGTAAGGAGAAGACGGTCGTATGTGAATCAAACATTGTATATCTACATTCTGAATAGATACGTAAAGTGCTGCATGTTTATTTAAAACGCGACGTTGTATCGAACAGTGTTTACTTTGCAAAGCGCGATCCTAGGCTAGAACTAAAACTAGTCAGTTAACTATTCATGAAAGTTGCTCCTGGCCGAGACAAGAATGCCAGCTGGCGCCACCTCGCTCCGCTAAGGACTTGCTACAAATACTAACTATATAAAATCTCGTCTAGCATTACACCGTATCAGTACTTTTCGAAGAAATGAAGCACTGACTTTGTTTTTTGTTTTTAAATAGCCATGACTTGTGTTTGTGATAGCTTCGGATACAGAACATAGCCAAAAAGTAACTGGCAGGTTGTGGATTACGGTTTAACGCACACTTGCAGCAGTAAAAATTGTCCCCTCAAAGGTGTTATGACTGCATACGTATACACGAAACGTGAGAAGTATAACACGCACTTCATATCCCCCGTCACGTCACCTATCACGTTGATGCAATAAAGATGGAAACATTATTCGTCGGCTTTTTATGATTCTAGCGTGACTCTGATAAAATAGTTGCAGAAACGACCCATAAACCACCACTTTCAAGGTAAGGATGTTTGAGGGGTAGCTCTGGCAGCTAATAATAGAACAACAATATGATGGCGTCGATATCTACTGATCACAGATCCGTTAAAACGTATTGAATTTAAAAGGAAGCGCTGCATTATGATGTTATTAAAAATAACGATCAACGGAAACAACGCTAATAACAGGAAAAGTATAATAAAAAAGGAAAATTGAAACTAAAGCATTCCGCAACGCTATTTTGCACAATGCAGAATGCTCAGACGCAACTTTATGATAATATTCAGTGGTTAAATTAACAAAAAGTAATTATAATAGAAATTAGAAGAATAACGTTACAATAAGTTTTCTTCGGGGCCTAACGTCGGTGTGATTTTAATGAACTTGCGAATAACCATCATTGTTATGCAAACTATGAATTGTAAAAATAACTGTTCATTTCACGGTTGTCTATATTTTAATGATTGGATGTGATAAAAATCAACGTTGCACGTTGTTCAACACACATAATTACTTAGTAAGTTGTATGATTCATGTTTCGCTAGACATGGTTTGAGGGACCTACTTATGAAAATCATGACATTTGTAACCCTCATTAGGATATAAATGCAATTTGAATACAGTCATTTGTCATTTGTGTGAAATGTCCAAGGATATTATTATTATTATTTAAAGATATTTGCGTTACTATTGCGTTCTATTGCGTTATTATTATTATTTGTTACTTGTTATTAGTCATGAACGTACGAATGAAAGTCTCGGCTTGTACATTATAAAAGCTTATCTTTTCATTTGTTATCAATTTTTATCATTTTATCATTCTATCAATGAATCTGTTTTTATATGAAAAGGATAAAATGGGGGTATCTCACTAAAAATCTCCGATTAGCTGACTCATTTACGGGCGTTGTCACACGGGTAATTGGCGAGTGTGTTGCCAGCGAGGGGTTGTATAATGCGTTCGCGGCGTGTGCGTAGCGAGCACGCTACGTGTTCGCCGTGTTTGTATAACGAGAGCTGTTGACGTGAATACAACAAGAGAAAACGAGACAAGCGAGTGTATATTGAGGAAACGTCGCGAAGTCGCTGGTAAAACGCTGACAAAACGTCAGTGTGGTAACGCTCCAATACATTATCGATAGGTTAAAACTGGTAATTAGATGGGTAGGTACCTATTTGGAAATTTTTATTTTAGCGTTTTAGCTGTGGCGGTATGAATGTCCCAAACAATTTATATTTTCAGCGTCATTCATTCATATTAAAGTTCTAGGTACCGAATTAACATGTTTAATTTTGGTACATAATCATCTCGTGAAAACTGTATTACGGAGGACGAATTTGCAAAGTATGTAGTCCAGAATATAATATTATATTACCTGTTGACACCTCTGCGGCATGCGTTAATTATGTCAAGTAAAATTAGATATTCTACACCTACTGAAATACTGAATTTCACCGAGAGTGAGTCCCAACGTAGCGATTTATTATACTTATGGGAATATATTGTTATAAAATTACATCTTTGCGGACTGCTGTGTGATTTAGGTTTGTTTAAAGTACTTTCCCACGATTATGGCTATATCATAAATATATATTTTGATTTTGATTTAATTTTTTATATTTAATTGTAGAAAATACCTATGGCATTAGGTCTGCTTCTGCACATTTTGCACTTTTTTGTGCTTAAAGTATTTAATTAATAAATAAATATATATATTTTTTAATTTTACTTATAATGGTGAAATATTTTTTTAAGAAACTGGTTGTTCTGAAGATCGCCCTCCACATGATACACACAGACTCACATGAATACTCTCTCTTTACAATATTATTAGTGCCTATAGATAATGGTGTTACAGTAGTATATTAGTTTCTCATTAGAATCTCAGTCACGTCATATAGTCTGCTCCATGGCTGCAGCCATAAGGGGCGGAGCTATTACCGCACATCCGATACAATGGTGTTCACTTTTACTCGTCCATGTTGCCACACAATGCTAATCTTATGTCACAATTTAATATTACAATCGCTGATGATGTCGTTCGTCATATTGTCAATCAATTCGAGAAAAAAAACATGAGCCATCTTATGCTAAAATTAATAAACTGTATATTTCGTAGGTATTCTTCTGTTACTATTTCGCGAGGTAGTAAAATTCCTGTCTATTTTGCAATACCATAAAGTTCAAATTAGATAATTTAATAATTACAAGCCATTTGCCACCAAAAAAATGTGAGCAAAAAGTCAATCTTACACACAATTGTAGCAAAAAAATATAAAGACCCATTCACAATTGTAATATTTACACAGTAGCAGTTTTCACTTTCGTCTGCAATGATAAATGAGGCGATTAACAATTCCGGCCGCGGGCAGGACGGCACGTCGTCGCTCGCCGCCGCAGCTTCCGCATTAGCATCGGCGTCCTCGCGGGACAATGCTGTGTGCACGAGCCTTTACTTTCTACTCTTTCTGCAAACATAATGCCTGCCATGCGACACTAATTAATGTTTGGTGCTTATTTTAATTTTTAATATTTCATGCCATTACCTCCCGCGAGTGGGAGACCACTTTCACTTAATTTTGTCATCGCATGATCTAATGATATTCAAATTATTTAGATGTAACTCGTACAAAGAGGATAAATAAATGGCAAGTTAAGGAAGTGTCATGGTGGTTTTAAAATAATCGTTGAAATACGTGCTTAGTGTAGTAGGTGCTGTATCTATTTCAATCGTTATGTGCTTATTAAGTATTCTGCAGTTGGAACAGTGCTTCCTTCCTCGCTCTGTTCCGGGCACTTCGTCGTAACTCCAGAGTCGTATCAAAGAACATTTACGTGACTCGGACGTTATACAATTTATTAATTGGACTCATTTTTATAACTCTGAACCATCTTAGCCCGTGAATTCCAAACATATTGATGAATCTGTTGGTTTTATCCAAGTTCTGTCGACCTACTTGTGAAAGCATAAAGCAAGAGTTAGGTTTCCATTATATGTGGTGCAACATGAAGGAGGTACTAAAAGCTTATTAGTTAGTTGCAAATAGGCAGTTTCTGCGTCACTTTTACGAAACTTAAAAGCTTTTTACTAAGAAATACCCTCCTTCTGGCTAGTCGGGTAAAAATTCAAGTTATTTTATTTTTAAATATTATGTGCAAAATATTATCGTATTTGGATATAAGGGACAAATATATCTAAACAATAATGTAGAGTTGACGAAATAAAATAATCTAACGTAAATATTGAATCGTAAATTAAATTAGAATGGAATTTTTGTCTAATATTACGCGTACATCGTTGCTACAATAACATGATAAGACAAACTACGTCGACTGAAATCTCTAGGAAGTACTTAAGTAGTAGTAAAAAATAAAAAATAAATATACAGCTTCTGTATCATAATAGAAGATAAATAGGTACACGTGAATTGACGAGTTATTTATTTGCTTCATAGTGGCAATCTTATCAAAATATCAACACGAAGTATTCAACCAAAACCTGCTATAAAGTCAAGTCGAATTCTTGTCTAGCAACCCCCTGTGTGCAGGTGCCTGCATTAATTGGGTGCATCTGACGCATGCCTAAGATCAATCACACCCTCGCACTACCTACATGACGTTACATGCTTGCTAGGAAATGGGAAAGCAATAGGAATGGGTACATTTTTGGCAACGAGATATCTCGATTGTAGAGACATTTTTACGCATGTACACATGAAAATGTCTCGATCCAGCGCGAGATAAAGGGGTGACAGAATGTTATTGCGTTGCGCGGATTAACTTGCATATCGAATATCCTGTGGAATAATTGCGTAAAACACTTGCAGTGGCAATGGCTTTCATTTTGACAGTTCAACAACATTCATTATGTTGTTTAAGTTGTTGAGGGAACAAATTTTTTGAACAGATGAAGCAATGGGTTAGCAATATCTTACAAAATAATTCAGATTGTGATGTGATTCGCAATTACCCTAATTGTTCTAGTTCCCAATTCTATTATATTACAAATCGTGGCAAGTGAGCGTGATGTAATACAGACACTATTAATGAAAGCACTTCTAGTTAGTGCTGTTTGTGTCATTATCATTAGTGACTGAGTTTGTTTAAACTCTAAGAAGTTGTCATTAGGAGAAATTGTTTCTCGGAACGACAGGTAGCGATGATGACTGATTGAAAACCTACTACGTGCAACATTCAGATAAGCGAGTGTATGACGAGAATTTATTATATTATGTTTGGCAATAAGACAACGAGTTTGATATTTTAATAAATCTGTCATGTTATTTTGTTTTGTTTGTATTTTGATTAGCATAATTGAAATAAAACATAATGATTTCAGTTTCCTGATAAGTACTTAGTTAACTTTCTTGATGGTCACTTTGTAGATAGATTTCACGTTGATTGCAATTTTTTCACACATTATTTTTAAATTCTGTTTTTAGGTGTCTTCTTTTTTGCTATTTGATTGATGTTTGTTTTTTTAAGATTACGAAGACAAGTATGGAAACGTTTTCGACGTTCAGTAACTTTATTTGTAAAAAAACATTTTGATAGACATCTAGTTGATTGCTTGTTTGACTTGCAATCGAACTGTTGTTTTGACAAAGACTTGAAAATGATGCGGTTAGTAGATACATGGCTTGAGTAGGCTTAAAAATATATTCGTAATTATTCTGTCATTGACATATTTTGTTGTTCCCTCGTCCCAACACGTCGTATCGCAACGCTCACCTGCGCTATTGCTTCATTTTCGTTTATCGTTCTTTCTGACTTTTTTCCTTTCTTTCAGCTACTAAGGGTCGTAGCGTAATGAGAAATAGCCTAATAACCTTACTCAAGAATTTTTCAAATCCGACTAGTAGTTCCAGAGATTAGTGCGTTCAAACAAACATCAGCTTTATTATTAGTATAACGTATAGCTAGATAGTGCCTCACCTACAAATTGGGGACCTATTGGAAGAAGTGCATTCGAACATATGAAAGATGCTGATCATAAAGCACCTTTACTTGGATTGAATTGAAAGACTTTCATTTACTTAGTTTGATCTCAACTTTCCTACAGTTCGTTTGTTAAACTCAGTAACACATTTTTTAACGTACTTATCATAAAACTTTTTTTTTGTAGCGCAACATGGGATAGGCCTTCGTCAATCAACCGCTGCAATACGGAGATGTGATTGATATCCCGTCTGTCATCAACCGAGGAACTGTGCTCGATAGTACACTGCTGCACAGTATACATAAGTAGCTAGCAATGCTTATTCAGGGGGATGTCAGACGATACTGACACGTAGCCATCATACTAATATTAAGTGGAAAGTTTTTACTGTCAGGTTGGTACAAAAAACGGGAAGGGCCTATTGGCCATAATGGCAGCGAGATTACGAGCATTAAAGGTGCGGTCACACAGTAGCTGAACTACATTCATTAATATTGCATTAGATCGATAAGGCAGCCGGTTTCTTGACCGCGCACGTCAAAATTTTACGTCGTTATGTGTTGTTACATTAAAGAGTGTTTGTTTTCTAATTATCGTGTCGTGTTTATAGGAAAAGTTGTTTTAGTACTACGTATAATACGTATTTAAATGGAAAAGCAGATTTGAATTCAGAGAACGTTACGCACATCAACTCTGAACGACCCCGACATGATGATTAACTAAATGAGTATTAGATTACAAGAAAAAAATCAATGCCAAGGACATACTACTTACACACATATTTATTTACGCAAAAATAAGGAAAAACGCATCTTATAGGTCACTAAAAAAACCCGAAACAATACATTTAAATAAAACGGTACAAATTAGTCACGTAAATATTTAGGGCGTCGGTAATTATCGTACTGGTAGTGTAACGACTATCTAACAGTTGTAAGGTGACCATAGATTAAGTGGCCAGTGTTTATTACTTGCTGACCATAGAGTAGGTACCAACGACATAGTAAACTAAATAGGACAAATAGTTAAGATAGTGCTAGGCGTCAGAACAAGATACGGTTAATGATTTTAGATAAATTTAAAATGAGTTGTGGTAAGATCATAGGGACCTATAAAGATGTCAAGGATTGTAGAATGTAAGATATTAACGAAGTTTATGATGATGAGTCTTACCTTTAACTACAGGCGGGTGTTTAAGGTTTCCGGACCTCGAAAGGAAAAAATTGAACCCATATAGGATCACTTCAATGTCCATCCGTCCGCTGTCGGTGTTTTAGTCTGTCAAGACCTTTTTTTTTGGAGAATTGACCGTGACGTATATCGAAGTATGGGACAATATGTTTTTCAACTACCCGTCAGTCATCCCAACTACGGAATCCTTTATTGTGCGTGCGTGTGCGCGCACTTTACCGGTATTTTTTGTATGTCTGTATAATTCTCGCACTTTGACATACTTTATCGTATAAAATGTGTGTCTATAATAAATAAAGCTTGATTAAAGCTAATACAAGTGTTTTTAAACATTCGAGAATTTCGTTGAAGATTATTTCAACCAGATGTTGAAGTTGGTGCCGACAAAACATTTTATTAGACAGAGAGACGCCTCGAAGACTCAACAATTTTCTTAACAGAATATAAAACTGTTTGATATAATAAATTCATGCGTGCATGACGTCACTATAGTAAACTGTTGCTTTATATTATTAGCAGTTTGACGCAGTTATCGCGAAAGTTGGTATTTTTGGCAAGAATCCACGTTAATGAGATCGTCGTTACTAAGTCCCATAACAGACAAAATAAGCGTGTTGTTTCGCAATTTAAGCTTGATAATGATAATATTAATTGAAATTACTTGCTTGGACTGCCTATAGTTGGTCTAGTAGGCGCATGCGCAACTGATCGATCCCCAGGTCGATCAGTATTTTGTACCTGCAGCCTTTTTTTTTTTTTTTTAAGGCTGGGAAATCATCCAATGACTGCTCCCGCTCTGGGTGGAGCGGAAGGGAGTGTCAGACTCTTACTGACTAAAACCCATCCATGTTCCTTCCGTAGCCCTTTATGTTCCGGGGTAGCGGTAACCCTTTCGGACAATCCCGCTTACCCGGCAGGCTTGGCCCTGAGGGGCCCCTTCATATGCTGACATCTCTTTGAGGCGCGCGTGGAACATATACGCGCCGTACGGCACGGGTCTGGTGCTGATCGGACGGTGAGTCACCCATTACTCACCGTCCGCAGGCCCGCGCCTACGGTGGCCGGGAGTCGTCACGTGGCTCCCGACGCCCGGGGCGTCTCCTGCGGCGGCTGGGACGGGAGGACCTTTCTCTCTCCCATCCCGCCACCTCCTTCGCGAGCATAACTTTTTCGCAGAAGGAGGTGACTGCCTCCCACTCCCTCTCGCCCCGGACCATGGCTTGCACCAGGGCCGGGCGCGAGAGGTCGCCGCCGCCGATCGCCTCTACGAGGACACGGCGGTGCTCTGCCCATGCGGGGCAGGTTTGCACCGTGTGCTCTACCGTGTCCTCTGGGCGATCCTCGGAAGCCTGGCCTGGATTTGTGCTCGGTAACCTTGCTTCATGGGATCTCAAAATAAGTGACAAATGTTGGGCCTACCATAGTATATACCATAGCATGCCTGCTGTGTTGTATATGCATTTATGATTTTTTAATTATGTTATTTACTTGATTTTAATATGCTACGGAGTGCCATTTATTGTTTGGTGTGATATCAATGGTGCTTACCAGTACGGACACACAACACTGATGACATCATGCTGCGATCATCAAAGCGCTTACTGCGCGTATTGATTAGGGCATTATCCTCCTAAGATGCATTGCTATGAATCTAAAGTCTACCAAGGAGATAATATAATTACCTAATTGAGTTTAAAATACTTATTAAAATTACTTATTTCTATGGGACTTTGAACAATATATTAAAAATTTTTGCTGACTGCGAAGCAGACTCAATAGGTAAACAATGGTTGTGCATTATTTGTAATGTCTTAAACTATCGTGTACAGATTTAGTCTTTTAACCCATTAGATGTTCGCCTATTAGAAGCCGTTTGCTTATAAGAGCTCAACGATTTATACGGTTATACATTCAGTCAAAAAAGTATCGGGAATGGATGATTTGTTTATGGTTCCAAATTCAAATTTTTGGATTTTTTGTAGTTGTTAGATTGGCACAACTGTTTTCCATTTTGGCGCGGAGTTTGAGTTGCATCTGTTATTTATATTAAATACAGTGCTGGTTTTAGTAATATCATATATAGTGTGTATTGCGAATTTCATAATGGACAAAAATATCGAACAAAGAGTTTGTCTTAAATTTTGCATCGCCAATGGAATTTCGTGTTCGGAGTCACTGAAAATATTACAGAAGGCTTACGGTAAATCGACTTTATCAAAAACTCGTGCTTATGAGTGGTTCAAAGCGTTCAAAAGCGGTCGAGATGTGATGGAAGATTTGCCTCGCTCTGGTAGGCCGTCAACGTCTGCAACTGAAGTTAACATCGCAAAAGTGAAGAAAATAGTGACTGAAAATCCCCATTCAACTCTGAGAGAGATAGCCGCCGAACTTTCTGTATCTCACGAGTCGATCCGTACCATTTTAACTAATCATTTGGGTATGAAACATGTTGCTACTCGGCTAGTCCCAAAAGATCTGAATTTTCTCCAAAAACTCAATCGCATGAAAGTCGCTGAGGACATGCTAGAACGAGTCAGTTCGGACCCAACATTCATGAAACGCATTGTTACTGGTGACGAGACGTGGGTTTACGAGTTTGACATGCAAACTAGTCAACAAGCTTCGGAGTGGCGCCTTCCAACTGAACCGAAACCGAAAAAGGAGAATTCGCGGCGAAAACTGAACTCAATTCCGGAAGCAGCGTTTAAAAAATGTTTTGATGAATGAATTATTCGTTGGCGCAAGTGTATCGTTTCTAAAGGAGCATACTTTGAAGGTGATAAAATAAATTTGGATGAATAACAGACATTTTGTGTATTATTGATCTTTTCCCGGTACTTTTTTGACAGAGTAGTATTTATTGTCGTTCCGAGAGAATTTTTCTTTTGAACCTCCCATAGGTCCATACGAAATTTGAGGGGTTAAGCCATATCCAGAAGTCTTAACTAAAGATATGCCATCAAGCAATGGAGGCGATCAATTAACTGATCGTGTTCGAAAACAAAACAAAGATAGTTGACGAAGCCCAAAAGGCTGCCTAACTTAAACGGGCTTGGGCAGGACATGTCTGCTGCATGGACTGGGTGGGACATACTGTGGCCTCAGATAGCACAGAACTTTGGAGGAGGAGTGGAGGGAGGCCTTTGCTCAGGAGTGGGGCAAAGTAGGCTAGTAAAACAAATGAAACTCATCTCCCGCTCTGGGTGGACGGAAGGGAGTGTCAGACTTTTACTGACTAAAACCCAACACATGTAAAACCCATGTTCCTTCTTAAGTCCTTTGTGTTCCGGGGCAGCTATAACCCTTTCAGACAATCCCGCTGACCGTTCCCGTTTTACCCTAGGTTCAAATAGTAATTGATCTAGACCGTGGTTAAGAAAACTTACACTTAGAAATAAACACACCAGCTACCGGCAAGTTTACTGTAATACATGCATTTTGTAAGCTAACTCTGTCTGCAGTACCGGTAGTTTACAGCCTCCACGTGCAAATACGGCTAACTAACTAGGTACTGTAAACCAGGTACAGTCACGAGCACTAATATGTACACACTCGGCAATATTCAGAAGCGATTTTCTCATTTCAACTTAGGTTGGTAAACCCATGGATTCGAAAATGAAGTGTGTGCGACAACATACAATTTCGTTCACTAATTAAGGAGAAAAAAGCTTTTGAAATGAACGAACTATATGCATATTTTTGCTTGTGACTGTACATCTAAGTAAGTATTTAATGTTTACTTAAAACACAATTATAACAGGTACATTGAACAACCCAAGGCTAGCATCGATATCTTATTACTTCTGTTATGTTATTGCGGTCTAAAATAGGTTATATTAAGTTACTTCCACTCGTCGGACATTCAACCAAAAATATGGAATGTTTGACTTCTTAATTACAAGCTTAATATAAATTGGTCGGATGATTTTTGTAGTCCACCCTCCAGTTTAACTTCAAATATTTGATAATAAAGAAGACTTGCATTAATATAATCTCTTAAATTGAAATTTATGAAACTAATTCCGAAGTTTTTACAAACTAAATAGTATAGAAAAGCATTCATGTTGCTCATAGTTGAGAGAGTTAAGGATATTTACTGGTTCCTATGTCATTGTTTGTTCAAAGAGATACGAAAAGAGTAGCCGGTCAATTCTGTAAAAATCTCATCGTGATAACTTAGATGAAGTGAGCCTGAAATGAGCTGTAGTTCCGCTTAATGCTTGGGACACTACGCCGCACAAGTTGATCCACCAGGTTAAGCTACGCTTGCCGGGGTCGGCCGTGGATGGGTGACCATCTTTACATACCGAGACTCCTACGTGCCTCGGAAAGCACGTTAAGCCGTTAGTATTGACAGCTCAATTTAACTCACTTCACCTACATTTTCAAGATGAGATTTTTACAGAATCGACCGGTTATAGGTTCGGACACAAGCAGTAGAAACTGTCTTTCTTTGCTAGTGCCTGAATACAATTTACATTAATATTATTGTAGTACCTAGTTGGGTACTTTACCGGAACAGCGTTATTATGAAAATTCGCTCAAGCACACCATTCGACAAAAGGGAAAGCACAGAATCAAATAGGCATCGATTCTTTTGTTTGCTGGCACTTTTACCTCGCGGAACACGACTGTTTCATTGTCGGGTCGCTCCTTGGCCCTCGGAACAATGGTGGTGATTGTTTGACTTCGCTTCTCGGTGGACAATTAGTAAGAAGCCGATCACGAGATCATGTCGCACACAATGATGTTCACATTCTTCTTCTTTCTTTCTTTTTCGTATGGTTAGTGACTAACCTGGTGTCAGAGTTTGAATGGTGTCCATGGGCCTCTGACTTAGCTCCACATACTGTTGAGAAATATCTCTCAGGCATGCCGGTTTCCTCACGATGTTTTCCTTCACCGATTTTTAAGGAAGTGATAATTATACAATACGCACATGAATCTGAAAAGTTAGAGATGCGTGCCTTGGGTTCGAACTCGAGACCTAAGACTTGGCAGTCCGACGGCCATACCACTAAGATATGACTGCTGCTATGTTCACATTAATAGCTGGTCAATATCGCTGCTCAAAAGGAATTCCTCGTAATCATAAACGCTTATTTCACTTGCCGTTTCTAACAAATAATTTGTGCCTGAAATTATACACGGATAATTTCTATAATCTGCACACTGTTTTTCGCCTTGACCTATACAGACTAGCCAATCTCGGTAACTTATAATATTTGCTGCTAAAATGTTAGTCAGAAAATATTTCGTGATTTAACTAATTATAGAGCTGCACTAACTATTGATTAAGTTGACTTTAGCGTTGCTTTGTTGTCACGCGGCTTATCCGAAAGGGTTACCGCTACCCCGGAACATAAAGGGCTAAGGAAGGAACATGGATGGGTTTTAGTCAAGTCTGACACTCCCCTTTCCGCTCCATCCCGGGCGGGAGTCATTGATCATTTCCCACCCTCAAAAAAAAGCCTTGTTTTGTTTTTGTCAGATCTAGTGCGAAACAAACAGATTTTTGTATTGTCCTCTTGGCATAAACAATTAAACATCAATTACAAACGATCGCTCTTTGCACAATGTAACTTTTGAACGGTCTCAGAAAGCCTGATCAACAATCTGTTTATGATAGCTTTTATGATCGGTTGACCGAAAGGATAGTTAATAGTTTAGTGACACGGGATTTGACATCAGATTAAATAGGCTTTCAGAAACACTGGTTTATGTTTTAATTGAGTTTAAACTGGTCTACCTATACTCATGTAAGTCAGCGACTACAAATCAATAAATACATTTAGAACTAAACGTATTTAAAACATCATTCTGTGTCTGACAAATTCAAACAATTGAATGAAATAGCACGATATTCTTCTCAGCTACTTTAAGCACAAAATATTGCATAACAGAGAGGTCAACGGTATCCAATTAACAATGTAAACTGCCTACGTTTGCCTCCTTACTGATCGACTTGTGGGCATGTAATTGTGTGGCCACAAAGCAGCAAAAAATATTTGGGTGAAAAATCGATTTTCCAGCCGCCTTTTTCGAGATATTTTTATGAAATCAGGTATAATGAAGATATAATAATATTATATTGAGTGGTAGCTGCTCCGACTCTAAGCAATGGTGGCCCAGTGGTAACGGCTCGCAACTTACGGTCGTGGGTTCGAACCCAAACAGGCGCAACTTCGTATAAATAACATCACAACTGCTCTCAAAACGGTGAAAGAAAACATTGTTAGGAAACATAGTTCGGCATGTCCTAGTAACAAAAATTCGTACCTATTCGTACTGGGGTCGCGTGGTAGACTACAGTCCACTTCCATTGGAACAGAGGAGGCTGATTATGCTTATTCTAATGACATTATATTCCATGGCTCATCTATACTAATATTATAAAGAGGAAAGATTTGTATTTTTGTGTGTGTTTCTAATGAATAAACTCAAAAACTACTGTGCCAATTTCAAAAATTCTTTCACCATTCGTTTTCAAGGAGTAACATAGGCTACTTTTATCATGTATCCCGGAAAAAATGACGGGTCCCGCGGGAAAGACCACGGAGGCGAAGCCGCTGGCAAAGTGCTAGTCTTATTATAAATATATATTTTTTCTAAATGATCAGAAGGTCTAAATTACCTAACTTAATTTGTTTAAAATTATCATCTCAAGGCGATATTTTACGGTCCGTGTCGCGTGTTTCATGGCCACAACTGGAGACGTGCAAAGTGGGTGTACCTGCATGACTGTAAGATGACAACAGACATGTCTTTATATTGACGAAGGTTCAACGTGGGCTTAGACTAAACCAATATCGAATTGGTTCTCGCTACAGTTTCAACCCAAACAATCCGTTGTCCTTCAAATAACTTTCTCTTGTCAACTGGTCAATTTACTTAGTGATTGAAATAGTTTTACTTTGCTTGAGCATCAAGATAAAATTAGCCTTGCTTGAAGAAGCAAATAGATTGAAACTCTTTAGTTTCACTTTTTTATGATTATAAACAGGATTGTTCTTGCGCACTTTTGGAATTAGTGTATAAAGTCAGAACTGATGGTTGCCGTCAATAAAATTGTTTTTAAGCGCCAATTTCACCAATGAAACTGATCGCTATCTGCACATCTAAACGGTGTTCAAGACCTGTTATAGTCAATATTCCACAGAAAATAATAACATTCATAGCCCTAAACGGTGTTTCTGGTCTGGTGCAATTCGCTATTAATGTTCAATGCTTTAATTGCTACATAAATGTCTTTGTTTTAGATGATTGCTTGGTTTTGGACCCAAATGGTAATAAATTAAAGTTGAGACAATAATTGCAATGAATACGGATGATTATAAATGTATATTTAATTAGTTGCTTTGTAATCTTGCTGAGGTACAATTTGTTTGCTTTTCTATGCTCGTTGCAGCCATGATTGGAAGAGTAATAAGCAGTTGCGATATCATTCGGCCCAGGTTTCCTTGTACGGTTAACTTCGCGTTTATTAAAAGGTTACGAGGAATACCGGACTTTGATCTTAGTGCGTACCGCGTGCACTACATCCGTGTGTTAGTTCTCTGTGCGACTACTACAAAGTACAAAGGATTTTCAAGGTAAATGACTCGCTTGTCATATTTTTAATGACACTTGATCAAAACTAAAGTGATAGTGGAGAATATTCGTGGTGTCTGGTTACTGGTATGGTATGATATGATGATAAGTTCCAACTATAAGCGTTAAAAAACCGACTTCCAAAAAAAACACTACAAAGTGAAAAATAATTTTGATTTCGGAAGTCGGTGTCTTCGGTTTTGAATTTTCATTTTTTGCCACCGACTTCCGAAATCAAAATTATTTTTCACTTTGTAGTGTTTTTTTTGGAAGTCTGTTTTATTTTTTGTAAAAAAGTTTTTATTTTTCACTTTTTAGTTGTGGTACCTTCACAACCCACCCCAAAATTTTAATACCACTACCTGGTATGTAAATTACAGTGACGGGAACGTATTAGAACATCGTCCACATATATTAAGTAGGATTTTTTTAGATTTTTGTTGATTTTTCAAAAACCGCTTATCCGATTTCGATAAATTTTTTATGGGACCATTTGGGAAGTATACCCTTACCAACAAAAAAAGAATTTTTCAAATTGGTTGGCAAGCAACGGAGTTATGCGCGAACAAACATAAAAAAAAAAAAATATAAATACAGTCGAATTGAGAACCTCCTCCTTTTTTAGAAGTCGGTTAAAAACTATAAATAATGCTTCAAACCGGAATAGTTGCGTTTGTTGATCAAACGGTTACATGGCTTTGGATGAATTTTACCAATTCGTAGGTCTCGAGTTTGAACCCAAGACCTCTGATTTTACGTATTCAATGTGCGTATTATATTATAATTATCATTTGCTTAAAAATCAGGGAAGGCAAACATCGTGTGGAAACCAGCATGTCTGAGAGATATTCTCAAGTGCATGTGAAGCTAGAGTCTGACACTCCTTTCCTCTCCACCCAGAGCGGGAGAAGTCATTGGATGATTTCCCAGCCTTGTAAAAAAAAAGAGCATGTGAAGCTAAGTCAGAGGCTCATGGGTATAAAAGCTCTGACACCAGGTTAGTTACTAACCACATGAAAAAAAGAAGAAGACCAATGAAACTGAATGCGATCAGCACATAAAACCCGTCTATGAGTTTCATTTTTTTCCATAGAATATTGACACTGACAACTCTCGGTTTAGATGTGCCAATCGCGATCTCTTGCTGTAGTTAAATTAGCACTTACAAAGAATAAACCAACGAAAGTAAAAAAAAATAAGTCCCTATAGCCGTAAAACATTAAATTACCAATTTTGGATTTATCATTGTATATAACATCACGAACATTTAGGTATTTGACATCAATGGATTCTTCTATACCATCAGATGAGATTAGCTTTAACCGTCAAAATCAAAGTCAAAATTAAAAGTCATTTATACAAACTAGGTAGAAAATCAGCACTTTTTGAAGGTCAAAGATACATAAGACAGTCCCCCAAAAACGCCCACCCTTCACCACTTCCTAGTGCTTTAGCTGGGAAGAAGAAGTGGCGCAACAAACTCCCCAGCAGTAAAAGTAATAACACAGTAAAAAAAGTGTAATAATATAGGAAACAAGTAAAAGGTTCGTTTAAACTTTCTGTAAAAGGCACGGTTTTAGAATAACATTCGTTCAGAATGTTGTATTTTTGTCCAATGTAAACAGTTTGGACGGTTTCTATACTACTGAAAATTGATCTCGTTAATGCTATTCGGCTATGTGTTAAATGTATTATCGGATGCAACGGATGAAAAAGTGTAGCATAGTAACTTGATGAATTCCTTGAAAATGTTTGTATCTACAATTTGATTAGTCATTTGTGAAGGAAAACGGGCGTTAATTAATACGTTGAAACGAAAAGCAAGCAATAGCAAAGTGCTCCTTGAGGCTGCGGTTATCGATCTCAGAATGAGTTGCTTCCCACACGATCAGCTGTAGGTGTACGCCGCTTGCTTCCACGTCACCAATCCTGACTCTCTTTATATTTTGGCTGCTTAGCCCCCTTTTTTTTTGAGGGTCAGCAATCATCCTATGACTTCTCCCGCTCTGGGTGGAGCGGATGGAAGTGTCAGACTCGTACTGACTAAAACCCACTCCTTCCTTAGCCCTTTATGTTCCGGAGTAGCGGTAACCCTTGCGGACAATCCCGCTTACCCGACTGCTTAGCCCTAAGCTTCAAATGTAGTATACAGTGTTTTTTTTTCACTGATTTCACTAACCACACGAACGAGAGAGTGAATTTTTTACAAAAGTGTGTTTGTTATTTTAGTAGGTATATTCTGGTGTCCTACCACTTCCACGCGAACAAGCTCTCCGACGACGGCTAGTCAATAATAAACGCGGCATCTTGATTTTAAAATTATAGAATGGTATTAGTCATGTGTAATGGATCAGTATCAGTAATTGGGACAGCTATCGGCCAGAAAGATCCCAAAAACATGAATAAATGTTATGAATTTCAGTCAACTAAATGGAGCCACAATGTACGTTAGTATGTAAACGAGAATGAAATGTGATGCCATTGTTGGCACAGCCGATATAACGGCGACCGGATATTTGCAATTCAATTGCAAATTGAACTATCGTGTAATTTCAATACGAAAGTTCCGACGTATAAAATGGTCCATTTCAAAATTCATGATGAACTTTTTACGTTCGGATCTACGCGGCACCACGGCGATACACGATTGAATTTGGAATGTTTGTTGAACAACAAATCAATTTTACCGCATGAAAGGGAATTTGAAATATTCTATTTAGATAGCTAACAGCGGTGCAACAAAGGTTTGTAAATATCTGGCTTTGGCGATAGTGACAGTATGTTTGTATTTCCATTGCGTTTGGTGGAGCAATTACAGTGTATTCACCTCACCGTAGATGCTTTCCTGTCTTGTTGGCTGCCCCGCCGCCCATTAACCGAAGGGAAGGATCTCTGAGCATGGGGGAGAACTGAGAAATGTCCCCCTAGGGAGGAAACCTCCGTGTACTTAGAAGTTATCTGTTGCATATGGTTTTATTCTAAAAATGATGTCCAAATGTCTTATCTTCTTGAATGTTAAATAGTTTAAGTTTGAAAGAAAATAATGAGTATCTAGAGCTAGATTACGGCCGTTCAACATAATATTATTATATTGAAAGCTGATATATTTATGTGGTGGTTAGAAGTCGCCTTCCACAGAAGTTGTTATTAATTTCCTTTATACTATAGATTTAAATATTGCATCGTTAACTGAACCAAGCGTTGTTCTTGCATTTCCTGTATTAGCAATAACTTTTATTGAACGTCGATTCTAAGGAGGTTTATATTGAGGTTTTTATTCGTATGCGAGATGAGCACCTGCGGCCCGACCCTTCTTGAAACAGGTAGAAACTTATATACGTGTATGTATGTATGTGTGTTGATGTCTAGGAGGGTGAAAGTGCAGTCACGGACTTGAAATAATTAAAGCAATGCTTGATATAGGAAGTTCTAGGGATGTACACTCAAACGAATAAAATATATGGTTCACCTCTGATCCACTTGATAATTATAATGTCAAGTTATATTTTGTGTCACGGCTTATTTTAGACCTTAGCCACATTTAGGGTGAGCTCTATATTAAAATTGAACGCGATCAGCACAGCTAAATCGGGTTGAAGAACTGTCAATGGCTTTATTGGTAAAAACAATTGACACTGTCAGCTTATGGACGCGGCTTAGATGCTCGCGTTCAGTTTTTATGGAGTAATTCGCCCTTAAAATAGAAGAAAAACCTACCATTTTAAGATGTTGAGAAGTTTGTAGCAGTAGCTACCTATTAGTGATGAAATCTTTGATTTTTATACTAGTATTTTTTGTTCAGATTATTCTTACACAGTGAAGGTTAGATTGTGGTCGGATTGTTAATTCAAGTTTTAATGCTGCTGATGACCTGCCGTTACCGAGAATTTATTAATTTCCGTGGTCAATTCTGAGGAAAAACTTATTTATATAAATTCAAATCTAAGTTTTCTAACAACAATTTATATTTTGTTTACTTACAGGTTAATTTTAAAGGTTTTACCAAAATCTAACGCTAAAAAAGAACCTCCTTTTTAGTTATTTTTTTTTTATAAAACTCGACTCCGACAATTTTTGAGTAGGTATTGTTCGCATGTTTCGGATTTACCTAACCACACCTACTTGGAAAAATCACCCAGTTTCACTCACTCAGCCAGTGCTAACACAATATAAACAAACATTCTAATGGGTATGTAGGTTTATATTTTAAACTGACGATTAAATTGGGAATGAATCGGTTCCGTGTGCGTGAAACTGAATTGGTTACGTTTAAAATTACCTTTATTGCTGCACTACACAAGACCTACATAAGGAGGTGACCAATCACAAAGTAAATATCTATAGGTACGTAACTATACAAAAGGTCTTTTGCATAAACGGCAGAAAGAATTTATAAAATATTTAATGTTTTATATCGATTGATTCATTTAAAAACATTATTAGCTATAACAATCATAAAATTATTTGAAAATATAGTCTACGGACTATCGTAGACTACCTATATTTTCAAATCGTTTTATGATTGTTGCACAGGAAATAACTTTGATTTAAATCTATATCGTATAGGAGTCGGTAGTTGGTTGGTTGTAGCATCCAATGGCTGGCGACGAGTTCATTGAGCACACATATATTAATAACTTCAATTGCTTGTCATAAGTTTCGCCGTACCCGCTTTATGTTTTTCCTTTATTCTGAGATCAGTAGTTTACTTGCAGCCATCATATCACCTTACTCTTTGTAGCGAACTTACAGAGCAACTACAAATATATTACATTAGAATCATCTCAAGAATATTTAATTGCTCCAGGAATGTCAACTTCCGTGTTTGTTGGTGTTGCTATCATTTACTCTGGACAATTAAAAGGCTAGGTTACACCATTGTCAAGGTGGCAAGTATGCTCAGTTTATAAGACTCCCATCTCATACGTGTTTAGTTGCTCTACATCATATGCAGGCACGTATGTTCGTTTATCCTTATCGGAAACCAACAAACTCTTGAAGCCACGTGCGGTTAAATCGATTAACTGGGTTGCCACTTCAAACAAAAGCATTTAAAAGCAAGCAAGTGAAACGTTTCCGATATGCTTCGTTTTACCTTAACCTTTTCTTTTAATCAACCTGGAGCTTTGTGCAAGATGTTAGGGTTAATGTTTTTTTTATTTGTGAGTGGCATGATAAATAGTTTTAGGTTTCTGTTTAATGAGCAATATTTTCGTGTCAGCTTAAGCATGAGGTGATGTTTCTAGAAAGTCTCGTGACATACGCACTAGCGAGCTACGGTCTGTATGTAGGCCTCTGCAATAAGTCAGACGCAGCTAGTCGCAGCCCCGCCGCTGTCGTGAACAGGTTCCCGGCTGAAGCAGCATC
Organism: Hyppa rectilinea; assembly: GCA_951799385.1. Lineage (NCBI taxonomy): Eukaryota > Metazoa > Arthropoda > Insecta > Lepidoptera > Noctuidae > Hyppa > Hyppa rectilinea. The sequence continues at coordinate 6,938,367 of OX637309.1, read as the reverse complement.
AGCAACTTGTTAACATCACCGCTATACATACCCACCTATCGAAACATTCTTACTTTCTATAAAAGGAAATCGAAATTATCTCACTACTTGGGACATTCCATTTCTCTCTCGGTAGTTTTGATAATTGAACCTCGCTCATTCGTTTTTACTTTTATCGAGCAGTTAAAAAAATACTATCATCAACATTCTCACATCGTTATATCAACAAGTTGCTCTCACAAATGGTACACGTAATAGAACTTAACCGTCGATCACATTAGCGTTGCATTTCGATATCGAGAATATTTTTCCGCCGCTTCGCCCCTTCCATCATATTGAGTGCCATATCCGATTGTATTAGGTACGCACTCAATTGGGCGCTCTCACTCACTGGCGCGACTCAATCACTGAATCGTTACCAGCTGCTCCATTTACAGGGTTATTGTTTCCAGTCTGACCTGATGTACTCGAACATCCCTCTTTATCGGATTGGCTCATATAGCAGGTCCGGGGTCACAGAGGCGAAATTCGATTTCCTGTTTCTATTAGTGCCGTGTGGACTACATCTCGGAAACGGCACTTATCCTTACCCTCTACGTCTACAGAAAGGAAACTGTACATGGACTGTTATTGTAAATGTGTAAACTTTCACCACAAACACTCCCAAACCCTTAAATCTCATGGCATTGTTTACGAACCGCCAGAACACTAAAAGGTTCGACGACCTCACGTGAATGAATTTCTACGTCGTGTAAGCACTTGAAAAAAAGTAAGAAACGGTGACCAGCAATTAATTCGATGCAAAGAAATGGTATAAAAATGTCTCAATGGACAAAACACGCGGTTAATTGGCGTGTTGCGCTGAGCACATTCTAGTTTGCCATAGAAGGAGGCAGATCTCCGCCTGGAGCGATATAAATAGCGAAGCGGACGGGCCACAGACGTAAAGTGGACACCAGTTTTAGAAGTGATCGCGTCTATTTCGAACAAGTGTAAATAAATCTAGCGAGTCACTTTCGTACACACTTGTCACTTTCATTGCCCGCGCCCGCCTCACCTCGTCGTCCTGCCGCTGCCTGGCCGCGTGGCCGCCTCCTCTATGAATATATTCAGCCAAATAGTACCTAGCGTAGAATGTGTTAAATATGTATTACACACAGACACTCCTCTACCGGCACTATGATATGACTAAATTGTAAAACGTTTGCTTCACAATTTGCACAAGCCACACGTGATTTACAAAAGCTTCGCCTCCGCAAAAATCAAGAGTCAAGACACTCATAGTCATGATAAATAGGACATTAAAATTATAAATAAGCTCAACTGGTGGGTGGCAAGTTCTTGATCACGATGTAATGATTCATTAGCAGTACAAGATAGAAATTATTTTGATTTATTGAGGAAGAAACCTTCTTATGTAACGATGAAAACAGTCGGTCTTTCAGAGGACATAGGACTTCATTGTGTCTAATGTTATTGATAACTTCAGCTAATGTTAATTGGATGTCGAACTTTCCACGTGGTGGTCAATTTATGCGTCGTTCATTAGAAATTAATCATGATTGTATCGCGGTATGATTGACGAATTTACATTGTTGTGATTGTGATGGATTTATTTAAATCAGAAAAGGTTTAAAGTGTGGTATGCAATGCCTACCTGTTTCAGAGCTGGTTACATCAATAAAATTGAACGCGATCAGTTTAAGTAACGAGTTCATGATCTGTCAGAGTCAATATTCTATAACATTAATAGCATAATAGCTCTTGAACTCGTTTTACGATGAAAACCTCCACCACCACCAAAGTCGAACTTTGAACTTGGTATGAGTGTAAATAAGTGGAACACCCGACACAATGGGTGATTTTTTTTTTTAATACAGTAACGTGATACCTACATTACCTACCTAGAATAAATTATATTATGCATAATGGGAAACAGGTATGATTTCTTGGCCCCGTTTATGTTAAAAAAATCTGTTTTAAAATATAAAAATATATCCTACCTACACTGGTCTATGAAGTAGTACATTTCATGCGTGAGTACCTACTAGGCGAACACGTGTCATGTATGGACAGGTCAAATTTCACTTGCGTTGGTCCATTCCTCGCGCGTCAGCCTAATCTGTTCCCACGGTGTTGCATTCTTTACACAACAATTAACAAATAAACTGCTCCACTTCGAGCATACTGCTACTAAGCGGCCATTATGCTCAAAATTCAAAAGCACGAGAAAATAATTCTAAGTTCGGGTAGAGAATACTATCTAGAGCAAATTAAGAATACTCGCACTGGTTTTTGGTCATTACATTGTTTATAATATTTACACTTCATGCATTTGAATTCACAGTTGAAATGAATAACAGTGACCACATGCTTGCGACAGAAAGACAACGCGAAGAGCGATGATATAAGACATGGTTTATGCAAGGTAATGGCGCGCCGGGACTCGGGCGCACGTCGCTGCACCGAACCAAAACAAATGGAGGCGACACCGTTACACCACTTCGCGGAATTAAATAAAGTAAAAAATGACAGTAACCAACGGTAATCTTTGTTCGTGTAAGGTCGAAACCCCGTCTTCACGGTAAAGCACCGCCGACTCCCAATCTAAGAGCGTAGCGATAATTTGCCGGCAATTAAAATCAAACTGAGGAGAACTGATGTCGTTGTCCGATGATAAACACGCTCCGCAGCATCCGCAACTATCTGCCAAGTAAACTGAGCGAACATATGTGCGCAAAACTCGTCGAGTAGTACCGCGTGTTTTAAAAGGGCAATAAATTATGCCAAGTCGGCCGGTTGTCACCTTTAGTGCACCCAGATGGCACAGTTCCCAGTGAAAACAGTTTTGAAATCTCTAACCGAATTTAAAAACCCAATATGAGACAATCGGTGCCGTCTTCACTTAGGGAAGCCACTTTGAAGGATAGTTGTAAAAAAATGTGTATTGTAAGTTGTCATAATACTGTCGTGGTGTTCCACATTTGAATTGGAACAGGCCGAGGCCGGTCCCGAAGGACTGGTATCGGTATCGTATATACGCTCACGGCAAGAAATTGATACGCGGAAGCCATCTTGCTTCTACAAAACATCAGAAAAAGACAAGTTTCACTTCCAGGAATGCCTGGTGCACGTTAACGATTAATGTAAACAACAAAGCTGGAGAAAAAATAAGCAGTAATGTAGCTATTGTGTGTCCATGAGCTGAAGACGGAAGACTGGTGGCGTGGGAGTGAGCACGGGAGCCGACCTGCTCGGCGCGGGAAAATGTCGCTCTGTGTACGCGTTCACATCGACGACAATATGCACAAAAACAATCAAGTTGTACGCGATCTTAGCGATGAAGATAGTTAAACACACTCGTAGGTAGTCACATGATCCCAGCTGCCGGTTAAGTATGAAAATCTATTTAATTACTATGTTAAAAGCTTTGATACAGGCGCTGTTTATTGCCATTCGATACTATTAGCCAGAGAATTAATTAAAGGAAGTATGTTTTCATGTGAATCGGAGCAATCGCAGCGTGTGACGGCTTTTACGCAGCTTTGATGCTATATCAGTTTACGCCTCATTTCCAAACGTTATAGGGAGGTGGGAAGATAATAAAACCTGAATTGATGCACATGCTTGTTCTGAGGTGAACCCTATTTCAGAATAGGTACCATATAATAAGACAAGAGTAGCCATCAACGGGCTCGGTGACATTAAAACATAAATTAACGTTAATTAATTCGCACTCAATGAAAAATTTGAAGTTATTTGTGATTTGTGTACCATAACATAACGCCTGTTCCCCCGAATGGTTAGGAAAAGGTGTACCTACATATAATACACCTTACTTAAATTAGGTATTCAGAACTAGAAAGAGGGAATTATTTTACATAAAACCTTTTATTGATGTCTAAAACGTCTCCAATAATTGTCTAAGGCCTTAAGCGGAAATTCAATTCCACTTCATCCTAGTTAATTGCAATGGAAGCCAAAGAGCATTCGGTTTGTGGGTCGACCAGGTGTGTGGATGTGATTTTGTTGTAGGCATCATCAGATATTTTTAGATTTTCATTACTTTATAGGTATACCTCAAATCAGAATTGGTATTGATGTAGCCATGTCAAAGATATTTAAGCGAGAAATATAAAGGAAAAAAGTGGGTATGGGAACAATATACTAAAAATGGTGTTTATAGGGTGATTTTACCGATATCTGAGTTTCTTTCGTGGTAGTTAGTAAGCCTAGCCTAGTTTAGGGGCAGGGACCTATTGTACTTACCTACCTAATGCTAAATTAAGACCTTTATCCTGAATACAGTGTAATGTACATGAACTTCGTGGTAATAAACAATTTTATTATATTATTTATTTATTTATTACATATTATAGTTTGTTGATCGCAAAAATCCTGGTTGAATCGCGTATCATAAGGAACTACGATTGTTAACGAAGCCGACGGTAAAGCACACATATAAGATAGTAAGATTATGTAGATTATAGATATCTCAATTTTTTTTAATCCGATTTTCGCCGGTTCTTATAATTCGATGTTTGTGCGTGACCAGTTTAACTAATAAAAGTGTGTGTGAAAATGAGTTTCCATTCATAATAATTATAAATATTAATTATCAAGTTTGCCTTGATCTTTTTCGATCAATTACTGCATCTACTTCAGTAGTTTCTTCTGCCTATTTTTATAATATTTTCTTAGAATTATTTCCAAGACACAATTCGAGTTACTATAATTATGGATTTGCGGTACATTTCTCTTTATTTTCAAAGTGTACACCTTAACTGGAAGAGTGGCCGCTGTGGCCAGCGAACAATGTTCACATTCTCATTTATCTGGTAAGGTTCTGTAACCTAATCTGCGATTATGCGCCGGCGGCACGTACGATAGTTTACATTACGGGTCACTGTAGACGCTATTGTGTCCGCGCAGGAATCGTACTAAACACTCGGACATGCGCATAAACACGAGCTTAAATCTAGAATATTGGACTACCTACTTTTCTTTTATTCTCGAAGAAAGTAGTTTTCTTTATTTATGTTCAGGAGTTTCAGCATTTTTCTACTTTAGGCAGACAATTATGCAGGGAAAATGATAATACACTTATTCCAATTTATTTGGAATCGCATCACGTCTTCTTTTACACCTCTATTCAGAATTCTGGTGACTGACAGTCGAATAAGTTACTGTACTGATAATATAGCTTCAATTGTTCATGTAAATAGTTGAACAAATGTTAATTTCAATTTGTGCATTTCTCACAACATATAGATAATTCTTACAGTAATTTAGGTACCTATGTTATCTCTTATGAGACAATACCCATTATTGGCAGTAACATTAACAGTGTAGTGCCATGCAGGGATTTAGTTCAGTTCCTCTTAGCTTAAATTGTCTTGTCTTGCATACCGATGTTACACAATTTAGACTGCCACACGAGCTGTCCAGTTGTTGTGCTAAGCTGTGACAAACTGTGCAGTGTATGTCAGAGGCACATGATTAGGCACTGTTTACACGATACGGCAAAAACAGGTCAACATGACTGCAGGAACTTGGTATTCCGACGGAATTTAAGCGACGCGTTAATTAGGATTTATAGTCAAAGTGGATTGTATTTGTGTTACTTTGTATGTGGCTAGGTTGAAATAGGTATGAGCAGTCTGATTTGTTTGGAATGCAATTGCACAGTTAATGGGTGGCCAGAAAGACACTGATAGAAAGGATGTTTTCACAGTAGAAACAGTTTGATTATGACTTAAATTTTGCATGAAGTTTTCAATTAGGTACTTCAGCACAATCTATAATAATCCTGAAGAGTTTCTTTGTTTTCTTGTTTGAACAAGTTAATCTCTGGAACAGTTAGAGGAAATAAGTTTTGATAGCCTCATTCTTAAGAAAAGTTATGGGCTATTTAAAATCACGCTACAACTTTTAAGAGACAAGCCAAAATAAAAAAAACGTTCACGCGGAAGAAGTCGCGACTAAGACCTAATCAGAATAGGAACCCACTGAAATAGTCCAGTAGGTTCCTATTGGTATTAATCTTAAGGCTTCTGGTTAAGATTATTTATAGAGCTATAAATAATCTTCAAAGGCGGAATAAGAAATAGCGTGTAAACGTGGTTTATAGTTGTTTTACTAAATACGATCAAAAGGAGGGATTGATGAAGCTTGCACGGAGCGAATCGGTCTGGACGGGTATGCAATACTTCACTACATGTCATATGCAGGTTCTTGCAAATAAATAATTTAGCACAATTTCCTCTACATTTGCATGATAACCGATAATATTGGTACACATAAGAAGGGCCAAAGTTTGTAAACTACTAACACAACGGAAGATAAGACGTATCATAATATTGACATTGGTTTTGATCCACTGCGGACTGGGACTTGACAAGAAGGCATACATACTTTTTCCATCCTTCCTAACATTTAATACAAGTCAAGGGCTCTGTCTTTTCGACCCCCAGTGTCTTACACTTAACTGAAGAAGATATTTGTTTTAATTACTTTAGATTTTTTTGTTGAAGATGTCTAAGTAAACGTTACTCGGGAATATCGGCACAATCATTGATGTTTCTATTTATAATTAAAAGTAAATACGTAATTGAAGGAACCTCGTTAGGAGGGTCAGTATATTTATTATTCAGTTATCTTTTCTTTTTGGTCTTTCTCGGGGTTCTTATCATGGGGGAGGTGATTTAAGCCAAATGATCAAGTATTAATCAATGTACACTTCTTTTCACACACACACACACACACGCGCGCTCTCACACAATAACTTACACATAGTGCACTTTGCGCTCAAAATATTTCTGTATTTTTATTCTCTTAATTTCACTACACAAGTTTTTTATTACTTGACAAAATTACACTTTTTTATATGCTTCTCGACTGAATACTATCCATCAATATTCATATTTTCATTTTCATTATATGGTAATTCCTCTCATTGGACTCCACAAGATAGGCTCGACTTAGTGAATCTGTGAATCTTTGTATTTATGTAAACCTAGCTATTAATGTAGACTTTAAGGAAATGCAAGCAGTGATGTGACCGTCGGACTGCCAAGTCTTAGGTCTCGAATTGGAACCCAAGCCACGCACCTCTGACTTTTAAGATTCATGTGCGTATTGTATGATTATCACTTGCTTAAAATATGGTGAAGGAAAACATCCTGAGAAAACCGGCATGCCTGAGAGATATTTGTTAACAGTATGTGAAGCGAAGTCAGAGACTCATGGGCACCATAAAACCTCTGACGCCAGGTTAATCACTAACCACAAAAAAGAAGAAGGAAATGTGAAGCACAGTTTTTGGAAATAAACATTATATTATATTGTGGAGTTTCTTGCCCATTCTTTTCCATACGAAACTACCTTTTGGAAGCGGCGACTAGAATCAATTCTATTACTTGTTTATTTTGACGTTCAAAAGTGCCTTTCTTGTGCCTATTTGAAATAAATGATTTGACTTTGACTTTCGGTTTAGTTTGAGTTCACAGTCGCAGTTGTAGAAAGTATTTTATGCAAAAACCTACTTCTTCAACGAGTCCCTTAGTGACTTGTCATACTGATACCTATTCAAGGCATGTGAAACCTCAAGTACTTTAAAATAAAACTTATCATCAAAGTTCTGATATGCTGTCTATAATTTGGCAGCGGTGAACTGCGAATTTAGGTGTTTAGATTTCGTTAGATTTTTTGTTTTGTAGCGTTGCTTGTAAAAGACTTCAACGCACGCTTTTGTAGTTCGAAAATTCTACGCCTGAAGAATAGTTTCATTTTTAATTATTACACGTTCCTAATAAAATTAAGCATTTAGTTTAATTTGGAAACTTACAGGTAACTTATATTGTGTTCGTAAACAATATGAAATCTAAGGCCATTTACAAGTTTCCACTGATAAGATTACTTCTTCTATGATAAGAATACAATTTGCTAAAGTTCATTAAGCAATGTAATGTAGTAATTAATTAACACGTCACTTTCATTAGTAGTAGGGACCTACTAACAGGTGATTGCTTATTGATGTATAGTAACATATACATAATACATTCAATTGTACCAGTTCCCGGTAAATATCCATAATATTGCTATTAGATTAACATGCGGATATTGACCTAATCGGCTAATCGCGTTCAACCGTAACTCTTTGTATCACAGTATTCGTGCGTAATAAATTAAGTAATTAGGCAAGTGATGAATCAATTAATTACAATTACTTTTTAATGGCGGTACACAAGGATGTTCAAAGCTTTCCTTGTCAATTATGGAAAGCTTTTAAAGCCCATAGGTAAAGTAATGTAATATAATGTGATCGAGCCCGGCCAGGCGACCTTAGTAGGTACAGTAATCTGCGTTCACGACGCGATCTCTTGGTGCATAAATCAGCTGTGCGAGGCTCCTACGTAAATAAATTAAAACACAAACACGTACTCACCGTAAACAGACGGCCGTATTGAAAATAAACCGATCACCTCCAATGTGGTCACAAAAACAAACATAAACAACACAAAACCAAAACTGTCAGTTTTCAAAGTATCGGGGAACAACAAGTTGAGGAACAGCACTAGATTCACTTTGCGTCGAACGAGTAAAGTTTCGCAGTGCGAGCGCGCGCGGTGCGTGCGGTGTGCTCGGAGGGCTCGAGTCGAATGGTGCTGGCGCGCTGACCCGCTCGCCGCCGTCGCCGCCGCCGCGTGCTTCTCGTGCGCCCGCTTCCGACGGCTTCCGTGCACCACTCAGTATGCGTTCGTGCCAATATGCATTATAATCACTGATCTGTCCACATCCTGCGGATCCTGCGCTCAACAATAAAGGAGGAGGACGACACCGGCAGTTTTATTTTATTCGGCTGGAGGGTATTTTAGACCCAGAATGTAAATCAGTGGTAGCTTACTGGAAAGCTTATTAAATGTAAACACATGTTATGTGGTTAAGGTAACTTTTAAATTTATAATTTAAGCAAGTGGAATTACTTTGCAGATTTTTTTTGACTACGCTAAATCGTAAATCAGTCAATCGATGCTTAAATATAAATTATACAGGACAGTGTAGACAAAGAAAACTAAACTAAACTACACTCGAGAGCAATGAATCCGGGTCACTTAAAAAATCCTAAAAATCTCGGAAACTAAAAATGCTAGGTTAATGCAATAAATTGTATTTAATAGACAATGTAATACTCCTTAAATGAAGGTATTAAAACTTCTTAGTTATTGTAAAGTTATATCATAAAAAAATCAAATTTGAAAAAGGGCCACTTTCGAAGATGGAACTACGAAATTACAGCATTTGGTTTTGCTTTTGTTTGTAATCTGTCATTTATGTGGGTACATAAACCATGTTGATAGTGCTCTATATTCATTATTCAAGCTGAAATTATGTCGCTTACGCCTGAAGAATGCACCAGAATACTTACAATGCTGGAAACCGGCCGGAGTCAGCGCGATACAGCCAGGACTGTCGGTGTGTCGCTGTCAACAGTACAAAGAGTTCTCCGACGTTACGAAGAAACTGGTTCTAACCTACGCAGACCAGGAACGGGCAGAACCAGGTGTACCACAGCACGAGAAGACCGATACTTGGTGAACACCATGCTTCGAAATCGCTTTCTCACAGGAACTGAACTCACAAATCAGTTTCGACACCTCGGAGGAAGTAACCCAAGTGCATGGACAGTAAGACGTCGGCTTGCTGAATCTAACTTAAAACCCCTTAGACCTGCAAACGGCCCTAAAATGGAGCGTGGGCATCGTATTTCAAGACTAAGATATGCCCAGGGCCACGTAAATTGGACTATTGAAGATTGGTCAAAAGTTATGTTCTCCGACGAATCAAAATTTATGCTCTACAAGCACGATGGAAGACACAGAGTGTATCGAAGACCAGGGGAAAAATTCAAGCAAGCATGCATCGAAGAAAAAGTAGCCTACGGTGGTGGGTCTGTACTTGTGTGGGCCGGAATTTCTTCTGAAAGTCGCACAGAGCTGGTGATCATAGAAAACGGCTCTTTAACTAGCGTAAGATATGTGGAAGAAATCCTCAATGATCACGTTGGTCCATTTATGGTCAATTTAGGTGAGGATGCTATATTTATGCATGACAATGCCCGACCTCATACAGGTAGGATTGTGAATGACTACCTTCAAGAGATGAACATTACTCGTATGGAGTGGCCAGCGCGTAAAATTCAAGAAAATCGTAATAAAGTTCAAAAATTTCATGTTTCCTATTTTTGTTTTAAGGAGAGATCAGCAGTTTTTTTCTTTAAGTAATTTTGTGTTAATAAAATGTATGGTGACTCATATTTTTTTTACTTTCATTTAAGGAGTATTACATTGTCTATTAAATACAATTTATTGCATTAACCTATCATTTTTAGTTTCCGAGATTTTTAACATTCTTTAAGTGACCCGGATTCATTGCTCTCGAGTGTAGTATACTCTGTCTAGGCAGGACCGAAACAAACAGATACCTAAGCTATAAAGGAAACTTAAATAGGTACACTATTAGATTATATTCGGTTTAATGAATTTATTCTCATAAATAATACCAAACAGTTTACTTAATATATGAGATATAGAAATAAATCATACAGTATTAAGGTAACATACTGACTCTAAGTAAACAAAGGTAAACAGACCTATTTATTATCATAACAAACCACATTACGCTACAGCGGAAGTAAACATCTGATAAGCTAGAAAAGTCTCCGGAAGGCGGAAACTGAAAGGAAAAAATGTTGCATTATGTAAGACTGACGAAGTACTTAAACTTAAAAAAAAAAGTCATGAAGGGTATAGTAACAACTTTGGCGGTTTCATTCAAAAATGCATAATCAGCCTATACAGGTCCCACTGCTGAGACTCAGGCCTCCTCTCTTCGGGAAGAAGTGGCCTGAATCCACCACGCGCCTCCGGTGCGGGTTGGTAGATGTCACTTGTCTTCAAATTTTTGGTTCTAGGACATGCCGGTGTCCTCACGGCGGTGATATTTGTTTACCTTCACTGTTTTGAGAGCAGTGGTTATGAAATTATTTACACAGAGTACTTCTACCTGGGTTTGGACCCGAAACCTGCCATTCGGTGCCGTTACCAATGGGCCACAACTGCTACAAAAATGCAATAGCTACCAAATTACCAATACAAGTATTTGAAATTGTTGGTGTCTTCTCATTATTACCAAAAGTGGCCCACATTCATGAGCATTATAAATAGTTTACACTATTGTTGTTAGACACTATTTGAAAAACCCCAGCTCCCGTTATGTTAAAAACATTCGTATGTAGGTTATGCACCGAACTATCCTAAATTGTTTATTGGTAGTTGGGACTTCCTCAATTGCTAAATTGGCCTGTCGCCCGTATAAATATGATCTTAGCTGGTGATTCACACTTACTGCCACTACATTGATTGCCTGCCACTACATTGACTGCCTGCCACTACATTCACTACAGTAGGATCTAAAAAAACGCGAATTGTAAAATTATTATTAATGACGTACAAAAAGATCGGTCAATCCAGGAACTCTTTTATTACCCGCCTGTCGGAAAGTATAGGTTAAACTAAAAAAAAACATAATTTAGAATATAATAAATCAATAAAGAATAGTGAATTTATATACAACTAATTATTAACAGTGTACTTGTTACTGACTTGTATTATGTATTGATCCGGTGGAAATTTTTTATGGTAACACAAAATTATATTATTAAATGTACCCTTAAAATAAAATAGTGGGTACTTAATTCATTGTTCATCGTTTCTAGAACCAGAAGTCAGGCCATCATGTTCAATGCTGAACTGCTTTGTTGCATTTACAAAAATATTAAGACTTTTTGTGCCCAGTGTATAGAAATACATTGGCCTTATTATTGACTTTGAAGAGCGAGACACTTTAGATGATAGAATACTCTTTACACACACCATACAAATTACAGATATAAACTTAAAACATTTTACAATGGGTGACACAATGGGCGGTCTTATCGCTGAAGCGTTCTGTTAAAGACAACCATTACCAACGTTGCCAACCCCTTCTTGACAGCGCGATGTTATGTAAATGCAGTTATCGCAAGTTCTGTACAATACAATCGATTCGTATTAAAACTTTTAATGGTCGGTTCCGCACCGGATGCACCTCCTACGTCTGCAGTTTGCGCTGCACGTGCGCTTATGGAAGCTAAAAAACTTTGAAGTACTTACGTGGTTGACAAAGTTCATATATTATGTATGTGGTCGAACTATGAGTTGAACAAGACTTGCCAGGTGACCTACAGTTAGTGTAGTGTTATTCTCACCTCGTCACGAATACGGGGAACATTCGATATTTGAATTCTCATGGTCTCGTGTCACTTACCAGTGTCTCAAGATCAACTAGTGTGTGTTGCCAGTAATGTATCAGTCTTATTATTGTACTCTTTGCAGTAATGAACTATGGCACTGAAACGTGGTCACTTATAATGCAGAAGACAGAAAGTTACTCAAAGGGCACTGAAATCGTCGTCGATTGATGATACTGTTATAGAATGGTAGACTGGGAAGAGACACAATTCGCACCTTTAGAATTAAAACGACACAATTCAAAAAAATCAAAAATTGAGTTATCGTCATAAAATGACTCAAAACGAAAATAGTGAAAAGACTTTTTTATAATTTGCAGCACAAACATAGTCACTGACGTAAATAATCACGAAATAATAGACCAAATAGTACGGAAGTGTTAAGAACTTTAAAACTTCTTTTGCTATTTCTCTAAAAGTCACTTTTTTGAGTTACGTCGTTTTCATTCTAAAGGTGAGACATGTAAACAGTGCTGCGCAAACAATACCCGTCGTCGTTACTTTATAATGATCTGCGGGATCCTTAACATACATAAATATTTTTCTTTTTTTCTATACACAGACGTCACGTTGGCTACAAAAGTGCTATGTTGAGACTTGATAATCAGTGAAAAACTACATATGTGTCATTCGGAAATTGGTACGTTATTTCCGTTAATATTTACCCCCCGTCGCCAAAAAAAGAGAGGGGTGTTTAAAAGTTTAACGTGTCTGTTTGTGTATTTGTCTGTGGTATTGTAGCTCCCAAACGGATGAACCGATATTCGTTAAGTTATTTTTTTGTCATAGATAATTTAATCCCAAGTGTTCTTAGCCATGTTTTATGAAAATGTTTAATAATAAAGTAGTTCTGATAGTTTTCGCCTATGAAATTAATAAATGAAAAAGTTTAAATTCTATGGTTCTGAATTGAAAACAGAGTTCTACTAAACCAGCATCCCAATTGCGTAACACTTTCCTAATCCAATGCTTCATATGTTTGAAATATTAGTCTGCTCGACCATTTAAATAGCGCAATGAATTTCCTCGAATTGTCAAAATGAAAGGCATTGCAATTGTTAATGCGTGTTACGCAATTACGCCGCTGAAGTTTCTGTTGATCGGTAGTCCGAACACTCTGATTGGAATCCGAGGAATGTGTTGGGCCCGCATGGTTGCTAATTGAAGTATGTTCTGTAGAGAGTATAGTTCTCTGGATACACTTCCATGTGTTCTGACTGACAAGGAGGTTGGATACCTTTTGAAGCTATAGCACTAGGAAGTGGTGAAGGGTGGGCGTTTTTGGGGGACTATCTTATGTTACTTTGATCTTAACAAAGTGTTGATTTTCAGCCTAGTTTGAGTAAATGAGTTTTGTTTTTGATTTGATTTTGATTTTTGAAATGCCTCTCTGAAATGTCTCCTATCTAAGAGTATGAAAATTGTATCCTGTAATTGTCTTCGATGTATGATACCTAATTTGTTTTGAGTGCCGCAAAAAGTCGTAAGGTTCCGGGATATTTTTATAAACTAGTTCACGTTTGGTTTTGGTTAGATTTTTAACTTCTTCAATCGGAAAATTAACATTATTCATTCTGTAAATAATTGATCATTAACTGGTTTAATGAGCCGTATTTTCATTTTGAATTCTGTTAATATTTTTGTCCTATCGAAATTATTAATTGTTGTAAGTATTTGTTTTCGTTTGTGTAAATGATGCTTGATTTCAAATGTTAATTAAAATCATAAATAAACATTCCATTTGTTTGCTAAAATGCAGGTGGAATAATAATTAATATCAACAAAGCTACTTTATACATGTTTTTCCATATTGGCCGAAATTTAAATAATATGTAGGTAGTGCAGTTGTAGTTGCTACCAACTAATAATTACTAACTTACATATAAGCCATATGTTCCCACTGCTTCGACTGCTTCAGGCCACCTCTCTGAATCGGCATCTGAGAGGAAGTGGAACACAATCTACTACGCAGGCCCAGTGCAGATTGTGGAATGTACAGAGGCCAGCACATCAAGTTACCCCAATCTGTCAAATTTTAGTGATAGTTTTTCAACTTTATTACAAATGCATAAGGTTCATTTTAAATTTGGGGAAATTTGACAGTTAGGGATAGCTTCATGTGCTGGCGTCTGTACAAGTCTTCGAATTTTTTGATTCTAGAACATGCCAGTTTCCTCATGATGCTTTCATTGCTTTTATTTCACCGTTTTGACAGCAATGGTGATGAAATTAAATACACAAAGTTAAGTACTTAACTGCCTTTTTTTTTAAGGATGAGACACATCGACTGACTCCTCCCACTCTTGGTGGAGCGGAAGGGAGTGCCAGACTCTTACTGACTAAAACCTTATCCATGTTCCTTCCCTAGCCCTTTGTGTTTTGGGGCAAAGGTAACCCTTTCGAACAATCCTGCTGACCAAAATCCCTGCCTGGGTTTGAACTCACGACCTGCAACTACATGGGCCGATACCACTAGGCCGACACTGCTCCCACTGTAATAACAAGGTGGAAACTTATATTTATTTAAAATCTCGAACGCGAACGGGTTTTGAAGTTCGAACGACAATCGCCGGAAACAGCTAGTTTTCCATTTCCGAAAAGAATAACACTTTTTACCAACCTAACCCAAACACAGATATAAGTGGATTACAGAGAACGTTAAACGTGACCACACACCTTCCCACTGAACTGTTACACATAGTTACGAACCAATCGTAAACGTGTATTTCAGTAATGAATGAGTGGTGCTATCGCGAAATGGCATACAGGTTCATTAACAAATCATTTTCACATTTCTTTACGAGTGTTTGCTTTAACTGTAATAACACCGGAATTCTCGTAGCTAATACATTATTAACACGCTAAGTACACGAGCTAAACCTCACCGTTTGTCGCGTGGCCAATGTTTGTTAAACACAGAAGTTTTAACCCTTCGACTGCCGAGTTACCGGAAATGAAGGCTGAATATAAATACACTTCAGTGCCTATTTACTGTATTAAGTATGTCGAAGCGCTGTTATTCATGTCCAATAGAAAATATTTAATTTCAGTGTTTATAGTAATGATCTTCCTTAAAGGGATTCTTAATTTTATTTTTTTAGTTAAACTATGACACCCCGTAAAATTTATCAAAATCCATTGAGTTGACATTGAAGCGATTGCAAGAAGTATCTGGATGAGAACAGAGAATATGTAAACCAGCATGTCTGAGAATAAATTTTCAACAGCATGTGAAGCTAAGTCAGAGGCCCATGGGCAGCATAAAAAGTTAGTGGTGACCAACCTGGTGGCGGAGTTTTTATGCTGCCCATGGGCCTCCGTCTCCCATGCAGGCCGGTTCCCTCACGATGTTTTCCTTCATAGTTTTTTAAGCAAGTGATAATTATACAATACCCACATGAATCACAAAAGTCCTTTCAGTGGTGCCTTTGGTTAGAACTCGAGACATAACACTTTCCGAGGCAGTAAGGCAGACCGACGGTCACACCACCTGGCTATCGACGCTTATACTACGTTATCACTGATTAAGCATGAAAATGCATCATTAACGTGTTTAAAACTTTTATAAAGTCATCATCGGCTTTCGAAGGGTTATTCAACGTGATGCAAGCGTGACTTAAGCGCGTGCTAGCATCTTATTCTTTACGACTGTGTTTTCTTTCAAAATGCTATAAACTGTTTATGATTTCATATCCCCTATTTCGGTTCGAGCATAATGTTTGATCTTGAAACCTAAACACACTTAAAGTCATTAGCGACACGTCATAATAAAGGGTTGTTGTGACGAATCTGTAATGGTGGGTGAGTTGTAAAACGTTGAGATGTATCTTTGTAGTTTCAAGAATTTAAATTAAGATAATAACTGCATACGAGAGTACCATTATGGGTGTCACACGCTCCCACCATGCAACCTTCTTAGTTCTGTGATGGGTTTTTAAAAAGTATATTACTTTTTATGTTATTCTGTTAAAAATAACAACAACAACAACAAATATTTGTACGACCTGCAAGTATTTGTTACGGGTCTGGGTGTTTTTCTATCTATAATATGTATGTATTTACAAAAAAAAATGTATATATGTAGTTTATCAGCCATCTCGTTACAACACAAGCATTAGGTTGCTTAGCTTAGCTAGGACGATACGGCGTTGTGTGAAATGTCCAAGGATATTATTATTATTATAAAATATTTTTATCTAGTTGAAACTGTAATTAGGTACCTACTTTTTAAATAACTGTAGGGCCAGTGCAGGAAAAGTCAACACAGTAGATCGATACATAGTCTTAGCAAAATTAAAATCTACGTAGCTACGTTATGAATCTTATGAATAAGATGATTTGTACAAATAAATAAAAATAAAAAGAAAAAAACCTAAAAAAAAGATAATCTTCGATAAGCCTGGACCGATTTTGAGAGGACTTTCCCTCGCAGAGCTGATGTTACAAGGAGTAGCTTAGCTATTTTTATTTCAGAAAAAGTATTACAGCCCACGCGGGCGAAGCCTCGGGCAAGTTTAGGAATTACTTGCGAAACCAAATAAGTTTCCGCCAGTATTATTTGCATAAAATCTAATAAGAATACGACTTTCTATTGAAATGTCGTAAAAAATAAACGTCTCGAACAGGCACGCCACGGCGGCGGCCACACGGCGGAGGCGGGTTGTACGTAAGTCCCGCAGTAGGTACAGGTGGTCTGAGCACGTGACAACCGGGCCACGTGACCACTCCAGATGCACAGCAAGACATGCTTCAAGCCACGAAACTGACCTCTTTAAGTGCTCGGGAAAGTTCTGTTCCAATGTCATCAAGGTAGGTACCCTGTCAGGTACCCTGAAGGCCTGAGTGCGGCCAGATATAGTAGATTAGGTAATCTTTATTTACATCTGATACGACTGGTTGGAAGTAAAAAAAGGCGTTTCTGATTTTCATTTTAAGGGTTTGATCCTTTATATTGTTTTAATCTGGAAATAATTGTTTTAAAGATTGAGATGTTACTAGGTAAACGAAATCTATTAAATTAAATAGGTACCTAAGTTTAGTGTTTAAGGTAGGTACTCTTTATTTTAATAAACAAATATTTTATGTAAAACACAAACTATATCTTAAACTTGACATAAAATATCATATAGCCACCTTTAATTTGATCACTAAACTTAACGTGGAATTAATAATGACCAAATCCCTCTGAGATAAACTTTATTCAAAGACTGGCTTAGCTTCTGCTCGCTACTTCGTCTGCGTGAAATTACTTGTTCCTATACGCACCTTGATACGCACTGCGTTGCATTGCATCGTCAGTCCGCACTGTAACTTCAATGTGGTTTCTGACTTTATTTTTGCTTGGCCCCAGCTAGGTAAAAAGTCAACCTTCCTTAAGAGTTGGGCTATCAAATGCAATAATATTTTTCAAGTCTAACTGGTACACACGCCAGCACATCAAGCAATCCCTAACTGTCAAATGTTCCCAATTGAAAATGAACCTTAAGCTTTTGTGATAAAGTTGAAAAACGATCTAAGAAGTTTGACATTTTGGACTTGATGTGCTGGCCTCTGTACCTACAGAAAATAGCGCGTTCAAACAAAAAACTCTACAGCTATTATATATAGGGCTCCTGCGATAATCGTATTACACTTGTTTAATATGAGAGGCCAATAAATCAACAACACATGAACTGGGTCACGGCCCGTGAGATCTAAGCTCACCTGTTGCTATAGTTTGGCTACGTACTGTATACGTAATAGGACGCTCAGCGGACGCTGGACTAAAGTTTGGTCCCACAGATTATATTTAAGTTTGGCATGATTAATATGTAGTTTATTAACCAGGTGTACTACTCTGTAAAAATCTCACCGTGAAAACGTAGGTGAAGTGAGTTTGAAGTGAGCTGTCAATCGTGTCAATCCCTAGCATTTTGGTGGAACGACAGGTCACTTCACGATTGGTAAGGATGATCGGTAGAAAATGAAAGTGATTGTTAATTGGGATGAAAGGAACTTTTTGTTGTAAAAACAATACTGGCCTTATGGACATCAAACAACAAGACAGTTCGTTCTTTTTTTAAATTGTTAAATGATCGCAGGCAGTCGGCAGCTTGTAACCAACTAACCACATTACGACAGGGTGACGTGTTCGCACCCATTCACAGGTGACGGTGATGACGCATCTCTCACGAGGTCCTTAGCATTGCAGCGTCATCAAATTAGTACACTAGGGTTGATAAGAAACGCGTATATGTGGCAATAGGTAGAAATGTCCCGTTAAGTCGTACTAATGTTTACATGTGACGTATTTTGTCAACTTAATTTTATTCCTATTGGTCATTTTTTTTTATTGACATAGTGACAACGCACATAGCATATTGTATTTTCTAAGATATAGTAAGTACCTACTACGGTTACATTCTTAGTTGGCTTTATGCACAGCCTAAACGCAGCGTTTAGACCGCGTTGAAGCTTCGTAGTGCGCACGTAGAAGGCTCGTAGACACGTCGATACGTAGAACGCGCGTTGAAGCTTGAAAAAAAACTGCGAAGACGCCAGGTAGACATTACGTGTGTGACTTTTTATGTGTGACTATTGGTGTTAGATTCGTCTAAAATGGATAGTAATATTTTTTTTGTAAATATAAGAAAGCATTTCGATAAGAATTCTTAAAAATTCATAATGTTTTAAAATGTATGTGTCATTTATTATCGTGTTTTTGGTAAAAACCTGTAAATTGAGGTCAAGAAGAAACTGCACATGACGTAGAATTGGAAAAAACTTGTTATTCTGGCATAGAATATGAAATAATTATAAATTATAACCATTAAAAACATTAAAGTTATGCAAACTAATACAATGAGTATGAACGACATTGTATGAGAGATTTTCATGACTTATATCGCGGGCTTAAACTTTACAAACTGTCATACACACTTTACTTACGTCATCATAAATTCTCCGCCTACTTTTTAACTAGAAGCTGTATTCTGCTTTTCCTACGAAGGTCAAGATTTAGATATCAAGCTCCGGTGAACATCGTGAGAAAACCGGTATGTCATTGAATCAAAAATTCGAAGACATGTGACATATACAACCCCGCACAGGGGCCGCATGTTGGATTACTGACCACTTCCTCTCACAGAGAGCAAGCCTGTGTCCCAACAGTGGGATCATTACAGGTTGACTATGCTAACTATAGTTTCTTTCTGTGGCTTTATAAACTTTCAAGCTATCAAGTACTTATTGCCAAAGCGTTTCCTGTGTCGTCGATGAGTCAGAATCCACTGCGATACACATATTATTAGCCTATTATAAATTAGTTTTACCGGGAGAAGCTTGTAAATGTCACGAGCGTCTTACTAACAGGGAGTCCAGACAAGAAAATTCTAAGAATTCACGACAGCTGATACTTGTGCAAGTAAATTCACTTAAGTCATTAAATCATTGTTAACCCTATAATATAAGTAATATTAGAATTGATTAGATATGACTGCATGTTGGACTCAATGCTTTTAGAGATACGAAACTAATGTTTCCATATCTTGATTTAAAAGACTTGGACCATGGAGTTCTTAACTAATTTCCTATATTTTTTTTTTCACTTTGAACTGGCGACTAGCATTCTGACTAACTGACCGTCTCGGACAAATCAATAGTTCCTGCTTATTTGACCTGTTTATTTTAAATTAATGCTTTAGAGTTGAGTAATTGACTCGAATAAATTTACCAGAAGGTGAAAAAGATGTATTAAACTACACAATTTCAATAATACTGCGATCAACAGTTTACATAACCTGTGAGTATCCAGAAAAAATATAAATACGATGTTTGATGGTACTTCTCAACCGAGCACACTATAACTGATTAGCACAACATTATTTTAATGTCAGACAGTGGCCAGTTATTTTATTGTAATGTTTATTTTCTCCATCGAAAAGTTCTCCGAAGCTGACTCACCTGTGGTGTGTTGCAGACATTTCTTTCCCATAATATTGTGTTGGGGCCCCGATTTAAGCGATAGGTAGAAAATATATATTATATATTTATTTAACTTTATACATAAAGCAAGCATAATTGAGCATTCATCATTCTCTTGGGCTTTTGTCCCTTTATTTGGTAGTTAAGTATACTTGCAGGATTCTCTACCAGTTAACCAAGGGTCCTAAAAGCTTCAACTATCAACTCATTTTAAGTATATCAGCCCAGCAAGGTGTTTGTGAATTGTGTGATAATTTACCCTATGCATGTTTGACCATACTAAACCATTTAACACCATATCCAAAGGAATTTTGCAGGTTGCAAGGTGTTTCTGATATTTGACGAACGTAGGCGCGGGCCTGTGGACGGTGAGTAATGGGTAGCTCACCGTCCGATCGACCAGGCCCGGAACGGCGCATACGTGTTCCACGTGCGCCTCAAAGGAATGTCAGTATATGAAGGGGCCCTTCAGGGCCGAAGCTTGCCGGGTAAGCGGGATTGTCCGAAAGGGTTACCACTACCCCGGAACATAAAGGGCTAAGGATGGAACATGGATGGGTTTTAGTCAGTAAGAACCTGGCACTTGCTTCCGCTCCACCCGAGCGGGAGGGGTCATTAGATGATTTCCCACCCTCAAAAAAAAGGAGTCGTAAACATTATAGTCTGGAACTCTGTGGAAATGGGTCAGGTTTACTTTCGTTGGCTACTGTGGTAAAGATTTCGTTTTCGTCATGGCTTCTTACGGTCAGATCGAGTGTTGATGAATAGGTCAGTTCATGGTTTAGGAAGGCTGGATGTTGAAGCCTCGTTTGTGTACTTACACATCCCCGCAGTTGTTCAGGCCTTAACTCACCTGGCATATCGCTACTAATGACATTAAGCTGAAGAAAAAAACTTTTCTCACTGACTCACGACCATAGTAACCGCAAATCGGCGCATAAAACTCGTTTTATCCAAAACAGATAGCTATTTATTCAAAGTGCGAATCCTGACTCATGATCTCAGCTCGTGATCTGAGAGAATTGTCTTCAATACGCGTGAAATAACCATTGTTCTGTTCTGTAGGCATTTTTTAGAAAGTTTACGAAAATAATTAGAAAATGAGAGCGAATTATGAACGTTGCATAATGTTTTTGGGTTTTTTATCATTAATTATTTTATTATTACGACTATCTCGATGTAGGCCCTACGTAATAGAGAAGACAGTCACGCCGTTACGTACGACACTTAGACGAAGTAAATTAATGTCTTTGTGAATAGCTGTGCAAGCAACGCTGAGGCTTCCGTAGACAGGTGCCACGCTACGGTGCGACTCGAGTCTGGTAAGACAATTTCCATGAAGTTTTTATAGAAACTGCTATGCTAGAGTCACGTCGCGCATGTCTTTTTTTTTTTTTTAAGGCTGGGAAATCATCCAAGGGGGAACCTTTATTGCGTTCCGCTTCGAAGGGTTTGGATACCGCCGGTGTATTACAGGAGCATGAGTCATTTTATTTTTTTCCGCAACAACACAACGCACCTGTGATGCGTCTACGTCCATAGGCGTCAGTGACCAATAGTACTTATCATTAGACAACTTAGTTCTTGCGGAAAGAAAAAAATAAACTCAGAGTCTACCCGAAAACCTATAAATTCTTTGTCAAATCGCATACTAAAGATTCTGATTGTTAGAATAAAATAAAATTACATAATCATATCAAAGATTCATTTTCAAAAATAGAAGTGCGCTTTTTAAATGAATGCTGGCCGGCCAGAAACGTTGTTGCCCTTTTGGGTTTTTTTAATTATTAAAAAACATGATTTATATGGTAAAATAATCGAGATTTATGTAACAGGAGTTCTCTAGTGACCTAAATATTATGCTATTGGGGTCGGTAGAGCACCGGTAATATACTTCAATTACTGGAATATTCTAACACAATAATGGTTCCTGTAATACATCGAATGCGTCGTTTGGCTAGTGGTTGGAAGCGCTATTGCTGAGCACGACGTCACGGGTCCGATTCCTAGGTCGGGCAAGGTGTTATTGGGTTATTCAATCAAGGATTTCTCAGTACTAGCCTGGTGTTTGGTTGTGTGCCCGGTTGATGACAATAAACAAGCTGGCACTTCATTACATGGGATTTAACATAACTAGTGAAATGTGGGTGTACAGGCACGAGCTGTCGTATCTCAAGGTTGAAATAGTTATTCTACGAGAAAATCGCTTCTGAATGTTGCTCGACATATTTGTGCTCGTGACTGTACTTCAGGTACCCGTCTCCATAACCCTTCGGGTACAGATTAAATAATAGTTATGTACTACTTCGGGAATTACAAACAATGTTTTGTTATGTTATAATGCATCGAATGTGAGCTACAAAGCAGCAGTTTAGGCTAAATGGTTGACACCCGGAGCACTTGATCAAAGAGCTTGTACATTATGGGATTAAGATTTTTTATGTGTTTGTAAGCATTGCATTTTCCTGTTGCCCAGTTCAATAGTATGGCATTAGTACATATTTTTGTAATCCAGTTGATCAATGTCACCTAACCAAAGAACGACTCTGGTACCTCATGGTCAAGGTGATCCATATCTCGATTGCCAATAGTCACAAAAGCTCAAATGATTAGTGTGGGTCTAAAGCGAATGCGTCAGCCATGTTGACTCACGGCAAAGAAGCTGTGATCTAAACAAGTTACTGGCTGTATGTAACTTATTTCCGGCGAAGGCTTTTCTGAAACTATGACCTGTACGCCAACGACACAGATATGTGACAATGGCAACAACACTTTAACACGAAATAAACAATGAAAGCATTACTTTTGTGATTGTTTATATAGATACTTAAAAATTGAAGTTCTCGTACGTATTTAAAGACTGAAACAAATTAAAAGACAGCATGGATATTGGGAAATTCATGATAACAAGAAGAAATACATTTGTAGCTTGGCGTGGAGGGCACGCGCGTGCGTTTTGACTCTGGTGTTTAAAAGGTTAAAACAACATTAGTGACTTAATAATATAATAATAATAATATCCTTGAACATTTCACACAACGCCATATAGTCCCAAGCTAAGCAACCTAATGCTTGTGTTATGGTAACGAGATGGCTGGTAAACTACTTATACCTATATTTTTTTTTTTGTAAATACATACATATTATAGATAGAAAAACACCCAGTAACAAATACTTGCAAGTCGTACAAATATTTGTTCCGTGCGGGAATCGAACCCGCGACATGTTGCGCAGCAGTCAATCGCTCAACCACTGCGCCAACCGTGTCTACTTGAGTTATTTCTCTAATAAAAATATTTACTTTGCCTTGGCACATAATCACAGAATCACATAAGAATAATTTATTATTTTAAGTAGTCCAAGAAAATTAAAGCTTCCAGCATTATCTACAACAAAGTTATAGGGGGTCGAAAATATCCTGAATAGCTTGGAGAAAATGATGGCGCGTCTGTGCCTTCGTTTGTTTTGTGTTTCTTCGACTTAGCGGAGGTACTGCCGTATTTCCAGATTTTCAAAGGATTTTTTTTTAATATTCTGTCTTCTGAAAAGTTAATCGTTGACATGGGTCAACGACAAAGATTATTTCATAATTATCTGTTTCAGTTTTATAAATTTCTCAAAAATTTAAACTTTTTCTACACGTAGTACATTTTGTTCAATAATCATTTTTATGTTAACACGTGCTTCTCTGTACTTACCAAAAGATTGAATATTGGTTTTCTTATTTGATACCCCTTGAAAGTAATCATAAGCAAGTTGCTTAAAAAACTTGCTTATGATTTTTATAAGGTTTTCACCTTATCAAAATTCACCTTGAATAAATTGCTATGATCAATTCCAAATGTTGGTCTATTCTTGAATAATGTTGACCAACAAGAAATTCTTCGCCGCATTCCAGAGCAGTGGAAGTGTTCGGATCCATCACTTCCGTTCATACAGGTATAGAATGCATAATCTACGTGCATCTGGCGCTACGACCTCACATATTTGGACCAACATTCCAATACATTGGCTGATGATCTGACGGTTATATCAGTTCCTGTGGTCGTGGATATCAGGGCCAATGTTACAAATCGTTTGCCCAGGTGTGTATACCACGGTTACATCATCAGTAGCCGGTGGTATTTTGCTATTAATCTGAACTTGACTGAAGGCACGTTACTATCATGAGTTCATGATTATATTATAATAGCCAGTTCCTTGACCTAGAAGAGTAATTATGCGGTTTTCCTTTTAGTTCAAGTATTTTTTATGCCCGTATCTATGGTTTGGTCTTCTTTAAACGGCTGATTCCTTTTTCTTCTTATAAGCTGTCGGTGGAAACTTTTAAATTTAGATCTATGATCTATGAAGTATTTCGAAGTCCGTTTTTAATAAATAAGACTTAGAACATTATTTTGGTCATACAATCTTCCTATAAAAGGTTTTTTAATGCTCCGTAATGGTATTTGGCAAACATGTCAAAGGGATTATCGTGTGTTTGATGAAACTTAAATCGCATAGATAATGCACGTCACATGCCATGATAATAAGAGAGTAGAAAGTGCCCTTGAATACTTTTATCGACACACGCGAACACTTTTACTCTGCTACGGAATATTTGTTAATGGATGCCACAAATATACCTAATTTGTCAGATTTTAAATCTCGCTCATATTATATGGTAGTTTACGGCAGTAGCATAATTAGCCGCTTCCGACGTTAGCGTGCGGCTGCTCCGAGCCATTTCGAACATGAAATGGCCATATTCCAGTGTTGATTTATACAGGAAACGAGGTGTTTCATGTGATCAATGGATTCTGCATTATGCAAATCTAGCGGATGAATTGACGGGATCCGTGGATGCTGTGATCGAACTTCCGTCCATTATCAGTTGTTAATTTGTTGGATTTATCCAATTATGCATCGATTTTACGTTCAACTTATATCACTCACGTAACATATTAGGTCTGTTTATGTTTTTGTTTATATTTTGATCGGCATGGTTATCAAGCCAATGGTTATTTGGTTTCTTAAATTGGGCAGATTATCTTTATTATACAGATTTTTAAGGGTAGTATGGTAATACGGATATTTTTAGCACGGGACGGCCGGATGTGTGTGTGATTTACCTATTATTACATAAATGCCTCTTTTAAAATTAAACATGCAAACTAAAAAGCGCAGACAGGTAGAGAAAACACAATCTCCTTGAATGGTAGATTTGTTTGGCGTTAAGCTTGATTAAACGGGCTTGTGCATTAGGCAGTAGGAAGTAGTGTTAGATGTAAGTAATCGTCAGGATCTGGGTCGCGAGAGATGGCGCGTGTAAGCGCGGGAGTGGAGACGCCTTCCTGGCGCCCGCGCATGCTACAACGTGCTGTTACGTAGGTAGGTACTGCGCGATACAATTACCTATATGTTTGTTATGTTTTGTTATTGGAATCGGTTTTTGAACTATAGTAATTATTGTTTTTTATAAAAAACCACCATTACAAGTATGTTTGAATCAATGAGCAAAACTTCAACGTCCTGGTGGGGACGGTTCGAAATTTAAAAGCAAAACAAAAAATCCAAAAATGATAATTTTAATTAAACACCTGATACATTTATTTTATTTTTAATTTATTTAATCGTATTATTACATAGTTACACGTAAATATAGTAACTGCAAAGCAATTTGTCGGCAGTTATACCTACTTCAAGGCTGATTAATTTCGCTAATTAATTAAAAGAAGGCATTTTAGGTAAATTTTGGCCTTTTTTAGCAATAAGTAAGTGGCTACCCGATGATGAAAAGCTGTTCAACAGGACGCTAAAAACAAATACTAAGAGTACCTATCTTAAATTATTAAACAATCGAAGTGTGTTATTAAAACATTCGTAAATTCCAAAACGTATGATCTCCGAAAATAGGAGAAGATTGATTTACTGTTAACCGTGATAAAGTTATTATTTACATCTGGATGTGTAATTTGTCTTCTTTAATTTATAAATAATGGTTCCAGCTCACCATGACGAACGATGACTTATTCGAACATTATGTCGGTGTAATATTCTATTAACGGTACTCTAGCGTCAGATATAATAACTTATCCCAATTTATGGGACTGGTGTCTATTTGCATAGATGCTTCGTTTGTGATTCGGTGTGCAAGATCCAATTGACCAGATAGGGGGAATTGTTGCCGTGGATAATTACGGGGCAGGAATTAAACCCGTATCGTGATGATATCTGAACACGTATGGTTGATCAGGGAAATGTACGTGTGAATGGAAATTATTTGCTGTTTTGAATAGTGTTGGTGGGAATTTTTGATTATGTTGTACCTACCCCTTAATGAGGTTCTGTTTACTGATTCCAAAAAGAAGGAGGTTTTATATATGTGGCGTCTGTTTTTTTTTTAGTTTCTTGAGTTACCTTCGTTACTTTACCATAGTTTAATAATACTTATTAAATCCACTTTGTTTATTTTGATGATGTTTTGTACCTCTTGTAAGAAGATCATAACTATCTGTCACTGTTGTTTTGTGTTGTTTACATAGCAAGTAGTGGTAAGTATCACAATTGGTGTGGGGACTGTGGGGTAAACTAAAAGGTGTAAAAAAAAAACAACTGATTTCCAAAAAAGCGAAGGAAAAGAGGTACTAGAAGTGAAAAATAACTTTAATTTCGGAAGTCGGTGGAAAAAAATTAAGATACAAAACCAAAGACCCTGACTTCTGAAACTAACTGTATTTTTTTTTGTGTTTTTTTGAAGTTGGTTGGTTTTTTTCAAAACTTTTCAAATACCATTATAACTTAGGTAGATAGTTATAGCTCTAAAATACATTAACATAAAGAACGAAAGACGCATGCACATTGCACATATTATACTAATAAATTGCAATTTTAATTCTACCAACCCCAACTTTCCTAAAAAAACGAAAATTTACCTTTTTTCAGTTCGTTCAGTCATTGTTTAATACTAGCTCCACATACGTGCCCCGCCAGCACGAAAGTTAGTTTGAACGGTTTTCGTAAATTGGGTGTGAAAACTGAATGACTTTCCCGTGGGCCAGAAACTTTGAAACCGGAACGTTAATAACTCAAATACTATTGTGGCGAAGGCCACACCTGTGTCACACTGTGGTTCTCAAAAATAGATAAACTTCAATCCGAGGTAGCTTTTCTGACAGATTCACAAGCTATGTTATTTCAATTAAAGTGTGTCATAGTCTTAAGTGTCACTTATTAGTATTTTTTTTGTAACCTCATTTGTTATTTGTCATTTAATTGTGCTTTTGTGACATGTACTATTTCTTCAAATGTATGTATGTGTAAATGTATAGAACAGCTAATTTTTTAGAACAGCTGAATTTTTTTCAGCTTTTCTATACTTTTTTGGTCAACTGACTCGTCGAAATGTAGGGAACATCTGAATTTTTTTTAACGATTTCGGAGTTGGTCACATAGTGAAAATTTGTTCAGTTTGGTGGTCTGTAGCATATCCTTTTGTATGTATATAGGTATACCCTTTCGGTTACACCATGTATAACATATCTTATACAGAGCATGATTTAGAAGCTTTTGTTCTAGCAAAGAAAAAATGCATTGGCTCCTAAGAATCCAGGAATCAGAAGTTATTTTCCTAATTAAGTAGTCTGTCATTAAACAAAGCGTGGATGTAGCAAATGCAAAATATACAAATAGTCTAATCTTATAATTAGCGTCAAATCAATATAACAAAAGCATTTTGAAAATCATTTATCATCCATTCACACTCCTATGAAGATACAAATCGAAAAATCATTTAATCTAATAAATTACTGGCGGGGTATCGTAGAAAGTTTTACAATCATTGCCTCGGGGGCCATATTTCGGAATTATTCCGAGTGTTTCTGCGTACTCATTAGTGAAATTGGTCAGTACGTTCATCCGATTCGGATCCGAGAGGTGTTGACGTGGCACGGCTTGACGAAGTGGTTCTACTAATCGGGTACCTACTAGGTATGTCGATAGCCACTCACATTGACGTCAAGTGTTATTAATTTCTTTAGTAGCTTAAATTCATATTTTATCATATTATTTTTTCAATATTGTGATTGGGTCTGATAAGCCTGTAGCGATTTTACTCTGGGAATCAAAAATGATTTGGATGTATTTTCGGTACTAATTATAAATATTATTTTTGTGATTGATGTGAGCATTCATAATTACAAACCTACGCGCCCTTGCAGTGGACAAAAAATAACATTTTTATTTAATTAGAGGCTATTCACACAGGGCGCATTTACGGTACCGAGATCACGGTCAGTCCGCATTATTGAAATTAATCAAAAATGCACAACGGTCGACCTTCGACGGGCAACTAATGTGTGGCGTGTGATGAGGCAATGCGCGTCAAATCGCCGGCATTCCGGATCGTTCGCGCACCGTTACGGTACCCGGACACTGCGCTTGCGCAACGGAACGCATTCGCTTGCCGGTTATGTAACGCCTGTTGCATCGTCTGTCCACACTATGCGACGGGGAATTTGGAAGGTCACGGAGAGGAAATGATTTTAAAATCCGGGTCGTTACGATAATTTTTGATAATTTAGGCTAACTACAGTCGTGGCGTGTTTTAAAGACGAGTCATAAAATAAATAAATCTTTCTGTACAAATTGCTGCGGATGTCCGCAATGAATTTTCGTTGAGCATTTAAAAGAAAGTTTAATATTCTTCTGCAATGCCAATTAAAGCTAGCTTCATCAGAAAACAAAAACAATAAAATTGCCCTGTACAAATATCACCGCTCCTTAAACGTTAGATAATTATAACATTTGTTCTAAATCTTGGTCCAACTTTGCTGTACCAAGGAAAAACATTTTAGAGTAAAAACAAAATAAAAGTAAGAATTATAGTACTTTACACTTGGTACATACATACTTTTTAGATATTGTATTCTCGATTTATTTTTATTTATTTTTTTAATTCTCTGTATAATTACACTAACTGAACTACCATTTTTTATTGTTATTACCCATCCTAACAGAAATTAATTACAGCAGCAAACAAACGTCAATTAAAATAAACAAAAATAATTAATAGGTAATTCAGGCGAGAAAGAAATAGCGGTGTGTGTATCGAGCGTGTGCGTGCAGAAGAGAAGCGCACGCGCCTTGAGCGGCCTTGACAATGTCGTCGCCAGAGCCGACATCGCAGCACCAATGTGCGCCTTTCATTTTGTTACAAATAAACGAATACTTAAGGCTACGCTTGTACAAAAGTAATTTGTTTTTGCATTCATAATTGAGGAGTTCGTGGCTAAGTACTAACAGCCGCACAGGTCGATCCATCAGGTTAAGCTACGCTTGCCGGGATTGGCCGTGGATGGGTGACCATCTTTACATAACGAGACTCCTCCGTGCCTCGGAAAGCACTTTAAGCTGTTGGTCCCGGCTGTCATGTGTGCATCTTCGTTACGGGTCTTCAGATGCCCGAAAATCTGACAGCCAGTCTTACCAAGGGGTATCGTATTGCCCAGTTACTGGGTTGTGGATGTCAGATAGGCAGTCGTTCCATGTGGTAAATACTGGTATTCAGCTGCATCCGGTTAGACTGGAAACCTATGCCAACATAGTTGGGCAAAGGCTAGACAGATGATTTACAATTGAGACCATGAATTGGCTTGCTTGAATCTGGCTAGGATCAGATGGAGAATCCCGAACATAATAACAGATGTTCCCTAATGTTAGTGAACACGGAAATTATGTCTTCACTAACAGGAGACATTAACGAAACCGTAAACCAAATGAATGTAAACGTACATAGTAAATAATAAAAGGTAATATGTCTATAGTGTACACAAACGTAAAAAAAATATAGGTAGGTAAAAGATTTTAAAAATTGTTATGCTGCAATTACAGCTGGCTTCTACCAGCTAGCCTCTACATCGCTGCGAAATCATTCGATAAATTGATTGGACGGATAAGATTATTTATATAGACCATGTACAACATATTATATTATGACCATGTACTTACTTATGCTAAAATATAGCATTAGAAATATTCTAATTGGTAAACGTTTAATGTGGGCGTGGTTTGCATTTCGAACTCGATTGGCTATACAAAACGAAATTGGCATCTGTTCATTTAATTACATATTAAATGTCAATTCTCACTGTGAATGGTTATTGTTTTACATATATGATACACGTGTATCAGTTTAACTTCAAGTTTAATAGTTATAAACGCTCGATTGCTTATCTGCGTTAGGTTTTTCGTGGACACTAGTGTCAAAACTTAATTTTCATTTTAAATCCCGATTCGTGTCATAATATTGTATGTTCGTCGTTGGCGGTGATAGCGGAGAGATCACTTAGGCTGCATGTTTTGGGACACAGAAGTCAGGATAGGAGGTGGTTTCCTCTGTGTCCCAAAACTTGCAGCCTTCTATGTTAGGAGGTTATGGTTTCAGCACTCAGTCCTTTAGGTGGACCATTGTCCGTGTTTGCCTTTGTTTTAAAGGATAGGAGATCATTGAATGACTCCTCCAGATGTGGAACGGAGTGTCAGACACTTATTGGATAAAACCAATCCATGTTCCTTAATTAGCCCTTTGTGTTCCGGGGCAGCAGTAACTCTTTGGGACAATTAACATGCAGCCTAAGTGATCTCTGTGCTGCTTCCGACGACGCTGTGGAGTGTGGAAGTGGCTCAGTTTTGAGCCAACGCGATCGAAATACAGTCTTGCAAGCGATACGAAGAAGAAGAAGCAGAAAAATTTTATGTTCGATGCAGTCTAATAAAGATTACTCAATAAAAAAGCTATTCATTAGGTAACGAAAATTATTTCGTATTTACGATGGCGATAACTGTGACAAAAAAGTAGGTGCCACGCATTTTTATAGAAATAGGGGAAGTCCACATAGAATATGCGTTTCTCCTTATTTTTTTGAGGTTGTTAAATCATTCAATATCTTCTCCCTCTCTGAGTGGAGCGGAAGGGAGTGTCAGACTCTTACTGACTAAAACCCATCCATGTTCCTCCCTTATCCCTTTATGTTCCGGGGTAGCGGTTACCCTTTCGGACAATCCCGCTTACCATGCATTATTCCTAAAGAAAAACTCAAAACAGGATAATAGGTTAAGCTAGACTAACGGAAAACTTATTCACTTTACGCTCACTGAAATCGGCTGCGATATCTAAACAGTGGCTAACATCTACACGAATTCTGCTTGACGTCTATGCGACTTCTACGCAGTGTTTACGCTGCTGTGACGTCTGACCCACGCATACGCTCGAAAAACACTCGGTGCAAAGTAGGTACGAAAATTACCAATCATATACATATTACTTATAGCAACAAAAGAGCTATGATGGTAATTTTCGCACCATATATCATTTTCGTGTCAACTCGTCGCCTGCGCCAGTATAGTTTGTGGTGTCAAGGCGATTCCGCTCACGATCAAACAGTAGTCATCACTCATTGTTCTCTTGTTATAAATGTCGATTGTCAATTGTTATAAAAATGTAAGTGGTCGAACTTTCGACGCGTAGGCTCTTCCTTACTAAGAAAGAAGTTACAATTTTATTGTAATTATTCTAATAATACTATAAGGATAGAAGACTAACAATTATTGTTAATTTAATTTTAAAATATTTTACTGATTTATTTATTTATTTTACACTCACGTAATATTTTAACAACCATCCTTAAGTCTATGTATTTTTGACAGTGATTAGGGTAGATATTGCCACAATTTCAATGCACAAGCGCTTCCTAAATGCGATAATATTGTTCTGTTAATGCTATTCATGTATGGTAGTGGTCTGAATTTCTTAATTTAATTTTTTGTAGTTAGATTCTTTATCACTCAGCGAATCGTTCAATGCTATATCTAGGTACTTACTCATTTTTAATAGCTGTCAATCAATCTGCCTAGCCTTTTCCCGTCTATGTTGGGATCGGCTTCCAGTCTAACCGGATAGCTATGTCATCCACATATTACATAAATAGTATTAATGACTTTGGTGATGAAAGTCATTTCTTTTTAAAGACAATAAAACGTTGATAGAAATAATAAAACAAAATTTCCTTACAAAAAATAATGATATTTTGAATTTGTTTATTTCTCACATTTTTGATTTTTCACTACCTAATAAATTTGACCTCGCTTGGTTAATATCCGTATATTATATATAATATGCCATTTAATATTACTTATAAAAAAACACATTTATATTTTATTTTATTACATCGATCTTTTTTTTTTTTTTTTAAGGCTGGGAAATCATCCAATGACTGCTCCCGCTCTGGGTGGAGCGGAAGGGAGTGTCAGACTCTTACTGACTAAAACCCATCCATGTTCCTTCCGTAGCCCTTTATGTTCCGGGGTAGCGGTAACCCTTTCGGACAATCCCGCTTACCCGGCAGGCTTGGCCCTGAGGGGCCCCTTCATATGCTGACATCTCTTTGAGGCGCGCGTGGAACATATACGCGCCGTCCGGCACGGGTCTGGTGCTGATCGGACGGTGAGTCACCCATTACTCACCGTCCGCAGGCCCGCGCCTACGGTGGCCGGGAGTCGTCACGTGGCTCCCGACGCCCGGGGCGTCTCCTGCGGCGGCTGGGACGGGAGGACCTTTCTCTCTCCCATCCCGCCACCTCCTTTGCGAGCATAACTTTTTCGCAGAAGGAGGTGACTGCCTCCCACTCCCTCTCACCCCGGACCATGGCTTGCACCAGAGCCGGGCGATCTTGTGACATAGATGTGTGCATGCAATTATAAACCTTAAGGTAGTAAGCATTTTCAGACCGCGACTGTACAATTCATAATATTATAATATTTACAGATCTGTCTGAATAAGTTTTAAATATTACGGTTCTTTATGTTTTTATATCACAGATCTGTTTTTGCAGACGATGATGATGTTGGCTCAGTTTATGTTCTGTAATAATTTGCTTCGTAAATTGCGACAGGCTTGTGGAAAGAAATATACAATCCGAATCGCTGTTAAATTAGTACGCACAATAACATGTCAAAATATTGAATTTTAAGAAAGTATTTCCTAGTGCGTAAGGCATTTTGTATATTTGAATAAGTACAATATTTAATATGGATTTTAGGAGTGTATCTCTGTCATATCAATAATAATTCTCGGACCATTTAATACCTAAACATTGATAACGAGTTCATTTTCGCAACCCCCATTCAATGAGAAACCAGTTTTACTAAGTTTGTTATAGAGTTCAGAATACTGAATCTTACTAACTAACCCGAAAAACATCACACAATTGTATACAGACATTAGTACCACTTCAATCTTCAAAGCCATTCTTGCTATGTTTGGTAATTTGTTTAATTAAGCTAACATTTGTAAAGATAATGATTTTAGTTTCAGACACCCCAAATCTCGTCGGTTGAATGCAACTTTATCAACGTTCAATTCTTATTAAAATGCTTAATTAACGTCTAAGCCACGTCTAAATCCAATCCTTTATATGTCAATATGTTTAAAATATAAGCTGAGATTTAAATTGATCATCCTTCTCTGTCAATATGCAGAGGTAAATTTTGTATTGTTAACAGGTGGCCATTATGAATGTGTATGAGTACAAACTGAGTTCAAACAAACAAAACTAAAGAAACAGTTTAATATACATCAAATGAAATAAGAACTGTATATAAAAAAAGCGAGTCTGGATGTGTTTCAATAAATTTTACATGTGTTTATATACTTAAATTCGTTACGCCTGATTGTTTTATTGGAGGTTCGCCAAAATGCCCGGTACTATACTACTCCACTATAATATCCATTTGTCGGTACTCGGTACATGTGTACGTAAGGTTACGTGTGGAAAGTTTGTAGTATTTCAATATTGTTTAGTTCAAACTTCAGGGATTCACAACCTTTGTTATATAACAGGTCAGGTGTACTTAGTCTATTGCAACGTAGGTATATTTTTTGAATTACCCTTTGCTTCAATAGTGTTACCCTTGAAAGTATGAGCTTAGAACTGTAACAAATTGTTGATGGTTTTAGTGAGTGTTCCGCTGCATCGTATTGCTTCTAGATGAAGCCCATACACTGTCATGAACACGTATATGTGTTGAAGGCACTGAGCTTAGAATATAACAAACAATTATGGCAGTGTTTATGCTGGCCGTTGTTTTTGACAAGGTATAGCTGTATTAATATCTACCTATCAAGCTGCACAGAAAATTATAAGGAAGGAGACCATGTAGGTATGTTGTGCATCAATGGTTTCGTTCAACTGTATACGATTCGAAAGAGAGATAAAGAAAACAAACGGTATCGGTTGGTATTGGTATCGTACCGCGCAATTCGTTTAACTCATTAGTTCTGGAATATTGCGATCTTGAAATCCGATACGTTAATGTTATTCTCGCACATGGAAACCCAACTTCTACGTCGTCAATTAAGAATTATAGTGTGAAAATTCAATTTATATTCTTTTTCAGAAAATTAAACTGATTATAGAGTACGATAAATTTTGTAGTTTCGTTTACGTAAACTATAAACACACTCGTTGGAAGAATTCTTTTCTAGAACTGTTTTCTAGATTTAATAATATGAAAATGGAAAGGGGAGAGAAGGTTGCGATGCATAGCTTTTTCCTGAAACTGAAACAGTATAATATTAGCCTAAAACTCCGTTATGCGATAAAATTTGCAAAAAACTGTGCAAAGCCTAAAAGTATAATACCGAACCTTTGTCAGTTCTGAGTGCTAGTGATTTTTTGCCAGGAATGCACCGCATATAACCTGTGGATTTCTCTGCTTCAGAAATTGCATTTCGGATGCTGAACAAAGTAACTGCCTTGTTGTTTTCTGCCACAGGATCCTACATGACAATTATCTATGTGTTGTCCGTCGGTCACATCAACTTATTAAAATTGACAACTAGACAATATTGCTTTAATTAATAGGTTAGGAAGGTTCTAGGTACATAACCTTAGGTATCTTCAAATGAGTTTTTGATGTTATGTGTATTTCACATTGTCTTTGGTTTTGTTTTAGTTAGTTTTAGTTATTTGTTTTTTTATTTAAGTAGTCATGAAGTAGAGTTTACATTTAAGTCAATCTTAGCTTAGTATTAGTTTTAGTCTAGACTTAAATTCTCTAATTTTTTAGTACATCTTTTGTTGAAGATCCTCAATAAATAAATAACGCCTGTTTAAATGATCACCGCGTGCTGTGGCCTTTTCAAACTTTAGAAGTCGAGGTTTCAGCATGTTTTTCTTCACTTTTAGTCATGTATTAGTTGATCTAGAGATATATAAACCTATATGTATGTAACATACATGTTTAATCATTAGCATTATAATATAATCATAATAGCGATCCATCAGGTTAAGCTACGCTTGATGGGGTTGGCCGTGGATGGGAGACCTTCTTTACATACCGAGACTCCTCCATGCCTCGGAAAGCACGTTAAGCCGTTGGGCCCGGCTGTCATTTGTGCATCTTCGACAGTCGTTACGGGTCGTCAGAAGCCCGAAAATCTAACAGCCAGTCTTACCAAGGGGTATCGTATTACCCAGTCACTGGGTTGTGGAGGTCAGATACGCAGTCGCTCCATGTAAAATACTGGTATTCAGCTGCAACCGGTTAGACTGGAAACCGACCCCAACATAGTTGGGAAAAGGCTAGGTAGATGATGATAGCATTATAATATGAACCTCTACTTCCACTGCGTATTTAGTCGTATCGCCAGTAATTGTATGATTGTAGCTCTGTATGAATCACGTTTAACGTAACGTTTTGAAGATAGCGTGTTGTTTAGAGACAAGTGTTAGTGGTGATATTAAGCAGTTCTAATGCCGACAGACAGACAGCTTCGAGAAGAGCAACATTCACAAGCTTATCTAAATATTGATTAGTTCCCAGTAGTAGCAGTAAGACAATTGATTAAATGGATATCTACGAGTATCTATTCGTTTAGACGCATTTAAATATTTTTTTTTATTAAATTACTTAAACAGGTATATAAACTTTGGTAAGTGAAAAGTGACTAAAGAGAACTCGTATCGATGCGATGCTAAATCATCGAAGAACAGCGATTCATACTGATAGATTTAAATACATTGTTTTCAAAATCCACAGGCATCTAAGTACAGTGTGAATATATTTCGCATAACAATTACCGCTCAAGTAGGACGAATACTGTACAGACGCCTGCACATCATGTTATGCCAAACTGTCAAATATTCCGAATTGAACATAAACCTTATTTTTTTGTAGTAAAGTTGAAAATCTATCAAAAAAAATTGACAGATTGGGGTAGCTTGATGTGCTCTATACATTGATGGATGGGAGGGGCGGTGAGGCCAAGTGACTCAGCTGGAAACATGGCTAACTTTGTAGCATTAAACGTGTCATCGCAATATTTCAGTGGGGCGCTCATAATCACTTGACGTATGGTTTCGAGCCATCAATTTAGGTCGGCGGTAGTGAGATGTGCGCCCGCGCACTGGGCCGAAGGTCGTCGCTCGCTCCCACTGGACAGCGTGTCGGCTGCGCGAAATGTTTGCCAGCAACAAACAAGTGGCAGAATCTATGTAATGTACACATGTGTATATACACTAGTAATTGAATTTCAGGTTAGTGAGCAATGCGTGACGTAATGTGATGGATGTATAAAATACAGTCATCTCCGATCCGTGGGCAATTCTTTTAAGCGGTTTAAGGAGGCCCTTTTCTAGCATTGAGAAGTATAAAAAAACCATGGCCTGCCGTAGTACTGATAAAAACAAACTTAAAAGACTGTTAAGACTATTTTCAGGATATCGTACAGCGGTTGGTCGATTTTAAAAGTGACCGGAGGGCTGGTCAAATTTTAGGTAAAAGAATCAGGATTGCCATCCAACGTGGCAATCCTGCCAGCCTGACGGCAATTCTTCTTCTTCTTCGTGTGACTAACCTGGTGTCATAGTTTTAATGCTGCCCATGGGCCTCTGACTTAGCATCACATGCTGTTGAGAAATATCTCTTAGACATGCCGGTTTCCACACGATGTTTTCCTTCACCGATTTTAAGCAAGTGAGAACTATACAATACGCACATGAATCCGAAAAATCAGAGGTGCGTGTCTTGGGTTCGAACTCGAGACATTATGACTTGGCACACCACTAGGTTATCACTGCTTGACGGCAATGCGGACGCACAACACAATTTTTTTTGCCCAATGGCTTTTCCCTTGTGTATTTGTACATCGTACTAATATTATGATTAAGGCGAAAGTTTGTGAGTGAGTGTGTGTGTTTGTGGGTTCGTATGTTTGTCCTTCCTTCAAATGGCTGAACGGATCTGAATGAAACTTGGCACAGAGGTAGTTTATAACACATAGGATAGTACGTTCCCTTGGGATAATTTCCAACATGGCGGCACGCGGGGGGAGCCCATTAAGTTTGAGGGTATTAGGTTGTATAGTATTGTAAGTATTTAACATATTTTGTATCCATATATTCAAATAAACTTTTTACATTAAAATTGTCAATCCAACTAACACTTGACTTGTGACTATGGTGTGTCTATCTCGTCAGTGACGCGAATCTATTGTGATATCGGGCAGAAGCTAGTTTAGGTATAGTTTGCTCTTTCCAACTTTTGGGCAATTTGTTGTAAATAATTGGTGCCATGTAAAAAACACTCTTGCGCATAAGTGCAGTTTTTAATACAGTAGTACACATAGTTTGCTCTACGTCTATTTCTTGGAAAATCTGCCATACGAGGAAACAAATGTGGATTTGTTTTTACGAACATTGCTATTTCTAATACATAAAGTGAAGGTAATGTTAATATATGATATTTAGTGAAATATTTTTTACAGCTATCGGTAGTTTTGAGATTAAACAAAGATCTCAAACAGCACTTTTGTCTTTTAAAGATGATATGTCTAT
Source organism: Hyppa rectilinea (assembly GCA_951799385.1). NCBI lineage: Eukaryota > Metazoa > Arthropoda > Insecta > Lepidoptera > Noctuidae > Hyppa > Hyppa rectilinea. The sequence goes on along the minus strand of OX637309.1, from coordinate 6,900,204 downwards.
CGGTTGAGTTACCCCAGAAGATAACACCGTATGTAATGACGGATTCAACTAAACCGTAGTAGGTCGTTAATAAGTACCTACCTACGTGATAATTTATGTAACGCCTTATGCGTTGCTTATTCTTTTGGCTAGAACCTCAATATGCGCTTTCCAATTTAAATTTCTGTCTTTCTGTCTGTTAGGCCTAAAAATTGTGCAGCATTAGCTGTCTATATTATATTACTAGCTTCTGCCCGCGACTTCGTACGCGGACCCTGTTGCTTATGCCAGCGACAACGGGGTCGCCATTTATGTTATTTTTATCATTTTTCCCATTTAAATCTTTTATCACACTGAGCTTTAGTTTTATTTCATTCCAACAACCACCAAAACATACAGTCCATTTGCCATCGTTTTCATTTTGGTAACCGCATTATTATATTCCTCCTCTAGACACCTAGAAGTCGATGCGTAGATACGCTTGGAACTCAAGCGTAATTCTCTTTCCGTGAACGTCTCTGACTCGCGAGACAATACATGACGTTCACGATCAGCGGTCAGTCGCGCATCATATTCTTCACTGGTCTCTAGAGACCTAATGAATACGCTGAGAACGCAGGCGTGCTTCGCGACCCGAAGAGGTTTCCACGGAGCGAGTTGCAGCCTAATGTTCTCGAACAACATCAAGTCTCTCCTGACGCTCTTCGGTAGATTCTTGGGATCTTATGGTCCTCAATCTTTTAGCTCTCTTGGAACATTGGGAAAGATTTGACCTCTTTCTAGGCATGGTCATAGTTTTATTGTGAAGATACCTGATCAATAAAAATCTAAATTAAAATGACTGCTCCCCAGCGTTACCGGGTAGGCTACAGTGTCACGAAGATAAATGGAAAAGGAAATTAAACACTCAAACAACATAAGCCCGAAGGCATATTCATACGATTCATAAATAGGAGTTTTGGCCAGTAGAGTCAAATTTTCAATGATATACCATCGTCATCGAAAATCAGTCCTAAACTGTTACCGCCTTCACCGCGTGCAGGTACTCCCAGTTTATGTTATTTTATAATTACACAGTAAAATTAGTGATAGCTTTGATTTTTCCACATCAGATGTTTCTGATCTTCGATTTTTATAAGTCAACAGGAAATGCCCATCATATCGAACAACAAAGACGTCAAAGATGTCATTCTTATATGTGTTATGTTGTAGCTAGGCTCTTGGAGTTCCACAACAGGTGTTCCAGATCTTCGATTTTTATAAGTCAACAGAGAGTGCTCATCAGATTGAACAAATTGTGCTAAGACGTTATTCCTATATGTGTTATGGTGTAGCTAGGCTCTTGGAGTTCCACAACAGGTGTTCCAGATCTTCAATTTTTATACATCAACAGAGAGTGCTCATCAGGCTGAACAACTTTCGCTAAGACGTCATTCTTATATGTGTTATGGTGTAGCTAGGCTCTTGGAGTTCCACAACAGGTGTTCCAGATCTTCGATTTTTATAAGTCAACAGGAAATGCCCATCAGACCGAACAACTTTTGCTAAGACGTCATTCCTATACAATGTTATAGTGTAGCTAGGCTCTTGGAGTTCCACAACAGGTGTTCCAGATCTTCGATTTTTATAAGTCAACAGGAAATGCCCATCAGACCGAACAACTTTTGCTAAGACGTCACTCCTATACAATGTTACAGTGTAGCTGGGCTCTTGGAGTTCCACATCAGGTGTTCCAGATCTTCAAATTTATTCTCTCAGCCGAAAATGCTTATCACGTGGAACAATTTTTGCTATGGTATCATTTTTGTATCTCTTATAGTTTAGCTGGTCTGTTGCGGTTCTGCATCAGGTGTTCAAGTTTCCAAGATAAATAATAGCCTATATGTTGCCCAGACTTAATACCTATACAACAAAAAAAAAATACATTCCAATCCGTCCAGTAGTTCCGAAGATTAGCGTGTACAAACAAACAGACAAACAGACAAACATACATACAGACAAACAGACAAAATTTTTTTTTTGGATTCATGCTCTATTACTGTTTCTAAACCCCCCTCAATTATCATTTTTTTAATATATTCAATGTACAGACACAGTTTTTTTACTGTTTTATTATATGTATAGATTATCTATTATATTCGATGTCAAGACTAGAAAATAATAATGATCGTTGGCTAAAGTGCATAATCAAAGTTTTGTTTATATCAATATTTAAATTATTATTATTCAGCCACGTTACTGCCGTTTCATATGTGTTCTTTTCAAGGCATGGTATTGTTATCGTACTGTCATCCGTAAATAGTGTCATGGTATGTTTAATGGATTTAGGGATATCATTAATATAGAGTATAAAAAGGGGTGGTCCGAGTACACTACCTTGCGGAACTCCATGAGGGACTGTACGCTCGCATGACGTGAAAATCTCTTCTCCTTTGGAGCTCATATTTATTCTACTAATTTGCGTTACTTGTTTTCTGTCATGTAGGTGATGATGATTGCATTTGTGTTTTTATTTTACATTTTCTATTTACACGATTTTCTTACTACTTTATGTCCATGCGTCCATTCATCCGTCTGTCTGTTAGCGGGCTGTATCCTATGAACCGTAATAGGTGGACAGTAGTAATTTCAAATACTTACAAGAATCTTTTTTTTCACAAACTCTTCAGTTTGCCAAAAAAATATTCTTGTGAGCATTTGCAAAATTTTAAATATTGTACGGTTGTGTGTCCGATTCGACCTTGACCGGTTTTTATATGTCCTACCTATACAAAATTATGGAAATCCCAAAACACGACTTCCTGCCGATATTTTTCTGAAAAATGCTCACCGTGAAAACTTTGGAGAAGTGAGCTGTCAATAATTCCTATTCAAGTGGTATTGACAGCTCATTTCACGTAAGCCGTCACTTATCACTTATCCTTAAGTTTCCCAGGCCTGCCTGTTACTTGACCTTTTGGGAACATTGGGAAAACGTCAAATGGAAACGATTTCAATTACCTCCGTAGTTACAGTAACTCTCAACTAGGCCGTCGGTTTGCGGTACTTATGAAGGTACTTCTTATAGGCTATTAGGTAGGGGCCTAATCCTGAGGTTGATAGCCGCAGAGACCATAATAGCATGGGTTGTACCACCTTTAAGTAATTGAATTGAAAGAAAAAGTTATTTTGTCAAGTTACATTGTGCTCGAAGCTGCAGTGATTGGAGAGCTATAAGGGCTATTTTCCTTTAATAGCACTTGAAGACTCTTATAGAAAGTCTCGTAGATGTGGTTGTTTAACTAACACTATAATAACTCGTTTAACTCTTGTGCAAGCGATCACAGCTACCAATTTAACCTGATTGCAATTAAATACCTAGGTACTTTTAAAATTATCAGGCAGCAAATCGCTCAAAATGTTCTAATAACCAATGTGTATTTTCAGGCGGTACTGTAGAGCCTTGGTGAAACCTTATGTGGAACCAAGCTGGTCGGTGAGAAAATAACTGACAGCATTCGATCTTTCAAAATAATAGAATATTTTGGTAGGTTTTTTTAGATGAAATGAATAAGGGTCTCTCAATAGTCGTGCTGCTGGACACATGTATTCTTTAAAATTAGTATAATTCATGAGCTGCTGCCCCGTGTGTTTCTATTTGTAGTATTGTATCCCTACACCACAACACACAACACGAGCTTTACTATTTGAGAGCTCTCTAAGTGAAGGCCCATCTGGTCTTCACAGTACCTAAATAATAAATACCTAAGTATTTTCCTGTCTGATTGTGTTTTCTACTACTTTTAGTATTATTTAACCGCGCATCACATTTGTTGCGAATAAAATAATGCTTATCAAGCATTACCATCTTATTTTATTACTCATAGGCCGGGCATCGAGAGCACTGGTTGCTCAGTGGTAGCGGCTGCTACTTACAAGTTGTAAGTCGCGAGTTCGAACCCAAGTAGGCACTTTACTGTGTAAATTATTTTATCACCACTGCTCTATCCTAGAACCTGAAATTCGAAGACATGTGACATCAATCAATTCGCACTGGTCCAGCGTGGTAGATTACGGCCGACACCAGAAATTCGAAAACATGTGACTTCCACCAACTCGCACTGGGCCCGCGTTGATTCCCTCAAGGCTGGGAAATCATCCAATGACTGCTCCCGCTCTGGGTGGAGCGGAAGGGAGTGTCAGACTCCCTCTCAGGCCTGTGTCCTAGTAATGGGAACATTATGGGCTGATTATGGATCCTTCATCGCTTAGCTACTTCATTATCAGTAATACGCATTCCCGTACATAATGTGTGTCAGACCGAACAGACTAGCTAATCTAGTTCTGTTTGCTTAAGGCTTAGGTTTCACTATTTCCACACCGCATCCGGTATCCGAACACTGACGGATGTGGTCAGGAAATCTGAAGGTCGAATACCAAATCATGTCGAATTCGTCTCAAAATTGTGAGTATTATTTGATTGAGCCAGAAGTTATTTTGAGGTTTGTAGTACCTATCCATCTGAAAATGCTGGCTGGTGTTGTCTTCCTTTACGTGTGGTTAGTGCCTAACTTAGTGTCAGAGCCTCTGACTCACACGAAAAAGGAAAAAGATTATAACTTAAACATGACTTAGTGAATTTCAGTTCCTATTTGAGGAAGTGGTTTGTTTATATTATCACAGGTAGGTTATCTGTACTGGTAGAAAACGCATAGTTTATATTACGACAAAGGAACAGTAAGTTTTAGGAGCCGAGTGGAAGCTTACGATACCACTATAAGAATCAGTAAGTATAACAGTTTGACGTAAATAATGGTCTGTACAAAAACTGTCAAACCCAGATAAATTTCTTTAACATACTTCTGCCAGCGGCTCCGCCCGCGTGTATTTCGGTAATTATCCCACGGGAACTGTACATTTTCCGGGATAAAAATGTGTTAATCCAGGTTATAAACTATTCATATTCATAATCTTTATCAGTAGCAGTGATAGCCTAGTGGTATGACCGTCGGACTGCCAAGTCTTAGGTCTCGAGTTCGAACCCAAGGCACGCACCTCTGACTTTTCAGATTCATGTGCGTATTGTATAATTATCACATGCTTAAAAATCGGTGAAGGAAAACATCGTGAGGAAGCCGGCATGCCTGAGAGATGTTTCTCAACAGTATGTGATGCTAAGTCAGAGGCCCATGGGCAGCATTAAAAACTCTGACACCAGGTTAGTCACTAACCACACGAAAAGAAGAAGATCTTTATTGGGGATCATAGGTTGTTTACAATAGACTTAGTAGTTGGATATGTGTACCAAACATTTAGATCCGTTTAGCCGTTTCAGCGTGAAAAAGTAACAAACACACATACTCACAAACTTTCGCCTTTATGATATTAGTACCTATGTTAAAAGTTATTTGACTTCTGAAAAATCAGCCTTAAATAAACAAGGCATTAGATTTTCCCAAACAAGATATTAGCGGAATTATCATCCAGTGCGTCAGACAACAACGTTTGCCCGACGCTAAAGCTTCCACACGCGATGTTCGATTAGGAATTTTATTTTATTACCTACTTGTTTAGCTTTGGCAAAGTGCCTGGTGAATAAATTCGCAACAACAAAGATGTACCGTTAGCCTCAGTAAGTTAACCTTTGGCGTTGTATTGGATGTGTACTCCACGCAAGTGAATCATGGAGATGGGATGACTACGAAAATACGAAACACCCCTATTACGTTTTTCAAAGGTCGTCTTTAAAAATATAACGATAAGATCGCCTATTGTATGATCCTCTGTAACATTTCTACATGTGTACGTGTAATTTGTATGGTGTCTATCTGCCTAGCCTTTTCCCAACTATGTTGGCATAGGTTTCCAGTCTAACCGGATGCAGCTGAATACCAGTATTTACCACATGGAACGACTGCCTATCTGACATCCACAACCCAGTAACTGGGTAATACAATACCCCTTGGTAAGACTTGGCTGTTAGACTTTCAGGCTACTGACTACCCGTAACGACTGTCAAAGATCCACGAATGACAGCGGGACCAGCGGCTTAACGTGCTTTCCGAGGCACGGTGGAGTCTCGATATGTAAAGATGGGCACCCATCCACGGACCAACCCCGGCCTGCGTAGCTTAACCTCATGGATCGATCCGTGCGGCTGTTATTGGTTAGCCAAGAACTGGTCGTTTTGTATGGTGTATATGGTAAAGAGTATTCTATTCTACGCCGGACATTGTCGATTCCCTAGTAGCACATAGTGTGCACCAGCACCTATATGGCACATGTATGATAAGGCAGGCGGAAATAGGAAATTAAATTGAAATGTATTGAATTTTAGATATTGTTGAGATTTGCTGTTGCAAGCAGCGTCTTCAAGAATTGTTGAGATATAGGTAGGTGGGTATTATGGTATATTATTGTATAACATCCAAACAAAATTTATGCCAAATGGTTTAAAAACTTTAGATCTTAGATTGTTTATAAAAACTACTTAAATGGCTAAGCAAGAATTTATTGACGGGAACTCATATTGTAATGTTTCCTATAATATTTGAATGCTATGATATAAAAGGGTCTGAACTAAGAGAATTCTCCGTGCCCTGGCTGGAGGCTACAATTCTTTTGTGGCAGCCACAGGCAAGCCCGGTTAAGCAGTAGACAACCCTTTGGTTGAACTGCGAGATGCCATTCACAAAAAAAAAAAAAAAGAATTCTCCGTTATTACATACGGGATAAGAAAGCAACTAAAACGCCCCGCTGGCAAAACAGAAGAACCAGGTTACTAGCTAAGCGATTTAGAGACATGGCGAATTACAAACAATAATAGGCCAACATAAAACATAACTGGCGTTGTATGGGTTAAGAACATTTACATTTTGTTACTATGGGCACAACTCCGCCAACCCCTTCAGAAAAGCAAGGCGTGATGTAATAGATCAAAACCTACTAAAAGGATTGATCTTTTCAAAAATAAATATTAGTCTTACAATGGGTCTGTCATATGGACAGAGTAACCAGAGGGAATCACCGGGAATGCAGGTGCATTCCCGGTGCAATCTCGGACTCAGACCGACTTATTGTATGACCAGACATAACTAAACTATAGGGCGATATAACTCGATCCCAACGCCATCTATCGAGCTAAGAGACCACTCTGTCATTAACGGAGATGTGGAAACGTTTTCTTTTTGTGGTAAAAAAATATTGGTAATAATAAGCTAATTATCTATATAGTTTTTTTTAAATATCACATTATCATTATCTAAAAAATTCGTTAAATATGCATCCGAATGTCCGGTCTCTAGTTATAACTGTGTATTTTACCGTACGTTAAATGTCCATTAACATTAACCTACAATTCACTTACTAATAACTTACTAAAATCGATAATGAAATAAAAAATATTTACAAAACCCTTTCTCTCTTTGCTTTCATCTCTACGTCATAAACATTAGTCCAATATTTGCAGTTTGACTAGCAAAAATATCTGCATCCAGTTTTCATAAAATTTACCATGAAGGTACCGAAAGAATAAGATGTGCCATGGAACACAACTAACAATACAAAGGTATACTTTACCTACACTGTTGTATAGACATGGGGTGTAGATAATATTATGTGATGAGAGACAGTCGAGTATTGTTAAGGAACATGTCGATATCGACTTTCATCTGACAGCCACTGTTTAAGATAGTTTTGATAGAGGTATCAAGTTTCTGTTAATAACTTCGAAGATATCTTTTTGTTGTCATTTAGTTCTTTTAATTTTGATTGCTTTAATTTTGGCACTTGGCTTCTTAAACCGTTCCACCTTAGTGTGACTTCCGTCAAAGTTTGAAGGTTCTTAAAAATCTAGAAATATATATTTATGTTTTTACTTTCTGAGTATTGTGGATAGGAAAACAGTGTAGCAGCTGGTTCTGGTGAAAGTATTAATCCTGGAATGTGCCGGTTATTTGTATTATAGCCCGACGGTTTAACTGAGACCGTGCCTGAGGTTGTTGCGTGGTGCACCAGGGATGACAGTTGTCGATGATAGTGCAAGTTGACGAATCTGTGAGCTTTTGCGTAACCACACCCCTCCCGCGCCACGCAGCTGCCTCAGGAACGGTCAGTAAGTAAGCAGGGGGTCTACTCCCTAAGCACGAAGTCCGTAGTTTCGGCCTTCGTAACGGGCGTTTCCTACTCCCTAGCACCGTCGGACGGATGATTCGTCCGTGGCCCGAACGAAGAATGAACTACAACACGAATTGACATTTGTACCTACTCCCGACGTGTTTTTTCCGTCCTAAAAATTGAACTTGACACTTGTTTCGACGGAGCGTTATGTCAGTTCATACGACATCAAAATAGTTCTCGTGCTGTTGACGAAAATTATAATTTAAAGTGTAATTTCGAACTATGGCTGCTTTTTTGTTGCTAGAATGATCATTACGGGAAGAGCGGAGGTGTCGCCGACGATATTTACGCTAGAACTTTATTTTGGCGAGTATTCCCGACGTCGAGTTCATAGGGAACTATCGGCTCACTCGTGAATTATTCGAGGACCTGTGTAAGGACTATATACCTCATTTGCCTCAACATATACGACGAAGTGTTGATTCAATAATGAAGGTAAGGATATATCAAAGATTCTGCAACTTATTGACACCAATATTACCAATCCGTCCCACCCATTTACCTACTGTTTTCTTTGTTTACTTTTAGATCCTCGCTGCTCTTAATTTTTATGCCCGGGGGAGCTACCAAGGTGCAGTGATCCTAAGCAGTGATGAGCCAATGGCACAACAGACAGTGTCACGTTCTCTACGGCATGTCACAAATGCATTCAACATCCCCTCAATTTTGCAAAAATATGTAAGGTTTCCACAAAATGTTGCTGAGAGGAACCTTATAAAAAAACAGTGTCGGCGAAGAGACCCTATCTGAGTAACGTGGCCCAAGTAATGGGTGGACCGCTACTAAAAGTGAAGTGCAGTGAGTCTAACATGTTAAAAGTAAACATTTCTGGTTAGATTCTAATTAAGCCTTGTTAAGTGCTAATTAGTTTATATTTGTTGAATTCATCTTAGATTATGATTAATATATAGGGTTTAAGTCAATAAGACTGATATTATAAGCATTTAAGAGAATTTTTTAATGTATAGGGCAAATTACGTAACTTGAAAACATGGTTTTTTATTTATGGGAATATTTTTGTAACTTATGGTTTATGGGGTATTTCTAAGCCTAAAACGAATAAATCCTGTGGAATTATCAAAATAAACTAAAGGGTTCGGAAGTTATAAGCGAAAATGTATAGTAAACATTGTAACTTCACAAAATCTTGATATTTTGTTTTAAGGATATTTTATATTATGTAAATACGATAAATATTGGTGTTGAATACTGACTACGACCTATGCTTTGAAGAGTGTTTACTTATACTCAAAGTGCACTAAAATAGATAGTATCATTTTTAACTTTAGTAAGTTGTATGTTTACAGATTTTATAACAAATATGCTAGACGTAGTTGACCGCATTGTAGGCAGTCGCTCATACTGGTATTCAGCTGTATCCGGTTAGACTGGAAGCCGATCCCAACATAGTTGGGAAAAAGCTAGGCAGATGATGATGATCGTATGTATAAACTATAAAAATATAAACTTTGATTTGACTATGACAAAATGTATTTTATTTTATTTAGCACCAAGCAAATCCGAATAAATTCAACACACAACAATATACTATTACAATCAAAACATAGATTTCCTTTTATTCTAGTCGTTTTATTTTAAAATGTGCGCTCTTGCATAGGTGTACATCTTCATTCTGATTAAGAAACCGACGATACTATCGGCCGATAAAAAGTCTGTAGTCTGAGGGGGCTCTTAGCCTGAGTCATCCCACTGCTGGGCAAAGGCTCCATGAATGATTCTTCCTAGAATGTGTTGGAAATAATTATTGTAGTAGAAAATTTATATAATTTTTTTGTGTAAAATGTCAAAAAATGGACATTTGACATTTCTCATTTGTCATCGCGACGTAAGGAAGCAACCAGACGACTCGGTACTCGATACTCACAATTAATCGATTCAAGTTTGTATGAGTATTTGATCGATTTCATTATATATTCTAAAGTGCATTGGATTAAAGTTCTGAGTAACAAAAAAATAACTTAAACTTTAATTTTGTAGGTATTTTGAAATGAAACAGTGGTACAAAAGGTCAACTTGTCTATAATTTAATATTTTTAGTTACAATTATATCCACTCATTCACAAAAAAATCAAGAGAAAGCGAAAGTGACTGAATCATCATTCAATCATTTTCTTCGGATGATGAGCCAAAATCGTCAGTTGAGCTATGAAAACCACCAAATGAAAATGAAATAATAATATTTACTTTTTAATTTATCATTTTCATTTCTTTTATCAATATGGACGTCTCTCGAATAGCGTTTGCGTCAAATGTGTCAATACCTGTTACAGGCTTGCTTTTCTTTCCCATTTTAGGCGTACGTAATACATTTTTTTCAGTACTGGAAGGCCCATACTTTTCCTTCAAGATGGTTCGAATAGTTTTTTTGCTGAATTCAAGTGCTTCTGCGACACGATCTTGCACTTGCGTTACGAGCAATAAAGGTTTCGGTTAACTTCACAACTAATTCGCGTGACTAGCTGTTGATTGTACGTCCTCTTTTCGACATGTTGAAACAGTAGGTATGATTTACAACAAACACCAAAATCGAGTTCAAATCACTGTTTAAATCAATGTCCAAAATAGAAGAGCCAGGATCAACGTGATAGTAAACAGAAATAGTCCAAAAGCAAAGCCGAGTCGAGATTAAAATCGAATGAAGCTGGTGATATTAAGTAATTAATTGGCTACAACATTAGTATTAAGAAAATAAGGACTGAGCACGTAACTGTTTTGAGACGTTTCGTATTCATTAGAAATTGCATGCTACTATAAAGTTAGCGCAAAAAGCAATATCAGCAATCTCTTCCATCATATTATTAAACGCGCCAAAAATATTTATGTATTTTTTAAAACACTTTATGTAATTAATGATTAGTTTATTGCTTTTTTCTGTTTCGTTCCAAGTTACATTCTAGGGTCATTCTCAAATGTCAAAACTGACCTTTTACTTTTTGACAACTCTAAGAACTTTGACATGTCGTTTGATAATTGGCGTTAAAAGAAAAAACGCAAAGGTATCGACTGGATAATGCCTTATTGCCGAACCAAAAAAGGCAAAATAATTTAATTCTGTATTTAAAGATATAATAAAAAGTGTATTTTTAATAATGTGGTCATTTTCTTACAACAAAAATAAAAAAAATTGTTTAGTATGTTTCGAAACTACAGAATATGTAAACCGGTAAGCGACCGATAAAATGGCGCAACTCTATTGCCATTCGTCGTTCGTTCACGAATATTGTCCGTAAGTAGTCTATGATTCCGTCCCGTTCTGATGAATCCGAAATCGTTAGGGAGTAGGGTTCGCTACGACGTAACGGACTACTGTCGGACGGGCCCGTTGCTTCGTTGACGGAGTTAGGGAGTAGACCCCCAGGAGCAAGCATTATAGTTCAAACAGAATTTAAATTAGGAACGTCTGTTAGTGCTGCCGTTCAACTGTTTTTCTTCATTACCAAATGTACTGAAATAAATATTTACAATCTTGACAAACCTTTTTGCTGTCCGATATAGAACGTAAACAAACCAGTCGCATATTTTTAACAACAGGACAAAAATAGATGCTGTATGAAAAATAGGGGTTTGTATTACGCTCGCCAATGACCTGTGTATGACACCTCTGATTAACCTTTCACTGCTCATCAACCTGCGTGACGTAATTTTGTTACTTGATTGCGAGAGGGCCTCGTGGAGGAATAATAACTGCCACATGGGGCGGGTATACTTTCCAAGATCAGTTCATGGATGGGACCATCCATTACATATCAAGACCCTCAGTGGCTCGGAAAACACGTTAAATTTTGGTCCCGGCAGTCGTTTGTAGATCTTTGATAGACGTTACGGATACCTAAGCCCGGAAGTAATGGGGTTGTAGACGTCAGATAGGCAGTTGCTCCATTTAAAATATTCGTATTTAGCTGCATCATGCATGCTGCTGTGGTTAAACTGGAAGCCGACCACAACATAGTTTGGAAAAGGCTAGGTAAATTATGATGTTTCAATATTAACAGCAGTTGGTCGACTCTACGCGTGACCAGAGTACTGGTAAATTTTTAGGGCAACGGAATTACTATCCAACATGGTATGCTACCAGGCTTTTGGGTACATTTTCCATTGACAGCGTTGAGGACGATTTTTTCAGGCCCAATGAGCTTTACCTCCTTTTTTTACTTATATAATTGTACATAATATTATATATATTTAAGTTTTACGTTGTATATTGTATAAAATGTTTGTGTAAATAAAAAGATAATATTGAACTTACCTACTTATTCATTATTGCCAAACTTCCTTCGTGTATTCGGCATATAATATCCCGCCCAAACATATCCGTACAGATTCACATTCCATTACACGATAAGGATAAACGCCTATAAACAAACAGATACAAATATTCAGCGAATGTTAAATTATACGAGATCCAAATCGTTGGCATGAACGGCGCATTAATATTGCGTTTTGAATTCAACTCTCGATATGTAGACAAATATGTTTGTAAAGGTAAACGATCCTTTGTCTTCGCCTTCACTATTGAGATGTAAGGCTTCATTTGTTTTTACTCGCTTAGCTCAGTTGATAAACAGTGAAATTAAACGTACTTCCCCGTGCGTCCACTTTTCTTCAGCACTCACGTTACTATGTATATACTTCTTTGTTAGCCTGTATTTATAATTTCAGTCAACGATGTCTATATCATGGTTATAGGTCTCAACCACGCATCTCCTTTTCGACCGTTATCGTGTGTGAATCCACTTGAAAAAGTGTACTATTTACGCCACTTGAAAAACAGTGGCGTAAATAGTTTTCCAACGTTAAGGGGTTGATACACTGTATGTTCAGCTAGTACATACCATAATTTTAACCATTTAATCTCAGTTTCTTTAAATAATAAAAACCTAATTTACTGTACTAATTTAGCTGTAATTACAGCAATTAAAACTATTATTATTGATTGAATTTAAGTAAGATGTATTTTATTCAGAGACCTGTGGAAAAAAGTGATTGCAGAATACACCATGTCAGAGTTCTTATGCTGCCCATGGACCTCCTACTTAGCTTCACACGCTGTTGAGAAATATCTCTCAGACATGCTGGTTTCCTCACGATATTTTCCTTCACCGATTTTTATGCAAGTAATAATTATACAATACGCACATAAACCTGTAAAATCAGAGGCTTGGGTTCGAACTCGAGACCTATGACTTGGCAGTCCGACGGTCACACGACTAGGCTATCACGGTGTATTGACCCTTTAACAGTGGACCACTATTATCGCCACAACCTGTATAAGTATTATTCCAATAAAATGCATTAAAAGATGTTGAATGTCGTCCTGTTTGTTATTAATTATTTATTAAATGACATAAAGAAAGTTACATCGGCAATGTCTATGACGTTCGCTTCAAATCGTTGTACTTTGATGTGGTTGCCATAGTAGCATTTGCGATAATAACTTTGAGAGGTCAACGGGGATACGTCATGTAAAACCAGAAAGCCATATTAAAAAATAAAACGTTGCTCGGGGCTCGGTTTAATCTCGTGAAGTCTAGGAGGAAGGATCAGTCTGATAAAAAGAAGGCAATTAATTTTCCCATTTCCGTCTGGTTCGCTTAGCTTTCTGTGTTACCTCGACTATTTGTATTGTTACGTCTTTCTATAAATGTAAGATGATAGGTGTATGTATAGATGTAAGTACGTAATTTCGTATGAGCGAAAGACCTTTGTCCGATATTGAGATGTTATGTATAATAACATATTTATTATCTGTTTTTTCTTGGTAGTTGGTGTCTTCTAAGGTTAAATCAATCTGCTAAACCAGCCGGGACCAACGGCTTAATATGCTTTTCGAGGCACGGAAGAGTCTCGACATGTAAAGATGGTCACCTATCCAACCCTGGCAAGCGTAGTATGTTATTCAAATTAAACGAGTCGCAAAAAACGAATTTAAATTACAATCATAAAAACAGTAATAATATAATATTTTATGGTGCTTGGCTCCATATTTTATGGAAATTACAAAAATATACCTACCGTTAAAAAGCCTTTCATAAATTGAGTTATTTCGAGAGAGTATTAAGGAAGTGTTTAATAGGTCCTGTTTTTAGGTTATTACATAGGTTGTCATATTTTGATTTAGTTTATATCGTCACCTTGCAAAGATGGGGGCGTGGTGGACCATCTCGGCAATTTGTTCGCAAATATTTTGCACAAAGTGTCGTGCAATTCAAAGGCGGTAGCGGGCTTAGTTTTATTTCAGGAAGACTTGGTCCAATCTTCTTTTTTCTCTTGTTTGGGCAGTTTACTTGTTCTTTTTCACAATATTGAGTGTGGGGAATCCTATTCTGGAAATAAGATGGGGTAAAACTATTAGATATGTAGGAAACTATGTTCCGATATGAAAATATACACAAATGAGCATATCACTCGATTCACTTAGGAGGCTACGTATGGGTAGGTAAATAAGGAAAACACGAATTACGGTGTTAACGTTATCCTATTGTGGTTACACATTTTCATTATTACAGATTTACAATCTAGGGAGTAGGGATATAGATAAAAAGTGCTGTTATCTAATTACTCCTATTTATCTAAATCCTGTGAAATCAACCGGTTATTGGTTCCGCATAGAAATGGAAGTGGGGGAAGCGATGGAAAAAAATTATTCTACCGGAAAGATTCGATGAGATACCAAAATGATAATTGATTTTATTTCTTTACACGTCAATCATATTGTGAAAACAAGATAAGTTACGTGTTTCCTATTTGACTACTCAATGAAGAATGGCTGAAACTATCTCAAGACTCAAGAGAGTTTTTATGCTGCCCATGGGCCTCTGACTTAGCTTCACATGCTATTAAGAAATATCTCTCAAGCATGCCAGTTTCCTCATGATGTTGATAACACCGCCCATTGTATCACCCCTTATAAAATGTTCTAGATATATCTGTAATTTTCGGTGTAAGTAATGAACCTTCTGTAATATATACTAATGGACAACTCCGTATTTTCATCCGATTCTGAACCAACTGCCACTTGAATCCGACAAACGTTTCCATTCCGAATGACACCTTCATTATGTTACTTAAAACACTAACCACTGGTAACGTTAAAATTGTGATCATCATAATATCAAATATTAATAAGTTATTCTTTTAGTACCAATAGGTACTAAAAAATTAAATTACTATCTAACGAACTACACAAAAACTATTGTACCAAAACAAAAAAAAAAAGACACATAGGCGTTGAAGTTGAAGTTGAAGAAGACAGCAATGTGGACGAGTCCACATTGCTGTCATCCGGAAACGCGCCGCAGAAGACTGGCAGCATTGCCACGTTGAATGGCAATGCTGGCAATTCTTTAGCTGAATTCTCTTTATACATGAGAATCCTATTGACATTGAAACCTATGACTTCCTCAAATTCCACAGAACAGGGCACTTTCATAAGAATGTCGTTATAGGGCCTTACGTTAACTAATACAGGAAAACCCCATCGAGAGCGAATATAATGTGTATCGTTAGCGATGTCAATAACCCCAATAATCCATACATTTCCCGGCATTTACTCAATATGGGACCATTTATATTTGTTTGGGAAAATATTCGGCTGTAAGTAATCAACTATCTTTTGATAGGTTGCCATAAAATAAATTTATCGTTATCAGATTAATAAGATATATTACGTGAAAATATTGTAGTCAGGAAATTCTCATGAGATCATTGATATCTCATATCTGTGACTTTTAAGAGAACAATAAGAAAGGAGTCTTATGCTGTGCAATGGGTTAAAAACGTAGTGAATGGCTTCCGTAGTACGTTCATATTTTTCGGGAAAGAAACATTTGCGAACTGCTTCTTGCTTTGATAAATAGATCTATTAATAAAAGATATTTCGGGAAACTATGGGAAAATAAGTGTTATCATGATTGTTACATATATAAAACGAAATATCAATTTCAAAATGCTATGCCATACACCAGCAACAAACATGACAAGTTCCATAGATCATACATAGCATAGCTGACCTCTCGTAATTTGCGCCCGGCCCGCCTAAACAGCAATACGAGCAAGGTGAAGCAACCTGCGGAAAGGGCAAACTACGCAGATATAAAACGTGAACATCCCTGCGATCCGTATTCCGACTCCGGCGCCGGTTCAGACAATATCGACACGAACCATCTCACTCACTATGACGAAACTGGTAAGGAATTGGCTTTTGTTACGGGCTTTTCGCTTGGCATGACCTTATATGGTGTTTTGCGGCTTCACCTTTAAGGAGTAATGATAAGAGGAATCCTTTTGGGGTTTATCAGATGACGGGTATGCTAAAAATTTGCCTAAACAATAGTGTTCTGCTATAAATAACGTGACTAAAGTTTTTATTTTTGGATTTTGAGTTCTGATTACAAAGCATGCTTTCGGATGAAAAAATGCTTTGAAGTTGCGTCTCTTCGGCACTTGCAAATTTGATGGTGGATGGATATGTATAAGAAACAAGTATTTTGACTATTTTCCTATCACAGTTCAGTTTCAGTAACCGTTTGAATTTTATTATACACACATCAAAAGTGTCTAGGGATCAACATATATTTTTGCAATAACTTTTCTCTTGATTGATATTAATTTAAATTTTCTTTAAGGATTCATCAAATAAAGTGTTTTCGTTTGTCACAGTAACGATAAACCAAGTCACCTTTGCATTAATAAAGAAATTTGCCATTTTCCTAATAAAGGGATTTTTGACATTTGAACCACTAACATTAAAGTTCGAAAAAAAGACTGAAATAACAGTTTTCTTTAAAATTTTATTGGGTAACTTAAACAATTAATAATCCGTGTTTCTACCGCGAACACTAACAACACAAGAACATCGGTTTGGCATACTCAAAATGAGTTCATCCAAATCACGCTGTGGAATGGCCGCCCATGTTCGTTGCAACAACAAAAAAAGGTCTTCTTGCAACTGGATACCCTCCATATTCGGCAGAGCTCTTCTCTGTAGCATATCCCATGCATGCTCAATCGGGTTCAAGTCTGGCGACTGAGCAGGCCAGGGCAGGACATTGATGTTAGCTGCGGCGAGAGTCTGTCTTACAACTCTTGCGGTGTGCGGTCGTGCATTATCATGCATTAACTGAAATAAGGGACCGATTTGCACTTGTAGAGGAACGATGACGTCAGATACAATCGTCTCAGCATAAATTTGAGCGTTGAGGTTGCCTCTGATCCAAATCAACTCAGTTCTTCCGCCGATCCAAATACCCGCCCATACCATGATGGTTCCACCACTATAAGGATGGACTTCCTGGCAGGATTTTAATCGCTGTTGGCGTCCAGGGGTTCTCCAGTGTCGTATACGTCTTGTATCCGGTCTCATACCAAAACGAGACTCATCAGAAAAGCACACGAAACGCCATTGTTCTTCTGCCCAATTTCTGTGTTCAAGAGCCCATTGATATCGAATCCTACGATTGTGCATTGCTATAGGTGGTACCCGTAGCGGTCTTCGGGAATGAAGGTTCACTTCATGCAAGCGGTTTCTGACTGTTTGGTCGCTAATTAAGTTCCCTGAAGAGTGATGAAGCCTCACGGCTAACATCATGGCGGTTATTGTTGGAGCTCTTCGAGTTAAGATTTGAATGTATCGGTCTTGTCTCCGTGTGGTGCAGCGATACCGTCCTTCATGGCGCTCAGCCACGGTACCAGTGCTTCGGTAACGTGTCCAAAGTCGACTGATAACACTCTGACTTGTATTCAGAGCTAAAGCCACAGTACGTTGCCGGGAACCAGCTTCTATCATTCCCACGGCTCTGAGCATTTCTTCCCTGCTTAAATGACGTCGCCGCTCCATAATAACGTTGGTTTTAATCAGTAGTAGGGAAACAGTAGCACTAATAATGTCTTCAATGCGTTGTATGTTTTTATAGGGAAAATATTGACAGCTGATTTTCATCTTTTACTCGAATTTGATTGACAGTTCCTGTTTCAAATTATGAAATGCACCAAAAAGGATCCATATAAATTTATAAAATCATAAATTTATTACAAAGCCACATCTCAATCTCAAGAAATCCGCATAAAAATGCTTGATCCCTAGACACTTTTGATGTGTGTAGTTTAAATAGAAAATGCTCCGTAAATCGTCTTGTTCTAATTTCAAAAAAGCTTTCAAGAATGTATGCTTTGATATTTCAATTTTAACCATGACGAATATGGGTGATTAATCAAATTGCTATTACTTATACCTTCAGCAAACTACACACAAGTTATTAATATCTATGGTTCCTAGTGTCACCTCGAATTGGGGCCACTTGGGACTAGGACATTAATTTATTGTTCTATTTAGCCCTAATTTAACAATTGCTTCCCTGGCTTCTAAATCAATCTATCTAAATCGTCTCCAATCTGCCATTTACATATAATAAAGTTGCGGAGGGTTTATTCTGAATCCATATTTTCTTGGAGCTTTACAGTCCTATTTAACTAAAAAACAGATATATTTCAAATTCCTAGAGCTACTTTGGGTAGGTAGGCAATTATTCCAATATGTTTGATTCAATGTTTGATACCATTAGCGTAATCGATGTTATATCATTTATCTTTAATGGAAAACAGACAGTTTTCACATAAATTATTGTGACTGCTTTGATTTTGATTTATTTTGTTATAAAATGAGACAAACGTATACATATTTGCACGCTGCAGTTTCGCTGTATAAATATAGCATTCCACACAGTAAGATTATTCAGCCCGGTTACGCAGACAACCCTAGGGTTGAACTGCGAGGTGCCATGAAAAAAAAATAGATTTTTCGATTCTCTATTCAAATTGAATTTTTACGCTAACAAATTACTAACTGCAAGTGTAGTTGTTCTAATTATTATGCATAATTTTTCAGTTGTTCGTGTGCGTAGCAACCTTTGCGTGCGTAGGCGCAGCTAGGCTAGATCATCTAGTGCCTTCGGGCTATGCCGGAGGCCGCGCAGGATTCGATGCCACGCCCTACCGCTACGAAAATGTTAACAACGGCGATGGGAACTATCGCTTCAGGTAATGTCAAGTTTTAATTTACTGTTAAAGGTCTTACTTATGTTTGCTTGTTTGTTGGAAACGAGAAATAGTTGATGTTTTGCACTCTGGAGTAATGGCATAATATTACGATTACATTAAACCTAGTGAGTGCAGTCTTAATAAATGATTATTGATAGCTACTCAGCCAGGTGTATGGCTTGAAAAACTAACAATCACAAAGTCGAACATGGTATGGTCACACAGCCATTTTACTCGAATACTATTTACACCACATCAGTCAATATTGCAAAAAAGGCGTTATATATGTACCGTTTAACAGTGGCGTATTGAAACGATGTTTAATGAGCGGGTGGTATGATTAAAAAGATTATAGTACTTTACTTACTATTGAAGAAGTTTTCGGTTACAACCTCAGAAACAACTTTGGTGTTTGTAGTTTTTTAAGAAATACTCCAAAATATATTTGCCTTTCCAAAAAAACATTAAACTGAATAACTACTGCCGACTTGAGAAATACTATGAAACCAAACTTATTTTTCCGGTTAATAAAAGCAGTGCGCGCGGAAACATTTATGTCGTTTTTTTTTCAACCATTCCCATGTATTCAACTGCTGTAGTGTATAGTGAAGCTACGAGTGCTTACCTATGCCCACTGATTATAAGCAATGCGCCGATTCTGGCTACAACCTGACTGCGACACATCTCGATAATGGCAGGTATAGATAGCATTCTAAGGTATCGTGAGAAACTCTTAACTTATACGAAGTCATTAAAATTCTAGTGCAATGCATGTGACTGATATTTGTGCGAGAAGTGTTAACAATGTCAACCTTTTGAATAGTTTATTTCCATAACAACGTCTCGTTGGTTTTGTGGTCGCAAGCGCTAGTGCTGAGTATGAGGTCCTGAGTTAGATTCTCAGGTTGAGCAATGTATTGGAGAGTATTTCGATTAGGAATTCTCAGTACCAGCCCGGTGTCTCTATCTCCCTATTTGGGTATACAAGCTCGTTATGTTTTATTTATAATTACGGTTTGTTAAACGTCCATACTCAATGCCCAATCATTCTAATTC
Organism: Hyppa rectilinea; assembly: GCA_951799385.1. Taxonomy (NCBI): domain Eukaryota; kingdom Metazoa; phylum Arthropoda; class Insecta; order Lepidoptera; family Noctuidae; genus Hyppa; species Hyppa rectilinea. Next base: position 6,879,957 of record OX637309.1, on the reverse strand, counting down.
CAGCTACGACACTCCCGAAGGCACATCAGCCCACGAGAGCGGTTCCCCACGCGCCCAGGGTCCCGAAGGCCCCGCAGTGACCGCCGAAGGGGGCTTCTCATTCCGCACCCCCGACGGCCAGCAGGTCTCGCTCACCTACACCGCAGACGAGAACGGCTTCCACCCCGTCGGCTCTCACATCCCCACGCCGCCACCCATCCCAGAAGCCATCCTCCGCTCCATTGAGTTCAACAGGCAGCATCCTTCATCGTGAGTTTTTACAACAAGAATGATTCAGCTTTTGCTACTGAACTGAGAACACTTTGCCTGACCTGGGTTCGATTCTCAGGTCAGGCAAAGTGTTACTCAATTTGTCCTTCATGAATTTCTCAGTACCAGGTTGGAGTCTGGATTGGTGCTTAGTTGGTAATAAGTCCCATTATGTAAATGAAGTAAACTAAATAATTTTATTTTTAATTTAAAAAGCGAAAGCGCCAGAAAGACCACGAAATTAAAATTTTCTTACTTTTTTGCAACTTGCACGTCAGTTTTAGGTTATATGTCCTGCCGAAGCCTGCCGGTCAAGCGAGATTGTCCGAAAGGGTTACAATTTTACTGACTAAAACACGTCCATGTACCTTCCTTAGCCCTTTATGATCTATAAAGGGCTAAGGAAGGTACATGGACGTGTTTTAGTCAGTAAAATTCTGACACTCCCTTCCGCTACACCCAGAGCGGGAGGAGTCATTTGATGATTTACCACCCTAAAAAAAAGAGTTATATGTCGAAAAATATTTATTATTTAGCAGAATTATAATCATTTTATCAATACAACACTCTAAGTTTAAATTGCTTTATTAAATTAGTATTTCACTGTACTGTTAACTCTTCAGGGAATACAGGCCTAATAGTCAATACTGCACCGAACATTACGCTTGTCTTGTAATCCCCTGAGGAGCTAGCAGGTGTTGCTAGGATTAATAGTATACATAGGTAAGTAGGACAGCCGCATTGATCTAGTCGCAGTATGAATAAAATATTGCCAGTAGTCCAGTGGTGGCAAGCGCTATTAAGGACGAAGTCCTGAGTTCGATTCCTAAGTCGTGCATAGAGTTATTGGGTTTTTCCATCCGGAATTTCTCAGTAGCAACCCGGAGTCTGGATTTGTGCCCGTTTGATGGGCTCCCCCATTCTATAGGGTCCATAGGGTCAAACATAACTGAATTTCGGGTGTACTATACCTAGAAACACCTCCGCTAACCCTTCGGGGATTACGTGATGTGATGGTTGATTGAAATTGATTGATGTCAAATGCTTCAAGAACAAGTTTGGTATCTTTCGGATTTAAAAAAAAAAACTCGCTGTCAGCTTTAAACTGTGGTTGTAGAATTGTTGTTTTATAATTCGTGTATTGTAAACATTGTAAAACATTTCAAAAGAGTAAGGGTGGAGTTTCTTGCCCATTCTTCTCTATACGAAACTACTTTTTCAAAGGAGCAACTAGAATCATTTCTATTTCTTATTCATTTTGACGTTCAAAAGTGCCTTTCTTGCGCCTATTTGAAATAAATGATTTGACTATGACCAACAAACACCATTGACATAGCACGATGTAGAAGAAACACTTACTAACAAAATTACTTTATTATTTTCAGTGATGGCGGCTCATACAACGGCGGTGGCGGCGGACGCAACTACTACTGAAAATGTTTGTGAAAAACGTTACCCGTACTGTAAGGATAATGACGTACATTATGTCTCATTCTTCTTATCCCGTACCTCAAACCGTGGACTGTGATATCGAAATAACGTACAATTATAACAATGTTGCTATTTATTAAACGGTGTATTTTATGTAATGTGAATTTAATATACCAGATGTATTTTTTTAATAAAGAATGTGATGCTCTGATGTTTTGCTTTAATTATTTATTTTGTGGTTCGAAAATACTGCATAATGTGAAACGTGATATTAATTTTCACGTTCATGTCACGTTTTACCGGCAAAGGATATAAAAATATTGAGCTCATATTAATGTTTGTCTTTATGCAAAAATAAATACCTTATATAAATATTTGTCCGTATGCAAAAATAATATTGTCCATGTGAATGTCCTAATATGTAGGTATTATAACAATTCTCTCTAATGAATAATTAAGTTCAAGCGGTTTAAACTATACAATACCCTAATAACGGGTGTTGCACCCACTTATTCTTCTCCTTTTTCTTTTTGTGTCAATACTTTTCTGGAAGTTATTATATTAAATGAGCCCAGTAGGTTGCCACATTAATCGCAGCGTCAGTGGCATTCTTTAGGTTATCCGAGGTGCAGGTGACCGGGCACAAGGACAGTCCAGCCGGTGGGGCATGGTCTGGTCAGAAACTCCGCACTCGCACCAGGTGTTGGATGGATCAGTAATCCCTCACGTCGATAAATCGAGCTTGCAGCGGCTTACTTGGGTACCTGCCTATTATCTAAGGGGTTTGACGGTCTTCATTTGCAAATACGTCACTAAAATCTACACCATTCCTGAGAAAACCTCGATTCATATCGAAACTGGCCCTCGAATATGACCTGTGTCATGTTCTTCAGTAAGTTACCTATGCGTATGCCATTGCCAGACACATGATTATGACAGCAGAACCTGAAAAATTATTAATATTTTATTTATTTATTGATCCTTTATTTTAGGCAACGAAGGCCCATAAAACACAGTACATATATATTAGACTTATTGCTGCGAGCCTCCCAAAGAAACGTTACATCATAAACAAAATGAATTATTCAATGGACCGACTAACAGTGTGATATAATACTGTATTGTTTTCATTGTACATCATAATACAGCGAAGTAATACATACAATCAAAATCAATCAATCTGCCTAGCCTTTAACACTGTCCCACTATGTTGGGGCGGGCTTCCAGTCTAACCTAATGCAGCTGAATGCTACCAGCGTTTTACATGGCGACGACATATCTGATCTCCACAAGCCAGTAACTGAGTATACGACGTGGTAAAACAGGTTGACAAACTTTCAGGCTTTTGACGACCCATAACAAATATCAGAGATTTACGAATGACAGCTGAGTACTTTCTGGCACGGAGGACTCTCAGTATGTGAAGATCACCCATTCACGAACCAATTCCGGCAAGGGTAGCTTAACGTGACGGATCGACCTATGCGATCGCTATTATTTAGCTACGGGCTCGTCATGCCAATAAGTAACACAGTCATTTATTAATAAATACTTTTACTTTTAGAAAAACATTACAAACGTTATGATGATCATGTTAAATCGAAAAGTACAAGCTATTTCTTTCAATTAGGCACAAATCAAGGCTCCGGTTTGCTACTGAGAATTCTTGAAGATTCTTGATTCTTGAAGTCATTTTCAGTAGTAGCCGCTAGGCAAACCAGGCTTTGGTTAACAATTTCCATTCCTCTTAACTTTAGTGGACACGGTTCAACGGGTGAGATGTTTCATATTTATCATAATCAAAGCACAAATGTTATCATTGTCTTACAAACTGGCGACGATGGAGGCCTGGGTTCGATTCCCGGGTCGGGGTCGAGTCGCGACCAGTGGGCCTAGCACGAACAAGCTGAGTAAACATCGCAGAACGTAAATTCGAACGTTTTTAACATTCAACATACTCGTTTTACACTGACTTTATGAGCTATTTGTAGTTGTCGCAAAAATTATAACCAAAATGCTATAATAGATAATAATGATAGTTGTAATTTTAACGGCACATCTCGGCTCGGCACTAGACATCGGAAGTTACATACTAGCTCGTGCTCCTCTCCATTCATAGTCGCCGTAAGGCCGTTTGTCCACCTCCACGCCAACGGTACGTCATCGAGAACGAGATGACGGCGCCGAAATAGCGATACCTAATTTACTATGGCCGCGTGTTCACCGTACACCACCGTCACGTTCGTTTCGAATAATCTCGTTTCTCGTTGACGTTCCATTGCCGTTTTGCCGTGGAGAAACAGTGTAATACTAGACTAGGTACATAAAATTCAACTTAATTTACGAGTGTTTGAAATACTTTAATACAATATATAAGAAAATATAAAACAAAGAAATACAGTTTAATTATTAATTTATTATTCTTCTGTACGGCCAAGATAATGTTAATTGTAAATATTTTCTCAAGTCCGATCGGTAAATACGTTACTGAACGTGATTTGATATAATTGTTAGAATTTCATTAGTCTAAGTTGTGTTTGGGATCTTTCCAAAAAGTCTGAATGGATGCCCAAATGCTGAAATGCTTAACATTTATTAGAAGGAGAGCACCTCATAATAAAAATGTGAAAAAGAGTAATAAATCCTATGAGAGGAGCAGTGCTGGCCCAGTGGTACAGTCCGCGAGGTATAAGCTGAGCTTTGCATTTGTGTGAGTGTACATGGATAGTGTAGGTGTGATAACCGGCCTTAGGCGCGGCGCCATTTTCGCCCGGTGGTTTAAACTGATTTTGGGTAACCGGCCTGAGGCGCGGCGCCATTCTGTCTCGCCGCGCTACTCTCACTCACACTAATGCAAAGCTCAGCTTATACCTCGCGGACTGTAACAGCCTCGACTTACGAGTTGTAGGTCGTGAATTCGAACACAAGCAGGCGTTTTACTTTTTGTATTTAATTTCTCACTGCTCTCAAAACGGTGAAGGAAAACATCGTGAAGAAACCGGTAAGTCTTAGAACCAAGAATACGAAGATATGTGACATCCGCCGAACAGAACTTGGCTCGCGTGGTGGATTATAGCCCACTCCTTCTCTTAGAAAGGAGGCCAGTGTCCTAGAAGTGGAAATATAACCTGAGGGGAGGGGAGGATAAGGAAATATGTATGAGACAATTACGAGTACTTTTTTTTTTAAGGCTGGGAAATCATCCAATGACTGCTCCCGCTCTGGGTGGAGCGGAAGGGAGTGTCAGAGTGACTACAAATTTGCACCCATGTAAATCATTCCACATTTTCCATTTTTCTGATGACTTACTGGGTGGCTCCCAGATGTTTTTAGATAGAACCGAAACACTGAAGACCCAAGTATGCTCTCATGAATAACATTTTGTAGAGGGGTAGACAGGGTGGCTGGCGGAAGATATAATATGGGATTAAGGTTATTTCGTAAATGACTATAGTCAATGAAATCTTAAACACCTCCAACCTTCCGGATATCTTCTACGCCCAGTTCTTGGACTTTTATTAATTCATTTACGTGTTACGTTCTACAGAAACGTCTGTAACAGTAAATACCTATCTAGGGAAAACCTAATTAAATTAATTTACCTGGAGAGAAAATAGGTAATTATGGCGTTCTCTCGTTTCGGAGGCCTATATTTTGAATGGCTAAGCTGACGGTAAGTTCAAGAGTTACTCGTAGTCTGTTAGCACAAAGCAACGTCATCAGTGTCAAAGATCACTTCTCATCAACCTGCTTGCACTTATTTGTAACAATGAACGCTTCATCACAGCAGGAGGTAGCTTCATTGAAATGCCAAATACCAGTGCCAAATATTCTTTACTCCTAATACGCCCTGGCTGATGTCGTGCAAGGTTTTTCGAGGGCAACATCGATATAAAAACACTGTAATTCTATGCAGATATCATTCAGTCAATAGCGTTCTACAGAACAGCATCTCTAAAAATATCTATAGTATAATTGATCTATCATAATGGCTGGCCTAAAGGTAAATCAATTTGTTTTGTTTTGCAATCCCAGTTGCAATATCAAAGAGTTTTCGACCTCAATGTGGTTTCATTCACAATAATATGTAGATGTTCTGGTAAAGCTTCTAGTTTATATATCAGGAATTGTCACCATGTTTCAGGGATTTCTAAAATAAAAAAATCACTGGCCCATGGGCAGCATTAAAAATCTGGCACCAGGTTGGTTAGTCACTAACCACACGAAGAAGAAGACTGGCATTCCTATAATAACAGTTTTCATTGAAAACCGCGTGAGTTTTTGAACCAAAGCCACAAAAAATCAAATACGAATTTCTTTTCACCGTTCTTATTTCATCCTCAGATCGTTTCAACCCTCGCCTTACTATCAGCGGTGTCAGCGGGACATTTGGGCCACTTCCAACCCTCGACCGGTTACAGTGCGTTCGGCTCGAATGCATACAGCTCTGCGAGGACTTCGGCGTCGGCGTCAGCTTACACCAGCAGCTACGGCGCACATATTCCAATATTAAGTTATGAAAACATGAACAATGGAGACGGAAATTATAGATACAGGTGAGGAAAAAGCAATAGAAAATGAAAGCAGTTGCGATTCAGGATCAGTATGTGATCAAACTTTACGGAGCAATGAATTATTCTTGTTTCAATATAATCCATAGCTACGAAACTGGCAACGGCATATCGGCGCATGAGAGTGGAGCCCCGCGCGCTGCCGGCCCCGAAGGACCCGCGGTGACCGCCGAGGGAGGGTTCTCGTACCGCGCTCCCGACGGCCAGCAGGTCTCACTCACCTACACCGCCGACGAGAACGGCTTCCACCCCACCGGCTCGCACATCCCCACGCCACCACCCATCCCAGAAGCCATCCTCCGCTCCATACAGCTAAACAGACAACATCCTTCATCGTGAGTTGCATAATTTGTTTTTGTTTGATGATTTTTTTTATTTTCACATCGCGAAATTAGGGAGTAGGTTCACATATGCATCACCAGTTATCATCACCAACAATGCTTTTTAAAATGGTTGGTCGAAAATACCGTCGCCCTTTATTTTGTTTTGGTGCCCCAAAAATATTCGATGACAAACCTCGCTAGAGAAGTATTGAGGTTAAAATTGGTTATATCTGTTACCCCTATTTTCAGCTCACTGTTACAACGAGCTCATTTTGTTAAATGTTTTCAAATGACCTTTTAACCCAGCATCATACACATCTATTGCAAAGGTGTAGTGATGTCGTTACCGCCTGAGGCTCTGCTTACCCCGTGTTGGAAGTATTATGGGCGCGTTGAACAGTTCAATTACAACAACGGGCTCATAGCATACCATATCAGTCGTGCTTTAAATTGGTTTCACTATTTTCAGCCTTTCACTCTCTATTGTGGTGTTAAATTTATAAAGTCAGAGGAACTCATGGCTAAATAATAAAAGCCGAGTCGATTATGTCTACGCTATGTTTGCTGCGTTCGGTTCGTGGATGGGTGACCATCCATTACATACCGAGACTTCGAACCATCTTTTGCGTCCCTCAGAAAGCACGTTAAGCCTTTGGTACGGACTGTCATTCGTAGATCTTTGACAGCCGTTACGGGTAGTCTCAGAAGAAACCCAAAAGTCTGACAACCGTCTAACAAAGAGGTAGGTACTGTGTTACACAGTTAGTGGTTTGTGGAGGTCAGATAGGCTGTAAAATACTGTATTCAGCTGCATCCGGTTAGACTAGAAACCACCCCCAACATATTTGGGCAAAGGCGATTAATTGACAGAATTTAGAAGCCTTAAGGCTCAACCTCTTTGAACCTGGTTGCCACAGTAGATGCTAGAGCTAGTAAAAACATGAAGATCTGCCATTCTTGTGGTTTCACGTCCAAAATTATACCAGACTAGTAAGCATTTTCTCATTTATTTTGTGCTATATTTCCAGTAGCGGTGGTTCTTACAACGGCCACTTCAACAACGGATACCACTACTGAGTGACACGGGTGACACATCGACGACTGACGGCGGCCATGACTACGGAAGGAACTGAACTATGGCTTGCATTGTTATTTATTTTCATGAGCATCACTTTTGTTTTTTTATTTGTTTGTACACGTTGTAAATAAAGATCTTAGTATGAACAAAAGTTTTATTTTTATTATGTGTTGATATTTACAAATTTTCCTAAATAAAACGTAAAAAATATCTCGAATGCATTTCACAAATTAAGGATTTCACAAAGCAGAAGTGTAAGGCACCTTCACATTAATACGCTAGCTATCGCCAATATACTCTTTATTAAAATCATCGTGTATATCGGATTATTTCAAATAACAGCTGCATGTATTTTGGCTCTTTACGATAACTGCTATTTTCTTGTGTGGCTTTATCTTTCTTAATACGATCCCTTCGACTAAGTTTGTGTTCAAGACGTAAAATCAAATCGCCAGAGGGTCCCGTATTTTTGCGAAAGATCGCATTCATATCTCAGTGTCAGTCTATCTCAAAATGGTATAGCATTTACTAACATTGTTATATTAGATTGTCGCTGACATACATTTTATATGACAACATTTTTTTACACCCGGAAATAGATTTTACCAATTTTAAAATTGGAAATACTCGTTTCCAACGTAGTATTGCCAAGTTTCCAGTAGTTTTAAGATTGTTATATTTGGGTTTGTAACAAATATCTGAACAGATGCGCAACAGCTGCAAAATATGATCAAGTGTAATGAAATTAATATTTAAAATTGCATTAAGTTACATTCGATCTCATAATCTCGAAGATAATTATAAGCTAAAAACGAAACCAGAAGACTTAAACGATCCATTAATCGGGTTAGTTTTAAAAATGAAACGCAGAACGTGCTAAGGGTGAATAAATTGCTATTCAAACCTAGATATATAAAGCAAGAAATATATACGCTTTCTCTAAGTTTTCTGTTAAAAGACTGACAGCCGTGCGGTCGCTATCTTAAATCTAGTGTAACGTGCCGAGGTCGCAGGTTTGTTTGGAGGAGTTACAGTGGGTACAGGCACAGGCTACTGAAGGAACACGAGTGTTGAAGGAACATGTTCCTTCCTTAGCCCTTTATGTTCCGGGGTAGCGGTAACCGTTTCGGACTAACCCGCTTACCCGGCAGAATTCGGCCCTAACGGGCGCCCCTTTAAATGCTGACATTTTTTTGAAGCGCGCGTGAAACACGTACGCTCCGTCCGGCACGGGCCTAGTTCTGCTAGGACGGTGAGCTAACAACAAAAGGGCTAGTATAACGTTGAAATAGATTTTAACACGTATCAGACTCCTGTTGATTTAATTAACCGTGGTCAGGCGTCGCTCTGGACCACCTGAGGAGACGACTTCAACAGCATTCGGGTAGGTGCAGCTACGCTACGCGTCTCTTAAGATATTGGCCCAATTATGTTCAGCCCCCGAGGAAAAAAAAACGAAAAATCGGCTTGTCGTCTTATTAGCAAAGAGTAATGGGTCAGACCATAGAAAAAGCTGAGTCTTCGTTAGAATAGCCAATATGAATACATCACAAGTACATACCAGTAGTAGGAATTCCAACCGCTAAGATCCGAAGAAATAAGGCAACTAAAGTTGTTACTTGGTACTTTACCGATTGAGAAGTCATGTATGATGAATACATACGGAATTCCTTGAAACCAGGAACTTAACCACCATTTAAATAGGCACAATCAAATACACATTCTTCTTCTTCTTTTCGTGTGGTTAGTGACTAACCTGGTGTCAGAGTTTTTATGCTGTCCATGGGCCTCTGACTTAGCTTCACATGCTGCTGAGAAATATCTCTCACACAAACACACACACACACACACACATTCATATTCTATAAAAATAAATACAACAATTTTGGTGTACATATTATGTACCTACCACATTTAATGGTTTGCGATCGAATGTTTAAAGCCATGATTTTTTTTTAAATCAAAACTTATTGATAACGTAAAAGCATTCAGAATAAGTTATAAAAAATTGATTTTCAAAAGGGAAGTCACAATACGACCAAGAAGTTTTCTTAATAATGAAGCCTTGCTACGCCATCTTCTTGGATTTTTGCGTATCTTTCGTCAAGTTATGTTTGACGGAAATTTCTGAATCAATCAAGCCAAATATGTTTAAGTATTCGTGCAAACAGGTACCAAATGAGAATATCGCTGTGTTTTGCTGCAGAGTAAGTTACAACAAATACCTTGATATTATCTAACAATTTTTGTATTTGGTTGTACAGTTAGGTAAATGTTCATTTAATTTTTAAGTGAAATAGTTTAATAGGTTTTATGTTTCCGTTTTTGTTTTGTTACGCTAACAAGTTAATATATTTAACAGTAATAGTAAAGACAGTTCTAAAAATAGGTAGGTTCCTTATTAAAATAATAGAGTGGAAATAGGTAACTAAACGGAGTTCTCTCGTTTTGGAGGCCGTTTTTTTGAATTTTTCAGCTGACAGTTATGAGCAAATGGGAGTAAATAACTCAGGCCGTTCGTTAAAGATATCAAACTATCATCAACCTGCTTGCACGTATTTGTAACAATGATCGCGTCATCACAGCAGGAGGTAGCTTCGATGAAATGCCAAATACCAGTGCCAAATATTGTTTACACCGAATACGCCCTGGCTGATGTCGTGCAAGGTTTTTCGAGGGCAACATCGATATAAAAACACTGTAGTTCTATGCAGATATCATTCAGTCAATACCATTCTACTGAACAGCATCTCTGAAAAAATATAAAATATAATCGATCAATCGTAATGGCTAGCCTAAAGGTACGTAAATAAAGTTGTTTTGTTTTGCAATTCTAATTGCAATATCAAAGTGCTGATCATAAAGTGTGATGTGCCTTCATTCACATTACGTAGATGCTTTGATAAAATCTCAATTTGTATTTACCTACTTGTAAGTGTGACTATTGGGGATGTACTTTAGAATCCCCAAAACATAAATTCTCGTCCAAAACAGCGTGTGCTGTTGAAGTTTCCTGCGATCAACTGAGTTTCTTTTTGAGTTCGTTCTTCTCCATAGGAAACTACTACGCTTTGGAATGAACAACTAGCGTCATCTTTCTGATTGACCGACCTTTAGACAATTTGCATAAATGCCTTTAATCGGTTTATTTTATTTTAGTTTAAAGCATTTGCTTTGAATTTGACTGCAATCACCAAACACGTACCTTAAAAAAATAAACTGTTTGGCAATTAATTCAGAATGTTTATTCTGAATTAATTGCCAAACAGTTTATTTATGAGTTATGAGTTTATTTGTGGGTTATTTTATGAGTTTTCATTAGGCTGTGTTTTCTACCCTTATTTCTTCACCTTCAGATTGTTTCAACCCTCGCCCTACTATCTGCGGTGTCCGCGGAACATTTTGGCCACTTTCAATCGTCCACCGGGTACAACGCTTTCGGTGCAAACGCATACAACTCTGCGAGGGCTTCGGCTTCGGCCTCGGCCTACACCAGCAGCTACGGCGCACACATACCAAGTCAAAGTTATGAAAATGTGAACAACGGAGATGGAAATTATAGATACAGGTGAGGAAAAAAAGAAAATCGAAGAAAAAAGTTTAGTTCCAACTGAGTACAAAATACTTTATAGACAAATAGTCTTAATATATAAGACACCATAAGAACTCTGACACCAGGTTAGTCACTACTACTACATGTCTTACTAACTAATTTTGTTTCACAACTCTATTACAGTCAACAATTAAGAATTTTGGTATTTTCTATCATTATGTTATCCATAGTTACGAGACTGGCAACGGCATATCAGCACACGAGAGCGGAGCCCCGCGCGCTGCCGGCCCCGAAGGCGCTGCAGTGACCGCCGAGGGAGGGTTTTCTTACCGCGCCCCCGACGGCCAGCAGATCTCGCTCACCTACACAGCCGACGAGAACGGCTTCCACCCCACCGGCTCTCACATCCCCACGCCGCCACCCATCCCAGAAGCCATTCTCCGTTCCATCCAATTGAACAGGCAAAACCCATCTCCGTAAGTTTATGCTGAAAAATTTAATAACTGAGACCACTTTTAGCAGAAAGTACTATAGCAGAAAGTACTATAGCAGAAAGTACTATAGCAGAAAGTACTATAGCAGAAAGTACTATAGCAGAAAGTACTATAGCAGAAAGTACTATAGCAGAAAGTACTATAGCAGAAAGTACTATAGCAGAAAGTACTATAGCAGAAAGTACTATAGCAGAAAGTACTATAGCAGAAAGTACTATAGCAGAAAGTACTATAGCAGTAAGTATTTTATTTCCAGGTAAATAAGAAACAAGTGCCTTAGCAGTTTTTTTCTGTAACTTTTTAACCATGCTCTATGGTGCATTTCACTGAAAAAGAATTCAGGTCAAAGTTAGTTTCAGACATCAGTTGACATTTTCTTTACTTGGTACTACTGAAGTGACATTTGTTCATTTGTTAAATGTTTTCAAATGACTTTTTAACCCAGCATTCATACGTATCTGTTGCAATGGCGTTCGTGTAGTGGTGTCGTTACCGTCTGAGGCTCTACTTACCCCGTAAATCATGTATTATGGGCGTGATGAACAGTTCAATTACAACAACGGGCTCATACCATACCATATCAGTCGTGCCATGGTTTCACTATTTTTACCCTTTCACTCGCGCATATTGTGGTGTTAGATGCCATCATCATCTTTCTGCCCTTGTCCCACGTTACGTCCCCCGAGGTCAGGGCAACCAGTTTTTTTCTGTCAGTCTCACTCTGTACATGGTATTTTTAATTCACTGTTAACTTTCAGGGCGCAAAAGTGGCCATGATTATGAGTAACTTTCACAATGAGACCAAATATTAAAAAAAAAATCGGCTTTGCCATACAAAAATGCAATATTTAATCGATGGAAATGTATGAAACAGATGTATATTTTTTCTTGTTACGTAGTTGGTCCTATAGTGAAAGTTGTTTATAATCATAAATAACCTTATCTCCTGAAAGGTTATCAGTGAATTAAAAATCACTGGGTGTATCTATATCCACGTCTTCTTTCATTTCCATTCAATCCATCCATATTATCTTTATACATTACAAAAATTCATATGCTCCACCACTTTGATTCATGGATATTGGCGCTTGAAAAATCTTGAGGAACTGCCTCCGTTATTGTTTCAGTTTCACGTTGTAGTTTTCTGAATGTACTACTCCATGCTCTCTTAAAATATACGGTACTATGCAATTTCTCATTTATTTTGTTCTATATTTCCAGCAACGGTGGTTCTTACAACGGCCACTTCAACAACGGATACCACTACTGAGTGACAGCGGATGACACATCGTCGACTGACGGCAGCCATGACTACGGGAAGGAACTGAAATATTGCTTGCGTTGTTAATATTTTTATGAGCATCACTTTTGGTTAAATACGTTTATTTGTTTGTACGCGTTGTAAATAAAGATTTATGTATGAACAAAAGTTTTCCTTTTCATTTACTCACGATGTTTTCCTTCACCGTTTTTTAAGCAAGTGATAATTATACATACGCACATATCCGATAAGTCAGAGGTCTTGGGTTCGAACTCGAAACTTTAGAACTGGCAGGCGGTTGGTTACAAATCAAATCAAATCATTTATTTATTTGTTGACATAGGTGTATAGAAAATACAGATATTAGATTGGATAAAAAGTAGCACTATGTCATACCAAGAGGCGTACAAATATTGTTGGTGTTCAAATTAATTAAAAACAAAACATATAAATGGATTTAAAATGTCAAATTTAAAATAAATGTCAAAAATATTTAAAGTCAATTTAAAATAAAATAAAAATGATTATAATGCCAAGTTTAAAATATGTCAAAATTATTTCCAGTCACACTTACATCAGGTACTTACTTATTGAAATATAAAATTAATATTATTTTAGTACCTAAACCATGCCATTCTAAATTAAATTATCATTAAGGTATTCGTCTATGGTATAGTAACATTTATCAACAAGCAAAGATTTCATTTCTTTTTTAAAGTGTGTTATATTTAAACTTTTTATGGTGTCGGGAATTTTATTGTAAATACGGGGGGCCATACCCTGAACACTATTTTTTAGTAATGCAGTTTTACATTTACGATTACACAAAGAATTTTTGTATTGACTACGAATTGTGTTCCAATTCGTACATTTGAGATTTTTTCAAAGAGGTTTGGACTTGTTTTGTCGAAAATGCTAGTTTCTAATATGTATAACGCCGGCAAAGTAAGTATTTTCAAAGATTTAAAATAAGGTGCACAGCTATCATCTGTTTTCAGATCACACATGGCCCTTATACATCTTTTTTGCGCTCTAAATATTAATAATTTATCTGAAGAATTGCCCCAAAATATAATTCCGTATCGCAGTAACGAAGCTACTAGACCATGGTAGGCAACCAGTAAAGTGTCTATGTTTACTTTTTTAGAAAGTTGGAAGAGTGCATAAGCAGATTTATTAATTTTTTTACATAGTTGTTCTACATGTGCTTTCCAATTAAGGTTGTCAATATGTATACCTAAAAATACATTTACATTTACCTCTTCTATTTCATTGTCGCTATAGATAACACACATTTTTGGTAAATTGGTTTTTTGGTGAAAATGCATCACTTTAGTTTTCTTAAGATTAATTAATAAATTATTAATATCTAGCCAATTTATTATATCAGTAAGAGTGTTGTTTATATCTAATTGATAGGTGTTTAAATTTTTACATTTTACTACGGCAGTACTATCATCTGCAAATAGAATCATTTGTTGTTGAGTCACTTGTGGTAAGTCATTAATATAAATAAGAAACAAAGGTGGCCCAAGCACACTACCTTGGGGCACTCCATACTTTATAGTCCTGAATTTAGACATATATGTTCGTTCCATTTTTGTCTTTGAGCACACTCTTGTGATTTCAGTGCATTGCCATCTGTTGCACAGATACGATTCCAGTAATCTTAAAATGTTACCTCTTATGCCATAGCTGTATAATTTATCTAAAAGAATTTTGTGATCCACATAGTCAAAAGCTTTAGTCATGTCTGTATAGATAGCGCAAATGGGAGTCTTTTCATCAACTGCAGACATGACATAATTAAAAAAATCAAAAATAGCCATATTAATCGTCTTATTTTTTCGGAAACCATTTTGTTCTTTGCATATAATGTTAAACTTAGTTAAATATTGGTAATTTGAGCTATAAATAACTTTTTCAAAAATTTTGGAGTAAACGGGTATTTTGGCTATCGGTCGGTAATTTTTTATATTTATTTTGTCTTCCTTTTTGTGAAGTGGTTTTATTATAACTTTTTTCAATTCTTCTGGATATATGCCTTCGGTAATACTTAAATTAATAATGTGTGCTAGCACAGGTGCTATGAGTTCAATATCGAATTTTATTACTTTTGTGGATATACCGTCAACTCCTACAGTATTAGTATTTTTAAGCGTCTTAGTGACTGAAATAATGTCAGATTCTAAAACAGGCTGCATAAATAATGACTGCATTGTCGAATTGCTTAGTTTACTATTTAATTCAATGTCGTTCTTAATATTAGTTTCAATGTCGTCAATAAAATAATCATTAAATACATTGATAATCACAGATAATCACGAATTAATGGTGAACTACAGACCGATCGCGCTTATGCCAGTTATGTCTAAGGTGTTCGAAAAATACATATATGGTGAATTGAATACCTATTTAGAAAAATATAATATATTAAGTGACGAACAAAAGGGATTTCGCAAAAATAAAAGTATAAGTTTGGCTATTTATGAGTTCTTACATAATGTCATGCTAAATGTTGATAAGAGAACACCAGTCTGTGCTATACTGTGCGACATGACACAGGCCTTTGACTGCGTCCATTATTATTCCCTGGCTGAGAAACTTGAAGCCTATGGTGTTAGAGGCAACGTTTTAGAATTAATTAAATCGTATCTTCACAACCGTAAACAAGTTACAGAAATTCGTAAAATAAATAAAAAAAGTAAACGTGAAGAAACTTTTAAATCAGAAGAACGCGGAGTTATATACGGAGTACCTCAAGGCAGTGTATTGGGGCCTCCGTTGTTCACTTTGTATATAAATGACTTGCCTAAAATAACTGAACATCCGATGACACTTTTTGCTGACGATTGCACTTTGACAATAGCTTGTAATGACATAAACACATATGAAAATGACATTAATAATTCACTAATATCTATTATAAATTGGTTAAATGATAATAATTTAATAATTAATTTAAAAAAGACTAACGTAATGCACTTTAGACAACGTACACAAACAATCAATAATCTTAATATTCAATTTAATAATATAAATATTAATGAAGCTGACACAACAAAATTTCTGGGACTAATAATAGATTCTAAATTGAATTGGAAACCTCAAATAGAGGCACTTAGTAAAAAATTGAGTAGTGCAGCCTACGCTCTGAAACAGCTTGCTGTGGTTCTCAACACAGATGCGCTAATTACTGCTTATTATGGATTAGCCGAATCAATTATTAGATATGGAGTCATCTTCTGGGGGAATAGTACGGACAATCAAATAGCGTTTCGTGCACAGAAAAGGTGCATTAGATCGATGTTTAGACTGCAAACAACGGACAGGTGTAAATCTTATTTTATAGAACGTAAGATATTGACATTGCCCTCATTATACATCCTGGAAACAGTAATGTTCATTAAATCCAACCCTCATTTATTTCAGCGTTTGTCTGATGCTGTCCCTAGGAATAGACGTGATAATTTCAAACTATGTGTTCATGCCGCTAAAACAACTCTTATGCGTAAGAGCATCTTTTGCATGGCTCCGACCATTTTTAATAAATTGCCCAAATCATGGAAAACATTAAATACATCTGCTCTTAAAAGTAAATTGAAGAGTTTACTAACTGAAAGAGCATATTACAGTATAGCAGAGTTTATGAAAGAGGACAATTTTCCTCGTGTTTGAGATGACAATGTTGTATTTTTTGACATTATGCTATTGATCTATTGTATTTTTTGGAATAATTGTAATTTGGAATTGAAATTTTTAATGACAGTAATTGATATCTAATTGACCAATTTATTTAATGACTACTTTGACATTTAATTGTATCTAAAAATGTACTTTTTGAATTTGAATACCTAACGAATAATGAAATGTAATTTTGATGAATATTATCACGGTTTATGCACCATCTCTTCCTACCAATTTGTACACCACAATACGTGGCTGAACATGTTAGAACTTTTCTGTATCTCATTACTATCCTGCATGCAAATGTACACCATGTTTAAACAAATAAAAATTTACTTACTTACTTACTTACATTTACTATGTCATTCGGATTTGTTTAAGTCAAATTATCTTTTTTAATTGCTAGTATTTGATCTTTAGTTACATTATTTTTAGATCTATTAACTATCTGCCAAGTAGCTTTAGATTTATTTTGCGAATTTCTAATGAAGTAGTCATTTTGCGATTTTTGTGTTAACTTAATTATTTTACACCACTAGGCTATCACTGTTTACCACCGGCATGCCTGAGAGATATTTTTCAGCATGTGTAGCTAAGTCAGAGACCCACAGGCAGCATAAAAACTGATACCAGGTTAGTCACTAACCACACGAAGAAAGATAGTAAGATTACAGTACTCATCTACTTTAACAAACGTGTTATGAATATCACGCCTTTAGTTCCCGGGCTAAAGGCAGAGGTTTAAAAATATAACCATTCTTAATATCCCTAAAATCATTGTGTTTATCGAACTATTTCAAGTATCAGCTAGTAACATTTTGACGCCATACGGTAACAGCAATTATTTTCAAAGACTTACTGAAGAATGCAGTCGCTTGATGCTTTATTTCTATACGATTCCCTCGACCATTCCATTTTTATTTTCAACACTTAAAATCAAGTCCGAAATGGACAGTAGTGCTATTATGTATAAATCTCCCGTGAGTGAGTTTAAAGTGAGCTGTTAATAGTGGCAATCCCTTACAGTATGTAGACGACAACTCACTTTACGCTCACTCCACCTTAGTTTTCACGGTAAGATTGTTACAGAATCGCCCGACTGATTTCATCCTTAGTGACACTTGACAATCGGCTTGTAAAAGTCACCGTTCTTCAGGCCGCGTCCTACTCAAAAGCGGTCGTCGTATTCGAATGTGTGTCCATAAGCGATTGCCGAGGATGGATGGCCGCATCGCGTATTTGAGTCAAAGTCACATTTTATTCACGTCAGAAACGTGCAGGTAAACACTAGAATTTCAAGAAGTTTGCAACAGAAATTTTACAGAACAGAGTTTTCAGTTTTGTTTGTGGTGATGATTGATTTGATTGATGATAATGCGCGTGATTCATCATTGATCACGCATTCGAACGAACTAAGTTCGCGGGGATAGGAATCAAACATTTTAGTCGTGTGGATACACCGTGTAAAAGTTAATTAGGACACCAGTTCGACTACGAAATGTTTGATCGCTAGGTCGTAATCGTAAGAATAACGCGCGAACTTGCGATTGTTGCGTAATAAGAAGCTTTCTTTAAGGACGACGAACGGGGTGACGATTTGTATATTTCGTGTAATAGCGGCATTTGCTATTATTTGAACTTGTTTTTTATGGACGTGCCCGTCATAACTAGAGATTTATTAATTCATCTACCTAGCCTTTTCTCAAGTATGCTGCTGTCTGCTTCCAGTCTTACTGAATGCAGTTTAATTTCAGTATTTTGCACGAAGCGACCGCTGCTTTTAAATAAAACTTAACTCTGTGATAGGAGAAAGATACGATGAGTATTTATGCACTGAGATGTCCATAATTGTATCAAGTATTATAAGTATTTGAATGGGGGGCTGGCGACTAATTAATAGCAGCCGCACGGCTTGATAGATCAGGTTAAGATATGCTTGCCACAGTTGGTCCATGGATGGTTGACCATCTTTTGGTCCTGTCTGTCATTCGTAGATCTTTGACGGTCGATACTCGTTGCTAGACGCGCGAAAGTTAAGACTTTCGTGCGTCTGATCTCGTATATTCAGTATCTAGGTTGTGGAAGTCAGATAGGCAGTCGTTCTATGTAAAATACTGGTATCCAGCGGCATCCGGTTAGACTTAAAGCCGACTCCAACATTTTAATTGGGAAAGGGCTAACCAGATTGATTACTCGTATAAGTGTACATCTATTGGCGCCGTCTGCATTTTGTTCGCAAAGTAAAAATGTATTTATAAGTACGTATAAAAGAAATAAAAAAATGCACTCTACTACAAATTGCTATCAGGAGAAGTCATAACAATTTTATATACCAACCCAAAATGAAATGTGGAAAGTAAAAAAAAATCGTTTGTCCATTCTTAAAACTTTATTTTAAAGCCCATAAAAACAATTAACATTTAATACTGGAATAAATAGAGATGCTTATAAAACAAACAGTTTCCGTTTCGTTCCGTAGGCAGCCGCAGTCAGTCGTCGATGTAATTAGTAGTTGTAACCTTGGTTATAGCGACCGTGGTTGTATGAGCCCTCGCCGCTGTGATAATAGACAAAACGTTAACTAAAAAAAAACATGCACGCACAATGGTCCGCCTAAAGGATTGAGCGCGGAAACCATAACCTCATTTCATGGAACGTTAAAAACCTGTACAAGTGTGCCAGTACTAGTTTAGATTTTTCATTTGCATCATAAAACTAAATATTGCCTGAGCGAGAGTACCTTCATTAAAGGATAGGGAGAAAGAGGCATTACATTCTATTTGCACTGGTTCATAGTCTCGGTTTGCACCAGAATAGAGTAAGTAAGAAAAGAAATATAAATGAAGAAAATGGAATCTTGGAAATTTTTTATCACAAGTAGGTAAGTACATAGTTAAAACACTCACGATGAAGGATGCTGCCTGTTGAACTCAATGGAGCGGAGGATGGCTTCTGGGATGGGTGGCGGCGTGGGGATGTGAGAGCCGACGGGGTGGAAGCCGTTCTCGTCGGCGGTGTAAGTCAGCGAGACCTGTTGGCCGTCGGGGGCGCGGTACGAGAACCCTCCCTCGGCGGTCACTGCGAGACCCTCAGGACCAGGGGCACGTGGAGCCCCGCTCTCGTGCGCTGATATGCCATTGCCAGTTTCGTAGCTGCGGAAAATAGAAGATGAATGACATGAGATATCATAGTGACAGTACAGTTTAATTCTTCTTTTATGTACATATACTATGAATATGTTAACAATAACAATTAATATTACCCATGAATAAAAGTAATGAATGTTTCTTTTTATCATGTGTAAACTGTTGGTCGATTCTATAAAAATCTCAACGGGAAAACGTAGATGAAGTGAGCGTTAAGTGAATAGTCATTCTACGTAATGCTAGGGATTGACACTATTGACAGCTCACTTTAAACTCACTTCACACACGTGTTCACGGTGAGATTTTTACAGAATAGCTCTACATGTTACAAAACTACTGTAGTCAATGATACTATTATTTTTTCCTCACTTGTATCTGTAGGTCCCATCGCCGTTGTTGACATTCTCGTATCGCAGGATAGGGATATGCGCTCCTCCGTAACCGCCGGTGTAAGCCGACGACGCCGAACCGAATGCCGCACCGCCGTTGTATGCGCTTGCGCCGAACGCTGGTTGTAAGTGACCCAGGTGACCCGCTGACACCGCGGACAGCAGGGCAAGGGTAGACACGATCTGAGAAATCATCAATAAACATGTATTGTAAAAAAAATAAGTTTACTGCCTGTATGCCAGTAATCTTATTTTCTCAGACAACATTAATTTAGGAAGATCATTATTAATTGTGTATTGGGCAACCAATAATGTTACTTTTTTATGAATTGTCAAAACGCGGAATTCGAACGTGATTTATGACGATTTTTAGAATCAAATGGAAAACAACATTAAATGCAATTCTTCAATTATAGCTTCGTATTTTATTTACCATTGTCTTTTCTGAACGGGGATGGAAGTTTTAAAGACGAGCGGTCTTTTATCTTTGTGATTTTATTTTTGAACGTTTCATTTAGTCAATTGTATTGTGGAAAACACGAAATAAAACTTTACAGAAAAGTTAAAAACAATTGCCAAGGGACACTGTATAACTAACTCTTTTGTAATCAAATTCCCAAACCAATTAATCAACTTACCTTTAATCCAGCCATTTCTGTGATTCAAATATTTTTCGTTGAGATGCTTTTCCGTAGGATGCTATTGTTTGAATGATATCTGCATAGGCTAACAGTGTTTTTATATTCATGTTACCCTTCCAAGAACCTTGCACGATATCAGTCAGGGCGTATTCAGTTTTGTGAAGAGTTTGATACGTTTGGCATTCCATTGAGGCCACCCCCCGCCGTTGCGATGATTGTACCAACACCAAATTCAGACAATGATTTTATTTGACGTTTATGTCAGTCTCAAGGATGGATCGGTTACACATGTAATTTAGAACTCTGTGCCGAGGGAAAAAAGTCAAAATTGGAATGGCTAGATAATTAGGCGCTATGCAATTGACCTGTAATAAGTGTTAGGAGGGATGCTAGACTATTTTTTGAGTAGATATAAATAGAGATATCTTGATTAAGAACATTGGAGTCGCCTTTGAATACTGTGATGGAAGACCTCGATATTAAAATATTGGCTTTGTTCAATAATAACCGGTCAAGTGCTTGTCAAACTACGCCCAATGAAGGGTTCTGTAGGCAGGATAAATTTATCAGAAGAATAAACTTAACTTTGTAGTTGAAAAAATGTTTTCCCATACATATATGTGTCACGATCAACTCTTCAACTGTATTTAAATATAGTTTTGTTATCCTTTTTTAGGTGGTAAAACTAAAAATTAACAATTTTGGAAGTTTTTCCTTTACTTAAGCGTTCGGCCAAAATTCATGATTCTGTGTCAAAGAAAGTACTTGTAGGGCTTGATTTATTTGCGAGTATAAATGTTTTTATTGTATTGAATCAAGAAAGCAGGAGCTAGAAGCTTAGAGCTTCAAGGGACCGTACACCTAGGTATGTTATTAATTTCAACTTATTCCCTCTACGCCTCCCTGAGAAAAAGGGTCTTTACAAACTGACACACAGGTGTACTACGGATTGATTCTATAGGGTTCCGTTTTTTTCCTTTTTAATACGGATCTCTAAAAATAGAGTCAAAGTTAATATCTTCAGATGTAATATATGTAATTTGCTGCCAATATCAAACGAAGTTTTAAATAACGCGCGGAGCCCGGGTTTGACCCACGCGCCCCGCAATAAACCAACGTTCATTGCGAAATTTGGTTTAGGCTGTTTGAGGAGAAACTAAAGTTTGTTTCAGGAGAAACTAAAGAAAACGTTTTTAAAAATAAAATTTGAATGAACTAAAAAGTACTGAATACAATTTTTAACATAGAACATTAATATTTTCTTAGCTTAGCTTAGCTTGAGGCTTATTTTACGTGTAAGAAGGACATTTTTGCCTCAAGCTTTAAAGTTTGTCAGTAGATATTCTATAATTCCTTAAAAGTTAAAAAACATATTTTTTTTTACTATTTATTAGTGACATTTTTTAATTTTTTCGTATATATCTCAGCAATCCCTAAAATTTGATACCCATAACATGGAAGTGCATTGAAAATAAAAAGTCCACCATCTTGGGCAGTTCGCTGTGAATTTAGAATTACGTCACTTAGCTACTTACCATACCATGCACTGTGATCTAAACAAAACGCGTATGCAAAATTTCAGCTCAATAGGTTGAAGATAACTGTTTTAAAATTCTGTTTGAAATTAAGATTTGACCCAAATAAATATAGACACATACATTGCAAGTTAATTAAAAGCTTGTAAAAAAAATAGACTTATATATGCAATCTGAGTGCCCAGTTTATTTATAACTCATACAACTAGATATCTTTCAAAGATATCTACTACTTAGTGTTAAGTATCAACACCCGACATTACTTAATGGCTTTAGCCGGTTTTACTCTCCCTGGGGCACAAAAAAGCGCACATGTCACGTCAGCAGCGATCTAACTAGCCGCAACTTGCATTTGCAATAGGCTTTGCTTAACCTCAAACATCGAACGACTATGCAGAAAATTAATCTTAGATCCTCCGTCAAAATTGCAGCTAAGCGTACGTCTAAAGTGTATCTTACAAAATAACAGACTACTGAAGATTAGCTCACAGATACTGTATAATCAGATTACATAATGAGCCGCAATCAACAATGCCTGCTCTCGTGGGCGCCATATTCCGCTGGATCGCGCATTTCACAAGATAAAAACATTTTAATGTGTAGTTTACGGGCATGAACGTTCTGGACCATTTAGGAAATGTTTCTACTAGCAGCGTGGAATTTACAAAATATTCATGTATTTGGAGGTCTATTAAATTTCTTAATTTACTCATGTAGGTGTATGGACGCATCACCGTGAAGTAGTAATTTGTGAAAAAAATGTTGAATGGGTACTTAATTAAAACATGTGTGTTGGTGTAAATATTTTGAACTTGCACATTTATGGAATCACGACATCATTATGTACATAGAACAGCACGTCTAGTTACCCCAGTTTTTCAACTTTTTTTACAAAAGTATAAGGTTCATATTCAATTGGCAAAATTTGACAGTTTGGGAGAGCTGGATGTTCTGGCGTCTGTATGTCTGAACTGCTGAATATGATACACCTATCAGCTCGGTATCACTACGAACGTAATCATAATTAGGTACCTATTTTTTCAACCGAATTGGTGACCACCGTTATGACCAGACAAGAGTTTGGTTCTACTTTTCCTATTGACGTTAATCGCTTAGTCGCTTACGTAATCTCCTATTTTTGTTTTTTTTTAAGTCTGGGAAATCATCAAATGACTCATTCCGCTCTGTGTAGTGCGGAAGGGACTGTCAGACTCTTACTGACTAAAACCCATCCATGTTCCTTCCTCAATACTTTGTTTTTCGAGGCAGTGGTAACCCTTTTGGACAACCCCGCTGACTACTTAAGTCATCACCTGGAAACCTGATACTATTGTAATTCAATAATGCTTTCAGAAGTTCAAAAGTTCAGTAAAAAGTTTGTTTGTTTAGAACCTATTTTAGGGATTTTAACTTAATCCTATTCTCTGCAATTAAATTAACCAACTTTTCTAAGCTTTGATAAGTTTATAAGTGCGAACTTGGTTTCTAGGATCGTTATTTCAGTGTCAATGACTTCTTAAGAGGATTTATCCCAAAGAAGCTATCCTGTTTCACTAGCAATATCTTTATAATATTACAGTAACACAGTTTTCTATTCTATTTTCTTTCTATTTTATATATTTATTTTACACCTTGAATTACTAGTGGTCGAGAGTATGGCGCTCGCGGTCTGCATTACGTTTTTTAGGTCAGGCCAATATGAGCCAAGTTAATGGCATTAGGCGCACCTAACTTAGTATAGCTTGGAAACTCTTGTGAACTTTTCTGTCGAAAATAAAGCCCTGGAATAAAACGTAAATCTGGGTTTCAAAATGTCATTGCGTAGGCGCACGAATCTCCATTATCGACTATTCGCAAACAGCAAGAACCTACTTATTGACAGTTGAACTAAAACAGAGAGAAAACACATAGATTGTTCTGAACAGTCTAGTAGATAAATGTGTTTGTCAATAGATGTCGTTATTTCTGTGATACTTTTGTTGCTCACTTTGTATATTTTGACAGTTTATCTTCCAGGAGCTGGAGTTCATCGTTGTTACATCAAACTCAAACTGAAAGCATTTATCTATATATATAAAAGAAAGACGGGTTTGTTCCCTTCGTTATAACTCGAGATCTGCTGGACCAATTTTCATGGTTTTTGTGTCGTTGGATTTGTCTCCGCCCTGAATAGCAGAATACATTTTTTCTTTTTTTTTTTCGATCAGCTGCTGATTTTCCTCCTATAGGGTAGGTAGGTAGGTAGGTAGGGTAGGTAGGTAGGTAGGGTAGGTAGGTAGGGTAGGTAGGTAGGTAGGTAGGGTAGGTAGGTAGGTAGGGTAGGTGGGGTGGGTAGGTAGGGTAGGTAGGTAGGGTAGGTAGGTAGGTAGGTAGGGTAGGTAGGTAGGGTAGGTAGGTAGGTAGGGAAGGTAGGTAGGGTAGGTAGGTAGGGTAGGTAGGTAGGGTAGGTAGGGTAGGTAGCTAGGTAGGTAGGGTAGGTAGGCAGGTAGGTAGGTAGGTAGGTAGGGTAGGTATCACAGTTAAGACAGGACAACGTCTGTCGGGTCAGCTAGTTTCAAATAAAACAATTACAGGCTTTTGAATTGTCAATTGTCTCAAGGGGTCGGTCCGTCTAAGCGGGATTGTCCGAAAGGGTTACCACTACCCCGGAACATAAAGGGCTAAGGAAGGAACATGGATGGGTTTTAGTCAGTAAGAGTCTGATACTCTCTTCCGCTCCACCCAGAGCGGGAGAAGTCATTGGATGCATTCCCACTCTCAAAAAAAAAAAGAGTCGGTCAGTCAGAAAAATAGTAGGTACCTATGGACACTCTTTTAAATCAAAGTATGGTTACAAAAACTGGGTTACATGTGAGAACGATGCAGAACGTAAAAAAGTGTCCATAATTAAAAGATTTTTTTTTTAAAAGAACCGAGGTTAATACGAGATGACCTGTCCCATTGACGCATTCATCGAATTACCGTATCTATTGTCGTCCGTGGTGAGAGCATTACCACCCATAATGCTCTCACCCCAGCCTTTGCAGTTTACTGTAGGCCATTATCTTCCTGAAATATGTGCCAGGTCAATTTCGCCATTGTTGATATAGTAAGTACTTAATTATGTTTGGTCACGGGCTCACGGCTATACTATAGCGGTATTATCCAGCTGATCGTAAATTGTCTCAAAATGTTATATTAATGTTTAAAATATTAGTCATCCAAAAAGCAAGTATCTGCATACTAATAATATATTCATGGTTCTAAAAACTAAGTGTAGGTGTCAATATCTGATGAAATTTGCTGAATTATACTACTCAATTCCATGCATTACTACTTGCAATTAAATCCGGTTTAAAGGTTGATTCGCACAAATTCACTCGCCCGGAATCACCACTCAAATACTTATTTTTTTTTTTTTGTAAGCGATCGCAGCTGTCAGTTCCCCCACAAATAAATTGAATTCATGCGAGTTGTTTGCGGAAAAAAATATGCTATTTAAAACGAACGATTCGCCCGTTTTTGCCGAATGTGCGAATCAACCAATAAACCTTACATCCAAACGCATTTTCCAAATTGGATGCTCATACGGCATATCATTACCCGTAATAGGTAGTAAACCAGCATTTAACTGACAATTCGTAATAGTTTGAAAGCTAGAGTTTAACATTGCCGGTTTAGGTGTAGCTAATCATTATATTTATTATCTTAGCTTCCAACCTTCCACCATTAAGTGTGGCATTTATGATATAATTGAGGTGATATATAACTGTACTAAACTTGTGCATTGGGTTGAAAGCAAGACATTTATAGCTCGCCAGTGAGTGGCCTCATGTTCAAACGAACTTTATTCTAATTATGTACATATTACGTTCGAATACATTAATAATATGGAACATTTACATAAACTATTTTAGTGTTATATTGTATTTAGTAATTTATTGGGTAACACAATACCCTTTGGTAAGACTGGCTTACCAAGGGGTATTGTGTTACCCAGTAACCGGGTTATGGAAGTCAGATAGGCAGTCGCTCCATGTTAATACTGATATTCACCTGCGTCCGGCAAGACTGGAAGCCGCTCCAACATATTTGGGAAAAGTCTCAGCAGATTGATAAATGCCGATGCGGTAAATTGCAATGGAGTAACATGGTCAATACATTTTTCGACTTGTTGGAGCTTTCGTCTAAAAATATATATTTCGACACGAATAGACGAAGAAGATTACTATTATCATTATTATAATTAACAACCACATACCGCCAAACGGGGTGAATAGAAACGCTGGGGTGAATCGTAACGAAACTTTAAAATTGATTTTAACATTGAAATAGTATAGCTTTTGGCCAAAAAGGGCCCGTAATGAGTTCACTGTATTACAATTAACAATTACGTGTCCATGTTGGCAACAAACTATATTATTTCAATGTTAAAATCTATTTTAAATTTTCGTTACGAATCACCCCAGCGTTCCTATTCACCCCGTTTGACTGTACATACTTCTGTATACCTATGTATAAACATGAAGGTATGAACTTATTGTAACTAGCTGTTTCAGCCGTTATATTCAAAATGTCTATTGGTTTCATATTAGGTACAGACGCCAGCACATCAAGCTATCCCTAACTGTCAAATCTTCTCAATTAAAAATGAACCATATGTCTTTGCAATAAAGTTGAAATACTATCAAAGAAATTTGACAGATTGTGGTAACTTGATGTGCTGGCCTCATGTACTTACTCTTTCAGTGAGGGGTGAGTTCTACTCCATAGCGGTGGGATTTGAACCCATGACCTTTAAGCTTCCCTTGCTGCTGCGGTACTATTGCTTGGCTTTACACAATATTTCTACATTAATAAAGTAAATCAGCAAAATAATGTTATTGCTGTTAGGCAGCATCATCCCACTGTTGGGCGAAGGCTTTCAGGTTTTAATCAACAAAATAATTGGATTATAAAAAAATTAGAAAATTAATAAGTGTCCGTGTGATTTGGAGAAGGGACAACTAGAAAAAAGAAAACATATTCACATAAACATACGTTTATTCATACACCGTGCCTATTTACATTGAAAGACTACAATTACTTACTAAATAAATAAACAGTGCGAGTTTCGTCGTGGTATCACAGTCCTCCCCAGTTCAAGCGGTCATGTTCGTCGGATCAATGTCTCATTAGCTAAAATTGTTTTGAAATCGCAAGCGAACGCACTACATGATTGCGGTCAGTTAGACAACCCTTCTAAAGGCAACCTTTAACATTCCTTGTGTGTCTTTACACATCTCAATGAGAACTTAGGTACCTATTTTCAATAGTAACCGTGATTTTATATCGGTAAACTTTCATTTGTTTTCCATCTTTCGTTGTTAATGGCTTGGAAAAGCCGTCTAAGAGTTTCGTTCCCAGAGTTTATATTCTTATCACGCAATGCTACATACAAGATCTAGTCTGTTCTCAGATGGCAGCTTGAAATCGGCTTCCCAATACAACGAGTCGATGTAGAATACCATATTCCAGCAGCAACCCAATTCCAAAATGTAGTACCTCCACCAGTTTGGTGCCATTCATTTTCTACGATTCCATCAGCACTGTTTCTCTTAATTACGGTTTATGGTAAGTCCCTGCGGGTTTGCTTGCGAGTTCTAAGCGATTAAGTAAGTGAGTATATAGTGAGATCAATAGTGGTAGCCGTTTCCATTGCCGCCGTTGCCTGAACCGGATCCACCGGAGCCGGAACCGCCGCCGCCACCATTGTAGGAGCCCTCGCTGAAATAGAAAAAAATACAATTAGTCTATGCCCTTGAGTAATCAAAGTGCATTTTTATCCGCATTTATGTAGCGGTATGAAATTATTTTGCCGCTGAAGTATCGATTTAAATGGAAAACTTTGTATAGCAACAATGACGTGAAATGAAGATACGAGTAATGATCTTGAAATTTTACTCTCTGGTATTTTGAGCTTATGTACGAAAAAAATTAATAGGTATTCCTTTAATCCTTACATGCGGGTTTAACATGTTCACTAAAACAATTTCTACTAGCAGGTAAACACACGTGTTTGTTCTTCGGTGTACTATGGTAGGCAATTGTTTTTTTTTCAATGTCGGTACACTCAGTACCATTTTATTTTACTTTTGAGATGCAACTTTCGAGTAAAGTGAAGTTGTATAACCCTCGTCGGAGTTTGAGAAGTCCGAAACTCATCTCTTTGTAAGTGTTACAGTCCCTCTTATTGGATAAGTTAGTCTTTAAGAATATAAATAAGACTTTTCTTGTTAAAAGCCTCTTATAAAAAAGCTAACCGTTTTTTTTGTTTTCTTGATAGAGAAACACGTATTTAATTAATATTTTTTTCGATCAAAATAAGTTTAGGTCATGATTATATGGAATAAGTATTCTTGGCAATAATATTAAGAATAATCAAA
The DNA here is from genome assembly GCA_951799385.1 of Hyppa rectilinea. Lineage (NCBI taxonomy): Eukaryota > Metazoa > Arthropoda > Insecta > Lepidoptera > Noctuidae > Hyppa > Hyppa rectilinea. Next base: position 6,851,195 of record OX637309.1, on the reverse strand, counting down.
AATAATAAGAAATCGTTTTATACTCTTTAGCACATTTTTTTACAAGTTTAACCATAATACTCATAGCTGCCATATATGTGCAAGGCATTTAATACCTAACAAAACAAAATAAACTAGCTACTTACGATCCGGGGTTACGCTTGTTGAACTCAATGGAGCGGAGGATTTCTTCGGGGATGGGAGGAGGGGTGGGTAGGTGGGGTCCCACGGGGTGGAAGCCGTTCTCGTCGGCGGTGTAGGTGAGCGAGATCTGCTGGCCGTCGGGGGTCTTGAACGAGAAGCCACCTTCAGCTGTCACGGCTAGGCCTTCGGGACCCTGCGCACTGGGGGATCCGCTCTCATGCGCTGATATGCCGTTGCCGGTTTCGTAACTGAAAAGTAAAGAGCTTTATGTTTGTTGCATCAGCGGTTATCTCTGGCAGCATTCGTCTTTGGCTTTTACTATTGTGTTGAATACTAGAGTTCTTACTAAGAAATGCCTTGAGGCGCTTCAATAATTTACGATTCTTTGTGTTATCGGCCAGATAGATGGTTTAACTTTCTCCACAAAGATTAATGTGGAGTCACGATAAATCCTTCTTTCAATTTAACGACTTGCACTAGCACGTTTCAAAAAACAGTATTAAAAATCGAAAAATCTCACTCGAAATGGTAAGTCCCATCGCCATTGTTGACATTCTCAAACTTCGTGATGGGTATTTGATTGCCGCCGCCGCTTCCGCCGCCAAAAGATCCGCCGGATCCACCAGATCCTCCAAATCCGCCTCCGGCGCCACCTCCAGCTCCACCGCCGGCACCGAAGCCGCCACCCGCACCCCCGCCGGCGCCGCCCCCGGCACCGTTACCGGCGCCTCCGCCAAACCCACCACCAGGCCGCGGGGGAAGGTACTGAGGCTCAAGACGACCACATGATCCGATCGCGACCAGCGCCATGGAGAAGATCAGCTGAAAGAAAATGCTTTGTTATTTTTTATGATGAAAAACTTGACTAGGTTTTAGGTAGAACACATTTAGTGATGATGATAGGAGTCATCAGATACAATTTTAATGCCAACCGTACTGCCAGCTGGTAAGTTAATTAAATTACACGGAGTATATCAACTGAAGTTGTTGGGCAATAATATAATATATAATAATTATGTCGGGAACTTCTGTACAAAAAACATTTTCATATAAAAAACCAATAGACTTGAAAAAAAATGCAAATAAGTATAAGTTTAGGAATTAAATTAATATAAAAATAATAATGAGAAACTGTCTGATCAAAAAATATACGCAAGGATATTTTTAGGATAATTTCAGGTGATCCACAACAAAACCATTGCAATATATGACTTCAGAGAAAAAAGGATGTATTCAGGATTGAAATGAGCAGGAATTGGAATTTATCCAGGATTTAAAAAAATGATTTTTTTAAATAAGAAACACTTAGCGGGAGCGCCGTATCTTCATGGACTTACCAGTGAAGTAGTCATGTCTGATGGTTTAAATTACTTTGTACAAGTAAACAGGCGCTCTTTGCTGTTCAGCTGTTTGCTGAATACTGTAAGCGAGGATGTGCCTCGTTTTATATTGCTCCGATTTGCCCTTTCTCGGTTGCTTCACCTTGTGCGTGCTCCGCCGATATCGCGAGTGCATCCGCGCCTCGTTGCCCCACGCCTCAACTTCACAAACATTTAGCTAACCTGGAATTCCCTTTACGGATGTATTCCTTAACAAAAGCCAAAGCCTTTCAATTCCCCTAAGGAGGTTCGCAGAAATCGAATCGTTCCTCCACGTGTATAAATGGGTCATTATAATGTGCTAACTCGTTGCAGCACCCAACTACTTCGCACTTGCGAAAGCTTACAACTTCATGATTAAGTTGCGTTAGCTATTTCCATTAAGATTTTCTTAATGGCGCATATTGGACTAATACGAATATGATGTGTGTGTTCTAATACGAGTAAGTAGAAGTTTGATCGACTGTATGCTAACATGGGAAAACATATACGCCACGATTATGACAAACATCAGAACTTGAGATGCTAGTAAATTTTCTAACTGATGCATCAAATTGTTGTATATTGAATGTGCTTAGATCTAGTTTCTAGTTAAACTTGACTAAGACGCAAACAAACATTTGTTACATTCCTTTGGATGAACTTAACTTTTGCAATAAGGACTGCGATGCAAACGACAAAGTTAACGCTATATCTCAACTTTATAAAAGTTGGATACTGAATGCTTTTTACTTTGAACTTCATCATGATTCCTTTATTAAAGAATTTCTTTCGTATCTACTCAGTAGATACTGACTGTATAATTCATGGCGTACTTTTTTGGAACATAGGTAGGTACTTACTTTTCAGTATTACGTTTCTACTCTCTTCAGGAAAACAGTACTTTACGTCAATTTTAATTGGTGACAGATATCAGCTGCCTGTCAGCTATCAGAAGCTCTTGGAATAAGATAACTGACGAGGGTAGAATAATATCTCATAAGATCAAAGTTACCCAAGTCAAAAAAGGTTGCCCCAAACATTAGAATTGCTATTGATCTCAATAATCTACCCCACCACGCTTAGTCTAGCGAACTTTACCGCCGTACCTGGATTCCCATTTCCCAATAAATGAAAGTAGATGTACCTATTCATTGTTGGTTTTGCCGATGGGAACTTTCAATTTCAAACTAGTGGGTGGCAAAACGTTGGTTTTGTGTAAATGTCACATAGCATTGAAGTTCGAGTCCGTGACCGTAGTGCGCCTGCGCTCCTCTCGCGTCAACGACTATTACTTGAAAATGATCTTGTTCCGATCCTGCGCCGGAGTCGGTAGCTTCTTGCGAAATAATAGCCTTTTTAGTATTGAACGGAAAATAATGAACAAGGATTATTTTTCTTTGTACTTTTGTAGTTTGGTTAGGTGCGTTTTATTATGTAATAATAATATTGTAATTAATAAACGAGTAGATAAAGGTTTTTTAGCGTAAAAAAAATTATACCAATGTAAATGCCAGGTATTTTTACGCGAAAAATAACCTAATTAATTTACAAATTAATGTTTGTTAAATGGTTTGTAATTTTTTTTTGCATTTAAATTTACTACGAACGGCTTAAAAATTGTACTTAACTTGGAAAGTTCCACTGCACGTGGCTGGGCGATCACTAACCCAATTCAAATGAAAAACAAACAGACAAATTGAAATGTTTAATTGGAATCTTGTAAAACCCAAGCAGCCATAAAGTATTATAGACCTTAAAAGCTGAGCTGTCCAGATTTTAATTAGTTACTAGCTCGCAAGGGGACGGCTGATGTAAACGAAGCTACATTAAGCATGATGGATGGTGATGAGACTTTTAGCTTATTAATTAACGTAACATATCTTACGACCTATTAATCACATCTATTTGACTCCACTTGCATAAAGTAAACAGAACATTCTTAAAGGTCATGGCGCGTTTTCTGTAGCACGCTTATGCATATATGTCTATAATGATCCCATAGCTGGGAAACAGGCAAAATTAAAGAATGATTATTATATAATTATGTAGGTACATATTATTATGTCGTGTTTTTGTTTATTATATTTCATAGAATTCATATTTTCTAATCACTCATTATATTTTTTGTTTGCTTTAAGAGCACGAGAAATTACGAATAGGGGGGAAAAGTGGAATAATCAAAAATGATAAGGGGGATTTTTGGATAATTATTACATTACGGTTCAGTTTCCCCCCTAAGGGGGATTCTTTTGGATCCATCCATAATTTCGGCTTATTCCACTAATGGGGATTAGTGGAATAAGCCGAAATTATGGATGGATTATGTGTAAGGTGATATAGGTAACTAGAAATGGAGTGAATATTAAGATGACGGTTAATAGAGATCTCTAACAGGTACAGGATAGAAAAAACATGTTGTTTCGACCCTAGATAACACTGTTGAGGCACACTGACAGTGCCTTCCGCTGCACCCACAGCGGGAGGAGTAAATTGATGATTTCCCAACTTCAAAAAAAAAAGCCCCCCAGGTTGTGATTCACCTATTGCATCACCCGAAAATGGCCGCCTCTAATATCTTCGAGATAATAAGATCGGCCTCGATCACCGCTAGCATTTGACATGATCTGTATTACAAGGATACTACCAAGATTACCTATGGTCGACTGTCATTATCAAGAAGTGGAAACACCTACTACTGAGTTTATGGCAGAGATAGAACAATGATTAGAATACTTACCAAATTGTTATGGCGATAAAGACAAATACAAAAATGTGAGATTTTATCATAACACGCGCCTGTGTTTCCCGAAGGGTCAGGTAGAGGTGCAATCGTAGAACACCTACATTTTACCAGTTATATTTAAGTCCCATGTAATAGGGGGCGAGAAATTAAACAGGTTTTCAGCCTGTAGATATGTTAGGGTTAGCTCACACCGAGACGCGACGCGACGCTGCGCACACACTTTCAAAGAGCGATTCAAAATATGACTTTATTTTCTACACGAAAAGATAAGTAGGCACACATTTCGTTGTGAGAATTCAGAATACGTTGCGCCATGCAGCGTGATGCCTTGCAATGAAATGAGAGATACTCATTTCATCCATTTCTTGTAGTAAATAAAGTGTGTTTATTTACTACAAGAACATTTCATAGACTCACTATCTTGAGTGAATGTATGAAATATGCGCTGCTGCTAAATGTGAGCTGACCCTTTTTTTTTTTTTTTGGCTGCGCTGGGAAATCATCCAATGACTGCTCCCGCTCTGACCCTTAGGCTACATTTTAGTGGCCACATATAACATGGTATTTAAGGAAACGGACTTGGGGAACTGATGTAACCTACCTGCGACTGCTTGTGCGATTCTCTACTTAGATTCAAAAATCTGTAAAAACGATAGAAGGGGCATGATATTAAGGGGAATTATTATATTATATTCCCAAGAGGCAAAAACTAAAACTACGCAAATTAATTAAAATAATGAAACGATTAAAGGTCTCAAATGTGTCTTGTAGATAAAATCTTCATTGGAACCGATAGAACACAAAATATTAGGTTCATCATTACATCTTATCGCACTTCAATATATCATGGCAAAGAGTCTGAAATATCTGAGGTGAGCGGGTTGAGGCATCGCCCGCGGCTGCCGAGTATTTGTGCACTTTAAATGTAATGTCTGATGGGAAATATCAATCGATAGATCTAAGTATATGAGTGCTAAATGTCTAAATAATAATCAATAAGATTAAGTATTACCAACAATGTACATTTTAAAGTTTTGTAGCTCGTTAACCGAGCAGATACTGCAAAGTAAACTGTAGGAAGAGTATCTGAGTTTCTTCCTTTTCTTTGAATAACAATTATAGTAGATGTTATAATTTTCAGGAGTGGTGATACCGCAAAATCTCTAGCATAATGAATTGCGTAAACGAATAAATAAACCAGTGCACGCATAGATGACAGCTAAGATTTAATAACCGCAGACCATAATAAAAATAAAGAGTCAAGACAATCGGGTAAGCAGGACTTGCGCCGCTCGCTCCGAGAGCGAGCGATCAACGCTGCAGACTACACTCCAATTTGATTTCAAATAATAATTTCTTCCAGACATGAACTAGTTGAATCTAGATCTAACCTGATTTGGTCGGTAAAAACTGCAATTTTGTGAGAATAACATAGTGTTAGCAGATGATGTAAAGACATCTCTTAGAACGTTAAACTTATGATTATGATTCGACGTCTGTGGCTGGGAACGTTATTGTAATTTCATAACATTGTTCGGACGCCAAGTTATCTCAACGTGTCAAATATTCCCAATTGAAGATGAACCTTATCCTTTTGTAATAAAGTTGAAAATCTATCACATACATTGCTGGCGTCTGTGCCTCCGGAGCTTCCTTTAAGGGTAAAGTTACAATGAAGCTTTGATTGGCAAAAACATAGCCGCTTAAAGACAATGGGAGTTCTGGCTTTTCATTAAAATTTATAATCGGCTGCTTCTGATTAACAGATATCAGATGATTTTTAATTACTTAGAAGTAACGGTAACAAAAAGCACAATTTACGAATCAATATTCATTAATGCGCATGAACTGTACCTATATTATAACCCCTAGTTTACGAGCACTAGGCGACCAACTTATATTTGCAGTTCGAATGTGTCGATATTCATCTACAATGTTAAGTTTGTTCTTGGTGAAATTCGTCCCTACTAGTTTTTGAATAATAGTCGACAAACTTATATTCGCAGTTGGAATGTGTGGGAGAACTTGATATTCATATACAATATTAAGTTTGTTCTTGGTAAAATTCGTTCCAACTACGGACCCCTTCATTGTGCGTGGTCCGACACGCACTTGACCGGTTTTTATAAGTACCTAGAGTATAGAATAACATAGATGTCATGGAATGGTCCTGAATACTTTGAAGTTGTGGGTTGTGTGGGACACCCTTCAGTATAATAGCGAGACCTATTCAAGTTCATACTAATAAATTGATTATCGATCTCGAAATAAGGTCGAGTGTGTAAGTTTGTTGGTTCGCAAATAGGTAGTAGGAATGTTTACTGCAACAAATCGATAAATTCTATAACTTTTAGATTCTTTGAGTTAGTTACTACAGAATTTTTAAAACCCTTTCTAATAATGTGAGAGACTTCACCGTGTATTGTCTCGATTTTATGATTATTGAAGAATCAAAGAATCTACCTATCTATCTACCCTCTTACCTACTGGGAAATTAAAATATTCATGTAGCTTTTACATTCGACCTAAAAGTTTTATTAATGGAAAACAAAAGAAAACTAATCTATTCGGTAGAAACTGATTTTATTCAATGCTTGGCGGTGCTCATAAAAGCAGCCATTTTGATTGTTTCGAAGTACTTCCACACTGGGGTAGGTCGGAAAAGGTCGGAGACACGCAGATTTCTTTGGAAAAGTAAATATCTGCGCGTGACCTCTTGGGGTTTTGTCCCAAAATAGTTCAAGCCAATTTGGTCTTCCTATTCCCTTCAGAGTTGTAACCTCAAAGGTTGAAGCTGTGTACGCAAATAAAACAAAGCTTTATGGTTTATTGTATCTTAGGAGTGTTACAAAAAAGAGAATAATTTCCTTTTTAATGCCCGCAGAGTGAAGTGTGATATCTCAATGTCTTTCCTATGCAAATCGTATTAACTTTCCGGTCTCTTGTGGGCTTTTTGAACTCCAGCCTAATCTGCCGGCCAAATGGAAAATTAAAAATGTAATACCTTATTTCATGGAAGACCTCATTATAAAAATGAAAATAATAAACAACGATGTACCTAATGACTGTAAACTTGTTCACTTTCCCCTACAGGTAATTTAACTTTGTGCATCTGCGTTACCTACAAAATGAGATAGCAAAATATACCTAACGTAGATACATAGTTTTTGAAATACGATAGTTTAGGCTAGAACATAGGTTTGTCAGAGGTTGGTTGAGATCATGGTTGAGATCCATGTATTCCTAAAGTGAGCGATTGGTAAGATTTGAAGTTATTAATACATAATTAGCCTATAATGTCCACTGCTGGGACACAGACTTCCTCTCTGAAGAAGGCCCAGAGCGGGATGGTGGTTATCACATATTTTCGAATTTTTCGTCATCCCGTTTCCGCACGATGTTTTTCTTCACAGTTTTGAGAGCAGTGTAGGTGATGGAGTTAAAATCACAAAGTAAAGTGCCTGCTTTGGTTTAAACTCACGACCTACAACTCGTGAGTCGGGGCCGATACCATTGGACCACAATGCTTCTCGTCCTAAAGTTCATAAACAGTTTTGCGGCAGCGTATAATGTTTTAAATGTGGGCATTCTGTAATCGGCGAACCTAAAAGTTACCCAACATCTGATATATACCCGACTTCTGTTATGATCATAAGTATTCATAAGTTATTAAAAGTAATGTTTTACACGAGTCCAATTGCGAACCAAAACTCGTAAAAAGCACAGCGACATCTGTATGATGAATGTTGTTGGAACGTTACAGAACAAGAGGCATAAAACAAATTGTTTTCCTTTCCCTGGTCATAATGCTCAACGTTTAGACAGATTGTCAATCAAAGTCGCTGTTGTGTTTTGTAATCATTCAGTGGCTAGTTCTCATCAATTTTATGCAAGCGATGTAAAACATGCGGCGTTATTCGGAAAACAACTTTTATATACCTGCGGTGTCTCTCTTGCTACGATGATTTTCGGCGCGATGTTGTGCTATTACTCTCATTTTGGTGGCAGGTGACATTTTTATAGAATTCACCGGATCGGATATATCCGCGTAGACTACGCGCCTCTGCGGAGAAAAGCTCCAAAAAAGATGATGAACATTTTATTTTATATTTTTGAGGATTGTGGGAAATCTTCAAAAAGGGAGGTCAGACTTTTACTGACTAAAACCCATCCATGTTCCTTCCTTAGCCTTTTGTGTTCCGGGGTAGCGTTAACCCTTTCGGACAATCGCGCTTACCCGGCAGGCTTCGGCCCTAATGAGCCTCTTCAAATGAATTCAATCTCTTTGAGGCCCGCACGGAACACGTACGCGCCGTCCGGCACGGGCCTGGTCCTGATCGGACGGTAAGCTACCCATTACTCACCGTCCGCAGGCTCGCGCAGATGGCGAGCACTAAGGGGAGATTTTTGAAAAAAAATCATCAAGGTCAAATAGGGTGAATGATAGTTTGTATCGCCATCGCCATGTTGCCGATGGAAATCCAATAGGTTGCGCGGCTAGTTCTCTAGTAACGTAATTATATTGCTGGCTAGCATTTCACCCGCAACATCATCAGCGCAAAAACTTATTGCTCATTATTTTTAAGGAAAGTTTAACTTTCTATTAGTGAAAGAATTTTAAGAATCGGATCAGTAATTCCGATGATTACCCCCGACATACAAACTTTCAAACAAATCTTAGGTACTTCTTAATAATATTAGAATAGACGTGTAAGAGATTATCATTTTACGATGGACACTGGAAGTTTACAATTACAACCTCCGATAAAGATATACCTACCATTACAATTAATTAGTAATGTAGACGAAGCTTAATTATACATGCTTACTTATGTTTATTTATGGGTTATTCTGCACTTAAGTGGTAATTAAATAAAATGATAATGGTTAAGTAACTTACTATTCCGCTCAAGTTGTATAAATTAAATGATGGATGATACCACATTTATTAAGTTGCAATTTTACAATACTTCCTTTAATGCTTTAAGGGGGATGTGCCATGGGAGCGCAAAAACTTCAAATTATCATAGGTTATTTGCAATTTATAGGTCAGTGTCGGGTTGCATGTTGACGAAAAAATGTGATTCGCGGCCGTAGGAAGCACTTATTTACAGAATTATAATTATTACAATCATCAAAAAAACTCTCAAATCTAGAACTGCTTTCAAATGTCATCCACACTAATATTATAAATGCGAAAGTAACTCTGTCTTTCTGTCTGTCTGTCTATCTGTTACCTTTTCACGCCTAAACCACCCAACCGATTTTGCTGTTTGGTATGTAGATAGTTTGCATTCATGAGAAGGACATAGGCATATTATTTTTTGGAAATTCAACCCCTAAAAGGGTTACAAGGGGTGGCAAAGTTTGTATGAGAAAAATATTTTTATTGCACATTTTTGCTAGGGTAGGTAGGGTAGGTAGGGTAGGTAGGGTAGGTAGGGTAGGTAGGGTAGGTAGGGTAGGTAGGGTAGGTAGGGTAGGTAGGGTAGGTAGGGTAGGTAGGGTAGGTAGGGTAGGTAGGGTAGGTAGGGTAGGTAGGGTAGGTAGGGTAGGTAGGGTAGGTAGGGTAGGTAGGGTAGGTAGGGTAGGTAGGGTAGGTAGGGTAGGTAGGGTAGGTAGGGTAGGTAGGGTAGGTAGGGTAGGTAGGGTAGGTAGGGTAGGTAGGGTAGGTAGGGTAGGTAGGGTAGGTAGGGTAGGTAGGGTAGGTAGGGTAGGTAGGGTAGGTAGGGTAGGTAGGGTAGGTAGGGTAGGTAGGGTAGGTAGGGTAGGTAGGGTAGGTAGGGTAGGTAGGGTAGGTAGGGTAGGTAGGGTAGGTAGGGTAGGTAGGGTAGGTAGGGTAGGTAGGGTAGGTAGGGTAGGTAGGGTAGGTAGGGTAGGTAGGGTAGGTAGGATAGGTAGGGTAGGTAGGGTAGGTGGGTAGGTAGGGTAGGTAGGGTAGGTAGGGTAGGTAGGGTAGGTAGGGTAGGTAGGGTAGGTAGGGTAGGTAGGGTAGGTAGGGTAGGTAGGGTAGGTAGGGTAGGTAGGGTAGGTAGGGTAGGTAGGGTAGGTAGGGTAGGTAGGGTAGGTAGGGTAGGTAGGGTAGGTAGGGTAGGTAGGGTAGGTAGGGTAGGTAGGGTAGGTAGGATAGGTAGGGTAGGTAGGGTAGGTGGGTAGGTAGGGTAGGTAGGGTAGGTAGGGTAGTAATTTAATAAAATAGACATTTCGTTAGGTTATATGGAAAACATCGTGAGGAAACCGACATGCCTAAGAGATATTTCTGATCGGTATGTGAAGCTACCACTAGGTTATTTACTAACCACACGAAAAAGTAATGAAGAAGAGAGTTATATTATGAACCTAGAAGATTGTATTAATAATTTTGTTAATTGTACTTGGTACGGCTGCCAATCATTTTTTGATCAACTTAAAACTTAACCTGCAAATTCCAAAAAACAGAACAGCCAACAATAAATTGTTTCAGGTTATATTTGTGAAACATAAAACAGTACTCTGGCCCAATACTTTCATATTTATAATGCTAATCCGTGGACAGAAGGCTTAGGTGTACTCATTACGCGTAGTCCCACGCACTGAAACAAAGGAACGTAAAAATTCACGTTTCAGCTCTGTAGACAGGTGGCCCTGTTAGGGTAGGGTAGGTACTTGAACGTGTGGGCGGGTATACTGGCGGGTTAAGACGCTTACTGACAAACAAAGCCCCTGTTTATGCAACGACGGATTTTTTTACATAAATAGTTGGAAATATTTATGTTTTATTCCTAGTTTATTTATTTATTTAAAGGCACTCCGACGACTTATTCACAAAACAATACACATACTAAAATTGGTTTAAATTATAGTGAACTTGTCACTTATAGAAGTACATAGGACTTACATACTAAGGCGTAGTTCTAAATCATGCATCATCTGCCTAGCCTTTTCCCAACTATGTTGGGGTCGGCTTCCAGTCTAATGGATTCCGGATGGAGCTGAATACCAGTATTTTACATGGAGCGACTGCCTATCTGACCTCCACAAACCAGTCAGATACTGGGTAATATGATACAACTACGACTGGCTGACAGATTTTCGGGCTTCTGACGACCCGTAACGACTGTCAAAAATGCACAAATGGTGCACCAACGGCTTAACGTGCTTTCCGAGCCACGGAGGAGTCTCAGTACCTATGTAAAGATGGTCACCCATCCACAGCCAATCCCGTCAAGCGTAGCTTAACCTGATGAATCGACCTGTGCGGCTGTTAGTACTTAGCCACGAGCTCCTCACGCGTAGTTACAAAATAAAAGACAATGGAAAATTAAAGTAAAACATGAAGATAAACACTACAAATACAAACTAGTTTAGTACCTGCGCTTATGTTATTTTGTAAGTCAGGTCATGCTTTAGGCAACTTTTGAAGAACCACGAAGAAGCTCCAGCTCTGTAAAGAATCATACATTTAATTAGTTTCATATAATTATAGCAGCAGATACACAGGTATTATCACGAAATCTCAACTTCGTTGACGCAATTTCCTAAACAGAACAACAAATAACAATCAATTCCATAAGCATTTGTGTATTGTAATTTTGTTTTTATTTTTCGCTACCAACTTTTATTGTTTTACAAACACCGAGGGACGATTGCTTCTTTGTTTGTATCGTTATTACGTTAATGAAAACGGAATTAAAGCAAGTCTTACCACAAAGACTCCTTGAACTTTCGACAGTCACGGAATTGGATGTATCTGTTCAAATTATTATTTGATGCCAACGAAATGTGTTTCAATACTTCGATATTTTGTATTAAGCCCTTCACAGACGTTAGCTGTCTGGGGCCTTGGCAGTGCTCCCGCCAAGTCGAGCAAAACAATCAAACACAGGTACAGCCGTACCATCCTTGTCTGAAAGACATTTAGAACATTTTCAATAATATATTTTATGTATTTATATGCGGTGCTATATTAAATTATAGCAAGCTGCATACGGAGACGAAGATTTTAGGTATATGTGTATATTCGGGCCAGTGTTGGCTCGCGTTTTATATTTATAATAATATAATAATATCCTTGGACATTTCACACAACGCCATATTGTCCCAAGCTAAGCAACCTAATGCTTGTGTTATGGTAACGAGATGGCTGATAAACTAATTATATACTTTTTTTTTTTGTAAATACATACATAAGTATTATAGATAGAAAAACACCCAGAATCGTAACAAATACTTGCAGGTTGTACAAATATTTGTTCCGTTCGGGAAAGTAACCCGCGACATAGTGCGCAGCAGTCAATCGCTCAACCACTGCGCTAACCGTGTTGTCAAAATGTAGTTGTTATATATGTTTATTTATATGCATATTATATAAATAACAGTACAAGTCATAGCTATGTATATAAACTCAAAGAAATAGTTATATGCCTAGCTATGATTTATTTTAATACATAGCTACGTTTGTAATGGGCTTTATGGATGACGATGTTGATGCGGCTTTTTATGTTGGCATTTTTTTTTTTTTTTTTAAGGCTGGGAAATCATCCAATGACTGCTCCCGCTCTGGGTGGAGCGGAAGGGAGTGTCAGACTCTTACTGACGAAAACCCATCCATGTTCCTTCCGTAGCCCTTTATGTTCCGGGGTAGCGGTAACCCTTTCGGACAATCCCGCTTACCCGGCAGGCTTGGCCCTGAGGGGCCCCTTCATATGCTGACATCTCTTTGAGGCGCGCGTGGAACATATACGCGCCGTACGACACGGGTCTCGTGCTGATCGGACGGTGAGTCACCCATTACCCACCGTCCGCAGGCCCGCGCCTACGGTGGCCGGGAGTCGTCACGTGGCTCCCGACGCCCGGGGCGTCTCCTGCGGTGGCTGGGACGGGAGGACCTTTCTTCCCATCCCGCCACCTCCTTCGCGAGCATTACTTTTTCGCAGAAGGAGGTGACTGCCTCCCACTCAGGTTTGCACCGTGTGCTCTGCGCGATCCTCGCAGTGGTGACACCCGGGCGTTTCCTCCCGCCTGATGATGTGCAGGAACCTCCCGAAACATCCATGTCCGGTGAGGACCTGCGTCAGGCGGTAGGTGAGGGCGCCGTGACGCCTCTCTAGCCACTCCTCAAAGAGGGGCCTTACCGCCACTATCGTGGTGTGCCCTGCGCTGGGTTGCGACAGTCGCTGCTTCCAGGCCGCCATGAGATCGCGCCGGAGGTCCGTCCGCTCCGCCGCAATTTGCTGCGGAAACGGAGTTTCCCCCCGGCTTAGTACCTCCGCGCGCCACTCGTACAGGTGCACGAAGACTATCGCCTCCAGATCCCACGGCGGCAGTCCGGCAAGGAGGCTTGCCGCCTCGCCCGAGATCGTGCGGTACCCCCGGATTAGCCGAATGGCTACCACCTTTTGGGGCGCGTTCAGATAGTGGGCGGCTCGCCGCCGCAGTGAATCCGCCCACACCGGGGCCCCGTATAGGGCCATGGACCGCACAGAACGGGTGAACTGATTTGACAATATTTTGTTTTGAAATGCGAAATTGACCGAAATATCATCGTGTAGTTGTTGAGTTGTGTGTTGTTGTTGTGTTGTGTTTTGTCGTTGTGTATTGTGGTTTTTGTGGAAAGGAAAATTTGAAAGTTGCTCGGGAAATTCGGGAAAAATGGAAGTGGTTCTTTCTATGAAACTTTTGTTTTACCTCAAGACAAAATTGAAATTTTGTCGGGATGGGCGTCGGTCAACTAGTCACTTATAAGCTCGAAAGCAGGAAGCGATGCCAGATGTTGCAAAGCTTAAGTAAACATAATTACTTTAACAAAGTTCTACGTCCGTTTTCTATCTACAAACTTATAAAAGTAACGAAGAAAGACGTTTGAAATTAAAAACATAATATAACTAACTGGTTGGGAGCGAGCCAGCGTTCAAATTAATTAGTTTTTCCAAAATTTATTACAAAACGTAACTATTGCGAAACAATGAGAAACGGAAAAATGTACTTGGGAAGTGGAGTTGTTGTGGAGTGGTGTTGTTGTAGAGTTATGTTGGCATAGTGCCAAGTTTTAATAGCATGCAGTCTTGTTAAGCGTAACTCCACATCAGTACGCTACAGTGACTTGATTAATTTATTATCTTAAATGAAGTTTCTCGCGTCGATGACGTCGTTTCTCCTTATTGAAGTTAAGGGGGAAACGCTTGGATAGCCCGCGAAATACTTTTCATACGTTTTTTCAGATTAGTGTTTCATCAAGTTTCATGTTGATTAAAATAAAATGCGTGGCCGGCGAATCAAAATATGATTGAAAGATAAATAAATTGTTCTTAATTCATATTAGTTCTATATAAACGTACTTGCGACAATTTTTTTTTGAGGGTTTAAATCATAATTGACCCCTCCCGCTCTGGGTGGAGTGGAAGTAAGTGTCAGATTCTTACTGACTGAAACCCATCCATGTTTCTTCCTTAGCCCTTTACGTTCCGGGGTAGCCGTAAGTCTTTTAGACAATCGCGCTGAACTTGCTACGGCTGCGAATCATCTTTTGATCAACTTAAAACTTAACCAGCAAATTGCAAAAAAACATAAGAGAATTTGAATTTATCGGGTTACCGTAGCGCATTCACCTTAAACAGATATAAGAGATCAATAATTGGATTGTTACTTCGCCAGTTCAGCCGCTTGCCACGTTATGTGTATATCATCTCATCTTCACTAAAACATAACAGCTTTGGAAATTCGCGTTGGCAATACAGGTCAGAGCAGCCGACAATTATTTGTGCCAACAATCAATCCGCCTAGCCTTTTCCCAACTATATTGGGGTCGGCTTCCATTCTAACCAGATGCAGCTGAATACCAGTATTTTACATGGAACGACAGCCGATCTGACCGCCACAACCCAGTAACTGGGTAATACGATACACCTTGGTAAGACCGGATGTCAGACTTTCGGGCTTCTGACGACCTGTAACGACTGTCATAGATGAACAAATGACAGCCGTGACCAACAGCTTAACGTTTGTGTGTGTGCCTTATTTTCAGTGCCAACAATAAACCTTAATATATGTAAACTCTTTTGTAAATAATTTGGTAAACGTCACTCTAACAGACGCCACAGTTTCAGAGCTGTCAAGTTTGGGTGTCATGTAATTTAAATAATCGTGTTGTTGTTATTATAGAACATTTTTCCTAATCGTTTACATTTTCATATATAATAAAAGTATATCACAATGTTAATACCGACATGTTTAATAAAACTCTGTGAGTTGGTAAGTAATTCCATAATAACGATTTATAAAAATCAGCTTGTTACGTCATTTCCGCAGGAACTATGCCAAAATATTATCAGTACAGAAATCTGTATTAGATTTTGCTTAGATGGTAATTCATCAATGGGTACTAGCATCAATTGAATGCGCAATTAGAGGAATACCAAAGAAACGACGTATGTATTGTGTGAAAGAAGATAAGACTAGAAAGAGAGTTACTACCGAGATGACGACTAATAGAGAAGTATGGAAGAAAAAGACATGTTCGCAGATTCCAAAAAAAATGTGATTTGGACAGGAGAGTGATTCTGTATACTTGCATCAAATCCTCGCTGCACTCTTGTATACAAAATACATCGTACTAAGTACATGTAATAAACATAACAGAACATCACACCTGTATTCTCCAAAGGCTAAGTCAGAGGTGTAGGTACCTAGTACCTATGGAACACCGACACCACCACCACCCACCAGGGTTGTTTAAGTCATTGACTGCCACGCAGCAGACACAATGGAAAAACTATTGTTCGCGGCTCACCGGTGACCGCGTTGGCGCTCAACGTGTTAAGTCCCATGTAATAGGGGGCGAGCCTATTGCCATCAGCATAAATCCAGACTCCGGGCTGCTACCGAGCAATTCAAAATGGAAATACCCAATAACAATTTACCAAATCCGGGCATCGAACCTAGAATCTCCTGCTCTAGTAGCTCTTGCGGCCACTAGACCAACGAGCCGTTTCGTAACAAAGAGGTTGTATTTTAGACTATAATTAGAAACACAGAGCTCAAGTAGGTGTTAGCATATTCATGGTGTTATCAAAGGTAAGCCTTGTCCAGCTGCTTCGTGAAGTTTATGGATGCAGTCCCCAGGGCATCCATTCTAGCACTCGCAATTTCCTTTTGGCCTTAGTTCAGGTAAGGTTAACATGTAGGTAGAGTTTGACGGGTGTTTGTGTTTGTGGGTCGATAGAGGTGATTAATTCCACATATCATCGGTTACGTTTAAAAAACTTGTAATACAGGGTGAATCTATTGCCATTAACTCATTAACAGACCAAACTAGGCGCCGGGCTTCTACTAAAAATACAAAATTTTTAGAACAGCAAGTTTTTTTTAAGTAAAAGCTTTTTCAAGATGTGAGCAACACTTATTGTTTAACTGTCCTCGCAGAGATGTGACTGATTGACGCAAAGAACGCATACCTTGTTAAATACATATTTTTTAAAACTAATTAAGAATTTTAATCCACTTTTTGATGCATGTATATGTATAAAAAAATCTGCCTAGCCTTTTCCCAACTATGTTGGGTTCGGCTTCCAGTCTAACCGGATGCAGCTGAATACCAGTATTTTAAAATATATATGTATATAGTTGTTAATTAAGTTATTGTTTGTTAATAGAATGTCTAATTTAAGCATGGTGGTTGATGCTTGCTCCTGATTTAACGCTCTTGGTCAAAAGTGCGTAATGAAAAAGACCCTGAAGTACTAAGTCATCATCATTTGCCTAGCCTTTTCCCAACTATGTTGGGGTCGGCTTTCAGTCTAACCGGATGCAGCTTAATACCAGTACCTGAAGTACTCATTTTTTATTTTTTCCGTTATTCAGATGTTAACAGTGGCATGTCTAATCCTACATCACTACAGTTACGACCTTACAGACGTGCCAACACTCATGCTTTGCTCAGGCACATACGTTGGCTATGTGGTCGTCCTCTCAGGGGAGATTGTCGGTGAGAATGTAGTCTCTGCCTTATCTAGTGCCCCGTACATTGTACAATATGTGTAGACATGTACTTATGATCGTAGAGTGGACATACCTCGCATATCTTAGATCCTTCGATATACCGTTTAGCTTTCATTGAAATTATAGCTAGTATTCATAAGATCCTACCTTAGTTCATATTTCCTTTGAAATTCTAGCACTGAACAGGTCAAAAGTTAATTAATTATATATAATTAATACATAGTTAATGACATATTTTTACTTAGTTGTACCTAATGTTTCGACTGTAGTCTTTATGCTAAGCATACAGTATTCAATGCAAAAGTGCCGCATTTATACTGGATTTAAAATGTTCTATTTCTAACTTAAAATACTTCGTCATTCGCGAGGCGAATACTAAATAAATAGTGCTCAAAAATTTGCTCTGCAACTTTCTTGCAAAAAAAGAAGCGGAGGCAGCTATTTCTATATGTAGGTATCTTGAATTAATAATGTTGACCAAAAAATAAATACTTTAATGCAGTTCCGTCAGAAACATTAAAAGCTTTGACGGAGTTCATCACTGTCTTAATACATTCAGAAACGGTTTGCTAAAGCGACGGAAAAGTTTGTTTTGTTTATTCATCCGTCGACATCGAGGCAGGCCTAGGAGAAGGTAGCGAGACGAGCTTGACGCGTACAGACAGGATTGGTCCACTATAGCTCAAGATAGAAAGGAGTGGAAAGGAGAAAGGGAGGCCTTTGCCCAGCAGTGGGAAAACACATTTAAAAAAAAAATCTCTCGCCCCGCTTAACGCTGCGCCGTTAATGTATCTCAGTCTTAGCAAGTTGAACATTCTAGGAGAGATGTTATTCGCACCGCTGGATCTCGTCCAAGACATGTACTTTGGTATGCTGGGGGTCGCCTTGTTCTCCGTGAGTGGCGGCCTGGTACTCGCAGCAAGGATCAGAACCTCCCCGTACCCGAGAACTGGTGACTGCAACGCAGCTTACCTGGCAGCTGCCCTGGCTATCCTCAACGCAGTTTTCATGCTATTCGACCTGAGCCTGGCATACTTGGACTCTGAGGAGTATGATGAAGAGGCCAGCGTATAACGAGGTGAATATCTCGAATGATTGCTTGTAGAATATATTCAGTATAAATGCGGCTCATCACGTAATCATGTTTGGACGTAGGTGTACATTAGCAAATTAGCTGAGTGTTATCTATATTTGTTGAGTGTGTTGCAACCATTACCCCCACTGCCTTTTAACGACCTTCCCTATTTGTTTTTAACCGACTTCAAAAATGGAGGAGGTCTATGTTATGGTTGTAGGTATGTGTGCGTTTTAATGCATGTTCATCAATTTCTGAGTGACTACTAGAGTGATTCACGTGATTCTTTTTCCATTTGATCAGCTCACGCGATGGTCTCTTATAAATAATTTTATTAACTTGTGTTTTGGTAGCTTTTGAGTAAGCTTCAATAATATAAATTGAGTTGTGCAAGCAAGCAGTGGTATACGAATTTGGTAGATACAACAACTACCTAAATGTAAAAAAAAGGCTTCCAACAAAACCACTATAAAAAAGCAGATACAATAGACCGAATACCGTACGATAGACCGAAGTTATTTTTCACTGTGTAGTGTCTTTTGGGAAGTCGGTTGTTTTCTTGTACGCTTACTATACTTCTGTTCCAATAGACGTATCAAAGCCTCTTAAGCTCGCTAACTCTGCAGGGTATATTGCTTACTCCAGCGGTAATAATTATGTCCCTATGTTGAACTGTCGGCAGGCGAGGCGGTATCAGCGGCGGCGGATGCCTACGTGGACGCGTGGTGGTCGTCTAGCGGCAGCGTTCTGTTCGCGATGTGCGGCGGTCTAACTCTGCACACCTGGCGCGGCTTGCCCGGCCACGAGCGCAAGAGCATAGCGCAAGCCGCCGCGATATGCGCCCTCGCGAACTCCTCGCTGCTCCTCATAGATTCTCTCATCGCGATATGCTCGGCGCACAGGGAGGAAGGCAGCATTCGTACCAAGTGTCCTAAGAATCCTCCGTTATAAATTGTCAATAAAGTTATGTTTAAGGGTGCTATTTATTGTGAGGATTTTATTATTATGATGTTGATAATGTTGGTAAGGGCAAAAGGTGTGGGGAATGGAACCGGCGAGAGATCCCACAGGGATCGGTTCTGGGGCCGTTCCTGTGGGACATCGGTTACGACTGGGTGCTGCGGGCCGACCTCCCTGACGGCGTCAGCGTAGTTTGCTACGCTGACGACACGCTGGGTCTCGAGGTGGCATTGCACAAATCCGAGGCCATGTCCTTTCATGGGCCTCGGAATAGGCCACCATCGGGATCCCAACTTACGGTAGGAGGGGTTCACATCGGCGTCGAGACCTCGATGAAATACCTGGGTCTGGTCCTCGACAGCCGATGGAATTTCGTGGAGCACTTCCGACGTTTGGCCCCCAAGCTGGAACGGACTGGGGCCGCCTTCAAGCGGCTCTTGCCCAATTTGAGGGGGCCAAACGCCTCCTGCCGGAGGCTTTACGCGGGAGTCGTGCGGTCCATGGCCCTTTACGGGGCCCCGGTGTGGGCGCGTTCATTGCAGCGGCGAGCCGCCCACTATCTGAACGCGCCCCAAAAGGTGGTAGCCATTCGGCTTACCCGGGGGTACCGCACGATCTCGGGCGAGGCGGCAAGCCTCCTTGCCGGACTGCCGCCGTGGGATCTGGAGGCGATGGTCCTCGCGCGCCTGTTCGAGTGGCGCGCGGAGGTACTAAGCCGGGGGGAAACTCCGTTTCCGCAGCAAATTGCGGCGGAGCGGACGGACCTCCGGCGCGATCTCATGGCGGCCTGGAAGCAGCGACTGTCGCAACCCAGCGCAGGGCACGCCACGATAGTGGCGGTAAGGCCCCTCTTTGAGGAGTGGCTAGAGAGGCGTCACGGCGCCCTCACCTACCGCCTGACGCAGGTCCTCACCGGACATGGATGTTTCGGGAGGTTCCTGCACATCATCAGGCGGGAGGAAACGCCCGGGTGTCACCACTGCGAGGATCGCCCAGAGGACACGGTAGAGCACACGGTGCAAACCTGCCCCGCATGGGCGGAGCACCGCCGTGTCCTCGTAGAGGCGATCGGCGGCGGCGACCTCTCGCGCCCGGCCCTGGTGCAAGCCATGGTCCGGGGCGAGAGGGAGTGGGAGGCAGTCACCTCCTTCTGCGAAAAAGTTATGCTCGCGAAGGAGGCGGCGGGATGGGAGAGAGAAAGGTCCTCCCGTCCCAGCCGCCGCAGGAGACGCGGGTAATGGGTGACTCACCGTCCGATCAGCACCAGACCCGTGCCGTACGGCGCGTATATGTTCCACGCGCGCCTCAAAGAGATGTCAGCATATGAAGGGGCCCCTCAGGGCCAA
The DNA here is from genome assembly GCA_951799385.1 of Hyppa rectilinea. NCBI lineage: Eukaryota > Metazoa > Arthropoda > Insecta > Lepidoptera > Noctuidae > Hyppa > Hyppa rectilinea. Next base: position 6,830,612 of record OX637309.1, on the reverse strand, counting down.
GCCTGCCGGGTAAGCGGGATTGTCCGAAAGGGTTACCGCTAACCCGGAACATAAAGGGCTACGGAAGGATCATGGATGGGTTTTAGTCAGGTCGGGAGCAGTCATTGGATGATTTCCCAGCCTTAAAAAAAAAAAAAAAAGGGCAAAAGGTGTATTTAGTGGTATAACATTGGGAATATTTTATTGTGGCTATTTATGGCTGCACGTGGCTGGGCGTATACTGACGCACTTTGTTCACTGGTAAACAAGGCCTACCTCCACCTCTCCTGCCACTATCTAGTAATGGACATTGCATGGGGCACGCCATTGATTGGCATAATGTTATTCGGGATCTTTCCGTTTTAAACGGATAAAATTGAAAGTTTAGTTGTTAACAACTACAGGGAGTTTTGAACCTCTTCAATTCCCTCCTAATAGGTCTTCAATGTCGAATGTAATACTTTGATATTCTTAACCAGTAGCCGCCTGGACTCAATGTATGATGCAAAATTCCTCAAGGAAATTCAATATTGAAAATGTTTGGTTTCAAGTAAGAAACAAATTTTACTAGATTGTTGGACGACTTATTAAAGAGACCTCTAACGGATTTTGAAGGAACTAATACGACTATCAGCTTGGGGTTCGGGCAGTTCGCAATGTTCCGCTGTAGTTCGTATGTTGATCAAGAGATAGAGCTGTATGTGAATGTTTTGTATGATTTCTGAGAAATAATTTTCAGGTTAGTCATTATTAATGTTGTTACGAAGAATAAACGATGGGTTTTCAAAGTTTATGATCTATTCAAAAAAATATTTTATAACGTTTTAACCGACGCGATCGTCGCGTTCATTTCGTTACCCTAACACGTAGACAAAGCGCCTTCTGGTTCTCCGAGCAAAAAAGTGACATATAAACAGAACGATCGCGTATTAGCGCGAATGATTTTCTTGGTTGGGCCGCGCGATTATTCTGTTCTGCACTCATATCTAACAACTAAACCCTAGCTTTACAAGCGTGAAAGCAGTTTCAAGGAAGCCTAAATACTTATTGGAAAATACAAGGTTGAGGGATATGAAGACTGTAGCTAAGTGGGTATTAAATTGTTAAAAATCCTACAATCCGAATCCGGTTACCTCCCACACGGCTTCATAACCAATAATTCAAACAACACATTCCAATACTTCCGTCATCTAAGTCCTTAGCAAGTTACTACCTAATTATAAGAGTACTGTGAAACGTAGGAACAAAAATAGAGATGTTAAGACGGCCCACGTTAATTTTAAGAACAAATAACTCATTCTGTACCACCGTGCTCATACAGACATACATACACAAGGGCGTAATGTTTAGAATCTTTAGAGCATTGAGTAAAATGAAGCAACTTTTGCTCTTAATTAGCCTAATTAGAACTGTTTTTGGTGCATTAATATGTCTGTGGGTCTATTGAATCATAAATGATATGAAATCTAGGGAGATGAATAAACTGGCCGACTTATACAACATTATTTTTAGTCTATGCGAAACCTAAATATAGTTTGTTCAAAATGAGGAACTGAATCAATTCCAATAACTTTTACACCATGTTATATTTTTTCCCAAAAATATTTAAAAAAAGGTTACAAGTTGGACACCGAACATTATCAATGAGCGCAAGATGATGCTGGAGGGACGAGGGGCGCGCTCGCCGCGCCGCTCTCTTAGTGACCATGTTTTTGTACGGATAACCAGGTAACATAAGAAGCTTACAACTTTGTGGTTTTTCGTAATACAGTTTTGAAATTTGGTACATAGTTTCTTTACATAAAAATACTAGACACGTGATTCGGGTTTCGCATAACCTCAAACTAATATTGTATATTACTCAAGTACAATTCAATATCCATGCTCGTACATTTTTCGTATGAGAAAAAACCTTTGCCGTGCTATGGGTCAGTTACAGTCTAGTCATAATATAAATATTTTTATAGAGAGAGATTAGATTCAACAAATTATTGTTTAAAACTTGATCAGTCATAAGATCCTTTAATAAAAGTTTGGCATAAAAACAGCCTGCATAACATGCCCAACGCTTTGTGTATGGTCAAAGGCAGGTGCTTGAACACCTGCTAGCAGGTAACAATAAAAGAAGATCGAATTTTGGCGTCATAACTGTTAATATTTGATTCATTTACATGGTATTGCCTAGTTATTCTCATTTTTTTTTGCCAGAGAATAAATGCAACCTCTTTTTTCTTCGACCTATTGTAATAATTAATAATTGACAGCTAATTTCAATACAAATCTTGGTGACAATCTGGCTACCTATGTGTAGTTCTTTTTTTAAATATTATCAGTTATTCTTCTTTTGTTTTCAACAATGGACGTCTTGTGGGAAGCTTTTCATACATAAACTTACCCTTTCTTCCCATGGAGGCAGGAAACACTGAATGCCAACTGCTATGATCCTTGAACATTACTCCTCTTCCCCGTACTCCACCTTCATTCAATTAGTATTTATTTCATTACTCAGCAAATGACAATGCGTTTTAATGCAGACGAAATTATGATACACACAATGATCTCATATTACTAATCACCCATCAAATATATTTGTCAATACAGTGTAAGCCTACAGGGAAAATATAGAGTTAGTAATTATTCATCATTGAAACTGAGTCAAACAAAATGAGCAAAATTATCTAAAATGTAGTGACTTGACTTAAAGCTAATTTGTAAGTACAAATGTTACATTTCCGATCATTCACAAGTAAATAGTATTTACGTCTAGCGTCTGCTCAAAAAACAAATTTTTATTTCATCTTTAATATACTACTAATGGTATGGATATTTAAATAATATACGGTATATTAAGTTACACGAGGGACATACTTTCAGCGGGTATACTGGTTCATGTAACTGAACAACTTTAACTATTAGTTAAAATTGTTAATTTACAAGAACAGTATATCCCCTATATATAAACTCTGAAATATTAAAAAAATTATTAGGTGTTCCAAACATTTTGCAGAATAACTATTAGTCCCATTTTCATTAAAGTAAGTAGCAACTCCTGAAAGTAAGTGTCTCGTTTAACCTAACACGCTGTTATTTAAACTAACAGACTTAAAGTAGTAACATGTTCATGCATTTAAAAATAGCAGGAAAAGGACATCAAAATATTCGTCCGCATTGCTGTCAACAGGAAAACTGCCAAAAATGTTGGCAGGATTGCTAACACTTTTGGTGCGTCTATTCTTTGGCCATCTGGTCACCTGAAGAGCCCATCAACCGTTTGGCGATGTCTTGAAAAACCAAGTGGACACACGAACCATATGGCTCTAGAGTATGTCAGTAACTTTTATTAGTAGTTTGGGTGAGAAGAAAGTCTATTCAATAAATTAGTAATTCTCTTCAAGGTTACTTAACTTCACTTTTTGGATTTTTCGCTTTACTTAATTAGGATATACATTCTAACAATACAAGCCGAGAAAACAATAGGGAAAGATTTGTGAATGTGTGTAAATACTTATCGCGTTAGATGAAGCATGTCTATAAGCCAGACAAAATAGTAAGTACAGAAGCTTCACTTCATAAAGTTTGAATATCGTTTCTTAGAGTAATAACGCAAGCTGACGACGTTCCCAGAGATATCGATGATCATGGTTGTAGTGGTATGTTATTGGAAGAGGTGGATGACATCAATCTAATACGACATTCTAAGTTCGGTAAATAATTTTATTTTATTTCAGTTTTCGCTACAACTTCAACCGAAACATTATGATTTTTTCAATAGAATAGATTAGAATATTATTTATTATCTACACAATAGAAAAAGTGTCACTCTGAAATCAAGTTATTTTTCACTACTCGTAGTATAAACTTGATATTCGTTTAATTGGAAACAACATTAGTTGGAAACGAGGATTCAAATAGACTTTAAAAAAAATATTCAGTTTATGGATGTATATGTTACAGAGACAACACTTTTGATCAATATTTTATTATCCTATTTTATTTTATTTCAGAAAAAATAACGATTGCTCGTTATTTTACTTGTTTAACACCTAGTAGAAAGGCTACTGGAATCAAGGTAGCAACTTTCAACTCTTTTTTTTAGGATACCCCGATTTTGGTTATAGTTTTTCAGGTATGCACTGCACCTTATTTCGAATTTTGGACGAATCCAGATCAAATAAACACGAGAATCTTAGATTAACAGGTTTATTGAGGAAATCCTAATCGGTATATAGTTTACGATCGTACATCACAGAGTTCATTACTATTTATAGAATTTTTAATATGTTTATCTCATACATAAATTATCAAAAGTAAAGTATACGGTACGCGCACAACGATTAAAACGCTTTTTTTATGACAACGACTTCGTAATATGATGTCATGAGTGTGTCGTAGGATACTATTTTGGATTCTATGACCATGCATACAAAGTACGTATAAAATACTATGTTTTTAACGTAGTACAATTTTTTTTAACTCACGTAGTAACTATTTATAAGTATTACGTCTGTAGTAGTTAAAATGTTTGAACAATACGAGTGACTGGTTTGCTTAGTCATCAAAGCAAATGTTAAGTTTATCATTTGTAATTTAAACCTTAACAAGTGGGATTGTTTGTTTGTTTACTTGCTAACAGCTTGAATAAAAATATAAACACTAACCTGTTGAAATGCTTGTCGGTTTACGGTCATAATTATGCGAAATGATAGCTGTTATCACGATGCATTTATCGAAAGAATTTTCGACGATTTCATTTCTAAAGATACTACAAAAATGTTGACATAAATTGCACGCTATATCGATTCACGAGCAAATGATGTCATCTTAGGGGAATAGGGAGTAAAACTACTATACGATTGTAATGTAGCCATGAAATTATTTATTATGATCCTGGTCTGCAATAAGTAAAATCATTTAATGGAAGGAGTTGTTATTAACCTAAGTTAAAATAACTTGGAAACCAAAAAGTTCTTATGTTTCCGAACTTGGTGGTACAAATTATGTAGCTCATTTAACGTTAAAAAATAGTAATAACAATGACAAAGAAATATAGTTTTGGAGCAATAATTATGTACTTAATGAAGTTAGAATGATAACCTAAGTAATAGGTATATTATTTCTAAACAAATAAAGTTTTCTAACATTCTAAATGCCAGATGCCAACATAACCAGATGCACAGACAACACACAACAACAACATTTAACATTGCCAGATGTAATAATCTTTTAAAGGAAAAAAAATACCTTCACAAAAAAAAGGCGTACCTCAAGGTTCAATCTTGGGCACGTACTTGGTTCAGGCCATGTGGTGGGTAAGATTTTTATTGGTTTGTTTATTATGTCCTACGTTGATAAACTCGATGGCCACACCGGTATGAGCTATGAGCTCATCGCTTCAACGCCCTGCGACTTACGGCGCAGTCTCCGTGGCGACTTCACACCGCACGCCCGTGTTCAGTGTAAACATAGTCTATAAACATCGTGGTATTTTGAATTTCGAAGTGAATCACGATGTCGATCAGTAGATTGTCTATTGTCAAGTTTTTGGAGCTGGTAATTATTTTTATATTATTTATCAATTACTACTATTACGCCTTCACAATGTAAGGTTAAGTCGGCGAATCTGTAATGATCTGGTTTTTGTTAGTAAACTGAATTCTTAATGAAACATTTCCTTTGACCTTGACGAATTCTGAGATATACTGGGTAATAAATAACGATATTTAGACAAGGATATTTTGTTGTTTGCTGTGTAAGCCGACGTACAGGCAATAAATTTATTGTTAAAGCTAAATTATGGTACCGTGTTTTGAAATGTGGGTTTTTAGTGGTGTAGAAAGTAAGATATTTTTCGAATTACATATATTCTCTCTTTTATGGTAATGGCATTGACGGTGATGAATTGACAAAAACGATTAAAGATGTACCAGCCTTCTTTTATTCACAAAGAATGCACTAATAGTTGAGAACACTAAGAGTAGGTACATCCTACCAAACTATTAACATAAGCCTCATCAAAAGACTAGCTTCTAACCTAATTAATCATTCAAGAAAAGGTCTAAAAATAAACAAAACATTTCATGGCGTAAACGAACGCTAAACAAAACAGAAGCCCAACACTATCAAGATATAAAGGGCGTTGACTCCTTTCACTTTCATCGACCATACAAAAGAAAGGGATGGCGAACGGGCTGTGAGATGTATATTACGATTACAATTAGACCAGATTGGAACGGATTGTATTCAACTGGAGCTGTGTAAATGAATATAGCAGGACTTACTGGAAAGAGATTTTTAGAAAGGACGCAACTTAACGATAAAATATGAATAATTTATCCGTCAACATTTTAATAGCAGTCAAACTAGATCACGACGTTAAAACGAAAACATCGCCTGATCTGGCCAATACTATAAACAAGCAGTTTTCTATTTAAGGCGCAAAATGTGTATATTTTAAAGAAACAAAATTAATTATAGGTAATCTTAATCATCACGAGGTGTTCAAAACACGTTTTCGGAAAATTTTCTCGACAGAAAACGATCATGAAATAACCATTAAAATTAATATTGTAGCAATTATAACTGTGTTATATTGATATTGCTAAAATTAAAACATTGATGTATTAAATAATAATAAAGTGAACTTATGTTTTTATTAGTCGATTTAATTAATAATAGGTATTATTAAATTTAATGATGAATAACTCGAACGAGTAAAATGAAACATCGCACCCTGGCGGGGACTCTTCGATTCCCGTCGCTACTACTCTAAAACATGAAAATCGTCTATTCACAGCGCCTTAAGTTATTGTTTCAAAGAAAATATTTTTAACTCTTTTCCCATTTGTCTTGTTACTACACGTATCCACGCTTTTATTCTTCATGCTACTCATGACCCGAATAATTGAGTCAACAATATAAAAATTACTTATCACGGGATTACATCAGTGTCCATCAGCTATTCTTAGCAGCCTGACCTAAGCGTCTGTTCGTGTATCAACACTTTTGTTGACCACTCCCTGACAAAGCGTTGGTAAATTGATACACACTTATGCTCCTACGTGCGGCGTGTCTTCATCGTAATTGAAGGCTGCCGAATTAGTTTGCCTTATCATGTTATATAAATTCTGAGGCCAGTGTTACTGACTCTCTCTAAAGACTTAATGATTACTTAAATCTGGTTTCAACCGGCTTGAGCTAGTTCTAAGTACCTAATGCTTGGGTCTTGAGTGAAGTTCGGTAATTTAGAACTTCCAGCTTCTAACTTATCAAATCTTAGACGAATTTTTAATGAGACACGTTGCAAGCTGTTTTATTTTAGACATTATATGCTGTATTCGGAAACCTATCTCCGGATATCGTAACCATGACGGCGGCGTGGCGGTCAGTCAGTACAAAGTGTAAACAAACGATAAAAATCGAACTAAAAATAAATATGAAATCATTAATCATCCCACATGAGTAATGCAACTAGGTAGCTACTAACTTTAACGAATGCCTAATGGAACATCAACACGTTAATTTGAAAAGAAGATGTTGACTTAGAACATTTTTTTTCAAATCGGTAAAAGGAATGAGCGTAAAAAATACTTCCTGTAGTCGTAACTAATGCATTTCTAAACAATAACACATCATCATAAATTGATAAACACTTCTAGGTGAAAGCGCCAGTGTAACCCGCGAATTCCTAATTTTCTCAATTTTTTAGCAATTTGCAGATCAGTATTAGGTTTATGTTGATCAAATATGATTTGCGGCCGTAGCAAATGCGTATTTATAGAAATGTACAATCGAAAATGAATCAATATAAATAAGTAATATCAATAGAAATGTCAAATCAAGTTACCACTAAATAGCAAATTTTCTCAATCTATTTTGAACTTTAACTCAACGGATTAAGGTTTAAAATCATTTGGAGAAATTTGGCAGTTTAGTTTATCTTGATGCGCTGGCGGCCGTACAATCGTTATTTTTTCTCAAATACTGTTTAATGATTTACTGAAAATCAATGTAATCATAAAACATTGCGAGAAACCCTGGCACTTCCTCGTTAGTTCCAGTTTGTCAGCTCCAGTGTATTCAGAACATCCCACACAGGCAGTAACTGACGCCCATCGCTCCTCGCATACGGGTCATGGTCTCATAGTAGTCGATTATTAAGCTACAATCAACCCACCTGGATCTAAAGTTTATCTTATCGATGTCTGTTTACTTTTGCATGATAACTTTAGCTTAGGGGGAGGTGCTAAAGTAGCCTACGAAATTCAAGTTGTCTTGCGATTTGCCCTAAAATGTCATAATTTCATGAAATAATCATTGTATTAATTTTTATGGTTGTAATTCTGTAATATTTGTTACAGTCGCGAATAAAATTAAGATCAACATAGAATTTTATACTGAACTACAAAATACAAGGAAAATAAGAAAAAATGAATTTGGCGGGCTACCCAGACGCTTTCACGACGGAATTAATAATAGTACTGAAGCTTTCACCTTAAGATGTTTGATTAAAATCAGGCAAAGTTGCTGCACAAAGAACAATGGCAGCCTTTCATACATTAAAATAGTTGAGAAGAAATGGTAGCGTCTACATGTCAAAAATATCTTAAAATGTTAAGCTTTAGCCTCTGAGTAACTTTGTTCAAGAACTATGTCCTGACAGGGCTCCAAAAAAAAGATATATAGACTAGAACTTTTTTAGGTTATGTCTGATGTCACTTAAGAAATTCATACGTTCAGTGGTTGTCTGTTGCTATCCTAATGAATTCTCAGCATAACATGATTATCTACAGAGTTGAGCATTTTTAGAATTTGATTCCTGCTTATAATATATTTATTTACATATTAAGAACGTATTTTTTGAACCTTCAATTGTAAAAGTCAGTCAACCTGTAGGTACTCTGTACTAACAAAATAATTAAAATCAGTCCGTAAGCAATCCAACTCAACGAGAAATAAGAAAATAGCAAAAACAACACGAACACAACCAACACGAAAAGCGCAGGAGCATCAATGACAGGCCGCGCTTCATGTGACTGACATTGACATTTCATTTAAACTGGTGTTGCCATAACATTAAATGGAATTGTAACATTGATTATGATTGCGACTATATTTATGTGTTTCAAGAAATTCTTTATAAAAAAGATTTTTCGAAAAATTCTCATTTATTCTTACTGATAGTATAGTTATTTCAAAAATATCAATCATTCTTGTCAACTATTTTTCTGCCATTGTTCTTTTGTGGTCAAAACATAGCGATACTCAAAAAGACTACAACTGTCTGAATGTTCGGACACTTAAGTACCTACTCATGATCTCAGAAATACAATAACCTTCACCAGCGTACAGGAAGCGTATTTTACATTTGCCGGTAGTCCATTAGCCATGCATTGCTACTAAAATGACCGTGCCTCACATTGCTTTACTGCCGTACCGTGATGCCATAGATTAGATAATAGCTACTAGTAATGCTAGTAACTAATGGCTGAAAAGTACTTAAGTGAGACTGACTACGTGTAAAAATAAAACATTTGGTATTCGATACTGATATTATGGACACCCGAAACTGGAGCTAACAAGCGAGTAAGACCATCGTCTTCGTCCCTTGTTGCTAGCCCCAATTTTGGGTGGAAACATGACGTCATGACAAAATACTCTTGTACAAACAAGTCCTCATGCCTATATGGACTTATGGTATTCAGCTTTGGGGCTGTACCAAACAAAGCAACATCAAAATAATACAGCGTTTCCAAAATAAAGTACTCAGAGGAATCGTCAACGCGCCCTGGTACATTCGCAATGACGACCTTCATCGGGACCTCAAAGTAGCCCTCGTCACAGATATAATTAAAAAGAATGCCGAAGCTCATGAACGAAGGCTTCACCATCATGTGAACATCGAGGCTATCCAGCTCCTCGACAACACGGACATAGTGCGAAGACTAAAAAGGACAAAACCTTTTGAGCTAATTTAGTGAAGTGTTAGTTTAATGTAGTGAAGTGAGTGCTACCCATAAAGAACACAAGAACAAAGTGTCTTCCCCTTAATAGAGACAATAAGAAAAGTGTTAATGGACACATTCTTAGGCTTACTCTACCTAGCAAATTAAGTTAAAATTGAATTACTCATTAGCTTTAGTATTAAGCTAGATTGTATTTTTTATGATGTTTCTGCATTAGGGTACATCATTCAACAAAAAAAAAAAAAAATGACAGAAGGGTGAGAACATGACGTCATCACGTCATGTTTCCACCCTTCTCTATTGATCGTCACAATAAAGGGCAAAGTGAACATAGTTAATGCGGTGGTTTCATTTATAACATTTTTGCATTATAATGGTGTTGAGATTATGTGCTATTATGCAACTAAGGCCTCATTAAATAAAATACATGTTTACTTTTAATCGCGTATTTTTAAAATGATCGTTTATTTTATTTTAACATTGTTAACATAACGAGTAGCTGATAATCACCAGTCCTATTAAATAAATGAATATTAATGTAACGAAATTCACATCATATTTAGTGATGTTGCACAATATATTACAGACACTGCGTTTTTAGATAAAATGGCTGGTGTGCTTAATAATTTAATTTATTACTGTTGACTGAGACTGTGCTGGCGTCTGTAAATTCGCTAGCGCATTAAGTTATACCAAACTGTCAAATTTCTCCAAATTATTTAACTCCTTAAAATGCTGTTTGTTAAGTTCAAAATCGATTGGGAAAGTTGACAGTGAGTGGTCAAGCAATCCCAAATTAGCCAGTCCCCGACTATATATGACCGCATATCCATACAACAACCATGGTCGCTAATAGAAGTGAAATCGCTTCCAAAAGTGAAGACTGACTTCATACAGCTACCAGCAACAAGTTGAGAATAACTTCGCATGTTTATACCAATGTCTCGTAAAATATATGAAAAATATTTGCTTTCGACCACCTGCGGCTTGGCAGTCAATTTGTTTGCATTCATTTTGACTGTATTAACAACAGAGTTTTCTTTAAAACTTGGGTATTACAAATTCCTAATTCGTTAAGTGTGAGTTTTGGTTGGTTGTTATGTAAGAGGAAAAATTTCACATTATCCTCATCGTATTTTCGATAGATTAGATATCTTTACAAAAACTGAAAGTACAACCTGATTTGTCTTATCGTCTGACACTATTAAGATTTTTATGTCACTGGGATCATGACGGTAATCGTTTTTCAAGAAATTGGAGCAATTGTCATTATCAGAGTTAATCCTGTGGGTCATGATCACATGTTTGTTGATGACGTATCGTCACATGATGCACTAGAATTATGACTGGGAGATAATCCGGATTAACTGACAAAGTGGGACTCACAAATTGCGTAGGAATGTCAGTGTCTTCAGACAGTCTAGTTCTTAACCGAGCACTTTACTTGGTGGTCTTCAATTAAGACTTCATTTCGTGGATTAGGCTCTGATTAAGGCCAACAAGTACGAAAGAAATACATTTTCTCAAGGATTATAATATCAACAGTAGCTATTAAATTGTTCAGTCGCATTGTGTTCTTGTACGGCAAAAAAAAATGCATCAAATCACTTGCAAAGTTATGACTTCATAAAAAGTAAATCGTGTAGTACTTAATCATTACTAACTTTGGCTTCCGCTAATGTATACTTACAAAGTGAACATAATAGCGTGTTGTGTATGAATCAATGAACGATGACTATTATAGCAGCAATGCGTGTGATAAAGATTCATATATACGAACAATTAGAACAATTTATGCCTTTACCACCTCGAGCAAGTTGAAAGAAGTAGCATATCAGTATGAAGGCAAAGATTGCATCTAACCAACAAATCTTATGATTAGACTTATCAATAAAAACCAATCAACGTGACCTATATGTTGTCATGAGCCCAGCCCCGAATTACGACTGAGTTCGAACCACTTTACTTTGTGTATTTAATTTCATCACCACTGCTCTTAAAACGGTGAAGGAGAACATTGTGAGGAAACCGGCATGATCTAGAACAAAAAAATCGACGACCTGTGACATCTACCAACCTGCACTGGGCCCGCGTGGTGGATTATGGCCCACGCCCTTTTACAGATTAAATACTGATTATTTTTATATATTTTGGTTTTAATACTTACTCATTGATAACACAAAGTTACTGTGGACGACTCGCACGAATTTAACTCGCACGAAACGTGCGAATCGACTCCTTTAGAAAATATTATTTTTTCTGTAGTCGATTCGCACAAAGTTTATTTAATGGGGAGCGAATAGCCTACTACATTTTTGTGAGGGTGTCGATTTGCAGGCCAATAAATAAAATTTGTGCGAATGGACTACAGAAAAAAAAATATTTTTTTAAGGAGTCGATTCGCACGTTTCGTGCGAGTTAAATTCGTGCGAGTCGTCCAATAAGCCGTGATTTCTTGTAGTAAGATCAATTTGTTTCTTTTATTACGGGTCATATAAAGTAAAGTACGTTTTTATGATAACAGTTTATGTGTAAGTTGATACGTACAAATCAGATTTCAATGCAGTCCGTGTAGATCCCTTATAGAACTACCGCTTCCAATAAATAAACAGATTGAACAATAGAACTATTATTGTTTCTTTGTCTTTGTTTATGTGTTTAGCTACCGTATACTTATGAGCCACCGATTCTCTTCCCTGTGCAATGCAATTTATACACAGCACGCATAAAGTACTTGCACGAATGAAAGCATTTGCTTTCACCTTCGAAACTGTAATGCTTAATATTTCAATGTGTGTATCATTCTTCTTCGCCTTCGAGTCGCTAGCATGACTGTATTATTACAAAATTTATTGTAAACTTACTGAATTCAAGAATGGATACATTCAAATCAAGCATGCTCTAGCCCGTCGGTAATCTAAATAATTGATTAACTCCTTTTGAAGCTACACATATTGACGTGGTTAATAGACTCTAAGGTACAAATATACAAATACCTACTCGCTGTTCGAAGGCACGTCGATGCGTAGGTCCTTAATGTAGTTCAATAAGGTCGCCTACCTTTACCACCTAGTCGCCGCTATTAACCTCAATACTATAACAGTTAACGATAATTTAATCAGTATGTGCGAGTTTAAACGAATTATAATATAGAAATAATGTATGTTAAGCATTTTTTAATGTTTAGAAAAATGTGGATTATTGAATAAGACTGGAGATTGAATATGAAGAAATGTACCGAGCTACGAAAGATATTCGCCTAAATGGCGCTATTTCATACGGTTAAAAACAGACTCTAACATTTTTATTGTTTCAATTTAGATATAGCATTAACTGTGATTCTCCTGCATAGCCTATAGATGATAAAAAGTTCGATAACTTGGATTGAACATACTTACTCTCTGCCTAAGATTGCCTAGACTAGTAAACAAAAAATTCAATATGAGTAATTTTGCGAAAATACTGAATGAGCCAAGGCGACACGCCGTAACCTCGACCTTCTATTAATGTGTTTCGTGTTTACAAATCAGTTTTTTGTGCACAGGGTTATTCGATCATTTTAACGATAGAATGGTGTAAAAGTACACAGATATACAAAGCTACTTCATGTGATTTTCTTTTTTTTGTTCGAACGAAACTTGCAGCACTGTATACCAAAACTGAAATTGGATCTGCTGGAATAGGTTGCCCAAATCTCACTCTGCACTATGTGATCTACGAGTTTTAAACAGGGTTACAGCATAAGATCTCTAATTCGTTGATATCACTATGGTTTTCCTCATACACGCCATAAAGAGCTGCAAATTCGCGATGCCATTGTTTAGGCTCATGTGACATTGATATTGTTGGATAGAAATCGCTAAGATGACCTGTTTTTGTATGTATTTTCTTCTCATCAAGTTGTAATGATTTTATGATATCATATAAATAACAGGTAAACAGTAAGAAATATTTGTATTGATTTGCAGATAACAGTAAATCATTGATTCTAAGAAAGCAAAGATATTATTGATGAATTATGGAATGTTGAAGGTGAACTTAAGTACATTTTATTAACTTTGGATAAGATAATATTTGATAAAATAATTATGTCGTTTTGGGAGCGGTCTTGTTCAAATATAGAACCACGCAATTTAAACCGTTTATCATTTTATTGATTGAAAGCGTAGTATTGAAACTTTGATAGCGTAGTTGAACGATCTCATGAGGAAATGTAAGAAATAATTATATTGTTAATCGCAAGTTTGTAGGTAGGTCAATAATTTAGCAATATAACGTGAAATATATCTAAGAAACATTTGACGACGCGGTTGGCGCAGTGGTTGAGTGATTGACTTCTGCGCAGCATGTCGCGGGTTCGATTCCCGTACGAAACAAATATTTGTACGATCTGCAAGTATTTGTTACGGGTCTGGGTGTTTTTCTATCTATAATATGTATGTATGTATTTACCAAAAAAAATGTATTCAAGTAGTTTATCAGCCATCTCGTTGCCATAACACAAGCATTAGGTTGCTTAGCTTGGGACTATATGGCGTTGTGTGAAATGTCCAAGGATATCAAGGATATGTAGTCATAGAGACTGATAAAACGTCGTAAAGGTTTTTAGTAAGTCACGAATTGCACGACAATTATTATTATAACTATTTATTATTGTCTGGTTTCCATGACGAAATGATTCAAAGAAATAACCAAACAACACAATGTGCTCATGTTTAAATTTATAACTTATCTAACTAATTCAATTAAATCTCTAATGAATTTAAATTACGGACGTCATTTGTTGATTCCTGTTATGACTAATAAAATCAATTGAGGATTAAAAGAATGGATTACAATATTGGATGTACTTTCTATTGTACGGAAATTGATGACTATAATAAAATTAATAAATGCTACACAAATGAATGACACGTGCGAATACGTTTCTTGTTCGTGAGCTGAATACATTTCGTTACATTTGCGCATCATTCTTATTTATATAACCTCGTAGAATAAGTTTTATATAATACAACATTTAAAAAAATATTTGTTAAGATATTGGTCCTGCCTGGGTAGTGAATTGCGGAGAAACAAAAACCGTTTGAATTGAGAATTTACTCGTTTTTTTTCCTCGGATGAAGAATATTATTATTTATCAATAGGTATCCAGGCCCCGATAACAAAACAGAATGTTATTTGTTATTTGATTAAAAGATAATCTTGGACAATAATTCAACTATTATCAATTCGCCAAACATACGCATTTCATTGAAAGTGCAGTCGACCTTATTTTAATGTTCATCCTCAAAGACAAGGCTCCAAGGTTCCGAGCGGTTGGCCTCGGCTTTATATTGCGTGTTCAGTATGACATCATCGCTCCAGAACTGGTTGCGATATTATCTGTGGTTCGTCACCACACGCTAGAGGACTCGCGTGCTATGACGTCAGGTGTATGTAATATTGCTATATTATTTTGGGATCGTAAGGTGTAAAGATTACTAATGTATCAAGATGATACTTTTTTGGAGAAGCAAAAAGTTTGGTTTATGTGTTGTGAATTAGGTATTATATGTAGATACGGCTTTTCTACTCGTGTTCATTTTTCAAATCTATGATTATATCATCTACATAAACTATTTTCCCCATTTCAGGCGCTGACATGCTCTTGCGTGGCCCTCCACTACCACAGCTACAATGCTGATGCCGAAACGGGTATGCTGGTAACCGGTACCTTTGTCGGCTACCTCATCATCTTCGCTGGAGCCGCTGCCGGTAAATAATTTTACTTGAAGAAAACCCTCGTTTTGATCTTTACTGAAATGTTGCTTAACGGTAACCAACGTCTGCGAAATTAATATTAAAAACTTAAAGTCCACGACATTCTTTTAAATCAATACACAGTTTATTAAAATATGGACATTAAAAACAACAATATCTCGTTTTGTTTCCAGAAGCATCTATCTCTTAGTAAAGTTCTGTGGAACAGTGAAATAGATCAAGTTTATTGGAATTTGATTTTGATCCGATAACTTCACTCACAAGTGTTATTAAGGAATTAGTCGTCTGAGGATTATTAGTCACTCATATATTTATACGTGACGGATGCTTAATGTCATCTCTCATTATTGTATGCGTATGACATGGAAGGCATTTTATTAAAAATGTTGATAGTTCGCGCAGTCTCAATTAGAGCACCTGTGTCCACTTATTTGTGCACTATACGTCCTACGTAGTTTTATAAGCTACTTAATAATGCAAAATAGCGTGCTTTAATCGATAATGGCGTCATGTTCCAGGTTACATCATGCAGACACCTTCGCACAAACGGATTGACATTTTCTACTCGCTGGTTGGTGTAGCCTTGTTCGTCGCTAGCGGTGCTTTGATTATTGACAAGTAAGCGCACAAACATTTTATGTTAATTATAATTTATTATTTTGGAAAGGAGCTCGTGGCTAAGCACTAACAGCCGCTCAAGTCGATCCATCAGGTTAAGCTACGCTTGCTGGGGTTGGCCGTGGATGGTTGACCATCTTTAAATAAGGAGACTCCTTCGTGACTTGGAAAGTACGTTAAAAATTGGTCCCGGCTGTCATTTGTGCATCTTTGACAGTCGTTACGGGTCGTCAGAAGCCCGAAAATCTGACAGCCAGTCTTACCAAGGGGTATCGTATTGTCCAGCTACTGGGTTGTGGAGGTTAGATAGGCAGTCACTCCATGTAAAATACTGGTATTCAGCTGCATCCAGTTAGACTGGAAGCCGACCCCAACATACTTGGGAAAAGGCTAGGCGGATGATGGGAATTTATTATTTTAATAATAGACGGGGAGCACCTGATTATCTAAAATCCCTTACAATACCAGTCGGTTTCCGTAGATAATTAGACCATCAAGACATGTTTTCGCTTTCTTATCCATACCAATCTATCTTTCAGATGGCAACACGCGGGCAAAAGTGAATTCAGGGACAAGAACTTGGCGAAAGCTTCCCTGGCCATCATCAACGGAGCTGTTCTTCTCGTAGACGCCGTTCTTACGCAGCGCGGCGGCTAAAACACGTACTAACTATTAGGTGTGGCCACACCAAGCTGTGCCTAAATCTCTACATTTTGTAATACTTTTGAGTCATATTAAATATGATGAGATATTATTGTCAAGATATTTTGTTTCATACAAGCACAATTTAAAAGTGTAATGTCAATGTGTGAATGCATGTGACATCTCTGAAGAGAATTTTCCCCCAATTGATTGTAGCGGATATTACATGGATATTAAATAGTATAAAGCTCCCATGTATACTTAGATACTTCATACATTACCTCGACCTGAAACAACCAGTCTTTGTAACCCGTCGTCCGTGGCCATGCCAGTTATATTTTTAACGATTCTATGCGGTGGTTCAATATTAAAACAGTTTCTACTGAATAAGCCCGAAAAATGCATCGTGAAACTTGCATTAAATATCAATATTGACCCTTAACTGATTAATTAAGTAAATTATTTTTAGGATTTAATCTTACATTATTTGTACCTCTATAGATTTAAAAGTACATAAACATTGAAATTATTTTATTAGAAACATAACTACAAATTATATGAGCTATGTAACAGTAATGTTATTAGAGGAAGTCTTTGTTTGGATCTGGCTTATTTGATAATGATAAATACAGTGAATTGTTAGTGCCTTTCAAGCTTGATGGAATAAATTATGAATAATTTGAGCATTTTTAATACTATATGTTGAATCGAGATCTTTGAATTGGGTTTCGAATAATTAACCGCTGTGGGTGAATGAGCTAGTCTGCTTGCAAATCCGATTGTTTATTTGAACATGTTTAAGCATCGTTACTGTAACACAGTTTAGCTGATAAAACTTGTTATTTACTTTATATTTAAATATTATACTATCATCTTACTTTTAGATAAAAATGTAAAATACAAAATTTATTATGTAGACGACCGCAAATTGAATGAAAGAAGATGACTAATAATATTTTTTGAACTGTCTAATACATTTTAAATATTACACGCACATTTGCATTTTTATATGATATTGTATACATTGTAAAGTTTTTGTTTCTACAATAAATCAGTTTAAAACAACATGGGCTTTGACTTCAGTATCTTTTCTAACGTATTTCTTGTTTGAAGGTTTTTTAGTGTATAATGAAAGTATAGTTAATCTATTAAAGCTGAAAAACTTACTAGAAAGTGTACATTGAGAAAAAAAACACCCTATGATTACCGACTTCCTTCGAGTTACAGTTGTTGGCCTGTTTGCTCACAAATAAAAACTGTTTGTTTTACTTTGGATATAATGGATTCTATATTTACCAATGACACTAGTAAAAGCATAAACAAAACTAGAATATCAAATACATAGCTTTTATTTATGAATCTAATAATTATGAAGGTGACAATAAAAATTATATGCTTTTAAGTCGTGATATGACACGCTATAATAATCGCTTCTAACATTTCAAGAAAAGGGTTAGTTGCTAACTTGCTGTTGTCTGTGCTGTAGTAACCAGTAGTCCATGTTAAAATTTTAGCTGTGAATCATGATACGGATTTTAAAAATGTCATCTCTTCTGTTGTTAATGTTTGATAATTGCTATGCAACAACAAAGCTCATCAAAACAGCAGTGAATATCTCAAGCACTTACTACAATAACCACTTCACAACCACAGTTATTTGGAAACTAAATGACTCGGAATATGTGGATGAATATTTGAAGAGCTATCCTGGATCAGTCGTCCTCAGTCCCTGGTCTACATATAATGATACTAAAATTCGTGATATTAATGAAACAGTTGGATTTAAACAAACAATCTACTTTGCAAATAAGTTACACGATTATGAGATTATCATGATGCTTATAAACGAAGTGATAAGATTCCCCATTCGTTTCATCCTTGTGTTGGAAAATGCTGTTAAGACGACTGCTGAGCTATCTGCCTTCATTGAAGTGACTTCAAAGAATGATCAGGCTGACCTAATCCTAATAAGTGCTTATGACACCGGTGAAGTAACGCTGTCGACGTTCTTTCCATACAGTGACGGATGTTGCGGGAATTATACTCCTATCTTTCTGAAGTATGGCGATAATATGTTTCCTAAAAAGTTCAGCAACTTCTACCAGTGTCCGATTAGAACGGCTTTGTTGGAATATTTTCCCTTCGTTACGGTACATGTGGAGAACGGTACAATTACTTCTGTTGGTGGTTACGATGGCAAAGTACTTACGATTATACTGAATAAATTAAATGCCTCTTTAGAAGTTACCTCTGCTTATAATAATAGTGTATTTGGATCATACGTAAATGGAACTGCAACGGGATCTATTGGTGATCTGGCTACTGAAAAAGCTGATATACTTATTCCTGCCGATATCCTTACAGAAAAACGCTATACCGTCACTTTGCCATCTCATACCTATCACACAGTAGATATCCGATGGGTTGGACGCAAGCAACGCGAAGTTTCTGATTGGCTAAAATTCATTGTGCCAGATAAAACAAACTTTACTTATTTACACGGATTGGTATATATTTCATTTCTCATTTCAGCTTTATTAGTAAGAAAATGTAAGCTGGATGCAAAGAATGCCACTAACCGTATACTCTATCAATCATTTATCATCTTATTGGGTCAGTCAGCTAAATTTGTTACTAAGTCATGGCTGCTTAATTTTCTTTTTGTTCTTTGGATTTGGTTTTGTTTCTTTTTTCGGATCGATTTTCAAGCAGACCTGGTCGATGCCTTGCAGACCTTAGACTTAGAACCACCATTTGAGTCTGTTGAAGACGCAGTAACAAAAGTGGATGGTTATGGTGGAGTTGAAGTAGTAGTTGAATATTATAAAGATACCCCTTTGGAACGTAATTACAAAGTAATACCAATGAACGAGTTAAGAAAATATATTCTACGCATTTTTGAAGGGGAAAATTTTCTTCTAGCTACAGATGTCGCACTGGTTCGATCCCTGGATTCGTATATTCAAATTTTAGAGAAACGTATAAGTGCAACTGGTGCTAGTTTCTACATGCGCCCTGGATGGCCGGCGGCAAAAGACGTAGATGATGTTATTTTTAGTCTAGTTGAAGCTGGATTTATTGAAAACCTTTTAAACGATGATAATAACCAAAGATGGATTCTAAACAGAAAATTTGAGAATGATGCATTATATCCAGCGGGTATAAGTATGTCAAAGATAAGCACTTTATTTTACGCTTTGGCCCTTATGTGGGTGATATGTTTCATTATATTGCTTACAGAGATCAAGCGGCACAAGAATATGTTGAAAAAATCGAGGTTCCAACAATAAAATACTCTATTATAGTACTGTAAATGCACGTTTTTGTTTTGTCTTCGGTAGAGTTGCAATTTTGAACCAATAAACAATTTCATTGATCATCTAAGTGGTGTTATTATTTGGCCAGATGCTAATGATTACCGAAATAACTTAGCACTAGGTTGTATTCCCGTTTGAGGGAAATGAACAATTAATGTGATGTGTTAGCCAGCGCGGTGATCTGATTGTATCTGCTTAATTATTCCACGTTACAGAAAATAGAGGTATCGAATTATCACATAACATTGTGGGTGTTAATTATGCTATTTTAAGATTATGGATTCAGCCGATACATTTCCTGAAAATAGCAAGTTAATGTGTGTTAAATCTTTCAAAAGATCCATCTAATTAATTAAAATTGTATGTACAATATATCATCTAACAATAAAACTAAATATAATAACAACTTATACATAGGTATCATCCGCATGGCTGTCGACCGGAAACGTGCCCAGAAGACTGGCAGCATTGCCACGTTGAATGACAATGCTAATTCTTTGGCCAAAGAACAATCCAGCCCTCTGGTCACGTGAAGTGTCGACCAATCGGCAAGAAATTTCCTTAAAAAGGAGTTGCGCACTCGGCCCCATCACCCTAGAGTTTCGACCCCAAACATTTAATAACTAAACTTCAGTTGAAACTATTCTGAATTATTCGACATTTCCCTTTACCTACATCTAAACAATTGCATTTCCCAAAAACGTTAGTAATTTTGTCTTGAGCATCATCCTCGTCTACAAACAACTAATTTTATGTAAAAATAACAAACATAATGGCAACGTATGACATACTATTGTCTTTGTAGTGCACTGTTTTGGGCCATTCTCAAATATTCAGAACGCGCCACAGCCGGCGAGCGGGCCTCCAGCAAATGAACCTGATTCTATTTCGGCTACATTCTGACAACTATATAATTAATTCATTATATTAAGTATTTTATCCGGGCCCTCAGCCCTGCTTTTATAGATAGATAATGAATAAAGTGGACGATTCTTGGGTGATTAATATTCAAGTGATAGAGAAATCGTATAGTTTACCAAGTTTAGTTATAATTTAGATTGACAACTGACACTTTTTCTAGAAGCCTTTTCCAAAATCAAGAAAATCATATCCGCACCCTCACTGCCCAGCCGTTGTTAGTGAGTGACTCTGCGGAAGAGTGATAACTTTGCTTCTTGTCACTGTTGCTGAAGTTGCAATAAATCAAATCACACAAATATAGACAATATTACAAGAACATAGCAACTTTGTTACCATTACACTTATACGAACGTCGTCTCGCAAGCAGTATGGTAAGCGAGATTGTCTGAAAGGGTTACCGCTGCCCCGGAACATAAATGTCTAAGGAAGAAACATGGATGGGTTTTAGTCAGTAAGAGTCTGACACTTCCTTCCACTCCACCCAGAGCGGGAGGAGTCATTTGATGATTTCCCAGCCTCCAAAAAAAAGCAGTAACAGTATTAGCTTACCGTTACTGCTATTATAGCTTTAAAACATATTTATTTTCTGTTTTTAATTACTTACGATCCATATCAATATACAATCACCGCACAAAAGCTAAAAGCTTTCTAACCAAAATAGACTCGGCTATTTCTAATAAGTTTTACTGCCTTTAGGAAACAGTAACTCGTATTAATACTTCTAGCATAAGGAAGCCAGCCGTGTACTCTAAAATAATTATCGAAATTGTATCAGAAACTGAGGTGGAAATTGGCAAACAGTGTGGGCAAGTACCGATTCCATTTGCCAATGAAATGCAAACATAGGTAGCCCACATTTGATCAAACCAATCCGAACTTGCCCTCAGTACCGTGCATAATTTAATTGCATCATGAATATCTTCGGCTGAGAACTACTGCCTTCTGCAAGTACTTGGGAATTTGGATTGAATATATATATTTCTAAGTACGAAGTGGAGACGAGAATGTTATTGTTGGGCATCCATATTTCAAGCACATTTTTATCTTCAATAACAAAAGGTGGGAAGTAAGGTGTTCGCTGTAAAATTTGAGTTCGTTCGAAGTATAGATTTGACTGGCATGTACATAGTTTCTGGCATATTAATATTCAAAATTTTAATATGCAAAAATAATATTTTATGCAGATGGGCGACACGATTTTATTTATCCTCTTTGAATCGAACGGTACTTTTTAACCGACTTCGAAAAAGGAGGTCCGTCAATTTCTCCGACATTTGTGAACCGATTTTAAAAAGTCTTTTTTTGGTTGTAAGGGTATACTTTCAAGGTAGTCCCATTGCCACCAAGTCAGAATCTGATGACGGGATCCCCTAAAACATTGATAGGATTTTCAACGATTTCTTCGTCAACTGTAGACCGATTTAGTAAAATCTTTTTCATTTGGTAGAAAAAGCTTTCGAGGAACCACCATTTAAATTTTACTAATTTCGCTTCAATTAATTAATCCACTTCAGGTCACTGTTGTTTACATAGCAAGTTTAGTAGTGGATATGATTTGGTGTAGGGACTATGGGGTAGGTAGGTACACTAAAATGAAAAAAAAAAAAATAATGACAAATAAAGCTAGCTGCTTCATTATGTAACATTAACAAAATTTCAAATGGGTTTGGTATCAAGCTTTATAGTAAAGCCACTGTCTGCGGAACTAATTGGACTGAAATACTTATACATATATTAAACTCACCGCCACCTCTTAGCTTCCAGGCTTATGAAAACACCTCTCCCGCCCGGCCCTGGTGCAAGCCATGGTCCGGGGCGAGAGGGAGTGGGAGGCAGTCACCTCCTTCTGCGAAAAAGTTATGCTCGCGAAGGAGGTGGCGGGATGGGAGAGAGAAAGGTCCTCCCGTCCCAGCCGCCGCAGGAGACGCCCCGGGCGTCGGGAGCCACGTGACGACTCCCGGCCACCGTAGGCGCGGGCCTGCGGGCGGTGAGTAATGGGTGACTCACCGTCCGATCAGCACCAGACCCGTGCCGGACGGCGCGTATATGTTCCACGCGCGCCTCAAAGAGATGTCAGCATATGAAGAGGCCCCCCAGGGCCAAGCCTGCCGGGTAAGCGGGATTGTCCGAAAGGGTTACCGCTACCCCGGAACATAAAGGGCTACGGAAGCAGCATGGATGGGTTTTAGTCAGTAAGAGCCTGACACTCCCTTCCGCTCCACCCAGAGCGGGAGCAGTCATTGGATGATTTCCCAGCCTTAAAAAAAGGCGAAAACGAATTATCATAATATTTTCAAGCTTTAATATTATTATTTTAAGCATTACCAATTTGAGTGTCTTCGTCTCTAACAGTTTATTTAATTGTTTTACATACTCGTGGTTCTAGTGAATCGGTGAAGGAAAACATCGTGAGGAAACCAGCATTTCTGAGAGATATTACTCAAGAGCATGTGAAGCTAAGTCAGAGGTCGGGCAGCATAAAAACTCTGACACTAGGTTACGACTTACTGACTTACTTATGACGTAATGACCAAACATACGAAAAGAAGAAGAAGAGTCCATCTCAGCAACATATATTTCCTCGCGCATTTTTAACATCATTTATTTTTATTTGTTACATTTTAATAATTTATTATCCAGGAGCAACAATATCTCGCAATAACAGGAATAAAGGTAGGTATTGTCAAAAACAATTGAGTGCTCGATATTTACTTTACGGGGCATCACTACATAGTATACAACGAAGTCGCTTTCTCTGTCCGTATATCCCTATGTATGTTAAATCTTTAAAACTACGCAACGGATTTTGATGCGTTTTTTTTAATAGATAGAGTGATTCAAGTGGAAGGTTTATATGTTTGATAACATGCAATTTCCGTCATCCACGCGGGCGAAGCCGCGGGCAGAAGCTAGTAACTATATGAAATAGCTAAAAACCATATTTAATTTAAGACACTTACTGACATCATCGCGCATCCCAGTCCCAAGACGTCACTTTTAAACTATTCTAATTATGTATTTTATAGCTCGAATGCAGCCAGTCATAACTAATCAGCCAGATACAACATAAGGTTGCACCTAGGGTCTACAGTATCAACTAACACAATATATAATATGTTCAATGTTCATTAGAGTTCCATTCTTATTTATTTTATGTTGTCATGTTTATAACAGTTTTAGTCTATGTTTTCAGATACATTCGATGATGTAGCTTTCTTCGCTGTTTTCATTCATATTACCATTCTTATTTAAGTGTGACTGCAAAGCAGAAAATATCAAGTTTACATTTTGACCAAGAAAATCTATGTAAATGTATATCCATATTGTTACCGATTTATATGCGACGGCATATATTATCTCCATCTCGAGAATTCTGTATCTATGTATTTATTTGGTTATAGATACGTTGTTCTGGATAGATGTACATAATTTGTCCATATAGATATTTTTATTCAAACGCGTCAACTTTTGAAGAGTGGAATATTTTTGGAAAAATGTCTTTAGCATAAAATGCTTTTGTTCGTACTTTAAAAGATTTCTTGCGTCATTACTAATGGACTACCCATTAGTAATGACGCAAGAAATCTTTGTAATGTTAGATTGTCATGAAATATAACCCTAATAAAGTGGACATAATTTTTTAATCTTTACAAACTTCGACATGTTGTTAGCCTGCATCATATAATTATAAAAGTAGAAGCTTGTCAAACCTTACAAAGCTTACCAAAAAAGGCTTTTCTCTTCCTCTCGAACTAATTAAAATGGACATTCACAACGATAATCCTAAAGCGTACCTTAATCCGAACCCATTTGTCATAAATATTTTAATCATAAAAGCTAGTTTGACAAATACGTGCTCTAATTTGGAATATGCTCAAAGAATAATGCATGCGCTCGTTTGGTCCGACACTCATCCGTTTGCCGGCTATCTGCAACGGGCCCGATAACCATAAATTGCCGGCCGGCGCTACCGGACCGGGAAACTTTTGTCCCCTACCGATTTTTGTGCTCAATGATACATCATTATCTTTATAGCTCATAATTTTTTATGAATAATGGCATCGAACAAATCGATTTTTTAAACGTGGAATGCTTTTATGGTTCACTTTTCAGGGCGCCAACACGTAGACTAGTCTATAGGAAGGAGTATCTAACCATCCTAAAATTTAAAATTGAAACTTAAGTATGTTGGTTAGTTATGTGTTAGGATCGTAGAGCATATTATTATATTTGACATCTGAATTCGAACTACGAAAACCTCTCTATGTTATATCCACAATTTGAGGTTTGCAATAACAATACCCATAATATCGATCAGGGGTCTACATTTCCATGTAAATGAATTTTGAACCGTGCGTGTTATCACTGCTACATATCTTTAATAACCGTAAATCAACAAATCGAACCGGCCAATTATTATTTATGGCATAGAAAAAAGCCAATGGCATTTCGGTTCCGATTGTGGAGCAATCTAAGCATACCTAAACACAGTTGACAGATATTTTACTGGAAAGTCTTAGCACCATTACTGGATACCTACTTATTACGGTAGACTTTTCGTTCCGAGGAGGTCGTAAGTGCATAGCAAAAGCAGGTACTAACCAAAGCGATTATCGCGTGAACACGCAGTTCACGTTCGTTTTGTTCGACATAGGGAACTTTGTGATTTTCCGACCAATTTACTGTCATAAGAACCGAACGCGATGATAGCACATTCGCGCGACCGTTCGCTTTGGTTAGGTTAGGGCAAGAAGTCATGGCCGCCTCAAAAACCCAGATACAGTTTTGACCGGGATAGTTGCAGTTTTGTGGTTGTCGGGATTCTGGCTTAAAAATACCGCACCGCAACTGAATTTCCAATGCATAGTTCGCAACACAAGTTAATTTCAATAGTGGCTGACCTATGCTCTACATAAATCATCCTCTGGCCATCTTGTATAACAGCGCCCGCTACCGATATTCCAAAAGTTCTTTTACCTTGCTTTGGTCACAACACAGTAAAAACTTTAAATCATAACTCAAATACTATAAAGGCAGAAGCAGAAGAGTTTTACTGCCATTTTCCATTAAATAAAACGAGAATGCAATAAAACGGTTTAGTTGTAAAATCTTAAGTCGTTTATTTAATAAGGAAGTCAGTCAATGGGTGCTTTTGTTCCTATTACTAAGCTCGCAAAAGGAACTTTACCTGAGAAATTGCTTCAAGCACAAATTCCGATTCTTAAGAATTTGCTAATACAATTAGTTTAATACGTAAACAGATTTCAGACAGGCCAACCAATCGCATTGGTAGTGTGAGTACTGTTGTGTGAATATTTAAGGAATGGAAAAATATTTATTGATAGCCACCATATATAATAAGGTGTTAAAAAAATAACTCTAATGAACCCTGAAATCGCGAAACAAAATTGAGTTGTTCCATACATTCACTCATCCCATAGTAAAAGTTGTTAGTGACGATGAGTACAATGCTCCCACGATATTCTTGGAGTAAATTTTTTAACACCTTATGTACAAGTTCTCATAACAATGAATTACCTAATTATTTTGGCTACATAGAACGTTCGATGTTTGACGACCAATCACATTCGGTCATATGTTGACACGGCATTCTTGCCTCGGTGCATGTCTCCAGCCAGTTCCCCTTTGATATATTTACTCTTTGGAGTTCCTTATTGATGTATACGTAGAACTTCGGACTGGTGATAGGTAAACATTGTTTTTAACTTTCCAGTTTCAAGAATTAAGGCCCCTGCAGACCGGCGCGACGCGACTCTGCAGATGAACAATTTCTATGAAAAGTTCACGGAAATTGTTCTACAAAACTCGCGTCACGGCATCGTGTCGCGCCTGTCTGCCATTATGATTTTTAACTTTTACTGCCATTTAATGTCGATATTCCTAAGAAGGTGGCTGGATCAGACTTGATGCGAATGGCGGAGGAGTGACAGTTGGTGGGTTGACAGTTGTGGCGCAGCCCGGCCAGAGGCCTATGTCCAGCTGTAGACTGAGTTGAATATTGATATCAATGCATTTCACTTGATAATCGTACTAAACCAAGTAGGAACGCGACGTGGGTAATCTCTCTCTTGAATCAAATTCTTTTAAAGTGTTTTTCTTCCAGAAACCAATATTACTAATAACTCTAATGAACCCTGAAAGCCCTGAGCCGAAGAGTTTGTTTGAACGCGCTAATCTCTAGAACGACGTGATTGCCCAATAATTGAAGAAGGCTATAAGCTATTTAACATCTCGCTTACCCTTAGCAACGCCAAGAAGTAATACCTATTATTTATTTTATTTTATTACGGCTTACGGCTATCAATATAGAAGTAATAGTGAGGTAATTCACGACACGCCCGGCACAAGCCTTTACATTAGTGGAAAATTAAGCAATACGACGAGTGGGCTGAAGGAATAAGGAAATTTCACGCGGTTGAAGTAAGTCGTGGGCAGTAGTTGGTACAGTATATTTCCTGGAGTGTGTGGTTTCTTGGAGTGAGTTGTGTGGAAAATCAGGTACTTACTGCTTTACTTCTCCCATTTTTTTCCAAACACTTGTAAAGAAATTTGTTTTAATACCTACTGCAAACTGTTTATGCTCCTCTCCAACTGTTGTCACAGCTTCTTGAAAATTATACCGATAGGCGTTTCAAAACAGATATTTAATAAACGTCCGCAACCTTATTATACGCGCAAACCTCACGCTTTGTACTCAACAAAGCCATCAACACACTGACAGCCTTCTTTAAAAAATAACAAATCCTCTTTATCCCGACCAATGACAAACCGCTGTACATGTCATTTCCAGCTCATGGCTCATTTGTAATAGCTAGGAACACAACGCCAACAATAGGTCCTCGTAGTGCTCGGTGACGTCAATGCACACGATGTTGTTGTTGTCCAAGTGAATTGTTGTGCCGGCGACTCCTGTGCGGGCATTCGCGATAAATCGTGGAGAAACAATAGCGCAGTAGGTGCCTAACGTCGAAGCATCGGACACGCATAAATCAGTCGATTTAGTAACGTGGCCCATGTTGTATGGACAAGCCTCACAGCTGTAATGAAAGCGTGTCGTTGTGTGTACTATTTCTTCTTGTATAAATCTGAGTTTCTTGGTTTGGTGGAAATAATTGGACTTTTATTCAAAAATCATTCTTATACCAAGTGTGATTAGGTTCTTGAACTTTTGGAACCTAAAGTTTGTTGTCCTCTGAGCCATGATTTATTATCGTCATTGACGGCTGAAGCTTAAGCTTCAGTGAGAGTGTTTAAGCTTCAGAGTTGAGTGTACGTAATAATAATATATTAAGAAAACTTATCCTTATTTATCATGTCTTCTTCTTCCAGCCATCTCTATTAATAGCCATCATTTCAATAATCACCACCCTTTTAAATATTTTATTCACAAAATCCATCAATTGTTTCATTGTTCTTACTTTGTGTTATTACCATACACCTTAATGCTTAACACATTCATTAAAGATCTCCAAGATCCCCCACTCCCCAGTCCAGTATGTAAGATACTCTATAATTACTAATGCTAACTACTGATAGGTACGTGTGATAGGAACTAACAACATCAGATGCAAGCTTTGTCCTCAGTTAAACAGTTCGACAGGTTATCGACTAGTAACACAGAGTAACTACCGGGTATCGCCCACAGTGCATGTTACAGAAAGCCCGAACATTCTGCAAACAACTGAACTTCGTGTGGATAGTTCAATGTTATTGTGAATTAAATGTTGTGTTAATCAAATCAGTGCATCAGTTGCTGTTGTCAGGCTTTGGGTTGTACTTCCTCATGTCAACAATGTTTGATTTGGCAAACCAAAATATAGGTACGGTAAATGTTTTTTCAAATAAATATGCCACTGACTCGAACTAAGTACTACAGACAGCCTCAAAAAGATGCAAATATTGACGCAAGAATTTATCTGCATTTACCTGCATACTTAATAAATCATATAATATCATATAGGGCTGATGAAACCAGCCACTTTAATAGTTCTGAACAACCCTATACTAAATTATGAATAAAAACTACAAAGGCTATGTTGTTCTAAATTTAAAACATGATCTTAACCTCGTTTTTCTTCAAATCATGTCACAAAATGCGATTCAATTATTTGCAGCTGCGTCTACGCTTATTTTAATTAAGAAAAAACAAACGTCCAGAGTTCTAGCCATTAAGTTCTTAACAGAGATGTCGGGATTGAAAGCAACGGGACAATTCAAAATTAATTATATGAAATGTTCAGCAATGCTTTCAACACAATTTTAATTCATTGTTCTCGAGTAATTTGAAAGCTCATTATGTAGATGAATATTAATTATTAAAAATACCTCTTCGTAGTCGAGCGGTCGAGGTCTTTACTTTTAAAAGTCACGGGATATTTCAAGTTGTAGGCAAAGTGTCGACAACTGTAGTCGAATTTCACGATAATTCCCTACCCCCGTTGATGGCGCCTTTCAATTATGAAAATATTCCTTTAATAAAGCTGTGTCGCGTAAAGAAATTTGTCGAGACGATAATGTTTGTTCTTAATTAGAAAATCAGATTTATTTCTCACAGAAAGGGTTTATTACAACAAGCCGACAAAGGAAAGCCGTTATTAAAACTTGCTTGTTCTAACAAAGATTTTGCTAAGTATTTGTTCAGAATCTATATAATATAATTATGCATTTTCCTGTACAGCCGATGGTTTTGCGAAAGCTGTAGATAGGTAATGTTGTTAGAGATTAGGATTTTTTAAAGACCCCCAAGTAAAAGAAAAAATAATATAATTGTCAAAGGACAATAAAAACAGACATCACTGTTTCGTTCAATTATCTGATCTTGAAGGCGATATTTTCATTATTAGTAACATTCCTTTTTTTGACTGCCTCGGTGGTGCTAGTCGCTGGTGCTATTGCTGAGCATGAGGTCCTGGGTTCGAGTCCGGGCTCAGACAAGTTGTTCGGGTTTTTCCATCTGGAATGGTGTACTATAGGTACACCACTACCCTACCCTTAGAGGATTACAGGCGTGATGTCATGTTACGCTGTTTTCTATGAATTGATTGAATTCATAGAAAAGTAAGTATTTTAACGAATTGATTATAATATGGGAGGTAGACATTGTTACCGCCAGTACAAACTGAATGAGGCGTGCACAGGAACGTGGGGCCATAAGAGGGGCCAGCGGACAATAGATCGGGGACTCCATCGTCTACGCTGTACGGTCCCTAGAGATGTCACGGTGCACCTGGACATCGCTGAACGAGGAGGGAGCCCGGAGACGCGTAAAGAATAGGGAGCACAAAAGTGGGCCACGTTGGATGGGTCGCGAATATCAAGTGTAGCAGTTCTTGCGATCTACTCATCAAGACGAAAATAATGTGCACAGTTTTTAGCGGGTGCAATTCTCACGTAACCACCGGAATGCGTTAGGCATTTTCTTCACTCGATAAAAAAAAAGAAAAGCCATAAAAGAGAGCCATATAGCAGTGGGCGAAGTCAGGCTGTGACTTATATCAAACATAGCTCTTCTCTGCTCACCGGATTTTTGAACAGATATTCTGTTCAAAAATCCGGACTGAAACGGTCTGAAATGATGTGTATCCGGAAGCTGTAAACTCTAACGGAAGTATAAAGCTGTGTAGTCATTATTCATTTTATGATGGTCTAAGTGAATTGAGTTTTAAACGTTCAGAAAAATCAATTTAATATGCGGCTTTAGTTTGAGTCCAAACGTGTGACATATACGCAATGGCGATACTTTTTTTATTTACGATGTCAATATTTTAAATCCAATAAACAGAGATATTTAGATTGTTCTGCATTTTGACAGATTTATGTTGCATTTCTGTTCCAACTACAAAGTAATGTAGGTGAGTGTTATTCCATTTTTTCCACAAAATTAAAATCTACATATATAACATCATGCCTTGTTTCTCTCAGGGGTTAGGCAGAGGTGTACGAGGAGTGAGCCTATTGTCATCAACAAGACACAAATCCAGACTTCGGGTTGCTACTAAGAAAAATCCAATAACACTTTCCCCGACCTGGGAATTGAACCCAACACCTTATGCTCAAGCAGTAATGCTTGCGACCACTAGACCAATGAAGGAGTCACAATGTCACAACCAGAATGTACAAACCACCGCCGAGTTGCGCCAAAGCTGGGTCTCAAACCATTCTATGTAAATGTTTTGATAACTTCCCTTTCTTTTATTATTCCTACCTATTACTATGAGTTCCATATAAAAATTAAATACTCAACTTCAGCGCAGGATCCGAAAACGAGCTGATAATGATTTAGATCATACTTTGGAATTTAAAAACAAAAGAGCCACAAAACTCATCACGCATTACGATACAATGATGAAGAGATCCACATTTAAAGACACTCGACGCAGATATTTAATAAACAACAAACAGCCATAAAGTCGTAAAACGTTGTATCAAATATCCGTACTATTCATATTCCAGTTTTTATGGGGGACGGACGTATCTGTGTTTCCAGTTTTATGTGATCTTTATGAGAAGGCGACGGGCACGCTGACCCGACATTTTCTTTTATATTTTACATGTTTATAATTTGGTTTTGTTTTGTCGGTCCGAGGTTAGGAAGCTCCGTGCCTTTTGCAACTATGTTCGAGAATAGTTTTGCTTGTTGATTCTTGCCTAATACTTTCAATTATTTTATACAAATAACCTTATTTGTATATCCATCGTTATCGTTGCGGGTACGTATTACAATACCGAATATTAAAATACCTATGGACAAAATCCCGAAAAATTAAAGTTTTAAATCCCGAAAATTCATTTACCCGAAAAGTTAAAACCCCGAAGATCCATATCCCGAAGTTCAAAATCCCTAAAATCTAAATACCTAAGTAACTAACGCCTACCTAAGGCGTAGTCGACGGAGCCCCGCTTCGCGAGCTCCTACTTCTGGGAAGTTTAAAAAAAATAACCACGAACCAAACCTGTCCGAATCAAGGCGCCCCAAGTCTCCAGCCCATCGCTTCCGATGTAGATTCATTAATTTGAAATTATAAACAGCAGTTTGAATCATGTAACCTTTTAATTTATAAACAATCAACAGAAACATACATTCAAGCATCACATTTTGCTATACAACACATTTTTACATAAATTTTTAGGTACGTCTTTGGCAAGTCGACTCCTTGAACCCCGATATATGTAACAGTCACACCCCATAAACACTAATTTACACTAAAACCACGAATAAAATAAATATAGGTGTTTTCATCTTAACTCTCAGTATTAACGTAGCTATCGGATTCAAATTAACTAATAGTCTACTTAATCAAAGTAAAAGCAACGCGGTAAGTAGAAGCTACGTAGGATTTCATATTTTCGCTACTGAAAATAGTTAGTACCTACGTAGTTATATTTTATAGCTAAATGAAATGATAACCATTCAGTGTTATGAGACATGAGATCAGCTACGAGAAATATGTTAGTTAGAAACTTAAAGTAGTACAAATAGAAAAGCATGTATATACGATTGCATTGAAATATAGCCTCAAATATAAAAACTTAACAAAATAGAATCAGACGATGTCTGTGTTTATCACACGGAGCTTATTTATGATATGTCTCTTCTTGAGCCTTTAGCTATGGTAACAGAATTCACAACAAAAAGTAATAGTGTAGCAGATGATTATAAAACTAAACTTACAAATAAACTGCATTTTACTAATAGTATGTACATACAGTAACATTGCACACCATTTGCCTCCTACATAAGTCTCGCCTGAGCTCAGAAATACTCATAATTATTATTATCCAAAATATACAGAAAGAACAAATAAAATGTTATATCTACGTACACTAATTCTTCAATACTGTTAATTTTTAAACCATAAAACCGTTCACCGCCGATGTAGTAAGCAAAATGAATTTACAATTCCTCTATATATTTGGCATACAATGGCTTATCAAAATCCAGTGGAATGGTTCTAAAATATATTCTGTATATCTCAAAAGTTCATTTGGACAATCTTTGGCACTAAAATCTTACGTCTAATACAAGTCTTGTAGACAGAACCAAAGACAAGGATGATAACGATACATTTTGCATTGATTACAACTTCTCTTATATCTAAGTTTGTCTTAAGTCACGGATTATGAGAGAGTTCGACTAGCAAGTCATTTTCACTGATTGCACCATCCCTTTAGTAGTCCGTACAATCATATATCACATAGACACTTCAACTCATGAGACCGTTCCTATGAGTCCCGTAGCATTTAATAAGTATTGTGAGCGGTCATACGAAATCGTTCACCTCATTCTGTAGGGGCGTGTCGATCTTGTCGATGCACTTCCGGACGGCGTCGAGGATGATGACGATGCGCCGGTCGAGGGCGGCGAGGTGCGGCTCCCACAGCACCGGGTCCACCGGGTCCTTCTTCAATGAATCACGGAGGACTTTTGATAGTGACACACCGTTGTGGAATCTGCACAAATGAAAACGTGAAATCCGTGGTTGGATAATAATATTGGGGCACAAATGAGTATCTCCACTTAAATTTTAAAGATGGATACGTCTAAACATGCAAACAAAAAGGATATTAAAATACTAACACAGATATTTTACTGGTTTAGTAACAGTATCTTAACTTACTTCAATAAAGCAGAGAGGGTGGTATGCCTCACGAGGCAGCACTGCAGCAGCGGTGCCAAGATGCTCAGTTCATCGTGGAATGCCTTGCCGAACGCACGCCCTTGATCCAGATGAAGTGTGAACGTCTCGTTCCCGAACATTCTGCATTAACAACACTCGTTGAAACAATCTTAATTTGGCTATGTCCTTACAAAACTTGAAATTCTGCATTACAATGACACCGCATATCTTGACTATAAATAGTTATTTTACTTCCGTTATGAACGGAATTGGGCTGCAATGATTTAAGGAAACGGCCTTCTCGTTCGACTTTCCGGTTCGGCCCGTAATAATGCAGATTTATATGCAATGTAAAGTGTCGCATAACCAATAAAATTGAGAGATCACAAAGATGCCAGGTGTAAGCCTTTCAGTTACAAATACCATAGTCAACTTTAACCTTGGACATTGCAAACACATTCCACGTCTTTCAAAATTCAATTACCATGAAAGTCGTTTAAAAGATTGTTTCCTCACGATAAATGACCGAAATTTAATTTTACAACAAAGTAGATTTTTTTTACGAGAGTTTCTAATGTTATGGATAAAGTGTCATGTAACAACATAACAGATATGAGTAATTACGAAGTATACATACTTAAAGGTTTCATAATGATGTCTGTCCATGTTCCCGGACAGAAAGTCGAAAATGGACATGTCCATCAGGTCGAGCAGTCGACGACCGGAGTCATATGGAGGAGTTGTGCGAATCTAGAAGAAATCAAGTGTATGAATATTTAAGCAAAGTAGCACTGTATCCACAGAAAACTACGTTTTCAATTCGTATCATCTAGATACTGTGAGTTGATATAGATAAGGCCCTATTTCATACATATAATTATACCTGCTGACTGTGGTACAGAACTACGCATAAGGTCCGGTTAAAATGTTTGCCAATAACAGTACCTATTGATACTGTTATTGGCAACCATTAATAATAATAATATATAATATATCCTTGGACATTTCACACAACGCCGTATCGTCCCAAGCTAAGCAACCTAATGCTTTTTTTTTTTTTTTAAGGCTGGGAAATCATCCAATGACTGCTCCCGCTCTGGGTGGAGCGGAAGGGAGTGTCAGACTCTTACTGACTAAAACCCATCCATGTTCCTTCCGTAGCCCTTTATGTTCCGGGGTAGCGGTAACCCTTTCGGACAATCCCGCTTACCCGGCAGGCTTGGCCCTGAGGGGCCCCTTCATAAATGCTTGTGTTATGGTAACGAGATGGCTGATAAACTACTTATATACATTTTTTTTTGTAAATACATACATACTATAGATAGAAAAACACCCAGACCCGTAACAAATACTTGCAGGTCGTACAAATATTTGTTCCGTGCGGGAATCGAACCTGCGACATGCTGCGCAGCAGTCAATCGCTCAACCGCTGCGCCAACCGTGTCAAATTAATATAAGTTATAATCAAAAGTGACTTTTGGAAGAACCCCTGAAGTATTATTCTACTTAACAAATTGAATGTATGAGGGAGGGTTCCTTGATGGTGGAAGTTGATATCTTCCATTTAATATTGTATCGTTATAATCTATCTAAAAGTTCTGATATCTACAAATAAGATTAGCCTGTTAATAATACGATCCTGAAAAACTTACTGTGTCGCAATAATCTGATTGGAGTTCCCACTGCGCTTTTCTTCGCTTATGGTAAGACCTTCTCCATGGATGCCGCCAGACCTGAAGATAGCACACAAAATGAAGCAAAAACAATTGAATTGAATTTAGAAATTAAGTGCAAACAAAAAGTTTAAAGAGTTCACGGTATTTTCGTGTGGCGTATACAGGACAGTATGGTTATCAGGAACCAACCCACTGATTGGCAACTGTATACCGTGGCCTGAATAATCCAATACTTTCTACAATTACAGCGACCCATGAATGATAGCGTATCGGTTGACAATGGTGAACGTAAGATAAAAAGACGTGTTGCGTCGACCCAAGTAACGAGAGACAGGGGAAGATTGCGAAAGAAGAAAGTGATCTCTTTTGAAATGTATGTTTTATGTTCGAGTGTAAGCCGTAAGGCCGTAATAACAGAAGTAGGTACCCAAAACCTTAAGAGACAAGGACCTCACAAGTAGAAATACCTTAAAGCTAATGAAGTGAAGTTAAATACATATCAAGGTTACCTACTCTTTATAATATGTCTACTCTATACACGTCACCGTTCTCAGTGCAGTGGTTGGCTAGTTATTATTAAATTCCTTATAAAGGTTTAAATGGTTTAGCAGAGATTAGACCGAAATGCCACGGAACTATTATTTTTAATTATAATTATTTGGCCATAAACCCTTCCTTTCCGGGCTTTGGGTGAACCTCTGAACGCAACATCCTAAAGTATAGAGGTAACACGAGATTACGATATACCCAAAAAAGAGTTCAATAATAGTTTTCCCTTATTTATTACAATATGTCCGTGAATTTACTTATATTATTTTTAGAATAACTGATGAATAACTATTTAGAATTCTTTTAAAACAGTTGAAGAAAGGTTAAATTGTAATGTAAGCGTAAAACTTTCGATGCTGCTAGAATTCGAATTTCTGATATCACTGATGGAATTTCGAGGAACCTCGCACATCCAATTCAGTGAAAAGACAGTTAATGAGAAACCGGACACGTCAATCGTTTACGTTGAATTATGAACACAGTTCGTAGTTGCTAAGATTTGATCGCCCGTATTTGTACGGCACATACCCGTGCCTTATGTGTGATGCATTACACCGCCGACGCCGACGCACCAATGTACCTACGTGATAATTTGTCCCAACAACCACGCTCAATTTGTTAATCTCCACATAACACGTACCTACCTGGATAATCGTGTCGCAAGAAATTAATTGAAAACCATAAAAACGGTAGACACGATATTTCCGAATAACATTACGGTGCAAAGAGAACCTTCTAATTAGTTTCTTGTAACTACAAAATTCAATTTTCAAGCAAAATACTAACCTTCCGTTCCGCGATATCGGAGGAGGGCAAGAAGGCGGCGAAGCTCCCTTCAAGCATGTCAGGGTTGCCACAAATCGCGTGACCAGTGTCGCAGTAGTATGAACACTTTCCGTGGAAACAGAAGTTATTCGCCGGCGAAACGAAGAACGTCTTAAGGATGTCACCTTCAGTCACATCGTAGATCTCTGTCGTCATGTTGAGCACTCGGCCCACGACCGGCATCGCGCGACGGAAACCGAGTATCCTGGATAACACATGATTCGGATTAGCGTCACCTCTATTCGAGTACATTGTGGCGAGCAAATAGGGATATTGTGTCCGATAGATGACCGGGTCAACTCTTGACTTAAAAAATCGAAAAGTTAAAACAATAAAAGGCTGCTTCTGAGATCTCTCTTCATTTTAAGAAAGTTGTCTTTGTATCAAACGACATAAATGGTCAGGAATCTTATTTACAGACCTGCATAATTTAAGTCAAAAGATTGCGTAAATAATTGCTAATACCACGCTTAATAATGTTGAATTCCACAAGAATGACTCTTGCGGATGAGTCAATAAAAGCGTTGTATGTTGGTCCTATATTAGTAACGTATGACAAGTACAACCCACCTGTCTAGGTGAAACGCGGCTATTTCAGCATAGTGCCGCTCGTAATCAGAAAAATAGAAATGATTCGGTAACGTCTGCACATCTCTAGCAAATCTGTGAACAAAAGCATACGGTAAATTGAAATTCAGTCGTAAAAATATCAAAGGCAAATGTTATTTGTCCAAAACAGCCGATTTATCTTTAATGTTATGCTCGTGTCGAGATATTATAGAGCACGGTTCAAGAGGATGTAAATAGATAAAGCACGAAGCTGGCCCGACTCCCTACTTTACCGGCCATTGATCAGCATCGGGATTAATCAATTTGCAGCATAAGCAGCAGACAAACGACGTTGAAGAGTTTTTTTATCATCCTAATATGATAAATTATTGTTGCGCGATCATGACACCCATTGTTCTAACAATAAGTAAAAAAGTATTTAGGTTAAGGTAAAAATATAGGTATTTATTTTTCCTCTCTTCTAGGTTCGAATGAAAAAACAGAACCCTTATAGGATCACTCATGTGTCTGTCTGTTTGACTGTCCGTCACAGTCAATTTGCCCCGAATCTACTCGACCGATTAAGTTGAAATTTGGTTTATTTAATAATTGATCACTGATAGGGCCAAATAAGAATATGTTTAGTTCTATAATATTAATAGATTACAGAAGGTAAGAGCTACAATAATATGGTTTTAAAATAACATGGTAAATCTCTGAATATTGTGCGTACAAACTTATATCTACAGTACAATGTGTGAACATATTTTCAATTGCAAGTTAAGTTTGTTTTTGAGATAAATTCGTCCTAACTACGTACCTAACCATTCACTGTTCGTAGTCCAACACGGTCTCGGCCAACCCAAGAAATAACATTGAAATCGATCTTAATTCTTAAAAAGCATAAAACACCAAAGTGAAATTTTAACATTATATCACCAAAAATTCTTGGCAGGTACTCATAACGTAAATTGAAACTGACTAATATAAATCCATTAAAGAGAAATATCAAATATCGACTCCCGGAGATAAGGGACCCCTGTCCTTTAAAATAAATTTATAACGTTGAAAAATGTTAAATTACGTACTTAAAATTGAAAAATTACTCATTCGCAGAAACAAATGGAGGTATAATTTCTTTTAGTGTCTAATGAGTCGAATGTGGGTGCTTAATCAATTTCTCGGAAACAAAACGATTAAAGTGGCTCTTAAATCGTGAATCTGGTTAGATAGGAGCAATCCCGGGAATATACTGCACCGAGTGTCTTCCGATTTATTGTCCTCAGTGCGACTCGTAAGTGAGATAGTACAATTTAAAAAGGCTACTAACAAATGGTTTAGATTCTGTGTCCTCTTTACCTATTGGACATGAAATAGCTTACACTAATTTTGAATACTTTTTACTCCCGCTAGTGGATCTAGTATACCGACACAATATATCACTTGTACAGAAGTGGTAGTCAAGGTGATAAAACTAATAGATACTCGTATAGGGAAGGGTTACCACCGACTGTCGCGTAATTTATCGCGCCCTTGTGAATCGTGAAAGATCCACGAGGGCCGCTTGATATGTCGCCGGGGTAACCCCTCGAGTCTATAATTTTCTTAGTAAAGTTATCCAGTCCGCCAGAAAAGTTGAATGTCTGCCTATGTGTTCAAGTATTTCAAGGCGAGAATAATTTATATTGTTTTGTTTTTTTAACGCCTCTGAAATCGAATATTGGTTTCAAGAACGATGTAGTAACAGATGTAAAACTATGTGCATACATAACTCGCTTACCAAGTTACGCTTTATTTTTGACGCCTTCAGTATTATTATCTTTATTTTATATAGATTCCATATTTTAAAAATAAAAGCGAAGTGCTAAGACGTCTGATATTCGATATACAGGCCTGTCGGGAGTTTCGCAAAATTCCCGGGAGTACATTTTTGGGAATGCTCTTTGTATTCTTTGTCACGTCAAAAATTGTATCAGATAGCATTACAGAATATTGAATATGCAATGCGGTACCTATGTAGTTGGGTTTTATACATAAACTATCTGAAATATCGTCATAGAGGCTGCAAAGTTCTTTCCATAAGTTCACTGGAACAGTTAGCTCTAAAAGCTTTCGTAAATATATAAGTAAGTGCGAGGTACTGAATAGAAAACACAATCAACTTTAACAATGGTACGCAAGTAACAGAACTTGGCGAACTCACTACTTCAATAGCACTTGTAGTTGAGAACAGCGTGGGCAAGCCGCTAAGCCGATCGCACGAGAGAACATTCTCGGAATTTTGTGAAAAGAACGAGCTCACCCAACAAGGTGACAGGAAAGTTGTGGCAACTCCTTCAGGAGCGTGCGCGGACACTCCGAACTACTCTCAACACAACTTGTTTACCAAACAAAATAAAACTTACGTATCTGTGAAAGACATGACAGATGATGGACGGACACTCAAGGCAAAACTATAAATTATGGACACTCGATGTCGGACTTACCTCATCGGCTTGAAGAGAGATTGGACGCCATTAGGGTAGTCAATAATAAGTTTCAACTGCGTGCCACCCTCTTTTTGCTCTGTCGAAAAACAATTTATTGTTAGATTCTCAGTGCGCAGTAGGTACCAAGTCACCAGTACCTAACCAAATTTGAATTCAGCCTTCAAACTACGAATTTAGATGATATTAGAATGTCGCCTATCGCTGTTATCGAGAGCTGGTGTCACTAAAAATACATTTTGTAGTATATACTATAAAGTCGGATCAACAATGAAATCCATTTATATGGTTTAAATATTTAAGTCCAATTCGAAGTAAAGGGCGAGATTGTTGTGGCACTACTGTCCGACGGACCGCTAACCCCACAACTGATTGTAGACCCACCCTCATTTAATATACATACCTACCTGCTTCAGCTTTTATTATTATGCTAACATCATCTTAGTTATTTTTCAGACCTGTTCAAGTTTGAGATTTACCTCTATACTCTATTTTGCAAAAACAATTCTTTATTATTTCGAGAAAAAAACTACGTAACTCATGTAAAACTGTTGTAAACTCTTCTAAGTGTTATCAAAATATATCTTGATAGTAAAAGTTTCACTTATATTCAAAAATAGACCTTAACAACCGCATGTAATACATTAAAACTGTAGGCATCGAATGTCCAGTCGTAGAGTGAGGGTGGCGTAAAGGTTGTCTGTCTAAACGTAATTGCTTTTCTAAGTCCGTTCAACGGTGCACTGAATATTTTATGGCAATACATACCTACTTAAATTGAGATCAGGGCTTACTCAATAGATGAATCGATTTCAGTTATGTCGAATGTTGAATAAAGTAAATAAGACGAATAATTACGAACTTAATTTCAAATACGAAATTGACTGTGCCCTCAAAATCAGTAATCTAGTACAATCTACATATTTGCTTATCTCTATTTTGTTTGGATTATTTTAATCTAGGTTTATCATAGAATTAATTTGAAAGGTAAACTTACCTACATGTAGGATGGTGGAAGTGGCCATATCTTTAAGCAGTTCTTCCACTAGCGGTTCCGCATCCTCATACAATTCGTGTTGAGCTATCTTCAGTTGGAACCTTTCCAAATTAGAAGCGTTTATGCTGCAATAGAAATTGATTGGTATTATTATACGACATTAATTTCCATTAAATATCTATTATGCGGCATTCTGCCTTTTGTTTGGGTTTAAATTGGAGAACAAACGACTGATCCAAATGCAATCATTATTGTAGTCGCATACGGTCAACAACAACCTAATAATTGGAGTTCTACTATCGATTAGTTTTAGTCTCTGACCTAATTTAATACGTAAATATTGTTAATGTGAACATAAACAAGAGAGACAAAAGCTATGCGTAGTTCGTCATCGATGAAGTTACTTTAAATTTTTCGCACACGCCCGTAAACCTAGTCGTTAACGTCAAGATTTACATGGAAGATTTTCCGACGGCGGTGCGGCGCGGCGGCGGCGTGTTGGTTTTGGCTGCGTGGAACACATAAGTGGACGTGATTTGCCTACTAGCGGGAGGTGTGAGACTCCGGGCGACACGACGCAGCACGGAACTGAATACTAAGGAGCGTACGTGTAACGTTTTCGATTTGTGGCATGCTCCGATAACCTGCATTTAGAAATCAAGCCGGCAGCTACTCTAAAATTTATTGACTCTCTTTCGGTGTGAATTGTGCCGACGTCGAGTGGGAATTCAAAAAACTCGATTGTTCCGGCTCGCGACAAGTGGACATTCACGATTCTAAACGAACACGGAGCCCTATTTGCTTCCACATTTTATCCGAGCTTATTATGCGCACGGCGACCGAAACATATAAAGAATTCATAACAAAAGAAAACGTTCTCGTGTTAAACAATGAATGTTCATCTCCTCTCATATTTACGCAGATGATCTCAATTTTCAAAAAAATTGTACCATTTTGCCATGTATCATCGCAACCCTTTCTACATGATACATGAATTCGGTCATAACAGGTCCCGTCATATCACGAGCGGCGTTTTAAGGAAGCCATCATGCATTCATTCCATTTAGTTTTATTGTCAAAGACCCGCGCCTATCTCGACGGGACCCCGTAACTGGATTTTAAATAAGATTCCTTGTAGGTCTTGCGAAATTTGCCTCGCAAGATAAAGAAAGGTCGCTTGTCTGTTTCGTATTATAGAATCATTCTGCGTTGAAAGTATGATATGATCTTTTTTTATAGTCTTGTATCAAACGAAATCCTGTTGATAGTGTACCTAAACGCCAACGGAATGTGATATTCTTTTCATTGCCTTCACCGTGCCCTGTGAGATTTGGCCTAATATTTGCTTTCGTAAAATTACCTGAAGCAGCGGAGGCCGGCCGCGACCTACCTGTTTGATTTTGATGCATACTTCAGTGCTCTGTGGGGGCATTCGTGGTGGATGAAAAGCTATCGCCTTTAGAATGTGCAGCGACGTGTTCCATATAACATTACAATGTCGCGCAGGGGCACATTCGGAACCGCAGTCGGGAGGAAATATGTAAACAGTTGTTCCAGCAATGTTCAAGTTATCAAAGTTTAATTGCGGTAATAACGAAGTAACTAACAATTTAATTTGGCGACTCGCGGCGTGCTACATAAATCGTACTTTTGGATGTCAGCTGTCGGCAACTTTAGAGAATTTTCCTTGTAATGTCCTTTTCGCGTCGTTTTTCGCAGAACGTTTTAATTAATATTTCTTAACCGAATGAATATTCCTTTTATTTGGGTATTTCATTCTGCGCAATTTTCTAAACGATTAAAATATACAACAGACATGCTCAGAATTATAAATTCGTAATGCTGATTGATGGTTTTCGTCATCTTAAGATTTTACTGATAGCGTTTGTAGGTTATATCTGACCAATCCATATTTATAGTTGAAAGATAATCCCCTGTCTCTTACTTATTATTTTAACATCCAAATTAAGGCCAAATCTGAAGCAGGTCTCTTCTTCAAACTTTTAAAAATAAACTGAAATCTACTAAACCTTACCTAGGTTCTAAGTCCTCCATCTCTCCAATGGTGGGGTTATCGGGCCTCAGGACATTAAGATCCCGATGTGGGGGTATGACGACCGTGTTTTCTTCGCCTTTGCCCTGCAGCTGCGCGAACAGGATCCTCTGCAGATCTTCATAGCGATCCGTGGGAGGAGCGGGTGTCCGGGGCTCGGTGTCCACCCCCCCTCCGCTTGTCTCGCTCGGAGCTGACTGCTCGTATTCTCGAGACCCG
This sequence comes from Hyppa rectilinea, assembly GCA_951799385.1. NCBI lineage: Eukaryota > Metazoa > Arthropoda > Insecta > Lepidoptera > Noctuidae > Hyppa > Hyppa rectilinea. The sequence goes on along the minus strand of OX637309.1, from coordinate 6,787,421 downwards.
TTGCTGCCATTGCTGGTGGAAGAAACATTAAAATTATAATTTTAATTTCTGATAAAAATTAAAGAGTTACACAGCACTCAATACACTAATTCGGGAATTTAAAACATATGTTCACCGTGAAAATATTATTTACAGAGTTTTCTACTTAATATCACATCGTTCCTAGGTGCTCCAATTAAAATTAAAAAACTTTTAACGCCACGTTCTCAAGATTCCAGAATGTTAGAATCATGTGTCCGCGTCCGCTCGAATTTAACATTCGCCAGCTGAATTATTAAGATAAGTACTGCGTGCGTGGAATGTGTCGGACATTCTTTTCACATGAACCCGCGCGCAAATGGCTTCATGTAGACAATCTCTTCCAGTTGTTAACTTTAAGTTGTACGTCAGCGTGGGAATTAGTTGCGGGAAAAGTGATTCGGCAACTCCTGTTACCCCAAACGCGAGGTCACAGTCCAGCAATTTACTGGAAGGTGCATGATATGTACAGCTTGTTATAACCACCGCTTCACTTACGTAGTGTGGAAGCTTAGTCTTTCTTATTTAATTTAATCGCAGATGGAACAATGTGGGATTATAAATAAAGAAATAATAACAGGTAAAGTAAATGGTATGAGAAAATTATAATTAAACCTGTAGGCAACTTTTAGTCCGCAACGGCCTATATCCGTTGTTGATCAAAAGTTCTTTTTTTCTTAATTTGTGATTTCGTGGAAAGGGCGGTAAAGTATAATGTAGTGTTGTATCCTATTGTTGGGTGTTTGTCTATCCATAATATATATGTATTTGCAACAAAAAAAAATTATATAAGTAGTTTATCAGCCATCTCGTTACCATAACACAAACAGTAGGTTGCTTAGCTTGGGACTATATGGCGTTGTGTGGAATGTCCAAGGATATTATTATTATCCTAGAAATGAACTAGCTGATAAATCTATCACATGAATACATAAGTGAAATAAGAACTCTTAAGCAAAACTATAACAATAATATAACAAACAAAGCTTACAAACTTAAAGTCCTTAGAATCAGAAAGACTTAAAATATCACTACAATTGTTCTCACCACCTTATATACTACAAACATTTTTTAAGTGTTTCCAGCTTTATTAATAAGTACTCAGTTATTATTTGGAATTTAAAGAGGCTTTTAACGGAATACAATTAGTTTGATACTTATACCAAAACGAGTGCTCTTCGAAATAATGATTCGTATTCTGATATCGGCTTATTGTTAGAATTATCAATTATATTCGTGAATGTAAATAATTGAAGGGCATTAATAATTTAAGCTTGCCTGTTAAACAATATAATGACTGTTCGTTGATTGAATAAATTTCACAAATAATTTCTAAGATGATTCGTCTTATGATTGTGATGAGGTATTGATTTGAAATATATATTAATATCGACATTGTTTTTGTAGATGGTACAGTTTTCTGAAGTACAGGATTTATTAAATAAGCTTCTGGGCTTTGAATGTTTCATTGACTAATTAGCACTGCTCCATAGTGAAGTTAAGCATTAATCAGCCTATAATGTTCCCAATGCTGGGACACAGGCTTTCTTATCTTATAATTTCTCTCAGTGAGAGGGAACGAGCCGTAATCAACCACACGGGGCCAGTGCGGGTTGGGAGATGGCGGTTGGCCGGTTTCCTCACTATGTTTTCCTTTACCATTTTGAGAGCATGAAATAAGTTATACAAAGTGAAGCACCTGTTTGGGTTCCAACCTTTAACCCACAGCTTGTAAGTCGCAGCCATTCAATAAAAACAAAACACAACCTTTACTTCTTACATAACCTAATCATTTTAACTAGTCAAGCTATTAATAGAATATATTGATTACACAATTGATTTGAAAGAAACTAGTAAAGGGGGTAGGTACCCCAATTTTAGTCCAAATATAGTAAAGACATGGTGCACACAAATTTTGACCGGCGACTGTGGGTAATCCGTCACGTTTTGAATGACCTACTAGCGTCGCATGCACATCGAACGCCATATATTCCTCACTGGTTGGCATACCCAGCGGGCATTGACGGGTTGACAGCAACAGAAGCGCAATTATATTTTTACCACTAACTGGTAATAATCTTGGACACAATGTAAGTAAGCTTTTCCTCGAAAGAAAAATAGCCAGATATTTTTTTTTACATGCGTAAACCTGCTATACACTAACTTAATGTTATTAGGTAATTCGACAGCAAATGATAACATTCAGATATCATCATTGAGAAGATGAATTTCTCAATTGAGACATTAACCGTCCGTAGCAGTTCCGCGTGGTGCTACGAGGAACTGGCTTCCCGCGTAGACCGCTACGATTTTTACAAACACAGCTACAAGGTATTTTATTTCTATTTCTATTGTAGTTGATAAACCACATCAAGTACTCAGAGCACTTACATTATTTACACAATAATCTAAAGCAAATAAATGCATATCCGCTCACTCAATGTAACGGTAATTGGAGGCTCTACGGCGCTACACTGACACGTTAGATATAAAAATGATAAATAAGAACTGTCAACTTTGTATTAAAATTGACCTTTTGACTTCTACATTTTATTTTATCTTTTTCGGAAAACTTACAGCTAACCAGACACAATATTTAGACATAATAACATGATGATAGCCAATTACAAGTTTTCACAGATAGCATATACATATCATGCTTTGGTTACATATTTATTTATTTAAGCGTGCATTACTATTTAGAAACCAATTCTACGAAGTAACTTATAAATTGCTTTCTAGACAGAGTAAACACTGAAACTGGTTGAAAATAATCACACACTCCAACATTTTAGTTATTGTTACATGTATTGTTTCTGTTTATTGAAAGTATTGGAGTTCAAGTCCGGCCTAAATTACTCAATAACGTTAACTTCAAGTGTTTGCGATAGCGTGGCTATTGTATACAGATGTAATCATTACGAACTCGGTGTTCGACAACTGAGTTGAAATTGTAATCAATACTCGACTCTCGAGTACCTTGTGTGTACTTAAGTGACGATTTTGATTTGGTCTCTAATTGACTGTGGATTTGGACGGGTCGGTATAACTGGAAATAAAACCTGCTCACCTACGGCAAAACCCAAGAGTTTGAAGACAAGGTTCTGTTATAAAGGGTGAATTTGAATTCATAGGCAATATTTTAAGGGGTCTAAGGTCTAACATGGATGGGTTTTAGTCAGAAAGAGTCTGACACTCCCTTCCGCTCCACCCAGAGCCGGAGCAGTCATTGGTGGTAAATCATCAAATCAAATCAAATGTTCCTTCCGTAGCCCTTTATGTTCCGGGGTAGCGGTAACCCTTTCGGACAATCCCGCTTACCCGGCAGGATTGGCCCTGAGGGGCCCCTTCATATGCTGACATCTCTTTGAGGCGCGGGTGGAACATATACGCGCCGTCCGGCACGGGCCTGGTGCTGATCGGACGGTGAGTATGATTTACCACCATTGTAAATGACCCCATTGTACTCATAATTATGAACAACTTTTACTATAGGAACACAAATAATTAACAGTGTTTTTGGGTTAAATATTCACTAACTTACAGATAGTTTATAACCTACACACCTATGTGTTACACTCATCAGTATGCTGGTAGTATGTCCACGCTTGCGAAGCCGCCAGAAGCGTATTAAATAAAACAATTTATTAGAAACCTTGTAGATACTAATGGACAAAACTGATTCACACAAGCATGAGTCTGAAAACCACAGAGCATAGATAAAACCAATTTTTCATTACCATAGAGTTTTAATGTACCACTAAGATCTTTAGAAAGTCCACCACAGACTACTCAGAAATATATTTTTTATTACCTGACCTTTACTTTTCAATGAATGATAACATAATATAACATCACCCCTGTATTCACCGAAGGGCTACGCAGAGATGCTCTGTTCTGATTAAGTCCCATGAGCAAGACTATTGCCATCAGCCCGACCCGGGAATCGAACCCAGGACCTCAGATCAGCAGTAGCGTTTGAAACCGCTAAACCAACGAGGCAGTCAAAGGCTGATACTCTTATAAAATTGAATTTTGTCCAAATAATGTTAGATGGAAACCTAAACATGTGTAATTTTCACATTAACTGTATTAATCGCATTATCTCTTTAAAATTTCAGGTAATGGGTAATAGCGCCTAGCGTCAAGTAAATCAGTAACCTATTAACATATTGTTTCATGGAATCAGTTTTAGTAGTCAGCAATATTAATAAGACTAATTACTACAGTGATCGCTTTGAAAGTATTACCTTATTGACGTGATGGAAAAAGAACTATCACTACATAGTATAAAACAAAGTCGCTTTCTCTGTCCCTATATCCCTATGTATGCTTAAATCTTTAAAACTACACAGCAGATTTTGATGCAATTTTTTTAATAGATAGAGTGATTCCAGAGCAAGGTTTATGTGTATAATTTGTCGACATATTATGCGGGCGAAGCCGCGGGCGGAAGCTAGTATATTTATATTAGAAAAATCGATGGGATATATATCGGATGCTTTTAACGTTCTGCATCGTTCTCACATGTATAATATTAATATGAACTATGTAACCAATATTTTGTAACCATATTTTGTTTAAAAGAGTGTCCATGGAGTTTCTTGCCCGTTCTTCTCCATAGGTACCTACTGCTTTGGAATGGGCAACTAGCTTCATCTCTCTGACTGACCGACACCTTGACAATTCAAAAGTGCCTGTAATTGGTTTATTTGAAATAAATACTTTGAGTTTGAGTTTGAGTTTGAGTTGCTCACAAAAAGTCTCCTGCTACCATAGTCTACCCGCTAAGCGCAACTCGAAAAGCGCGCGCCGACTGAATATGTAAAAACGGGAAAAGAACTCGTCGAATGCATACCCTCTTCTTTTTTTAAGTCGGTTAAATTAGAAGAAAATATGCGAATATAGTAGCGGCCATAGTTTTCATACTTCTAGAAGCTGATAAAATTTGGTACCACCCCTCCTCACCCCTCAAAGGTCTACTGTTTATAAGTACTGTAAACTCATGATGGAGCTCAGGAGCTTATGATGCGGGATCGTATAAATGAAACAAGCAGTTTGTTTTACTTAATTATTATATCGAGTTCACTCGTTTTTACATTCATATATGAAAGCTAAAGGTCACTCATTCATACATTCACTCACTCACGGATTAAACACGAAATCTCAAAAACTACTGGACCTATAAAAATGAAAGGCACAGAGGTATTATAAGTAGAAGATGTCAGCTAAGAAAGGATTTTAGGAAACTTCCCCCGTAAAGGGTGAAATAGGAGGTGGAAGTTTGTATGAAAAATGTCGACACTATCGCGGCATTATCAATTACCTATTTATTTTTACAAATCAATGTTCGTCTCCAATATGCCATTAACTTATAATAAAGTCACGGAGATTTTATTCTAAATCCATGTTTGACGACACGGTTGACGCAGTGGTTGAGCGATTGACTGCTGCGCACTATGTCGCGGGTTCGATTCCCGCACGGAACAAATATTTGTACGACCTGCAAGTATTTGTTACGAGTCTGGGTGTTTTTCTATCTATAATATGTATGTATTTACAAAAAAAAATAATTATATAAGTAGTTTATCAGCCATCTCGTTACCATAACACAAGCATTAGGTTGCTTAGCTTGGGACGATATGGCGTTGTGTGAAATGTCCAAGGATATTATTATTATTATTATTATTATTATGTTGTGCTAAGCCTCTATTAAACTAGACATTTACTAGTTACTAATAACAAATAGTATTTATTCATATTACTCAGATATTTCCAGAGGAGCTCGTGGCTAAGTAATTACAGCCGCACGGATTGATCCTTCAGGTTAAGCTACGCTTGCCGGGGTTGGTCGGTGGATGGGGTATCTTAGGATATCGAGACTCGTCCGTGCCTCGGAAAGCACGTTAAGCCGTTGGTCCCGGCTGTCATTCGTGCATCTTTGACAGTCGTTACGGGTAGTCAGAAGCCCGAAAGTCTGACAGCCAGTCTTACCAAGGGGTATCATGTTACCCAGTTACTGGGTTGTGGAGGTCAGATAGGCAGTTGCTCCATGTAAAATACTGGTATTCAGCTGCATCCGGTTAGACTGGAAGCCGACCCCAACATAGTTGGGAAAAGGCTAGGCAGATTGACTCAGATATTTCCACAAAAACATTAGAGATAATATCATAACTATCTTCCATACATATCTGTTTATTTTCGCTAAGTATGTGATAATAATGAGATCGATAATTTATTTTGGATCGTCGCCAGCCAATGTTCTTGCGAATATTTTCGTGTCCCGTTATTAATATTTATGATGCTTTAATATTTTGCTTTCGTTTTTCTAGGTTCACTATACTTGAAGATGCTCTTAGACTGCAGGTGTCCTGCCGGGTAAGCGGGATTATCCGAAAGGGTTACCGCTACCCCGGAACATAAAGGGCTAAAGAAGGAACATGGATGCGTTTTAGTCAGTAAGAGTCTGACACTCCCTTCCGCTTCACCCGTGCGGGAGGAGTCTTTTGATGATATCCCAATCTCAAAAATAATAAAAATACTGCAGGGGTTCCCAAACATGTTTTGTCTACTGCCCACTTTGAGAATAAATTATTTTTTAGCGTCCCCATTTTTTCACCTACTTAAAAACCACTATCTAGATGAAATTACAAATCGCTCCCTAAGCCTTTACACAACGCCCCCATTTTTTTTGGGTCTCTTACTTAAAGAGGGGCTTTAGGTCTGTAGCGCCCACAAGGGGGTGTTATCGCCCACTTTGGGAATGGCTGCCTTAAAGGAAGTTCATGACATGTAGTACAGTTCTTAAAACTACAATAATAAAAAATGGGGATCCTGACCAATATCACGGAGATGAGCGCACCGCTAAATAGCGATAGTTAGTATGTAATACAAAAAAACACAGTTACAGGAAAACATCGTGAGGAACCCGCATGTCCTAGAACCAATAATCCGTGGGAACATGATAGGCTGGTTATGTATTGTGTAATATTATCGAAATAATTGCACTCTAGAATATTTTTTTAAATGTAAATGGTAAATAAACGTGTTATAACGGAGATTATTATACGTTTATTATACGTAAAGATAGGGTGTAAATACGTGCATTGATGTGGAGTTGCGGACACTTACACCACCATTGATAGGGTGAACAACGTTATATGTCTAAACTTATAATAAATGTACTTATAGTTCATTGCCAAAGCTGCCTCCGGTTAGACTGAAAACCGATCCCAACATGGGAAGAGGGTAGCAGATTGATTGAGTTCATTGTCAAAATCATAAAACTAAATCATAAAACTAAAGGTGACGTCCTATCTTAATGTCACACATGAACATTAATAATGTTAAGCTTAGGTCTAAGGCCCATGAGCAGCATAAAAACTCTGACACCAGGTTAGTCACTAACCACACGAAAAAGCGAAAAAAAATAATACACAAATTATTCCCGATGCATTTTTTTAATTAGCAGTTTACTTCCGCAAGTCACGATATTATACTTTGTTACACACCACCTTTGTTTGTGGCAAGTCAGCCTCGTTTCCATCTTGCTGTCTGCCTCTATTTATCTATTTTATAACAGGATAAACTCATACACTAAGTATTCCGATACGATAAATGAAGAACGGGTGAAAGGTACTGTGAAGATCAGACGGACCTTCACTTAGGGGGCTTAGTCGTTGCGGGCGATGAGTAATGGGTAGCTCACCGTTTGACCAGAACCAGGCCCGTGCCGAACGGCGCGTACATGTTCCACGCGCGCCTCAAAGTGATGCATGCTCAGCATTGGAAGGGGCCCGTTAGGGCCAAGCCTGCCAAGTAAGCGGAATTGTTCGAAAGGGTTACTGCTACCCCGGAACACAAAAGACTAAGGAAGGAACATGGATGGGTTTTAGTCATTAAAAGTCTGACACTCCCTTCCGCTCCACCCAGACCGGGAGAAGTCATTGGATGATTTTAAAAAAAGTAGAGTTTGTGTTGTGTGTGTTGTAGGGATTCTCTATGCTATAAATACAAACACACGGACAACGAATAATCAAATATATTGCTTTATACCGAATACATCAGTCAAGCTAGGTCCACGGCTAGTGACAGAGTCTTTTCTTTTATAAAAAACTGTCAAACTATTTTATTAATATTTCAAAGGTCGAATGCTGTCAGATACCTACTTACCAGCCATGTTCAACATAAAGTTTCACTTAGGCTCTACAGTACGGTGTCTTTGCTAAACTAAGCAAAAGTATAAATAGCACACAAATAATAGTTACAAATAAAGTAATTTCATAAACTAAAAATAGCAGGATACGATACTTGAGCAACTCAATTACCGAATAATTCAACAGTTTTTGCTTCTACTTTAATAAGACAATATAATCGTGATATTTGCTATTGTATGACTTTTTTACAAACCCAAGCATACACACATTGTCTTGTTCTGTCTGAATGCGAAATAACTAAATAGCGGAATGTGCACATTGGTATTTAACACAATAAGTAAAAATACTTAGCATGATAAAAATAAAATAATGATACTTTTTTTTTAGGTTGGGAAATCATCAAAAGACTCCTCCCGCACGGGTGAAGCGGAAGGGAGTGTCAGACTCTTACTGACTAAAACGCATCCATGTTCCTTCTTTAGCCCTTTATGTTCCGGGGCAGCGGTAAACCTTTCGGACAATCCCGCTTACCCGGCAAAATAATAACACTAACAAAAAGTATTTGGTTGTAAGTAATTGAACATGCGTAGCGAACATGTCGTATTTAAATTTCATATTTTTAATTGATCCAAAAGACTTGTGACAATGCTTAAATATGGGTTAATAAATAGGGTTATTATAGTAATATATAGTGTATGTGTATTAGGTCATAACCTATTTATTTGCCTATTTCATTCGTAATTCACAATGTTTTTTTTAAAGCCAGCCATCTAGTCTCTTCACCACCATTGGTTGACTGGTACATTGGTTGACTGGTAATGAATGAATTCCTTCGGAATGAATTCCTTCGGAATTCATTCATTCCGGAATCCGGAAGTGATTCCTAGGTAGGGCAAAGTGTTATTGGGTTTTTCCAACAGGAGCAGCCGGGCATAATTCTAGACCCCCAGTCTAGAATTATGCCCGGCTGTGGATTTATGCCCGCTGACGGCATTACATGGAATTTAAAATAACTGTAGAAACGAGGATTTGTTATGTTTGCTAGCTGTTATTATTAACATCTATAGGTAACATTTCCAGTGCGTGGCTGTCAGTCAGTACTGGCTGCTACTCGAACCAATCTTGTTAACAGACTCCTTCGTTAACCAGATAACATCATGTCATACTAATCCCAGTTCGGTAAGAGAAGACATAAACGCACAGACTCACGCCTCGACGTGTTTTCCTACTGGAAAAGTGTCCTTATTTTTAACTTACGAACGATTCAGCTGTTCCTAAAGCCCAATATACACGTGGCGATGTATGTGAGTGTGGCATACCACTAGTTAAAGCAAAAATAAAAGTTGCACCGTGTAAACACTGGTTTCAATTTAATTTTATACCCCAGGTAAGAAACTCGCATTCTGTAAAGCACCTGTCTGACAGCCGGCGATAAGAAACAGTAAACGAGTTGTTTTTTTTATTGAGTCCGACACATATCAAGATTAAATATTCCACATTCTCGGCTAAAAATACATTCTACAAGTCCCTATGTAATGTCCATAAAAATGTATAACAAATTACCTGCAGCAATCAAAAATAAAATTATTATTTATCTTCTTTTTGATTATTATTTTTCGTATGGTTATTGCCTAATCTGGTGTCAGAGTTTTTGTGCTGCCAATGGGCCTCTGACTTAGTTTCACATGCTGTTGAGAAATAACTCTCAGGCATGCTGGTTTCCTTACGATGTTTTCCTTTTTTGTTATAAAAAAAATATACATATTTATAAAAAAAGGAAAAACATTCTTAATAAAAAATGCTATTATAGTATAGGTGAATATTTAAACGATAAAATATAAAGAATCGTATGTAGGTATAAAGAGTCCCTAATATGGTATTATTAGATTTAATTATGATGTAAGTTAATTTAAAGCTTGCTCTCTCCTACTATTTTTGCTGTGCCCACCAGGGTTCATAATGATCTCAATTTATACCTTACCACCTAAGAACATATTAATTGTGGAATGCAAATCAAGATTGAGTATTGTGTTCATGCCGGTGCGGTGGTGTGAACAGTTAGCGATGAACTGTCAGTCTGCCGAGCTTTTTCCCAACTATGTTGGGGTCGGCTTCCAGTCTAACGGGATGCAGCAGAATACCAGCATTTTACATGGAGCGACTGCCTATCGGACCTCCACAACCCAGACAGTAACTGGATAATACGATACCCCTTGGTAAGACTGGCTGTCAGATTTTCGGGCTTCTGACGACCCGTAACAATTGTCAAAGTAAACAAATGACAGCCGGGACCATCGGCTTAACGTGTTTTCCGAGGAACGGAGGAGTCTCGACCAACCTCGGCAAACGTAGCTTAACCTGATGGATCGATCCGTGCGGCTGTTATAACTTAGCCAGGAGCTAAGCTCCAGTTAGCGATGAACTATCAACATAATATCTCTTTAGCTAGAAAATAGTCGATAGCTGGTTGCTTCCTCGTCAGCGGTGGAATAGTTGTCTAAATGGAGCTGATTACTCTATGATAATAAAGTTATGTTATTCTAAGGGGTTTAGATCGGTACATATTATGATAACACCAAATTATATGATAACATAATGGAGCTCTTCATTCAGTTCCACGAAATAAGTAGTTAATATGTAGTACCTACGTATATGTATGTTGAATGTAAGTAGTTATTTCGCTCATCGTTAGTATAATGAATGTATTTGTTTATATATTTTAGCATTACGTATTTATTAAGGAAATTTCTGGGCGACAAGTCGACGCTTCACAAAAATTAACATTGCTATTCAACGTCTTCTGCCAGTCTTCTGGGCACGCTTCCGCATGACTGCGATGCGGACAAGTACTTCGACGCCTACGCGTCCTTTTGTTTTTGTATTTATTTGTATATGTTGTTACTATCTACTATATCTAAGTCATTTCATTTAGTACATAGTGTAAATAGTTAGTTATTTCATTATTAAATAATTATTTTTAATAGTGTAGTTGTTTAAGAATACGTATTTTTGAATTATTATGGTATATTTAATAATATTCTTTTCCTTTTTTTTGTCACATAGGTACTACCTATTAATTGACTACATTTCGTTTCTCACTTCTGCTTTCGCGGGTCTGCGGGAAGAAATTCCTTAAGAAATAAGCGCGGTATCCTCAAATTATAATCATGTCGTTGGATACGACATAATATGTATTTGACTGTATAATATCAAAATAATACCATCAGTAGTTTCTGCTATTCATTACTAATTAAGTACTACCAGAAACTGGTGAGATTACTGACAAGTAAATAATTATGGGTATCTTTCATATCTTTATTTATTCTTACTTATGTGTGGTTAGTGACAAAATACTTAAAAATAAATAATACTTTTATCACCTACTCAGATAATTGTGCTAATCGCATATTTAGTTAGATTATATTAGGTATCTTATTATAATTAATGTGGATTAATTTCAGTGACAGGTATATTAGGTAGGATTAAAATAATATAATAATAATACTGAGGTATTTATATACTAATATTGTTGATAGCGTATCGATCAGGCGCGTGCTTATAAAAAACTGTTATCCATGGCTAGAAATAATAATATTATTTCTAGCAATGGATAACAGTTTCAATAATTACTTATCAAACGTTTAATAAATAGCAATTATAATTTATGGCTCAGCCTTCATTCATCTAGAATATTCTAGATGTAGTATGTAGTTTTATTTAAAACGCCTAACATAAAATGAAGCACTTAGAGGTCCATAGCCAAAACTGTAGCCTTTAAATTCGACGTCCGAAATGATTTCGAATCCGTATCCGAAACGCACTTAGGCAATGGCGTAATCATTAAAATTCATGTAACTAAACATAGGTTCAATAACCTTTGACGTGACCTATGACGTCATGTCAATGGTGTTCATTTGAATAATATAGATACTCACCTGTATTGTTCAAATGAATAGCGACAAGTATCTAAATCATTTTTCATTAAAGCTGGTAGACCCAGTAACTATGTATTATTAAAAGTTGGCAGCTCTTGTTACTGAAAATAATATGTATTATGCACTAAATTACTTTCTCGTCAGCGGGACTGTCCAAAAATTACCGCTACCCCGGAATATAGGCTATGGAAGGAACAATTATGGAAATTTCATCCATGTTCCTTCAATGGAACATGGAACATGTGATGAACACAACTTTTATAAAAAAGCTTAAGGATTTATTAATTAAAAAAGCATACTACTCTATAAACGAATACATACATGACAAACAAATATACTTCACACAAACAGACACCATACATTGTTAGTAGTTTTAGAAGTCATACTCATTCATACATACATAGTTGAGTATTATATTATTATTATTTTAGTAAATGTTATGATTTATGTTACAAAAGAATGTTATGTTATTACTGATCTCAAATAATTGATCTCTAATTAAAAATAATAACTATAATTAAGTCAAGTAATATTAAGAACATGTTTAAAATTGTTAATTTATTATGTATTAATTTTATTTCAAACATTTAAATTTTATACTTTTTGCTGTGCCCTACAGGGTCCGTAATTGTTCCTTAGCTTTAAGCCTATTATAAGATCTTCACACATTATGGAATGCAAATAAATATATGAATATGAATATGAACATGGATGGGTTCTCCATCCATCCAATTTTGCTGACTAAAAGCTAAGGAAGGATCCTTAGCCCTTAGTCAGTAAGAGTCTGACACTTCCTTCAGCTCCACCCAGGGCGGTAGGAGTCATTTGATGATTTTCTACACTCAAAAAAAAAGCAGCGAATGCGCTCATAGGAGATTTGTGCAGCCGCAACTGACAAATTAATCATCATATTTTTCTATAGTATAAGCTGCCAACTTTTAATAATAATAGATCGCCTTTTGTCCCATCTGCCCTTGAAAAACTACGTGAGGACATACCGAGACTACTCCGTGTCTCGGAAAGCACGTTAAGCCGTTGCTCCCGACTGTCATTTGTGCATCTTTGACAGTCGTTACGGGTCGTCAGAAGCCCGAAAATCTGACAGCCAGTCTTACCAAGGGGTATCGTAATGCCCAGTTACTGGGTTGTGGAGATCAGATAGGCAGTCGCTCCATGTGAAATACTGGTATTCAGCTGCATCCGGTTAGACTGGAAGCCGACCCCAACATAGTTGGGAAAAGGCTAGGCAGATGATGATGATGATGTGTCATCTACGAACCCGCACTGGGCCCGCGTGGTAGATTACGGCCGACTCCCTCTCATAGACAGGACAGGTCTGTGTCCCAACTGTGGGATCTATTATGGCTGATTATGCTAGTCCTCTAAGAAGAACAATAAAACTGCATTTACAGGAAGGTAAATATTTAAATTTCTATAAACTCTTTGGCTGACATAGAAAAACACAAAATCAGTCTGAAACAGTGTTATTATTGTGCAAGTGTTGGTTTCCATTTCAGCAAGCTTTGTATTTTTTTGCTAGATTTGTTAGTTCACATAATGCACACTAGTTGAATAAGTATCAATACAAAGCAATACTAGCTTCTGCCCGCGGCTTCGCCCGCAGGGATATCGTTAATTATCCCACGGGATCGAATTACCAGGATAAAAAGTATTTATTCTACGTGCTATTCCAGACTATTATCTACACATATTATATGTACCATTCATTCAGATACGTTCACTAGTTTTTGCGTGAAAAAGTAACAAACATCCATCTTCACTAACTTTCACGTTTATAATATTAGTAAACATAAAAAACCATGACATCATTACGCCTGTAATACCCGAAGGGTTAGACAGAGGTGTACCTATAGTAGACCCATATTTCGCCAGCTTTGTTTGGCAAGCCCATTGCCACCAGCCGGGTACTAATCCAGACTCCGGGCTGCTACTGAGAAACTCCAGATGGAAAAACCCGATAAATCTTGGCCCGACCCGGGAATCAAACCTATGGATCTAATACTCAATAGTAGCGCTTGCGGCCACTAGAGCAACGAGGCAATCAGGCAGGTAGACATAATATTAAAAGTAGGATAGATATTAGTTAAGTTATTCTCCAAATAAAACTGAGAGTACTAGTTGACGACACGGTTGGCGCAGCGGTTGAGGGATTGACTGCTGCGCAGCATGTCGCGGGTTCGATTCCCGCACGGAACAAATATGTGTACGACCTGCAAGCATTTGTTACGGGTCTGGGTGTTTTTCTATCTATAATATGGGGGTATTTACAAAAAAAAAATGTATATAAATAGTTTATCAGCCATCTCGTTACCATAACACAAGCATTAGGTTGCTTAGCTTTGGACGACATGGCGTTGTGTGAAATGTCCAAGGATATTATATTATGATATTATATTACTTACAACAGGTATCTTGGCCTAGCCTCTTAGATTTGACCGATTTACTTATCTAGAACCACTCGAGATGATAAGGTATGAAGTAGGAGTCGCTACTCTAATATCACAAATATTATCGAAACCAGTTGGTATTGATTGTTAACATCCTGACACTACATTTACTGGCCACTCAGATCTTTAGGATTAACCCTAAAGATCTGAGTGGCCAGTAAATGTAGTGTTGGGGTTAGTTGCACGGTCCTCATATGGTCTGACCAAGATTATGGCTTTCAAAGAGACGGTGACTCTAAGTTTGTTTTGGTCTTTCTTCACAGAGTAGTCAGTTAGGAAACATCGGCTTTAGCTAGATTATAAAACACGAATAAATTTTGACGTGTAAAAGTTTTTTTTAACCAATTCATAAAAACAAATAATTATATTTATCATTTACCATCATTTATTCCAACAACTTAAAATATAGAACAAGAAATTTAGATTGACACTATAGAAGTTTAATGACCCTGGAACTATTAAAATGCTAATATTATATATCAACAATATGCTACGATTAGCGATGACGAATACGATATAAGTTGAATTGATGACTTAATTCAACACAAAACGTAGTATTATAGTAGATCTGTCAGTGCCACTCCTACTTGGCAAAATATAATAATGTCGTGTCGTTATCTGGATATGTTTTATGTAAGTTTTTCATTCGGTCAAACGTAGATCTATAGAGACAACACAAATTTAATAGATCGGGTCAAGACCTTTGATCCGGCGGAAGAACTGAGTTGATTTGGATCAGAGGCAACCTCAACGCTCAAATTTATGCTGAGACGATTGTATCTGACGTCATCGTTCCTCTACAAGTGCAAATCGGTCCCTTATTTCAGTTAATGCATGATAATGCACGACCGCACACCGCAAGAGTTGTAAGACAGACTCTCGCCGCAGCTAACATCAATGTCCTGCCCTGGCCTGCTCAGTCGCCAGACTTGAACCCGATTGAGCATGCATGGGATATGCTACAGAGAAGAGCTCTGCCGAATATGGAGGGTATCCAGTTGCAAGAAGACCTTTTTTTGTTGTTGCAACGAACATGGGCGGCCATTCCACAGCGTGATTTGGATGAACTCATTTTGAGTATGCCAAACCGATGTTCTTGTGTTGTTAGTGTTCGCGGTAGAAACACGGATTATTAATTGTTTAAGTTACCCAATAAAATTTTAAAGAAAACTGTTATTTCAGTCTTTTTTTCGAACTTTAATGTTAGTGGTTCAAATGTCAAAAATCCCTTTATTAGGAAAATGGCAAATTTCTTTATTAATGCAAAGGTGACTTGGTTTATCGTTACTGTGACAAACGAAAACACTTTATTTGATGAATCCTTAAAGAAAATTTAAATTAATATCAATCAAGAGAAAAGTTATTGCAAAAATATATGTTGATCCCTAGACACTTTTGATGTGTGTATTTCCAAAAAGTAATAGGCACAGGAATAGAATAGTTTTGCCCATAATTCCAAGGACAGCATTGTATAGTAAGAACAGCTATGCAATGTGCTGTCGCATATTTAATGCCATACCTGAAAGTATCAAGACTTTACCAATTAATAGATTTATAAGGTGTCTTAAAGTATGGTTAAGGGAAAACAACTTCTACTTAGTAAATGACCTATTTGATAAACGACTAATGAATAAACAATAATCAGCTAAGTACCCTCTGACATAATATTTTTAATTTTGGTTTTATAGTTTAGTTTTTATGTTGAGAATGTATTTAATAATAATAGTAACAACATCAATAATGAATTTAATTATATTATATATCGATTTTAAAATTATTGATTAATTATTAACACCAATGTTTGCATGTCACATAATTATGACTAAGTGTTATGGATCTGTATAATAGTTAAGACCTAAATTGTACCAACGCTTATTGCAAATAAACTGAATTGAATTGAATTGATGGCCTAAAAACCCACTACACAGCAAGCTCGTAATGTACGCTCTTTCCTACACTGTATGAGAGAAGACTTAAGCTATGCAGTAAGACCTACAAGTCGACATAAATGTGGCAACTTATTGTCAGCCCATCGCCATTATAAATGCCACATGTTAACTATTTAGTAAGCTACACCACTACTCGGACATGTCCTTCAATGTACGCTTAAGGTTCGTATGGAATCACTTATAATTATCTAAGTCAGGCGAACAGTCACTGCGGCGACAAAAGATTATGTCTCGAAATCTTATAGACGACAGTTACATAAAAATAAAATGAATTGTTCTAAAAATGTTATCGAGCGTCATATAAGGTTGAATGAGCAAAACTGGTTAGACCAGATCCCATAGGATTTTAAACCGTAAATGATGCTGCTGTATCTATCACTAGATTTATTTTCCTGTATCGTTTTCAAATATCACATGCAAAATAGCCAGACCTGCATAACTAAGTATCCGGGGGCCATCAAAATATTTGTTCGTGCGGATATCAATGTAGCCAAGCAACGCATCGCATGCGCATCGCGTGGCATCAAGATTGATTCAGTGTCTATCTCTGTTAGGCAAAGATAGCAGTGTTATTAGTTTAGCAGTGTCGTTGTCCTACAAAATAGACCCAGAGTGCGTGCTGGGCCTACGGAGTATAATAAAGTAACCCACAGCTGTGCGGTTGCCCCATATCAAAACCCAGTAACTGCTTCGAACTAAATTTTCCAAGAGAGCGCAAAAACGAGCTAAGTAGTAAGTTTTTTTTTTGTTTAGGTATAGATCTGCGTTACTTTGCCCACAAAAGACAAAAATTAACTGTTAAAAAACCTAATAATTGCCGAATACTTGCCAGGTTTTGAAATAGTCACATGGACTTAGATAATATCTTTTAATTGATAAATTTTAGATAAAGAAGAAAATCAAAAACATTTTTTGGTTATTTTTAAGATTTTTTATGTTTTTACGATTTGATAAGACTTACTACATTTATGTAAGTTATGCTTGTGAAGAAACGTGTTTATATTTTTATTTGTTCTTTACTGGGTTTTGATACGGAATAGCCGTATTCTAAACAGAAGAATGAATTCGTTCAGGTTGATTGAGGGTATTGATGCATTCAGAGGGTATTGGTTAAATAGGCTAGACCATTTCGTTATAGGAAACTGTGGCGGATTTTTTCAGCTCAGAACGTTTATTGGACAAATTTAGATATAATTATGACGTTCTTAACATTACGCCAGTATTTCCTGAAGGGATAGGCAGTAGTATATACTAGGTACACTCACACTGCCAGTTATGTTTAGCCTTTTTTATTTAAGGCTGTGAAATCATACAATTACTTCGCCCGCTCTGGGTGGAGCGGAAGGGAGTGTCAGACTCTTACTGACTAAAACCCATCCATGTTCCTTCCTTAGCCTTTTATGTTCCGGGGCAGCCTAGACTCATGTAGATAAGAGGGGCGGGGGATTTGCGTGAAATGGAAGGAAAAATACTTAACAAGTAGGTAGGTCTGTACATCATGTTAAGTAATATTTTTTGATAACCATATCGATTACAAAGATAAAGGGATAGTGATAATGCCCAAATTACTAATGTTATCTTTGCATCTAGAATGTGTTGATAACGTATATTATGTACACAGGCTATAGTTGTTTGCATTAAGATAATTGTACGAAAAAATTATGTTATTGAACTCGTTTGATGTAGATAATGTCACAGATTTTTATATATTTATTACTGGCGGCTTTGCCCGCGTGGAGGTCGAAAATTATCCCAAGGAAACGTACTACCGGGATAAAAAGTATCCGATGTGTTAATCCAGGTCATTAACTACCTCTGTGCCAAGTTTCATCCAGATCCGATCAGCCGTTTGAGCGTGAAGGACGGACAAACATACAAACTCACGCTCACACTCACTCACAAACTTTCGCCTGTATTAGCACATAGTTTTTTTTTTCATTTTTATCCAGATAGTACTTTTCCTTGGGATATTTTACATATAGTACTTTCCCTTGCGACATCCACGTGGCCGAAGCCGCTGGCAGCAGGTAGTATGTATATAATTATATGTAGATAATATCTACTCGATAAACATGTTCTTTGATACCCGAAGAGTTAAACATTTTCCCAGTAATTATAATGTAAGTAACTAAAAGCGCGATAATACTTAGAAACCAATATTTGAAATTGATTATTTACCCTGTAATTGTTATATACTAGTGACCCGCCTCGGCATCCTAATGCAGGAGTGCGATTTTTAATAAAAAAAATATGGGAAATACTTCGAACCCTGGGGAAGGATATAGGCAACATTTTATCGACATACCATGCGAGTGAAGCCGCCCGCAAAAGCTTGTTGAATTATTCGTAACCTAAACCTTTTATTTATAACAGCAGTAAAATCCGTTGCGTAGTTTAAAATATCTAAGCGTACAGAGGGACAGACGGCGGGTAGCTACTTTGTTTTATACTATGTAAGTAGAGATTCGATCGATTCGTATTTCTGTGTCATATTAAATGTAAATTCCTGATAAGAAGAGCACACAGATGTATTTACAAATAGTTCTAGACAAAGTTATTAGTGAAGGTCACCTAAGTTCGTAATTGTCACAGACTTTATAAATACATACGTACGTATGTAGGGCTGAGGCTGTTATGGTTTAAGCGGGATTGTTCGAAAGTGTTACCGCTACCCCAGAACATAAAGGGCTAAGGAAGGAACATGGATGGGTTTTGGTCAGTAAAAATCTGACACTCCCTTCCGCTCCATCCAGAGCGGGAGTCATTTGATTATTTCCCAACCTCAAAAAAAGGCTGTTATGGTGAAACCGCCGCAAAATTCAAATTTTCTTACGTTTGTTGCATTTTGCAGGTCAGTATCAGGTTGTATGTTGAATTTGATGAAAACATGATTCGCGGCCGTAGCAAGCATGTATTTATATAAATATAATCATTGGAATCAGCAATTCAACTCTCTAAGTTAGAACTCAAATATTTTGATTTCATGAAATACTCATTCCATATAATATTCCATTAACATAAACTTACTTCTTGTGTCGTTTTCAATGTGCCGTATTTATAAAAGACAGTGATTATCATCATGCTCTAAATAAATTTTTTACTTCCAATCTTCATTCCCAAAATACATTCGTGAACCTAATAGAGTTCAATTGTTTTTAAATTATTGTCACCTCGTCTCAGTTCAACATATTGAGACAGATTGCTTGTAAATAAAACTAATATATTCATCATTCGAGGAAGTGGTGTATAATAAATAACAATTAAAAAAGAAAAAGATTTATAGCTTTATCTAATCGAAGCATCTTAAAGCAAGAAACAATTATTTTAACCTACAGTAAAAACACAGATTGTCAATTAAATTAAGATGATTCATATTTTATTATTTACTGTTAGTGTTGAATCTTTACAAAGAAAACTTCCTGGTCGTAACTAAGGGGAAAATAATTATTGTAAATGTACCTATTCCTGGAATAATTCTCATTACCATCCAAAAGAAAACTAATAATACTTTCAATTGTGGCTTATTTGTAGCTATTTATGTAAATTTTATGAAGGCTTAATTTAAGGGACATGTGCTGAAACAGGGCGCTATATTCAAAATTTCTTGCGTTTTTTTTCAACTTGCAGGTCAGTATAAGTCTGCCTAGCCTTTTCCCAAGTATGTTGGGGTCGGCTTCCAGTCTAACCGGATGCAGCTGAATACCAGTATTTTACATGGAGCGACTGCCTATCTGACCTCCACAACCCAGTAACTGGGTAATACGATACCCCTTGGTAAGACTGGCTGTCAGATTTTCAACAGGTCAGTGTCCGGTTGTTTATTGATCGAATTGCATTGCATGTGTATTAAATATAAAATCATTAAACTCATTGATACAACTCTCTTAGTAGGAATTGAGTTCAAAAATCACGATTTTATGAATCATTGCATAAAGTCATCTTTACTTACAAGACAAAGAGATTTGTGTTGATGATAAAGAATAAATTAATTCATTTTTTTAAATAGGTTTTCACAAACACTTTAACACGTCTCTAATTTTAATTAAAACAAGATAAGGTCAGCTTTTCCTAACTGACTAGACTATTCTGAGAAGAGAGCCGAAATAAAATCAGATGTCTACTCTAAGAAGAAAGACCCAAAAAAAACCCAGATGTCACAATATATTTTAATGTCCAGACATAATCTTAATCAAATCATGCGAAGACCATGTAGGTTGGTGTCTGAAATGGCCTTTTGAAGAAAGAGCCATGAAGATTGAGTAGGGCCTATCCAGTCGCATTTGTCATAATTCGTAGAGCTCAACGATGATTTTCACGAATCAATATTTTGACCAACACAACCTGATCCTCAACAGGAAATTGCAAATGGAAAGATAAACTGAATTTCGCGGGCTACCTCGGTTAATAACTAATATTTTAATATTACTACGCAATATCTTCAACCGTTACAATCATTTAGAATTTATCGATTCCAGGAAATTTATCAATCACAATTAATATTGACGACAGTTTTAATTGTATTGTTTCGGTCAGAACTCTCACTGGTGTAGTGGTTGTTCGCGCAGCCAAACTGGAGGAGGTAAGCAGGTTCTATTTACAGAACACTAAAGATTATAGTGGGCACCCAGCAGATATCGACCCCTTAAATGTCAAGGTGCCTATTAGGTCAGTGATAACCCCGAACTAACTTTTTAGTTTTATTCATTTATTTAATACTATACTAATATATTATGTATATTAAAAAGGAATAGAAAGGCATAGAAAGGTCTGGAAAGATCGCCATTTCTCACAAATATTTTAAGGGTGATAAAGTATATCACCCTATTTGACACAGTCAAAAATAAAATATGATATCACATAGACAAAAGATCGCTCGTCTTAAAAACTTCCCTCACCGTACCGATATTAAATAATATGCCACGATATAATTGTGAAATTGAATTTAATGTTAATAAGTATTTCATTTGATTCCAAAAATCTGTGACGTCACATTTCAATATTTCATACAAATTACGTACAAATTCAGCGTTTTGACAATTTATAAAAAGTAACGTTATTGACTACCCTGTCAAATACCCTATTCCGACTTTTACTTACAAAAAGATCTATTTTGAATAATTACCGATGTCCACTACATAATACAATATACATGAATATAACTTCCAAAACGGTATCTAATACGTACTATCTCTCTTTTACGAATTTAGCATTGATAACGATGACTCGCACAATAAAGGTAATTTTTTTATTATTAATAAATAAATTAATCATTTGAGTATCATGGGTTTTATTACTCGCATAATATTGAACTAGTTTTACCGTTTACGGATTATATTTTTACATAACTACTATTATTGTGAATACTGTCCGCTGTAGACTGTCTTATCTATAAAGACGTCAAACCAGTAAACACGACGATAACATATGATAACAATACGCATAAATTACAAATAGAATGCTCTTAAATTAACAGAGCATAAATAACTAAATACATAAGTTAAAGTTAACTGGTGAAGTTAAATGGCAAAATATCGAAGGTTACTCTAGTAGAGTATTATGTCTAGCTACAATAAAGTTGAAATCACGACTTAATATGGCACACGGTTAAATGTTTTGTATGAGTATCGATCAAGAAAGTATTCTGGAGTCATTAAAAACTCGTTCATGAAGAAATTATTTTAATATGTACCGCGCTTAAGTCATCTTCCGACGCAACCAAAGGGTCATTGTTGTATTTGATAAGATAAATTCTGATTAACAAGTCTGTGCGTAAACTGCCTAACTGACACAATTTATATGTAAAGAATAAGACATGGATGTATAGTGCGCGCTTAAAAAAATATAAAATAATATTTTCATTCATAATATGAAGCCACAAAGTGAACACTGTACATACCGGTTCGTAGATTTCGCAATGCAAAAAATTCTTCCATTCAGATGTTGTCACATAACACACAAAAAGCAAAACAATTCTGAAATGCCACTAAACCACAACACCAACCTTTTCTGTAGGAACCGCTTCCGAAACTCTATGTACGCTGACCGGCCTTTATCTTCTGTATCTGCTATGGCGACACGTCCATGTAAGGGTACTCTGTGGCCGGAGATGCCGTAGTCCATCTGTAGGTCTACGACTAGCATGAGGGTGAAGAGTACGAGGAAGGCGCTGACGGCGAGCGCCAGTCGCTCCTTTAGCTTCATGTTGAGCATAATGCGCGCGGTCTTGCTGCGCGGCGCGATGGGACTGTGCGCATGTTCCTCGGGCGTCGGCGACCGCTTACAGTCGCGCGCGCCGCTCCGCCTGCGCCGCCACCGCGCGCGCGCCCACCCGCTTACGCTGCAAACAATAACAACACATTAGGGGCGTACACGTGGGTGATGAAAATAGGGAAAATACTTTTTTTTTTTTAAAGTTGTGAATAGTTTGCTTACATATTTTTTAATCTGTTATGTGGGTCGAAAACCTCCGTTTTCTGGCAGCAACCTTCACGGTAGGAAAGATAATAATCTCGGAAAAAGAAAATAAGAGTTAGCTCTACTTGGAAAAGCTTATCTTTTGTGAAGGTTGTTTGTGCAGAGAATTATATTTTTTACAACAACGTTTAGGTAACCTGATGAAATGATTTTGTAGGTACTGACGCCGCATATCAAGCTATCTCAAACTGTCAAATATACGCAATGGAACATAAACCTTATTGTTTTGTTATAAGGTTGAAAATGTATCAAAGAAATTTGATAGATTGGGGTAGCTTGATGTGCTGGCCTCTGTACATAGGTAACTCAACGGCATGACCTCCATCGGAAACCGTCTTTTGTAACGAGATAAACAATAAAATGTTACCGTCGTGACTATTTTTGTTTTATTATCTTTTCTTATGTCTACCAAAGTCGTAACCATTATTCTTAAATTACGAGTAGATGACGAGAGACACAAATAATACCTACTTGTCGATAATATATTCTAATCAGTTTTCTCGCCCATTACCTAACTCTTTCCAGCTTTTTCCTTCTCCTGATATGCTCATGCGTAGGTAACCCGAATGTTCTATAAAATCGCATAAGAATCCAAAAATAGTACCTATATTTTTCTGGAACAAGCATTTGTAAAAATATTTAACCTTTACCAGGCTTTCGTACCTACATTGGGCTGCACATCAGTGGAAATACAACCAGTATAACCTGGCCTCATAATCTATTGAAACTCCGTACTACGATAGGCCAGCTCAAGGTCAAAGTGTACGTACACTGTCGACGTTATCAATACGTAATTTGTAAAGCCAATACATTGCGCATAAAAGAAAAGCCTTTTAGTAATACATGTCTAAATAATAGAGGATTACTCAATACATGTTGGCAGATATGCTATGATTGCAAAACTTGCCACTTTGCGGCGTCATGTGGAACGCATGCAAAATAGAACATTTTAGAAACATGACGCCTCTGCGCGAGGAACAAAGTTCAATGCCTGCGTGTTTTGTAGTTTACTCGAGTAATGTTTGAGGTTAGAAGTTCTATAGGTATTACAATTTTGTTACGTCAGACAGAGATGATGATGAATGATAAAAAGATATATAAACGTAGATACAAACGTCAAACGTAGATAACGTAGCAAAGAAACATACTTTCTCAAGAATTTTCCTTGTCAAAGGCAAAAAGCAAAAAGCTGACTTTTATCTTTTTTATCTAAAAGAATATTTGCAAAACATGACGTATAGAACCCTTCCTTTTCTACCGACAGCATGATAATATATAAGGTAGGTGTTTAAATATTACTTGATATAAATCACAACTTCGAATCGCTGATAATTCGATAACAATCACTTTTTACAACTATTAGGTATTATCGATTTTACATATTTACTACGGTGTGCAATAGCATTTATTGCACACCGTAGTAAATATGTAAATACGTAATGATCGTTTATACTTAGACTGACGCCTGACGGTCAACCA
Organism: Hyppa rectilinea; assembly: GCA_951799385.1. Lineage (NCBI taxonomy): Eukaryota > Metazoa > Arthropoda > Insecta > Lepidoptera > Noctuidae > Hyppa > Hyppa rectilinea. Next base: position 6,762,942 of record OX637309.1, on the reverse strand, counting down.
TCAATCGTCAGTCAAACGCCCGCGCCCCCTACATAATTTACTGTGCTTTTATCGAGTTCAAAAGTTATTGCTTATCCAATAATTTTAAGTTTCTGTAAGAGGCGATGCATAAAACGTTTACACTGGCTTGATTTGGAGTAGAATCTTTACTTAACCCATTAGATGTTCGCCTATTAGAAGCTGTTTGCTTATAACAGCTCAACGATTTATGTCGTTGCGAGAGAATTTATCTAATGAACCTATGGGGTTCATCGAGGTATCGAGAAAATACTAAAAATAAATATTTTTCTTCGAGACTGCATAATTAATGACAGAGCCTCAGTTGCCACAGAAACCTCTTTAACAAGCCTATGTTTGTCAGCAATATTAATAAATAAATTAGAGCAGTTTTTATAATACTTAGTGCTGTGATAACCAATTTGCCGGGTTTGCTCTTCAGCGATAGCCATTATTTGAGAAAATTAAAGTGTCACTAGATTTACGCACGCTCTCGCTTCTATATATTAAATTATTATTCAGAAAGTGTCGATCCGGATAAATCTGTAACAAAATTTCTAAACTGATCATAGATCAAAGGAAAATTATTACGTACATAATAATGCGTTTTTATACGCGCAAGGCGTTGAACTGCGGGAAAGCGCTACTCTTGTCTAGGAGACTGACAGGTACGTAACCTCTTAATAACATACATGAGTATTTTATGTAGTTTAGTTATTGTAGTTATGGATTAACTAGCTTCTGGCAGCAGCTATGTCCGCGTGGATGTCGGTTTTTTCCACGGTTAAAAATATACTTTGTGGTAATCCAGGTTATACGTAAACTATATGTGTGCCAAATTTCATCTAGACCCATTCAGCCATTTCAGCTTAAAGAAGTAACAAGCAAACAAACACACTCAAACACTTTCGCCTTTAAAATATTAGTGTGATAATATTATATACATATTATAAGGTGTTAAAAAAATTATGCACACGTAAATAATAAAATGAATAAATAAACTCATACTTTTCGCGATTTTAGGGTTCATCTCATATTAAAAGTTGTTCGTAACGATGAGTACAATGCTCCCACGAAATTCTTAAAGTTAATTTTTTAACACTTTATATAGTGTGCAATGTGATGGGAATAATCGACGTGGGTACTATGTGCAGAGAGGTAGTCGGAACTCTGACAGCTAAAGCCTCGCAGTGGCTGGTGCTTATTATCGAACGATGGCGATCCTAGGATCTTCAGTAAAAGGCGTCGGTGCCATTTTTGCAGGCGCTACACAACAGGATAATCATTACCCAAGAATTTCATAGGTATTTTTTACTCCATTCACTCCAAAAGATTGGATAATTTCAAATGCCAAGCCAAGTTTAGAATGAATTCACTTTCCTCAACAGTAAAGTGAGAGTATTGCCCACGTAAATCAAACGGTCCTACTAACAAATATAAACCGTTTAACATAAGCTGTACGTACGTACTACACAATCCGAGAAAGTTGGTCGGTATTCCAAGAAAGTCCACCTCACGTCTGACTAACATATTGAATCTGTGCGAGTTTAAGATCACGAGGAGGTTATCTATCGTGTGCCTGAGTTGAATATGGGATCACTGGACAGTGGACACCTCTGTCCTGGTAGAAAAAAGATCCGCAATTTCGGGGTTTTGAAGGTAAATGTGTTGAAAGAGTGTGACATACTGAGGAGTCAGTCATACAAGTACATTAAAAGGTTACTATAACGAGTTATTCGCAATCATGGAAACTTTCTCCTTCTTTTCTTTGGAAATGAGGGAGTCATATATAGTACAAAAAAAAAATACGTGACATAAACACGTTTCAGGTAAATAGATACACCACAATTTGGTAAGCGGGATTGTCCGGTAAGCGGGATTGTCCGAAAGGGTTACCGCTACCCCGGAACATAAAAGGCTAAGGAAGGAACATGGATGGGTTTTAGTCAGTAAGAGTTTGACACTCCCTTCCGCTCCACCCAGAGCGGGAGAAGTCATTGGATGATTTCCCAGCCAAAAAAAAAGGCCACACTTTGACCTTGACCTTGAGTACAGAGAATAAGAGTCTTCTTATAACTAATGGTTTTGTTACCTGACTTACTGACGCGCGGCATACCGTACGAGTACGTACTGTAAGCCCGAATGTACGTTTCCGGTTCTTCTGAACTATGACTCGAAACGGGTAAACAACCAATTGAGTCATTATTTTTGAGAAGGTTTATTATTAACAGGTAAGTAGGTATGTAACTTCGTAGGTAGCAACAACAGTTAAGCAGTTATTAATGAAATGACAATTAGTTCCCGTTAGTTGTGACTAACGAGACATATTTAAGTGTAATTAGTGGTCATAATTGCTTGTGTGTGCTTGAATGAAATTTTGATAGAAATGGAAATAACCAGTCTTTGAAAATCAGCTTCTGGAATGTATGCTGAACTCGACCTATTTGGAGCAAAAATGAGGCACGCAGTACTGCTTTGGTTTGTATTTTTTTTTCGTTTTCCTGTGCCTTAACTTACCCGGTACTTCCGTTAAAGCTCCCGCAGACTGGCGCAGCACGACGATGCGGCGCGACTCTGGCAGAACAATCCTTGATGTTTTTATAGAAATTGTTCCACTAGTATCGTGTCGCGCTGTCGGCTGTCTGCGTGAGCCTTTACAGTTGATATCTAGTTAAAATAACATTCATCGCAGGAAGCAAAGCTGATAAAAGAATTATCATAATATGATATCTTTTATTCGTATTCTTGTCACCTAGCCCATTTGATAACAGATAGGTATTACTATTATCATCTGAAATCAGGTTTCCTAATACCTTTTATCCTGTGATAAGAAAGGGCCAAGGTGGTATTATCAACTCTAAAATATTGCGTTTTATGAACGGAGCGCTTTTTTAAAATATAAACAGTCTACTCGTGAGAATCGAGTGTAATTAATATTTGAATGAATAGAAAATGATTATATTATATCGATATGTGCAATCAATAATTAAATAATTAATGAACAGTTCCAATAAAATAAGGAAATGTTGTTTTGCTACACATTTTAAAATGATGGCTACCAATCTCATGATTATCACAGTTTCTTCTATTTCGGGAATTGTATATGTTAATATATTAATTAAACAGTGTTCAGTTAAGGGCTAAGAAGGCCAAGCTCGGATACCAGTCGCAGGCGCATGTTTAGTATTTCATTCTTTTAATTCGATTCCCGGAATGTGCAATGTTATATTATGAATAGTTCTAGTTCCTAGTTCAATACGAAGTTACACTGGGTACGTTCATAACTCATTGTTAATGTTAATACAATATAAATATCATTGGAATAGGTGCAGTCTTCATAGAATTCGGTAACGGCGACTTCGAAATGATTATTTCCGAGCGTGTGCATGATTCGCCAGACCAAATTTATTTTTAAACTAGCTTCTGCCCGCGACTTCGTCCGCGGAAAATTGCGATATACTGTAACTGTTTAGGCAGCGCATGCAAATAATTCTGTTTTCGGAGGTATTTCTCTCCGACTTGCTAGAAAAAAATTGCGATAGCTGGCTGGCTAATATGTATGATATAAATATAATTTAGCCGATAGCACTCAGGAATAACGTAACTTTCTCTCAGTGAATTTTTTTTTGAAATTGGATCATTAGTTCCGGAGATTACCCCTACATACAAACTTACAAATTTTACCTTTTTATAATATTAGTATAGTATACTCGGTCACAAATTGGGGTAAATATATGGCCGGCAGAATTGAAAAGAGGTCTTGTGGTATTTCTTTAAGTACCTATTACTTATCCTTACTTATTTAGAGACTAAGTAACGTTTACGATATAATATTTTTGGATGGAGACACGCGACATCGTTCAATGTTTGATTATTATGATAATACAAGTGTCGAATTCCACTCGATGATCGTTTCCGGCGTGTAAAGAGAATCGAGCGAAAAACAAAGCATTGAATTTACTACGATTGCATTGAACTGGAGTAAGATGCAAGGAAAATTATGCAGGGTGAAATTGAATTCATGAGCAACATTTTAAGGGGTCATTAAAAATCATCAATACTGGTATTCAGCTGCATCCGGTTAGACTGGAAGCCGACCCCGACATAGTTGGGAAAAAGCTAGGCAGATGATGATTGTACTCATCATTATTGAAGCCCGAAAATCTGACAGCCAGTCTTACCAAGGGGTATCGCACTACCCAGTTACTGGGTTGTGGAGGTCAGATAGGCAATCGCTCCATGTAAAATACTGGTATTCTGCTACATCCGGTTAGACTGGAAGCCGACCCCAACATAGTTGGGAAAAGGCTAGGCAGATGATGATTGTAGGTACTCATCATTATGAAATACTTGTCGCCAAAAAAATAATCTGCTGTTCCATATAATTATAATCCTGGCATAACTCGTTAAAATGTTGGGAACAGCTGATTTTTTTTCGCGATTTCATGTGTATTCTCATCGTAAAAGTTATTCACAATGCTTAGTACAATAACCCCTTAAAATAGTACCCATGAATTCAAATTCACCCTGAAATTTTCGCCAAGATAATGTCCACTGGGCGTATTTGTCGTAGCGTAAACGCTCCGTAGACGATACATAGACCTACGCATCTGAGTACAACAGCAGTAAAAGCAATGCATACGTCATACCCGCGCTGCAGTTTGTTAGAATAATTCTCAATGACATGCGTTAATATTAGACGTCAGCTTAAAATTAATTTCTGTTTACATTGTACATTGTAATAGTCAGAGCCGTAATGCGTTCACTGATGACCTATAATGACCTTGTTACACGAGTCGAGTTGGTGCTGGTGCCGCTCATTAACTGTGCTTGTTTAATTAGATAATTTTTGAGAACCATTAACTACATATTTACACGGCTTTGTTTGTGGAACAGATATTTGTTAAGTAATTATCTAATGTTTTAGAACTTTTACAAAGTGTTTAATTTTTCTTTGCGCGATATCAATCACTATTGTCAAACTTTTTCAGCAATCTTGTTTTAATTTATTTTTAAAGTATCATGTTATTCAAGTCACGGCGTAAAAGGAACTAGCCGTTTAGAAATTAAATATGTGGTAATGAACTATTAACATATACGACCGGAGGTTATTGACTTTTTAATCAATAAATCATAAAATCAATCGTGAAATTTGCATGATCTTGATCGCTAGTCTAGTAGTCCCAAGCGCTACTCCTAAGCATGAGATCCTTTGATTCCCGGGTCGGACCTGGTACAAAGTGTTATTGGGTTGTTTTATCTAGAATTTCTCAGTATCAGCCCTGAGCCTGGATTTGTGCTTGGTTGATGGGAATAGACTCGCCCCCTATTACATGGGACTCAAACATAACTGTAAAATGTCGGTACACTAGAGGAAGGTATACCTACCTCTGCCTAGCCATTCGGGGATTGCGGGCTAAGACAATCTAGCGATAAATTTTCTTTTACATTTATCGCTAGATTGTCTTAGTTAGGCTTTTAGTACTTTACATTCTTTGTTCGTGATAGCATCACACTGGTAACCTAACATCAAACTTTATTAAAGTTATCATCAATCTAACTACATTATTAGGAAATTATATCTATGACGGCGATTACTGAAGATTGTTGACAAGATCTCTGTTTGAAGAACTTGAAATGTCGTTGACATCCGATATTATTTATCAGATAATCGATAACAAATCAGCAAACAATCAGAAGCAATACCGCACTTTACCTGGTAATGTATAATTAGATACTTTGTTTTTAAAAGCCAGTAGTTGATTAATTTATCAGAAGTAATATTAAAACGATGATTATCTTTAATAAATTGTCGGCGAAAAAAAGGACCAATTATTAAAAAAAAATATCAAAAATAAATTGTCCACGTTCCTAAAAAATGAGAAAAATAATGAAAAATGATAGAATCATGTGCGTACTAAATATATAACTAGTTTACAATATAGATCATAAAAATGGAAACTCGTCGTCACTACTAATCTCATACAGAATTTATAAAGTACTGTTTTATAGCATCAATTTCAAGTTGAATGTCGCTCAATATTCTTTATATACCAATTCTTAAATGTAAAAATGAAATCTACGTTTCAGCACAATTTGAAAGTTTCGTGCTATCGGCAACAGATGCGGAGACATTTAGGAAATAAGTATATATAGTGTACTTTTAACAAAACTTCATAAAGTTGTTCGCGTTCGTGTTGGAATACGTGGACGAAACAATCAATAGTAACTGCAGGGCCGTCACCTGCCAAATTCTTTTCCAAAATCTATATTTTCAAAGTCGAGTGTACTACTATTAGTACACTCGACTTTGGCTGCAGCTTTTGCTTTTGCCGCCGGTGGAACGACAGCTCACTTCACATTCACTTCACATAAGTTTTCACAGTGTGATTTTTACAAAATCGACTGGCTTTTATGTGATGTAAACGAGTTGAAATAATTCTGGAAGTCTTTGATCGGACTTTGGATTGTGGCAGTACTTAATTCGCGTGGTTAGTGACTAACCTGGTGTCAGAGTTTTTATGTTGCCCATGGGCCTTTCACTTACCTTCACATGCTTCACAGCTGAGAAATATCACTCAGGTATAGGTTTCCTCACGATGTTTTCCTTCACCGTTTTTTAAACAAGTGATAATTATACATTACGCACATGAACCCGAAAACTCTTAGGTGCGTGGCTTGGGTTCGAACTCGAGACCTAAGAATTGACAGTACGTCGGTCACACCACTAGGCTATCACTGCTAATTGTGGCAGTTATATAACTGATATCAATCGCTCGATGTAAAATATTGAAATTCAGCCACACTGGTTGGGAGAACCGGATGAATGTACCCACCGGAACGCACCTGGCCGAGTATTCTGCAAAAAAATTCTATCGACTTCACTTTTGTAATTGCACCGTCAAAGTTAAAACTGCATGTTTACCGCGCTTGCAATAATGAGATGTTTATTGACTTTTTCAGAATTTCATCGCTGTTCACTTAAGTAAAACTCCTGAAAATTACCCAAGTCTTTACTAATTAGCTTTCGACACTGACGCCAAACTATACGTGAAATTTAACGTAAACACTAACAAGTTTATATATGTAGACATACAATTTTACTCTGCGATTACACTTAGTAATCGCAGAGTAAAATTGTATGTCTCGCACGTATTGTTCTCGCACTCTGCACGTATTTGTTCTTCTGAAAGGATTGAAGGGTATTTTAGTCAATTCTTTTTACCATTTAATACATCTCGATTAATTATTCCTGAAAACTTTTGCCTGTGTTTTCACTACTTAGTTGTGGTCAAACTTGAAGTACAGGAGGCCGCTCAAGGCCTAAATGATATGTGCGGACTACTGTACCCTACATAACTCTACACAAGTTCTAAGTGATTGTTGGTATAATTTTAATTTAAAAAATAATAAATTAGAAATAAGCATCACCTGTGTACGTATTTTTGCACTTTCTTAGAGTCTGTTTTTATGTGTGTACATAAATGGTTAAATAAAACAAACAAATAAACTATTTACAAATTAAATGACATCTAACTAACTATACCAATAAATACAAAAACTAAAAGTACACGTCCGTATCTCTGTCATCCGGAAACGTGCCCAGAAGACTGGCAGCATTGCCACTTTGAATGGCAAAGCTACTTCTGATTGATTAAATTACATATATTCGTATCTGAGCTCTATTTATTTGTACAAGATACAATCGCAACATAATGTTCATAGCATTCTCACGTTAACCAAGGTTTGGCTAAAATCGTCTTGTGGCACAAGGGCTTATAACAAATAATCACGGCCAATTTATTCTCGCTTGAAATATAACACATTCGATTCGATTCGTTGCTCGTGCAACGATTTTTATTGTCGATTAGAAGAAGTTAAAACCTGTGTCGAATCTCGCATCAAACGATTAGATTTGAAATAATTCTTTTTTAATTGAAAATGTCGTTTTACACGAAGGAAATTAACAAAACTTGTAGGTAATATTCATATTCTTTTTTCCTGAATTTCGCTTTTTTTCTCTTCTAGTTTTAGGCACAACGTGTTTTAGTTTCTACTAGTACGCATAGTGTAAAATTATTACAATGCAAACTATATATAGGTACTGTATTTATAATGTAGGTACCTATTACAGTCATAAATGTAATTAAATCGTAAGAAAGAAAGACCTCTTTCCATAAACAAAAGAATGAGTATTAATAACCGCTTTAGGAATTGGAGAATGATTTGAATAAAGAATTTCTTACTTTTACCGTCAGAGAGAGAATATACTTGAAGTCGCTCCTATTCAAACCAAAGCTTCATTATTTAGGATTTCTTTTTAGAGTACGTAAATATAGTTTCAACACAGGCGATCTACACCTCATCATTATCATTCTCCTGCCCTCATCCCAATTTATTTGGGGTCGGCGCAACATGTTTTTTTTTTCCATACTTCTCTAATTAGTCGTCATCTCGGGAGTCACTCCTTTTCGAGCCATATCATCTTTCACACAATCCATCCATCGTTTGTTTGGTCTTCCTCTACTTGTATAGCCATCCACATTCATACTCAAAACTTTCCTGACAACTTCCTTTCTTGGCGATCTACCTGACTGGTAGCACACCGGTAGGTACCGTAAATATGTGAGCACCATGTACTTATGACATAATTAAGTTTATTTGCCACTGCTACATGTGTTTTTCTTTTCACCTTTTGTGGTGTCTTCACATATAATGTTATAATACATGTATACAAAACATTGTGAAACATTTTAAAAGAGTAACGGTGGAGTTTCTTGCCCATTCTTCTCCACACGAAACTACCTTTTGGAAGGGGCGACTAGAATCAATTATATTTCTTGTTCATTTTGACGTTCAAATGTTTTGACTTTGACTTATTATTAAATATGTGCTACCAGCACCACAGTAGTGCTATTCTATAAAATTTTCACCGTGAGAAAATATGTAAAGTGACTGGCAGTAGTGTTAATCCTCAGCATCAGGTGGAATGAAAGCTCACTTCGAACTTACTTCACCTAAGTTATAAAGGTGTTTTTTTTACAGAATAGCACGATAGATATCGTCTCGTAACAATCGAAGCACAATGCTGTAACAAAACCTAGATATTTCGGATCATGAGTCTGCAGATAATATTATGATCGATCTATTCTTAAAAGCGAAAGAGGTCACGCGGTAATCTACCTATCAGACCCCACGTTTCTTTCAAAAATGTTTTTATCTTCATCGGCCGTTAATGTGTTTTTGTGAAAATCTTGAAAAAATATTTTTTTTTTGCTTTACTCTAGTCTTTTACCTAAGGCCGGGATCTATAAACGACGCTTAGCCAAAGTGCCAAAGCAGCCGAAGAAGGTTAGATATTAGCTTAACAGATTATTTCTAAGCCTTAGTATGAATAAGTAATTAAGTACAATCAATCTGCTTTACCTTGTCCCAACTATGGTGGGGTCAGCTTCCAGTCTAACCGTAAGCAGCTGATTACCAGTATTATACATGGCGACTGCCCATACGATACAGGGGTATCGTATTACCCAGTATACGGTATGTAAGACTGTCTGTCAGAATTTCAGGCTTCCGACAACCCGTAACGAATGTCAAAGATCCAGGAATGACAGCTGGATAACTAACTGGATAAAGAACTAAAAAAAATCTGGAACTGTTGCCAGTTTCTACTCGAAATCATGAGTTTTTCCCAAACTAAGTGGAACCCAAATATTACCAAAACATCATTAATTACCAAACCAATGAACAAACATCAATACATCCCCTGCATTCCTTTCTCCCACACAATAATGGTGACTAAACTAAAAACTAGTGCGTAGCTAATTAAAAAACAAGTTGAATTGTACGTCAAGGGTTGAGCAGCTCACTCGAGACTTGCAACGAACAAAAAGGCTCCAATTATCCAAGTTCTATATGGAGGTGTACACGAGCTTCATTTACATAAGTTCACAACTTCAACTTAATTAACGTATTGACATTAAAGTGAACATTACACTTTTTTTTTTTTTTTTTTTTTTTTAAGGCTGGGAAATCATCCAATGACTGCTCCCGCTCTGGGTGGAGCGGAAGGGAGTGTCAGACTCTTACTGACTAAAACCCATCCATGTTCCTTCCGTAGCCCTTTATGTACCGGGGTAGCGGTAACCCTTTCGGACAATCCCGCTTACCCGGCAGGCTTAGCCCTGAGGGGCCCCTTCATATGCTGACATCTCTTTGAGGCGCGCGTGGAACATATACGCGCCGTACGGCACGGGTCTGGTGCTGATCGGACGGTGAGTCACCCATTACTCACCGTCCGCAGGCCCGCGCCTACGGTGGCCGGGAGTCGTCACGTGGCTCCCGACGCCCGGAGCGTCTCCCGCGGCGGCTGGGACGGGAGGACCTTTCTCTCTCCCATCCCGCCACCTCCTTTGCGAGCATAACTTTTTCGCAGAAGGAGGTGACTGCCTCCCACTCCCTCTCGCCCCGGACCATGGCTTGCACCAGGGCCGGGCGCGAGAGGTCGCCGCCGCCGATCGCCTCTACGAGGACACGGCGGTGCTCCGCCCAAGGAACATTACACATGGTAAGCAGATTATAAAAAGTTGTTTGTTAAATGGGTTATAATATCTATGCTGTCAAGTTAATGTTAGTAGCTTCTAACCGTATTGATTATGTCGATTCTGTCATGTTAAAAAGAAACAAGGTACTTTTGAAGGCTCTGGCAGATAGACACGACGCGATTCTAACAGAACCATTTCTTTGATAACTTCATGGACGTTGTAACAGAATCGCGGCGCACCTGTCTGCGGGAGCCTTTCCGCTTTCATAGAATAAAATAGATCAAGTAAGTAACCAGTAGCAACACTTTGACCTGGAGCTGGCCTAGCGTAGTACATAGTTCCTCTAATATTTATAATAGAACAACTTGCACCTGTGTTATTACTTGTGCGGCGTCTTGTAAATTTTGTAATTTATGAAGCAGGTAGTGTGAAAAGTCACTAAAGAGTAGAATGCGGACCTAATCTTATTAAAAACTCATAAAAACTATATGTTTGTATCCTCCGTTCATTATACTTACAAGAAACAAAAGACTATTTTACACCTGGTTGATGAGATCCGTATAAAAATCTTCGCAGCACTTAATTTGCAAATCACTATGCGCTTGAGAGGCTTAGGCATTGCACACATTGTAAAATTTAATTTAATCGAAAATGGTTGTAATTATAAATATAAATACCGTTATAATACATTTAAAGCATGTTATTTGTCGGCCAGCTATCTGAACGTCATTCAAGATAACGCGTTAATTGATCGATCGATCAAAATTTTCCTCGTTCATGAAATGGACGACAAAATTACTCTGTTGCACAGCTGTCAACGCTAGCGAGCCATTTGACCATTTTGTTAAAACTTCTTTTAAAACTTGGAAGGTACTGCCTTACCAGACTTAGAATAAAACCTCCACATATTATTTATATAAGTTAATGGCAATTTCGAGACAATAATTGATTGAAATTTAAAAAAAGAATAGTTTAAAGAGACAGCTGTCAGAGCTCAATACAAACAGCGGAAATAAAATAATAAAATATTTAATGAATGCATATAATTAACGAAATTAACGTCGGCATCCCAGTCCCAGTATTGAATCCAGTTACTGACATTAATGATATAGATAAACAGGCTCTCTGAAACCCCTGACAGCGGCAGGTTGTGGAAGACAGGAAACTGCCTCAGATGGGTTGAATTAAATCATATCTATAAAACATATCCCTGGCTATCTTATATAGGTAGTACTTACTTTAAAATAAACCACAGCCATAAATATTATGCCACAGAATAATATAGTTTATCTCAATCTTAAAATCTGAAGTCAGCACCTCTCCTTAGCTAATGCGAAAGCCCATGGGAAGCGATTTGCACAACCACGATATGAGCGATTACGAGACGGTGGTAGTACGCCAGTATTACGCGGATGGGTGGCTGTACACCCGTGCATTATGGTCCACCATTGTCCTCGATAACTCGGTTACAACAGACGAGTAAATTAGTCGCAAATTGTGTAGGATTATGTTGTATGGGTCGTCACGCAGCGCTTTACGTTAATATTTGTACAAAAGATTGTTGTAGACTACTGCGTTATAATCATACCTACCGGCCTTATTAGTACAACTATTTTCGGAAACCACATTCGTTGTTGATCCCGTCTGTCTTTCGTAGGTCTATGGCAGTCGATACGTGCAGTTAGTAGCCCAAATGTCATGTCATTGGTAGTGTGTGGGAGGGTTGTTTACTATTTGAGGGGATCTCGCCTGCTGGCCGAGATTTTTCTTACGCATTTTGACTTACAAATAGATGTAGCGCAATGTAAAGTAAATAATTGCATCATTAAAGGGCTTAATTTATTAATTAAAGGGCTATAATCGTAACCTGATAATAAAAACCTTACGACACTCAAAGAGAAGAAATAACATAACGCCCACTCGTAATTAAAACAATAGACAAAGCAAATGTTTACAAGGATATGTAGATAATAAGCAGAGTAATATAAAATGAAAGAAAAACAGAAATTCACGTGTAACACTGAACAATGTGGAGGTAGGAGCGTGGTTGAGAACATAAAATATAAGTATTTGGAACACGCAATGATCACCTTAGGCATTCGCGAGATAAACAATAGCAAACTACCTACGGCTGATAATATCGGCATCGTGATCGCAGTTTCCATTAGTCAACGGTTGCGTTTTAGAGGTCCGCAGATAGTTTATTGCCGTTTTAAGTAATTCAAAAAAGTATTTTCTCTATACGTATAAAAGAGGTAAAAGTTAGGGAGTTTGTATGTAGGGAGTATCTTTGGTTTAAAAACTACTGATTCGATTTCGAAAATTCTTTCATTAATGAGAAGCTACATTATACCTAAGTATCATAGGATATATTAAAAAAAAAACAATCGGATGAAGTCGCGGGCGAAGTGCTAATATTAATAACACTAATATTATAAAGGCAAAAGTTTGCGAGTTTGTATGTTTTTCCGTCTTTCACGCTCAAATGGCTTAATGGATCTGGATGAAATTTGGCACAAAGGTAGTTTATGACCAGGACTTTTTATTCCGGTAGTACGTTGCCTTGGGATGATTTCCGATATCCACGCAGACGAAGCCACTGGCAGGAGCTAGTATTCAATAAAATTATGAAGTGCTTTCAATGAATATATGCGTGGGTGTTATTCGCCTACAGGATTCACTATTTCTTTTCATCTAGAATCCTTGAAAATAATAGGAATTAAGTAGGTAACAAAACATATACTTCGCGCGTTTATCCCCCGAAAGGTTAGACAGAAGTGTAAGATCTGTAGGTATATATAGGTATATATAGGTGGTGGTGTAGGTGGGGGTGGTTTGGGGGTGATCTGTGGGGTGAGGTGTGGGTCTGTGATTAATTAAGTAGATATTATACATTTAACAATAAAAAACTCCTCTAATGCTTGATAAGTGTAACCTTACAATACCTACTTGAATAACTTACCATTTTAGAATGGTAAGTAACCATACCCTTCTCTTTCAACTACGTATGTTGGAGGAGATAGAGTATAAGAATTTTTAAAGTCAAAAAGTACGCGTCAAACGTTGTGGTAGGTCTGAAGTGAGCTACTCGCTGCGCAGTACCCCACCCCTCACCCCCGCTGACGCATACATTCGTTATGCGCACCGACCCGCTTTATGTTCTGAGCCGCCATAAATAAAAGTTTGAATCCAACATACTAATAATAAAATATTTGTCATAGAAATGAACCCTAATAAGGTTTGCTAGCCTCATCATCTGCCTAGCCTTTTCCCAACTATGTTGGGGTTGGCTTCCAGTCTAACCGGATGCAGCTGAATACCAGTATTTTACATGGAGCGACTGCGTATCTGACCTTCACAACCCAGTAACTGGGCAATACGATACCCCTTGGTAAGACTGGCTGCCAGATTTTCGGGCTTCTGACGACCCGTAATGACTGTCAAAGATGCACAAATGACAGCCAGGACCAACGGCTTAACGAGCTTTCCGAGGCACGGAGGAGTCTCGGTATGTATAGATGGTCACCCATCCACGGCCAACCACGTCAAGCGTAGCTTACCTTGGTGGATCGACCTGTGCAGCTGTTAGTACTTAGCCACGAGCTCGTCTTCATTTATAAAACATATTTTAAACATTGTCAATATTGTTTCTACCTACTGCATAATGTGTGTGCGGTCTCAAAGAAGTGGCGTGCAATGTCTGTGATTCCGCACGATAATGTAATAGTTACCATTACTGACCGGCGCTGTCATTTTAATGACGAGAACTATTCGTTCTGTTCCGGTTATTATGATATATGGTGTGGTTTTGACGTAACTGGAGCAAGCGAGTTTTTGTTTTGGATAGATGAACTCAAAATTAAATCAAGTATTTTGGATATTTATCACAACAAAATTAAAATAATGTTAATCTAATCATATTTACATGTAAAAGCTAAATATTCATAATAATATGTAAAAAAAATAATATGTATAATAATCAAAGACCATCAAAAAATTCGTCCATATCGCTGTCAATAGGAAAAGTTACCAAAAGGCGCGTTGTATGGCAATGCTGATCTCCATCTCATCTTTGACCATAAATAGGCCAGCCCTAAGGTATTTTGGATATCGACATAAAATGGTCAAAATATAAAAAATAAATAATTGAATAGAACAGTCTCAATTTTTGAAATATAGTTAGTTATCTTTGCACGGAATCTTATCAGAAACACCGGTTAAATCCCGAAAATATTAGGCAGACCTGTATTTATTGTCGTTACGTCTCATGTAACATGTAGATTACGAATAAAAGATTCCTTTTCGGTGATGCGACGCATAATTACGAAGCTATTAATATTAAATTACCTTAAAACTAGCACCTACATGCCAAATACACTGACATTTACCCATTAAAGTAAATATCCTGCTACAAAACCTACAACTCAAAAGTAATTGACATTTACGAGAACAATTTGCTAATGTAATAAATGATCTTCAGTGCAATTGAATGTAAATTGATGTTCCTAATCGTAGGACAATTATTCAATTGTGGTTTGATTGCCGTACGTGTACAACCGAATATAAAAATCGGTACGAACATAAGCGATTTTTCACAGATATGCACGGAGATTGGATGCCTATAATCGTGAAATTGAGTGTATCTCGAAGGGCAGGTATGTTTTTTTTGTTATCTGATATGAAATTAAAATGAAGCTCATGATTTTACCGACATTGATGATTTCAAGGTTTTTATTGATAGATAGATAGTATGCCAAAGAGACTAGATGAGAGTCGCACAGACCAGGGAAACATGGCACAAAAGGGACGGGGCGAATACTCAGCAGTAAGTGAAACAAGGCTGCCAATAATGATGAAGATGAATATTACAAGGAACATTGAACGTTTCATAAGTTCGTGAATCAGCGGCCAATCTCAAAACATCATTACAAGGGGTAAAGAAGATACGGGGGAGAGGGGGAGTATTCTATTACATTATATTGTATTCAAGAGCCAATTACGAGAATGCGACACTATCACTAAGTCAGATAGCACTAACCCGTACGTAAATTATATTACTCGCATAATTGTAGTACCTAACCAAGCCTACCTAAGCTACATTTTACCCAAGTGATCTCACTAGATGTAGCTTATAACCAGCCTTTTACAACAGCTAAGAAAATTAAAAAGACAAAGTTAAAAACTCGTTTACCTGACTCTACCTTCCTTAATAGAAAAGAAACGTAAAAATGACCAGTTACACGATAGTGAGCAAGCACAATACACATTTCTATTAACACTAGCAACAACCACATAGTATTATGTACACGTTTGCACTTATCAACGGTAAACAATAACAGGGAAAACTTAGGTGGGAAATGGGACAGTTTTTCATGGCGTGCGTGTCACAATTATAGCCACGGATATGTTTGTGGAAACTAGTATATGGATTTTATGTGTTAACTTAATAAACTTAAGCAGGAAATTGAAAATTAAGGTGAGCTCATATTGCCCCATAATTGTAAAGCTGCCAAAAATTGTGTTAAATGCATTTCTAGAGTCCTCTTCCTGTAAAGTAGTACAACTGGGCGGCAATATCAAATATAAAATAATATATAATATCCTTGGACATTTCACACAACGCCATATAGTCCCAAGCTAAGCTACCTAATGCTTGTGTTATGGTAACGAGATGGCTGTTATACTACTTATACACATTTTCTTTTGTAAATACATACACACTTGTAGGTCGTACAAATATTTGTTCCGTGCGGGAATCGAACCCGCGACATGCTGCGCAGCAGTTATCGTACAACCACTGCGCCAACCGTGTCGTCGAATATAATAATATAGTAGCAGTAGCGCAGTAGTGACCCAGTGGTAACGGCCGTGACTTACGAGCTTATAGGTCGTAGGTTCAGGCCGGACAAGCGATTTACTTCGTGTGAATTATTTCATCACTACTGCTCTCAAAACGGCGAAGGAAAACATCGTGTTCTAGAACCAAAAATTCTAGCAACCCGGACTGGCCCCGCGTGGCGGATTACAGTCCACTCCCTCTCACTGAGAGGAGGCCTGAGTCTATTATTCAATGTAGTAATTGCTACGGGTCCACTTTGTTGTACAACATATGTAAGTACTGCCGATACGAATGCGCCAACCGAAGAAGTGGGACCACGCCTTAATTTCACATGCGTAACGTCATATTTAATTCCTCAAAGGAATAGGCAGAACAGTGTAGTACACCCACATTACACCAGTTATATTCAAGTTCCATGTATTACGTGTTATTACTATCCTTGTTAATTAATAACTTTGGTATGCCTTGTACAATAAATAAATAATATACGAAGGCATGGTAAATATGCGTCATTAGGAAATGAAGTGGATGTTCCGAGTAATGTGGACGATCCATTGATTGATTGCGCTCTTGAATTCAATGTCCACAGTAGTCCGTAATTGCTGACAATTAAAAGAATTTAACAATTACTAGACAATAATTTGATCTATTTATAGGGTCAAGTACAGTCAAGGAAAAAAATATGTTAACCATGCTAAGGTTACTTTTTACTTGCACCTTATTATTTATCCGTATTTGCCTCATTTTTTAAAATTTTGAATAGTTTCTGACTACGAAATTTTCAACATTTTGAGGACGAGTTCAACCAATGAAACTGAACGCGTACAAAAAACCCCGTTTAAAGGCTTAAACGGGCCACACACACCAAAGTAATGACTTACTTTATGTGGAATATTGACACTGACTGATCATGAACGCGGTTTAGATGTGCTAATATTGTGTACAGTTTCATTGGTGAAATTGGCACTGAGTGAAAATTACTTCACCTCTTTTTTTTAAGGGTGTGAAATTATCAAATGACCTGAGCGAGAGGTCTGGGTAGAGCGGAAGGGAGTGTCAGACTCTTAATGACTGAACCCATCCATGTTCCTTCCTTAGCCCTTTATGTTCCGGGGTAGCGGTAACCCTTTCGGACAATCCCGCTGAATGACTGCGCCCCTAGGAAAAGAATTGGTTTGAAAATGGCCGCTCCTTGACCGAGCCTACTCCTCAAACCTGTATCTATTAAGTTCACTGTAACAGCTGTCTCGTGTCGCGTTTTTCTTCATTTTCCCACATCAGTTTATAATAGAGCAATAAAAAAACTTCGCGTGCTTAGGATACATCTATAAAAGTTTCTTGTGTGATACTATCACCACTAATAATGAGTACTTATTGAATTAGATTATGTAATGACATACTAACCCAAGTTCTCATTAAACAGGATGTGAATTCAAAGAACACTGCATGTCTGGAACACTGAAAGGTATTCTGCAAAAGCCTTTAACTAAGTAGGTCATCATCTGCCTAACCTTCTCCTAACTATGTTAGAGTTGGCTTCCAGTCTAACCGTATATAAACGCAACTGAATACCAGTATCTTATATGGTACCCCCTTGGTAAGGCTGATAGTCACACTTTCGGGCATCTGATGACCCGTATCGACTGTCAATGTCTTTAGGGGTCTTGATATGTTAGGATGGTCATCCATCCACGGTCCAACCGAGGCAACAGTAGTCTAACATGATGGATAGATCTAGAGCTACACTTCACTCACCAATATGTAAAGAAAAGGATAATTAACTTATTATTGAAATCTTTAAAACGAACTTTCTTTTAACCTTAAAATATATTTACAGATTCCCAAGCCAATAAGTTTATCGCCGGCGAATTTTGACATTTTTTTACTTCAATTCGATCGATGAAGGGACCTTTTATCATTTTATAAATCATACCAACAATCCACTTTGTATTCGTAGGTAAATAAAAAATTAAACTGAAAATAAAAAACGGCCCAGACAATCTATACTAATATTATAAAGAGGTAAAATTTGTAAGTTTGTATGTAGGGGGTAATCTCCGGAACTAATGATTCAATTCCAAAAATTTTTGACACTGATAGAAAGCTACATTATTCCTGAGTGCTATAGGCTATAAATTATATTTATATCATACATATTAGCCGAGCTATCGCAATTTTTGTCTAGCAAGTCGGAAAGAAATAACTCCGAAAACAGAATTATTTGCATGCGCTGCCTAAACAGTTACAGTATATCGCAATTTTCCGCGGACTTCTTTAATAATTTTAAAATCATATTTTGGGAAAACGGCATTAATAATAATAATAATAATAATAATATCCTTGGACATTTGACACAGCGCCGTATCGTCCCAAGCTAAGCAACCTAATGCTTGTGTTATGGTAACGAGATGGCTGATATTCTACTTATATACATTTTTTTTTGTAAATACATACATATTATAGATAGAAAAACACCCAGACTCGTAACAAATACTTGCAGGTCGTACAAATATTTGTTCCGTGCGGGAATCGAACCCGCGACATAGTGCGCAGCAGTCAATCGCTCAACCACTACGCCAACCGTGTCGTCCGTCGCATTACTACCAGCTACTGAATAAAGTAACCCGGTTTCCCCAATAGTCTATAATTACCCTGCCCATCAATAAATTAAGGGTATCTCTAGGATTTCCAGTTAATTAAGTGGTATTACAGAAACAAATCACAGACATACGCAGACATGACACAAACATGGAAAGCTTAATTCTGTTGATGGCCAGCTGAGTCATCATCGCCATCATAAATAACATCACGCTTGCTATTGCGAAAGGATTAGACAGAAGTGAATCTTAGGAAGTACACCTACATTTCGCCAGTGTCGTTTATGAATCATGTGATAGGAAACGAGACTATTGCCCAGACTTCGGATTGCTATTGAGAAATTACAGACAACACATTGCCTGACCTGGAAATCGAACCCGGAACCCCATGTTCAGAAGTAGCGCTTGCGACCATTAGACTAACGAGTCAACATAAATTGTCCTACTCTCATCCCAATTTAAGTATTTGAAGTCGGCGCAGCTTTGCTTCTCTGTATAATCGAAATAAGTTGGATGGGTGCCCGTTCTTTCCACACCGATTGTACCAATTCGATTGTAATGTGAATTCCTAACACTTCGGACAAGGTAAATTACGTGTAGTAGACAACAATTGTCAACCGATTAAATTTCCAGTACTGTCCATCAGTTCCTGTAACGTACAAACAACACACAGAATACGCTGCGTGGCCCATTGTTTGTGGAACCATAAAGCCATTGATCAAATGAATAATGCTTTCAACCAGTTCTCACTCCTCAATTAAGTTAAAAAAAGATATACAACAATCCAATTACAGTCACATTTCTGACAGCGACATCCAGGTGAATTGATTAACATTATGCACTATGCAGCAAATAAAGCAATTTGCTGCAAACCTGTACTACAGACATCAGCTGCCGGCAGTTAGAATTCCTTCGCTTACGCTACAATGACATTATGGAGCAAACAAAAGAAGGCCTACTTCAGAAAACGTGCAAGTCTCTAAGAGAATAACCAATAGTTATGGAGATATTTGACCAAATGAAACAAAATCGTGATTGTAAGGATAGCGACTCGTAGCTACATAATAACATCGACACGGGTCGAAGATAGGGCTTAAGTTACGCTTGCCAAGTTTGGTTCGTTGATGAGCGACTATCAATGACAGATCAGGCACGCAGGGGACGTGCATGGAAAAGTACGTTAAGTTGTCATTCGTACAACAAATCCCTTGCATCGCCCTGATTAGAATAGAGACACTCGGGACACCCAAATCTTGCACACATGTTCTTCACAGACCAGGAGATGTAATCAACTTCTGGAGGTAGGTGGGCTGGTTGAAATAACCCACAAACGGCCACCATAGCCCACGCATAATGGTCCACTTAAAGGACTAAGTGTGGAAACCGAATCCTCGAACATATGTACATCCTGTGTAGAATTAGACCGTGCAACTTATAATATTTGTCCCACAGGCTGTTAAACCGCACTGTTTACGTCATCAGCCTATAATGTTCCCACTGCTGGGACTCAGGCCTCCTCTCGGTAAGAGCTTGGGGAGTGAGCCCTAATCCACAATGCGAGCCCAGTGCGGGTTCGTATATCAGATTTTTTTAACTGGTGTTTTCTAGGTACAGTCCTGTCGCCATTCTAAGAATAGATCTTCTGCATTAGTCTATGTAGTGTTACCGCTAACTAAATGACAAATTGTTTCCTGCGCGAGAACAACGGTCCGTGGTTTTTAGCTCCCTCACAGTTGATTGTGATTGGTCGAACACGATTGTTGATGTACAGTTGAAAGCGAGGTAATAAGCCGAGTTAATGATTATTTGATGAGAACATGGGATCTGATATGATTAGCTTGTGCATTTGCATCGTTTATCGCTGTATTTTATAGTTGGTAAGTTGTCGTTATCGTTTATATTCACGATCACGTTTCTCGAGGTCGTCTGTCCAATAGTGCACTGCACTGTATTTAATTTATTATTTATGCTGCGTACAAGACCCAGTTTATGACAGAGTAGTTATTCAAAATAATAATACTACCAAGAATGTTAAAGCAACGCCTACTCGTAAAGTTTATTGTCACCTACCTACCTACTAACTACTACCTGTTACTATGCACATAAATACTGGCTTGTTGAAGTTAAACCCAAGAAAAACATTAGTTTCTGTACTAAAAATTAAAAAGAAAAAATATCTAATGTTATTACTACCACGGATGCTGAAATATCAATAAAAATATTTTGTGATAAAGTATATTCGTGGGTGTGAATACCGGTATACACTGCAAGATATAACAAATTAATTGATCAACAGTAAAAGGTGGGTTGAGGTCGTTTAACTTGATTTGTAAATAAATGCAGGTGTTCAGCAATCTATTCTAAACCGCTCCCTTGTTTGTTTAGATGAATTCAGTTTGCAACATTTTCAAACAACTTCATCAGATTGGTGCATTATCCATAGTTTGCACAAAAACCTGCGTAGCAACAATCAGTGCCCTTCTACGTAAAATATTTCTAAATTAATGTAGTACATGCATAAAAATGGGAGCTCGTAGCACGTAGCACCGTAGCATGCCTACGCGCATGGAAGAAGGGTAGGTATGTATGGATGAATAATTTGAACTTTTTTGACATTTTAAAGGGAATGTTATCATAAAAAACGATTTATAATATAGTTACATTTGGATAAGGATTTCCGAATATCGAAATAATCTATGAATTGGTTACTGCGCTTTATCGCTTGTAATTACCCAGTAGCAAATAACCGACTTATCTTTAGTTTCCTAATCTTTTGAGGGATTCCAATAAAGATTTAAATCGTTTTGTTTCGATAAATGATAGCATTCATCACGTTGTGATTTCAGAGCGGTAGATATAACCGTCGAATACGTGACGATTTTTGGTGGCAAAAATTATGATTATTGCATTAATGGGCAATTTACAAACCGAAAGGTAGCCGATACCGTTTCTCAATCACGATTCCTAAAACATAACATAACACAACATCACGCCTGTAATTTCCGAAGGGTTAGGCAGAGGTATACCTATAGGTACCCACATTTCACCAGTTATGTTTGAGTTCCATGTGATAATAGGCTCACACATCCATTCTCCGGGCTGTAACTGAGAAATTCCAGATAATAATATCCTTGGACATTTCACACAACGCCATATAGTCCCAAGCTAAGCAACCTAATGCTTGTGTTATGGTAACGAGATGGCTGATAAACTACTTATATACATTTTTTTTTGTAAATACATACATATTATAGATAGAAAAACACCCAGACCCGTAACAAATACTTGCAGTTCGTACAAATATTTGTTCCGTGCTGGAATCGAACCCGCGACATGCTGCGCAGCAGTCAATCGCTCAACCGCTGCGCCAACCGTGTCGTCAAAAGATGGAAAAACCTAATAACATTTTGCCCGACCCGTGAATTAAACCCAGGACCTCATGCGTAGTAGCCCTTGCGACCACTAAACCAACAAGGCAATCCTTCAATCCAACGATTCCCAGAATCAATTCCATGACCTAACAAACCACATCAGAGAGCCGATCACCATATCTTATAGCATTATAATTTTAATATTACTTCAGTGTGAAAGAGGTAGCGCTTAGATACATCCTGTTTATAGTTCCGCTGTATTCTCACAATGAACTTATTTTGAAATAATAAGGGCTGGTGGTTCAGGTCTTCAAATTTTGAGACGTGGATGCTTAAGACTTTCTGGAACCTATGATAAGATGGCTTACCCCAGTTATAATGGGGTTAATTTATAAACGTTGCTTAAAGTAAAGTAATGATAAGCGAGTGAATAACCATACAGGTTTGATGTTCAAAGGCCT
The DNA here is from genome assembly GCA_951799385.1 of Hyppa rectilinea. Taxonomy (NCBI): domain Eukaryota; kingdom Metazoa; phylum Arthropoda; class Insecta; order Lepidoptera; family Noctuidae; genus Hyppa; species Hyppa rectilinea. The sequence goes on along the minus strand of OX637309.1, from coordinate 6,740,133 downwards.
CTTAACTTTAAGCAGCGTTTATAAATAAAGCCCAATATGTTTTGCACCTACTAAGCCGGGTATTTACTACTGTTATGTTGTGAAATAATTATAAAATCGATTCCATTCAACAATGCCGGGTGTTTCCGACGCCATAAAAACTTAATCGAATCCACGTAATATAGGCACGTAATACTTTATAATAGCAATTATATATGTAATTACTTACTAGCAATTGTTCGATAAAATCAACCCGTCAATAGAAAGAAGATATTTAAAAAAAAAATTGCCGTACCTACCACTTAAAACAATAACATAATTAAATGTGTTAGCCTTTTTTTCTTTATGAGGGTGGGAAATCATCAAATGACTCCTCCGGATTGAGCGGAAGGGAAGTGTCAGTGTGTGACTCTTACTGACTAAAACCCATTCATGTTCCTTTCCCGTTCCCTTTATGTTGCAGGGTAGCGGTAGCCCTTTCGGACAATCCCGCTTAAATGTGTCAGCCTTGTGTTATTTTATCGAACAGCTTATTAAACTATTCGTCATCAGGAGTAATTAAGAACTACTCGTATATATATAGTTTATACTTTGTTCGTCAAATTGGACAAATTAACCCTATTCTACAAAATACAGTGATAATGACTAAATCGACGTTCAACCAGTTTGAAAGTTGGGATTTGTTGTTTGTAGGTTGTTTTATTTAGCTATTATTGACCCAATTTTAAAAACTATTTTTTTTTAATTAAAAAATCATTTTCTGTTCAAGAAATTGGCATTGGTGAGTTGTTACTCAAAATTTTGTCTATTATCTACCGTTTTAATAGCATAATCAGCCTATAGTGTTCCCACGGCTGGGAATCAGACCTTCTACCGGTGAGAGGCAGTGAGCCGTAATCCACCATTGGATGCGGGTGGATTTTTGGTTCAAGAACATTTATATCGCCGGTTTTCCCACGATGTTTGCCTACACCGTTTTGGGATCAGTGGCGATGAAATAATTTAAACAAAGAAGCGTATATCTGAGTAAGAATCTACGACCTACCTACTAAAGTCACAGCCGTTACCACTGAGCCATCATGCACATACCTTTTAAATAGTGGGAGGCAATTACTTTGATAATACTATTATTTATTGAACAATTTTGCATGTGCAGTTACATTATTCAAAAAAACCCATAACTAGTGGACTACTGGCCTGACTTCAACATAATTTTTGCTTGCGGTAAAAGACAGGGTCAATCAGAGAATTAATAATAATACGCTATTATTGTCTTACTGCAGGTCAAATGTCTCTACTCATAAAGAGAAGCCACATGCATTAATCACCAGGCTTGCTCATGGTGGGTTGACTATTTTCGACTGATCTCTTTCAATAACTTACCTAATATATAATGTAGTGCAACATTCATACCTTATCTAATCAATACCGACGTGCTTTTGCAATCACTATTTGTTTATTAATAATTAATCGGTACAATTTGTGGTGAATGTGATTTTATCACCAACCTTGATATTAGATATTACTGTATATTTGTGCATCAAGGCAATCCGGATGCATGAAAACCAGTCAAAACAAGATTCAAATTATAAAGTCAAATTAAAAACAACTTCTAGAAATAACATTAAAGTTAACGACCTATTCCAATGATTAATTCTGTTTCCAACAACGCTATGTTATTACACCATAGGTTACTTTAGTATAATAAAATCCTTTTTTTTTCGATGTCACACGTAAGAGTTATTTGTAAATAATAAGCACATCGAACACAACAATGTAAGATACCAAATGGATGAATTTTTGATTGTTAGATTCTTCTCTAATATTAGATAAGGAATGTCAGCAATGGTCTTCAACCAGTACGTCCTATCCGTCATGACATACGGTGTCGAAACGTGGACACTGACAGTCGAGCTGGTCCAAGTTCAAGAGCTCACAGCACGCTGTAGAGCGGGCTATGCACGGAGTATCTTTGAATTATAAAATCAGGAATGAAATTATCCGGAAAAAAACCGGGTTTACCGACATAGCTTGCAGACTAAGCAAATTGAAGTGGCAGTGGGCTGGCCATGTTTGTCGAAGGACCGAAGAACGGCGGAGCAAACAAGGCCTGGAGTGGAGCCCGCGAATTGTAAAGCGTAGTGTGGGCCGCCCCTATGCTAGATGGACCGATGACCTTAAGAAGGTGGCTGGGACAGACTGAATAGGGAAGGCGGAGGACAGGATGTTGTGGCGCAGCCGGGGAGAGGCCTATGTCCAGAACTGGACTGAGATAGGCTGAGTTGATTGTTGATACCAAAATATATTTGATGGTAGAAAAGCCTCAATTAAAATCATAAAAGTAATTACAAAATAATGTGCCATAGAGCTATCAGTAACTTGCTATCAAGGTTTATCTCATATACATATCTTAAAGCGAACAATCACAAAATGAAATCAAACAAGAAGTCGATCACGATCACGATCACTAATCACGATTTAAGTGCAACTATCGGCCCAAGTGCTTACCAAATGCACTTGCTTCATTTCTAATACGCAATGCACTAAATTTTTATTAATCACTACTAGTAATCGAATTGTTAACCAGCTTCAAATGTCAATAGACTTTGCACAAGTTTGCCGATCGTTTGATAAGTCAACTGTGGTTATATAAAGGAGCGGCACTCGCCAACGACCGATGCAACTGCAGCCGACTGCCGTCGACTACGGGTTTCGTCATATACACGAGCCGTACGTTGTCGATGGGAGTCGCCGCCGAGTGTCGCCTGCAGTTGTTTCTGCCGTTGACATGTGCCGCCCGTGTATATGAGCACTTGAAGGAATGGGCCTGACAGCGATTGGCGAGGCGACATAACTTGGGAACAGTAACAGAGGGTACTTGTTCCACAGGTGTCACAGATGTTTAGCAAAAAATATTTTTTTCAATATCAACATATTAATGGCAGGTTCTAAGGGTAAGCATAATTACATACTAAAAAAATCTTTGATCAAAATTGATAAAGCATGAATCTTGAACAAAAAATGTTCAAACACCTACATATAACCTACCTAGACTTCAAACGGAAACCACAAATTAAGATACAAGGAAAAAGTGGACACAGGATAATGTCTCCAAGAAAATGATGCAGTTTACTGCTAATAAAGTAGGCTCAGCTTTAAAAAACAGTAGCACTTCAGAGCTTCGCAATGAAACCCGAAGCAGGTTAGCATCTGAATAGCCGAGCAGAGAGCGTTTCCTTGTCCCTCCTCGCATGAGATAGCGACGTGCGAAATTAAAACCTCTCACCGTTTAGTCTAAGAAAAAGTATTTAAATGAAATGTATTGAGAAACTCGCTGGCGGAAATGAGGTTCTTTCAGCGGCACCTCATTCCCACTTTTTGAGTGACTGTTTTAAAAGTCCAAGCGCACTTTTTTAAGATTTTCTTTACGTGTTTTTCTTTTATACCGGGTTCGCGCTTGACTTTTAATTTGACTTCGAACAGCTAATATAATGAATGGATTGCAAATTGTGCTATTTATTGGACGTCGACGATCGACGCAATTGGGGTTCTTATCGATAACTCGGACTGATGTTTAAATTAATTACTTTTATTGCATGAATTCGGTTTGCAAAAATTAAATAAATTAAATTTTTAATATTTACACGGCATCTTTTTAGAAAGACGGTTGTTGATTTATTCAAGGATTATATTCATGAAGAAAGCCCTCATAATAGCAATAATTACAACTTTTGTATATGTCTGGTGAAATGTAAAGTGGTTTTACTATCCTATCTACCTCTTAGCAAATACATAGCTATCAAAATCAATCCAAAATAGATACATAGGTATCCTGACGCGTACCTATTTGTGTCGATTTGTGCGTAACTAAACTAGAACAAGATCAAAGGGGCAATATGAATGGATGACATTGGTCGATTACACAATGGTGTACAGTTGTACACCGAACGTGAGCATTCAATCGCAGTGATTGTTAAATCAAAGCCGAATTTGTTAGCAGAGTACAAACCTTCGTATTATTTTGACATCTCCCTTATTGACAATGTCAAGTTTCATAATATACGAAACAATGTTTATGCTAATTCTATTCATGGTTTTATGAAGATGGGCTTAACTCACAGACCTTAGGAAACTTTATTGTTCCATGGAATTCCGTTTCGTCCTACGCCTTACATGTTAACACTGTTTGGAATACGATTCGCTTAAATGTCATCGCTCAAACAGATCCGTTTACTTGATTTAATTGTAAGTTCAACACGTGCATAGGGTTCGCTTAGCAGCGATTGGAACAGTGCCCATTTGCCAAATGACTGGCGTTAGGGGCGTCCTTATCACATGGGACCCTCACCGAACCCTGTTGTTTGTTAATAATAGTAAGACACTAAACGTATACTTAGGCGTCTCATACCGCCAAGTTTCTCGAACTAACGGATCGTTTACCGTTGACAGAATTTGGTAAAGCTTATCTATTGTGTCTATGAATATGCTTGGAGCTAATTTGCTTGCGGATGACACAGATAAGATCTTTTATCCGTATTCAGACTTCATTAATTAGTTAAACACACAGGAGTATATCGAATGTCCTTCTTCTTTTTGCTCTCGACAGTGCGCTGGTAATTGACCTCATAGTCCATCTCCTTGTGCATTACAGGGCCTCCCACTTCAACCAAAATTATAACGTCACGATCTAACCGCGACGTAACGTTATGTGATAACGTTACGTCATTTATTCTTCAACAGGTTAGACGGAGGTCTATTTTACACCCTCATTGACACAGTTCTTTATGTCCAATGCAATAGGGGTATTCTTCTTCTTTTCTTGTGGTTAGTAACTAACCTGGTGTCAGAGTTTTAATGCTGCCCATGGGCCTCTGACTTAGCATCACATGCTGTGTGGTATTATATTTTATAAAGAGGCTTCGAATTTTCAACCCCAGTTCTATATAGTCTTTGGGCATAAGCATAGCCTAATCAGCCTATGATATTCCCACTGCTGGCACGCAGGCCTCTTCTTTTGGGAGGGAGTGGCCTGTAATCTAGCCTATTGCGGTAGATATCACATGTCTTCCAATTTTTGGTACTAGAACATGCTGTTTTCCTCCCGATGTTTTCCTTCACCGTTTTGAGAACAGTCCTTGGGCGATTAACAGCATTTCCACGTGTATGTAGATTATAATTTGCCTAACTAACCGCATCCAATAGTCAGCGAGTTAATTAAACCTCTTTGCGATGATTAGCACCTAATGAATTAAGTCGTGATTGCCAACAACGAGCCGTGTTCATTTTTAACACGGCCAAAGGTAATTTAATTACTTTTTTTTCTGATTGGTAAAATTACTTTTCATGTCGACTTGTATTAGTTTCGGCTTTATGAATTGAGATTAATCAAAGAAAATTAAGGTGTTGTGTTGTTTAATAATACGCGAAGAGTTTAGGTATGAAAGGAACTAATGAATTACGTGACGTAATTATTTTTAAGTTGATTATACACAATGAATTACAGTAAATATAATTTTAAAGATGTTTCAGTTACATAGGTACCATATATATCATTAGTAATGAATCACAAGTTATAAAAAATATCAAAATAATAATTTAAAAATGTAATCTAGTTGCTTACCATGTGACATTTTTTTAATAACTACTTTGAACTTTCAATTGCATTTTTTTATGTTTGTTTACTTGCCAATAAATCAAAAATGTCGGGACGAGATGTCCGGGACAGTCTCTGTTAGATCGCAATTCAATAGAGTCAAATGGTGACCTCGTTTGACCCTCTCAACACTCGTAGATGGTAAGTACTTACGTAGTGCACACTATCAATGGACTATGTCAGAGGTAGGCAAACAGCAGCCCGCGGGCCAACTCCGGCCCGCAAAGGTTTTGTATCCCGGCTGGCCAACGTAATTTTGACATAAGTGCGTATTGCTCTCAGAAATTATGTTCTGGCGTTCGTGTACTTTTAGAGCTATTGTGAACTTTATTAGCTACACATAACCAATTTTTTTTCTTTGGACATACAGTTTTTTTTACCCCTGATGAAAAATGTTGCTCACCCCTGGACTGCTTTGCTATTTGCTTTGGCTCTGCTATCTGCCTTGTCTTTACCCAACTTGTTGGGGCCGACTCGCAGTCCCACCAGTGCAGCAGTATACCAGTATTTTATATGGAGCGACTGCCTGTCTGACCACCTCAACCTACATATATGACGATACCCCATGGTGAGACTGGTTGTCAGACTTTTGGGCTTCTGACTGCGTAACGACTGTCAAAGTATTACAAATGACAGCCGGGACCTACGACTTAACGTGTTTTTCGAGGAAGTCTCAATTTAATGCGGTTCATAGCTGATCACCCATCCATGAACCCACCTGGGCATGCGTAACTTAACCTTCGATTTACCCGTGCTGCTCTTGTAATTTAGCCAAGAACCCCATTCGTGCAACAGTAGTGTAGTAATCTAAAACAAACACGGCTGTCTCGGGTTTAAACGCAAATAGTATTGTGAGTAGAGTTAGGTCTAAAATTAGCAGCAGTGTATAATTAGCCTAACAGTATTTATTCTCGCAGTTAGATTTAGTTTCAAAATATTATGTTGAAACTTGAATTCAAACAAACGTAAACAAATGAATACTTTTGTACCGGAAGTCAACTTACAAGAATAATCAACCTTTACCTAATGTTCCCACTCTTGGGACACAGGCCTCCACTCTTTGATGCAGTGGTGATGAAGAATTATTTACAGAAAGACAAAAGGCCTTGATTTAACCCACGACCTAGGAGTCTTAAATCGGGGCTGTTACAACTGCTTCACTTCAACTTAGTTAAGCTACGGTATGTTAAACCAATATATGATGGATAAAACTTAAACGATCCGATTCGACTGGCATAATCGAATCGAAAATGACCATTTAATTTACTCATTAAGCCATTAATATATAATTATGTTTCCAATTATATTCTGAAACCAAACCTAGATGCTTTCTTAACCCCTCAAATGTCGTTTAAAGCTCATAGGTTCATAAGAAAAATTCTCTCGAAACTATCATAAATAACCGTAAAAATCTTTGAGCTCTTATAAGCAAACGGCTTCTAATAGGCGGATATCTAACGGGTTAATCTTTTTTCCTACGTCTCATGTCCTTGGTCTAGAACAAAGATGGACATCAGTCCGTGTGTTGCCTCGCGATTACATTCAGATGTTTGCAGACCACAAGTATGTCAGACGGTTAATAAGCCGAGTAGTCACCAGCGGGCGTGCGACGCATTCAAATGTACATTAGTTTCACGGCTGCGCACATGTGAAACGATCTTTATCAATGTCACGGCAAAGAATTTTTGGATGAATGGCCCAAAAACATAGCCCATAAATGACACTAATATTTTTAGGCCATTCAAATCCTTGTTCTAATGGTAAGTATTGTCATCAATTTGCCGTACAATGTACTGTCAATTTCCAATTTCCGTATACTCTAGTTTGTTTAATTAACATATTTTTTAATTTATTAGATTTTACATTCAATAATATATTATTCTCACCTGTCAGTTGTCAGCAGTGGCAGTTGACTTCTGCCAAATCATTTATTATTCTTAATTTAAATTTAGCGTATATTTTATAATTACTAAAAGAGGTTTTATTTCAATTGAAAAAAGGTTGATCGTTACAGTAGCTACAATGTATTAGCACACTGCTAACTGCACTACTGCTTTAGCACACTGGCCACTGAAGAAATAACTTCCTTTTTTTTTAAACCTGTTAAAAAAGACACTTATCGGTTGCCAGACATGCCTTGCGAATTGTTATGGTTAGTATAACGAAATCCGAAAGACCAATAGCGTAGTCAAACAAGACTAATTTAATTTAAAGTTCATAATAGCGGCATGGACGCAACTCGGAGAATTAAAAAGGAAGGATGCATGAAAGGAGCATAGCATGAAATCACTTATAGGGATATGTGAACTCGCCTACGTTGGAAGTTCGCTACTCAATTTATAGACAAAGATACTGATATTTTAATTATAAGGTCTCATTCACACAATACAACAAAATTTCGAATATTTTATGCAAGTCACAAGACATAAGGGTCAAAATTGTTTAACCGCAAATGTCCATGGTTGTACCTATGTTCATCTTTACACGTACTGACTGTTACTTTCGAGAACATAACGAAAGTATTAGCTATTAGGTCATACGTGTTCTGGCGCTCGTCTGTTGTTTACCATCCTTGGTGCAAAAGTTGGGACATTCTGAACTAAGAATCGCCATTAGCAGAATCGGGTTAATTAACTATAGCTACAGAAGTTCTGGGGTTAAGGTCAAAGCTTTCTTTACCTAGGCTTTTTGTTTACTCAGTAAAATGAACATTGGTAAGCTCATCTCACCATACTCCAGAAAGTTTGAAATTTGATTGATTTCCATTGATTTAATTATTATTAGACTAATCCAGCCATTCCCAAAGTGGGCGATAACGCCCCCCTGTAGGTGCTGCAGGCCTAAAGTAGTAAGAGACCCAGAAAAAAAATGGGGGCGTTGTGTAGAAGCTTAGAGGGCGATTTGTAATTTCATCTAGATAGCGGTTTTTAAGTGGGTGGAAAAATGGGGGCGCTAAGAAATAATTTATTCTCAAAGTGGGAAGTAGACAAAATAAGTTTGGGAACCCCTGCACTAATCGGATAGAATACTCTTTGTTATGTACACCATACAAATAAAAGATATGAATGTAGAAGTTTTACAGAGGGTGGCATACATAATTTGCGGTCTTATCGCTAGAAGTGATGTCAATAACAATTACTTAACTAAAGGAAAAATAAATAGAATAATAAGCAGGTAATGAGATTTTAACGACAAATTGTGGTCTGAATTCCATGTGATACGGAAACTTTTAAACAAGTAAAATTTTTCCAAACCTTTTTAATGGGTTCAATGGTCGATTCGCACGAATGTGAAATAAAATATCATCGAAATGTTTTGATTACCCGTTTCGGGCGAATCAAACGTTACTTAACCTTAAACTTTCGATATATTTTTTCTGTAGGCGACTCGCGTTAAGGTAAGTTAACTTATTTGTGGGCGAATCTAGAACTTCTAAAGTACGTATTAGGTAAATGGCACATTTTGAATTTTATACAATAAATTATGAAAAAAGTACATTCAAAGTTATTATTGTACAACTTAGAATATGTTACATTCAGGAAAAAAAATTGCATCTAATTCAAAATGTGCCAATGTGCATATTATGTATTTCTCGAGTAGTGGATTCGCTCGACTACACAAAAAAAAACAAAATTTTAAACGTTCCACCCGTTTCTGGCGAGATAATTTGTGCGAATTGACCAATAAGCCCTTTTTTGAGGGAAGAATCAAGAAGTAGTGTCATCGAAACATTTGAAAACCAAAACTATGTCTATATTCTATCTATGCGAACGTTTCAACACCATTTTTAAATGAATCGTGCCCCGAGAACCTATAGAAGTGTTAGCTACGGTTATATAAAGCAATGCATTCATTACTATGTACTTTTGTGCGTATAACAACATCGAGACTGGACAGAACGGCTATTCTCTTATCCTATTCATTCCTTTTATTAAGAAACACGTCCGGAACGAATTCTTTGAATTTTTCACTATTAACCGTCGCGTCGAAAGAGTTCTTGTTTCTCGCAAATAGCAGATTTTTTTCGCACTAAGAATTTTGTACGTGTATACGCATAAACGAGATATAATAGACAGAACAAAACAGAATATTCGCGACTTAGATGCGTGTCTTGCCAATTGTGTGACTTTAGATACGCCAATTTTGCATCCACCGTGCCTAATTGTGGCGAAATAGTGTGTTGAAAATATGCCATATAATTATGTATTATGCTACATTTTGACTGCCTCGTTAGTCTAGTAGTCGCAAGCGCTACTGCTTGGCGTCCTGGGTTCGATTCAGGTCGGCCCAAGTGTATTGGGTTTTTACATTAGGAAAACTTTTTGATAAAAAAAATTATATTGTTTTTTGAATTTTTCAGTAGCAGCTCTTTTTTTTAGGGTATAATAGGGGTAATCCGAGTCGAGTTTATGCCCGGTTGATAGCATGCGACTAAAACATAGCCAGCCAAATGTGGATGTACCTACTCTGAGTAGGTTCACCTCTGCCTATCTCTTCGGGAAAACAAGGCATCCTTATGTTTCATATGTTTGTGTACCTACTGTTGGAAACAAAAATGTAATGTTTATTAATAAGACCTTCATGTACCTACAGTTATGCAATAAATATGTCATTATCTTTGTATTTGCTACATAATGTACTGATATGCGCAATGCATAACACCTCTCTGTCCACAACTTTTCAATATTCATAATATTTGAGCATTACTGTTGGTAAAATATGAGTTCCTCATAAAAATGGTGTTAAAGAAATGCTCGTGAGAGTCATCACCATTAACGGCATATAAACCAATGGCAGTTCTATTCGTCGATACGAATCATAAAGTTTTATGCAGTGAGGCTGCATTTACTTTGAATCAGGTCACCACTGACCAGAGCCGGCTGCCGTTTCTTTTTTTTTGTCACCAAGTTAGCTTTAGCTGCTTTCCCTGTAATGCTTGCGTTTCCCCACAGACTATAAAAAGTTTTACTCTTATCTAAGTTTACGCATAAAGAATGAGAATGCCTATGGCATTAAGTCCGCCTCTGTACATTTCTGTGCTTTATTAAATAAATAAATAGAATGCGCGTGAGCTCCGTAGTATTGCTCAATAGGTAAGAGTAACCAAATCAAGACCGTAAACAAATCTTTTGAGTTTAGTCGACCAAAGGAAAAACGTCCGATCGTAGTCTATAGATAATATAAAACCCCTTCCTTTTTGGTAGTCAGTTAAAAAAGGAGTTTATGAGCCTGTGAGGAAATAAGTGCGCGGGATTACTTTGATCAAAATAATTATGGTGATGGAAGTAGCCGTGTTCGTGCATTCATTATACAGATGTCGGAATAATGATGATGACTAACACTGCGCTATCGTAAGTCGAATCATCAGTACCTACCTAACTTCCATTTCATGTATCATTAATATTATTATCTATTTTTCTATTGACACGCAAAATTAAACTTTGTAATCGGTCGCTGTATACAGGGTGTAACCGAAGGGTATAAACATGCAAAAGCAGATGCGACGGACCACCAAACTGAACAACTTTTACTGTGGGACCAAAGGCGAAATTGTGAAAAAAAAATCAGCTCTACATTTCGACCCGTGACCAAAAATGTATAGAACAGCTGATTTTTTTTTTGCGATTATGGAGTCGGTCCCTTAGTATAAGTTCTTCAGTTTGGTGGTCTGTAGCATATGCTTTTGTATGTATATACCCTTTCGGTTACACCTGTATACTGGTAAGCAGACATGTGGGTAGCTACAGTAAAACTGAAACGACGAATGACTGTTTACTTTTAGAAAGGTCCTACCAGTTAGTGTTTGATCAATCTGTAACAGAGTAAATATGTCATATAACATAACATACACTGAGTTAGCCTCAGTCCCCAAAGAAGGCTACTGCAGAGGTGTACCTGCAGTTCACCCACATTTTTCCAGTAAATATGATTCCTACACAGCAAAATGGACTTTACTATTTCATCACAACAATATTATAAAGGCGAAAGTTGATGAGTGTGTGTGTGTGTGTGTGTTTGTATGCTTGTTACTCTTTCACGCAAAAACTACTAAACGGAATAGATGATAGGAGAACATTCAGGCTCTATACGTTTTTGGGCGTTTACTGACAACCAACAAAACAAATAGTACGTGTGGTTAGTACTAGTCATTTCGAGCAATAGTTAATAACGCACAAAAGTTTTAGGATTGCTCTCAGCCAAGTTATACAACATCAACGTCATTTTTATACATTTATTGATTTCTGAACGCCCTCTTTTCGTTGGCGCCGACTTTCAGAAGCTGTATAGAGCTTAAAAAAAATGGTACCTACGGTTAGAACTACCTACCTTTGGATATACCATAAAGATGTTTACTATAGTCTGGCATAGCACATAGGACGCTTTTATCCCGATGGTATGTGTACGTTCCCGTTTGATTATTTCCGACACCCACACGAGTGAAACCGCTGGCAGAAGCTAGTCATCTATTAATACCGGAAATAAAGTAATTGATCCCGCACCAACTGCAATAGTCTGCTGGTACTGTGCCTACGAGTAATCTATACTTCTATACTAATACTAATAATGTTATAAAGAGGTAAAATTTGTAAGTTTGTATGTAGGGGGTAATCTCCGGAACTAATGATCCAATTTCAAAAGTTTTTTCACTGATAGAAAGCTACATTATTCCTGAGTGCTATAGGCTATAAATTATATTTATATCATACATAATCGCAATTTTCGTCTAGCAAGTCGGAAAAAATTACCTCCGAAAACAGAATTATTTGCATGCGCTGCCTAAACAATTACAGTATATCGCAATTTTCCGCGGACGAAGTCGCGGGCAGAAGCTAGTTTATTATATAATACTCCTTTGCGGTTGTTCTCACTCGTCACACTTCGAACGATCTAGGCAGCTCCTTTTATTTTCTTCGGATTGAGAACTGTTTGAGTGCACGATAGTACTTTCTCTCTCTTTCTTTGAGCGTATCATAACATCGTGCCTTTATTCTCGAAAGGGGTAGGCAAGGGTGCACGTGTAGTATACCCACAAATCACCAGTTACTTATGTTGTTTGTTTGTTGTTTTTTGAGCGTTATCCAAACTACGTTAATTCGTAGTTTGGATACTCGTCGCGACCTTGACTATAAAGAATTGTGAACAATACACGACCTATGAAGAACTTGGTACCACGGTTGATGACTAGGTTATCAAGTTAAACATGGCAGAAAGGCTGTTCTTTTTGAGCAATATTGCCGTCTATTACCATCTTTGCCTGAAGCCACGCGCAGCATTTTTAGGACTAGTATTCCATCTAGGTACCTACATCTAGGTAAATTTTCTATAATAATCATATTACATTTTAAATTGTCTCTGTCGTGCTAATGTACACTTGTAAATATTTAGGTTAATTAAGTATACTAATACTTCTAGTTTTGAAATTGCAATAAACTAGAACCCCAAGTTAGCTCTAGATAGAAACGAGTTTCTCAGTTCTTTGTTACTTTGCAACCCACGCCCATCTGTATGCATCTAAATAAAAAACCTACTCAATATAAATTTTAAATTCGCTCATTCACAGGCAGACAACACAGTCTGTGTCGTGCTTCTAGACTATGAATTTGTCATGTTTCTCGTATAACGAAATCACTTTAAGGAGTTTTGAAAATTCAACCGAATTTGAAGGTCAACGACCTAGAAGGTATCTGACGATCGTGCGAAGCTGCTGCAAGAAGGTAGCGGAAGGTAGAGGCCGGTTGGACTCTTGGAGGAGCCAGTAAACGTCTTTAAAGATAAAGTAATCAATTGTGGGTTTGTAACAAATATTGGGTGCCAACATTGGCTTTGGTCGACCAACTCACAAACAGGGCTAGGTCTCGCAACGCTAACCGCGACCGCTACTGGGAGGTAGGTACAAGACATTTGACCCCTTCCTTCACGTTCCATAAACTTGTCTCCATGTGGTAGTTATGAGCAATCATCAGTAATACTAACTCATCTGCCGAGGTAAAGTAGAGATTGGTAAACATTGTAATTGCTTCATCATTTTATAGTTAGGAGCCACCAGTTTGTGATTCTCATTACTGTCTTGTGTGGCAAATACCACTGCCTCACTGAGAAACCTTCAGTATTCCATACATAAAAGGTTTGATTATGATTATTTGAAAAAAAAAACCGAATGATCGTACAAAAAAACAAATATTCCAAAGTAAAGGTGAATGAAAGACAGCCGCCATGATTCCTTGAATTATCACCGAATCATGAAAACTTCAAATACTTTATTAAAGTCAGATGTAATCCAATTCCTTGGCACGGCCCATAGGGAGCGATGTCATGCGCGCCTGTAGTTTGTAGAGGAGCTAGAACTGCATTATGCATAAGACGTACCTACTCTAGCAGCTAGTCAACACGTTCAAATCTGTTGTATTACAAAATAACTTTGAATGACGACCGTTAATGAGCTAGAAGACTACAAGACATACCACTCTCCCTTTCACTCTCTCCTAAAACACGAACTAACGAAAGAGACAATCATTCAAACGATGGGTCGCGGTATGGCGTGAAGCCAAAACGTTTTATCGTAAAGCTCTTGACCTAGAGTTACATTTATAAACAGTAAAAATATTCACGTGTTGACGGAATAGTTGAACTACAATAACAAACGCTAGAGGAAATTGACAAAACAGATGTTTCTTGATGCGAAAATAGAATTAACGACGAGGCGAGGCGGGAAATAGATGTTTATCACTAGCTGTTCAATAAAGTTAATTTCTACATGATAACTATTTTTTTTTAAATTACTCTCATGTTTATTTTTTAAAGAAGAAGCTATGTAAAGACGTAGTAATAAGAACATTACAAAGAATAGAAAAACATTAATGAAATGAACACAACTCCTTTTTAATTTAAATTAATGTAGTATTTCATCTTTATATAGTAATTAAAAATTATAGTATTTTATCAAGAAATAAGAAGACATGTTAAATCCAGCAAACCGCATTGTGCCCGCGTGGTAACGGCCCAATCTCTCTCACCGAAAGAAGTGAACGGTATCCCAGCACAGTGGGAACATTATAGGCTGATTATTAAAAAAAAAAAGCTAAATAAAAGACATTTTGAATGATTTTAGGCATAGTTCTCAATTCCGTAACTAATATATTCTAGCACTTTTTTCACAACGTGAGTCACCTTGTATTTACGCATTATTATAATAGTAATTTGTTTAATAATTGTTTTATTTACGCTTCACGGTCAACAGTAGCTTGCATAACCGTTGCAAATTGTTAAGAATGTCTTTATTAGAATAACAGTTATGATTTCGTAGAGATTGCTGAGGTTACGTGCTTACTTTATTTGGTTTAGGTGTGCTGATTCCATGCTTGCCTAGATATACTTATAACGGTCTCGGGATAGTGTGTTAACGCCTTATCTTCTTTTTAGTAAAACAATAATATCCTTGGTCATTTCACACAACCCCATATCGTCACAAGCTAAGCAATCTAATGCTTGTGTTATGGTAACGAGATGGCTTATAAACTACTTACATACATTTTTTTTTGTAAATACCTACATATTATAGATACCAAAACACCCA
Organism: Hyppa rectilinea; assembly: GCA_951799385.1. Classification (NCBI taxonomy): domain Eukaryota; kingdom Metazoa; phylum Arthropoda; class Insecta; order Lepidoptera; family Noctuidae; genus Hyppa; species Hyppa rectilinea. The sequence continues at coordinate 6,724,927 of OX637309.1, read as the reverse complement.
GACCCGTAACAAATACTTGCAGGTCGTACAAATATTTGTTCCGTGCGGGAATCGAACCCGCGACATGCTGCGCAGCAGTCAATCGTTGCGTCAACCGTGTCGTCAAAAGTTTGAGTCACCAGATGCGTATTTGTTTTTTTAATACTTTAAGCACAGAAATGTACAGAGGCGGACGTAATGCCAAAGGCATTTTCTACCAGTCAACCTTTGGCGTAGTTAGAGCTATCGGGATTTAAGGTGAAAGCCACATGAAATTAAAATTTTCTTGCGTGTTTTTGCAATTTGCAGGTCAGTTTCAGAGAGTTGTATCGATGTGTTTAATGATTTTAATTGTATAAATACACATTTGTTACACACAAATACAATCTAACACAACCCTACATATCGCAAAAAACGTAAGATAATTTAAATTTTGCGGGCCACCTCAGCACATCACGTAAAGAAATGTTCTCCAATCATTGAATCATTCGCTACATGAATTTATTGAATCAGTGTTTTGTTTTGTCTCAATAGTGGCAACAATAGCGTCCGAGTGCGAGTTTGGTTCAAAACGGAGGGTTCCGTATCCACCGTACAATATTTAACACTACACTTTATATTTTCATTATTTGTAGATATAGCTGCCATAGTAATACACACTCTGTGACAGATTAAAGTATCTACCTATTACGGTTCAAAAGATAACAACTCTGTGAGTGACAGACGGGCAGCTGTGCCTTAATAATAGCATAATTATGAACATTGAAACAAATGCTATCATACTTTTCACCAATCAAAAGGTAAGTACACCCGACAATAATTCGATCGTCATTTTATCCCCGCAATGCGCAAGCAACAGCCGTAACAGAATCACAAACGACATTTAACGCCCATATAACATCACAGATCATTACGTACGCCTATCAAACCACGAGAACAGAGACAATACAACTGTCTCAACAAATTACAGCCTCGTAGACACCGTGATCGTAACGTAACTGACAATGTGAACATAGTAACAGTGCGACCTGATATTGGCACACAACGCTACAGGTGTCATCTGACGGATAATTCCCGAAGACGTTTAGATATGTGGGATATTATTTGCTGTTGGGCATGATCATCTGTGTTGTCACGACGATTTATTGCTATTATTTTAGGGCCAAATGTACATATTGGAATACAATCGAGAAATAGGCTAGATCGAAAGTAAAGTTATGTAATTGTAGTGTATAATAAACTAATTAATTTATAAAGAAAATTGATAAGATTTCTATGTATTGGCATTTTGCATAACAATAGGCTACTTTTATATTTGACACAATCAAAAGACATCCTAAGCCACCCAGTAAATATTATCTAAAACAGCGTAGGAACAATCAATCGGACTCGCACACGAACCGTTCCGTACCAGCATTTTTATTGTTGTTATAGCGGCATTAGAAATACACAATCTGCGGAAATTTCAAACCTCTAAGTCTACAATTACGGTTCGTGAGATACCTATAGCCCGCTGACAGACAGACGGCCGGACAGACAGCGGAGGCTTAGTAATATGGTTCTCTTTAGCACCCAACGGAACCCTAAACACGTCGGTGTCTATGTCAACTATGTATAATAAATAAGTGGTTCTGTTCCGTGACAGCTCGTGCGTAATAATTTTCATTCACAATTTGCCCCTTCTGTTCACAAGTAGAAGGTCGAACAAAATAATAGGGACACTTTTGGCATACTTTTGCGTACATATTGGTGGAGGTCATAATAGTCCAACTCTACTCGTGGAGGCCGTCAAAGACCACCAAGAGAACATCTCATATAACCTTTTAATCTGGGTTCATATCTGCCTTTAGAAAATCTTAGTTTCAGTGCGATTAAAGTCTCATATGACAGCACATTCGCGATGAGTAGTACATCTAAGTAATACAATGTCGATCAGCCGCAATGGCCCAGTCACCGAACTGGTTGACTATAGCCCATTTTTCTTACTGTGCACCGCTCAACTTCGAAAAAAAAATACAATGCTCCTATGTATATAGAAACCCGTTTTCCTTGGTCACGGCATCACGCGTGAATGGCTGGACCGATTTCACTAATTCTTTTTTAAAAATGTTCGTTGAAGTTCAAAGATGGTTTTTACGGCGAGAAAAATTCGAATAATTGCCGGAAAACCCTAAAAACAGCCCTTTTCTTTTTCCCATACAAACGTTTTCTAACTAAAACGAGCTTTATTGCTATTGTATAAAGTTCATATTGAATTACAAGCAGTCACTGTTGGAACAATGTTTGTAGGTAGGGTAGGTAGGTAAGGTAGGGTAGGTAGGTAGGGTAGGTAGGATAGGTAGGGTAGGTAGGGTACGTAGGGTAGGTAGGTAGGGTAGGTAGGGTAGGTAGGGTAGGTAGGGTAGGTAGGATAGGTAGGGTAGGTAGGTAGGGTAGGTATCATAGGTAAGACAGAACAACGTCTGTCGGGTCAGCTAGTTAACAATAACATTATAACGAGAAATATGACAGTACTTTGCAAACGATACGAGTTGTGAACACCGTACTAAGGCGGCGACGATGGAGCGCTGCCTGCGGAAATAAGCGGGCGTATTCTAAACCGACGATTTTGACAGCTCCAAGCACACAGATAAAAAATCGAGTTGTAGTACTAACATTCTAATCATATGATTATGCCACTTACCTTATTATGATCATCATAGGCTCACCGTAGTATAGTGTGCCGCTTGCTAGGCGAAGATAAAGCAGGTCTTATAACATCTATCAATCTCAATAGGTAAACAATATTACATCCAGGTAATATTTAGAATTACTACTGTAATGTCTTCAAAAAGCAGTTAATATTTTAAGATGTAGGTAAAGATGATCAGAAATCATTACATGAATATAAAGTGGGCAGGCCACTTAGTAAGAATTTATATTTCTTGATTATCGGTAACCAATGTTGTTAATAAATAATGTACAGTCGCCAGCACATCAAGTTACCACAAACTGCCAAATTATCTCAATAGATTTTATACTTAACACTCAATGTTTTAAAGTTTGAAATAATTTGGAGAAGTTTGACAGTTTGGTATAACTTAATGCGCTGGCGACCGTACTATAGAAATGTTTAATTGTATAGCTCTAGCTCTAGCTTACTGAGAAGTTTTCTACCTACCCTAAAACTGTTTACACTGTGTGGTGTAGTTCACTACACCGTACTATACAAGGCAAACCTTAAAAAAACCTAATTCTATTCATCAACTCTAAATATTTCTATTTAATTCTCTGGCTTGGGTTTTCCGCGTAATGATCGGCCGCACATCGTATTTCTTCTTATATTTGTGTGGTTAGTGACTAACCTGGTGCCACACCTCTGCTTTTACGGATTCATGTGCGTATTGTATAATTATCACTTGCTTAAAATCGGTGAAGGAAAACATTGTGAAGAAACCAGCATGTTTTGCTTGTGACGCTAAGTCAGAGGCCCACGTCGTAAATAAATTGGTACGACGACGTGACGCCTTGCAATTAGGGGTGGTGGCGTTTCAAAGTCCTACTGGGTCGAATAACCTCTCGTTATTTACCTGTGGTGTACCATAACTTGAAGCAACAATAAAAGTTGCACTGTCTAAACGATGTGTATACCATAAAGTTTTTTTCAATTTTAATTTACAGAGGCCAGCACATTAAGTTACCTCAATTGACCTTTCTTTGATAGTTTCTCAAATTTATTACAAAAGCAAAGGGTTCATTTTCAATCGGGAAATTAGACAGTTTGGGATAGCTTGAGGTGCTAGCGACTGTTTGCCACAGGCAAAAAAACTTGCATCATGTAAATGGGGCTTTTGGCCTTGCGTTTTATTATTTTTACGATGTCTATGAAACTTTTTGATATGCCCAATTGGATAGCATTATGAAAGCGTGTTCTAGAATGCGCGAGAGTAGTTAATTTGGGGCCTGTTATGGAAAGTGAGTTTCGTATATCAAACTGTTAGTGTAGCTGCCATAGTGATCCCTGGAAAGAATAATAGAATATAATACTCTTGGATACCTGCTGACACAGATCATGTTTGTTGCTTCTGAACTGCAAAACATTTGCATTATTACATGGGCTTTTATTCTAGAGCCAAGAATAATATGATATCGATCTATTATTTCGATACGGACGGTGGTGGTGGATAAACGCTACTAACTATAAACACGAGATCGCACTTATTTATCATCTTGTTCGTGATTAAGCGGTAAATAAAGCCTGGTCTATACTAAACTCAGCGCGTTTATAGCGCAGTAAATCTCTGTTGGCTTAGGTTGTGTATGGACGCCTGTAGAAAAACGCGAAGCATTATTTCACAAAATATCATAAATCTTGTCATGTCAGTCACAAATCCAAATTCTTTATTGCGAACTAAGTGTTATTTTGAAGATCTTGAGCATAAATAAGTTCTTAGAACTTAGTTGCGTGTTAAGGCGGTGCAATTTAAAATGAAGAAAAATAAACATGACATGCGACAAATTAACATATTGGTTATGAACACACCTTTGCAGCTACAATTTAACCGGAAAAGATAAAGGGCCAGTTTCTCAAACGAAAATAATCGCAAAACTAATGTGACAAATTGTCAATAAATTGTTGTAATTGGTTGAATGATTTAACAAAAACCAATCATAACGGTTAAGGTGCGCTTGAAAATTTGTCAGAAAAAAATTGCGATTATTTTCGTCCGGTCAAAACCGGCTTTAGGCACGGTGTCTACGCTCCGCTGCCGTTACTGTGCTATACCCAAACGTTGCATACAGTGTGTCCGAGCCTAATCTGCAAATATGATTGTACCTTTGAATGCCACCGCGTGTTTTGTTGGTGCACGATTTGGCAGAATACTCCGTGACCCGTTTTTCTGACGTCAGATCAAAGATGTCGAGTAATAGGTAACGTGTAAATTATAACTCGAGCAATAATTGTTTGTTCATGACATGCATAATCATTTAAGTATCAAATAAATAGGAGACAATTCGTAATTCTCGCGAATAATGTTGGACTAAATCCAACCGCCTTGAACCTTTCTATGTTCGTAGATTATAATTAGGTAGTGTTAAGGTACTGGTAGCCCAGTGGCAAGGGCCCCATTTTCAAGTTATAGGTCGTGGCTCGAACCCGGACAGGCGTTTTACTTTATGTAAATAGTTTTATCACTACAGCTCTCAAAACTGTGAAGGAAGACAACGTGAGGAAACCGACATGTCTTAGAACCAAAAAATCAAAGATATGTGACATCTACCAACCCGCACTGGGCCGGGCTAATGGACTACGGCCCGCTCCCTCTTGAAGAGAGGAGTGCTATGTCCCAGTAGTGAGAACAAAGGCATAGTAAGATGAAGGTACAAGTGTTAAGGTGACATGTCCCACAGAGAACCAAAAATTCGAAGACCCAATGACATCTACCAACCCGCGCTGGGCCAGGGTTGTGGATTACGGCCTACTTCCTCTCCAAGAGAGGAGCCCAGTTTCCCAGCAGTGGGAACACTATAGTCTGATTATGCTTGTGCTAAGGTATTTTTACAAACATAACACACAAAAACCAGAACAAATGAACATGAAAATGAAGTCAGGCTGTAAGTAATAACACAATATTTTACGAGCAGCCCGCGCCGTGATATCAGTTCATACGGTCCACAGAAAAGAAATAATACGGTAATATAATTTTGATTAGTTCCGATAAAATACTAGTCTAAAGGTTTACGAGGAAAGTCGGTAACCGTAGGGATTTATATGTATTTTTCCCACTTTTCATTCTGGTCCGTAATGTCATAATTTCATCGCACTATCAGTGGTGAAGTATGCCACGGCGAAGAAAAAGCGTGTCATTGCTGAACAGAAAAAAGGACATATTATAGAAAAAAAAGAACATATTATAGAAAAAAAAGAACATCACTACATAATATAAAACAAAGTCGCTTTCTCTGTCCCTATATCCCTAATCTTTAAAACTACGCAACGGATATTGATGCGGTTTTTTAATAGAGTGATTCAAGAGGAAGGTGTAAGTGTAATATTTGTCTACATATTTTGCGGGCGAAGTTAGTAATATTATTAAAAAAAACTGATGCTCGATGCATAAGAATTTTAAATAGTGTTAAGGAAATGTAGGTATGTATCGAGATTAAGGCTTTTCAAATGGATTGAACGCGGTATACTTAAAAACAGGGTAATGTCGGTGGTAATCTGGCGATAACCATCAAATTAATAATTATCAGTTATGCTTTTGACTCTATCCAGACATTAACGACACCCACAAGTTTTGATAGGGCGGTCTGTCTATTGATCTATTTCTAGCACAAACTAAACAATCAGTTTATGAAACATTCCGTTATACAAACATTCCAGTTCGCTATTGAATATCAACACTTATCAAGTAGGTATGTTGTACACACGTACATGATACAATTAGTTGCGCCAAAAGAATAAATAAGGCTGCAGTTAAACAACGTGAAAACATTTACTCTATGGTAAATTCATTCATACATTCATGACAAATATGTGGAATAATCAAATTCCTCTAACTCATAGAAATGAATTTGATGAATTTGATTGTATCACCAGACAAGTAGAGTCAATTTTGCAATAATAGCGCGTCCCGCGGACATGTTACCGCGGATTCCGCGCAGCTTACGCGCGGTTTTCTTTATGTGCCTACGCGCAAAGAAATTCGAGTCAAATAAACGCACCCTAATAATTCACGCTTATAAGCGAATAAAATTCAAAGCAAATTAAAATCTGATGAAAAGCAATATCACAAATAATATCGATATGATTTATTTATTAAAGCAGTTGTAATAAGGTTCACACGTGCGCTGCTCTTGCGCATCTAAGGAAGCGGAACATCGCGCGCGTTACATCCTCGGTTTGTACGTTCATTGTTACGTCAGTAAGCGCATCATTGAATTAACTTAGGTAATAACGTACTTACTTGAGTGTGTTAAAATACTCGTAGATTGTTAGTGAATGCAATGTACTTAACTTGGCGTTTTAAGAGCCTTTATTAATTTATCGAACTCCTGATCAATGAGAGATTACTGTTACTGAAGTACCTACCTACATTTGCTCTGTAATAATATAGATTTACTGTTTAAAAAATAATTAGTCGAGTCAAATAATACATTACTTTCAGTGTTGTAAAGGGGGCTTTAGACTATATGATTACAGGCGCACATGTTAATCCATGGTGTTAAGCTACGCTTACCGCGGTCGGTTCGTGCATGGAGGTGACCATCCATTACATATCGAGATTCCTCCATGTTTCAGAAAGCACGTTATGCCAATGGTACCGGCTGTCATTAGTAGATCTTTGATAGTCGTTACGAGTAGTCAGAAGCCCAAAAGTCTAACAAGCAGTCTTACCAAGGAGTTTCATGTTACCCAGTAACTAAATAACTCAGATAGACAGTCGCTCCATGTTAAAGAGTGGTTAGCTGCATCCGATTAGACTAGAAGACGACCCCAAAATAATTGGGAAAGAGCAAAGTTGATTTTTCGCTTGATTCTAGTGTATAACGTGCTATAATTAATATGAAATCTGTGAAATACAAAAAAGATGACATGTTTTAATTTAATTAGCCTTCTCCTGAACTTGAAATTGATAAGTCAAGTTCAAAACAAACGATGACGGTTAAAAATAATAAGCATTCGTGCAGGAATATATATCTGATAGACACGCGACTAAATAAATTTGACAAATTAAAACTAATATTTATAATACTGATGCAATTTCTAAGAAAGTGTCATTTCAGTCAGTTGTCATTCATGTTAAATGTTCCTCGTCTAACGAGACAGAAAGTGAAAACAAAGGAATGATAGGCAGTCTAGAAAATGTATCCGATAATATACTATGTACGCGAACAAAAGTGTTTTATTATATACGAAATACATTTATTGTTTTATTAGATTGTGAAACATGCGATAACTTTTACTTCGCAAACATTAACAATGTATTTCAAAATAGGTACCAAATACGTATAGTTCAGACAGAACTAAGATAAAAGCCAATGTTGAAAGATATTTAGAAAATAATAAAATTAGCATGTAGTAGTGTGAAATCATGACATTATGCAGATTCAATCTGTATGTTTAGAGCTCAACCTTTATCAATATGACAGAATGCATCTTGTTTGGAGTGCAATATCATAAATATTTAGTATTCATTTGGAATTTTAGTGGCTATAAATACTGCTTTAATTATTTAAATGTTAAGCAACGTGGTTACTAACCATTAACTTTTGATATATTGTGTGATCGTATAAGCATAATTGCAACGATTTCAACCATTGATCAGCTGTCAGCAAATGTCAAAGTCGTCATCTGTTTTTGCGCGAAAGTGCGAAGAAGAAACTAAACCACTTATAAATTAATTCATTCACTAAGTAGCGACCGGCTTCGTGAAGATTTTCTTGTTATATCAAAGTTAAATGTTAATGTATAATACATAAACATTCCGAAAAAAATCTCCAAATGACGTTAGAAGCCGCTTAGTAGAAGAACATTGCGGACTCACAGGCACTTACAAAGTGACTTCAATTTATAATACAAGATTATGTTTATATGACTAATCCAGAATTGGAACAGCACCAAGGCAAATTAAAATCATCTTTGTTTCACGTAGTGATTTTGAGTTATCTTCAAAGATCGATCCAAGAGGATTGGATTATTCATCCGTCTGTCTGCAGTTCATAAAATAAATACCATTTAGTCCAGAGGTCACACTCTCTAGTCACAAAAATACATTGTCATTTTTACATATTACAATATAAATTAAAAACATAACAACGTTGTTATGCTGTCAAGCCTCCCATAAAAACATTGTTTCCACAGCATTTAGCGTTGAATCCGTTATTTGCTTTCAAAGCACCAAAGATGGCCGCTGCACATTGTGACAGTTCCATAACCCGTTCATTTGAATACAGCCATGGAAAGCCGTAGTTTCATAGCGCACTCATACGTATAATTGTTGACTTTCCATAATGCATGGGCAATTTGTGGTCACTGATTTTATGTCGATGGCCCGAGATGTATTACTGGCTGTTTCATAAAAATAAGGACGTATTTTTATGAAACAGCCAGTAATACATCAGCTGTTATTAAGTCGCTACATTTGAATGATTCTATATTGATAGTTGTTTTGTTTTATTGTCATTTGTTCTTGTTTTACTATTCTATTCTTGTTTTGTATAACAATAAGTTGTTGGTACTTTGAATAATGTAAGAATTCAGTGAGCATTTAATGCGGATTTTTAGAAATATATATATATATATGTGTTATTTGAAATATTCCTACGTCTTTAGCGACACTAATTGGCTCTCTAGATCTCTCTTATGATCTAACAAGCATTTGCTTGTTACATTATTTGAGAATTCTTTTATTTTTCATACATATTTATTCTCCATATTACCTTTAATCAATTTCCTGGTACCAAAATTGATACTTTTATTGTTGAACGTAGTGGTATGTGGGTAGAACTCCCACGTCCATTCCTGACTTACGCAGACTGGAACACATGCCATGTTCTCGAAAGTCTATATGACATATCTAATTGTGACTCATATAAAAACAAGTCTTTAAGGACCACCCACAAAAATATATCCAAGTCATTTATTAATAGTAGACTATTCACTTAGGGGATAAAGTACTGTTTTGAATCCCGAACGCAACGTAGGATCCTGGAGTGGGAGGCAGTCACCTCTGCGAAGCAGTCTAGGCTAGCGAAGGAGGTAACGGGATGGTTGAGGGACAGAGTCTCACGTCGCAGCCGCCGCGGGAGACGGTCCGGGCGTCGGGAGCCGCGTGACAACTCCCGGCTACCGTAGCCGCGAGCCTGCGGACGGTGAGTAATAGGTAGCTTATCGGCTGATCAGGACCAGGCCCGTGCCGGACGGCACATACGCATTCCACGCGTGCCTTAAAGATGTCAGCATTAGCGAAGGGACCCGTTAGGGCCGAAGCCTGCCGGGTCAGCGGGATCGTCCGAAAGGGTTATGTTCCGGTGTAGCGGAACATAAAGGGCTAAGAAAGAAACATGGAAGAGGGTTTAGTCAGTAAGAGTCTGACACTCCCTTTCGCTCCACCCAGAGCGGGAGGAGTCTTGATGATTTCCCATCCTCAAAAAAAAAACGTAGGATGCTGAGTACAGCAAAGTGTACAAGCTAGCCCAAAACGAAGATACCTTTATCCCCAAGGAGAATACTCTACTTTTGCATGTACTGCGAGATAATTAATTGGTTTGATCGGTACATTATTGTTAGGTACTTATTATTCCACTATAATAATTATATCTATTAAGTTGCATAAATAAACTTCATAAATCGTCAACGGTAACTAATTTTAATAATTATACTTTTACCATTTTTTCTAGCTAGAAAGTATAATTACAAACATACATACATTATTAGATTATATTGCATAGGAAGGAATTGAATTAATTCAGTACAATATTATTGCCCGGCTAGAGCCTATCGCCCGGTTAGGATCTTTAATTAATTGCTTTACGTTAAGTTTGTATGGTATACATACCTATATTTGTAAAATTAGTAAGCAAACTATGAAAATATCCCTTAGCAAATATTTTTCGTGTTAAAATATACAGATACATTTTGTGTTTTTGCTACTAAAGCTATTTCGGCATAATTTATTGGCATCACGTGGCTTCAGTTTCTGAACGACGACGTAAGCTGTTTGACGGCTAAAATAACATCGGTAATGGGCTTATAAAAGACTAAAATAATATACATAAGTATCTATATTATGTCTCGATTGTTTAGAACATGGGTTTATAACTGAATGTGTTTGGCCATATGTGGAAATATTTTTGTATAAAAACTCTAAAGGCTTGTAAAATTTCCAATAAATTTAAAAATGTCAAAACATTCCGAATCTAAAAAAGTTCAAATTTGGAATTTGTACTTTTTGTAAATAACCAGCATTTGATTAAGAATCCGTGGAGGTAATCAATTAATATGTACCTAGAATTTGTAATCAATTTGCTCAAACTTAACCTCTAAAACCACAAGATGATCAAGTGAACGACTATGACAGTTCACAACGAGGCCGATACTCCTCCCTTGTGGAACAATCACCGCGGTCTCTCACGGCATGACCCTAACTGTATCACTTACGATCAATTTATTGCTACCGAACTAACTTTATGATATAGAGACGATCTTTGAAATTGTAGCATACTGTAATAGGGTTAGATATAACAATGCAAGTTTGTAGGTAAGATTCTTTTTAAACTACTATATAGTATATTTATATTATGGACTAGCCGATGTCCAAAATAAAAGTCGCTTAAGTTACTCCTTATTACATCAGCTATCTGACATTGAAAGTCCAGCCGCTTCGGAGATTAGCCGAAACAAACAGACAGACAGATAAACATTTCTAATAATATTTTCTGTTATAAGTGCTTTCATACGCATTTATTAAAAAACTGCTAATTGTTTTTTCAAAACACACATTTCAATTTTATTTATTTGTTTGTATGTATATTTATTGTTACTCATGTTAAACTATAATATTGTCTTATGTTGAATGGCGATGGAATGTATTGTATCAAGTTTCAGTGTTTAGTTGGTACTTAAGAGCAGCCACACGGATCCATCGATCTGGTTAAGCTACGCTTATACGCGATAGACCGTCTTTATGTACCTAGACCCCACCGTGCCTCGGACAGCACGTTATGCTGTTTGCCCCGGCTGTCATTCGTGGATTTTTGACAGTCGTTACGGCTCGTCAGAAGTTCGAAAGTCTCACAACCAGTCTTACCAAAGGGTATCGTATAACCCAGTAATTGGGTTGTGGAGGCCAGATATGCAGTGTCCAGCTGTATCGGGTTACACTGGAAGCCGACCCCAACATGGTTAGGAAATGACTTGGCATACCGATTGATTAAGACACTTTGGATAACTACTTTGATGTGATATCGTGGAGGATTAAACATTTGCTGCATTAGAGCACCTGTTCAATAAAACGTAGAAGCAATTTTTAAGATATAAAATAGATCGAAAAATATCGAAGTACAAAAAAGTAGATAAGTGACTTCACTTTCAACATAACGAGAAGAAGACGAACGAGAGAAGAAGTCAGCCAGGTATATATTTATGTCTAAGATAACCCAATACTTGGAAGTTTTACTTCTCTCATCTTACTCACCTGCAGCAAAAATGTACCGCTGAGCCCAAATTCCTGGAAAAAAAGGAAACATCATATTAATAAAACAGACATGCATAGGTACTTGAATTTTTACAATAAGTTCCTTCTTTCACAAAAAGAGCGAGACTATCACCATTTTGCGGTCATAATCCCACCCTCGAAATTGGGAATGAAAATTTTCCAAAAGGGAAATCTTTTCTGTTCAACTAGGAAATGGCTTGGGTTGATACGGGCATGTGACGAGGATGGAGGAAACGCATGATGACTAAAAGAGTCATATGATAATAGAGTATATATGTTGATGGATGGAGAGGGAGAGGAAGGCCAAGGAAAAGATGGATAGATTTTGTGAGGAATGATATGAAAGAGGAAACGTGTTGCGCTGGCACCCATAGAAATATAAAAACTTTCATTCATAGATCAATGCGCCGTCTCGAAGTTACGGAGGGTCAAGAGCATAAAATGATGATGACTTTTTCAACTAAGGACGCGGATCCAGATCCTCACCTTTCACAAGGAAGTTTGCTTCAGATGACGTCACAAAAAAAATCTGGCAAAGATTTTAGGCTAGAACACGTTTGTATCTGTAACCTATTAACTAAAATCATTTATTCCAAGAACTCTATTTTCACCTGTTGACATTTAACGCGACAAATGTGCCATAAATTCAATGAAAACAATGCATTTGTCATCCTTTATTTACAATCTTATTTGCTTTAGTTGCAACAGGTGTTCTCAATGAATATATAATTCGTTTTAGGTGATTTATTTTAGTTATAATATAAAAATAATGAAAGCCTTTGTTGAATGCAATTTACGGTGAAAGAGTAGGTGACACATAGTCTTGTACACTTTCTACTTAAAAATGTGTGAAGTGGTCTAAATATAGAACACTAATTTCGACTGTAAAGGTGGAAGGCGAGCCCTTTGCATAATTTAGAGCAGGAACAAACAATACCTGCTTATATTCCCAGTCTAAATTAAAAGACAAGCTCATTATACTATCTTAGTGTGATCGCAAATATTGAGTCACATTCTCTATTTGAAACATCACGATCGTGTAAATGTACATTGACGTAACACCACATTAAAAACGAAATGCCTAATAGCTTCAGCAAATATTGAGGGACAGCACTATAACTGACTATACATTTCAGTGAAATGTCAATAAGTCGGGCCATCAACCGCCATTAAGGAGAGGCTTGGGAACCAAATCGGTCATTAGAGAGAAAAACATTTCAAAATCAAACACCAACTTGTTCCACTGACAGCGCTGGAAACTTCCTCCTAATTGCTACACTCCTTTGAGATACTTAAGTGCTCCACGAAATAAAATATGCAAGGAAATGTAAACACTAACAAAATATACATAGACGATTTCGATCTAAATGGATCGCTAATTAGTCAGATATTGATTAAACAAAAGCAACGAGCGCAGTGTTTTGTTTTTGCTATCTATGATATTTTACATGACCTCTTTATTGCGGAACAGAATAATTTTCAATTAAAATGTAATTGAAAGACTATGATTACACTGCAGTAATTAGTAGTAATTGAACCATAATTAATAACAAGGTGTACTCAATTAATGATAAGGAATTGTATACCTTTTTAAAGTATTTCGCATTTTTTTAGAGACCTTGTTCGGAATACCATGCTGGATTTAAGGAAAGCCAAAGAATTTAGATCGAATTCCAACGAACACTGACCTTTGTTTATTTAAGGTCAATAATGCATTCCTTTGAATGTTATGTCAAGGGTACATCAATAAAAATTACAGAGATTACACCTTAAAAATTTCAATTGTTATGTTTTTAAATACTAACCACATCTGTAAAAAAGGAAAGGAGTATATGAGAGAAAGTCTGAAAGTGGCACCGGTGACTGAAAAGTTTTATGGGCATCGATTGGCATGGTACTTGTTCTTACAAGTAATGAGGAGAAATGTTTCGTGAAGACACTTTTGAGTGTGAATATGGATGCCTGTAAAGGTAGGGACTTAGAAAATCACAGAAACGATGGATAGACTGTGAGAAAGGTGGTGACGAATTAAAGAGAAGTAAGGGAGAAAACGACATGTCGGGCTTACCCCAAATAATTTGAGGTAAGGGCAAAAGAATGATGATCTGTAAAACGATCGCTGCGAGATTTCTAGATATCAAGAAAAGGAAGCTATAACGTAATGACGTCAAGAACCATTCAAAATTTCATTTTCAGGTCTATCTATAGCTTAAGCGGGATTGTCCGAAAGGGTTACCGCTAGCCCGGAACGTAAAGGGCTAAGGAAGGAACATAGATGGGTTTTAGTAAGTAAGAGTCTGACACTCCCTTCCGCTCCACCCAGAGCGCGAGAAGTCATTGGATGATTTCCAACCCTCAAAAAAAAAAGGTCTATCTATAGCTATAGGTTCATTTATTTGACAGATGACATTAGTGGCAGAAGTTACCTCTGTTCTATTCTTTTTTTTATAATAGCAAGGAAAGCCGACTACAGCCTTCTTAATACTTGTTTAAATGACAGAGTGTGTGCATATCTATTGAATATATAATTGTAATACACCACATAGCTAAGGTAACAATTCGCTGAAACATACTAGCCACATTGCATCAATAAGGTACAGAGGACAGACATCAAGTTACCACAATCTGTCAAATTTCTTTGACCGTTTTTTAACTTTATAACAAAAGCTTAAGGTCCAATTTCACTTGGGAAAATTTGATAGTTTGATGTGCTGGCGTGGGTACGTAAGGTCTAAAGACAAATAAGTGCTGCAATAATAAGTAACTATCTAAACAGAAGTAAAATAGCAATCTAGTTCAGACATATCGCGTGGCCCTAGTGTTAAGTAATGTAATATTACCGGTTTTGTGCCCGACTGCCGGCTGGCTGCAAGGTCGGAGACGGGTTTAACTCCCTACGTCACAAAAACTTCGTAATAATATAGAAATTATACATAAATTAACATCTGATACCTATTCGCGGATTAACTGTATTTTTTTATATAAGACGACTGGTTTTTTAGAAATAAACATAATACAGAATCACAGGCATATTGTGATGCTAATGTGTGTCAAAATTTCTAATTAACGAACTACTCTTAGTACCTAGGTCAATTTAGGAATACTGTTTTTTTTTTAATTTAAAGTAGGTATTTGAATTATGACTACAGGTATCTACAGCTATGGTATCTACAGCATGCTCAACTCCCTTCAAATCTAGTGAAGTTTGATTAAACATGCACATATTGAATTTCAAGATAAGTGGATTCTTAGAAATGATATTCCTGACTGAATTCATACCATTTTCATGTTATAATTATTTGAACACAGCATACTAATGCGACATTTTGACACAATAATCTGTCTGATAATGTAGGTATCTATTTTATTTAAACATCTCATAATAAACACTTTCTAAAACTATATTTTCTCAATACAACATACAGTTATTTCACACCGTAACGAAATCCCCGTAAAATCTTTACGATAAGGAGTTCCACGAATGTTTGAACCTGAAATACTAACCTAAATAACAACACTAAACAAAACTGGAAGAACTTCATCACTGCACACACAGACACACAATCACATTAGAACATGGGTTATTGTACAGATAATATCGTTTGAACGAGCAAGGTCGATTTGCAGCAACAGTTGCGGCGGGAAAATTCGCTGTTTGAAACTACGAAACTACAGCTACTTAAAGAGAGCGGCCGGATGAATAAAAAAATCAAAAAAAGGGCGGTGAAAACCGATCCGCGACTGCGCGTGAGTGGAGTGTTTTGAGCGAATCCGTGAGCAGAGAAAGATCGTGCGCCCACGCATGGCGCGCGGCTATTACGAGATGCCGATTGTCGCCGGCCCTGGGGCAAGGTTGCCTGGAACACCGGCTGTCAAATCTAATGTTTCTAATAAATCCCAATCTGTCAATATTGATCTTACCTACTTAGTTCCGTGATTCATAAAGTTATTGTGTTTACCAGTTCGTTATAAAACATAATATATCATATTTATGGTTTTTAATTTAATTTCTAATTATATTGTTTGCTTTTTTTTATAGACACCGCATTTAAAAAAATAAATAAATATCATGCCCAGAAATGGGAACCTTGATGAACTGGTTGCAAAACTCAAAGATCTCTAGTGGTGTGGGGTAACTTAGGAGAAGCCTAATTGTCCAATTGGTCTTATTTATTTTTATTTTATTTATTTATCCTTTATTTCACAGGTAGCGACTTGGAAGGTGGTGTCACACAGCATGCATTTGTCACAAGCTTCTTTTTATTTGTTTTTTTTTTTCAGCGTCTCATTCGCGGCAAATAAACGTATTTTCTTTCTTTCTAATAGAAAGGTGGAGGGGCTTACAGCTTACAGTGAACGCTAATGCTCACCTACCTATGACCGCCTGGTGACGTAATGTGTAGTAGCGCAATACTGCTGAAATCTATCGTTGCATTATCGTTTAGAAAGTACATGGCAATTAGAAGTAATTAAGTAGGTATGCAGACAAAGATTGACTGATTCGGAAAGACTAACACCTGTACCTATTGTAAGTAGATACGTGTGAAGGAACTTCCTCGACTCGGACGCCAAGACAACGACGGAACTGTCTGAAAAACGCCCTGCGAATAAGAATAAGAATAAATGTTATTAAACTGCCTTTAAACTAAACACAGTAGGTAAGTAGATGTAAGTTCGTTACAACTCTATATTATTTTAGTAGCTTATCAATACTCGCACACTACTACACTTCGTTTTTTGGACATAAAAGGCTAAGGAAGGAACATAGATGGGTTTTAGTCAGTAAGAGTCTGACACTCCCTTCCGCTCCACCCAGAGCAGGAGAAGTCATTCGATGATTTCCCAGCCTTAAAAAAAAACAAAAAAAAAGTAAATCTTCTATTATACTTATTTTTCATTTTGAAATTTCTTCCAGCAGACCTGCGGAGAAGAGAAGTAAAAAAGAGATGAAGAAGATAATGAGAACAAGAAGAGTAGCATCATGCTCGTGAACGGGCGCTGTTGTAGTAAAGCGGTCTTAGGAGACTGTCCTGTGACTGGGACATTTTGATCTGATTTCACAGATATTGAGTTTTACCAAAAACTTATTTGATGCATCGATCCTGTTTTTTTTTTTAATCCAAAAATTGTTATTGACCAAATGAATTCACACCGAATAGGACCAGAAAAGTCAGAAAACTCCAAAAACTTGTTCACAGCTCAAAAATTCACCTAGTAGGGTGAATATTTGAGTTTTACGATTTACATATTTCATATTAGTTTGTTGTCTTTTCATAAATATTCCAGTGTCTCAAGCAAGTCATACAAGTATTACACATATAAGTAAATAAATAAATCGGTTCAAAAGCGTCGAGTTCGCATATAAAATTATAAAACTTTATTGTTGAACGGCAATAGAAATTTTGCAAGTGTACATCATAAAGTTGGATCGTAAACGAACTATTTCTGATTAGGTTGTACGCTATTCACTCGCTTCAGAAAACTAAAAAATATAAATGCATTCCCTCAAGGCTGCTTTGAAGGTTCATTCCGCATTTTTTCATCAAAAATAATAGACTTAAAATCGAATGCTTTTTAACCTTACCATATAATCAAGATAATGTTAATTCAAGGAAACTCTACACATTTCAATTAAATAGGAAACCATTTTGTAATCATTCCCACGTTGGTAATTAATATAGGTATTAGTGCGAGAGCCCACGTTCAAAAAAATGTCGCATCGTTTTACGGTCAAAACCGTATAAATTCATTAGTTTAGTGTATTTCAGACATTTTGCGCGTCACGTCGTCACATGGCCTGAGCGCACTTACGAAAATGTAATAAAATGTAACCGTTATAATATCTCATAGCAACTTGATTCAATATTTCTTTTTTAATGCATTATGGGCATTACCAAAAACTGTTTTCAGGCAGTGTAAATTTCACTTATAATTTCATTAGAACGTTTCGAAGTCACCCGGCAAACGCGCGGTGCTGGTTGCACAGGCCGACAATAATTATAAACATTTTTTATACAGGTTTCTTACCTAATTATTAAAAAAAAAACTATTTCAGTTTGATGGCTTCGGGTAACCTCTTTGTTAGTC
This sequence comes from Hyppa rectilinea, assembly GCA_951799385.1. Classification (NCBI taxonomy): domain Eukaryota; kingdom Metazoa; phylum Arthropoda; class Insecta; order Lepidoptera; family Noctuidae; genus Hyppa; species Hyppa rectilinea. The sequence goes on along the minus strand of OX637309.1, from coordinate 6,706,658 downwards.
GTATGTAAATAAATTTATTTTATAATAATAATAATAATATCCTTGGACATTTCACACGACGCCATATAGTCCCAAGCTAAGCTACCTTGTGAAAAAGCAATGCTTGTGGGCAATTTTTTTTTTGTTAATACATACGTATTACTGATAGAAAAACACCAAGGCCCGGAAAAAATACTTGCAGGTCGTACAAATATTTGATCCGTGCGGGAATCGAACCCGCGACATGCTGCGCAAGTGCGCAGCAGTCAATCGCTCAACCACTGCGCCAACCGTGTCGTCAAATATTTATAATTTCTGACTAAGTATAAAAAATTTACTGATTTTTTACACCGTAACCTTTTTTAAACAGAATGAAATGCTATATCCCGATCGGTAAAACGTCGTGGGCTCTCGTACTATAAGGTTTCAAGTGGACGTGTCATATAGAAGTTTTCTTAGAAATCTTTACAACTGCTTTGCCTAGCAAAGTAAATCTAAATTTGTTGTTCATCATTTGTAGGTGTTACCGAATAACTTACTACATTTATCATAGATAATCTTTCCGACTTGGCATTCTGGCACTATGGCATTTCACGTCTGGACGAGACCATTCTTGGTTTTTAATCTGCACAGTTTTAGCTCTTATGATGTCGTGGACATTGTAACTAGCGCTTTTCCACCGATACCATTGCTCTGCGGTCCATGCCCATAATCATTTAATATAGGTAATTAAGTTCTTAACTGATATGTCATTCTATAAATAACATCACGCTCGTATTTCGGGAATTATTAGGCAGAGGTGTAAAATACACGAAAATTCTGCCAAGTGACGAGCTTCTATACATTTTTGATACTATGTTTAACTTAATAACACTCGAAACTAGCACCATGCAGAAAGATGGCAATATAAAATGCGTCATCTCGTATGCAGTTATTCATTCACCATTGATTATTTAGACATAATAAAATTATGCAACACTCTATGATTAAATGCGACTGCATGGTGTGTAATACTGAGCACGTGTATGTTTATTGGCATGTGGATATGTAAGATTTATTTTATTGCGTACAGCCAAAACGATAAAACAAAGCAATCAGTTTGATCTGCGCTTCACTTTAAACATTCGATAAACAGCTATAGTCCGACCGCCAAAAGCGCGACCCTCCTGTAGAAGTATTGGAGTTCACGAGAAGGCCTTGTTGATAGCGGTCAGGTTATAGCACAGCTAATCAATTAAGATATCATCTGTATTTGCATGAGTAAAATGGATCTTCGTAGGCCTATAGCCTATAGCTAAGTAAGTAAGTAAGTTATTTAAGTCACTGTTTCTCACTAGTCTCCATTCCCATGACGCGACTCTTGTAGAACAATTTCTATGCAAAAAGGGAAGTTGTACTACATGAATCGCGGAGCGCCTGTCTTCGGGGACTTCAGTTCCAAATACACAATCACACTCACTCATATTGTGCTTTCATAAAAACATAATCTTATCTGCAGTAAGTTATAAGGTAATAAATATGCGTTATTTTATTTGGTATTCCAAGTAAAAGTAACGTATATTTTTAGTCAAAGTAATTTAAGAATCATACAATTTTGAAGTTAAACGGTCTCTCAACGCTCATCGCTTCTAGGAAAACAGTTTCAATGTTCGACCTAAGAGACACTGATGCTTAAGGCAGTGGTCAGGTAGGTGGTGATGACAAATATAGTTCCAAAAATTCCGTTCACATGCATCACTCAGATATTTCCAAACTAGATGTGCCAAATATAAACCCATTAGAGTTTCGACATAATTCATAGAACTAATTCAACGATTTATTAGTCAACAAGTGAACAAGTTTAACGGTACGATATGCGACGTATACAAAGTGGTTTTCACATCATTTCTTCAGGGAACTGGTATTGTAAGAGCTACATATTGTAATGTCTTAGTGAACTAATAATATACCTACAGAGTCAGATGTTGGTGATGTAACAGTTCACGAATCCACAACATTATTGGGACGAGTCGCGAAAGTTGTTCGCCCGGTTCACGCCGGTGAATACCACTGGTTAAGGATGTCACTTCTTATCACTCTATGAGCTTTTGTATTTAATCATTATTATAGTGTCTCGCAATGACGCCAGAGGTCTGGAGAGGTGTTTTGATCGTTTGAAAACAACAGTTTTATAAAACATTCCCCGCGGCTTCGCACGCGTTAAATTCGTAGTAAAACAATTCGTTATTGTACATATAAACCTTCCTCTTGAATCATTCTATCTATTAAAAAAAAACTGCATCAGAATCCGTTGTGTAGTTTTAAAGATCTAAGCATACAAACATACAGACAATAGGTCAGACGCGAGACGCGTCTTTGCTTTATACCATGTAGTGATTAACTGACTGCGTATACGCACGATGAAGTTGTAGACTTACAGCAGGTATTTTAAATTATCCCTATTAAGTTTTGATGTAGGTAGATTTTTCAAAAAAAAACAATTTGGTCAATGCAATTAGCATAGCAACTACGTATAATCAACGAAAAACTTGAAATTAATAAACCATTGAAGTAATTCGCCTTCTATTAATACAATCAACAGTTGCAACTGTTGTACCTACTAAAAAATAATAAACCTTCGTGTCCAATCAATTAAAATCCATTTCACGGGTTTTACTTTCAGCCCGCTATCACTAAGTCATTTTGCCTAATACCTATCGTGGAGTTTATCATTGTACAGAAGCCAGCACATCAAGTTACTTCTTACTGTCAAATTTCTTCCATAGTTTTTCAACTGTATTGCAAAAGCATAAGGCTCATTTTGCATTGGGATAATTTGACAGGGATTGCTTGATGTGCTGGCGTCTGTACCTTGGATGGCAATTAATCGATCATCGTTCAATCTTTCAAAGAGCAGGTCACTATCGTTTGGAAGACATTCTCAAACAAACGTCGCGGATCGTTTTGGAGTCGATAGCCAGGGTGGGCAATCTTTTTTCATTCGGGGCCAGAATAAAAAAAAAACTGTTGCAATATTTAAGTACATAAATAAAATTGAATTGTTTGTTTTAACAACTGTTTACTAAATGTTCCGAAAAGTATATACCTAAAAAATAAAAAATCGTTATAAGTACTGTTAGTCAGTACTTATAACAATTTTTTTATTTTACTCTGTCTGTCTGTCTGTTTGTTCCGGATCATCTCCTAAACGGCTGGACTAATTTTGACGGGACTTTCACTCGCCGATAGCTGATAAGAAAAAGAAGAGGAAACTTAGGCATATTTTATTCCAGAAAAGGAATTAGGGACACACGTAGTCCTGATTTAAGACACGATTTACTTTTTTATCCTGCCAGTACATTTCCGTGGGATAATTTCCGACCTCCAAGCGGCCGGAGCCACCCAGAGCGGGAGCAGTCATTGGATGATTTCCCAGCCTTAAAAAAAAAAAAAAAAAAAAAAAAAAAAAGCGGCTGGAGTCGCGGGTAAAAGGCTAGTTATTTAATCCATAAATTATGCGGAAGATCGATACTGCTGTGTTACGGATTCGGGTTATCTTCGTACTTTTTCGTACTTCGTACTTCGGATACCATTCTTAGACAAACAGAACACATTATCATACAACAGACCTTAGTAGGTCGGGTAAGCGGGATTGTCTGAAAGGGTTACCGATACCCCGGAACATAAAGGGCTAAGGAAGGAACATGAATGGATTTTAGTCAGTAAGAGTCTGACACTCCCGTCCGCTCTACCCAGAGCGGGAGGAGTCATTTGATGATTTCCCACCCTCAAAAAAAAAGACCTTTGTTGGTGACTCCAAAATAAAAACATATTTCCTTATTCAAGTGCTGTCATCCCTACCGCATGACGCACCTGAGACGATCGGGTTGACTGGCCACTGTGTCATCGGAGCAAGGCGAGCCGGCCGCGCCAAATCGCTAATTACTTACTATTACGTTTCCGAGCAAAATCAGTTTTCATAGCTAAGGTATTAGCTCAATTTCTTTTGTAAAGAACCTTTTAAAGAAGTAAGTTCTTTAAGTACTTAAGTGTCACAAAACTATAAAATAAACGAGACCTGATGACCTCGTCTTTTCGTGAAGTGATAGATAACATATACCTATATCCGTATCTTCATGACAAAAGATTTCGAACAAAAATCTCACCTTTACTCGGCCTTGATGTGGAAGCCAGCATGTTTGTCTCAGTGCTACCACATCACTATTTTTATTTCATCTACCTACGATCATGAAATTGCTATCAATTTTTTAAATTCAAATTGCAAGCAGCCCAGTACATCAACCTGACTTTTATATCTGGTTAAGCTCATTTACACTTCTTATTTTTCCTTTGAACTATCAATGTAGTTTCACTACTTTTTGCTTACTATATTCACCTTTCCAGCTTGAATAAACATGATTACAGCTGTAACTTTAAAATATCAAAGTGCTTTTATTTAAAACATCAGGTGATGTAATATAAGATAATAATAATAAGTATTTATTTTCTCACCACAATTAACATTACAGACATTGTTACACATGAAATATTATTTGGTTTAGTTTATTGCGGGAGACTGGTGCCTAAGATAGGCTTTAAGGGCCTGTGTTTCAGGACACCAGGTCTCCGCCCTCGAGCAGTTCGATATATTGCATGATAATATTATTAATAAAAGTTATTTAACAAATTTTGAATAAGAAGGTTGTATAATAGCTTTTAGAGTCTGTAGCTCAACATAAAGTGTATCAAAAATAAATAATTAATAAATGAATGGAAAAATCAACACAGACAAAACAGAGAGAAAAAAAACATAATATCCTTAAAGCAATCTTATGATAATTTAGCAAAGAAAAGTAGTAAAAAATATTACGAAATATCTACCTATTAAAAGTCTTTGACTGTGTTACGCTTAAATGTTAATACAAGTATATCGCCAAGATGACGACTCTCCCAAAGTGGACAAACGATGCGCCCTAGTTCCAGTAATTTATGCACTAAAAACAATCAAATATGGACCCGGTAGAATTGCTAGAGAGGCGGCTCATATATCGAATACTGCATATATATATTTATAGTCAGAACACTTGTTTTAACTACGCATAGCTCCATGTTCTGGAACTTCATCAAAATTAGATAAAGGAAAAGGACCATAATAAACCTACACGCTGACATTTTTATCGTTGTTTCCCGCGGCAGAACGATTCGCTCTGAGTAATTCTATCAAATCAAAGTGTTAAACTTAAAAACTAAAAAACATTTTGATTTGGTAAAAAAAAGGCATCAACTCGAAAGTGTGAATAACAAGAGTTGCAGATCTTTTTATTACCTACAACTTTACTGTTTGACTTTTTTCCATAGGACTTGTAGTTTTGCTGGAAATCGATATAAACCGTTTTTTACCCTTACAAACGCGCATCCACTTCCCGACCTCAGATCGCCCGTAAATTATTTTTCCTTTAAGTTTTTGTTATATTCTCTTCCGTTTCCAATGGGTTTCAACCTACTATATTTTTTTTTCACTTTTTACCATTTTCAAAGGCTTCGCCACTGTAGTGCTATTCTGTAAAAAATCTCACCATGATAATTTAGGTGAAGTGAGTTTCACTGTTTAAGGTTGATGTTCCAGGGTAGCCCGCGAAATTCAAATTTTCTTAAGTTTTTTGCAATTTGCAGGCCAGTGATAGGTTGTATGTTGATGAACATTTGATTCGCGGCTGTAAGACGTATGTAGTTACAGAATTATAATCATCAAAATCATTAATACAACCCTCCGAGCTCATAAAGGTGTAAAAATGACTTTTTACAAGGTCAAAGTCATTCCGGAACCTTTATGAGCTCGGAGCTCAAAAAACTTAAGAAAATTTGAATTTCGCGGGCTGGTTGGAGGATTCACCTTAAAGAGAGCTGTCAATAGTGTCAATCCCTAGCATTGGGTGGACAGCTCACTTCACGCTCACTTCACCTAAGTTTTCACGGTGAGAATTTTACAGAATCGACCGACGGGTGTATAATGCGTTATCGTGATCGAAAGTTAGGTGAAACTTACCTAGAAATGCTGACTGAATGCTGGCGTAACGTAATATTAACCTTTGATTCTGCGCTTCCTCAGCCGCAGCGGACCAGTGACTTAGCCAACTAGCAGCCTGGAACTGACTCCTTTGAACTTATACTTGTGGTCCGAACTAAAACGCCTGGTGTATCGTGAAAAAAGTCACGATACGTTAATAACGACAACGATAATGGACGCTTTTAAGTATCGTAAGACGTCACAGAAATAAAAGACAATCAATTAAAGCGTGCTCGATTGTGTATGAAATGGCTTGTACCTAGTACTTCGAATAATTACTACGTTAATGGGAAGTGTAAGTAGTCGTAATTTTCTAAATAGCGAACATTTAAAAGTAGGTTAGGTTGTTAAAGTTATTGTGGATAAATTGATTCCATTCTTATTTATACACCTTTAATACTTCATTAATTAAATCAACAAATATAATAATTTATAGGATAATCAAATTGTTTGTGACGGTCCTAAACTCGTAAAAGTGTGTATCTTTCTATTGACCTAATTATAACCTCCAAATCCAAAAATGTTATGATTTTTTTAGAATTCTTAGAAGTGTCTGTAGTTTTAAATTAGTTTCAATCGAATTTAAACATTATTTTGAACACAAAAAGTAAATTCACTTCCCTGTTGGTTCTTAGGCTAACGATGTATGGACGCCGAACAATGTGCTTTCAAAATGATTTTGAACCTTAAAAATCAATTGAGATAATTTGACAGTTTGTGATACCTTGATGTGCTTACAATACTGTACCTTTATTTCAACTATAGTGCACGTACCGCGTGTTGCAAACTTTCCTTTTTCTACTGACACTATGTTAAATATAGACTTTAATACTTATACTTCAGTTTTATTTTCTAGAGCTGTTACTATTTAACATTCTTCGTATTTAAAGAGGCTTATAATACACAGTGGATTTAGAAAGAATTTTTATTAAGAATTTTTATCACTGTATTTTACCAATGTATACTTTTATTTTTTTAATTTGTAACGAAGAAAATGTTTATTAAAAAATGTGACCATGAAAATTGTGAAACAGTGACGCAGTACCCATCATCAGAATCATACAAAAAAAGGAAATAAGTTTTTTTGGTCAAAAATGTTTGGTCCAATTCACAGAAAAGAAAACTTAAAACAGTATAATGTGCCTTACGGCTATCACAAATAGGCCCGGTTTAGCATAAATGCTAGACAACTATTGACTGATAATAATGCTTGGAATGGGACATCGCTATAGAGGTGACCTGCGTGTATTCTCATATTTCTTAGAACAATGACCGCTTCTAACAATATACGGTCAAGAGGTAATTGCCATAATCAGCACACTTGACGACGGATTGGTCGTCACAGTTAGTTGTTATTAACAGACAGGATACTTGCTATCTGGCCATGCTCTTGACTTGACTTAGGCATTTCCTTCGTTATTTATAACGACATCCTATTTTTTTTTTTATCATGCTATAATATGTACGCTTTGGGGACCACTAGAAACCTCAACATTTTGGTAAAATGTTAGGTAAAATCAGCTATGGTAGCAATATTTGTTAATTTATTTATTTATTTATTGTAGGAGAACCAACAGCTATAACAAATGGATAACAGTGGTAACATGCAACACAGAGCCAATAACAGGTTCCCACGGATAAAAATAGGATAAGTAGTAGAGAACTTAGGATCTAACAAGCACGTGACAAATAAAAACAAGTTTAACTAAGTACGGTAAATAAAAGATTATGGCCCTTCGAAAAAGCTCGCATTCAACTGACTGCGTACAGAGTAGGATTTGGTAATAAATGGGTCGAATGAAAACTCTTTACAAATAGTATTAAAGTCCTTGCTCGCTCTCACCATATATGAGTTTTGCCTATAATTTGAATGAGAAAAGGGAATGGACATAGGTGGATTAAATCTAACTGACCGTTGGGGTACATTGAAATAAAGTTTATTCAGGAGATCAGGACAATCGATCTCGTTAGATAAAATTATGTTAGATAATAATGTGTGATGTATCAACATAAATAATGTATCTGTTATTTTGAATACGTTGTATGGTAACTTTAGTCAAGTTACGTCTTGATATTTATAATTCTAAATGATTAGCTGCTCCCGCGCGGTTTTCCGCTGCTCTACCAATAGGAGCCCCTATTGGTCGTAGATGATGTGACATAGCCTATCTCGATAAATGGACTATCTAACACACAAGAATTTTTCAATTCGGCTCCAGAGATTAGCGCGTTCAAATAAACAAACTCTTCAGCTTTATAATACTAGTATAGAGTTAACATAAACTATCCTATAACTATCCCGTTGGTGTAGTGGTCGCAAGCACTACTGCTGACTGGCCATAAGGTCCTGAGTTCGATTCCAATTTCCTGGGCTGGGAGTATTTTTTACTAACTGTAATACAAATTAAATTATAAAGTTTCAGCTGATAATTCTCAGACATATAAGCAAATTGACAAAAAGTCAATGAACTCCTCATCGCAAGAAACATTTTACGATTCACAATATTCCTCTCGTAACCGGTCAAACCAACCAGCCAGTTATTACGTGGCCTAACTAATCAACAGCAACAATTTATGATATTGCACCATTAACCTTTTGCTGACGCTACTTACGTTGCACCTTTAGTCGTGAGGTTCTGGGCCTTAAATAACAGCGCATGATAGAGATAAGATACTTACGAGTATCCGTAATATCGTGCTATCGAGTTTACAATGACATGACACTGATAGCGATGTTCTTATATTTATTTTTTTGCTGTCTGTCTGTTGTTTTACTAGGCCGCGATTTCACCCGCGTGTATTTGTTTGTTTAAACATAAAATATGATACTCGGTAATACCAACTGTAGCTTCCCATTAGTAAAAAAAACCAGAATCGGATCTGTAGTTCCGAAAAGGTACTCATCTTTGTGTATAGAAGTATAGATAGAGCTTCTGTCCCTGTCCACTACTACTGATCACACTCCTGTGAAAAGTAATGCAAGCCAGTGAAAATTAAACCTTATTGAAGCACTAACTACAGCTCAAAATACTTCACTAAGAATAAAGAGCGTGATGCTATGCATGTTAAAATAATTGTTCCTCAATCCGTAAGTAATTAACAGAAAAACAAAATCAGCAACATTAACCAGACACATGACCTTCAAACATTAAACGTATTTCCTACTTACGTAACACTTTCTTACACAAATATTTGACCGAAAATCATGACACAGAGTGAGGAACACATGTGACAAACAATTCAACAACTGATACTATTTGCTCAGTCGAAAGCGTATATTTTTAGCGTATGACAGTAATGTACATTGAAATGCACGAAGTTTACCTCACAAACTTTTAAACAGCGCAGCGAACTCCGTGACATTTTTAAAGTGCCCTACTCTCAATTGAAAATGTATCTAATTTCTATAGCTTTAAGACTTTAAATGCTTCAATGGCTACTTAAAGTTCGAGAGGTCGAAGACGTTGTGAGGAAAGATCACTTATGTAACAGCTAATATACATACCTGTGTCTTGTGAAATGTAAGAGACGACAATTGTAGGCTTGTTTAAATAAACATCAATATTTGATTTGTTGAAATTGTTTTGCTTACTGAGACACCGTAATAACCATTCGTCTTCTGGGCACGCTCGTTCCACCGTAGACCTCATCCATAGATATCCATCAGGCGTGTTTGAAGAAAAAAGCAGGCTCATTCATTAAGGGCACGCCACGATAGTGGCGGTAAGGCCCCTCTTTGAGGAGTGGCTAGAGAGGCGTCACGGCGCCCTCACCTACCGCCTGACGCAGGTCCTCACCGGACATGGATGTTTCGGGAGGTTCCTGCACATCATCAGGCGGGAGGAAACGCCCGGGTGTCACCACTGCGAGGATCGCCCAGAGGACACGGTAGAGCACACGGTGCAAACCTGCCCCGCATGGGCGGAGCACCGCCGTGTCCTCGTAGAGGCGATCGGCGGCGGCGACCTCTCGCGCCCGGCCCTGGTGCAAGCCATGGTCCGGGGCGAGAGGGAGTGGGAGGCAGTCACCTCCTTCTGCGAAAAAGTTATGCTCGCGAAGGAGGTGGCGGGATGGGAGAGAGAAAGGTCCTCCCGTCCCAGCCACTGCAGGAGACGCCCCGGGCGTCGGGAGCCACGTGACGAGTCCCGGCCACCGTAGGCGCGGGCCTGCGGACGGTGAGTAATGGGTGACTCACCGTCCGATCAGCACCAGACCCGTGCCGTACGGCGCGTATAAGTTCCACGCGCGCCTCAAAGAGATGTCAGCATATGAAGGGGCCCCTCAGGGCCAAGCCTGCCGGGTAAGCGGGATTGTCCGAAAGGGTTACCGCTACCCCGGAACATAAAGGGCTACGGAAGGAACATGGATGGGTTTTAGTCAGTAAGAGTCTGACACTCCCTTCCGCTCCACCCAGAGCGGGAGCAGTCATTGGATGATTTCCCAGCCTTAAAAAAAAAAAAAAAAAAAGACTCATTCATTAAGCGGGATTGTCCGAAAGGGTTACCGCTACCCCGGAACATAAAGGGCTAAGGAAGGAACATGGATGGGTTTTAGTCAGTAAGAGACTGACACACCCTTCCGCTCCACCCAGAGCGGGAGAAGTCATTGGATGATTTGCCACCCATTAAATTGACAATGGGCCAAACTTACAACCACGGTGCCTCTTAATGGCAAGCGATATCAGGGCAGGCCCAGAAGGACGTGGCAGGATGAGCTGAACTCCTTCGACCAGAATTGATCACTTAGTCTTTTAGACTGAACGAAAAAGAGAGTAGAGGCGCCTTGACAGGATTGTAATAATAATATTGTTTATCATACATACGTAGTGTATTGACACATTATGTTATGATTGTTCCATTCATTTTTTGTATATGCGATACAAATAGCTCGTGAGTTATTTGTATCTCATACTTTGGTGAAGAGTTAACACAAACCCGTCCTGAAGGCTCCAGCAGACAGGCTCGCCGCGAAACTATTAAACAATTTCTATGAATACTTGATAGAAAATAAAATTGTACTACCAGAATCGCTTTGCGGCGTCGCGTCGCGCCTGTGTGCGGTAGCCTTGATACGGACCGTCCAGTAGGTAGCATAATGAGCAACTGAATATTATTTTTCAATATAAACACATTACTCCTCTTATTGGACACTCAAACACGGTTCCACATTCATTGGCCCCCCGTCATTAAGGCTGGCATCAATCATGACCATGGCAATCGAGAGCGCCCCAATAAACACTGCTAACTTGCACTCGAGTTAAAATCTCATTATCATACTAAAGTAACTTACGTACGGTTTCATTTGAGGTCAATATCGCTTGACCCTGAACTGGGGAATTGTACTGAATGATTTTTTATTGTATTTAACTTTTACTGATGCTTTTATTGTCGTTTTACTTCCTACTGCCAGATTGAGTACCCGGAAGTTAAGGAATAAATTAATCTGGGATCTGACACATCGCTAGCTGACGAAGAATAATATTATGGTATGAAATGACCAAACGTGATAATTAATGCATTGTCCCTTTTATGAGCGGAGGTCTCTGCCCCGCAGAAACACTGGCAAAAGCCGGATAGAGTACAGTGATACCAATATAAAAAAAATCTACTCTAGTAGGTAAACGAATTGGAGCCTGATGTTGATTGCAATTAATGTAATTAAACTGAGATCGGATACGTGTGAATTGGGACGATTCCTAGAGGACCAGAAATAAACTTATGATTAAAATTTATTGCAACTGTAACAGGTCAGTTCCAGTTCTCACAAACGTTTTGTCACTTAGAAACAGTTTTTTGATCACGAAAGATCATTATAAAAGAACAAGGATATATATCTGCATTTATATTATTATTGATAGAGGAACGGGTCAGCGGGATTGTCCGAAAGGGTTACCGCTACCCCGGAACATCTTTATGTTCATTTAAACCCATTCATTTTCCTTCCTTAGCCAAAGGGCTAAGGAAGGAAAATTCGGGTTTTAGTCAATAAGAGTCTGACACTCCCTTCAACTACACCCAGAGCGAGAGGAGTCATTTCAGGATTTCCCATTATCAAAAAAAAAGGAGAACCAATAGCTATAACAAAAGGATTACGGCTGGACCCTGAGCAAATTACTAAGGTTCTGCCTTTCTGGGTAAAAATAGAAAAAAAACTATATTAAATAACATAATATCACGCCTGTCTTGACCGACATGTTAGGCAGAACTACACCTATAGAACACCCTCGTTTTGAGCCTCATGTAATAGGATGTTTGCTGCGAAACTGACTCTACCCGACCTGAGAATGGAACCAATTACCTCATGCTCAGCAGTAGAGATTGCGACCAATAGACCGACGAGGCATTCTAGCTACTACTAATTATAAATTATCAATACCAATATTATAAAAAGGAAAGATTTTTTGTTTATTAGTTTATTATATACAACGTGGCGCTACAATGGTGACATTAAATCTAAAAAAAAATATTTTGAGATTTAACATTCACTATAACCTTTTTATATGGTAATCAAATTTGTTCACAAGTAATGCATTATTTGCAAAGGAGTTTTATCAGCATAATATTATTCCATATCCAAATAAATGTTATTTTATTTATTTATTCTAATAGATTGAAATTTGGACGGGGCAACGTTTGTTGTGTCAACTAGTTAGTAATAAATAGCTTAATTAACGACGTTGCAATAAAAAAGCTGTCAGTTCAGTTGCCAGATTAATATAGTACCCGGTAAATAAATTATTAATACCATGTATGTAAAGTCCTCATCCACCTTGCTGTAAAATTCTCCCAGGTATTTTTATATAAGTATATGAATAATTAATCTATCGAATAAGTCGATCGTTTATTTCGGTTTCAATCTGCATAATTAGTTGATAGTGAATGTTTAATGTATGATTGGTTGGCCGCTATTTAAAACAAAATGAATTTGTCTTGTATTGTAAACACGGTACTTACTTGACTCATCATCTGCCTAGCCTTTTCCCAACTATGTTGGGGTCGGCTTCCAGTCAAACCGGATGCAGCTGAATACCTGTATTTTACATGGAGTGACTGCCTATCTGACCTCCCCAACCCAATAACTGAGCAATACTGTACCCCTTGGTAAGACTGGCTGTCTAATTCTCGGGCCTCTGACGACTCGTAACGTCTGTCAAAGATGTATATATGACAGGCTGGAACAACGGCTTAACGTGCTGTCCGAGCCACGGAGGAGTCTCGGTTTGTAAAGATGTTCACCCATCCACGGACAACCCCGGCAAGCGTAGCTTAACCTGAAAGATCGACCTGTGCGGCTGTTAGTACTAAACCACGAGCTCTCTTACGGTACTTACTTCACTGATCTCGTTAAATCTCTAACATTACTATAATAATTGACTATTTGAATCGGTCAAAAATAAAATATGAAATCACATGGAAAAAAGACCGCTCGTCATAAAAACTTCCATCACCGTACAGAAATTAAATATAATGAAAAGATATAATTGTTAAATTGCATTTAATGCTAATAAGTATTCCATTTGACTCTAAAAATCTGTGACGTCAAAATGTTATATTTCAAATCACGTACAAATGCGGCGTTTTGACAGTTCATAAAAAGTAACGTTATTGACTACCCTTTCAAATACCCCATTTGATAATGTCTCAGTGTTGCAGTATATAAGTATAGCAATCAAGCAGCAAACAATAAGAGCTATCACGTTTATGCAATCATCTATATATCTACTGACCCGCTATAAATAGATGTCAGTAAGTCGATCATGATTTGTAAATCCACCTACAAACCTTCCTGGTACATAAACATCTGTATTTTACGGTACTAAGAGAATATAAAACAAACATTTTTCAATTAATGTTACGTGTTCTGTTAACATTTTTCGCTTCCTTGCGCTGGATGATAAGAAAGTGAAACGGTTGGTTTTTCTTTTTGATACAATCTCAGATGGATTATAACATGCATATTTCCGTACACATGAAGTAGAAACAGAAGACCTCCATCATGATACATCAGGCAAATACGCACCTCTACAGTCCGATTCACGAAAGCATCAAAATCAAAAGTCATTTATGCAAACTTAACTAGGCTGAAAATCATTACTTTTTGAAGGACAAAGTTACATAAGATAAGACAGTCCCCCAAAAACGCCCACCCTTCACCACTTCCTAGTGCTTTAGCTGGGAAGAAGAAGTCTTGCAGTGGAGAACTATATTTCTGTAGGAAAACTCATTTCATATTTGGCGTTGGGTTGTGGAAATTGAACAGTAGTCATTCCATGGGTACCTACAGGGGCCAGCAGTTTTTCAACTTTAACACGAAAGCGTAAGGTTCATTTTCAATTGGGAACATTTGTCAGTTTGGGATAGCTTGATGTGCTGGCGTCTGTACTTTCCCACTGTACCTATTCGGCTAGGTGCAACGAGCAAAAAAATAAATCTGGCAACATGGAATACAAAGTCCCTGGAAAGCCCTGTATGACCACGAAAAGACAGTACGTCTTTTACATAATAGCAAATCGAGCAAACCCAAAGTCCTTGACTTTTCATACGATCTTGAACCTGTCTTTATCCACAGCGTTCAAAGATCATTGCTCTATACTGTGTATATTTAAACATGTATTTAAAAAACTGTGACAAAGAATAGCTATCAAGATTTTTCTCAATCGATTTTGAACTTAAGAGTTAAGGTTAAAGGTTTAAAATCATTTGGAGACATTTTACAGTTTGTTATAACGTAATGCGCTAGCTAACATATAATGTTTGCTCATAATCAAACAAAGTATGCGTACCGCATACTTTAAAACTAAACTTTTAAGTATTTTTACTGACAATATTAGTTTCCGTGTAGTATGTCAGAAATCATAGCCTGTCCAGCTATCTTGAATGATCGCTAAGGCGCTGTTTGCAACGGAAGCTGTCAAAGAACCGTCAAAAGGAACACATTTTCATAATTAGTTCCGAATTTCGCTACTGTTTAAGATATTCGGGTGGTTGTTTCTATGCTGGTATCGGCTGATCTTCGAAACGTTGCTTTTTTTGCAGTTTGTTATACCTATTGACGCAAAGCCGACATGAGTGACGCCATTCGTAGGGAGTCAATAACTCAATGTAAACGTAATCACTGAATGGTGTGTGTGTTGAAAAACATACGGGTAATGAAAGACCGAAACTTATTTTTAGGTGGTTTTTCCTTGTGGTATTTCGGAAAAACTGTTACGGCATTTTGTACAAATGCAACATCACATCAAACTATCCCATACTGTCAAATTTTCCCAATTGAAAATGAACCTTATGCATTGGTAATAAAGTTGAAAAACTGACAAGGAATTTTAAAGATTGGGGTAATTTGACTAACTATAAAAAGATGGCCATGTACTTATGCCATTTTGCTTTCATATTTTGAAAAGAACATTGTAAGTCAATGGCAATTATCATTAATCTGAGTTCGTAAGTATGACCAGTTTTTCAGTAAGTATAGTGCTTTTACTGATTGGTGATGATTGAGGGTCATCGCAGATGACATATTTGCACCATATGACACCATGTTTGGTTTTGCCTAACTAGTGTTCCTACCAATTAACTATGTTGTGGTTATTAGATAAAATACCCATCTCATAACCATACCTTGACTCACACTCATTCCTCATACTCATAACCTATAATTCTTGACCAGTCTTTATGCAAAAAAAAAATACTGTGTTACTGAACATCGCCTCATTATGCAGAGCGACGCGTGCGCAGCTTTACAACATGTAAATACAACGAATACGTTACGCAGCCCGTCTATTCATTTGCAAATTACTCTATTCGTATTCATTCAATTTCCTTTAGGGCGTACATAACTGGCTACAAGAACAAAAAGTGTTGAATGCAGAGAAATATTTTAAGTAGGTATCAACTATCTATTTTTACAAACGTATATTGTAAGTCAGTTTTACAGGAAATTTTAAATTTGCAGAGAAAAGTATTCTATGCATTAACATACCATTGCTGAACGTAAAATAAAACAAATTGATGTAAGGTCTATCCATCAGGTTAAGCTACGCTTGCCGGGGTTGATTCGTGGATGGGTGACCATCTTTACATACCGAGACTCCTACGTGTCTCGGAAAGCACGTTAAGCTGTTGGTCCCGGCTGTCATTCGTGGATCTTGGTAAGACTGGATCTGACAGCCAGTCTTACCAAGAGGTATCTATCGTATTACGCAGTTACTGACTGGGTTGTGGAGGTCAGATAGGCAGTCGCTTCATCTATACTAATATTATAAAGAGGAAAACTTTGTTTGTTTGTTTGTTTGTTTGGTTGTAATGAATAGGCTCAAAAACTACTGGACCGATTTTAAAAATTCTTTCACCGTTGGAAAGCTTAGTTTTCTAGGAGTAACTACTTTTTATCCCGGGAAAAATAACGGGTCCCACGGGAAAGACCACGGGAGCGAAGCCGCGGGCAAAGTGCTAGTGTAAAATAAAGCCGAAACGAAGCAGACCCCAACATAGTTGGGAAAAGGCTAGGCAGATTGATTTTTCTATTTAATTTACGACTGTTGTTTTCCAAAACGATTCGCAGAAATGTTTTTAATGTCAGAGGTGTGTCTTGAAAAGATTTTTCCTCTTATTTTTAATAAATATAACAGACGGGAACATAGAATCTAGTATCTGATAAGGATAGTTTTCAAGAAAGATTAGTCTTGCTTATCCTACCTTGACTATTTATTTTTGTTTAAAAAAAGCTTTTTACTTACCGTACAGTCAACAGCAAAAGTAGATGATCAAAATCAGAAATTCGAAACTAATGAACGGAGTTCACGAATATATGGCAGCTGTACTAGTAGTAAATGTTTGGTATAATTTCCAATCACAAACTTTTGAATCACTCGACACCACACAGGTCTGACGCGAACTACGTTCTTTAGTATTGAATTTCTGATTTTGATCATCTACTTTTGCTGTTGACTGTACCTGTTTGTATCGTAACTAATACAAGACATTTTAATTTAGAAGATACATCATAATGTTTAGTGTGTGATATGAGCGTGTAGTTTTTTTTTATAGAAGACTGGAGGCGAATGCCAGGATTGCTGATCGGAGTTAAAAAAATTTCTGACATTTTGCCTTAAAAACTTCAGAAATATTAATTCTAGCAATAATCTAATCATCATCAGCTACTGTTCCCACTGCTGGGACACATGCCTCCTCTCTTCGAGAGGGAGTGGGCCATAATCCACCACGCGGGCCCAGTGCGGTTTGGTAGATGTTATTAACTCTGTTGTGATGTCACATGTCTTCGATTTTTTGGTTATAGGACGTGCCGGTCACTTCGTGATGTTTTTCTTCACCGTTTTGAGAGCCGTTGTGATGAAATTATTTACACAAAGTACGCCTGCTGGGGTTCGAACCCACGACCTACAACTCGTTTACCTACTCGTTTACCACTGGGCCACCACTGCTCTCGTGCATCAATAATCTTATATGTTAATATAAACTCGAGATTATTAGATTGTAGAAATTAAACCCCAATGGAATACTTACTAATTTAAAAAACTCAAGACTCGTAAGTTCTATAAGTTCTTCCACCAAATAACATTGCCTTTCAAGGATCTCCGGTTTAGTTGAGTTTTCCCTGACCAAGCACAACGCATCTTCCAAATATACGATCAAAGTATCTACGTACCCAATAGAATGCATCAAGTCCATACGGACGTTAAACCAAACCTAAATTCTGTTTTTGATAAAAAACGCACACCAGATTTTCAAGGTTCCTCAATAGTTCCGAATGAATGAATACGACACTATAAACAATTCGCTTCATCAATCAATAAAGCACAGCAATGTCTAGCACAGATCACCGGAAGCACTTTAACAGCAAAAACAAAACACGACACATAAATCTTTAAAACTAGTTAGTATTCAACGAAAAAGATAGGAACAATCGAGAGAAGATTAAGAGTGTCTCGATGAATCAATTGTATCGAAATGACCCCGTGTCTGGACTCACAAATAATAGTCATTGAAGGGGGACGCAACAGAAACGGACAGAAATACAGTTTGGAAAGAGCAACGCGCTTATTGCAAACTGTGATTGCGTACTAAAAGTAGAACTGACGACTGTTAAGCTAATTTCATTGATTGGCTATACTTAAATGTTCTATTGCAGAGGATCTAGTCTCCATGACAGCAGTGGAACTGGAAGCGTTCGTGATTTCGGAGGAGCTAGTAATATTTATTTATTTATTTAGGTTAGCCAACAATTGTTTACACAATACATTAAAAATAATTTCATAATAGTGCATTTATAAGTGCAACAATTACTTATAGGCTAACACAACATGCAACATTTATGGTTTTACATACTGTACAGAAAAGTATTAGATAATAATATGTTTAGTTAGATTAATATAAATAAAACAATTCTAAAGTAAAAATAATAATAACAAAAATTTCATTCTTATAAATTAGAGAAACAAGTTGATAACAATTAGATTAGGATTTATACATTTAGATAATGAAAATTACATTTATAATAATAATAATATGGTACAGTACCATTTAATAATAGTAGTAGGTACTTATAGGGTCATCTAGGCTATGTCAATCGGGATGGATCGGGTCATAGGAACTTCCTCAGATAAAGCATTGTCTATGGGGTAGTATTTTTTATGTAAGTTAGCAAAAAATTCTTGTTACTCAAGTTAAAGTATAATTTGCTGTATTGGGCCTCTATAGGTGATCATGGTATTTAAAGAAAAAAAATAGGAGCGCTGCTAAATTTTTCATTTGAGTTTAATACACTATTGACTCTTTTTTATGACGGCATTTACATACATATTTGATTAAAAATTACAACATAAGCAAGACTAGATATACTATCTTCTCGCTGCCTACTGGCGTCAGTAACTTGTAGATTCCCAGAACTATTTACAAATGCTTTACGTTGTGATTTAGCTGTGAGAATTCAACTTATTCAAACTAATATTATAAATGCGAGAGTGAGTTTGTTTACGCTTTCACGCTAAAACACCTGTATGAATTTGGATGTAACTTGACAGATAACCTGGGTGCTGGAGATGGACATAGGCTACTTTTCATCATTTTTTTACTTAGTCTGCACTGTCCCACTATTGAGCAAAGGCCTCCCCCAAGTCCTTCCAGACATCTTTCTCTTGAGCCACCTCAATCCATCCCTTGCAGCATGCGTCTAGGTCGTCTCGCCATCTCTTCCTGGACCGGCCTCGACGGCGCCGACCATCCTCAGGCACCCACTATGTCGCGACTTGCCGCAACTTTTCATCTACTATCCAATAAACACGATCACTGTGATTACGCTGAATCACGTGAAGTATATGCATATAAAGTAGTGTTGTGCGAGGCACTGCAAGGTCTGTGTAGAATTTTAATATACTTCGGTATGCTTAGATAATTCTTTAGCTAAGTACATCAAGGTCACGATAGTAGATTGTCAAGATCATAACACGGATGGAACATTTTAGACGATACTTATCTGAAGAAAAGCATGAAATAACTAACGTTATGGCCCAGTCTCAACGCAAACCACAGAATGATTTATTTGACAACAATATAAATGTATGCCATATAAGTACAAATAACTACACAGTATACCACGACAGTATCATAGATTTTTCCGTTACTATCGTTATGCAACACCCACGGCTAAATCTTTTTACATTGTTCTCGAGCCGAGACGAAGACAAAAACGTGGCCAATAAAAAGTTTCGCATCTTATTTCGCGAGCGCTATCGTGTTTCGACATGGTCGTGAGAAATTAATCTTAGTTTACCTACGCACTTATTTTATGCAGCTTATTTCGTTGTTTGTGTTGCAAACAAGTCCGGAGACAACGTAAACAGGTACGCGAGTTGTCCAGACAAATTGCTCTTTCACCGGAGACAGTTCCCGTCTGAAAGAGCTATAAAATGTTTTCCGTTTACTTGAGTTGGCTCTTCACCTTACTGATATTACTTATTGGTATTGACATACAATGTAACATTACTGTCTGTTATTCATGATTACTTTATTAGTTTCCAATAATATACCTATTATAGTTTCGAGGATTTTTTTACGAAATCGTTTAAAACAGAGACTACGCTCCCCAATTTGTCGTCTCCACTCCAGGAATGGTCTGCTCCAAACGACTTTTAGATCGGCATCAGTCAGCTATATATAGTCTTAAAGGCTGTCTGAATAAAGTCGGGTGTTGTGTCGTTACTTAGGAGAGGGTCATATCCAACAGAGGACGATCAATTACGATATCAATGGCTTGAATTCGTTTACAAAAATGAATTAAGAAATATGCTATGTTTGCGTTAAGTTACGTAATCAGTTCCAATACTGGTAAGTAGGTACTAGAATAGATAAACAACATTATTATTAATTGATACATATTCTAAAAAGGGGTTATTAGGTTAACGGGGAAAAATCTGCTGTTCCATACATTTGTGTTCAAATAAATCCACCAAGTGTATGAATCAGCAGATTTTTTCTCACGATTTTAGACTTGTTTAATTTATAGTTTTTACTATAGAAGCAAGTCTATAAGCATAATGATGAGTACAATAACCCTTTTTCTGCTTTTGCATCATCTAAAAATAATGTTCTTCAAGCCCTTTTTTTTTTAAGGCTGGGAAATCATCCAATGACTGCTCCCGCTCTGGATGGAGCGGAAGGGAGTGTCAGACTCTTACTGACTAAAACCCATCCATGTTCCTTCCGTAGCCCTTTATGTTCCGGGGTAGCGGTAACCCTTTCGGACAATCCCGCTTACCCGGCAGGCTTGGCCCTGAGGGGCCCCTTCATATGCTGACATCTCTTTGAGGCGCGCGTGGAACATATACGCGCCGTACGGCACGGGTCTGGTGCTGATCGGACGGTGAGTCACCCATTACCCGCGTCTCCTGCGGCGGCTGGGACGGGAGGACCTTTCTCTCTCCCATCCCGCCACCTCCTTCGCGAGCATAACTTTTTAGCAGAAGGAGGTGACTGCCTCCCACTCCCTCTCGCCCCGGACCATGGCTTGCACCAGAGACGTGCGCGAGAGGTCGCCGCCGCCGTTCTTCAAGCCCTAGGAGCTGGAACATGTATCGAGGAACAATAGGTACAATATCTAATTATTGACTTAATTCAACTTCCAATGTCACCGCTCTACAAAATCACACTCAGAGAAGCGATGGTCGTTGAAGAAACGGTATATTGGAATCAATTTCAATAACTTTGAATATACCGATACTGACTGACATAATTCAACTCCCTGTGTCGTCTACTGTACAATATCATAAAATTAAAATTGTTTTATTAATTACTAGCTTCCTGCCCGCGAATTCGTCCGCAAACTATACACCTAAACCTTCCTCTTGAATCACTATACTACTATCATTATAAAAAAAAACTGCATCATAATCCGTTGTGTAATTTTAAAGATCTAAGCATACATACAGACATTAGGACGCGGTAAGCGACTTTGCTTTATACTATGTAGTGACTGGCAGGTAATAAATAGGTATTTGAAAGGGTAGTCAATAACGTTACTTTTTATGAACTGTCAAAACGCGGAATTTGTACGTGATTTGTATGAAATACATAGATAG
The DNA here is from genome assembly GCA_951799385.1 of Hyppa rectilinea. Lineage (NCBI taxonomy): Eukaryota > Metazoa > Arthropoda > Insecta > Lepidoptera > Noctuidae > Hyppa > Hyppa rectilinea. Next base: position 6,685,041 of record OX637309.1, on the reverse strand, counting down.
ATTTTTAAAATCAAATGGAATACTTATTGGCATTAAATGAAATTTTACTATGATAACTTCGCATAATATTTAATTTCTGTATGGTGATGAAGTTTTTAAGAAGAGCGGTATTTTTTCTATGTGATTTCATATTTTATTTTTGACCGTTTCACGTATTCAATTGAAGGAACTGTAAATCACTCAACGATCTAAAGCAATCCAACGTCGTCTTGGAGTCTATACCCACATTACATTAACATGATTAACGATATGTGAAAACAGACAATTTACACGCACTACTATAATAGAAATAAATCTTATATTGAAGGAATTAAGGAAGTGAGCGATGCATTTTTGATTTTGTAAGCGTCATTGTTGATTCATACTAAATTCTTTGTACACGTAAATCAATTAACTTTAAGGAAAGGTTACATTCAATAACATTTTAAATAATTGTAAGTATGTCAAAAAAGTAAATATTTCTAACTTTATAATTAAAACACAAATCATAAGCAGAATAATTATGCAACCTAAAACTAATGTAACATAATATTATGTCCAAAAAATAGGTTTAAAAATTCGTCTTCATCGCTGTCAGTGGAAAATGTGCCCAAATGGCTGCCACGTTGAATGGTAATACTAACGATTCTTTGACCTAAAAATTTAACAGCCCTCTGGTCACTTGTAGAGTCGATCAACAGCTAAGCTGGATTCGGCTGTAAATACTAACTACTTCTTATAATGTACAAACACAATAATAATTACAGATTTCATGTAGAAATTTTACGAGTCATGTCAAAGGACAAACATAAAGTATGTACATGAAGATGCGCGGTGGTTTTTATCGTTTAAGAAAAACTATTAAACATATTGCTTACATAAGTATATCTTTCATTTTTAGTTTTTTTTTTTGAGATTGGTATATCATCAAGTGATTTCTCTCACGATTCCCACACTAGGTGGAGCGGAAGGGAGTGTCAGACTCCTTAGCCCTTTATGTTCGGGGTAATGGTAACCCTTTTGAACAATTCAAACAAGTCAGTAAGAGTCTGACACTCCCTTCCGCTCCACCCAGAGCGGGAGAAGTCATTGGATGATATCCCAGCCTTAAAAGAAAAAAAAAGGTATTATGTTTTAAGCGAGATTGTCCGAAAGGGTTACCGCTACCGCGGAACATAAAGGGCTAAGGAAGGAACATGGATGGGTTTTAGACAGTAAAACTCTGACACTCCCTTCCGCTCCACCTAGAGCGGGAGAAATCAATGGATGATTTCCCACCCTCAAAAAAAAACTGTTTGTTTACTAATCATACATACATATATATAATCTCACGCCTTCGTCTAGTGGGGTAGGCAGAAACTATAAACGCCACCCGCTAATCTTATTTTTCCTATTCTTGTGGTTAGTGACTAACCTAGTGTCAGAGTTTTTATGCCGCCCATATGGGCCTCTGACTTAGCTTCACATGATAATAATAACATTTTTATTTTAAATGCCTGGGGCAGTGTCTGGAACAGGTTGTATTACGTATTTTAGAATTATTTATATAACAGTAGACCGTTTCAATAGTTATTTACTTCTTGCTTCCTACAATAGCTATTTCACTTCACAGTACCGCTTCAAGAATGTAGTTCCCATGGCATCTCTAGGCTGTATTTCCCTGAGTTTTGATACTCAAAGTTATAAACCTCATTCAAGCTGGAATTCAATAGGCTTATAATAAACTATAATATATAGATATTTATAAACATATTGGATAGATGTTTTATTTTTAATATTCTCTGTCGGAACCTTAGTAAAAGACCACCTGCGAGCTGGACGCACACACCAAGGGTTCCGTATCACCGTACAATTTAATTAACACTATTTATTTTATTTTATTGTTAGTTGTCAGAGTGACTCCAATGTGTGAAAATTTCAAGTGTCTACCTATTACAGTTTAAAAGACACAGCCCTGTGACGGACGGAAAGTGCGGAGTCTTAGTAATAGCACATATAATATAATACAGTAATAGGGTCTCATTGGCACGAGGAGCTCGTGGCTTAGTACTAACAGCCGCACAGGTCAATCCATCAGGTTAAGCTACGCTTGCCGGGGTTGGCCGTGGATGGGTGACCATCTTTACATAGCGAGACTCCTCCGTGCCTAGGAAAGCACTTTAAGCCGTTGGTGCCGGCTGTCATTTGTGCATTTTTGACAGTCGTTACGGGTCGTCAGAAGCCCGATAATCTGACTGCCACTCTTACCAAGGGGTATCGTATTGCCCAGTTACTGGGTTGTGGAGGTCAGATAGGCAGACGCTCCATTTAAAATACTTGTATTTAGCTGCATCCGGTTAGACTGGAAGCCGACCCCAACATAGTTGGGAAAAGGCTAGGCAGATGAGGGTCTCATTGGCACTCTGTAGGTACGAAACCCTAAAAAAAATAGTATAATATGGGCGCTAACTATTGTGGTGAATTGTAGAAACATACAATGTCTTGTAGAGCGTCATTGTCCAGTGACAATGACGTGCTACAAGACATTGTATGTTTCTATGACTTTGACCCATTGTAATGAGATTGGTTACAGAATGATAGTTTTGTGTACACAGCTAAGGAGTTTGAAATACAGGCAGGATATGAACTTCTCGAAGTTAGCTGCATCTACGCAAATAAGAAGCACAGTTTTCACGGGCCTACGACAGGTAACATCAAACCCAGATGGCGGACTGAGTCTAAAAAGGTTTATAGTATTTAAAGTTAAAAAAAAGGAATTGAAGAAATAGCAAGGGCTTTTGTATCACTTTTATAAAAACCTCGTTGCAGCTCGCGGCTTCGCTCGCATGGACCCTAATTCTTGACCGGTTCCCTCATGATGTTTTCCCGCCTGCTTGCAACCCACGACTTACAATTCGTATCTCGGGGCCATTATCACTGGGATATCAGTATTATTCTGCAGTTTACCTTAGTTTACATCGTTACACTAATACTAATGTTTTAAGTTAATATTTGAATGTTTTGTAAAGTTATGGAGTTATTCATCCACTGTTTTTATATTTCCCCATTGACAAGACTCACCAACTTTCAAGATTGTGATTTCAGCATGAACTGTGGGCCCGTTAGGGCCGAAGCCTGCCGGGCCAGCGAGATTGTCCGAAGGGTTACCGCTACTGGAACATAAAGGGCTAAGGAAGGAACTTGGATAGCTTTTGGTCAGTAAGAGTCTGACACTCCCTTCCGCTCCACCCAGAGCCGGAGGAGTCATTTAATGAATTCCCACTCTCAAAAAAAAAAAAAGCATACGCGGTGACTGATTCATTACTTTTCCTATTTAGTAGAACTAGCGCCACTCACTGTAAAATGCCGGGATGGCAAACGCCTGTAAATTTTGCTTTCGGTCGCGTCTACATAAATTGCTTAATCCAGTTTTTATCTGACTTCTAATTTACCCTTTTCCCAAACGTTACTAGTAAGCATTGCTGGTAGACAATCCATTTGAAACGCCCGCGGTTTAAAAAAACTTTAAGCCTTTTAAAAAGAGACTGCAGCCGATTCGTTAACTAACTCTTTGCTTATTAGGTGATTAGTAACGGGCATCGTCATGGGATTTTTGTTTCTAGAAACATTATATTAAGGAAAAGAAACGACCGTGTAACTAGACTTGATTGGATAAGACTAAAAAAGTGAGAAGAATTTGCTAATGGGTATAAGTACTTACACAAATTGCCTTTGGCTTTTTAAGAACACGTGAACAAGTCTTTTAACCTACGCGGGCCGTATTATGAAGTATTAACTTTGACTGCCGGAACGCAGATCTACGCGAGACAGAATGTCCTTAATAACATGATACCAGTCCAATAAAAGGATGGTGCTATCGGTCGTGTAAAACCGTCTCTCTCTCATGGTAGCATTTATCTCTGAAGCTCTTGAATCATGGTAGCATTTAAACATCATAATACGGCACCAACCGGTCCATTCAGTAAAAATCTCAGGTAGTGTGCGACCGTCGTCATTTCAATAGATTCTTAGGATTAGCAATGCTGATTGCTTACTTCTAATTCTCCTATGTTTTCACGGTGAAATTTTGCAGAATAGCACTACAACTCGCTTCGTTGTAATGTGGTTTTCTTAAACTTTGCCAACGTCTGTAACATCGTAGTAAGAAGAATTTGTTGTCTTTTAAACCCCATTTATGGCAGATATATCATCTTTAATAGCTGCGTTGTCGAGGATACTGACTTAGTATCCCACTGACCTACCATCAGTTGGAGTACCTATACAGATTAAGTAGCATTTATGTCTATTAAAACTTAGGGCTGATTTCATCAATGAAACTCAACGCGGTCAACACATCTTTTATTTTTTCTAAGGATGGGAATTCATCAAATGATGATCCCATCCTCCGCTCTGGGTGGAGCGGAAAAGAGAGTCAGAATCTTATTGACTAAAACCCATCCATGTTCCTTCCTTAGCCCTTTGTGTTCCGGGGCAGCGGTAACCCTTTCGGACAACCCCGCTAGCGAACAGCACATCTGAACCGTATTTAAGACCGGTCAGTGTCAACTGCGTTGGAAAATATTAACTCTGACAGCTCTTGAACGCAGCTTAGATGCGCTAATCGCGTTCAGTTTCATTGGTAAATTTGGTACTTACTACTTAGTCTTTATGGTGACCCATTATAATGTTGCAGGAAAATTCTTTGTGTGCCTTAATAGGTTTTTTCAATACATATCGGATAAATCCACAAGGTCACGTACATATTCATAACACTATTAAACAGCCTACACAACTAATATTACGCGATTATGTAAATGGAGGTCATGCGTATTGAAGTCCATAACTTCATCTCTGACATCATTGCGATTCGTCACGTTTGTCAAATACATGCGAATTACTAAAACTGAACGGCTCTCGTTCACAATGGACGAATTCTGCTTAAATGACGCAAACTGATAGTTTACTTCTATTGATTGACGTCTCCCGTACGGATGCAACAATTAATGACGATAGATCCTGACTTTACGTTAGTACCAGGAATCCAGAAGATCGTGGAATTGTGATGATAGTAGATAAAATAATACTATCGAGCCATCCTGTACTATTCCATGTGACGTATAACGCTTCTAACGTCAAAATAGCGATGAGTCAAAGAACAAGATTTTAATATGTAATTTCTAAACCGACATACTGGCCATCATTTTGATATCGCTTTTGTTCCGAATTTAAATTCACGACTATTAAAAAAAAACATACTTCTATATACAAAAAGTGCAGTGTGGCTCGATTTAGGAGTCTGAGAGTACATGCATCAATAGTAAAACTGACCTAAAGCTGGCCCAGCGTAGTACGGAGTTTCAATAGACGAAGAGACCAGCTTATATTGGTTTTGGTACCTGACGTGGGGCCGGGTCTTACTAGTACTACTACATTACTAACGCCACTCATGTTTTGCTATTGCCCATGTGCTAAATTTAGAAAACTTAAAAAGAGTGCTGATGAAAGACAATATATAAATCAAGTAATTATAGATATTGACATCTTATCCGATTCCGATAAAATTCTAGTTGAAGTCTTTTTTCTTTTCTCATTGTTCATTACATTAGAACTAAAGAAGGATTATTGAAAATTCATGCCCCAAAGGGAATGAATTCATAGTCATTTTCCACGGGCACACGGCTTGCGTTATAAATAACATAATATCTTCATAAGTGCCCATAAACTACTAAGCAAAGGGGAAGTTCTTGATAACAAAACGTTCAAAATCCCTTCATAAAAAATGAATTTCATAATCATTAGATCTGATATAAGATCCACTTAATCCTAAAATCAAAGTATCGTGTTATACCGCGGAAGAGGCCGTAACACACGAGGCGTTAACGTAATCGGCGCACGCGATGTTACTCGCACAGTGTAAAAACATCAGTTCAATGAATTGACATAAAGAGGAACATGTGCCTAAACATTATTGAAACCGTAACTATTGGAAATACGGTAGATCGCTTGTTATTAGAACTTCGGACAGACAAAGACAATAAAAAACAGTAGATAGTTTTTTTGCGAATATTACAATTAATTGCATTTTAATATGTTGCTTTGGATGAATAAATACCTGCGTAGTGACCTTTAATTCGTAAAAACTATTTTTGATCGTAAAGTGAATGTAAAAATTAACACATTGAAAGACTAACTGCTGCATAGATAAGTTACGATAATAAAACTCTTATCTAATGTTTGTTTGTTGTGATTCAAATAGCTGCAATAATTTTGGATTACATTTCACAACCATTCAATCTTTTGCAGTGCCAAGTCAGATTGTCCAAGCAATCACGCGTAACGACGATTGTAAGGGCTTAAAAACGATTAGGAAATATAATAGTGACAGAATTATAAATCAAAGAAAAACTGCGAACAATAATCGTTTCAATTTTAGCGATTGAATTCGAAACGTGTCACCTACGATAAGGAGACCACTCGTAAATTATATAGAAAATATTATGTCGTAATATGCCTTGCTATGATTCATATTAATATATATTATAGCTATGTCTACGACTACTATGACGGGCTTCATCGTGATCTCTTTTCAAAACATGGTCATTATCACATTAGATGTTCGTCTATTAGAAGCCGTTTGCTTAGAAGAGCTGAACGATTTAAACGTTTATATTTATTGTCGTTTCGAGAGACTTTTTCTTATGAACCTTTGGGGTTCATACGATATTTGAGGGGTTAAGTCGTTAAAGCGCTTCCTCATCGGGAGCATTCGCCTGTAATGTAAGAACCCAAGATTCCACTGCCGCGGCTGTAGCTTTCCATATAGACAACGCAGGCCGTCGACTGTAGGGCACGCCACGATAGTGGCGGTAAGGCCCCTCTTTGAGGAGTGGCTAGAGAGGCGTCACGGCGCCCTCACCTTCCGCCTGACGCAGGTCCTCACCGGACATGGATGTTTCGGGAGGTTCCTGCACATCATCAGGCGGGAGGAAACGCCCGGGTGTCACCACTGCGAGGATCGCCCAGAGGACACGGTAGAGCACACGGTGCAAACCTGCCCCGCATGGGCAGAGCACCGCCGTGTCCTCGTAGAGGCGATCGGCGGCGGCGACCTCTCGCGTCCGGCCCTAGTGCAAGCCATGGTCCGGGGCGAGAGGGAGTGGGAGGCAGTCACCTCCTTCTGCGAAAAAGTCATGCTCGCGAAGGAGGTGGCGGGATGGGAGAGAGAAAGGTCCTCCCGTCCCAGCCGCCGCGGGAGACGCTCCGGGCGTCGGGAGCCACGTGACGACTCCCGGCCACCGTAGGCGCGGGCCTGCGGGCGGTGAGTAATGGGTGACTCACCGTCCGATCAGCACCAGACCCGTGCCGTACGGCGCGTTTATGTTCCACGCGCGCCTCAAAGAGATGTCAGCATATGAAGGGGCCCCTCAGGGCCAAGCCTGCCGGGTAAGCGGGATTGTCCGAAAGGGTTACCGCTACCCCGGAACATAAAGGGCTACGGAAGGAACATGGATGGGTTTTAGTCAGTAAGAGTCTGACACTCCCTTCCGCTCCACCCAGAGCGGGAGCAGTCATTGGATGATTTCCCAGCCTTAAAAAAAAAAAAAAAAAAGGCCGTCGACTGTCAGGTTGTGGAAAGAGATAATTGATACCACTGGATAGGTTAATACATATAATTAAATATGTAGAAGTAACACAGATAGGTCGCAGGTAAATGTTACATTACAGGTGAATGCTCCCGGTGTTAGCGCCCATAATGAGGTGCTAGGCAGGCGAAGCCGCGGACAAAAGATTGTCTATAACCAACCAGTTGACCGTGACCACAAAATTCGTGCCGAATCCGACCCAATGTAACTTTCTTTTTGTCAATTTACGCTACTATTGTATAATAGAGAACTACCAAAGTTATTGCTGGAATTATTTTGTTAAATAATAGGAATTTTATTGTAAAATTTTCTGCTAGGCTTATTTTAAGGTTGGTGGAGCCTACACTGTACAGATTTACAACAGGTATTTTAGTGAGGAAGAGGTCGAATAGTATATATCATTACTGCGTAGTTGCATAATGCAATGACAGTATCAACGGGTTTCATTCTGACAGTTCAACAACATTCATTGCGTTATATACGTTACTGGGCAGAAAAGTTTTCAAACTTAAGAAGCAGTGGATTAGCATATCCTTCAAACTCAGATGGTGAATAATAGTGGGTTACGCAATTAGAGTGCAGGCATCATCATTTCAGTCAGCGGCATCTACTAATGAACTTGTAGGTGACTCAGGTATATTCAAGGCATACCTATGGAACCAGAGCTGCACGCGCTGCCCGCAAGGTGAATACGACGGCAAAACAAGAATACGACACCGATATTTACACTTATACAACATGAGGTTCAAATTATTTTAAATTATCATCTGCCTCGCTTTTTCCAACTATGTTGGGGTCGGTTTCCAGTCTAACCGGATGCAGCTGAATACCAGTATTTTACATGGAGCCACTGCCTATCTGACCTTCACAACCCAGTAACTGGGAAATATGATACCCCTTGGTAAGACTGGCTGTCAGATCTTCGGGCTTCTGACGACCCGTAACGACGTTCATATTATTTTAAATCCACCTAAATATTTCTAAAGAAGTTTGACAAATAGCGTCTATGTAAAACTTAATATTCAACATATACAATTTTAGACACGGAAATAGCCCATAAACTCTTCATTTGTAATTTTATAATGGTTTGGTAATCGCCGTGCAATTTGCGGCAACCTACTGAGACTTGACAGTCGGTGTCTGACTACTTTTCGCTATTTACTAACCACTTGCACAATCATAAGTATTTTACATAACATCACGGCTTGCTACCACGAAGGGTTGGGCAGAGGTGTACCTATAATGCACCCACATTTCGCCAGATTGTTTTGTAAGAGGCAAGTCTCTTGCCATCAACCGAGTACACATCCGGACTACGGGCTGCTACTGAGAATAACCCGTTGGAATAACCAGATAGAAAAACCCAATATTACTCTGCCTTTTTTTTGAGAGTGGGAAATCATCAAATGACATCTGCCGCTCTGGGTGGAGCGGAAGGAAGTCTCAGACTCTTACTGACTAAAACCCATCCATATTCCTTCCTTAGCCCTTTATGTTCCGGGGTAGCGGTAACCCTTTGGAACAATCTCGTTGAAAATATAACTTTGCCTGAACATCGAAACCGGAACATCATGCTCAGCAGAACCGCTTGCGACCACTACACCAATGAGGCAGTCAGTACGTATAATTTTGTTGTTTATCTAGGAGTCTCTTTGAGCTGTCAATGTCAGTCTGCAGTGACAACTGAAACAGTTCTTCCTTGCTATAAACGAAGGGAGAAGGTATGATATCACATTTAGGCCAAGAATGTCTTGCACTAAATGTATCTGGACTTTTTGATATTGTTGTGTGGGTAAAACCAATGATAAAATGGGTTAAGAATTTCGGAAAGAAATGAATTATTATAACAATATTTTATTATTATCCATTGGAGTTTACAAATGCGGACAATGTTTCGGATAATAAGAATGATGGACACAACAAATAATGAACAATTCGACTTTAATCACAAAGTCCTAAGAAGGCAAAAATAAAAATGTATTACATAGCAACCAATACATAAAACAAAAGAAGAAAAATGCCAACAAAAAAAAAACAATCTCACTCAAACACTGTAGGTCATAACTTTGCAATTTCCGGCTATACCTACTAGGTTTTTAGGTAAACATGCACTCACGCGCACTTAAAGAAAACGCGTAACGAACGGGTGTGACAAAACCCTTGTTGTTCGCACATTTACGTTCATTGTTAGTTCAAACACCTGCGGCCTGTGGGCTAATTGTGTAAGTACCATTGCAATCGGCTTATTGGCGGTTTCGGACGAACGAAACGGGCGAATCAATACTTTCCAATAATAGGTATAATTTTTTCTGTAGGCGATTCGCACGAAGGTAATTTATTTATAGATTAATCGGATGCTCCATATATTGCATGTATTAAGCAATCGGCACATTTTACCCATGTTTTTTTGTGCGCTAATGTACTTTTTCTAAAATTTCACAAAATGCAATATGTACCAATTGCCTAATAAGGATTACCTGAGTAGTCTTTTCGCCCATAAAAAAAAACACTTTGTACGAATCACATACACAAAAAAATATAACATTTAAAACGGTCGGTTCGCCCGCTTCGGGCGAATCAACCAGTGAGCCTCATCTTTTGTCTAACTTTTCAAGAAATTTCAAGTGAAATCTTGACTACAATTCAAGTTTTGGTGTCAATGTAAGTGTGACACCGTTTGCTAATTCTAAATGGAAAGAAACTATGTATAAATAAAGACTTATTCGTGCTTAAAATAAGCAATAAATTTCACACGTGTATGGATTTGACTAATTGTTGCAGTTGTTGCATGTGAATGTTGTCTTGAAACATTGCTGAGTCACTTCCCATAGAGTCTTATAAAAGATTAGGTACCATTAAACAAAAAGCGACAGCAGATCATTGACTAACAATGACAACATATTGAGAAATCCAAGGAAGTTTCTAAAAGGTAATTGCTCCCTAAGGCTAGAACTCGCAGCACCATTACAAACTAGATAGACGGTTTTCTTGGTGACGATGATCTTATCATTGACCTTGGCAGTAGTAACAGAAGCAGCTGACCAAAGACAAGGAAAAAAACATCGGAAACTCAACAGACTCTATGAAAAAATAGCATTAACAATACAGATAACTAACTTATTTTTAACAAACCAAACCGAATGCAAATCCATATTCAAATAAGTACAGAATCAACCAGATGGAGCGTTAATTAAAATCAGCCATGCATCAACATAAACAAAAATTGTTATTATAAATTTATTATTGAAAGAAAAACGATTTACCGGTAGAAGTACATATAAGTGTATTTTGATATGAATTCATGACATTATTGAATTTAAAGCCGCGTAGCAACAGTGAGTCCAAGTTATGAAATCAAATTAGACCCGTCTTACATGACAGTGACCCACATAACGACTATTTCACACTTATGCCTAGCTCTAAGAATTGTTAGAAATAAAGTTCGGATGCATAATTTTACCTTAAGTTAATTAGCTATGAGAATATGGAAGCGGCTGCTTAAAATATTTTTTCAGACAAAATCCCGGGAATATGGGATTGTAGAATGTCAAGACTGTTTGGTATGCCACTTTGGCAACTAGCTACCTAACCTACTTTAAAACATTAGGCAGGTAGGAATGCATACGTTTCTTTTACGATCGATACAAAAGTATATTCCATAGTAGCCAACACCTCAATGCCGGGTAAGCGGGATTGTCCAAAAGGGTTACCGCTACCCCGGAACATACTAGAGTCTGACACTCCCTTCAGCTCCACCCAGAGCGGGAGAAGTCATTGGATGATTTCCCAGCCTCAAAAAAAAAAAGCCATCACCACAACTTTAGGTAAATATACATCCGATTATACGATGTGTATTGGTACCTAGTAAGTATTTATGAAAGAACATTTATGACAATTGCGTTCAGTACAGTGTGTGTTGTGTTTAGTGCAGGGCTTGCATGGAGCCTGAGGAAACCGAGTACAAGCGCATGTACTCTTCGAAAGCCAAGATTAGAACAGAAACCCTCGGGGCTCCAAGATCTGCCAGACAGACCTGCCAGATAGACCAGGAGACAATAATCAACTTCTGGAGGCAGGTGGGCTGGCTCGAATAACCACCGATTGCCGCCATGGCCCACGCACAATGGTCAACCTGAAGGACTAAGTGCAGTAAGTGCGGAAACGAAACAGGGTGTAACCGAAAGGGTATCATACAAAAGCATATGCTACAGACCACTAAACTGAAAAACTTTTACTATGGGACCAAGTCCAAAATCGCAAAAAAAAAATCAGCTGTTCTATACATTTTCACGTGACTCGTCGAAATGTAGGGAACAGCTGATGTTTTTTCACATGAACATGGATATGACAAGAGTTGAGTTAAGTGAACTTCAACCGTAGTACTACAAGAAATGAATAGAATTAATAGACTAGCATGAAGTTGCACAAATCCTAAATATTTTGACTACGGCCAGTACGTTTACGGCCAATTCACCGTTTACACAGTTCGTCGCATGCTTGAAATGAAATGCCATTAAACATTGATGAATTAATATCGTTGCCAATCAATGAGTAATAGGAACTCAAATATCGAATATGATCTCCGTCCACCATTTCATTACCAAGAGCTTACCCATTGCAAACATTGACATGACCTTTAGATATGAAACTGAGATCTTTTTGATATAATTAATTATTCGTATACAATTTACATAATATACACATAAATAAAACATAAGTGTGTTTATAATGACAAAATAATAGCTCTTTACTATATGCGAAAGTATTTACGGTACTTATAACAAATGAAACATTTTGTCTGTCTGTTTTGTGTAATTGTTTTGTCTGTCTGTTTGTTCCGGCTAATCTCCGAAACGGCTGTACCGATTTTAACGAGACTTTTAGTGGCAGATTGCCTTTGTTTTGTTGCTGTAGAAAAGAAAAGTACACTTGTAAGAAATAAAGGAGTTATACGTCATTTATGATTGTAAGAAACCACAGTTTTGCAGAACAGTAAAGACAATAAAATCACTTACTGGAAAAATCTGTTCCGAGCCTTGTATAACATTGAGCAAAATTGAACGTTACGTCAATTACACCCACATCCGGCAGCCGACGCCAGCGATCAAGTGCAATTAAGCCCTAACATGGCCTCAAGCATAAAATAATGTCAAGCTTACCTGGTATTGGTTTACAAACATAACAAATAAAATCATAGGGTCTTGTTTAAACAAGTGTAGAACACGTGCCAATTTAGACCTAAGTATGAAATTGTCGCAATGTTCGAGTGAACTGGATAATTAGAGCTCATTTCTCCTCCTCGATGTAGCATGTCATCCGATACTAAGTGGGCAACTACCAAGGAGGTATAATTGCGCCATAGACACCACAATTTTCTCGTCGGAAATGGAACATGAAAAAATAGACAGTTTGATATGCAACCCCATTATTACAGCTTTGTCATTATGCAGAAACAAAGTTAATGATACATACAGAGTGATGACGGATTCATTTGTTTTGTCACGTTGGATGAGCTTGAGTGTATAATTAAGAAAAATATCTGCTAAGCTATTTTTCTCTGGAATCTCCCAAATCTCCAACTTAACTGTTTATTTATGTTGAGGTTTCGTTGCAAAATATGGATTGTGCATAAACCACAAATTTTAACAACGGGTAAAACCTGTATTTTCTGCAAATAAATTATTCTTTAGAATATTGTTATTCTAACTACGCTCAATTGACCGAACTGCAGTTTCTTTTTGTGAAAACTCTCATTAAATAACGAATTCAGAATTTACACCACATTTATTACACTGGACTTCCAGTTATCGCTCGCTGATGTAATTTGAAATTACTTACAAGTTTGTTTCATGCTCACAAATGCGATCAATCATAAGAGAACGGTTTCATACTTACTATGGAGTATTTCTATGTAGCATTATTTACAGTTGAAACCGTGCATGAGAATGGAAGCAAAAAGCAATTTAGGTGACAAGAATGATAGCTGACGTGGTCCAAAAGGCTGTCCAACCTAAATGGGTCTGGACAAGAAAAGTCTGCCGCATAAACTGTGGGCACAAATGACACAGACCTGCTGCCCTGGGAGAGCGAGGCCGTCGCGGCAGGCCACATAGGAAATGGCGGGATGAATCGGACAGATTATATCAAAACTGTGTAAGAAATATTGTTACTAACATTTGACTCATTGTGTCCATGGGGTTTCTTGCCCATTCTTCTCCATAGGTACCTACTGCTTTGGAATGGGCCACTTTTTTTTTAAGGCGGGGAAATCATCCAATTACTTCTCCCGCTCTGGGTGGAGTGGAAGGGAGTGTCAGACTCTTACTGACTAAAACCCATCCATGTCCCTTCCTTAGCCCTTTATGTTCCGGGATAGCGGTAACCCTTTCGGACAATCCCGCTTAAGGAATGGGCAACTAGCTTCATCTTTCTGACTGACCGACCCCTTGACAATTCAAAAGTGCCTGTAATTGGTTTATTTGAAATAAATACTTTGAGTTTGAGTGTAACTAAATGAGTCTTGTTACTTGAATAAAGATATTTATTATTATTATTATTATTTTGCCTATTGACACTTCTCGGGACCTTGGGGTCCCAGAAACCGGAAAGATTACGCGCTGGCTCGGGAACGATGGAAGGAGTGGAGGAAGGCCTGTGACTAGGAGTATATCAGCGCATGGTAACATAAAAAAAAACGGGTCACTTGATGGTACAGAATGTGAGAGCATAATGAAAGAACAATAATTAGCACAATCAAAATGTGTCGAACGATCGCGAATTGCTAGTAATGCAATAATTTGTAAACAGCAAGCCATGTTTATAAGTGCGCCAGGGTGCCATTGTAACCAGCTATATGCTTTTGATTACGCAATGGCATTACTGAAACAAACCGTGCTAGCTTATACACTAAAAATCAATTATTCTTACGGTAATATACTTTGGAATAGTCGACCGATGAAATTGCAACGAATTAATTAATTTTTCATTTTAATCATTTATAACTCAAGTTTGATAAACATACATTGTACTTATATGTTCATAATTTATGATGCATTCCTTCGATAAAGTTATCACAATTCAATTATATTATTATTTTGTCGAATCTAGGATTTATTATAAAAATTTAATTTGTTTAGTTACAATTTCTAATATTACGCTCCATTATATGTAACATAGTGTTATTGTGTGTGACTAAACAGTTATTATTATAATATATTATTTATTATGTGGCTCTACCTAGTCAAAGGCAGTGTTGTCGCGTTTTTCCTTCTGGAATTTCTCAGCAGGCCGGAGTTAGGATTTGTGCTAGGTTGATGACAACAGGCTCGCCCCCTTTTACACGGGACTTAAACATTTACAATTATAGGCATAATGTGGATGTATGTTTACATAGGTGCACCTCTGCCTAACCCTTAACCTTTTTTTTTTTTTTTGATCCGGGGGGAAAATCCTCATGGATGTCCCCCGCCCCGGGGAGGGCGGAGGGGTCTGTCAGACTCTTACTGACTAAAAACCACCCCGGGTGTTCCCTCTCTCACCTGCGCGGGGGTCGTGGGAATCAAAAAGAATTCTTCCGCAACCCCCGTGGTGCCGGCCCGCCGCAGCGGGCCTCGTCTCGGCCGAGCGGGAGTGAGGTGTAGGACACTCCCCTCGTACCGTCTTGGAGGGGCGCGCGTGGAACACTACGCGCCGCCGCCTCGGGTCCAGATGTTGTTGTGGGGGGGACCCATTTAGGAGGGCTGGAAGAGGGCATTGTCTGCCCTCCTCCGACGCCCGGTGCGCCTGCTGCGGGCCGGATTGAGGGAGGTGATCTCCCGCTCCCGCTCCGCAGCCTCCTTCTGCGAAATGACTTCCTCGCAGAAGGATACCACCGCGTCCCAGGCCTGTTCACTGCCGACCATGGCGTTAACGACGGCCGGCAGCGACATGCCTAACCCTTAACCTAACCTAACCTAGTCAAAAATCATGGCGACAGTTGGCATATACAATATTTTTAAGTTTGCAATCATCTCGAAAAGATAATTATTAAATAAATAAAAACAAAAATTATTAAGTATTATTTATTATAATAATATTTTTTGTTTATTGATATAAATAGAGCTGTTAGCCTAGCTCAGGAGCCAGGGCTAGGTAGTAACCTGTGTTACAGGAACCAGAGAAAAAGATGATGGCGGCAGTAATTGCTGAGCAGAAGTACTAACATAAAAATATGTAGCACATTAATAGACTATAGCGAGATATGTAGCATACTAGAGATATGTAGCACCCTACAGCTTCATTTACGCCTTAACACGTAAGAACATTACCATATTGCTATAAATTTGACATTCTTTAAAATTGAAGTGTGAAGATGATCTTAAGAATTGAATGGAGCATGTTGCAGGCACGGCGCGCCATGTGTATTATTATCTTATTTTTACGCAGTCACTTCACGTGTCTTATTTCGGTCATTTGACCCATAGCTAAGATCCGCAAAATTGATTCGCCTTAGAAAAACAATATCATATCATTTTTCACATACCTCAAAACTCATACCTTCTTCCCACGAGGGTAGGTAGAAACTACAACACATACTTACAAAGATACTCCTTTTGTCCTTTAAGAGGAGACTTTAGTCTTGAGGAATTAAAAAAATATGTATTTGAAGAAACTATTGCTGTCGCGCTGCGACGCTGCAGCTATTTTTCGGGATATTGGATTGTCATAATTCTTTTAGGGATTCAATCAATCTGCCAAGCCTTTTCCCAACTATACATATTGTGGTCGATTTTCAGTCTAACCGGATGCAGCTGAATACCAGAATTTTACATGGAGCGACTGCCTATCTGACCTACACAACCCAGTAACCGGGTAATACGATACCCCTTGGTAAGACTTGGTAAGATAATTCTTTTAGCGATTAGGTTTTGGAAAAATTAAATGTTAGGGACACGTACTAATTAAACCTAGACATTTTGGAAAAAATAATTGTTCTAGAGGCATTATCCACGAAGAAAACAGCGGAATGCGTTTGTATCTAGAAAGGTCCAATAGAGTTCCCTCTTAATGTATCGTAAAAATGTTGCAACCTATTTTTAGTACAAAATAAATCTAAAAAAAAATTCTCTCTTTTTTTTTAAATTGACATACTTACTGTAAACCTCGACACCCAACTACTATGATATTCATAATGCAAAGGTATAATGTGTTACTTTAGTCAGCTGACCGGTAACCGACCTTCTGTCTAACACAATTATATGATTTAATTCGTATGCATTATTGGATTATTGGGAATGCGTAGATGGAGGCTACTGACAGGTAAATATTATTGTTTTTATATGTGTAGTTCTTGTTATATGCATGGAATGCCTTGCCTTGCCTTGGATCCGATTTTTAAAATAATAATATGAGTGTCGCAGTCTGTTTGATAGACTCTTAAGTATTAGCAACAAACATTAAAAATATCAATGAAAAAATAAAACGAAAAGATTTTTTTAATAATAAATCATTAATAAATATTATGTAATAAAAATAAATAAGAAAGTAGGTAGGTCAAAAAAATTAAATAAACGACGTACATGTACGCTGGGGTATCTGGGATCATGGCATGGCCTGGCATGGTACCAATACGAAAGAAGGTATCAACAAAATTCTGTAAAACCGGATTCAAGAATGGCGGTAGGTACCGTAAGATTCCGAAAATTCCGAATGGAGCCCCGTAGCAAGGCGATATGCATTTCTGTCAAATAAATCGAACAAAGTAGTCTACTGATCACTTCTGAACATGAGCTATTTCCTGACCCTGCAATCTTGCAACAGAAGACATTCTTTTAGTTTTGCCCTCCAAACTGCTCTACATTATTTATTGTGGTCATTTTCGATCTCCCGCGGAGTTCAATACAAAATATATGACGTTGAAATAGCCCGATATTGGAACAGAAATTAGTTACTGGACCAAACCAATCATTATAACGTTCTGGACCTGCAGTATTATTTCAATATTACTTCCGTCTGAGAATGAGACGGAGCTATTCAAGAATTATAGGTCCATCTTTTTCCTACTTCAGCTCTATGGTCAGTGAACTTGCAATAGTTAGAAAAATCTACGAGTAAGTATAAATAAATTTCAAAAGGGCCATATTTTAACCTTTTGTAGCCGTAATTACTGACACAATTAAAAAACCATTGTGACTCGCGTAGATCTACGGTCCGACAGTCAATGGGTTAAAGGCCTCAATACATATGAAAATAGTAACGACGTCAAAACTGTACATTGAATATTTTTGAAAAAAAAAGTAATCGCTGCAAGGTGTGGGAACGATTTCAATGCCGAAAACATAGTTTTTAGAATTTTTGGCCGTTCGTCTATTTGACTGTTTGTCCGGATGTATGTTCCAGATTGGCGCAAAAACTACGAAATAGATTCTGTCGATTTGTTTTCACAAAACACAATATAAGGCAGCAATATTGCATGAATGAAATGATGCCAATTTAAACAACTATTTTCTTTTGTTCATACACTTAAAAGAAAGAGGTAAGTACTCTAAAGTTTTAGTTTAAATTAACAATATTAAACAATGTTTTAGACAATATGACCTCACTACATGAGAGCGAAGCCGCAGGGCACAGCTATTAAACTATAATGATCAAAATCGTTCTAACAAATAGAAAAGGGCATGTAAAAAAAAAAAAAAAATGTATATAAGTAGTTTATCAGCCATCTCGTTACCATAACACAAGCATTAGGTTGCTTAGCTTGGGACTGTGTGGCGTTGTGTGAAATGTCCAATGATATTATTATTATTATAGCATACATGCATATGTGGGTATGCAAGAAAAATAGGGCTATGGAAAGATTACAAAATCAAGGAATCATCTGCGGAGTATTTGTGTAAAACACTTCTTTATTTGTTTTTCGTGTGGTTAGTGACGAACCTGGTGTCAGAGTTTTAATGCTGCCCATGGGCCTCTAACTTAGCATCACATACTGTTGAGAAATATCTCTCAGGCATGCCGGTTTCCACACGATGTTTTCCTTCACCGATTTTAAGCAAGTGATAATTATACAATAAGCACATGAATCTGAAGAGTCAGAGGTGCGTGGCTTGGGTTTGAACTCGAGACCTAAGACTTGGCAGTCCGACGGTCATACAACTAGGCTATCACTGCTCAAAACACTAAGAAATGAGTTAATTTTGACATTCCTTACTTTAATTACGTTGTTGGGCAGACACATTTTTTTCTAACATTTATGAAGCAATGGATTAATCATATCCTTCAAAATCATTTAAATTATGATAGTGTGTTACGCATTTTAAGTACTAGCTTAACAACGGAGCATGAGAACACTTCTATCAGATTTTTCTTAGCAGTCAATTTACAAATGTAACGTTTTCCGCAAACAAATGTACATATTTTCTTTCTTTCCTTCATTCTTTTCCGTGATCGCGATCGCTATACCCTTCATAAAATATCGGACAATGTAGGTACTGGTTGTACAGACGCCAGCACAACAAGCTATCCCTAACTGTCAAATTTTTTCAATTAAAAATGAACCTTATGTCTTTGCAATAAAGTTAAAATACTATCAAAGAAATCTGACAGATTGTGGTAACTTGATGTGCTGGCCTCTGTACTTGTTTGTATGCAAATCTAAGTATAAATATTATTAGTACCTACCTGTCCTGACAAGCGGAGATTGCATTTACTTAGGCATAATAAAACCAGTGTCTACATGGGTATTAAGTTTGAACCGGTTATTTGTGTTACATTATTTTGCAATTTGAATCGCTGGCCGTTATTAGTTTATCTACACGCAAGGTTTCAACGAATTTATATACAAATTGCCTTACATTGAAAGCTGTTTTTGTAGATACTGTTATGAAAAGTATTGAATAAAATTAAAAAAAACGTTCTAGTCGTGCGCAGGCAGTTTTATAGTTATATTTTCTCATATTATGATAGAAAAGTATGGCGTAATGATGAGGAATCGAAAAATAAATGGGAACTTATTTAAATTACTTTAATTTGTTACAGTTCACGTTTAATCTAATGAGCATTTAAATCTTGGTTTAAAAGATCGCTGCAGAGCATTGTGCAATAGACGGTTCAGCTTTTTTATAGGTACAGCTCTACATAGATACCTAGATGGTAACGGTGCACGATAACATCTAAAGTTTAAAGATGCGAGGAGAATGTAGACCACTAAAACTTGCTGATTGCGACATTAAGTGCATTTCGAGCTAAACGTCATCTCCTATTGAATAGGGATCTGTTGCAAATGTTAATTGCCTTGAGCCTTATTGAGGTTATAAAACGGACTAAATGTTTTGAATGAGGTAAGTAAGATATATATACACATTAACTAATTTTATAAGCTTCTTTTACAAGAACCTAAGGAGTAGGTCGGTAAATTTAGGTATTGTTGTTTGATTTAAACTGCAATTCGTTGTTATTGACTCACAAAACACAACATAACGACACCAAAACAGTCTCATGCGAAGTTTAGTATTGGTAAACTTAGGTGCCTAAGATACTTAGCTTTAGTATTCTTAACTAACTTTTCCTCTTCAAGAAGCACATTCAGAAAATATAATAAAGTTTAATTAAATATAGCATAATAATAATACCACCTACACGCGTACACAAGGGCTAGATCGGGTTGGCTTTAGAAAAGGTTGCCTAGAAGGATTTGTGGGAGGTAATAGTGCTCAACAGTGTAATAGTGGCTAAACAAAAAAAATGTTGCATAGAGTATATAGAGCAACATTAAAGTCCGTTCACATTTACATATCACGAAATGTGTTTCTCTTACATACATTTATTTTGTGCTGATACAATAATATTGATCACTTGACACTGTCAATAGAAAACACTAATTTTAGCAACCACGCCAAAGGACTTATTTGCTTTTTATCGTAAATCTTTTTTTTTTGTTCGAACATTGAGATACGTATTGTCACGGTAATATTATCTATATTACCGTGCTATTGTGGATATTTGCGCAGGAATGGTATACAGCAGGAAAATCTATTTTATAAAATAATAGCAATGAATATTAATTCCGTAGCAAGTATTTGAAATTTGATAAGACTTTATCAAATTATATACTTAGTTACGTAACACCTTACGGATATTTTTAATTAGTAGTTAATTAATTTATAAAATTTGGTCATATTTAAATAATTTGATGTTTAAAGCGTAGATGTTTAAGTTAGTTAAATAAAACCCTGCTTTAAATAGAGTTTCATACGCCTAACCTGGATGATTTTATAATTAATTATTTATTATAATTTGTGTGAATGCGACTCGCGGCCATTGACCTACTCCAAAGCACACATGAACAAAATAATTTTCAGTAGAACGTATTTAGTACTATTATTGAGTTTTGTAGCACTAATTAAATTTTGATTATAATGAAGTATATTGAATGAAATCATAGTGCATTTGTGTTTTCTTTTAATACAAAGTACGACTCTATAATTATTTCTATAGCCACTAGCGATACAATATACTTAGGTAAATATGTAAACAATGCAGTGTTGTATAGCGTGAGTATTTATTTAATAGATAAACAAACATTTCCTATCAACTTTCTTTCGCATCATGCCTATGCAAATAATTTCAGTCGATTCATGATAACGAAATAGTTTAAAAAAATATTTTGTAAATGACATTAGTCATAATTTAGGACTAACACCATGAAAATAAGAAATTTAATATCTACGTAAATAGATAAGTGTCTATATTTCTTGAATAATTTTATTTTGTGGTTAAAAGCCACAATAGCTTCCTTAACTTAACGTCTAAGTTGCTTGCGAACCTACCTAATTTCAAAGAAATTCAGCAGTCCGATTAATATCGTCAACACTATGAAACGCGTGTTACATTGTGACCATTTTTTTCTGAACAATACATATTTTAACAGTGTACATACCTGCAATGGATGACCGGCCGGCAACGCACACTGAAATTTCTTAATCAAAACAAATGACAGCTGAGTGAATAATCGGATTAAGCTGAGAGATAACCGTTAAATGAACGTAAAGTTCCTTTATACAATTGAATACAACACTTCCACGATTTTATCTACAATAATAAACCAGGTACGATTTTATTAAAGTTTTTCAAAGTTATCGTAAACGTTTACGCGGCTCGCGAGACGAAAGGCGCGCGGTCCGTGTAGCTTCGCTGTTATTACTGAGTAAAAACGTATTTTGCTTCGTTCCGTCGTATACCACTACGTTGAACGTAGACGTATTCACACAGATCTATCGAGGGGCTACCACTATATCCTTGCTCCAGGATTTCCTACGTAATGTTCTGGTGTACAAGGTCTAAAACAGTTAATGTAATAAAAGCAAGCACGGAAGTCCTAAATCCGTTCCTATTGGTGACAAAATTGTAAATAAAGGTACCTACATAAGTGAGCTTGATAGAGAAATGACCCTTATAATCTTGGTGTTGTTTTTTATTTACTTTGATCTCGAGGCCGACGAATTAAATTGCTTGAATAATTACTGTCTCTTAGCAAATTAGTTATTACATAACTCGCTTTAGTTGATTGCTCTCGTAAAAATGGCTTAACAGATGCCTAATGAATGAAATCTTTAGATACTTTTTACTTAAATCACTACAATAAGTAGGTAAGAATGAGGTAACTATTTAGTATCTAGTTAATCTAATTACTTACTATAATTACGACGAGTCTCTAGCTTTAAAAAAAAATACTAAAGTACTTACTTATAAATTCTAGACAAAGCAATTAATATTTGAGTACTTATTAGCATTATTAATTCATTTACAATTTATTCGTGGGTATTAATAATTTCAGTTTTTGCCTAATATCGAACATTTCAAAACTAAACTTAGAGGGCTACGGAAGGAACATGGATGGGTTTTAGTCAGTAAGAGTCTGACACTGCCTTCCGCTCCACCCAGAGCGGGAGAAGTAATTGGATGATTTCCCAGCCTCAAAAAAAAAAACATATTACACATAGTTTTAATTTTCATTTGTATTATAACGTAGGTTATATAGGTTACTTCCCTAATCCAGATGGATGAAGAAGCGCTGACCTGAAAACCGGATACGGAAGGTGCATGTTGTGAAACAATTGGAGAGAATCCTACGTCCAGTGAAGGATGACAATATACAATAGACCCACCTATACTATAGGTTCAACTGATTCATTAGGTACAGTCAACAGCAAAAGTAGATGATCAAAATCAGAAACTCAATACTAGTGAACGGAGTTCGCGTCAGAACTGTGTGGCGTCGGAGTGATTCAAAAGTATATGATTGTAAATTATACCAAAATTTAGTACTAGTACAGCTGTCATATATTCGTGATCAGTTATAAATCCAAAAGTTATAAACACAATTTGCATCAGAACTAAGAAGTAAAAAAAAATTTCAAAACTAGTGAACAGTCCACGATTGTTACTTGGAAAGCAATAAAGATATTGAGTATTGAGTAGGTACAGTTGAAATCAAAAATTAAATGATGAATCTGAGGCCACGTAATCATGAAGCAAATAATTCTTATTTTAATTATCCCAGTAATTTTGTTTGTTATGTTTTACGGAAAAGCTGAATTTGATAAAGATTTGCATATTTAATAATATATGCCAAATTTAATCCAATTGAACCCCGAAAAAAGCATATGTTTATTAAAAATCATATAATTTAAAAACTTTACTATATTAATTGTTTTTTTTTGTAACATCTGTCAAATGTTTAAAAGTAGCTGATGTGATACAAAACGATAATTCAATAAATATTATTATCTTTGTATGTTCGCGAATTTATGTCAATGTTCAAAAGTAGCTATACAGTAGCGGCTACAGTATATTAAAAACGGAAGGTAGATTGATATTTTTATCTGTAGTCTAGTCTATTGACACTGCTTGCAATGTTCTAAAGTAGCTGATGCGATACAAAATCATAACTGTAGCCGACTGGGCAAAAGCAATTATTGAGTTATGATTTTGTGTCGCATCAGCTACTTAAGAACATTGCAAGCAGTGTCAATAGACTAGACTAGAGATAAAAATATCAATCTACCTTCCGTTTTTAATATACTGTAGCCGCTACTGTATAGCTACTTTAGTAGTGAAGTCACTTGTCAGGACAAGTGACAACATGATGTGATCATTATGAATATAAAATTAAACTAGGTAGGTGTAAATATGGAAATTCCTATTCACACACACGCACGCAATAAACAGTCCTTGAAACCAGGTTTAGGTAAATTTAATAAAACCATTCCCGATGACACTACAATTTTCCAGGAGAGTAGTCCTAGTAGGACAAGTCTTAAACACAAAAACAGATCGCCCTCCTTCCGTCCTCGCCGCCGAGGTCCACTGCGACGGTCCTTCTCCATGCCCGCACTTACCCTTGCTTGAGTCAGCCCGCGCCGCGCGCCGCTGAGCGTGTAGCTTTATATTCGTACCTAAATAATCTTTCATTAGAACCAGCCTTTGCCTTGCTGCCTTTCCGACAGGCTTAAGCTTTTAAAGCTTACGCCCTTCCTGGCACCCACAGAAAAGTTTAGTTAAGCAGCCGACAAACTCCTTGACAAGCGAGATGCCATTCACAAAAAAAAAAACTTATTACAGTCTGATCACTTTTCCTCCTACCACGTGTGTCATAAGATAAGGTTAGGTTATGATAAGGTTAATAACGCGTGGGTTCCGTCATGAAACCAGACCCAGTTCCAGCAGTTGACGCAAAAGGGGAATTACGGCACGGGGATGGTAGGTACATGTTAATAGATCTGTCACAACTAGTGTTTAACTAAAACGTATGTATTTACAATAAAAAAATATATAAGTAGTTTATCAGCCATCTCGTTACCATAACACAAGCATTAGGTTGCTTAGCTTGGGACTATATGGCGTTGTGTGTGAAATGTCCAAGGATATTAACTTCATCAACATCATTATCGCTCATCACATGGTAGGGATTTAGTATGTATTAACTTAAGGAATTGGCTTTCAAACAATAGTCCGTGTCATGGTAAGTATAAAATTATGGTTGTGGTAGTCGCAGGCGCAATGATCGACGACCTCGTCCAAGATTTGAGGATCAAAAATTGGTATATAATGTTAGTTACCTTCATAATTGCTTACCTACCTAATTTGTTTTTTTTAGGGCAATAGGGCTAAATGTCTACGTGTATTAAAAAAGGGCACCTTGACACATACATATGCGTTTTTCGTGTCAGTTATGATCCTGTAAGGATATTTCATCATAAATTAACATCAGCAGCTTCTTGGTGATCGTCAACCCGTATGTCAAGCGTGATGATTATAAAATGATCCCTCCTCCGGCCTCAAACCTCTGAACCCTCACTGTAATGATACCATCATCACTTGACAATTACGGGTCGATATGATCTCTAATTAAAATACAGTTACAAGTGGCAGCACTTACATTATCTACTCACGCTACCAAAACATGATTACCTTAAGTGATTTCATAGCTCATTCATTATAAGATGTAGGCATATTTGATACGTAACTTTTTTAATGTTGTGGTGTCAACCAAACAAGCAGACCACCCACCTGAGTGTTCACCGCAGTCAATGGACACCGGTAATAGGTGGTAGGTGTTGTTACCTACCAAAAGTGGTCTATATCGGCCCCCGGGGTAGACGACCTACAAATGGCCTTATAAGTGACTAGCACTTTGCCCGCGGCTTCGCTCCCGTGGTCTTTCCCGTGGGACCCGTTATTTTTCCCGGGATAAAAAGTAGCCTATGTTACTCCTAGAAAACTAAGCTTTCCAACGGTGAAAGAATTTTTTAAATCGGTCCAGTAGTTTTTGAGCCTATTCATTACAACCAAACAAACAAACAAAGTTTTCCTCTTTATAATATTATATAAGTATAGATACTCAGATCAAATAAATTGATCTGAGTATAGATATAGATAAAAACATTTTGCGTCCGTGAGATGTAAACGGGTATCCACGATGGTGGATTTACTTTCATATGGAATACACTTAAACAGATGTATTTCTGTATGTATGTACGCATACAGAAATTCATATGGAATACACTTAAACGTAACTAACAGACTATTGCAGTTGCTGTCGTAGGTTTTGTAAAGAAACTTATTTTCTCGATTTTATAATGTAAGTAACGAATCAGTATAATAAGTATGTCATTAAAATGTGTAGGTAAGTTAGTAGAAATTCGCTTTATGGTCGCAATACACTAATAAAACTTTCATGCTCTATCTTACCCCTTCCTGTTTTTCCAGGACGTATATTTAAGTTCAAGAATTAAAGAAGGTGTCACCTTGTTTCTATTTTTCCTGGAAAATTAAAAAATCGATTTCCACGTCTTCGGAGATCGGAGCCCTTTTACGTTCTACTTATATATATATATTGGCATTTCTTTAGCTTTCACACACGTACTAACTTGATGGTTAGATGGTTACCCACTAACAAATTATGAAGGAAGTAAAAAATATAAACAGGCGTCGCTGCGCACGCGACCCACTTTCCAAACACGGTGAATTGTCTTATTTGCGGTTTCCGGACTCTCTATCCAGAAATACATGCACCTCATTGAAGATTACAAAATAGAATACGGTTTATTTTATTAAAAAAAAAAAAGTAGTACTTAGTATTTTTATATTCGTTGGCAATGTGGCAAATAAAGCCAGTGGACAGAACAGTAGCTAGGTTCAGTCGAACTCACGCCGATGATGGTCATAATTTGACCTTGAGCTGGCCTAGCGTATTACGAAGTTTCAATAGATTATGAGACCAGCTAGGATAGGTACTGGTTTTGTTATCACTGACGTGTGGCCTCCTGTAGGTAACTAAATAATCACCACCCCCTGTGGACATCTATCTATAATATCAGAAGCATAATGCCTTAAGTGACTGCTACCTAACTAAAGTAACCGTCATGAGAAGCTATAAATTTTGTAAACAAGTGTTCAGGAGTTCACAACATTTGGACCAACAAAAAAAATGAATTTGTTTAAGATTTAATAAATTATTAAGTAACAAATATTAATTAACATATATTATTTAAGAATAATTATTCGTCAGATTCAGATGTTTCCATTTCTGTGTGAAACAAACTCGTACGCATTCGAAACTCGAATGACGCGTTTATTTCAAAATGGCGTCCCGATAGTTTACAATCCCTGCGACGGACGCGTTCCGGTACCAAGAAACACAAACGATAGCGCTTTGCGTCGTTAAAATATGATCCAACTAAATTAAATAGGTTGTTACTTTCATATAACCCGTCTATATTTCATGTCGATTGAATATGGTCAATTTATTATTATCTCGCAGTATAAAATGTTTACTTAGTAAAAGATGTTTGTTTACATAATTTATAGCTTCTCGTGGCGGGTACTTTAGGTAATACATTCGTTGACTGCCCCGTTGGTCTTGTGGGTCTTTTAGTAACAGCCCGGAGTTTGGAAGTTGGCGCTGTGATACCCCCGTTCTTTGGAAAGAACGTTAAGCTGTGCCTGATCTCTCTACGGTCGTGTCGGATTGCCGTCCTATCGAACTATGAGAGTGAGGGAAGAGAGTGTGCGCCTGTGCCTGCCCACACACTTGTGCACTATAATATCTCCCGCTTCGGAGACTGCTGTCTGCTGAGATTGGTTGCCATGGGCGAAATTCGGAATGGAGGACTATTTTTATTAGTTAGCAGCAGAGGTCCTACGCAAATGATCAATAGTATCTACAACTAAATCAAGGGTTTCGATGAGGTAGTAGTGTAGACCCATGATTTGCAACGTGCACGTTAACCTTAGTGGTAGGCCACTGATGTTTGGATTGAAGAGTTCACCAGCGGATCGCTACCTATATTTTTTTTTAAAGATAGTGGAGATAATTAAAAGCTACCGACTATTTAAGGAATTCTGTCGCAGCCTAGTGCCTCGTGCACTTCGCATCACGCTTTATTCCCTCAACATCTGAACCTTTTACTATATTCACATTCATGCAGGTTGGTTCATACTCGTTAGGTACCTTATCAGATTGGGAGTCATTTCTGCGACTACCATGTTTGACAAGAGGATTTATAGTAATTTTGTAGAAATAGGTGTGTGTTTTTGAGACTCGTGGCTTACTAATATTAGGTGTACGGATCGATCGAAGATTGCCTAAGTCCATCCATTCCATGGATGGGTCCATCCATTACTTAAATAATAACTCCTCCGTGCCTCTTTCCGAGTTCCGAGAGACATTGGTTCCAGTTGACATTTGTAGGCTCCCGAAATTTTGTTAAGAGTAGCCAGAAGCCCGAAAGTCTGACAACCAGTCTTACGAAGAGGTAAGCAGTCGCTCCATATAAAATACTGATGTTCTGGTGCATTCGGTTACACAGGAAGCTGACCTCAACATACGACTGTTCGTAAATAACACCAGCCTGATAAAATTTTCG
Source organism: Hyppa rectilinea (assembly GCA_951799385.1). Classification (NCBI taxonomy): domain Eukaryota; kingdom Metazoa; phylum Arthropoda; class Insecta; order Lepidoptera; family Noctuidae; genus Hyppa; species Hyppa rectilinea. The sequence continues at coordinate 6,657,035 of OX637309.1, read as the reverse complement.
GTTTTCCTAGCTTTGTTAATATAAGTGTTTGGGTCGGTTCCCCCCGTAGTTGGACTAGGCAGGTAATAAAGTATGTACTTTTACAAAACTTAATTACTTCATGTTTTTTGATGTTACACGTTCCTCATTGCTCCACATCACATGTCCATACTAGGCTCTATCTGCTTCTCAAACCAAACCTGCGCAAATACCGCAGACTATATATACTCATTTTGAAATAAATTGTGAACGTAGACTATTTAATGAACGCTTCCATACTGTTTCTTAACCGTAGGTTGTCAGTACTGTGCATGTATTTTTGTAATAACGCCATCTATCGTTTATTATTTGGAAACGAATCACGAATTCATATAATTTCGCCTTCTATTCCGCTTTTAAGTTTGTTATCGTTTTATTATTAGTTGTGTAGCAATATTAGATGCAAAAAAAAAATAAACTTAGCCATTTTATTTAAATTTCAAATAATTTCGCGGAGTCGTTAATTACTACATTCTTACGTTGGTACCTCTGCGACCGTGACAAAACTTTCGTTCGCTCATTGATGTGCAAGATAGGAAATGTGTGTTTTATGAAAAACTTTTATTTCTATTTGATCAAAAGTATAATTATCTCTATTTACTAGTGTTTAGACTACATAAATGTTCTCCTCATTAACGAAATAAATGTTCTGAACAGTCAAATCTTGCTTTGGAGATTATAGAAGAAAATGTTTTTGTGTGCTAAGTTTCATAATGGCGGCCCGTCGCGTCCCCCGCGCCTCCATTTCGATGACAGTCAAATTATGACAATGCCGATACGTAAAGTTTAGGAAATGTTGTGTATTTGTAAATAATTCAGTGAAAGTTTATGATAGACGGTTACAAAAGGACTAAATATGAATCAGGATCATCATAATATGAACACGGGTGGTGGCCAGCCTCCGGGAAATTCTGAGGTGCGAATGGTTTGTTAGTTTTTGCGATTTTTTTTCTAGTTGGGATACTAATTTTGTTTTGATTGCAGTCACAAGGCCAAAGAGTTCAGGCTACCCAGCAGCAACAGCAGAATAACTTGCCTGCCACGACATCTGCTACTGATTTGCGAGTGAACTCGGCCGCAGTGAACGTTGCTTTGTCTAGTGTCGCGAAATATTGGGTGTTTACAAATTTATTCCCCGGACCGATACCGCAAGTGTCTGTGTACGGATTGCCTGCTGGTGCCAGGATTGAAAATGGGAAGCCTGTCCAAGTAAGTTCAGTGCTATTTACAAAAAATACTGTATGACTAAATCTTACAAAAAGTGCAAACGGTTAATCATTTGCTAAAGGTCAGAATGTCATCATTGGATCAGTGCATAAAAACAGGCTACAAAAATTGTTGTAATCTACTCATTGTTAAGCTGAATGTATAAGTCTACCAAACCTAATTTATGTAAATTGTCTTGTTGACTTATTTGAATCACTGTTTATTTTGGCCTCCACAAGTCCTACGTAAGTTGTATTGATAGCCACAGTTGCTGGAATTGGTACATTATCAGTTTGATATCTAAAACAATAATTCAGGAGTGAAACATAATGTAAAAATGTCAAAGTTATATCAACATTTCGCACCTTTAGAAGTAAAACGACACAATTCAAAAAAATCAAAAATTGAGTTATCATCATAAAATGACTCAAAACCGAAATAGTGAAAAGACTTTTTTATAATTTGCAGCACAAACATAGTCACTGACGTAAATACTCACGAAATAATAGACCAAATAGTACGGAAGTGTTAAGAACTTTAAAACTTCTTTTGCTATTTCCCTAAAAGTCACTTTTTTGAGTTACGTCGTTTTCATTCTAAAGGTGCGATTTTATTATAATACAAAGCCCTTGCAGTGTGTCTGAGCTCTATAAACTCAAAAGCCACTTAATGGAGTTTTCACCAATGGATAGAGTGATTCATGCAGAAAGCTTGGTGTATAATTCATTATTGTTTTATGCAAATGGCTGAAATATGATGATATCCATTGAAGATGTAGGAAAAAATGTTTTGACTGGGAGTTTTACTGGCAGTGCAACATGTGTAATCTAAAAACAATGTATTACGGAATTATTACATGGCTTACTTGGATTAACAAATTCTTTTTCTTCGTTGTTGCTCAATGCTGAGGATCGTGACCACATACTATGTGTCTCCTAGCTTTGCAGTGTGGACTGCTTGGTAACTGCAGTCTCCAAAACCCTAATAGTCGCCTCGGACCATCTGGCTGGTGCTATGCCTTAAACACTTTTTCCTTTTACATGGCCCAGTATTGTATGCCTTTCCAGATCCAGGCCATGCTTAGACAAACAATATGTCCAAAAAAGTTGAGGGCCTGCACTTGGCAAATTTTATATGGCCATTTGTTGATGTTGAGTGAATTTGAATGTTAAATTAAAACAAAGGGTACTTTTTAATGCCAGTAGTAGGTATGTTCTCATGCGATATTCTCTGACTCTGGAGAGGGTGAAGCCGCAGGCTAAAGCTAATTTGTACTAATTCTTTTTAAACAGCCATATAATGTGCAAACATGAGAGAGATATCTCCCTGCACCAAATGTCATGATAATAAGAAATAATCAGGATTGATATTTGAGCATATTAAATCTAAAAACCATAAATGTATTGTTAGAACATAAATAAATAAGTAATAGCTACTCGTCTAAGCTATAAGGAGTTTATCCCACTTGAATTTTGACAAGTCTCACAACATTCAGCAAGAAAGCCTCTAAAATAAGTAACCTTATTAGTAAAAAAACAAGTCTACATTGGTGTTGGCCTCATTTTAATTTGTAATCAGATTCCATAACTAATTCACTCACTAAATTAGTTCACAGAAGCTATCCTCATTTTAATTTGTTATCAATTCCATAACTAATTCATGCACTGAATTAGTTTACACAAGTTATTTAATAATCCCTTAAAAAGTTGGTTCAATTCACTAAACTGAATTCATCTAAGTGGAATAGTGCATTAAGGCACTATTCCACTTAGATGAATTAACAACATGAATCAACACTTACTAAGTCATCAGTAATTTCAGGATCTTGGTCAAGCTCATGCCAGTATACTGAATGGAGATCCAAATATTATACTTGGGCATCATGCAGGCCAGTCCCAAGTTACAGTATCTGCTGCCGGTGGTCAGCAGATACCGGTCTCACAGATCATCGCTACTCAGTCTGGACAAACTCATGGTAAGTCTTCATTAAGAAGAGATATATAATATTTTAATTACTCATGAATTAAAGCTTTAAAGGAAGTTTAAATAATCATGTCATGTCTGTTTAAATGACCTTCAATCAAAGTGTGTCAATATTTGATAAATCTTTCATTGTTATCTAAACAGATAATATTTTAATAACAAATCATTGATTGTCATGAGTGGGTTACCAATTAAAAATGCCGTTTAAATCTATGGTTAAAAGTTCTTTGTTCCATTATATTAAAATTTTGCCTACTTGACAGGAGTTTAACTTTTAATTGCATAAAATTTCACATGATTTTGTCTAAAATTGATATAAGTATAATAAATCCCTTGTGTAAAGGGTTGCTCTATTGATTGGTGCTAAGTAAAGGTTAAATAATATACAAATACTACTATCTGTACTCATTCTAACTTTTTTTTTATGTTGGGTAATGGATTGATAATCTATTTCTAATTTCTTAATCTTTTCCTTTTTATGATTAAATGACAATTCATTGTCAATATAAATAACTAGCCACATAAAAACTACCACACATTTGTATGTGCTCCCAAGATATAATTATTATCGAAAAGATGAAAACTTCCATCTCTCCAAGATGCACCTTATCTGGAAACCATAGTTTTTATGGCCAGTTTGTTTACAAAACTGAAAATTAATAGAGTAACACTTGTTCCAGAAGCACTTGTGGCCCATAGTCAGCAGCATGCCGAGCTGGCAGCAGCACAGGCATCCGGCAACAACGTCCAGGTGTCAGTTAGTGCCGGCCAGGCCACTCACCAGCAGGTACCCAATAATCGGGTCGAGTTTGTACAACACCATAACATTGATATGGTAAATCATGTGGTAACACACTCCCTTTACTAGCGGGAATGCTAACCGTACGTTGCTGTTGTGTAGTACATAGATTATTTTCAAATATTTGTAGTTTTAAATTAGGATATTAGTTAGTATAAGGCTACCATGATTTCAAGTAGCATTGTGAAAATCTGCTCACAGAGAAGTCAGACATAAACAAATTAAAAGTGATACTAATTTGTAGCCTCAGATATATATGCATGTTTAGTACAAAGGTCATGTTGAGATAACTTGATTAGAAAAACAATGAAGCCTTCTTCTTCTGTGAAGGTTCTAGTAAAATATTAATCATCTACTAGTCTTTATTATTTTAATTTCAACATCCTTATTAGATCTCTTTTATTCATCTTTTTGTACTCCTTGTTTAATAGTGCTTTAACTGGTATGGTAAAGATAATTCTGTTTGATTAATGTAAAATGCATGTACTTTTTCAATTTCCCAATCAAGTTCATTGTGATGTGCATGATAAAAAAAAATAGTAAAAATAGTTTCATTTCCTTTTACGGTCTTTTTTAATAGTGTCATTCTAATTAATATTTTAATGATCTAAAAATTACGTACTTAATCCGAAAAAAAAAAGGTTTTGATATGCTGCATATTTATTTAAGTATTTGGTTAGGTGCATGAGTCTTGGGTATCAAACTGTCCTCTAACATCAAGTTTGTTCTATAGGGCCACCATTCTCAACAACACATAATGCAGCAACAACTGATGGCGCAAGCGCGGCCAGATCACAACAACCAACAGGTTTGTTCAATTAAAACTTATGTACCAATGAGTTTGGCTATTCGCCCCCAATCCGCTTCCTTGTACTATATGCACATAAAAACTAAATAATCGTGTACTTTACGCTGCTTTGTACAAACATCATGCAGCAAGTCAGTGAGGTAAGATCAATACAAGATATCCTTCTCATACTCACACATTTCGGTCAATTTTACACCCAGACGCCCTATCTCACAAGGACACCAGTGGCGGGCAACCATGATCGCACTCCCAAAAAACTACCTATGGTTGGTTTGATAGCGCAATCTATCGGATGCCAGGTAAGATACCAACCATAAAGCTATAAGTATTGTGCTGGCAGCGCGACCATTATTGCGCCACCATGGTGTCTTGGTGAGATATAAGCCTAAAGCGGGCGAAATAGAGTCGAGCCACTTATAAAGTTTTAGGGAACCATACCTATCATCCTGTTGATTGTGCAAATACACAAATGATGCATTATGTAATTTGATACTGTAATATTGATTTTGTGCACTTTGCATAACACTGTCTATCTGCTCATGCTTCTGAAAATTATAATTTCACTGAACATTATAATTATTTTAAATTAGCTTGCTTGTTTTCATAGACACACCTCATGAAAACTACCTAAGTATAGATTTTTTTATCATTCACTCAATATCTGGCTGAATGTAGCTTACCTGTTCTGTTTTATTATGATTTGATTTATGACCCACTACCAGCGGCGAAGCAACACCACGAACGTACTAGCTTCCGTTCAAAACTGACACAGTTACAATCTTCCATGTTTTTGTGACGTTTACCAGACGCTTCATTTTCGGATAAATTATATTTTTAAAATATCTAATTCGACATAAAACAAGGTTAGGGACTTTCGAGCGAAAAGCTCTACTGTTTTCACTCTAGAAACCGAATATCAAGTACTGTATCCTGGATCAATTTTGGTTTCTCGAGTGGTTTCAGTTCCAACCTTTTTTTTTATTAATCTATGCTACCAATGAAATAAAGATCAAAATAATGATGGACTGTTCTAAAAATATGTGATAAGAGTAAACAAATGATCAGTTTGTAGTGATTTTTACAGATCGAGTGCTTTGATTTGGTTATTTGAATACGTAAATCTGAAAAAATAATTTTACAATCACTTCAAAGACGTTTTTGATTTGAAAATTATTGAAGTAATTGTTAAAAGTTGTCGAAAAAGGGGAGATATTTTCGTTGCTAACCTCCCTTCAGTGAGCGATGGCGTAAGAATTTACACTGAACAAGATTTGTTTACACTTTCATTACATACTTTTGGATTAGACTATAGTTAGACTGAAAAATATCGTATCTGTTTAACAATGAAAATATTTCTAATAGATCCAACTAACGGTTAGCGAAGATGGCATAGTGACGGTGGTGGAGCCTGCGGGCACTAAGATGGTCGACAAGGAAGAACTCCATGAAGCTATCAAGATGCCCAACGACCACACGCTCACCGTGCATCAGCTGCAGCAGATAGTGGGACAACAGGTATACCTGCTGTAATGTTGTTTGTTCTCATTGAACCATGGTGTTGTGAATAATAATAATAATGTTATTATATAACTATTACTAACAATAGGGAGTAATAACAGCCGCACGGATCGATCCACCAGGTTAAGCTACGCTTGCCGGGGTTGGTCTGTAGATGGGTGAAGATTGAGAAGTGGGGAAAATCCGAAGAATAAAGGATAATAATCCATCGGGATGACGGGGTATTTTCAGGATTAACCTTTGATCACAGTGACCCTTAGCCTCATCCCAGTGAATCACCATATGTCTAAGGGAAACTCGTTCCTACACCCAGTGACATCTAAGTTAACTACTGAGTCTTCTAGCTTTTTTTGATAATGGTTCGAACCATAGGGTTGTCTACTGCTTAACCGGATGAGTGTTGCAGCAAGAAGATCTGATCCTTTATGCATCTGAATTTGTCAATGTAACCTTGGAGTTTCTAAACCGAAACAATCTATCTTGAAGGCGATGGAAAAGAAAAAGTATAAAGCCCAATCATAAACTTACCTCCTTGTCCTATTAGGTAATAGACAGCGTAGTACGCATAGAGCAAGCGACTGGTGAGCCGGCCAACATACTAGTGACCCACAATCCTGACGGCACGACCTCCATCGAAGCTAGTGCTGCCGACCCTATGATTGTCAAGGACGAGAAGAGCGCTAACAAAATTGAGACTGCACAATTCGCTATACCTACTGAGATAAAGGATATAAAGGGAATCGACTTGAAGGTAAGATTTAAAAAAAATGGCGCAACACAATTTTCTTTCCATACATAATGCAATCGCGGACTCGTCATTCAAGAAACAATATGCTGAAAGTGCATGAACCACTTTCAATTACCTGTTATCATCATATTCCTGGTATCTTATTACCAAATGATATAAAATAACCTTTATTTTATGTCTTGATTTCCATCAACACAGAGTGTGGGAGCGATGGGCATGGAAGGTGCAGTAGTGAAGATTTCAGCCGGTGCGTCAGAACACGACCTACACGCGATGTATAAAGTCAATGTAGAAGATCTGTCACAACTGCTTGCCTACCATGAAGTGTTCGGAAAACTTAATTCGGAAGGTCAGCAACAACAAGCAAAGGTAAGTTTTTTTTTTACTAAAAGACAACTGACTATCGTTCTTATTTGCTTGCATGTATTTCTCTGGGTATGTGCCATTAATCAACTCACTTATTACTATTATATTATTATATTGAATTCAATTATTTCTGAATTTCTAATAGAATGTCTAATAAGCCTTACTGTTTTATTTATGCCCAATATCTTTAACACACTACAGTTTAACTAGTAATAGAAAGACAGATTTTGTTGAAAAAAAAATTGAGTAAATAAATAACAACAAAATCACATATAAAACCAATAGAATAGAATATTTATATTTACAATAGAATCGTAAACATAAATTATGTAGACACTGTAGTAGTAGTCATGAATCAGGGTTCGAAAATATCCGATATTTATTATAAATGTCAAAATATCGAATTTTTATGATATATATTATATCCATTTTGTATGAACGTCATGTTGTTATTTTATAGTATTATTTATGTATAGATTTGCATATGTTTTACATAAACATAATAAATTATTTAATAGAAACTAAAATGTTTTAATGGTTTATTTATATAGGTAAGTAGTTAAAATCAGCTAAATGAGTCCAAAACGTTAAATCTTCTAGATCAGGCAAAATCAACTAAAAACATAAAATTTTATTTATCAAAAAAATCAAATAAATATCTCCTTATTTAGATACAGATTATCAAATAATCAACTCAAAAATAATTGACTGATTAGAATTATTTATAAAACCTTTTTATAAATAATTCTAATCAGTCAATAATTATACCTATACTTAGGTAACAAAACAATAAACATTAGATATAATAACTCTAGAATATAATCAAACAAGTCTTTTCTATTGATCAGCCATCATAAGTCATTTGTCTGACTGTTAATTATCAAATAATAAAAATGCCGTATTCATAACTGAATACTTATAAAATATTTAAATATATCACAAGAAGTCATTGGATATATATATCATGATCCTTCGAACCCTGTAATGAATACCTGGATTTCTCTCATAACTACAAATGCTTCATCATCATTAGCAGATAGCAGTCCATAGGCCTCTCTAATTGCACGCTATGAAAAGTATTTGGTAATCTATACTTATATTGCTAGTAAATAATGAAAAAAAAAACTAGCAAACGAATCAACTTCGTCTGGTGATTTTAAAACAGACTTATAAAACATTTTAGTCTATCACTACCATTGTATTCGTTGGTGGCGTTGATTAGTCGGATTCACTTATCTGTAGCAAAAATCATCCTTTTTTGCTTTTTTTTTTCAGGTAATAAGCGAGGTGGAGGTAGAAGTGGAAGCCGGCACTAGCGCTGCGATGTCTGAAGCAGAATCCTCACCCGGCCACAACTCATGTGATATTTGCGGGAAAATATTCCAGTTCCGCTACCAACTTATTGTTCATAGGTATTGGAAATAAACATAATCAATTTTATTCGCCTAATTCAGCGATTTAATTGTTTAATCTTAAATATTTTGTGCGCAGGCGTTATCACGGCGAAAGTAAACCTTTCACGTGTCAAGTTTGCGGTTCCGCATTTGCTAATCCTGTTGAATTGTCGAGGCATGGAAAATGTCATCTTGGTAAGAAAATATGACTTCGCCTTAACATATTTTATTCAGCAGTTTGCAGTATTTATCTAACATTCATCTGTTTTATTTAGCTGGAGACCCGAACGAAAGACACGCTAAGAGGATGGCGCAAGATAAGCCATACGCTTGCACAACTTGCCACAAAACTTTCTCCCGTAAAGAACATTTGGACAACCACGTTCGAAGTCACACTGGAGAAACACCATACAGGTAAATAGTTCACTACTATGAAACATTAAACAGTGTAAAAATCATGCGAATTCAAAATCGCACACAGCCTTGAGCAAGCCACTGCTCAAATCAGGTCGTACGAATAGACAGAAGGTGCTAAACATGCTAATGACGCCATTTATGCTGAGATAATAAAATTGGCGTTGGTATTTTAACTTATGATGCAGTCACCTCAAATCGGTGTTGGTAATTTTGTTAATTACTTAATCTTACTAAAATGCCGTCATTAGAATACCAACTATTTTCCCTTATCCGATGATATATTCAATACTTGCAAATGGTGTTGTTTCTCAACTTTTTGTTGCATCCATTAATAAAGATGACATAATATACCCAATCTATCGTAAACAGATGCGAATTCTGCGCGAAAACATTCACCCGCAAGGAGCACATGGTCAACCACGTGCGAAAACATACAGGCGAAACTCCGCACCGATGTGATATATGCAAGAAGAGTTTCACCAGGAAAGAGCACTTCATGAACCATGTTATGTGGCACACAGGTACGTTAAACTCATAAAACTTACCACGATAACCAGTTATATCGATTTGCAAACTGATATGGAATTCCGTAAAATGTTCTATTGACATTTTAAATGATGAGAACAGTTTGCACTGGTTTTTTTTTCACGTCCTTAGCGATTAGTTGATACGCTGGGCGTTATACCGGTCAATGGGCGTATGGGCTATTCATTAACGCATTTTTCATAATTGATCAGGTGATCGGTAGACATACCACCATAAAATAGATATTCCTTGTTTGTTTTTATTAACATACATACATAAACTTCCCTTTATCCCATGAAGGTTGATAGAAATTATAAAACGCCACCAGCTATCATCCTTCATACTCCTTTTTCCTAACTTCCCTTTATCCCATGAAGGTTGATAGAAATTATAGAACACCACCAGCTATGATCCTTCTTACTCCTTTTGTTTCTTTTACTTTCATACACCCAGATATATGAACGTAAAAGAGATAAAAGGCATGACCAATCATACAAGCACGCCGGTTGCGACAACTACGCACCTGACCTTTTTGAAGAACATCACCATAAGGGCATCCCCTCCCGGCGTTTTCATTCATCCTCTCATCATGACCAAACTATCTAAGCATACTCTTTCAAATTTTTGTCCTTCTATCTTCTTTTAAGAAACTGCACCATTGCCTTGTCGCAGCATTCCTTAGCCATTCATAGTCACACAACACATGCTTTTGCCACACCCAAGTCACATAAACAACAACCATATCTATACATAGTAACGGTGGAGTTTCTTGCCCATTCTTCTATATACGACACTACCTTTTGGAAAGGGCAACTAGAATTAATTCTATTTCTTATTCATATTGACGTTCACAAGTGCCGTTCTTGTTTATTGAAATAAATGATTTGACTTTGACATCAGCACATCACACTTAAAACTATTCTGTAATGTTCAGAAGTTTTAAACTAAAATCACAAGGGGCACCTTCTTTTATGATAACCCGAGGACAGGGTGGGGGATTCCACGCAATTTTCTTGATTTTTATTCATGTTAGACCTGGAAAGAATTTTCGAGCCCACCATGATTATTTTTGACACCGAACTTCTTCTAAAAAAACAATATATAAATGCATTCTTAGAACAATGAACCTTTGTTTTAAAAATGCCAAAAAATATGACCATAGTTTTAAAGGTCTCACCCAGTATCCCGGTCCGTAACCAGGCCTACCCGTGTCGGCACGTGCAGAAAATATTGTTTGTTTGTATCACTACGCGTTGGCACAAGGCTGGCGAAGCATGGTACGCGATTACACGGCGTTGCCAGGGCGGTGCTCGGCGGCCCGCGTACCCCGTCTGTTTACTGTGGAGTTCCGGACGGGTTTTGTCCGGACTCGGCGTACAAACAGATGAACCCATAAACTCGGCGGAAACTTCCGTGACTGTGTCGGCTACTTAAGGTCCAGTTACGGACCGTGACAATGGGTGGAGGACCTTAAAACAAAATGTTTTCATGATGTTTGTAATAATTTCGGAATTTTTAGTTTGTAACATGATTTGTTTTCTTTGTACGGAATACCCAAGCCTGCACCAGAACCATGGGCTGATCCAGGGGTGCAGAAAGTAGAATAATGATTGAATGATTCAACTATCTATCCAACACTCTTGATGTTTAACTGTGTAACTAATTAAATTTTGACTAATACAATCTCCCTTAAATTCCACCAAACTAAGCTTGTTACTAACACTAAATCGGGAGATAATTCAAACTAAAGAGACAAACTAAATGTTTCGAGCAATATAGTTGCATCATTGAATGATAACATTTTATTTTCTGCTCCACCCAATAGGTGAAACGCCGCACCATTGTACAATATGCGGCAAGAAGTATACTAGGAAGGAGCATTTAGTGAACCATATGCGATCTCACACGAACGATACTCCGTTCCGATGCGAACTGTGCGGCAAGTCGTTCACGAGAAAGGAACACTTCACCAATCACATACTGTGGCATACGGGTTAGTATAGTTTTGATTATGCAGCCAGTGAAACAGGTACTGTTCCAAACTGAGTAGTTTCCTGTGTTGTGGACTGCTCCTGGTGCCAGGCTTGGATTTCCAGATGTTCAATATACCCTATTTTTACTAACCCATCTTTGTATGTGACTAACTAAATTTGTTCTGTATTTTGTGTAACTCAGCTTGTGTGTGTGTAATTAATTACTATTTAACAACTATAAAATATAATCAGTTAATGTTTGCTCTTATATGTTTCGCATCAAACTTCTTATCAGTAACTCTACGTTCACTCGTGATATGGCATTGTTAAAGATCTTAAATAAAAATATTGTCATGTTGAACCATCCACTTAATATCCAATAAAATTCATTCACCGTTACAGGCGAAACCCCTCATCGCTGCGACTTCTGTTCCAAAACCTTCACTCGTAAGGAGCATCTCCTGAACCACGTCCGTCAGCACACGGGCGAGTCCCCACACCGCTGCAACTTCTGCAGCAAATCGTTCACACGTCGGGAACATCTTGTCAACCACGTGCGACAACACACCGGGGAAACGCCCTTCCAGTGCGGATACTGTCCTAAAGCGTTCACAAGGAAGGATCACCTTGGTAAGAAAAGAGTTTTAAAATTTTTGAGAACTCTTGAATCTGAAATTTAACTGTTACATTAAGAGATTATTTCGAGTAACGGCTCTCCCGAACGTCAGAAGCCCATTCGCAAGGCTACCACAGATCAGAAAACACTTTAGTAAAGCACAAACTTTTTGATGTCAAGTGGAGCACAAATCAATAGATTTATCATTTGTACTTATCGGTCTTGTAATCAAAACATTTCAAGTTTTTTTTTACAGTTTGGTAAGCTACCTCACTTCCATGCTAAAATATCATGTCCTACAATGTTTCAGTGAACCATGTCCGTCAGCATACAGGCGAATCCCCGCACAAATGTTCGTACTGCACAAAGTCCTTCACTCGCAAGGAACACCTGACGAATCACGTGCGACAACACACGGGAGAGTCTCCGCACCGATGTACTTTCTGCGCCAAGTCCTTCACGAGGAAGGAACACCTCACCAACCACGTTAGGTATGCTATATGCGCGGTAATGTGAATGTGTACTCATTCAACCAGTTTTAATTGAGATGGATGAATGAATTTCGTAAAAAAAAAAATATCGCGAGCGCGCGTCTTATAATTAAATTTTATGTCAAATCTCACGACACGCGCTCGTGACTTGCAACAGTTATAATAGTAGTGGTAGAATTTTTGTTATGACGTCTCATGCTTTAATTGTATTGTAATGTGTCTATGTATACTCTCGGTGCAAAGTAATTTTGGTGATTTAATTTTTCGTGTAATATGCCAATTTCGGTGTTTCGTTTGAACTAAATATTATTTCGTAGTTATTTAACACACAATGCTGTGCTACAACCACTGCCAACATTGCCACAGTAAGCAGTACTGTAGACCGTCTGTTGTAGATTGAGTACCCCCACCTGCCTTAGACGCATGTCTCTTAACTTATTGTTAGTCGCATGAAAATAGTATAAATCTTATTTCATATAAGTAATAGACAAAGGTAAGGTCTTTGAGATTTATAATTTTATAAATCAAACCACTACCAACGAACCTTACAATTCAGATTCTCGAAACTAGAGTAAACTCAGATAGCATTTGTGTGAGGTTTCCCTTACACTATGTAGCACAGCATTGTGCATTCCGATTTGGGTTGTACAGGAGTATGTTGTTCTATCCGTTCCCTTCCTTTTGCGGTAGCGACGACGGTAGTACTAATTGGCATGTTGTTACTAATTCTGGAATCGGAATGTACTCTGTTGCGCAGACAGCACACGGGAGAAACGCCACACAAGTGTACGTACTGCCCGCGGGCCTTCGCGCGCAAGGAGCATCTCAACAACCACATCCGACAGCACACCGGCGTCACGCCGCACGCTTGCTCCTACTGCAGCAAGAGTTTCACCAGGAAGGAACATCTCGTTAACCATATTCGGTATGTATACAGATGCTACGTTTTTTCTTAAAGCCTAGGTTGCCAACAACGCGGATTCAAGACCAGTTTTCAACCTACGGCATGTTGGCGCGACGTTGTTTAGAAAAATTATGAAGCTCCATTTTTTGTCTTTAGAGCTCAAAACGCTTGAACGAAGTCTGTCTGCAATAGCCCTGATGGATTGCGGTTTACATTTCATTCACGGCTGCCAATAAAACATTTTATGCCGTGCCGATATTCCCGCAAGAAGAGACAGAGTTTAGTCTAACATTAAAACTTATAATAAAACATTACAATTTTAACAATCAGAAATAATAATAAAAAACAGCTTCCGGGGATTAATTCCACACGTTGTTTACAGGCAACACACAGGCGAGACTCCGTTCAAGTGTACGTTTTGTTCAAAGTCGTTCTCTCGTAAGGAGCACCTCACGAACCACGTGAACCTTCACACAGGAGCTACACCCCACAAATGTGCCTTCTGCACAAAAACATTTTCCAGAAAGGAACACTTGACCAACCATGTCAGGTATGTATTTACAATTTAACTTTATCTTCGAGATATTACTGTTTCATGGATTCACTTGACAGGTTGTATAACACTCCAGTATGATATTACTGCAGTGGTTAAACTGCCACAATGGTCGACAGCACACTTCTTGTAGAATCCCTTAGTTGCTTTTTCGTCAGCACAGCATTGAATGTGTTAGTTAGTGATTGTTGTAATTATAGAAAACATAGAAATAATAATAAATATATGAACTTTTTAATTACAATGGTTTTTTCTGCTAATCATTAGGATTCACACGGGTGAGTCTCCGCACCGCTGCGACTTCTGCCAGAAGACGTTTACTCGTAAGGAGCACTTGACAAATCATCTGAAGCAGCATACCGGCGATACCGCACACGTCTGCAAGGTGTGCTCTAAGCACTTCACCAGGAAAGAACATCTTGTCACGCACATGAGGTAAGTAACCAATCTTCTTGATCACTCTTTCAAAATCTCTCCAACCTTATTGTTTCAGAAATTAAGCAAGCAAATAAATTTATTCTTAAAATAATGTGCATGGAAAAGAATCCCTAAGTTTAAATGGGCAGCTTTTGTGGATGGTCTATCTAATATGAAAATCCAGCCATTATTATATTGTTAGGGATTCCAACAACATAGATCCAACTTTTATTATAAGTATCAAGAATGTGTTACTTATTGCCATTTTTATAATCTTACCAGGTCTCACAGTTGTGGCGAGCGTCCATTCAGTTGTGGCGAGTGCGGCAAATCTTTCCCGTTGAAAGGCAACCTACTATTCCATGAACGATCACATGCCAAGAACAATGCTAATGCTGCCAATAAACCATACCGATGTGAAGTCTGCTCCAAGGAATTTCTCTGCAAAGGTATGTTGATCACTTAAATCTTAAGGCAATTCATAAAACCACAAGTTTCTTGATGATCCCAGGCTAAAATAAACTTTAATTCCAGGTCATTTGGTTTCACATCGACGCACACACGCGGAGTGGGTGGAAGGTGCCGCTACAGGTGAAGCATCCGCTGAAGCAGAAGAATGTACTGATAATAAGTGTATCAAAGTTGAGCCAGAACGAACTGAAAGGAAACATGAAGTCAGGTTTGTATAACAATTTGTATAGATCCGACACTATCCCTTGTGAACCTGGCAAACATTTACGGAAATACTTTTTAAGTTCTAGTTCCCTAACAATTTGTAATATAACTTATTGCATCACAGGACGACAGTCGAAACGAGACCAGCCGAGACCAATGTCGCACAAAGTCAACCGAACACAGCTACTGTGATGATAACCAATAATCAAGTAAGTTTTGCACCTGAATAACAAAAGTATCAATTAGTCTGCAGCATTTACATAAAATTAAATAAGTTGAAATAAAATCAAGTAGTTTTGCACATCTTTTGTGTAACTTAATTCTGGATACGCGCAGTAAATAATGGAGAGCTCACAAACAATATGACGTAATTTGCAGCAAGTGCGCGCGGCGACCGTGAGCACGGTGGGCGCGGTGGGCGCAGGGAGCGCGGGCGGCGCAGGCGGCGCGGCCACGTTCGCGCACGCCGTGGCCGCGCAGCACCACGCCGGCACCAACATCGCGCACCACCCCGTCACCGTCAACTACTAGCATACGGCCCTCTCTCTGCCCACGCTCGAGGAAGCCCCGCAGCAATGTCTCTGACAAGGTTCCCCCATCCAGCCCTTGTTAGCCAGAGATATGAAGGACAGTGAGAGCCAAAGACTAAATGAACTAACAGTGATTACTGAACTTGAAAGTTGTTGACGACTTTATGAACCATTGCGTAGAATCCAAAGTAAATTGGTTTGATTTTGCCGTAACATTGTAGATATTTTGGTGCATAATTATTATCCATTTTACAGTTCCTAGTGATAGAAGAGTCTTTTAGATACAAGAGTTTAGACTTGAGTATATTTATATTTAATGTCCATCGCAAATATCAATATAGAAATGATTTTATATATTTTTTTGTAAATAAAACTAGAGCCATGTAAAAATAATTTTACGTTTATTCATACTTCACAGATACTAATTAAAATTAAATTATGTATACAGCCATGTTTAAATAGTGTTTGAGGTATTGTTAAATATCACTTGTTATCTCAATCAACATAGTTCTTCTTCTCATAACATTATTATCATAAACTTATTTTATTTTTTATTAAATTTCCGTGATTAGTTATAGCCAATTCTATTTTTCAGTCAGTGCTTTTATATCACAACTGATACAAATCTTAACTAATTTAAGTCAGTTAGGTTTAAGTGGTTACCAGAATCATGTTTGTTTTTTTTTCTATACAAACTGCACATAATTAATGTTTGCTTTGTGTAAAATATGCATTATAATTCTTGTTGTGGACATAAAAATTACTATTTACATACAAGTAATAAAAAAATAGTGACATTCCTTTTTATTTCATTATACCACAATGTGTATAAAACATGTGCGATAAGAAAATACTTTCATAATCATCTTGTTAAATGATTTTTCTGTTTTTATTGTGGCACCCGTTTTTGAGCGGTTGATATGAAATCTCATTTTATGAATCAATATATTTATTAACCGTTATGAGTTACTCGAATTACGAAACAGGGACCAGAGATCTAGGCGAGACTATACATTAAAATAAATGATAACCCTCTTGCAGCTTCCCAAGAATTTGTATACACCACTACCTTTTGGTATGAACCAATACAAACTTATTTTACCGGCAAATCATATTCAATAGAATATGCCGAATTTAAAAATATTCGTTGTGTCCAGCTTAGGTGATTAATATTCTTTGCCATGTATGTACAGTACAAGTGTGATAAATCTGTTTATATCTTTTTTTTATAAGAATGTGTATAGAGGTAATACGGTGATTGTATCGCTTAGCTTAGTGAAACTACGAGCACGTGAAGTGGTGTTATAATCACTTCCGTGGTTTATTGTAAACACGCCGCTTGTAATAAAATATTATATATAGCTTGTATTTACGTGTACATAGATAGCTCTAATTATATAGTTCTAATTGTATACATAGTTTTATTCTGTAGCAATGTTAAGACTACTAAAATATCATTTATGTTAATATTTGGCTGGATAACTGTTATCTTATGGAAAGCTGGGAATATACGATTCAGAATCGTGGTGTCGAAAGATTTTCTTTATAAGGTGTGATGACTCATTGAGATAATTTATATCACAGCCAAAGGGTAACTTATCTTCAATGGTGCCACGCTAATTTATAATTTAGGAAATCTTAATTCCTTAGACATAATAGTATGTACTAAAATCTAAATTATGTTCAGTAATTTGATATGAATGAGATTAAAAAATGAAAGTAACTTTTGTTTTCTCATTACGTCTCTTACCTACGCTGTTCACGCGGCCATCTTTTTTAGTGTTCCGTACTAAGGAACCATCTTCGTGTTTCAATCTACTAAAAACTCGTCAAGTGCTTTGGACCGTGCCGATAGTTTAACTTATTGCCGAACCGATCATTCGCCGTGCCGCCAGCGCCCAAATCATAAAAATATAATATATTATATATTTCAGACGAAAATGGTCTTGTAATTACATAAAAAACGGAACATAGATTACCAGTCGTATAAACACGAATAATCAAGCGGCACGGGCACGAAAACCTTTGTCGTATTAATCCGACTGGGGCGGTTAAAAGGTTAACAGCCGGTTCATTCTGCGAAAATCTCACCGTGAAACCTTCGAATAATTGAACCCTCATTCATTCTGATGCTAGGGATTGTGTAGAACTAACAATGCGTCATAGTGAAGGTTTCCGTATTTGGGGCGCATAATTACGATGCACAATATCGATTTTATCAACCGCTAAAATAGATGTTGATTTCTGTAAGTAGTTTTTTCATCCTCCGGTAACATGGACGAGGAGACCCGCCCCAATTGTTTTTTTTCACTTACCACACCATTGTATAACGCTGCACTACCCGATATATTACTTTCCTCTATGCGCTGCACAGAATACACCTTTACAATTTTGTCTATATAGTGCAAATAGTGTCTCTAATTAAATCGAAAGTAACATCCGAATGAAGGGACATAATGACGAAGGTTCTTTATGTGAGAGTAATTTCGATAAAATGAATATACCCAGTAGAAGATAGATTTGCCTATAAGTTAAAACGGGTGTATTATAAATTTGTATTGTCATTTAATTCTATGTTATTAATTTTATGTATATCTAGGAACTCGGTAGTACCTAATTATATTTTTGGACAGGATAAATCTTCAGTTACAACCGTTTCATTATCTTCTTTTAAATTTTTAAGTGCTGCTGATAAATTGAATCTTGTGCATGTGTAAATATTTATCCGGACTAAGAAACCCTTCAATGTGCGTCCGACACGCACTTGACCAATTGTTACTGATCCCACGCGGTCGTGATGCTATGGCTACATACGCGACCAAAGACTACAATATGTATAGGGACATAGACAGGCAACTTGGCGTATTTTTCAATGCTTCACGATAAGCGCCATCTAGTTCATAGTTAGTTAGATAAAGCTATTACACCTACACACACAGACATATCTGCATATCTGCGTGTGTAGGTGTATTCGTTCTACCTATAATATGTACCTATGCAGCTATTGCCTGTATAGCTATCGTAAAACAGGGTGAATCGGGACGAAACTTTAAAATGTATTTTGACATTGAAATAATATAATTTATTGACAAAAAGGTCTCTAATGTGTAAACCAGTGCACATGAAAAATATCCAAAACTTTAAAATTGCAAAAATGCGCAGGAGCAAGTACACAACCAGCTAACCGACATTTGCATTTAAAGTGTTGCTATAATGCAAAGAGAATCTGCATGTTTATAAAATTCATTTACGTAGTAATATTTTTCTACACTGCGGTTTCATATCTCTAAATGCTGGAAAACATACATTATACCTACTTTGTAATATTTATTAGAATATCAACCATTTACAGTTTCATAATCACACTTTGTGGGGACTTTTTTTCCACCATTGTGTTTTATGTATTCAATATAGCAACATCGACCTTTATTTTACTCTAACTATGAACTAGATGGCGCTGTTTTAAAGAAAAAACATGAATATTTCTGTAGTTCGCAGTTGCCATAGCATGTACGCGACTTTGTCGCGATAACGCGAACTACTCTGCGCGCTATCTCGCACACACCGATCAATGTCGCGCTGAGCAACAGTAAGCGCGTGAAGTGTAGTTTTTGCGTTATCGCGGCAGTGAAGCCATAGCATTAACGACAGAAATCACAAAAAAAACCGACCAAATGCGAGAGAAACTTACTTAACAATAAATAGAGACGAAGTGGGGGGGAAAGATACTTTGCGAAGCCGGAACTACATGGCAGTGTAGACCGGTGTTGACTGAGACACACCCAACACTGACAGCTGCGACGTCGGAGACGACCCATCGCTCGCGTGATACTCAGTCCGTCTAACTAATAGCCGTTAACTCCAACAACTAGGCCACGCAGGTGCGCAGCGCATCCCAGCGGAAGCGCGAGCACGCGCCTGTAGCCGACCGTGTCCGCCCGACGACGGCTACAATCTCTTGGAATCCGGGCGCATGCGCGCTCGTGCTCGCGTATTTCCTAGCATGCATGCTCTCAGCGACTAGTGATGCTTTAGCGTCGCAGTCAGTTTCTACCTGCGGTATTGACGGGACCTAGCTTTTGTTCAAATAACTGAACTATTAACTAACTAAGTGTTGAACACACAATTTGGATATTCCCTGCATATTTTTAGGGATACACTCTAGAGCCCAGCTTTTGACCTCTCTCTGACCAGCTTTTTCTGCGGTTGCATTCGCCAGTAGAGACAAACTCTGATTATGCTGGACAGCTGCTACTTTGTTAAAACAAAACATAAATATAATTTTTTTAAAAAGATGTTGGAAAGTAAAAGAAAAATGAGTTTGATCTTCAAAAAAATAAGCATTAGAATACAAATGTTTCAAATATTTATAATATGCAGGTACTTTTTGATAAAGTTCACCTGTTTTCTTACATTATTAAGTATATTTTTGTATTTACAATAACAAAGAGAATGAAAAATCTACTAAAACTGGACTGATTCAAAAATATATTATATTTTAAAGCTTATATACATTCTGCACAAGTTAACTTAAGCCATTGCAGCAACTTTCGTTGGAGCTCTTTTGGCTCTTTGAGGCTTTTCTGGTTCTCTTTCTTCTGTGACCTCTGGCAGAGTGTCTGCTGGCACATCTGGCAGCTGGTCACCCACATCTAGGATAGCCTCCAGTTCAGCTTCGACATCATCCTCATCCTCTTCGGTTAGTTGTCCAGAAATCAAGTCATCTATTTCTTTCTGTTTTTCTATACCTTCTCTGGTTTCATCCAAAATCTTTTCTATTTCATCAATATTTAAGATGTCATTCACCTTTTTCAGTGCTTCATTTCCAGTTCTCAAACCATCAAGCACCTGGAATTAAATATAATAATTTGAAGTAAACCAGAATGTAGATAAATCTAAGTAATAATTTTAGCATTACAGTACAAAGGTTTCTATTCTTGCCATGGCCAGTTTGTTAAAGCATGTCTGATGGCCAGAGCCAAGTAACTGTCTCGGTACCTATGCCTCTGGTTCTAAAAACATCTTAACTTCCTATGCTATAAAATATTATTTGCAAGTGTGACACACTTAAAAAATAATATTTTATTACTTTATTGGTAGAGTTAATTGTAAAATACGTACCTGGACTTCGACTTGTGCAAACTCCAGATCATGAGTTAGCTGTTCTAATTTTTCCAATTGGTTATCTGTATTTTGTAGAAGTTTCTCTTGATATTTTTTCTTTTTCAAAAGCAGTTTCGCTCTATCGCGTTTCCCTTCGTCTAAAAGTTTCTTAGCTAATTGTCTATCTCTCTCGAGATTAAGTTCTATTCTCTTTTGGTATTGCTTTAACTTATCTCTCTGTTGTTTCAACTGCAGAACAGCCTTATCTTGTTCAGTCACTCTGCTTACAGGTTTTTTATGTTTACCGAATAACGAACCCATTTTTAAGACGCTATACTAGACATATGTAAAATTTATTGTGTAGTTCTAACTATCTAAACAAAGTGAACTTACATTAAATATTCTTTTGTTGATTTTACACACCCTGAAAATATTCGTCTGACAGTGATAAATAAACTGACATCAGTGACATGACATCTGACAATCTGACATACCTGTGTCAGTCACGTAACAGGAACCAGTGACTTTCACGGCATTGACACAGACATGGTATTAGTATGTATGGACTACATTGTAGTCTAAAACATCCTTTCATTTATTGGTAGATACACACACAGCAGAGTCCGAAAAGGTCTTCTCTGAAATATTTTGCAGGTATAGTTGTGAGAACTTTATCTTCATACTTGTATGATGAAAATAAAATAAAAACTAGTAATGGGAGAAAATACTGGGACCAGTCTATTCAAAACGTATTCAAAATACGTGGATTACCGGATTACCCTGGCACTTTCACTTTTGCTTATAGGATTGTATTGATGATTTTAGTTAAGTACTACAATATTGTTATCTAAATACGTACCGAATACTAGAGAGACCGAATACGAAAATATCAATCACGTGGTTCGTATTTACGTTTTATAAGTCATACAACCTGACACAGCTAGGTTAAATGCTCTAAGGACACAGCTGACCTGAATAAGAATTTAAAATATAATAAAATTTGAATTTCGTGGGCTATGGATTTCACTTTAAAAAAAAATACAACAAGAAACCAAACCAAAAAATGAAGTAAATTATGACTCTATGGGTTAGGTTATAGCTAAGCATACATTAAAACCATATATTACTTTCCTCTATGCATTAAACTCTTTGGTTATAGACAATAGACAACACTGCTGTAGGTTGAAGGGCAAAATTGTTTTGTCTTTACGATAATTAGAGAGAAATTAATTAAAATAATATTGCAAGTAGGTTGTATTATGCATATTCAATAGGACACGTCTTTAGTTTTCAATTTAGTATTGGATATTAGGATTTTCCACGATGGCGGTGCTGGCGGCGGCTCAGCTGCTCGATGAGTTGATGGGCAGACATCGCAATACAAATCCAAATGAAAAAATCAAGAAGCCGAACTGGGAGGATCCAGAGGTAATACATTTTCAATAATATGATCGTTGTTAATTTTTTATTCACTTTGAAGGTAATGTGTTTGTTAGGTACATCAACCGATAGCATTTTGATCATCGCTACCAAAAGTTGTAAGAGCATGCACTATACTTAAACCGTTTAGAAGGCAGATTAATGTGATCAGTTCCGAATTCCATAGAAGTTTTAGGTTTATTAGCACCTTCATAATATAGGTAGCCCGTGAAACACATTTTTTTATTTAATCTTTCGTTATGAAAATCACGCTTGTATTTTTGGAGGGGTTAGGCAGAGTTGTAATACACTCACATTTCGCCAGTTATATTTATTACTTACTTAATTGGCTACAGACTCCATGTTGCTACAAAGATGCTGAAACTAAAGGATAGGATGGTGTAAACCCAATAACTCAAACATAGGAATTGTACCCAGAACCTCATCTAATAATTATATTGTTATAACTAGACTGATGATGCAGTCAAAAATATCACCCACTTGATTGTAAATAAGCAGTTAGAATACTTAGCCCTAGGTTTCCGCCGGCACAGCCAACCTAGGAGCCCCATGCCCACCCAGCTGCCCTAATCAGGTATCTTGCCTAGTGGCCTACTGGGGATACTAAAATTCTTTAAAAAAATTTCATAACTCAATAAAGTTACTCTTATGTCTGTGGGGTGATGCAATATATTTTGAGCTTGCTTGGTCTGCTCTTGCATATAGATCTCTTACAAAGATCAACATTCAATCACTGCTCTGACGTGTAAATCCAAAACACTGTATCTCAGAAATACCTATTTCGAGAAAAAGGCTTGTAAAAGTTTTTTTGGTTTTTGGTATGTTTTGCTAATATTTTTTAGCACAGTATTAAGTGCTAGGTACCAAATTAAAGGTATTTTTGCGTTCTATCTAGCCATGGCAATTTTATAACCATACTATACATACAATTAGAATAAACTAAGTAAACGTGTATTGTCTCTATACAAATTTGAAGAAATGTTCCCAATCGTTTAAGCAAAACACTGTATGTTTAGTTACAGTGTTTTGGTTTTATGAGGACAGAGTTATTGGATCATACAAAAACACTGTATTTTCACATACAGTTTATTACCTTAACAATAATAGGCAATTTAAGTTCTTGCGGTCGCCCAGACGGAGAGAATTTAAATTGCAACTACTGTTTCATACAATATACCTAGTGTATTTTACGAGTAAAATTTTGTTTAGGTAGGTACCTACTTAGGTCAAAGACAATAAAACTTTATTTATATAAAAAAATATATTTATTAAAATAAAAACAAAAATATTAAACCCATAACTAAGGAAGGAATTCTCTTCAAATAATATCTCTTTGAATCAAATCTTATATGAATCAATAAAACAATTTTTAAAAAGTCAATCAAGTCATAATAAAACGAAAAATTTAAATATTAAATCAAATATTTAGTAAAATAAGAACAAAAATACGAAATTAATAAAAACTCAACTCAGGAATTAATTCTTTTCAAATGGATAATCAAATTATACTTAAAAAACCGCAGCAATCAAAAATAAACTTAACATTTTTTATGAAGTCATTATAAAACTAACAAAGCAAATCAAATGTAATATACATATAATTAACAGTTTAATAATTAATTAGATCAACGTTTTAATAATAATAATCAGTCTGAGAATTACTTTGAGGTTCTAGGTTTGCTTGCTAAATTAAATCAGTCTCTATGTGTTCGTCGAGATCGGGGGATTCCGAGACAACTAGATTTTCATAAAAAAATGTTCTTGTTTGAGGCATAGATTTGCATAGTGCTAATAACTCTTTTTTTTTAATTTCGCTAATACCTCTAGGTTCGGTCTCTTTAGGTATCTCTTCCAAAAGATCAGTAACACCCTGTGTAATTTTTTTTCGCAATTCAATTTCTATTTTCTTTTTCAAAAAAGATATCTCCTTATAGTCTGCGTTATAATCATTCTTAGCAAATATACTTAATTCATTTCTTCTAAATTCTATTACTTTAAGGTTATGTATATTATACCCTTTGGGGAATGCTACTTTGGAATCATTACTGAATATGATCATTTGTTTGTGACCTAATAAATCGACTTGCATGTTTTTTCGTGCATTTTTGATATTGGATATAAAATCATCTATATCGTAGACTTGGCCTTTAGACTTTAATTTTTTTGTAATTGCAGCGTGAACAGCATCTGCGGCCATAAAAGTGTGTCCTGGCTCAAAGTATTCTAAAGTAATTTTATCTATATTTGTCATTTTATCATTAATTACTCTTATTAAAGCAGATAAAAGTATCTTATTTTTGTTTTGCGCATTACAGTTATCTAGGAAAAATGTTATAGACTTTAGGTCTCGGCAATATTTTCTGAGAAAATGAGTGTATGTAGAAGCAACGTTATGAGCTTTTCTACCACTTTCTCCCTCATGCCAAACTGCACAAACAGCTTGTTTGTTTTTTCCTGGGGGCACAAAAGATTCGTTAAAAAGTACTAGTTTTCTAGAAAAAAAGTATTCTTTTGTAGTCAACAGTGGCATACAAATAGCTTTTTGCATATCTACGGTATAAAGCATGTCTCGCCCTTCAGAATTTTCACACTTTTCTTCTATTGACTTCAAATCTCTTCTTGAATCTCTTTTGTTTTCAAGATGTTTACCCAATTCTATACAATCATTACAATTACAAGGTAGAGGCAACATTTTATGTTTTAGCTCATGGTTTCTACACTTTGTACAAATATCCTGAGCTGGCGCTGCTGTTGAAAGATTTAGCTGTTTAATCATATGGTGAAAATGTGCCCAACTACAAACCTTTAGATTTTTCTCTGAACAGTACAATTGATAATCTTTGAACATGCCTGTAAAACTCACACCTACCGGAAGATATCTTCTGTTCGGTGCATGTTTGATAGTGTAGTGTGATGGCATAGGGTTATATTTTAATATAAAATTTTTCATTTCGTCTTCGTACTCTACAGTAAAAGCATTATAAGGTGTGTGACGACCTCTTGGATCCGGTGCAGCACTTATTTTAGGATTTTTATTCTGAGTCAAGTAGTTTTGCTTTAGTACAGACTGGACTGCTTCATCGTTACTGAATCCTAAGGTATTCAAAAAAAATGTTTTGCATATTTTGAAGTCATTAAGAGTCCATGTTAAAGTATTGTGTCGCCTTGAGTTGGCACCAGCAGTTTTACTTGCTGTGGGCATTTTGTGCACCTGGCTTGACAAGAAATCCCGTCGTCTCTGTCTGTCCATACTCCAAAACTGATTGTGAATCGTCTCTCTGTCCATTTCCAAGATTTTAACGGAACAGTTTTTTTTACAGTTTTGGCAGGGAGGTCTCATGGGGTGCTTTGTTTTTTGATTTGCCAAAACAACTTCAGGATCTCGATTCCTTTTGGCTGGTCGAGAATAAGGTCCTATTGGCGTTTCAGACGGATGTACAGCATTTAAAGTATCAGAGCACTCTGCGTTAGTGATAGAAGTAGAAATCATGTCTACATTAAAAATTGGTTCAGTATCAGAATGTTGACGAAATGACGGACTCTCCGGGCAGGTTTGGCTACTTAAATTCTTGGTACAAGCATGTATTGGTAATAATTCAGCGTAGTTGACGTCTTCGCCGAGATTGTCAGCAATGCATTCATTTATTTGAGATTCACTAAGGGGTATCAAGGGGCTGATATTACGTGAATCGAATACATACGTGGAACAATCAAATTTACTGTTATCATTTAAATCATAAGATGTATTGATACCAGGTCGCTCCTTATTACTCCCGTTGATAATCTCTTTTTTATTTAACTCACTGTTAAGTTCGGAAGCCATTGTGGTACATGATGAGTTGTTGTGATGTTGAATATTTTTTTGTGACAATTTCACTAATAGTCTATTACGATATCCACTCATTGTTATTGTTCTAACACCAACTTGTCTAAACAAACAAACGTAAACAGAACGCAGCGTACGCGCCGTCGAAAACACCAACCGTGCGGCCGAGCAAGCGCAATGATTCGTGACCACTAACCGTTGAGCTCTCGCCCCCGCCCCCGCATAGCTTTTACGTACTACGCGTAGGGACGTGTCGCCGCGCGCGACGTATCCAGTTTGTTTGGTTATCCAAAACACTGTATCTCAGAGTTTCAACTATCCCGCGTAAACTTTTTTTAGCCAATACACTGTAACTTCAATCACAGTGTTATGCCATAACAAACCTTAAACATAACTAAAATACAGTGTTTTTTATGTGCTCATATCTCCTTTTGAATACAATAAAATAAAAAAATATTAATGTAGGGATATGTAACTGCCTCGAAAACGTCGAATGAGCGCTATTAAGGCAAAACACTGTAACTCGAGTTACAGTGTTTTGGATTTACACGACAGTGCTGACACCACCTATGTGAAAATTCAATCATGTTAGTCATTAGCAAAGTACTTTATTTCGTGTTGTTTGAAGAAAGTATGCTCGGAAAAGATATCTTTGTATAGAGACATTGACTAACTGTAAACTCATCTATGAAACATAACAAGTACTCAATACATTTATTAATATTAGAGATGATTAAACATTTTAGGCCATTTTATTTGTTCAGCTGATGGTCAGTGGTCAGTGGGACCTCTAGTATCAAGTGCTTGGGAGCCTTTACCTGTGCTCTGGGTGTCAATAACCCGGCCTAGAAGTATTAAAAGGCTGAAACATGCAATCATTATCCAATGCTTCTATATTTCATCCATTTTTTTCATGTTCTATTTTCATTAAAAAATTTAATCAAACTCGAGATCTGCTCCTCATATAAAGGAGTGTACGTAAAGGACCTGTGCGTTTGTGTTTGGGCACACTCAAATCAACTAGAAGCCATTTTCTGGTCAAGTGCTTTACCTTCTCACTCTAAATTTTTCTATTCTTTGCACATTGAAGGTCCCATGGCTGATCCTTCAAAGATTGTTCTGATTACTCATAGAAAAACAATAATGCAATAGGTTCAAATGAAGGCAAGCAATACAATAAAAATTCTTATCATCGCCCTTCGATCAATAATACACTAGATTCCCGATTAGCGCTTCAAAAACGGCCCGAAGAATAAGAGCACAAATAATTTTGTGCTCTTATTTCAAATTAGTATGGTCCAACCATAGCCAACGTTAAAACGTCAAGATGCCGCAATGCGTGTTCAAAAATTGTGTAAATAACCACCGTAACACCAAGATTTTAGGAGGAATATATTTTTTTCAATAATTTATATAATTATGCATGTGTTTTTCATTAAAAAAAACATTCAAATAGTAAATATGACATCGTTTAGCAAATAATATTATGATTGTTTGACCAATGTTTGCGACCACGCGCCAACTATTGCAACTATTGTAACAAACATTGACTGTTCTGGAACAGGGAATGCACCAAGATTTTAGGAGGAATATATTTTTTTCAATAATTTATATAATTATGCATGTGTTTTTCATTAAAAAAAACATTTAAATAGTAAATATGACATCGTTTAGCAAATATTATGATTGTTTGACCAATGTTTCCGACCACGCGCCAACTATTGTAACAAACATTGACTGTTCTGGAACAGGGAATGCATGGAGTAGTATTATTATTTTATTTGTTGTTTTTATTTGTAGATTTCCTACCAACTTATTTCGCAATGCAGAATGGGTATCTACTGTCGCGAAACTTGACCAGGAAAAATCAGACAAATAAAATAATAAGTAAAAAAAATCAACGGGTTGCATGCCGGGAGTGGCCGCAGAAGTGAAAACTTGAATTATCGTTATGCTTTTTTTTTACCCATCATAAATAAAGTGCACAACGCCGCTAAAGAAGTTTTCATTTCAAAAAATAATTTGATTTTATACAAAAATATTTTTTTATTATTTCTAAATTGCGCGCATAAGAAGACACATCCATTTTTTTTGCGGGTTGATAACAATGAGCCAACCAGCAGACAATTATAGCCAATGCCTTAATAAAATAACTATTATACTAATTTAGTTCTACTACTTTTTTACTACGGTCAAAAATATACTTTTTTACTACGGTCAAAAATATTTGCCTTCATAGAAAACGAACATTCGTCTAAAAAAATATATTATTATTCTGCAACTCTACCGTCTTTCAATACTTACTGTATTCTGAGTATTTCTGAGCATTGAAATGTCATACCAAGAATTACGTCTAGTTTCAAAATAGAGTAAGCACGAAATTGTCAACAAAATGTTTTTAACCTTATTGCTTAAGATGTAAGTTTTATATTACAATAAATATTTTTGTACTTATTATAAAAATGACTGTTTATTTTCAAGCGACATTTTGAATTTATTGCTTTTACTTTCTCCAATGATAGAAGGACTTAAATAAAAATATTTTGCAATCGTAATCAAACTTTATGCTTGAGTGTTAAGGTTTATAATGAATTGAAGTTGTTAATATTATAAAACTTTTTTCTTTATTTTGTAGTAACAAATGTAAATGTTTATGTGTGTGTAAACGTGGCCACTTCTGTGACTTATTTTTGTTCCTGATCCTGTATCTAGTGTATTATTGATCGAAGTCATCGCCAAAGTAAAAATATGCAAATATTAAACATAAGTTACTTTGTTGCAGTACTGTAAATATTATATGGTGAAGTTCTGTCCGCACGATTTGTTCGTTAACACTAGAGCAGATTTGGGTGCCTGTCCGAAGGTGCATGATGATGAAGTTAAAGAGCTCTTTGAGAAAGCAGAGTCATCGTACAAGAAGGCACAATATGTGGAAGAATTCTTACGGTTCTGTCGTCACATGATTAATGATGTTGAACGTGAGTACAAACAGAGTTATAGTATCTTCCATAAAACGTGATGTCGGCTTCTCTTAACATCTATAGGCTAATGCTAATGGTATTGTTCGTTTTCAGGAAAAATACAAAAAGGTAAACAAAGATTGGAATTGATGAACTCGAAACCTGATGGACCACCCATGACTCAGGCTCAGACTGAGAAGAACCAGGAGCAGGTAAATTATTCTTTCTTAAAATTTATTATCATTATTTTTTAGATTTTGTCACCTTTACATTATTGCCATTGTTTTTTTTTACCAGGTACAATTGTTATCAGAAAAAATAACATCTTTAGTTCAAGAGGCGGAGGAAGCTGGGACTCGCGGAGATGTGGAGCAAGCACAAGGTCTTATGAAACTCTGTGATAGGCTGAAGGAAGAGAAAGAACAACTACTGAAACAACAAGAGAACAGGTAATCCGTCACTAGATAATATGCAAAAATGTTCAATGAAACATATTGGTGCAACAAGAATAAACACATTGGGTGTATCTCATCTGTTACCTAGCAATGCAAGAAGTGATAACCTTGTCTATTGTCTAAATGGTATCCAGATTATCTTAATACTTTTTTATTGGACTATAAAATGAATTTGAAAAATCTAGAATTATTTGAAAAAAAAATAGGGCAATGACCGACAGTGTGCAAACTTTATCCTTATTATTGTTTTGTTTGTGGAACTTAATTGTATCAATATTGGCATTACTCCTAGCCACTGGTCCATGACTGCTGAGCTGGCGGCCGCCCAAGAGAAGCAGATGGAAGTGTGTCCTGTTTGTGGCGCGTTTTTGATCGTTGGTGACGCACAGCAGCGTATCGACGACCATCTGTCTGGAAAACAACATGTCGGGTGAGTTAAATAATACTTAATATTTTAAATTATTCAGGTAACTGATTTTATACTAAGATAGTTACTGGTTGAAATATTTCTTAAGCTAACCATAGAAATAAAAAGTTTTGTTAATAAATCTTTATTCATTAAATACCTTTACATACTCATTACAGCTACTTCAAACTACGGCAAGCCTATGAAGAGATGAACGAAGCTCGCGAAAAGGAGCAGCAAGAGAAAGAGAGGAAACGTAGGGAAGAGAGAGAAAAAGAACGCAGCGCTCGTAGCGGTGGCCTCGGCTCTGATCGTCGCGACAGAGAGCGAATGGAGCGCGACCGAGAGCGAGACAGGGATAGGAGCGAGCGAGGCGACCGCGGCGAGAGGGGTGAACGCGGTGAACGTCCAGAGCGCGGCGACCGCGACCGAGAGCGAGAGAGCAGCGATAAGAAGGATAGGGAGAAGGACAAGGAACCTAAAGAAAAGGAGAGGGAAAGAGACAGGGATAGAGAACGTGAGAAAGAGAGGGAACCACGGGATCGTCACCAGTGAGTAGTGTTGTCGCTCATATTATGAGTTATTTATTTATAAAAAATAAGTTGTGCCTGATTGGATTTCCTATCTCTAATTCTCAGATCATGAACATAACTTTTACTCATAAATTTAAGTCTAAGTAAAGTACCAATGGCCATGTTTCATACTTACTAACTTTTATCTCCCTTTAGGGGATGAATTCTAAAATCCTCAGTGCTCACCTATGTAACATCTTATGTATAAGGAACTAGGACTCTTCTGCAGAATGTCATGCTTCTAGATTCAGCAGTTTAGGCTGTGCATTGTTTGTCAGTAGTGTCCGACCGAAGGTGCAATTCTGGCCGAAGCCGAAGCCGAAGCCGATTAATCGGCATTCACCAAAACCTTCGGCCGAAGCCGAAGCCGAAGCCGAAGGTGTCATTGACCTTGAGAAATACGATAGTTACTTTGATCTCAGAATATACTAGATACATATTGTGAGAGCTTTAGAGATTTAGCCCAATAACGAGCCGAGTGACCAACATATACCTACAAGTAGGTAATAAAATATTGTCTAAAATAAAAGTTTCAAATATACAATGTTAATTAAATATTTATTTACTTAAAGTCATTTTAACAAAAATAATCAAATATGAAGTCACATTTTTTAAATTATCAGACGAACACAAAATATTTCTATAAAATAATTGAGCAA
Source organism: Hyppa rectilinea (assembly GCA_951799385.1). Taxonomy (NCBI): domain Eukaryota; kingdom Metazoa; phylum Arthropoda; class Insecta; order Lepidoptera; family Noctuidae; genus Hyppa; species Hyppa rectilinea. Next base: position 6,625,673 of record OX637309.1, on the reverse strand, counting down.
AGTTTAACGCTTTTTCAATATCTATTTTTTACATATAATTTTTTGGAATATTTAAAAACAAAACACTTATTAGAATTTTAAGACGCGCTCTCAAACTTGTTTTGACTCGTTTAGTTTACTAACTGCGATTCGTTTGGTCCGGTGTGGCGGCGCGGCGAAACTCTGCAGCTCTGCACACTCTCCGTCTCGCTCTAGCATCGTTCAGTATATTTCAAATTTTGACAACTAGCAAACCTTCGGCTTCGGCCAAACCTTCGGCAAATTTTTGGCCGAAGCCGAAGATTTGGCCGAAGGTGCTTTTTTGGCCGAAGGTGGCCGAAGCCGAAGCCGAAGCTTCGGTCGGACACTATTTGTCAGTGAATTTAACACAAACACTGCCACTATTTTTGGTGCTATTCTAAGCTCAGTGCCTTGAACACACATATGTGTTCGTGGCAGTGTATGGGGTTAAGGTATTTCTTAAGAAGATTATCGGTTACAGCAAGGACACATAGTAACATGGTTATGGTTCCTTAAATATAAGTGTTCATTATAAACCCTTGGAGAAGTTCCGTGATGTAAAACAACAACGATTATTTCAGCGCCAGTCGCGAGAAGACCGGCCGTCACGAGGACCGCGATCGTGAGCGAGAGCGAGACCGCGACAAGGATCGGGAGCGCGACCGCAAACATCGCAAGGAGAGAAGTTAGTATCACACTGCCGTTCACAGCTGTGTGTGTGTAGCCCTAACCTTTGAGGCCTGTATGTGTCTAATGTTACACGCAGGGTGTAAAAAGAATTGATGATTTCCCACCAAAAAAAAAGGGTGTAAAAAATCCATCAAGAATCCGTACCTACGCATTCTGTTCATCAAATTAATTATATAACATGTGCAAAAATAATTCCTGGGAAACGACTTTAGTTTTTGTTGTGAAAATTTACTGTTTAAGCTAGTGCGCAATGTCATCTTTGTCCTGCACTTATCCCAATTCATTTGTGGTCGGTGCAACATGTCTTTTTCTTCCATACTTCTCTATTAGGGCCGAGTTACACCGGAATGGCAGCGGCCGGCAGCGAGCACTTTCAGTGTGAAATTATTTTAAACTTTGTCTACATACTTAAAAGACCAGTATCGCTTGAAAAGCGTGAAAAGGTCGCGAGGCCGCCCGCCGCAACACTGACCGCACCATTTCTCTGTAGTCTAGCGATGGGATACGTTTGTTTTTCTTCTTCTGCAATAAGTGCTATAATAACCAATTCCATCATGTTCACTGCGAACACACGAGTTTCCTTGCCGTATGTCGAAACTAAACTAGTCAAGAGCAGCGGCCGCTGGTGTCACCGCTGGCCGCTGCCATTCCGGTGTGACTCGGCCCTTAGTCGTCTGTAGTCACTCCCTTTGTACCCGCAATGTAACGCACGCAATAAAATGGTTGAGTAAATTATTATTGCAGGATCGCCCCACGAGCGGCCGCGGCGACGTTCACGCGACCGCCACTAGCTTATGACTGAGGTATCACAAATGCGCCTGAAACCGGTAAGTATACAACATTACGCCTTATGCCCTACCAATGCGAAGCGTCCAGGTACCGCATCTATGACACATACTACCCCCAACCCATTCACCACACTGTTTGACAACAGTTAACCAACATTTGTTACCAACCTTTACCCACACTGACACTACTCAATCCTCTCCCCAAAGATGAGACAATTACAAGTAATAAAGTGAACACTGTTGTTTTACAGCTTATGTGTAGCATACCAAAATATTACTTCGGTATATGGCAAACATATGGGGAGTAATGACACCCATTGCACTCTCGATTCGATAGTTGTCGTCACACCGACGGACTTGGCAGGTATTTGATTGGTATTTTGCATAGTTGCCGAGAGCCATCAATGGGAGAAGACTTATTTGTTGATCGCCGTACATTTGTCTCTCACATCTAATGTGTTGGTTGGGTGTTAGAGTACGAAGGCGATCTTCTAATAAGGTCCATTCAGACGAGCTGTTCGCCTCGACGTCGTTTCGAGGTATTTCATCATGTTATGTTTCGACGTCGTCATTTGTCGCCAGTCGACTGGTGCCGATCGCACTTGCCAGGTATTTGTTAGGATATTGCGTTCTTCTGATAAAGGCTTTTGAAGGGGAGGTGTTTATGTCATTAGTTTTGAAATGTTTTAATTGATATTGTGTCTGTGATACTAAAATAGGTGATTAGAATCAATTTAAAATTAAAGTTTTAAACTAGTGAATGCCGTGGCATAGCAATCACATAAATATAATGCCATGTTACGCAGACTTACAGAGCTTACACATAGGTGCTCTTTGTATCACATATGGATGCTGTTATCACATCATCTACTATGTATTTCCAGGTACCCAAATAATGAGTGGCATCAAGTTTCTTGTTATTTTTTTAAATGTAAGTTTTATAATCAGCCAGAATGAAATAAGAAACTTTATGTCACACTACGAATTAACCTAAACCCCAACATTCAAAGAGAAATGAAATGTCAATGTGACCATTATTAATTTTCTTTTAATAATAATAATAATGTGATATATTTATTTTGTTAGCGTTTGTAAAAAGAAAAAAAATCCTCATTGACAAGTCAGTTCTATTATGTCCCGCTGCTAAGTACCCGTTACTAGCTTGCTCCATGGACTTTTCAGTTGGAAAGCCATAGACGAAGACCTGCGGATCGCGCTGCTGCTACCACCACTATCAAAGAGGTACTTTTGAAATTAAGCACCCGTACGGAAGAGGCGAGCCGCGACAGCGATCCAGAACATTCTACAGTCGACCATCGGTTTCGAGGTGACATAGAATAGTCACACGTATTATTAAGAATTTCATTGTTAGCACCAAAACTATTGGTTAATAAAATGCATGTAGCCCAAAGTCCCGCGTTACGAATGGACTTGTTATATTTTACGATTAGATATTAAATATTTGTAACAGTGTAGTCACCACTGATATTCGATCTTTAGGAAGGTCACAGTTTTTTTTCTGTAAACCAGTTTCCTCTGAGGAGTCATTCAGGTATTTATCAAACTATTTTTTATCTTCTTCGTAATAATGTTAACATGATTTTTATTGTGTATGTTTGGGATTGAGCTAGCGTATGTCTTCAAGGAATAAACCATTACTTTTATCCTTGAGTTTTATTTATTCAACTGAATTTACATAACCTAAAATGGGCGAAGCCGCGGGCAATACTTAGTTAAACTATACGTATAAAAATTCCTCTTGAATCACTATCTATTGATAAAAACTACATTAAAATCCATTGCATAGTTTAAAAGATCTAAGCGTACAGAGGGACTGCGACTTTGCTTTATACCATGTAGAGATTGTATTAACAAGATAGACCAAGACATGTCTGCAAAAGGATGATGAATCGTACCCACACTTCACACTGGGCTAGATATACATCCGTTACAAGTCCATGGAATAATATTGGTATACCTACCAAAAATATGCAGAATAACTTCCACGGATCAATAGATTCTGAGTAGGTGCACCTATCTAGAAAGTTGTGCCGATGTTTAGTGAAATGAAAAGATTGCTGTCCGGCGTTGTCGTCTGAAGAAGAGCCTTAGGTAAGTAACAAGTAGTAAGTGCTACGAAGATCGAGTTTTGGGAACCAACTTTTACAAAATTTTACAAAATCTTGGCACAGTTTGTATTTATATCGCCGTGGTCGCGCCATCGAAATGCACATAATAACACAATATCAGACAGATTCCTATACTTTGTTAGAGACACTGAAGGAATATTTTTTAGTCGCCTACCTGTGACATAGCTCCTTCAAAACAATAACATGTCAAATAAAATAAATGCTAATTGCTCGCAACTCCCTTTTTTTTGGGGGTGGGAAATCATCAAATGACGCCTCCTGCTCTGCGTGGAGCAGTAGGGAGTGTCAGACTCTTACTGACTATAACCCATCCATGTTCGTTCCTTCGGGGTAGCGGTAACCCTTTCGGACAATCCCGCTTACCCGGCAGGCTTCGGCCCTTACGGGCCTATTGACATGCTGACATCTCTTTGATGAGCGCGTGGAACACGTACGCGCCGTCCGGCACGGGCCTGGTCCTGATCGGACGGTAAGCTACCCATTAATCACCGTCCGCAGGCCCGTGCCTACGGTGGCCGAGAGTCGTCTCACGGCTCACGACGCCAGCATAACTGCTTCGCAGGGTGACTGCCGCCCACTCCCTCTCGCTCTGAACCATGCCTTGCACCAGGGCCGGTACAATGGTGACATGGCGTTTCCTCCCCGCTTGATGATGCGCAGGAACCTCCCGAAACATCCATGTCCGGTGAGGACCTGCGTCAGGCGGTAGGTGAGGGCGCCATGACGCCTCTCTAGCCACTCTTCAAAGAGGGGTCTTACCGCCACTATCGTGGCCTGCCTGCGCTGGGTTGCAACTCTTTGTGGGTGACTCTTTCCAGGCCACCTCGGCTAGATTCGGTAATCTTCGTCCGCCATCGTCAACGCGGCGACGGCTGGCAACTGTAGCGCTTGCTCACTGCGTGGCTTTATAATGCAAATGCACCGTGCATTTTGCCAGTCTACACTGTTTATTCAAAAGTTAGCACATTAGCACTTTTTTTTACACACACTATTTTTTGACCAGCCATTCTGACGTCAGGATGGGTGGTCGCCTCCGTGTTCAACATAACTGGACGCAAAATTTCTAAAAGTTTGTCGTTCCAGTAATTGCTTACTAATTGCTACTTTCACGCATTAAAGTTTGAGCTTCGTACATACATTAGTTAAAAAAACATAGCTTTTATTAAAATTTGTACGAACTAGTGCCTAATAATTTCGAAAGGCAACACTTTTTTTCACTACAGCGCAGCGTCTTCAGCGTCTACAGCGACCCATAAATTGTAACGCCTGCACGATTTGAACAACACGCTATAGTAAAAAATACAGTTGCCTTTCCAAATTATTAGGCACTTCTTCGTATGAAATTTAATAAAATGCTTTATTTTTTACCTAAGGTATGTAGGTACGGAGCTCAAAGTTAAATTCGTGAAAGTAGCAATTAGTAAGCAATTATTGATCCAACAAACTTTTCGAAATTTTGCGTACTTTATGCTGAATACGAAGGAATGGCTGGTCAAAAGAAAATAAATATTTCTCTGAATATATCATAATTATGTAGCAATTATTGAAGAAATGTAGCAAATATAAGCAATTTGGTAGCAATTCTTGAAGATACTTTCAGAGCCGTTTACCAAAGGCAACCAGCCATTCTGACGCTAACGCGCTATTGAAGGAATATTGTAATACTGTGACCGTCCACTCAAGGAAGCAGGTAATCGTAAATACGCATTCGTAAGTAATCCATACTCCAGTAAAGTGATCTTTATTGTTCAATACTGGTTATAAACATACCTACCTTCCTTTTGGACTTCATTGTAGTCGGGTGAAACATACGAGACTTATACAACGACACCAGTTCAGAGAGAGTCATGATCGGCCTAGCCTTTTTCTGGACTTCTATCCTAATCGGATACAGCTGATTATAATTAGTATGCTACAAGGAGCTTCTGCCTCCACAACCCAGTAAGTAGCTACCCGATACCCTAAACATACCCACTGCTAAAGATTTACGAATAATAGTCGGGACCGGGACTAACGACTCAACGGATGGTTACACATTCACGAACCGACTGACCTTCGATGGACCCATGCAGCTGATGAGCTGAAAGCACCTACATGCTAGAAAATGGGGAGGCTTTTGTTTAGAAGTTGTAGTCAATTTATTGTTTCTGCCTACCTACCTAAAAAATGTGCAGCTGAAAGCGTTGTGAGAAGCCATCGTAATAGTTTTAAAACGGTAGTCATGCTCTAAGGTAGTCACATAAGCAGGCCGTTTTTTTTTGCGCTTGAAATAAATATATTTATTTTTACAGTAGCAATACATGATAGGTTAAGTCAAAACTCAAATGTAACATTAGTTACCTGCCAGTGTCAAAGGCATGTCAATGTCAAAACAAAAAGGGAAACAAATTCTTGAAAATACTGTAATTGCAGTTTTCAGTTCAAAGTTTTAAATTTTTCGTCATGGCTGAAGCTGAAGAAGTTGTCGACCCTGCATTGAAAGAACAGGAAGCCAGAGCGACCCTTCGGGAATTATTTCTCAGAGCAGTTGGAGAGTTAAGTGGTAACTTATTTGATGAATAATAATAGAAGCCAAAATAGTAACTATATGTAACTAGTTAGTTAAATTGATGGTCAGTGGGTAGCCTTAGGGGATTATTTACGGAATACTTTTTGCTGTTCATAAATCAATACCAATACCTGTTATTGAAAATTTTAATTTAATATGGATTTTAAAATTAAATAAATTTATTAGTGAATACATCTAACCTCAAAAAATGTTATTCCTCAACTAATAGGAATTAATTGTTCTTAGGTAAACCCTGCACTATTGTGACGTATGAGAAGACAAGTTTAAATGCTACATTTCAAGCGTGGCATCCAAATGGCTCCGAGATTATTTTCAGAGATCTAGAGACACCTGCTGGTTTTCAGATTTCCACGGCACTACTTAGGACTCCTGATGTACTAGCTGTTGAGTTTGACCTACCTGTTGCGTTACCATGATTATTTAACAAAAATAAGTTAAGTATATTGTTAAAATTTAATAAGAGAGTGATACTTTTATTTTATCTATACCACTTGTTTCATTTAGCCTCATGTAGGTATCATGTTATTGTTTTTATTTTGCTGGTAACAATAGTATGGAACTATTGAGGCCTATACCCAAATGTAGGTGAGAGTAGGAATCAATAGGACAACAAAATAAAATAAAAACATTTTATTTTATATTTATTTTCTAGAGATATAATGGTGCTACCATCATATCTATGATCTAGCTACATCTTTGATACCTTAAGTGGTCTGTATTGACCCCAGGGGTTTATGGCGACCTAAAACTCCATGTGAGTGAAAAAAAAAAGTTGGGCGTAAGATGGAAAGTGTAGATCTTATTAAACAGGTTGTGTTGTGTGGTCGCAATTCACTTTGAATTTGTAGAAATATATACCTAATTAAACCAGATATTACCCTCATGTTGTGTAGAATCAAACTGGATATCACTCACCAAGGAGATTTAAGATTTACCTTACTAAATTGATGCCAAATACTGAAAATTCACTATCAAAGCATTGGGTTCATCTTTCTCACTGAAAAGCATTTTTTTATTTGTGATATTACGTAATAAGTACATACCTACTGAATTTTATTGTGGTTTGTTTTGATTCGAATTTCATTAATAAATGTATAGAACTTAGTGTGGATTTTTATTTTTTTTTGTTGCACCCCTCACTAGGTAGGTACAGTTAGAAATCAGTCAACAATACATTTGAAGCTGATGAATTTGCTAAAATGCAAATTAGCTGCCCAAAATAGAAAGATATGACAATTGATAAAGTTTGGGGAACATTGACATTGAATGTGAACACCAATTTTGCTGCCAATTATGTTGTGGTAATCTCCTATAAATAAATTTACTCTGTGGTGGTGATTATAACATTTAAATTCGGAATGTCCTGTCACATGCACACGTGAGGACCGAAAGCGTCAGCAATAGGTATTCGCGTTGCTGAATTTTGGGCCAAACAAATAAAAAAATATATATGTAGGTTAGTAGGTTTTATTTTTCCCATCGACACACTACGAAGAAGAATTTGGGAATGATTCGTGCAATATAATTTGTACAACAGTAGGGTGGTGTACGCTTTTATTTTTTTAGATTTTAGAAATTAAAGATAGGTTGATAGTTTCTTCTTGATGCTACTTAGATTATTTAACATATTATAGGTACACCTAAATTAAAAAGTCGGTGTTGCCATAAGCATTTAGTCGAACGTCGTACAATGAAGGGTTCCGTAGTTGGGATGAATTTTGAAAACATGTTTTCGCATACATAAATATATACGTCACAGTCAATTGTTCAACTGAAAATGTAAAAAAAAAATGTGGTACCTAAAGCTATGATTTTAAGACCTTTTCCTTTACTTGCGGTACAAAACCTTGCGTCTTGCCAAATTTTATGATTCAGTCCGCGCAAAGTTACGTCCATTTAGGACGTATTTTTTAATTGCCTTGACTTGGAAGGTTGATTTCGTTAAACTTATTTCATCCACACGTTCCTAAGAAAAAAGCGCTTTGACAGACTGCCAGAGAGACGGGAAAACTAAGTGATCCTTTACGTGTTCCATTATTTACTTTTGAGGTATGGAACCTTAAAAATACCTCGGTATGAAGGTAGATAGAAAAACAAAATATACGGAAAGGATATCCAAAATAATAGGGTGTACCTACCCTCCTATTTTAGATATCCTAGTACTTCTCATACGATAAGTGTGTAGAGTCAAGTTCTTCCAACTAATCAGACAGCTGTGCTGCTGGGGAGTTTGTTGCGCCACTTCTTCTTCCCAGCTAAAGCACTAGGAAGTGGTGAAGGGTGGGCGTTTTTGGGGGACTGTCTTATGTAACTTTGACCTTCAAAAAGTGCTGATCTTCAGCCTAATTTGAATAAATGACTTTTGATTTTGATTTCATGTGCAATTACTCTAAAAATAGTTACACCAATAAAATTTAAAATTATGATAAATTCTTCAAAGTTACTTTGTTTGTGATGTGATTTGTCGCGCTAATGACTAAACTTAAGAATGTATATTTAGTTGGTTCTCAATCAAATGTGGATTTTGCTGTTTTATACTGGTGTTTGTGTTTGTTTTAACCTGACTGCGGCGAAGCTAAAAATAAGAGGATTGTGTTTTACCTGTAGGTATGTATGTCCGTCCCTATGTTCCCTCGTAATTCCTAAACGGCTGCACTGATTGGGTATCAAAATGAACTCCTGTCACCTTCCAATAATTTCCAATTTTATTGGGAATGGGTCCCGCCAGCTACTCAAAGTTGCAGATTATTAAGTTGTTTCTTGCTTCTGTGTGTATTGATTTTTTAAACGGTTTTATTTTTTTTAACTTATTTTGTAGTCGAGTTGTTTAGTTTTGTAAATACTTACCTACTTTTTTGTGGCAAGGCAAGTCAATGCCTAATGATAGGGACTTACCTAAGTATCTGTCCCTACGTATACAAACCAATATAATTATGTAGGTATAAATACAAAAAAAAAACAAAACGATCTATCTAGGTATGGGTAATCCATCAGGTATCTCTGGGGATGTTTCAGGTAATCCTGTGATGTACTACCTACGTAAAGTCTGAGCCCACAATCTAATGGAATTTTATCCAATTAATTGTTGGTGTTCGTTAAGGGGGACACACCAGGACAGCCCGCGAAATTCAAATGTATAATTCATACCTTTTTTGAAATTTGCAGGTAAAGTGCCAGGGTCTATCATGATTAAAAATAAATGATTGAAAAATAAATATGATTTGCGGCATAATTATAATCATTCGAATCATCAATACAACTCTATACGTAACAATTATTGTACCTACTCAAATGTTATGGTTACATGAAATAGTCATTCCGATGTGTAATATGAACATAAAGGGTTTTTATTTAACCCCTCAAATGTCGTAAGAACCCCATAGGTTCATAAGAAAAAATATCTCGAAACGACATAAGCGAACATCTAATGGGATGTTTGTGGTCTTATTAATATCGGTTGTATCGATGATTTAAATTTTGTAAAAAAGAAGGTATGTACTTGCTGCGGCCGCGAATCATATTTTGATCAACATCAAACCTAATTGACCTGCAGAAACGTAAGAAAATTTGAATTTTGCGGGCTACCCTGGCGCTTTCACCTTAAGCGAGATTCGGAAAATCTAGCAATAAGTGATACAGAGTGAATTTACCGAATTGGGGATAAATGGCACAGATAGATGGCGACGGGGAATAATCATAATCATTAATTGTTTTTGTTTCGACCGATACCTACACTTGCTTATCTTTGATGCAATTTGTTTACGTACCTTCCTATTGGCGGTGAATTTATTTTTAGCCTTTCATCAACATCATTATCATTGATTTAAAAAAAAAGAGTAACACAAACTTTTCAACAATACCACACCAGATGTGATTTTAACTGATGTCTGCCGGCTTCAGTATAGGAACCTACAGTCACATGTGACTTGACATAGGTCGGTCTCTCGAGAGGCATGTAGGTAAGTAGATCGTTGGTATAGAAGCCAACACATCAAGCATTATATACTTGTTATATAATCAAAGACATCAATTTAATGAAAATGAACCTTAAGGTTTTGGTATAAAGTTGAAAAACTATCGGAAAAATTTGACAGATTGGGGTAACTTGATGTGCTGGCGTCTGTACCTATTTGTACCTTTTGGTGTCGTATGGGAAACCTGAATTATTCCCGACTTTATTTTTAAGTTTAAGGGTGAAGTAGTAATCGTATAGGTATACCTGCTTTTAAAAGAAATCTAGATATATATTTATACTGAAATAGTAAATCGTGCTTGTGTATTTGAGCACCGTACTCAAATACAAGTCACTGTCGTTAGCTACCGTCGGCTGCAGTCGTCTCTCTAATTTTGGGCAAACTAGTGGTTGCGACTTTGCGAGTCCGGTTTGCGGGTTCGGTTCCCAGGACAGGCAAAGCGTTATTGGGTTTTTAAATTATTCAGATTTATCTGGCATTGTGCGTTTGATAGCCTTGCCCATTATTACGTGAGACTTAAACATAACTGGAGAAATGTGGGTGTACCGTACCTACCTACACCTCTACCTTACCCTTCGGAGGATACAGGCGTGATGTTACGTTACTACAAGAAAAACAAACGCGGCACGCCGGGTCTCCAACTTATTTACGAACCGCTGTAACTTAAGGACAAAGGTAAACCAATTTATAAAGCTTTTCTCACTGTTAAAAGGTGAACTTAAGCAGAATTCAATTTACAATGCACAACTCGCCGAGTTTGCGAATGATTTACAAAGCAGCGTCGAAAAGCCGCTGCATACGCTCTACGTAGGTAGGTACAAGGTACTGTGTGAAAGCCCGGTACAGACCTGTTGCTGAATCGATTCGCTGAGGTCGCTTTGTGGCGCACACTCAAGCGAAGGCTTTTTATGTGCCCCGGCCTTTATTTTGACGCTCCTGTACTCAATATTGGCGATTAGAGATTATTTTGCGTAAAAACATATTTAAATGGGAATCCTTTTTCCTTACCAATATCTTCGATGTTTTGCGACGCATAAAGAAGAAAACGGTTTTTTTCATTTTTTCTTAGAGAGATTCAACTAAGTTTTATGGCATGTTTAATTTTGATAATAAAAAAGTCCGAACCCTTTTATGGTCATTTCGTTGTCCGTCCCTGTGTTTGTGCTGCATAATTATTATGTCATGTGTGCACCTCTGTGATGGGCGCTCCCAAAGTGCTAATTTTAATGAGTCATGGGTTGTGTAGGTAGGTCTTGTGGACAGTTACACAATTTCTTACTTTTCCGCTTATAGGAAGCATCCTATAAGCGGCTAGCAAGGCGTTTTGGCGTAGTACCTTCCTATCTAGGTACTTATTAAAATACCTATAATCACATGATGATTAGTCATGCTAACTTACTTACTCGAATAGCGAACCATTTTCCATAAGTGGATATTCTTTATAAAAAAGCACGGTTACTGCATAAAATTTATAGTCGATCGGTGTTTGTGAGAAAATTCAATGTGGGTGGTAGGTAATTCTATTAAAAAGACTTGAAGCGGGCAAAATCGATAGGTAGGAATAGCTCGGATTATGGTAATGCATGCAGCCCAGTCAAGCTTAGCCGATCACGTTTGCCTTCTCCTTTATGCTTCATAGAGTTTCGTCCAAGTATCTATCCTGGTTAAATTTATGGTACTATCTTTTTTGCCTTTTTACTTTTTTTTCAGATAACGACAACCTGTGTCGACAACATTATCTGAAAGTCAGTAACAACCCTTACCTACGTACTGTAATTTAAATGAAGTATAACAACCCAAAAAAATATTTTCTATTGCTAGATATATAGAGGTTAAATTGTAATTGGATGCATTCCTCCCAGGTAGTGATATAAGACTCATTTGCAACAATAAGGCAATTAAATACCTACAGACTGCGTTTTTTCAAATCCCATGAATTTTCGGCTAATCTATATGAAAGTTATTAAATATTAGTCTAGTCTAAGCCTAGACGCAATTTCCCAGAAAGCATCACTAAGTAAGTATCGCTTTTCTCTAAACACTCAAATAGAATGGCTTTTTTGCTATTCCATTGGGTACTACTATAAAAAACCTTAAATATCTAATCTTATTAAATGTTTTTATAAATCGTCTGCGTACCTGAACTTTGACACCAGTTATCTCGAAATTTGACTAAGGGAATCTCTTAAAAATCACGTGGGAGATTTTTTATTTAATTAGCAGCAGTATAAAAATATAAAAAAAAAATTGTGACGAATTCCGTGAATTGACATTCAAAAAAAAATCCCATGCAATTTTGCTTAGGCGCATTATAGGGTGCATTATTATTGCAAATATCACTTCTTGAAAGGAATACGCCAAATTACTGTATACATTTAGGTACAAACACTTTGATAATGTAGTGATTAGTGGAATGTCGAGATTTAAGACTATGTTGTCTACGATCGAATCATTATGTTCATTATAACTCTCTCGTGTTTGTATCAGATTACAAATTGCTCAGGGGTTGCGACTATCTAGGCACATGCCTAATGAGCTTATATAGAGTTACCTATTATAAGTATAATTTCTATACTCTTTGAGTGACGTGACTGTTGTTGGCCCTGCTCCATAATACAATCGAGTCTAGACAAAATCAAATTGGTTGCTAATTTAGTTGAATACTTAATTTATTTAATTTTATTCACAAACACGATTTATTATTTGTTAATTTTTTTAAGGAAAATCGTTGGCTTTTATGTTTGTTAGTATGTGAGCATCACGTAGATGCCTATCCCATAATTAATCTACTTGTCATTGCTTTATTTGTATTCTTTGTCCACGACAATGTCGTCACGTTAGAATTTATAAGAACGCCCATTGGCTGGGCATAAGGTACCTACCTTTTAATTAATTTATAAAAACGCAATTTCGATCTCTCTCCAGCCTGTTGTTTCGTGATTATAATAAAATTAAGACGTAATTAATTTGAGATGTTCTTTTGTTTTAACGAATTTCTGAGATTTATTTTTTTAAATAGAAAGTGGGGATGGTGGAATGAGTTTCAATTTTGCTAATTAAACTCCAGATCGAGATAAATTCAGACAAAGACCGCTTGGATTAAATGCTAACCTTAACCCTAACCTTCATTAGTACATAGTAGTGTTGCCCAAATGCAAGACCAAGACGAGACTTAGGCCAGTCTTGGTCTTGGTCTTGCGTCAATACACCTGGTCTTGGTCTTGGTCTTGGTATTGCGCTCTCAGTCTTGGTCTTGGTCTTGGTCTTGCAGCAAGAGTCTCGCAAGTCTTGCAAGTCTTGCAAATACCTATTAGCCTATTGACTATTTATTGAACACGTTAGTTTAGATTTTAGAATAAGATTCACGCTATAAGACGTATGTAGTTACAGAATTATAATCATCAAAATCATCAATACAACCCTCCAAGATCAAAGGTCGAGGAATGAGTTTGACTTTGAAATAGTTATTTGTTATGCAAGGTTGGAAAGTAGATTTTTGGCGCGAGTACTTCTATTGAAACCTGAGTAAGCGAAGGATTCTAGGGTTGAACCATGAGCGAAGCGAGTGGTTCAAATATAGAATCCTGAGCGTAACGAAGGTTTCAAAGGTACGAGACGCAGAAAAGCTTTGCTGCCGAGCGCAACACACAATTTTTCACCTCACTACAGCGAGGAAACTGCTAGGTGCAAGAAAACAGGTGTTAATTGTAATGACTGCTCCCGCTCTGGGTGGAGCGGAAGGGAGTGTCAGACTCTTACTGACTAAAACCCATCCATGTTCCTTCCGTAGCCCTTTATGTTCCGGGGTAGCGGTAACCCTTTCGGACAATCCCGCTTACCCGGCAGGCTTGGCCCTGAGGGGCCCCTTCATATGCTGACATCTCTTTGAGGCGCGCGTGGAACATATACGCGCCGTACGGCACGGGTCTGGTGCTGATCGGACGGTGAGTCACCCATTACTCACCGTCCGCAGGCCCGCGCCTACGGTGGCCGGGAGTCGTCACGTGGCTCCCGACGCCCGGGGCGTCTCCTGCGGCGGCTGGGACGGGAGGACCTTTCTCTCTCCCATCCCGCCACCTCCTTCGCAGGTGTTATATGTTGAGTTTTATTTTGTTCGAGCGTCTCAGATACATTGACTCATGTGAAGAAAATAACAGATACTTGGCAATGTATCTTATGAGTTACATAGAATATCTCTAAAATTAAATACCCTGTTTACATAAACATAACATCTGCGTAATCTATATATGGCCTTGTTACGTAGCAGGATCGATTATGGCTCATTCTTATACGACCACAGTGCAAAATCCCATTTATACAAGCTTGACAAAATTCAAAATCAGGTACTTAGAATTATTGGTGGCTATATCAGGAGTACTCCCATACATGTTATGGAGGCTGAGTTAGCTATACCTCCTTTATTTAATAAAAGGTTATATCTCGCTTTTAAATATTCTGTTAAATGTATGTCTTGGACTAATAATGATACAATAAATTTAATAAAACACTTAACTACTTTAGAAAATTGTCAGTACTGGCGGAATAAAAGAAAGCCGTTACTGTGTACCGTTTATCAGGATTGTAAACTATATGACATCGATTCATCCTACCCACTTAACATGTTTTCATTAGATATTTGGACAGCATATATAGATGAAAAAGAAATAATACAATGTAATCTTGATTGTGTTAAAGACAGTAAGAGAAATTATGAAAATTCAGTGATCCATTCAGAAGTTATCAAGGAATTAAATGAAAAGTATAACGGATGGTACAAAATTTTCACTGATGGGTCCAAAACTGAGAAAGGTCAGGGAGCCGCTTATTACGATGCAAGTCAGAAGACCTCATCTATGTTTAAAGTGTCTAATTGTAATGCATCGATTATGACGCTGGAGCTCATTGCAGTTTTAGAAGCAATTAACAGTATATGTCATTTGTTTTGTAATAAAGTGGTGATTTTCACTGATAGCAAAATCGCTTTACAGCACATAGCTCGTTGCGCATCTGGCCCCAGAGGTGCATCGCTAGCTTATGCAATATTAAAGCAAATGTATATTTTAAAAAACTGCGGCAGGGATCTAAGACTGCAATGGGTTCCTTCTCATATCGGACTAAGCGATAACGAGAAGGCTGACAAGTGGGCAAAATTAGCAACTACTGACGGTCTTGACTACAGTGTAAAATTATTTTATACTGAATACATAGCGCAAGTTAAAAATAAATGTTATGATATATTTAAAGAGTACTTTGATGAAAGAAGTAAAGAGAAGGGAATTTGGTTTAAAACAATTCAGTGTCAGCCTCCTCGAATACCATGGTTTGTTAATTATAAAGTTCGTAGGAATGTGATAGTAATAGCAAATAGGTTACGATCAGGACATTATCCCACTAAGAAATTTGGATATCTAATGCGAAAAGTTAATTCACCTAATTGTGAGGTATGTGGGATATTGGATGATGTACAACACCTACTTTTATACTTTGTAAAATATGAGAGAGACAGGGAATTACTGATGCGTGAATTTAAATTAAATATAATGGATGTTGGTACATTTACATCAGTTCTAGCAAATCCCACGTCACCTGCTGCCGCCACTTTATTTAAGATGTTCACGCGTCAGTGAGGTCTTGTTACCGATACCATTTCCTTTACCTTGTAATGAAACTTTGTTATTTGTGATGTTGTATAATTAGATGTGACTTAACGGGGCTGACATGTTCTCACAAGAACAAAAGTCCCTTAAACAAAAGATTTAAAAAAAAAAAATACCCTGTATTTTGTTCTATATCCTACTTGTCCTCTAAGGAGAATGAAAGAAAAAAAAATATTTAATACAAATAACTAACTAATTTAATTTAATACATATTTATTTTTGCCAAGCAAAGGATTAAATAACATATTATATTAGTATTTATTTTATTTAACAAAATAAACTTAAATTACTACACAATTGGGTATTTGACAGGGATGTATTTGGCATATTCAAATGTGACGTCACAGATTTTTTAATCAAATGGAATACTTATTAACATTAATTCCAATTTTACAATTATATCCTCGCAAAATATTTAATTTCTGTACTGTGATGGAAGTTTTTAAGGTGAGCGGTATTATTTAATATTTTATTTTAGACCGTGTCATGCATTTTCGGTGGACTGGCAGTATAGAAAATTATTAAATAGAAAGGTTCGAATTTTAAAAACTCTTTCCACGCTAGAGAGCAAAAAGCGATTTTCGGCTCAGATTTCGAATGACAAACAGACTCTTTCCGAGCCTGTGAGGTGAAATAGTTATTTGTTATGCAAGGCTGGAAAGTTGATTTTTGGCGCGAGTACTTCTATTGAAACCTGAGTAAGCGAAGGATTCTAGGGTTGAACCATGAGCGAAGCGAGTGGTTCAAATATAGAATCCTGAGCGTAACGAAGGTTTCAAAGGTACGAGACGCAGAAAAGCTTTGCTGCCGAGCGCAACACACAATTTTTCACCTCACTACAGCGAGGAAACTGCTAGGTGCAAGAAAACAGGTATTATTTATGTTGAGTTTTATTTTGTTCGAGCGTCTCAGATACATTGACTCATGTGAAGAAAATAACAGATACTTGGCAATGTATCTTATGAGTTACATAGAATATCTCCAAAATTAAATATTTTGTTCTATATCCTACTTGTCCTCTAAGGAGAATGAAAGAAAAAAACTAATTTAATACAAATAACTAACTAATTTTATTTATGAAATATTAAATTTATTTTTGCCAAGCAAAGAATTAGATAACATATTATATTAGTATTTATTTTATTTAAAAAAATTAACTTAAATTACTACACAATTGGGTATTTGACAGGGTAGTATTTTTATGGCATATTTAAATGGGACGTCACAGATTTTTTTAATCAAATGAAATACTTATTAACATTAATTCCAATTTTACAATTATATCCTCGTAAAATATTTAATTTCTGTACTGTGATGGATTTTTTTAAGGTGAGCGGTATTATTTAATATTTTATTTTAGACGGTGTCTTGCATTTTCAGTGGACTGTCAGTATAGAAAATTATTAAATAGAAAGGTTCGAATTTTAAAAACTCTTTCCACGCTAGAGAGCAAAAAGCGATTTTGGGCTCAGATTTCGAATGACAAACAGACTCTTTCCGAGCCTGTGAGGTGAAAAAGTCATTTTTTTTTTAATAATTCCTCGACGTTTATGAACTTGGAAAGATATTTTAATCAACAAACAAAATAAGAAAATTTGAATTTCGCGGGCTATCCTGGAGCATTCACCAATGTACAATGTTAATCAACCAATAATAGAAGACTACAGGCAAAGCCTACCTATGCGGCCAAAATAAGGAAGTGCGTGTGTGTTGAGATTAGCAGATTTCATTACAGTGTGCGTAGGTACATTTTAGCAATTTGTCGTACTCGTGACTGGCGCGCTTTGCTACGTAAGTACTGTCGTAAGTATGTGTAAGTAAGAAACTATGTAGGTACCTACTACAACAAAATTGTATTCCTTAGAAAAATAATCATCGTTCATACCTCACGACGATTATTTTTATTTATTTAGTAAATCATCGCTGAAGACAATAGTCTTATATAGAGATAATAGAACGTCTATCAAAATCGGGATTGAAACCAAATACCTACTTAATAACGCCCAAATATCAGTTTGTCTTAACTGCAAGACGCAAGAGTCTTGCAGGCTTAAGTCTTGTCTTGCTCAAGTCTTGCAGGGTTCAGTCTTGGTCTTGGTCTTGCTACAATAAGACGGTCTTGGTCTTGGTCTTGGTCTTGCGAAAATGCAAGAACAAGACCAAGACTGCAAGACCAAGACCGATTTTGGGCAACACTAGTACATAGGTACCTTACAATCATATTACTAGAGTGTTAAATTAAATTGATTCACGGAAAATGAAAATGGACCTGTTTCTATAGCAAACTTAGGTCTCTATTACTAGCTTGTAATAAGACGTTGGCGCGTTTCGCACTGTGTACCTACCTCCTAACCACAGATGAAATCAGCGCTAGATCTACCCAGCGTCCAGCCACATATTCTCTAAGGTCACCAATCCACCTTACGTAAGACGTAAGTAATAGAGCCTTATTACCGCTGGACCTTTCAACTGGCATTCAAGCAACGACATAGCCCGACTGCCCGATAAACAAGACGAAACGGCACGCAGGAGCACTAACTAGTCGGAATGTATTCATTCTGAGAGGACAAGAGTAATTACTTGCAAAACTTCTTAACTAGATTAACAACTTTGAGGACCCGTATTCGGGACGTTTCGGGGATGCCTCAGACCAGTTTTTGGAGGATAAGGTTGTATTTACATGTTAGTAGAACTTATAGCGGGGCGGGTAGCGTGCACGGCTGTTAGCTTGTAGGATTGGTTGCCTTGCGCTTGCGTTGCGCAGACCGATTAACAAGGATTTCACTCTATTACGCCGACCGTGGCAGGACAGCCGATGCAGAGTGGTGGGTGAAGTCTACCTTTGCTTGTCCCTTTTAGCACCAGGGATAACGAGTTAGCTAAGCTGTGTCCGAGGAAAATAGCCACCCATAGGATCATTTCATTTTCATACCTTGATGCTAATCTATATACATATAATAAAACAGTAAAAAAACTGTGTCTGTACATTGAATATATTAAAAAAATAATGATTGAGGGGGGTTTAGAAACAGTAATAGAGCACGAATCCAAAAAAAAAATTTTGTCTGTTTGTCTGTATGTCTGTTTGTCTGTTTGTTTGTACACGCTAATCTTCGGAACTACTGGACGGATTGGAATGTTTTTTTTTTGTTGTATAGGTATTAAGTCTGGGCAACATATAGGCTATAATTTATCTTGGAAACTTGAACACCTGATGCAGAACCGCAACAGACCAGCTAAACTATAAGAGATACAAAAATGATACTTAAGCAAAAATTGTTCCACGTGATTAGCATTTTCTGCTGAGAGAATAAATTTGAAGATCTGGAACACCTGATGTGGAACTCCAAGAGCCCAGCTACACTGTAACACATATAGGAATGACGTCTTAGCAAAAGTTGTTCAGCCTGATGAGCAGTCTCTGTTGACTTATAAAAATAGAAGATCTGGAACACCTGTTGTGGAACTCCAAGAGCCTAGCTACACTATAACACATATAGGAATGACGTCTTTGACGTCTTTGTTGTTCAATTTGATGGGCATTTCCTGTTGACTTATAAAAATCGAAGATCAGAAACATCTGATGTGGAAATCAAAGCTATCACTAATTTTACTGTGTAATTATAAAATAACATAAACTGGGAGTACCTGCACGCGGTGAAGGCGGTAACAGTTTAGGACTGATTTTTGATGACGATGGTATATCATTGAAAATTTGACTCTACTGACCAAAACTCCTATTTATTTTTTTATTTTATCGTATGAATATGCGTTCGGGCTTATGTTGTTTGAGTGTTTAATTTCCTTTTCCATTTATCTTCGTGACACGGTAGCCTACCCGGTAACGCAGGGGAGCAGTCATTTTAATTTAGATTTTTATTGATCAGGTATTTTCACAATAAAACTATGACCATGCCTAGAAAGAGGTCAAATCTTTCCCAATGTTCCAAGAGAGCTAAAAGATTGAGGATCATAAGATCCCAAGAATCTACCGAAGAGCGTCAGGAGAGACTTGATGCTGTTCGTGAACATTGGGCTGCAACTCGCTCCGCGGAAACCTCTTCGGGTCGCGAAGCACGTCTGCGTTCTCAGCGTATTCATTAGGTCTCTAGGCACCAGTGAAGAATAAGAACGTCATGTATTGCCTCGCGAGTCAGAGACGTTCACGGAAAGAGAATTCCGCTTGAGTTCCAAGCGTATCTACGCATCGACTTCTAGGTCTCTATAGACAAGTGGGGCACGTGATGTGCGACTGACCGCTGATCGTGAACGTCATGACTGTATTGTCTCGCGAGTCGGAGACGTTCACGGATAGAGAATTGTGCTTGAGTTCTAACCGTATCAACGCATTGTCTTCTAGGTCTCTAGAGACAAGTGGGGAATATAATAATGCGGTTACCAAAATGAAATCGATGACAAATGGACTGTATGTTTTGGTGGTTGTTGGAATGAAATAAAACTAAAGCTCAGTGTGATTAAAGATTTAAATGGAAAAAATGATAAAAAATAACATAAATGGCGACCCCGTTGTCGCTGGCATAAGCAACAGGATCCGCGTACGAAGTCGCGGGCAGAAGCTAGTGTTATAATATAGGTGGTTTGTTTTACGCAGATTCGCGGCTACGCAAGCTCGCACATCTCCGGTGGAAACGCAAGCTTTTAAACCCTGTGTCAAAACATTAAATACAACATAAAGTTTCGGTTATTTTTCACCCACACGCAACTATTGACTCTGGTTTGTCCGTAGCCTTTTTTTTGGAGCGTAGAAAACGCCTAACGCTTACCATGCCGTCCGGGGAGACAACGTCAGTATGTGGGGTTTACGCCTACTAAAAACTCTGTCTCACCTTCCTTCGCTTTGATGGGAGCGCCGCAAGAACTGCTACGCATGACATTTGCGACTCAACCCGCGTCTCCCACTTCTAGGCTCTCTCTTCTTTGCCCGCCTTCGGGCTCTCTTGTTCTTCAGCGATGCACTGGGGCATTACTAAAACTCTATAGGGACCGTGTGGCGCGAGGGATAGGGTCCCCGGTCTTTCGTCCGCTCTGTCCGTCTCTGGCCCCGCTTATGGCAGCATCAAGTCGGCATTTCGCCGCCTGCCCTATGTCCGTAGTCTAAGCTAACCTAACCACGTAACGTGATATGGCTCTAAGCGCCCCGCAGCTGGCCAGCTACCAGTTACACTCAGATGTTATGTAAATTTTGTGATCCCAAATTACGGACCGCATAGTTTTCAAGGATTCCTTATTCCATTTGTCTGTTGGGCTCTGATGGGTGGAGTGGTACCTATTTTAACTGATAAAGTTTTAAATATGTTTGTGATAAGTAAAACTTTTACTCGTGTTAATTTGTTTTCTTCGTGAATGTCGGGGATAAACAATGTCACTAGCAGATTGTATTACCTACTTAGGTATCTCTAGTTAGCCTGAAACAGACTGGTACTTTACTAGTACTTTTGTTATTACAATCATGTTAAATACTCATTCTTTTCTAAATATTTGTAGAAACCATTTTCGGGTCCGTTGTCTTAAGCACTTTATGAAATTAAATTCCCAAAAGGAAATGATCCAACAAAGCTTAAAGTGACCACAAAATATAGGGTAATTCCGACTTACTTAACATAACATCACGCCTTGTATCCCCAAAGGGTTAGGCAGAGGTATAACCATAGTAGGTAGGTACAACCACATTCGCCAGTTATGTTTAAGTTCCATGTAATAGGGTACATACATCAAGGCTCCATGCTGTTACTGTAAACTAATGGAAAAACTGAAAAACATTGACCAACCTGAGAATCGAAGCCAGGCCCCATGCTCAGCAGTAGCAGTAGAACAACGAAGCAGTCTAAATATTATATTATAACTAGCTTCTGCCCGCGGCTTCGCCCGCGTGTATGACGGAAATTGCATGTTATTATACAAATAAACCTTCCTCTTGAATCACTCTATCTATTAAAAAAACTGCATCAAATCCGTTGTGTAGTTTTAAAGATCTATGCATACATACAGACATGGACATACATACATAGGACAGCGGAAGCGACTTTGCTTTATACTATGTAGTGATTCCGACCAAGTATACAAAATAAAGGTAATTCCGACTAACTATTATGAAAGAGTATCAGTAATCCGTTAAAAGCCGGCCATGTTGGGAATCTGTACCTACCTATCAGGAAACTATACCTACTATATATATATATATTACCGTAGCAATATAACATTTCACATTGAAGTTCGATCGCAAATGTGGTGTTGAATTTGCGAGAGTGTACGTGCCACAGCCCACACGTTTCGGGGTTAACGACAAATTCTCGGCTTAATAGAGCTCTATGATCGTGATAGGCCACTCGCAACCATCAAATACGATTCTAAACGATACTGACTAACATTATGATGAGAATATGAAGCAAATGTTGGTGTCAGTAGTTTCATCTCTCATGTTGTATAAATACACTTTTGACCTGTGTCGTGTAACGCTTTGGGCTAAGCTTCGGGGAATAGCGCAGCGTGGATAAAAATACTGAAAAGCTCGTTGTAAATACTGAAAAATGTTTTCAGTTAGACAATAGAGGATATGCAGCGTTTAATGTGGAAACTAACAACAAACGAACCTACGTAACTACTTTCACAGTAAATATTATTTTTATAATTACTATGGAGATAGTTATTTAGGTTGGTTTGTTTGTAAATATATATCTTTATGTATAGGTGTATAATATAATTTATATTGACGACACGGTTGGCGCAGTGGTTGAGTGATTGATTGCTGCGCAGCATGTCGCGGGTTCGATTCCCGCACGGATCAAATATTTGTACGACCTACAAGTATTTGTTCCGGGTATTTACAAAAAAAAATATGTATATAAGTAGTTTATCAGCCATAACACAAGCATTAAGTTGCTTAGCTTCGGACTATTATGGCGTTGTGTGAAATGTCCAAGGATATTTATAGAAGTTAAATGAAGTAAGTATAAAAAACTAACAAAGCCTTCCAACATTGACGAGAAAATCCAGGTTATCGCAACACTCATCTTAATAATAGGACGTCCATTGCTCGCAAATTATAATATTATTCATAGTCTTGCAGCGCACTCGTTAAACGCCATGACGACGAATAAAGATTCAGAATAAGAGATAAACAGCCACCCATGGACGTTTCATTCTTGAGTCTTGGTCCGAAGTAATTACGTAAGTAAGCCCATACCTACTTAGGTTCTTGGAAACTTAAATTATTCTACTTGGATATTACTACTAACGTACTATATCTTAGGGGCGGCTACAGGAATGGCCTAGAAATTTGAACGGTAAATAAAAATGTATACTAGTGTTTTATATATACGATTTTGGATATGGAATAAATGAATGAATGTGGAATGCAATAAATGATTGAGTATTGCATATAGTAAAACTTGTTTCGTTTTATGTGATGTCGTATCGTATTATTTTGAATACAAAAGTTTATTTTTCTGTTTGCGATATTTCCAAAGACCATAGAGTTATTTTTTAATACGTAAGTGTGTCCAAGAGTTTTTTTGCCGAGATACCGATCGTTAAGCAGATAACATTGATGACATCAAAATGTGGATAAAAGTGGTCTGAGGAGTAAATGTCTGCCGTTACTGATTCGATCACTACGTCGTGTTTATATAGGACCCTAAGTACCTCAGTTGTAGGGGAATTGAGCTTAGAATGAGCCTCTGTAATCGGTTCTGTTCCTGAGTGTTGCTAACAAGAACGGCAACATAGATAATTACCTACTATTGTCTTTATTAGTTGGTTATTCCGTAGACCTAAGTGCCCTAACATGTAACCATTAGGTGCTAGAACTCTGGCACTCGCTCGAGGCAATAATGACGACAAAGTTTCAGTAGAATTGTAGAAATATCTGTCAGAATGTTGTTATGGTGTTGTAGAAACGGCGATTCCAGTGTAAAGAGTGTTCCGACGTTAATAAATTAAGAAACAAGTTACTGGGGTGCATTTAGTTAAAGCTCGCGATTAAATGCTTAGCACAAGTTACGTTCTTTATCTTGTTGGCCGCTCCTAGACTGATTTGCTCTTTCGACTTCTTACAGAGAAGTGCTATTTTATTTAGTTCTAAAGAAGATTTTTCTTAAAATGGCTGATGAGCACTTTATGTTCGTTTAGTTACTTTGATCCTTTAAAAAGAGCGATGGAGTTTGAATTTATCTAAGCCTTTACGTTTAGTTAGAGGTATTTGGAATTGAGAGTAAAATAATACTTATCTCAGTGGTTTTCGCTCAAGACTAAAAATATATTATTCTTAAAATAAAAATAAAAAATAGTGAAGCCAAAAATGTGCATTAAATAATTCGGAGAAAAAGTAATTGGCACGAGGTGGGTACGAGTCTGATGCCGAAAATATTTGTAAGAATTTTGGTTTTTATTTTTGTTTTCAAGGATGTCTGTTCCAGGTGAGGCACACAGATAGTTTATAACCTGGATTTCGTTTATCTATATTTAAACCCGGCAGTACCTACGTTTTCGTTCTATATCTATTCAACATCCACACGGGTGAAGCAGCGGCCAAAAGCTAGTTAAACATAATATTATTAGTATTTTCGTTGATCAGTTTTCTCATAAAGACCAAATAAAAAAAAATCTTAGATAGTTTCGAATTACAAAAATAAATGTCACTAAGTATAACAGCGTTTTGTCCCCAGTCTCCAAGTTAATTTCGTTTCATCATCAACAAAGTAATATAATATTTTAACCGTAAAATGGTGACATTTTCTACAGCAAAGCTGCGAGGATTTTACGGCTTTATTTTAGTGCAGCCGTAGGACAGACGATAAATTTTTCCGTCAGCATCGCCCGCGAGCTTGAGACTGAGGTGACTCCAACTTAATGGCGCCTATATAATAATAAAACATACATTGGCTTGAAGACTTTAATTTTCTATGTAATTTTTCGTGCGATGTGATCTCGGATGGAGAAAAGCGCCATCAGCTCTCCTGGGTATTACTAAACGCGACGATGGGGAAATCAGAAGGATCTGCGCGTATAAAGCAATTTCTGAACTCACTTGTCTACTTGACGAGAGTAGGTACCAGTGTTTGTGATAATGTACTGTAGAGGTTTGATGCGACCTTATGTCGTAACTGGCTGGTACGAAAATAACTCTGGCTACATTCGAGCTTTGAAATTAATTAGAATAAGTTTTAATATGATTGTTTAGAAATTTGCTTGGAAAAAGATGACTTTTATATTATTAATACAAAATAATCATATTATTATAGATTCAAAAGAGAGTTTTTTTACTCCTCTAGTGCTCAAGAGTGAGGCCCCTATACACCTCACAGTATCATAAAGACGTTTCGAACTGGTACATCGAAAGCAAAATTACTGTAGGCATTATAATAAGGCTATTCATGTAACAAAATCTATAGAAACTAAAAGTAAGCCTATCTCCAGCCTGTTTTTAGGTCAGCGCGTGTAGTTTGCAGTGGACGGTTATGCAATTCCGTTTATTGTAGTCATTCCAGCGAGCGGGCTCTGTTGCCATTGAGCGAGTCATTTCTCGGCGCTCTCATTACGTGGAATGGTCAGCCGTGTTCTCCTCTACGTACCTACATACCCTACGTACTTCTGTATACCTGGTACCTGTTACATTGAATGCTAAAGGCAAGGCTGCCGACTGCTTAACTTATTCCTCCTACGTGACCAGACTGAAGCTTCTTAGTAACAACTTGTTGTATATATTCTGTAAAATGTTTTTAGTAAAAGTGGTGGTGTGGAGAGCTTTTAGCTTAGTTTCGCTTGCTTAGCCTGCTTTGTGGGATATTACGTTTTTGGCAGAGGAATATAAGTAGCGCGGTTCACTTGTTTACATTGCATTGCATTTTAGGAAGGGTACTTCTATATTTTATAGTTGTGCAGAGTCCTCGTAGGGTAGGAAGTACCAACTTTGTTTATACAAGACTCCGGTACTACATTACCAAGTTAATGTTCATAGGTTCCTAATAGTTTATTTGTTTATTATGACAACATTAATTGTTTTTTCAAAATGAGTAGGTACATACGTCGGTTCACAGTTTTGCTCTAGACACGAAAAAGCAGATTTTTCTTTCAATATTGCATGATCAATTTAATTTATAATATCCTTGTAGGTACAGTCAACAGCAAAAGTAGATGATCAAAATCAGAAATTCAATACTAATAAACGGCGTTCGCGTCAGAACTGTGTGTCGTCGGAGTGATTCAAAAGTTTGTGATTGTAAATTTATACCAAACATTAACTAGGTACTAGTACAGCTGCCATATATTCGTAAAATCCGTGCATTAGTATTGAATATCTGATTTGGATCATCTACTTTTGCTGTTGTCTGTACAATGATCTTGACTGCCACGCAGCAGACACAATAATAAATTGAAAATGTATTTATTGTTCGTGGTCAACGATGACCCGTGTTAAATTACGTACAAAGCAATGAATGAACGCGATCGCGAGCTGCTACAGTAACGAAGTCTCACGCTGCTTTGTGGTCGAGTGTCGGCTCGCTAGCTATGCAAGCACAGCAGTGCTTGTGCTTTGCAATTAATTTGCTTTTTAATGCGGTCTTGGGTATCATTTTTCAATTACAGCATTAGAAACAATCGATAGATGCTTAATCTTAACCCAATAACACTTTTCCCAACCCAGGAATCGAACCTAGGCTCACTTGCGATTTAAACTAACAAGAGGAATAATTTTAAAAATATGTAGTTGTCTTTTTATAAAAAGTACATTTTAAGCAAGTAACTTACAAGCTCTTGAGCCGTAGGTATAGAATATATAAAGCCTGAGTATTTTAGTCGCGTCACCTCACCACCTTAAAAACGAATTTTATTTAAATTGGAGGAAGTTACGTAACGCGAGGTTTGCAAAAAAATGCAGAGAAATAATGGGCAAACAACTCGGAATTTATTTTTGACTTTATTTCAAATGTCCATTTGAATATTGCAAACTTTTACAGCGGCACGGTGTAATTACAGGCACATTAAATGGGTTGCCATGGCTTCGGCCATAATCTCGCCTTACTTATCTTTATAATGGCAGTCGTTAGAGAAGCTCCCAATTCCACTGAGTTACTTTTTATTTTGTGCCATTCCTATAGTTACTAAATTGTGTCCGTATAGGACTTTTTGTACCTATACAGCATGTAACAAAAAGGTGTGGTCATATTCAAGGATGGTATGTGGAGCATTAAATTGAACAACGTTCTCCTTGAGTCTCGTTATCGCTAAAAAATTATACGACTATATACAAGACCTCCATACCGTACATACTCGGCCCAAATGTATGAGATAGCTGATTTATAATTATCTATAAATATATATATACAGGGTGTAACCGAAATAGCAAACAAAATCAGCTGTTCTATACATTTTTGGTCACGTGACTCGTCGAAATGTAGGGAACAGCTGATTTTTTTTCACGATTTCGCAGTTGGTCTCATGGTAAAAGTTGTTCAGTTTGGTGGTCTGTAGTATATCCTTTCGTATGTATACCTATACCCTTTCAGTTACACCCAGTATATGTTATAATAAAGTTGACGAGTTTGTTTAAATCTCTGGAACTACCAGTTGGATTTGAAAAAATATTTTTGCATTTGATAGATAGCCCAAATCTAAACGAAGGCTACCTAACCTCAAGCTAGGACCTTAAGCAGCCGATAAAAAAAAATAGTCAAAACCAACGCTAAGCGAAAACTAAGCTTGAGAAGACGATGCGATGCGATGGGTGGGTGGGGGAACAAGAAATTTTACGCAGGCGAATTCACAGGCAGAAGCTAGTTATTCTATATGATCATATTCCATTCCATGTTGTAGGTTTATACTTTGGAAGTGGATGTATGTGCGACGTGCGGGTCATTAGATGGGTCGCGAATTAGGCCCGTTCACACATTGTTGGAAGGTCGTATGGCCCGTTTTTAAAACAATTTATTTTTATACTAGCTTCTGCCCGCGACTTTGTACGCGGACCCTGTTGCTTATGCCAGCGACAACGGGGTCGCCATTTATGTTATTTTTTATCATTTTTCCCATTTAAATCTTTTATCACACTGAGCTTTAGTTTTATTTCATTCCAACAACCACCAAAACATACAGTCCATTTGTCATCGTTTTTATTTTGGTAACCGCATTATTATATTCCCCACTTGTCTCTAGAGACCTAGAAGTCAATGCGTAGATACGGTTGGAACTCAAGCACAATTCTCTATCCGTGAACGTTTCCGACTCGCGAGACAATACATAACGTTCACGATCAGCGGTAAGTCGCACATCAC
Organism: Hyppa rectilinea; assembly: GCA_951799385.1. NCBI lineage: Eukaryota > Metazoa > Arthropoda > Insecta > Lepidoptera > Noctuidae > Hyppa > Hyppa rectilinea. Next base: position 6,597,555 of record OX637309.1, on the reverse strand, counting down.
GTGCCCCACTTGTCTCTAGAGACCTAGAAGTCGATGCGTAGATACGCTTGGAACTCAAGCGTAATTCTCTTTCCGTGAACGTCTCTGACTCGCGAGACAATACATGACGTTCACGATCAGCGGTCAGTCGCGCATCATATTCTTCACTGGTCTCTAGAGACCTAATGAATACGCTGAGAACGCAGGCGTGCTTCGCGACCCGAAGAGGTTTCCACGGAGCGAGTTGCAGCCTAATGTTCTCGAACAGCATCAAGTCTCTCCTGACGCTCTTCGGTAGATTCTTGGGATCTTATGATCCTCAATCTTATAGCTCTCTTGGAACATTGGGAAAGATTTGACCTCTTTCTAGGCATGGTCATAGTTTTATTGTGAAGATACCTGATCAATAAAAATCTAAATTAAAATGACTGCTCCCCTGCGTTACCGGGTAGGCTACCGTGTCACGAAGATAAATGGAAAAGGAAATTAAACACTCAAACAACATAAGCCCGATATTTATACGATAAAATAAAAAAATAAATAGGAGTTTTGGCCAGTAGAGACAAATTTTCAATGATATACCATCGTCATCGAAAATCAGTCCTAAACTGATACGCCTTCACCGCGTGCAGGTACTCCCAGTGTATGTTATTTTATAATTACACAGTAAAATTTGTGATAGCTTTGATTTCCACATCAGATGTTTCTGATCTTCGATTTTTTTAAGTCAACAGGAAATGCCCATCATATTGAACAACAAAGACGTCAAAGACGTCATTCCTATATGTGTTATGTTGTAGCTAGGCTCTTGGAGTTCCATAACAGGTGTTCCAGATCTTCGATTTTTATAAGTCAACAGAGAGTGCTCATCAGATTGAACAACTTGTGCTAAGGCGTTATTCCTATATGTGTTATGGTGTAGCTAGGCTCTTGGAGTTCCACAACAGGTGTTCCAGATCTTCGATTTTATACGTCAACAGGAAATGCCCATCAGACCGAACAACTTTCGCTAAGACGTCATTCCTATATATGTTATAGTGTAGCTAGGCTCTTGGAGTTCCACAACAGGTGTTCCAGATCTTCGATTTTTATAAGTCAACAGAGAGTGCTCATCAGATTGAACAACTTGTGCTAAGGCGTTATTCCTATATGTGTTATGGTGTAGCTAGGCTCTTGGAGTTCCACAACAGGTGTTCCAGATCTTCAATTTTTATACGTCAACACAGAGTGCTCATCAGGCTGAACAACTTTTGCTAAGACGTCATTCTTATATGTGTTATGGTGTAGCTAGGCTCTTGGAGTTCCACAACAGGTGTTCCAGATCTTCGATTTTTATAAGTCAACAGGAAATGCCTATCAGACCGAACAACTTCTGCTAAGACATCATTCCTATATATGTTACAGTGTAGCTGGGCTCTTGGAGTTCCACATCAGGTGTTCCAGATCTTCAAATTTATTCTCTCAGCAGAAAATGCTAATCACGTGGAAAAAATTTTGCTAAGGTATCATTTTTGTATCTCTTATAGTTTAGCTGGTCTGTTCCGGTTCTGCATCAGGTGTTCAAGTTTCCAAGATAAATTATAGCCTATATGTTGCCCAGACTTAATACCTATACAACAAAAAAAAAATCATTCCAATCCGTCCAGTAGTTCCGAAGATTAGCGTGTACAAACAAACAGACAAACAGACAAACAGACAAACAGACAAACAGACAAACAGACATACAGACAAACAGACAATTTTTTTTTTGAATTCGTGCTCTACTACTGTTTCTAAACCCCCCTCAATTATTATTTTTTTAATATATTCAATGTACAGACACAGTTTTTTTACTGTTTTATTATATGTATAGATGAAGCTCTCTCTTTGTCCCATGGGACATTTAATTTTCGAAACAAAATCTGCTTCTTGTTCACCTTACAAACGGACGATCGTCGCTGATGTAAATACAAATGGTTACTTTTTATTCAGCTACGTCAGAAGCAAAAGCAAAAGTTTTGATATACAAAGGAACAAGAATTCAATGTTGATAGAAATTCACGAACTTTTTGTTTTCTTGTAAATTGTGTTATTCCATTTTTCTTTGTCAACTTTTTTGTGGATTCGTAATTTGATTTTGATTATTGCGTTAATTGGATCTGAATTATGGTAACAACTTGATGAAGACTATAGGTTTTCTCTGACTCTTACACCTACTTATATCTGCATGAAATTTGTCTGTTATGCAGCGGCTGAAATATATTTTGTACAGACCTAACTCCATGTAATAGTCATGTTGTCGAGATTCAATTAACGTAAATAGTAGGTATCCTTAGACTAAGGCTGTAAGACTTTGAATTAGCCGCGTCTTTATTATAAGTAAATGGCAGATTGGAGACGAACATTGCTTTAAATTAAGAATTGTCGTATGGCATTTTACTGTGGGGTCGGGCTGCTGACATTGAATCCATTTTTATTTTGCAAAAGCGAGCGATCAGGGCTATTTACAATCTTCGTCGTCGCGAATCGCTTAGGGAACTATTTAAAAGGATTAATATTATGACAGTACCTTGCCAATTCATTTATGAAAATATTATGTATGTAAGAAAAAATAGACATCTTTTTAACAAAATAAGTGATAGGCATAATTTTAATACTAGAAATAAAGATAAAATAATTCAACCATTTTTTCGATTGTCAAAAGTACATACATCTTTTATGGGGTTCTGTGTTAAATGTTACAACAAAATACCTTGTGACATACTGCAATTAAATGAAAGAAAATTTAAAACTCATATTAAAAGTACACTTTGTAAACAAGCTTATTACAAATTAGAAGATTATATCAAAGATAAGGATGCTTGGAAACATGCTGGTCCTGCTCCACAGGACAATCTAGTGTCTAGACAAAATCAAACTGGTTGCTAAGTAAATTAGGTAATTTGTACCATATTATTTTATTATATTGGAATAACTTCTCACACATTGATTAATTTATTATTATTAACTTTTAGAATGTTTGTAAATATGTGAGCACCATGCACTTATGACATAATTAAGTTTACTTGCCACTGCTACATGTGTTTTTCTTTTCACCTTTTGTGATGTATTGTTTTTATTCTGGGTACATCGTCTTCACATATAATGTTATAATACATGTATACAAAACATTGTGAAACATTTTAAAAGAGTAACGGTGGAGTTTCTTGCCCATTCTTCTCCACACGAAACTACTTTTTGGAAGGGGCGACTAGAATCAGTTCTATTTCTTGTTCATTTTGACGTTCAAAAGTGCCATTCTTGTGCCTATTTGAAATAAATGTTTTGACTTTGACTTTGAATAGAATAGATTAGACAATCAGCTGCCACAACTGACAACATTCAGCTGGAAGAAAATATATTTAATAAAATAAATAAACAATTATTATTATGTATGTAATCGTAGAACTAATTTTAAGAATAATCAACCAAGTTATTCCATTGCTGAGACCGTCAAGCAGCGTAAATATAGTGATGGGAAACTACAGTTTTAAGCCGTTTGGGGTCGAAACTCTAGGGTCATGGGGCCCGAGTGCGAAACTCCTTTTTAAGGAAATTTCGCGCTGATTGGTCGACACTTCACATGACTTGACGAATTAGCATTGCCATTCAAATGGCTGCTAGACTTCTGGTCACGTTTCCGGACGACAGCGATGCGGATGAGTACTTCGACGCCTAAGTGTCCTTTTTGTTTTTGCATTTATTTGTATAAAGTTATTTAGATAGTCATTTAATTTAAGTAGTATAGGTTGTTACTATGTAGAAATGTAATAAAATCGATTTTATAATTGTTTAATGCCGTGCATAGTTTTCTAAGCCCGAGTGTACTTAATTGGAACGGGATAAGAGTTATTCCATAAACTAGTTTGATTTACGTAAGCTCCGTAAAGCTTCCAGTACCTTCTAAGTATTGTGAATAAGGTCTTGAATCCGTTTTTTTTCCTTTTGAGGTACGGAACACTCAAAGCAGTTTTTTTACTGTAATTCATATGAAAAAACACGTCAGCACGACATGGCGCGGCGTGGCAGATAGATACGCTTCAGTCTACTCGTCGCCATCAAAATTGAATAAAATGTGAACAAAAAAGTTCAATATTGGCTGCGCCCCCTGTGTCCACGTCAGGTGCTCGAAATTGCCAAACTTATTCTATCGACATGGCTGTCAAGCTTTTATTTAATTTCCTGCCCCAACATTGGGAGTTATTGGGTAGTTGACGGATCTCTCTGTTGATTTTTTTTATCAATTTCACTTTTATCAGCAAAAAAGGTTACTTGTGTTTTTTTTTGTGATCGATTTTTACATACACTGTTACTTACTTTAGTTTGTTTCCAAGATTTAATCATGATATAATAAGTTTATATAATAAAGTTTGTTTGTAAATTATGCCTTTAGTTTTTTCTGAATTATTTCGTACTCGCTGCGGCTAGCGGCTTTGCTCGCGTGGATGTCGGAAAATTATCCCAAGAGAACCTACTATCGGGATAAAAAATAATCCAGAATTATGTTCCAGTGTTAATCCAGGTCATAAACTACCTCTGTGTCAAATTTCATCCAGATCTGTTCAGCCGGTTCAGCGTGAAGGACGGACAAACATACAAACTCACTCGCCTTAATAATATTAGTGAGATTCAATTCAATTATTGTTACGATAGGAAGTACTTACAATGAAAAACTGTGTATTTTCATAGCTAGCTATAAACATCATAATTACAAGTATTTGGGTAAAATATGATGTTATTAACACAAGGAACAACTAACTTCCAAGATAACTTTATTCATTTACGGAAACTCCCACTGAAATATAAGCACAGAAACATGTACAAGCGAGTAATAATCATTAAGGGCTGATTTCACCAAATAAAACTGAACGCACATCTAAACCGCGTTTAAGAGCTGTCAGTGTCATCATTGTTGGGGAACATTAAGACTGACATCTCTTAAACGCAGTTCAGATGTGCTGATCGCGTTCAGTTTCATAAGTGAAATTCGCCCCAAGTACTTCTTAAGACTCAGTTTTACAAGCGAAACTCTTGCGTGGGCGCGTAGGTACCTATCTAAGTTTAACATTAGAACAAAAGGGAAAAGTTATGATTAGATGGTTCCAAAACTTTATGAAAGTAGCATAATTAGAAAGCTATTGTAATTTTTTTTAAATAAAAGTAACAATACCTTGTTAGACAACGTGTTCATGAATAACAAAATAAAGCGGGACTTTTGAGTTCTGCTTAATTTTAACAAAAACAAACCGCAGATAGGTTAAACTGTTTAATGAGCTCGTTAACGACTCATCATTTCGCGGGTAGTTGTAAATTACTACAAGCTTGTCGTTGGAGATTGCCAGATTGTAAATAAACTGGGGTTGAAAGAATACTACCGTAAAACTTTTTTTTTGAGGGTGGGAAATCATCAAATGACTCCTCCCGCTCTGGGTGGAGCGGAAGGGAGTGTCAGACGCTTACTGACTAAAATCCATCGCCGATATTTATAATCTTTACTTAGCACGTACTTTGACTAAGCCTTGTTTCTATCACACTCGCACAACTGTCACGCTTAAAGTGCAAATAAGATTGGGAACATGTAACATTAATAGAATTAGGCCTAAAATGCTCTTCGAGTAAGAAGGTTAGTTTAAACCAGGTTCACACGGTTCGATTTTGGTTGAACGACTATTGTTGTTCAACAAAAAATATTAAAATTCGTAATTTAATTTGATTGAAAGTCTGTTCAGACGTTTCAAATCGCTGTCGACTTAGCAGTTGTTCAACTAAACTCGAGCCGTGTGAACCCGGTATTAGATACTTACTAATCAGTAGATAGATATACCTGATACCTACCTACTTTTCTGACTTATGAAACTCAATAATAGAATGTCGAACGGAAACCAATCCCCACAGAGTAGTTACTCGGTAAAGTTTTCGAAATAATCCTTAGAATTTCATACGGAACGAAAGTCATTCGCTTTTACCCATAGTTTGTCGAAGTTTTGACCTTTTAGGAGAAAATTAACTGTAATTAGTTTTCTAAAAGTTTTTTACTTGCATACTGTATATGTTAGTTAGCATTCTTAAAAATAATAATATTTACATGTAGGAATACAAAAAGAGTCAAGTTTTGGCCAAAAAGTCAGCATAGCCATTCAACGTGGCAATGCTGCCAGCCTTTTTTTGGGCACTTCACCCATTGACAGCGACGCGGACGATTTTTGGTCGCCCTAGATTCTTTCCCCTTTTTTACATACAGGAGTAAATTGATTCAGACTATGCAAACATCGTTAGGAAACGTTTGCATGTTTAAGGCCATGTTACAAAATAATCTGTGGTCGGGTGCTGCGGTGACCGGCGAGTCGGAAACTTTAAATGAACATTGTGTACGCTGCCTTAATTAATTTTCGCGTTCATATGTGCTGTATGCTGTAATTAGCGTTTCGCCTCGATCGATAAAGCTTAACAATGGTAAAGGTATGTTATTCATGCATGTTAAGACTCGCCTGTACTATGCCTAGATATTTATATCCTAAGGCAGGAAATCTTTAAACTTTTCTTCACATTTAAACCAAAATTCACAATTGTGACTTAATAGCCACACAGGTCAATCCATCAGGTTAAGCTATGCTTTCCGGGGTTGGCCGTGGATGGGTGACCATCTTTACATACCGAGACTCCTCCGGGCCTCGGAAAGCACGTTAGGCTGTTGGTCCCGGCTGTCATTCGTGGATCTTCGACAGTCATTACGGGTAGTCAGAAGCCTAACAGCTAGTGTTACCAAGGGGTAACGTATTGCCCAGTTACTGGGTTGTGGAGGTCATATAGGCAGTCGCTACATGTAAAATACTGATATTCAGCTGCATCCGGTTAGACTGGAAGCCGACCCCAACATAGTTGGGAAAAGGCTATTCAGATGATGACTTTTCAATCACTGAATGTTTCGCTTCATTATAAATACAGCCAGGAAAATAAATTATTAAGCCAAGTCATACCCTACATCAATTTACTATTTAACTGGCTGCCAAGGAAAGACAGTGGTGATTTTAATATACGGACAAATTTGATTAGTACATTCTTAATTTGCTTACCAAATAATTTCCCCGACTTTACCTACTATAAAGTTAGATACTTAAGTCGATCCTGTTACCATAATAAAGCTTCATTGTAGGTATCTAATCTGATAAAAGCTTTCTGAAAGTATAACAACAACTACAGCCTTCCTCTTTGTGATATTAATATGATTACAGCGCAAGGCATTATAGACTAAGTAACTAGTCTGAACACCAAACAGAATATTATACTATGCTTCAAAGTTATACAATTTTCGCCAGAGTTCGAGAGTTCGTACACTGTTTTTATCTCACGAAGCGACACGCGATTTAGTTGTGTTAACCAAGTGTACACACATGCTGTGAATGTGTGCGTGAAGACAAGTAGCGTCAGCACATAAAACACACACGCACACACACTTACTACTTCGCCATTGTCTCAGACGGCATCGAGAGTTCCTGCACATAAAGTAATCACTAGTAAAGCGCGCGTCGCTTTGAGATATAAAAATGCTATAAGAAGTAGGTAGGTAAGTAATATTAGTTATACTTCCGTATACAATATCCAATAATAATAAACAAGTTTTCTCATCATTAACTAATTTAAATTTTGAAATTCTTTTAATTACCGATTAAACACAATGTATATTGAATCCAGCAATCTATAAATCTACAAATAATAGTAATGGCTGCAAAAAATCGCTGAGAAAATTCTATATGCATGTCACCATATAAACACAAAACTAACTCGTTGACGCATTTCAAAACAAAACCAAAAATATAAATCTACAAATAACAGTAATGGCTGCAAAAATTCGCTGAGAAAACTCTATATGCATGTCACCATATAAACACAAAACTAACTCGTTGACGCATTTCAAAACAAAACCAAAAATATAAATCTACAAATAACAGTAATGGCTGCAAAAATTCGCTGAGAAAACTCTATATGCATGTCACTATATAAACACAAAACTAACTCGTTGACGTATTTCGAAACAAAACCAACAATATAAATCGACAAATAACAAAAAAAAAAACACTAAGATAACTCTACATATGTGTATGTCACCAAATAACACTGGTTGACGCATTTCAAAACAAAAACCATAATGGTTGCAGGAAAACTCGTTGAGAAAATTCTATGTGTATGTCACCTCTGTAATGTGTGTACAATCCTGCGAGCAGCCGCGGTTGGCGCCACCCTGGCTTGTTATGCATGAGCATTCCCGACCGCCACCATCACCTCTCGGTGCAAACTTTGCTTTTCAAAAATCACTTTAAAAGGTAAGAAGAGTCGTAAGATCGTTCAATATTAAAATGTGGTTGTTATTCAGGATGAAATTAAATTCATGTATTAGGTATACAATATTTCAAGGGGCCATTGTACTCATCATTACGAACAACTTTTACTATTGGAACACACCTCAAATCTCCTACATTTTGACAGGCAGGTTTTTTTCGCGATTTCAGATTTGTCCCCATAGTAAAAGTTGTTCGTAATGATAAGTTCAATGACCCCTTAAAATATTGCCTATGAATTCAATTTCACCCTGTAGACAAAATAATTTGTATGAATCAGTCGAAAATCTCGTCATCTCTGTATACAGTTTAATGAAAACTCTCATCTGTCATTCCACTGATTTGTTGCCTATGTCCACCGTCATATTTCGACAATTTGATTGGTTTTTGAAATAGCTAACCTATCCGTAGGCCATTATTTCTCGCCACAGTTTATTTCATTGCTTGCAAATGTTCGTTTTTATTAAAACCGTAGCTTTTGGCCGCGGCTTCGCCCGCTTGAAGGTCGAGATAATAAGTATAATGTCATGGTCTAACTGTCCTAAATTTCATCCAAATCAATTCAGACGTTTTAACGTGAAAGCGTAACAAAAAAGCAAAAAAATCACTTTCGCATATTATATTAGGAAGGCTTTTTTGCGTCAGTTTTTCAAACAAATGCGAACAAGAAAAAATGTCGTGATTCTTGTACAGTTATTCAATCGAATATCATACACAATGGTGTATCTCAGATGTATCGCTCGTTAGTGCCCGAGCCCACTGAAAGTGATTTATAAATGTAGAAGGAGAGGGCGGAGAGAGAGGGCGACAGAAAGCCTTTCATGTTTACTTGTATGCTATGAAATAAATACTGAACAAATTGTGGCCATAAATGAAAGAGGGTCGGCTTTGATAGTGTAAGAAACAATGTATGAAGAGAAAAATAATAATGAAATATAAAGGAAAAGCGGAGGCAACCAAATATAATATAACATAATATATTAGGTATGTATTGTAGAGGAGCTCGTGGCTAAGTAATAACAGCCGCACGGGTCGATCCATCTGGTTAAGCTACGCTTGCCGGGGTTGGCCGTGGATGGGTGACCATCTTTACACACCGAGACTCCTCCGTGTCTCGGAAAGCACGTTAAGCCGTTGGTCCCGGCTGTCATTTGTGCATCTTTCCATCTCTCAGTCTGACAGCCAGTGTTACCATGGGGTATCGTATTACCCAGTTACTGGGTTGTGGAGGTCAGGTAGGTAGTCGCTCCATGTAAAATACTGGTATTCAGCTGCATCCGGTTAGACTGGAAGCCGACCCCAACATAGTTGGGAAAAGGCTAGGCAGATATATAGGTATGATATTAGGTATGTATTTATATATAGTGGGTGGAAAATAGAGTACATGAACTTCAGGACGTCTTAAGTTTATCAACAAACACAAACTAACCAGCCCTGGGGGCCTACTATCATCTAACTCCATTTTAGTTCAATGTAGTTTCTAGTTCTACTCCGAACTGGTCCTTGTAATATTACAGCTATTGTACAAATTAACGGTTAGAATTCATTATTATGACTACACTTTACTTAATGGCCTTAGGTAGGTACTGTTATTAGGTAGGTTCTCGTTTTTAATAACATACAAACTTAAAGAGAGTAAACTACAAATTGGTACCTGTACAAGCTATATGCAGACTTTAAATAAATTGATTCGATGTTAGAAATAGCGTAACATATAATCCCCGAGGGTTCAGCAGAGGACTGCGTACAGTACACCGTACACCTACCCACATTTCGCTAGTTTTGTTTAAGTCCCATGTAATAGGGGACGAGCCTTTCGCAATGAAACGCGCCCAAATCCAAACTTTGGGCTGCTACTGAGAAATTTCAGATGTAAAAACCATTTGCCCGACCTGGGAATCGAACCCGGGACCTCATGCTTTGCGGTTGCGCTTGCGACCACTAGACCAATGAGGCAAACGATTTTGTATTATTGTACACCATTGTACAAACAACCTACTATGTTGTGGAGAAAACCTTTTTCTATATTTAACTAGTTTTTTACCACCGTAACCACACAACAACCTTAACAGGTTCACTGTTCACAAAGTAGACACAATAGTTAAACAATCATCATGAACCATATGTGGTTCATTGGACAGTGAATGGGTTAAAGAATATTCTATTCTTAAAAATACCATTTTCGAAAATGAACTTTAAGAATATGGAAGATTAAGATAATTTTACCGACGAAGTTTTAACATCAATTGAATAAAGTAATGTCCTTAATAGACTAATGAAAGACTTTAGCAAAACAATGCAGGGACTTAAATGGGATTCGTGCAGTGCAAACGACGTGAATTAAAACTAAAACGCAGCTGTTCCAGCTATAAAGTACGTAATTATACCGTCGGACGAAATCCCTTGAGTATCCCCTGCACCCCCGTATACCCTGCACTTGAGAGCAACCACCACTTAATTCGTATGTATTTAATTAATTGATAACCTCTTAGCCGTTACTAAATCTCTCGAGGATTTAAAAGAATAGTAAAAGTGTCTGAGAGATATTTCTCAACAGCATGTAAAGCTAAGTCAGAGGCCCATGGGCAGCTTAAAAACTCTGACACCAGGTTAGTCTCTAATCAAACGAAAAAAAAACCGCATGACTTGGTAACAATCAAATTTACTTGATTTTGTTATTTTAGTTTTTGGATGTGTTGTTTAATTTTTATCCTATATTTATATTTTTTTTGTACAGAAGCCAGCACATCAAGATAAATCGGTCAAAATTCGTTGATAGATTTTCAACTGTATCACAAAAGCATGAGGTTCATTTTCAATCGGGAAAAATTTGACAATTTGTGATAGTTTTAGTGTCTCATTAGTCAACGTTGAAGGTTTAAAACTTGGATGTCCTTAGTGTGAATTTCACCAAATAATCTGAACGCGATTAGCACATCTAAACTACGTTCAAGAGCTGCCAGTGTCAATATTTACCAGCAATGATGACACTGACCGCTCTTGAACGCGGTTTAAGCGTGCTGATCGTGTTTAGTTTCTTTGGTGAAATTAGCCTTTTTTTTTTTTAAGGCTGGGAAATCATCCAATGACTGCTCCCGCTCTGGGTGAAGCGGAAGGGAGTGTCAGACTCTTACTGACTAAAACCCATCCATGTTCCTTCCGTAGCCCTTTATGTTCCGGGGTGGCGGTAACCCTTTCGGACAATCCCGCTTACCCGGCAGGCTTGGCCCTGAGGGGCCCCTTCATATGCTGACATCTCTTGAGGCGCGCGTGGAACATATACGCTCCGTCCGGCACGGGTCTGGTGCTGATCGGACGGTGAGTCACCCATTACTCACCGCCCACAGGCCCGCGCCTACGGTGGCCGGGAGTCGTCACGTGGCTCCCGACGCCCGGAGCGTCTCCCGCGGCGGCTGGGACGGGACGACCTTTCTCTCTCCCATCCCGCCACCTCCTTCGCGAGCATGACTTTTTCGCAGAATTGGTGAAATTAGCCTTAAGTCATTAAGTTTTTATGAGTCTAACTGCACAGAGTCGTGACGTCTAGGTTTCATGTAGGCACTTAAGAATATGTTAATGTAATTACCTTAGAAAATAGTACCTACCTTTTTATTTAAAATAGCTCGTGGCTAAGTAATAACAGCCGCCGGATCGATCCATCAGGTTAAGCTACGCTTGCCGGGGTTGTTCCGTGGATATAGGTAAACATCTTTACGTATCGGGACTCCCCGTGCCTCGAAAAGCACGTTAAGCCGTTGGTCCTGGCTGTCATTCTTGGAGCTTTGACAGTCGCTACGGGTAGTCAGAAGCCCGAAAGTCTGACAGCCAGTGTTAGCAAGGGGTATCGTATTACCCAGTAACTACTGGGTTGTAGAGGTCAGATAGGCAGTCGCTCCATGTAAAATACTGGTATTCAGCTACATCCGGTTAGACTAGAAGCCGACCCCAACATAGTTGGGAAAAAAGCTAGGCAGAATGAATGGTCGCTGTATGTTTATAAGTTAGTAAGATGGACAGATGTAGGTAATATGAAACGCTGTGGAGATATATGACCTGTACCACACACGCATACGTTATCACAATCCTTAGCTAAGAAAGAACTATGAAGATGGCAGTTCGATATATACATAGATACCTATTCCTGTGCCCATAAAAGTATTCGCTATCGCATAAATTATACTTTAATGAAAAGAATTTCGTTAAAAATGTCTGTGAAAATTGTGCCTAGCCAAATCCCATCTGATCCAAAGTAATCCCAAAAGCTACTTTTCTTATTATATTAAGTGGACCTATGTAGGTCTATTAGATAAGTACTTTAAAGTTGCTAAGAAATCGTTTTCAATATATTCACCCCCAAAAGAGTTTTAATATAACTTAAACGCAAAGCTATCTACAAAACCGTTTATTTTTTGGAGAAAGTCAGAAAGTCTAATTGAATTAAAAAGTAAAAATGTCACTGTCAAATTTCTCTCGGCGAGGCAAATGCCCCAGAGAAATAATTTGTCTCGGGCCATATTAAATTGTTTAGTAAAATGGAAATTATACGTTCGGCAAGACACACGAAGACTTTAATCGATCATTTGTATTATAACTTGATATTTATCATATGATAGATCGGGCCTTGTAAGGTATGAAAGAAAGAGAATGTGGATAGGAGAAATTTTCCAGTTTTGAACAACATATTTCCATATTTTGCGGATGTTTGTTTATCACAAATCGTTATGGACTGTTTTGAATCTTTGGGCACTAGTCAATTCGTAAATATTTACTGATAAAATGCTTCTAGAAACTTTAGAAGCGACACTAATCCTCACTCTAACAGGAGCTACATTATTGAAACATGTCAGCTTCAAGACGCGTGCTATAAAATATCCCATTCTATGAAAGCTCTTCCACTGAAGAGAAATGGTGCAATATAATTTATAGCTCACTATTCCTTATGTTACACAAGTTGTAAAATAAAGCCATTTGCAATGTGGTATTGAAATCGTATGGATTTAACAGCAGTGAGTAACGACCGTATTAAGTTGTCCTTATAGCTACTTATAGCCCGGCACTGCGTTTCGCAATATTAAATTGGTACATGTTAATTAATATACGTTTATTGCTCGAAAATGTGTTTCTCTTATAATGTTTAACGGGTTTGGCAATTGAATGTTTCAGTTTTCAAATGATGCTTAAAAATACTGTTTGGCTTTTCTCGTATGCACGAAAAAGATAGATTTAATACTCTTTGTTATGTTGTACACAATAAGAAATACATTTACACACATTAAGCTATCATTAAATTCTGAGTTGAGCTGCACGATTAATGACAAATGACTGGACAGCCCCACTCAGTCTTTGCCTAACTATGTTGGGGTCGGCTTTCAGTCTAATTGGATGCAGCTGAATACGCTTGTTTTCCTGTGTACCCCTGGCTGTCCCTTTGAGGATACAGTCATCAAGCGATTGCTTATCTGACCTTCACATCCCAGTTACTGGTATTTAGTGGATATCTACATTACCACAAAATCAATAAATTATTTATTCTTGTTTCAATTTAAATTGTAGTTTCATGCAGAGATGTCAACAAAATGATTTGAACGAAGTTTAGGACAATTTTAACGTGCCCTTAACTTGAGATACCGAGGTGAAGTGAAAGCCTTTGAGTGAAAGAGTTGACTTCGACAGAGTTGACGTCGACTAGAGAGAGTGACTACGACAACCACAACACTTGGAAGTAGATTTCCATTCTCGATACCTATTAGTTAAGTTAACATGAAATTATGCGTATAATAATATGATTCAGGATATTATATTGATATAATATAATAATTATATCAGAATAATATAGGTACAGGTGATTTATGGAAAAGCCAAAACTGTTTTATTATTTAAAGTAGATTTTCCTTGCTCTAATATTCAAGATGACGATATTTGTGTTCGAGAAAAAAATGTATCTCGACGAGTTTCAGAATGTTTCATATTGAGCTATTTCAATGAATCAATAGGATAAATAAACAAGAGTAGGTATGTATTCTTCGAAGTAAGGTTTTATGTACGGATTAATTTAAAGCGCGTTCGGCTGACACGCTGTTTAAAAATAAATCCAAACACGGATTGTCAGTACATTCACGTACATTGTTAAACTTGTTTCATTCATTCATTCATTCACTCCCCGTTGGAACGCAACAGTGTTTCAATTAAGCCTGTCCATTCGTAGGTTCAGAGCGAAATAATAAAAATGATTATTTTGCACGAAAAACGGCCTTTTTCATCTATCGAGCGACAATTTGTTTAAACAAGCCTATTTGAATTATATCGACATGACGCGTCGCTGCGAGATATTTTTTTAAAGCGTTTTTCTTTTTTTCGTTCGTGTCTATGGTATGTTTAATATTCTGCTGCTAGCCGTCCAATTTTCTCGTCGCGAAAAAATGTTGTTATAGTGGAACGTGATGATATATTGTTGTGTGGGATTACGAGCGACAGTTATTGTCTAGTGAATATAAGCTCAAACGCATGGGCTTGTTTTTCCTCGGAGACGGACGGACTTCTTGTCCTGAACACTCGTTGGAAAATATCATCAGATAAAGGAACAGCTGGACACCGTCCAGTAGCCCAATATTAATTTAAATCCCAATCGCTATTATCTTAGGGCTAAGTTTTACACCATACAATTCCCCAGCTGAAAATTTTACCTATATTTGTTTCAGTTTGCAACCATAGCATTTCAATACAACTGGACCTTTGCAACAGGTCGGAAAATTATGAAGGTCACCCAAAAAAAAACAAGAAAAAACTTAGACAGTACTACGTAACAGGTTGGCGATTACTTCATCACTTTTCACGTCACGTCACACTCAAGGAAAAAGTATGTACCTGAAATAATGTACAAAAAATCAGATGCTAAAAGTTACACCCTATAAAAGAGACATCTGTTAAGCATCATAATACTAAACTAGCGCATTATATCACCTACGCCATTTAACCCTTGAGGGAACCAACCCTCCTGACATAAAAACTACCGTAAAATAACCCCATGGGGCCGATAACCGTAACTATTTATGAGGAGCTGAAATGATTTTGTATTTTAAAACTAACAACGTGTTACGTGAACATGATGAAAAATATTTTGGGAACAGCCTGTAGATTAATAATTTTTGAAAATAGAGCGCTCTCGCACTTTATTTTCTTCTGATATTTTAAGGTAAAAATGGGCATTTTTATTTCGCGTTTGGCCACATAATTTTGTTGGTTTTAGGAGTTGATTGCAAGTTTGCAAGATATATTTTATAACCATTTTGTGCCGAATGGTGTAACTAAATTGGCTATGAATTTTAATAACGTATTAAATTCTCTAATAAAAAAATCTTCGGGTAAAATCACAGAGTGTGCAGTGTTGCTAAATATTGATGGGAAATTGTATTGAAATACGTAAACTTATGTTTATTTATATTTGTTGTGTGGCGTGAACGAGGGGTGCAGGGACAGCCGAATGGCCGAGCGTGACCCGCGCCTCACCAGACAGCTGATGCACGCGTCTACATACGGCTGCGCGTTTTCTTAACGTTATTTTTTATTGTTTGCATTTCAACCAACAGACTCCGTTATAATTCCATTTCTTTTATTATTCGTAGTATACACCCCACTAAATTTTCATTTAACCCCGCCACGACCTATCCCCGCCATCAATATAATTAAGACGTTTATGTACCATACTAGCTGCTGCTAGCTGGAGGTCAGATAGGCAGTCACTCCATGTGTAATACTGGTATTCAGCTGCATCCGGTTAGACTGGAAGCCGACCCAAACATAGTTGGGAAAAGGCTTAGCAGATGACTAACTGCTGCCAGCGGCTTCGCCCGCGTGGATGTAGTAAATTATCCCAAGGGAATGTACTACCGGGATAAAAAGCATCCTATATGTTAAGCCAGGTCAGAAACTAACTCTGTGCCAAGTTACATCCAGACCGGTTCAGCCATTTGAGCGTGAAGAAGTGACACACACTAACCTTCGCCTTTATAATATTAGTGTGATTTTATGCAAAACAAATAATAATAATATTAAATAAGAGGTATGTGTGTTCGCATTTATAGAGCAACGTTATATTACAACTTTTAATCGCTACTCTATATTTGAACAACGTACGCGGGGTAGGAGATGGCGTCACATTGCCATGGCTGTTATATCCGTAAGTTCGCAACCATTTACCACCATATTGAACGAATCGTCAACCGGTGCTGCTATGACTTTTACAATATCCACGGAGTAGCTGACGCATTCAGTTTTATTAAAAGTGGGTAATGCTTAAGCTTTTTATGGGGGTGTATGTATGTGCCAAGGGTAAAACATAACATGAAAATCTGGGTTTGTAGGTCGATTGAGAGAACATCCAAAGTTGTTTCTGTTTACAAGGAAAAAGGAAAATTTAAAAGAATCCTGTGTTTTTTCGTCTCGAAGTTGACCTAAAACGTAGGACCTCTTGCCGCGCGTAGATTCTCGTAGGCGCTTGTAGGCGCTCGTAACCGCGCGTAGCTTTTCGTAGCCGTGCGTAGGCTTTCGTAACCGCGTGTAAAGTCTAGTGGTCACGAGTAGGCTCTTAAGTAATAATGCTTTACATATCCTAATAATTATAAACTGATAACCTTTTAAAGTAATAATTATTATTAACTACAGTTAGCAACAGTGCCACGTCAAGTTATCGAAAGTTATATTACATCAGTGTGCTTAATTAATTCCAGAGGGTGTATATGAGTATAAGATACGAAGTTTGCCGTGTAATTGAACATTCGCAGGCAAAAGTACAAAATACGAACTAACTTGTTAATGAAATGAAGTTGGAACTTGCCGGTCCTTCTAATGGATAAGTTTTAATTTTCATTAAGACATTGCTCTTGCAATTTTAGTAAGAATATTTCGTGCGGACGGCATTCCGGTCTTATTCGGGAATTCAGGATATATTTTATGTTTTTTTTAAAGTGTTATTTGCATTCGAGATTTATACGACAATTATACACCATGTCGTACAAACCATCAAACTGTCCCATACGAAACTTTAATACCTACTTGCCCATATGTCATATGGGACGGTTGAAAATTTTTTCATAGTTAGGATACGATACTTGTCCCATGGAGAAAGTTTTTCAGTATGATGGTCTTTACCACATTTTTAGAGTTGCCTACACGTTTCGGATACATGTTCTATACGAGTAAGTGTGTAAGTTGAGTGTTGTTTCGTGTTATATATTGAAGCGTCGCCACATAGTGACATCAAATCGGAAAAATGACTTTAATGAACGCAAAAGTAACAATAAATTGAAAATTCTGCTTTAACAGAAGTTTCGGGTTTTTATCAATAAATATAGAGTGCATCATTAATATTGAACACTGATTACAACTTTCAATGGATGTATATGCAAATCTTTTTGTAACAAACACATTAAAATGCAAATCAAATTCAATGTGAATAAAATATTTTAAAATATTCAATGTGTTTGCAATTTTGAATAAAGGCGATGCCTTTGTAGTCTCAGACACGTAAAGTGTATTCGACAACAGTTTTTCAATCAATAATCCATAGTTATTCAAAGTTTACTGTACGTACTCTTTATTGTAGTTAAGTCTTCAGGGACACCTCTCGATAAAATAATAAAAGTGACCCCAAGTTCGGTACCCACCTATGTTCACAGTTCACCCTCTCAAACCGAAGCCGAAGCTGGCGCGCTTAATGGAGTGTCAATTAACGTGGCAAATGCATGACACCCGATATATTCGCCGCACAATCGTTAATCGACGTTTAACCCCAAAAGAGCAATTAACCTAATTTTTACTAAAATCCATATTTATTTAAATAAAATAATCAAGTTAAAGCAGTACTTACCTACACATACAGTGTTTTAGGGACATACTTTCTGGTTGAGTAGTACTCATAAAAATCAACAACTTTGTCCATGGGACCAACTCTGAAATTTGAAAAATATATATCAGCTGTTCAATACATTTTGTCGAATTATGCGAACATAAATCGTACTGAACAGCTGTTTATTTTTTTTGTGATTTCAGGTACAAACTCAAAGTTCATTTTCATGAGTAACCCCTGAAAGTATGTTCCTCGCTTAACCTAACACACTGTAAAAGGATCACAGTAGGTGGGGCTCTGAAGTTTCTGCCTAACCTCATGGGAATAGGCGTGAGATTATGGTATGTGTGTATGCTTTACAGTAACGCTTAAAGTGTTAGGTATATATTGTTCAAATCCTCCAAGTGTGCTGATCCCCAACCCTCAGCTCTGTTTGAAAGGGTCCCCAAGTTAAAGGCCGCGAATCAATATTTGTTTGTGCCCTATTCGCGTTCTAAATCCGACCGTTCCCAAAGTTTTGATGCCAGTAGATTACTAATTTACGATAATACCCCACCTCTTTCATTTGATGATTTAAATATTTTTCAACAGAGCCTGTTCCTAAAAACTTTGCTGTGACATTTCCATTATTCATGTAATAGAATTAAATTTTACCGCTTTGCTAATGGTTCGCTAAAACATTGTTATAATTAATTCAACAACATTGTAAATAACGCATAATCCCTCTAATTGAATGACCTCTTTCTAAAAACGAGATACCGATTCGTTTAATCGATTTTATAAAAGGTTGCAGTGTAAATACTCAAGATAGGTATCGATAAAAGGAAACAAGAGGGAACTTTTTGTTTACCTGTTGAACGGCCGGCTACTGTGAATAAAGCTTGTGTTGTGTTCCGTACGGTACGGGTGGAATTGCAGACTTTATATCGATGGCGCGGAAAATAACCGCTTATAGAGTTTCCAGCGGTCTGTTAATTAATGAAACGTTGATATTGTCGTTATAAAGCATTGCCATGAAGATTAAATAGCTCTTTATTGTAGTGTGTTGGTCATGTGAAATTGGTTGCTTATCTTTTGGAGCAGTTATCTATACTAATATTATAAAGAGGTAAAATTTGTAAGTTTGTATGTAGGGAGTAATCTCAGGAACCAATGATCCGATTTCAAAAAATTTTTCACCAATAGAAAGCTACATAAATTATATTTATATCATACATATTAGCCGAGCTATCGCAATTTTAGTCTAGCAAGTCGGAAAGAAATACCTGTGAAAACAGAATTATTTGCATGCGCTGCCTAAACAGTTGTTTAAAATTGAAAGCAATGTATGGCAACCCGGTTCGCCTTAATTATTTCTACAAAAAAGTCCGCGACACCATATTCCTATATTTTGTATTTTAACTTTTATATTTCGTTTTATGTTATAAAAAAGTATTTTTTCGACTTACTTCTAATGTTAAAACAAGAAATTTTCCGCGGACGAAGTCGCGGGCAGAAGCTAGTAGTTGATATTATTCATTAAAGTTGACAGTAGGTAATTGAGAATATACTTTCGAATACCTAGGGATCTACCAGTCATAGCGAGGGTGTTTTTTAAGATGTTTCATTTTATATGAAGATATCTAACTTTCAGGAAAAGGGTCGGACGGTCGAATCTAAAATTTTATATGTCAACAAAATTGCCCCTGTAAAAGTGTTCATACATAATCCAGCCCATCCACACGCACTTGGAATTTATGTCGTCATATCGTTTAATATGTAGATGCACACTTCGCCGGTCTAATCTCGCAAATCGTCGCCATCTTTGTTTATAGCCTGCAGGCTGTTGCGGTTCGCCGGACCACCGTAACTCCTATCTATAACATCTGACACTCGTGACCTTATTTTAATAAATAATGTTGCCTGTTATTACATCAAATAGGTGCTCAGGAGCAGCGGTGCCGGATGATTTATGGTCTCGCCGGCTTCGCTCAGCACAATAAACTCAATTTTTGTTTACCCCCAACCAAAATATTCTCAAGTTTTATCGCGCGGAGAAAAAGTTTTTCTGAGTTAGTATTTTATTTCGAAGCCCATTTCAGGCTTGTTCTTATTTGTAGTAAAAAATACCTAGAAAGCTTTAAATATTGTACGTGTTGCTCTACGTCTAAATTGTCTGCACCTTGCATAACCGCTCTCGCCCTCATGCATAGTTATCTAAACTGAAACTGAACTGTTTTTTATTTCACAACTCGTATGAATATTTTTATGCGCTTTGCCGAGCATGTTTATATGAGAAAGGTTCGTCTACCTGCGGTCGTGTATGAGTCCAACAATAGGGGCATCTGTTTACCGCCGATTCAAAGCCCCGGCTTAAAATTGAAGGAGGATTATAATTTATCGACGGGACTGGTAACGCGGCCGATTATCCGGCTTCCGAGCCACTGCCGGCGTTAAACACCGCCTCGGAAATCGGCTTTTGAAGCCAATTGACGTGAGGCTCCGACGTTGTGCTGAATCCTCAATTCACTGTCATAGTGGAGCTAACACCTGGATTTAAAAAATAAGGTCACAGAAAGCCGGGCTTGTGGACGACATACAATTTCACGGAATAGCTTGCCACAATATTTTGCCTGAAATATTTTTTGTATGGTCTAAAGAAATATTATATATCTCGAAAAATTTGTTTTACAAATACCCAAGTGGAGTTTACGGGCGCGATCTGTATAAAGTGTTCACCTTTCAAGTATTTATTTCCAATAGTTGAAAGGTAACTTCCGTGGATATATGAACCAGTTTACCAACATTTACTGTAAAGAACTTGTAAAGTGCCAAATAGGGAATAAATATTTTGTCAACGGTTTTATCAAAAGTGTCTGGTTCAAATATTTTATCAGTAGGTTGTTAAATAGACTACACTATCTCTTAAATCTACATTTAAGTATGCGTGACCTGCCCCAAGATGTCCCCGCCTGACCTTCGGAGATTAGTTAGGTAATTCATTAATTAACGTTACCCGACCTACGATCGGGGAAGGTTCAGATGAAATGGTTTTTGAACTTGTTAAAAGTACCTACTTGTTTAATACGGTATTTCGTTTCTCACATAGGTACTTGTTTATGATGTGGCAATACATACTATATCTATACATATAATAAAATTGTAGAAAAGTGGTGTCTGTACATTGGAAATATTTAAAAAAAAGTAGCAGGGGTTATTATTTTATCGATGCCGAACCCGAAATTGTAATTAATTTTTTTTTTTGTCTATTTGTCGGTTTGTCTGTGTGTTTGTGCACGCTAATATCAGAAACGGCATATTCGATTTAGATGCAGTTTTTATTAATATATTGTAGTAAGCTTCACTTAATATTTAGTGTTTATTTCATGTCAATCGGTTCATAAATAAAAAAGTTATGTTAAAGAATAACGGTGAACATTTGTTAAGGTATGCTGCCCGAAAAGTCACAATTCCAGGCGGACGAAGTCGCAGGCACAGCTAGTTATTAATAAACACTAACTCATACCTTCTAACGTATTTTCTTTATTTCTTTCTTTAATGCTAGGTCGTCCCCTCCTGGTGTTTCCACTCACAGTTGCCTTGTAAATAATTTTTGTTAGTCGCCTTTCATTCATTCTCTCAACATGTCCAAACCATCTAAGCATAATTATTCTTTTCATTTTTTATAACTACATCTTCATATTATATTAATTAGTTAAAGTAAATTACAACTGTCCCGTTTTTGTCATAGAGAAAGTTGAATAAGTAGTTGCGTAGTTTTGGGTTTTAAGCTTATTGGTTGAGAATATAAGAAATATTCTTCATATTAGGCAAGGCACCCGGAGATGTTTTAAAAACTTCAATTTGCTTTCAGTTTCTCTAAGGTTTAGGCGGCTTAGTTTTTCATTTGCTACCCAAGGTTTTGGCTACTTTCAAGTTTGTAGGCCTACCTACAAATCTTCATTTTGGTAACAGAACTTATTTTGCGAGGATTTTCAACAGACATATTATTTAATGCATTCCATTTTGAAAACTATAGGTTGACAAACATTATATTCGTGTTTCAATTTGTGAATGAACATTCATGTATTAGTCTCGACATGTAGTTTCTTCAGGAGATTGATTCAGTTTTTACTTAAGTAAATTATCGAAGGCCTGCCTGTAACATGGGATCCCAACTTCGGCATTAGTATTCTTTGTGCTCGTTCATCTTCCACTTTCGTAATGACTGTCGACGTCTTGATTTTCGGGAGATTATGGGATTTTCTTGAGACTTTGTGTTATACTTTTTGTGATAATGTTATTGTTGGGTTTTACTCAGATCAAAAAATTAATTTAGGAAATGCTATTATTATTTAAGGTTAAGAAGACAATGACAATTATTTCCAAACATGAGTTTTCGCCATGCAGAAAGTACCAATATGTTACGACCTTATGAACCAAACAATGCTTTGCTTTTAACACGTTTGTCTCAATTACGCGAACATGCGTAAGCCAGCGTTAGAAGAAAATCCAATTAGCTTATTCCAACCTTCTTAATAGAACACCCATTAGGAAAAAGATTATTACCCCTAATAGATTAAATCTTCGAAATCCTGTAACACGATTGAACAATCTATATGTAAATGGAAGCAATATTGTAAACATCGTGTAAATAGTCTGTATTTGGAATAAATTAACCGCTTAGCTGAGAAACAAATCTCTTGCCTAAACAACGTCTTATTATCATTACAATTAAACCGTTGTTAGATCACTGGAACGTTTGAACACAGAAGTAATATAATAGTGCAGAAAATCGATTCGATCGAAATAGCAGCGTTACGAAAAGTTACAAAATGTATCCCGAAAAAAGTTCGTCTAATTATATATAACTCTCTAGTAAAATCAAACCTTGAATACCTAATCGAAGTGTGGGGATCAGCCGCTAAATCTAATCTAAACTCACTACAACGAACACAAAACAAAATCATCAAAGTTTTATTTCACTATCACTATCTATATCCAACAAAAAAATTATACCACAAAACTAAACTGCTAAATCTCAAACAACTTTACACATATTACATCTGCATTCTCATAAAAAAAATCACCACGAATTCCGTACAATCAAACATACAACTACATAAAAAAACAATAACATACAACACAAGAAGCAAAAACAAATTTAAACTAATGACTACACGTGCACGAACTAATTGCGGAAAAAAAACAATATTGGTTGAGGGGATAAAGCTGTTTAACGATTTACCGGAGGACTTAAAGAGGTGTGATAGTATAAATATATTTAAGGCAAAACTTAAGAAACATGTATGTACCCTGTAACGTCTCCAACACCCCAGAGGCAAATATGATATGATACTATGATTTATCTTTAGATATAAGCACTTTGTATCTCATTTTAAGTGAACTATGTTATTTAAGTTCTTATGAGAAATAAATATCTTTAAACCTATTCCATACAATGGACGAGAATGTGGTACGGGAATCATCGACTTCGGAAATACGAACATGCGGTGATGAGATCTAATACTATACTTGGTGTAACCGAAAGGGTATATACATACAAAAGGATATACTGAAATCGTAAAAAAAAAACCGGCTGTTCCCTACATTTCAACGAGTCACGTGACCAAAATGTAATTCGAACAGCTGATTTTTTTTTGCGATTTCGGAGTTGGTCCTATAGTAAAAGTTGTTCATTTTGGTGGTCTGGTAGCATGTGCTTTTGTATGTATATTATTATACCTTCTTTATTATATCTATGGTATACATATACCCTTTCGGTTACACTCTGCATAGAGCTCAACCATAATGGTGGAGGTCAGATAGGCAGTCGCTCCGTGTAAAACTGTGGTTATCAGCTGCGTCCGGTTAGACTGGAAGCCGACCCCGACATAGTTGGGAAAAGGCTAGGCAGATTGACTCTGAGGTGAACATTACCGAAGCACAGATTTTACTTTGGAGAGCGGAATTTAAATGCGTACGTAAAAGATCTCAGACTATCTCAAACAAATGCCGGTCGCGACTAGGCGAGTGCGCTTGTATTTCTTTGATAGTTTTTCAACTTTATTACAAAAGAATACGGTTCTTTTTCAAATGGGACAATTTTACACTTTCACGCACACACTCATGTTTAAGTGCACAGTGCAGTTTTCACTTATTGTATGGAGTCAACCTTCTGTTACTATTATTCCGTGACGGTTGTTTAAATCGTTACCAACTAAGGTTACAATGTTACTACAGATTGTTAGAAGAGGGGAAGGTGTTGCTAATCTAATCTCGGATTTGTTTTGTGGGACTGAAATTGGAGAAATAGATCGCTTCTTTGTTTAGAGAGTGAATGCGATAAGTAGTGTTTTATATAACGTTTTTATAGAAAAAAGTGAATAGGTACTTATACTATTTACAAAATGTCATAAAACATTTTGATTTTTCGGGGTTTATTCACGTTAACCTAAACTTGTTAATGAAGGTTCACATCGTTTATTACGTAACTGAAAATATCTAAACTAAACTTCATGAACTATCTAACTCCAAAACAACTCAAATAAAATATTTTATTAAACGAAAGTCCTGATGATCTCACCGCCGCCGCAAAAACTGTGCTCCCATATTTTACATTTAAATTTTTGATGTGCTGGCCCGAGCTCGCATCGGACCCAAATGTACCGGCGAACAAGCTATTGGGTGTACAGCTAACTTGTAAATACTTTTAAACAATGTAACGAGTGTACTTTGTAAACAATTCTTTTTTCAACACTCTCTTAAGAATGCCAAAAGGTTTTAAAGTGTTTTCCTATCATAAATAAATATTGCCTGTAAAGTGGAAATATTAATATTTTACCAATAGGGTAGGTATGTTCGGGTATGCTCTGCGCTGAAATAAAACAGTTAAAATCAATATGCCTAGCCTTTTCCCAACTATATTCGGGTCGGCGTCCAGTCTAACCGGATGCAGCTGAATACCAGTATTTTACATGGAGCGATTGCCTCTTTGACCTCCACAACCCAGTAACTGGGTAATACGATGCTTCTTGGGTAGTCTTGCTGTCAGATTTTCGGACGTCTGCCGACCCATAACGACTGTCAAAGATGCGCAAATGGCAGCCGGGATACGACAGTACGAATCCAATTCCAAAATCAGTATTTAAACTATTGCCAAGTTAGCAGGGAACATTATTTGTATGATATTACTGCAGCGCCGAACTTACCGCAACATACTCCATACCAAGTAACTTGTTCGACTGTACCTACCTTCCGAATTAAGGATTCAAAAGATGGCCGCTCTCTTCTCGATTTCGGTTATGTCCGGTGCCGTTTATCTCGCAAATTACCTAGCTCGTTAATCACTGCTTGTCTTTGTACACAAACACTTTATACCTTTAAGGAAGTAAGATTGCCGATTTTTCTTGGACCCTCAAAGCGCTGATGTATGTGCCGTAATTCGTGTTACGTTTGTGTTGAGGTTTTAATGATTGCAGTATGCAGTTGACTGGGTTCTGGGTACCTGTAAGATTTTGTTAAAGTATTAATGCTTACTATTCTATTTTTGCTTGTGGAAATACTCACGGATGTCCTCGGCCCTGGCGCTGTTGCAAGGGTCTGTCAGGACAATAACTAAAACCACGCAGTGTTCTTCAACAAACTTTGGCTGAAGCGGTTGCTCAGTTCGTTATGTTCCTTCGGCTAGGTATTGGCAAGACTTTCATAACCCCGTCCGTTACTCTACAATGAATGTTTTGACACTTTTTTTTGCTGTTGGGAAATCATCATATAACAGGGGTCATCCCACTCTGGGTGGAGTGGAAGGGATTGTCAGACTCTTACTGACTAAAACCCATCCATATTCCTTCCTTAGCCCTTTATGTTCCAGGGTTGCGTAATCCTTTCGGAAAATCCCACTTACCCGGCAATGTTTCGACACCTGAGTAGGTATTTTTACTGTTGTCTAAGTATAGGTTTCTAAACTTCGAAGATAATGTATGAACATTCTGTTCGTAGTTTTAGGGACCTATTTGCCTTTGAGAAACATATTTTTACTACATGACCATA
This sequence comes from Hyppa rectilinea, assembly GCA_951799385.1. Lineage (NCBI taxonomy): Eukaryota > Metazoa > Arthropoda > Insecta > Lepidoptera > Noctuidae > Hyppa > Hyppa rectilinea. Next base: position 6,571,347 of record OX637309.1, on the reverse strand, counting down.
ATGCTCAGATCCCTTTCTGGGTAAGTAAGCACCTAAACGAATTCTAAGTTAATTTCAGTAATACCTACAAAAAAATTGTTGTTGTATGTTATTGTTAGGTACTTGAAACAATAGGTACGTACATCCGGACTTGGTATCAACGAATATTTTACGAATTATTTGATGTTTTAACGAAAATACAGAAATACGAGTACATAGTTGCGTGATAGTTCAATTATTTACTATGTAAACACGTTTGTTTCAAATTCCGAAATGTTGCAAAACGTTCGATACTGATACTAAAATTTCATGTGGGTCATACTTTTAAGCCTCTCTTTAAATAGTGCCGATCGTTGAAACTAAATCGAGTTGCTATCTGACGAGTTATTTGCTAGAGTTTATTATTACGCCTGGAGCTGCATACCAATGTTAACTATACGTTCTAAATTGATGAGCCCAGTCCTAAAAAGGGATTGTCCAATTAAGCGGGATTCTCCGAAAGGGTTACCGCTACGCCGGAACATAAAGGGCCACGGAAGGAACATGGATGGGTTTTAGTCAGTAGGAGTCTGACACTCCCTTCCGCTCCACCCAGAGCGGGAGAAGTCATTGGATGATTTCCCGGCCTCAAAAAAAGAAAAAGACCTAAAAAATCACGGGTTGTAAATAAATAAACGCGTCACCTTTCTAAGCTTATAATTGGACACCCGTGTCGTTCCATTAAAATCACAAATCACTTGCACAAACATTGAGATTTTGAACAAATATGTCATGGAAGTAAATATTTGTCTCCATGCGGGAATCAGCCCGCTGGCCACGACTCCGAGCGCAGGCGGTCGTCAACACACGCTGCAAATACATATTAAGTTGGTACCGACGTGTATTGTCCTATCAACCTCTGAGAATCATTAATGTATACAATACAATTTAATTCATACAGTCGTGGGGACTGTGTCAATTAAATTGTATATGAATGAGCAAACCGTAAAGTCAAGATTTGTTTTTCAGAGATTATTTTCATTGCTTCACATTTGTTACAAGTTATTAGTTATACAAATAATTAGTTAACATAATAATTATAATGAAAAAAAAAAGAATATTGAAATTATTACCTATAATTATTACGAATAGAAGGGACGTTCAATAGTTTCTGCCTGCCCCTACGCCAAGAAGGCGTGAGTTTATCTATACTTCTATACTATAATAATATTCTAAAGAGGAAAACTTTGTTTGTTTGTTTGGTTGTAATGAATAGGCTCAAAAACTACTGGACCGATTTTAAAAATTCTTTCACCGTTGGAAAGCTTAGTTTTCTAGGAGTAACATAGGCTACTTTTTATCCCGGGAAAAATAATGGGTCCCACGGGAAAGACCACGGGAGCGAAGCCGCGGGCAAAGTGCTAGTGTGTGTATATAGTCATTTGTTATGCAATTGATTTTTGGCGCGAGTACTTCTATTGAAACCTGAGTAAGCGAAGGATTCTAGGGTTGAAGCGAGTGGTTCAAATATAGAATCCTGAGCGTAACGAAGGTTTCAAAGGTACGAGACGCAGAAAAGCTTTGCTGCCGAGCGCAACACATAATTTTTCACCTCACTACAGCGAGGAAACTGCTAGGTGCAAGAAAACAGGTGTTATATGTTGAGTTTTATTTTGTTCGAGCGTCTCAGTTACATTGACTCATGTGAAGAAAATAACAGATACTTGGCAGTGTATCTTATGAGTTACATAGAATATCTCCAAAATTAAATACCCTGTATTTGGTTCTATATCCTACTTGTCCTCTAAGGAGAATGAAAGAAAAAAACTAATTTAATACAAATATCTAGCTAATTTAATTTAATACATATTTATTTTTGCCAAGCAAAGGATTAAATAACATATTACATTAGTATTTATTTTATTTAAAAAATTAAACTTAAATTACTACACAATTGGGTATTTGACAGGGTAGTATTTTTTGGGCATATTTAAATGTGACGTCACAGATTTTTTTAATCAAATGGAATACTTATTAATATTTGTTCCAATTTTACAATTATATCCTTGCAAAATATTTAATTTCTGTACAGACTGTGATGGAAGTTTTTAAGGTGAGCGGTATTATTTAATATTTTATTTTAGACCGTGTCATGCATTTTCAGTGGACTGGCAGTATAGAAAATTATTAAATAGAAAGGTTCGAATTTTAAAAACTCTTTCCACGCTAGAGAGCAAAAAGCGATTTTGGGCTCAGATTTCGAATGACAAACAGACTCTTTCCGAGCCTGTGAGGTGAAAAAATAATTATTTCATATTTGTTGGCAATTGAAGGGAAAAACATATTGACATATATAGAATAGAATATTCTTTATTATGTACACCATAAAAATTACATATATATATTATCCTTTTGAACGCCAGAGCGTAAACAAATTGGCGTCGTATTTATATTGTTCTTAAAAATGTCGTTTTCATGTCGCCTTCATCCGACTGTGGCATGTCTATCTCGTTTTCATTTGTAGATTATATCCGACCGTGGCGTTAAAAAGGTTATATTTCAAAAGCTTTTTTATGATTACTAATTGACTTTTAGAGTTTTGTGTTTTAAATTAGCGAGGGTATGTCGCGGTTAAGGATACTTAGACAGTTTGTACGGTAAAAAGTTGATCCGTCCAATCTAACTCACGTTTATATCCCTTTAGAGAATTGCCTGCTTTATTCTCTCTGTAATATTAATTGTTAGAAGTCACGCGAAGGTCAACTGATAGTATCGTTATTTTAGCATTAATGTATAACCGGTTCTAGATAAGTAAATATAGGCACAAGTTTGTTAGTTTGAATCAAACAAAGCTAAATAAAAGGTAAAGAGGATCATAATAATTATAATAATTAATAATTATTTATTTATTTTCTCGCCACAATACACATTGAATACATATTTTTAGGGAACAGGAGGATACAGAATGGAGATCATGTTTCTATCATCACTAAAGGTATATCACTACATAGTATAAAGCAAAGTCGCTTCCGCTGTCCTAATGTCCGTATGTATGTTTAGATCTTTAAAACTACACAACGCATTTTATGCAGTTTTTTTTAAATAGATAGAGTGATTCAAGAGGAATGTTTATATGTATAATAACATGCAATTTCCGTCATCCACGCGGGCGAAGCCGCGGGTAGAAGCTAGTTTATAATAAAATAAGTAATACCTACTAGAAATAAAGATTTACTTAATGACTAGGCTCAATTAGTAATTTATTTAAGTGCCAAAGTATACCTTTTTACAACAAACTCCCACGAGCTGAGCCTCAATAAATGGAAATCATTTATTAAACAGAAACTCTGTCAAAAAGGTTTCTATAAAGTTAAAGATTACTTTGATGACAAAAAGGCTTGGGATTAATTCATTAAGCTACTCCAATACGTACCCCAAAGCAACAAACAATTTTATACTAAGTGTTAGAATTAATATTGTCTTTTGACATGTCTCGGGCCCCTGGGCGGACGGACGGTAGGCCTACGAGGAGCCGAAGTCCACTCGCAGAGGCCCCTTAGACCATTTTAAATGTTGAGGAGGCACCTATTATCACATGACATAACTCATAACATTTTAGACCACATTTAAATTGAATACTGTTTGTGAATTGTGAATACCATGCAGACTAGAATACGTAACTTTATAACTGTCTGGCGGTTTTGCTTATTTTGTTTATGATCAACGCAAATGTACCTACTGCAGATCTTGTAGCATTGTGTGACGGGTAGTTGAGCTTCTTAAAATAAGGTTACACGATGACTGATCCATGCAAGCCGTCTATTGGGACAGGTCAACTCAAAGCTGCAATGGCACTTTTTAAAAGGCCTTTTCAGACATGACCCTGCATTTTTAGATTTACATAAAATCCTTAATATATTTTTTGGACCATGAGTTTGTTTCGGCATTTCTTCTCGTCCTTCTTTCGTCAGCTAGACAATGCCGGCGCCATTTAGTTTAAAATATTGACGTGTTAAGATCTACTCACAGAAATAAACATTTCATTTAAATAAATAAAACTAATTTCCTTTAGTATTGTGTTACATATCCGTAGCAAGTAATGAACTATAACCAACACAACTCCATAATTATTAGTTATTTCTCCACAAGCACCTGAACCGCTTTGCCTTTTCCGAACTGAATTGAGAATAACTTCTAGTTTAAAGAGCCACTTACTTCTGAATTAAAATTTATTTCTGCTTCAGCATTCGTCCAAATACGATCACAAACTATGGTCGCCACAGTTGGCTAGCTAATGGATTACACGGTGGTCGAGTGTGGCTCAACATTGCCGAGCTGCTGCGACCCGATGCTCGCTGTAATCTGATTGTAATACTGACCCGCTCGACTTATATTAGCTAGCATACGTGTTAATTTGACCTAATAGCGAAATGTGGGGTAGGTTCTAGGTTTAGAGTAGCATTTAGATTAGACTATAATTTGTAAGTTGAGGAGCATATTCTGTATCTCATCATATTATATTTGTTTAAATCAGATAAAAGTCTGTGTGTAATGTGATGTTTTAGGCAAATAAAGCTTTCGTCTAATATTTTTGAGGTTCTATAGAAAGGATTTATTTAGCTGCCTACTCGCTTTAGGCACTACTATTTTTACTTTTGGGGCTAATAGTCTACAAGAGGAATGACTAAGCATGAAACTTATGTTGGTACCGTCGGCGTATCTTGGGCATTCTATCCAGCCATCATTATGTTGCCTTTTTTTTTTTTTTTAAGGCTCGGAAATCATCCAATGACTGCTCCCGCTCTGGGTGGAGCGGAAGGGAGTGTCAGACTCTTACTGACTAAAACCCATCCATGTTCCTTCCGTAGGCCTTTATGTTCCGGGGTAGCGGTAACCCTTTCGGACAATCCCGCTTACCCGGCAGGCTTGGCCCTGAGGGGCCCCTTCATATGCTGACATCTCTTTGAGGCACGCGTGGAACATATACGCGCCGTACGGCACGGGTCTGGTGATGATCGGACGGTGAGTCACCCATTACTCACCGTCTGCAGGCCCGCGCCTACGGTGGCCGGGAGTCGTCACGTGGCTCCCGACGCCCGGGGCGCCTCCTGCGGCGGCTGGGACGGGAGGACCTTTCTCTCTCCCATCCCGCCACCTCCTTCGCGAGCATGACTTTTTCGCAGAAGGAGGTGACTGCCTCCCACTCCCTCTCGCCCCGGACCATGGCTTGCACCAGGGCCGGGCGCGAGAGGTCGCCGCCGCCGATCGCCTCTACGAGGACACGGCGGTGCTCCGCCCATGCGGGGCAGGTTTGCACCGTGTGCTGGATCACCATTCTCATCGTAACACGTGAGGCTTAATACAATCAGCACAGCTTGCACCGACTATCTATCTATTATCGGCCTCTGTCGTGTCCCTAACGGCTAGATAGTAACAATAATGACGTCACAACCAGGCTTAACAGGCACATTGGCCGGTGAGTCTCAGATTGATGCTATTAGAGTATTAGAGTGAAGTGAATGCTGCCCGTACGCTGTCGTAATCGCTTTATCGGTCCTTACAATGCGCATTGGTTAGAGGTGGGACTGAACCTTATACGGTGATAGGATAGGTGCCATTGACGTGTTTATTGCAATTGCTAATCTTCTTTATGTGACTGTCTAAAATACAAATTTCGTTTACTAAAACGACTGTACGGTTATTTCTCTAGACATCACTTCGCGTTCATTTATTTACTAATCTATAACTTATCAACGCATAAGCATAATCAACCTATAATGTTCCAATGCACTGTTAGCATACAGTCTACTCTCTTCAAGAGGGACTGGCCTGTAATTTGCCAACGGTGCAGACGCCAGCACATCAACCTACCCCAAACTGTCATTTTTTCCGATTGAAAATGCAACATATGCGTTTGTAATAAAGTTGAAAAACTATTAAAGAAATTTGACAGATTGGGGTAACTTGATGGGCTGGCGCCTGCACATTAGTGAAATCGTAAAAAAAAGTAATTTTTAATTTTGATGCCGAAAATATAGGCTTTAGAATTTTTGTCCGCTTGTCTGCGGATTGGCACTAAAACGGCTTAACGGATTTGGACGAAATTTGGCAAACAGATAGTTTAAAACCTAGATTAACTCAAAGAGTACCTTTAATCCCTGTGGTACGTAGTATTTGATAAAAAATAAATGTTGTTCGTTGGTAAATGCAGTACTGGAGAACGGCTGGACCAATTATAATGTACGCAATAGGGCTAATTAGGTTTTCTTGAAAAGAAATAATGGAAAAGTTAGCCGGAATCATTTTAAATTCGGGTAAAACTGAACGTCCATTTTGTAAAATACATAGCAATTGATGTCTATAAAATTATTCGAATGACACGCAATGTTATATTGTATGCTGGAGTTATCAAAGTCTATACAAAGAATACACTCGATAAAAGAAATGATGAAAAACTCGCTCGCAACTCCAAAAGAACGTATTATATCTTAAAGAACTTCAATATTTCCATCTCAAAGTGTGGAACAAAGTTCGGTAGGTGCAAAACAATTTTCGGATGTTCGTGTTTTGCCCATCAGTCTCGGAAACTGAAGTTTTATCCGTCGCCCCTCCCCCTTCTCCGCCCCCTCCCCACCTGGGGGAAATTCACTTACTTTATTATTCGTCCTGTGCTGACCTCATTTTTGTAGCTTGAAGGCAATATTTTATTCATTAGATATTTAGACTTGGACACAACATTATGTTGGGCTTATGGGTTGAGTAATGATTCCGTTTGTCGCTCGTGAGTTCCATGAATAAATTAACGGGAAAGAATTGATTTTTTAATTGAAAAATGTATTGTTCAGTTTTTAAATACAAATGCACGTATTCATTTAGGTCTAGCGATTATAGTTTATGCGTTATAAAAACTTTAGCGTCTAACCTTTCAACGCTTTATGAAAAATATTACTTTTTAAATTAACTGCAATGCAATATAACCCTACTAAAAATCCATTCACATCTCAAGAGCACATTCAACTTTTCATAATGACCAAATAAAGGGTCTGAAGAAACATTTTGAGAGAAAATATTGTGAATAAAAAAGTCGTTTACAGGTGCCGTAAGTAGACGGTCTGGGAATAGATTAAGGTCCGAGCCTCGGCGGCCGCAGACGGACCGGTACCCTTCTTTGTGATAGAATTATTCCTTATAAATAAGCACGTTGTTCTATTTTCAACTTTCGACGCTAAGCCGAACGTTCAAAATCTAACACCAGGCTTCTATTTAGGCAAAAGTTTAGGTGCCATCTAGTGTTAGTGAAAACGGGCATTTTTTACCCTTTCTTTGGACCCGACCAGATAATTTCACGATATTTTACCCTGTTTGGAAATATTTTGTTTCGCCATAGTTTTGTCAATGGTTTTTCGCGTGGTTTTAAGAGATTTAGCGCATGCGGCTAACGCATTGTGAGCCATAAATAAAGATCAGTGTGGATTCGTATTTTTACAACTATCTTATCCTCTGGATATATTACTACAGTATCTTTGGATAACATTGTTTTTTCCGGTCTGACCCGAACGTTGGTAATACAACCTATTAATACATGAAATATACAAACAAATGACGGTGTTGATACTAGAATACAGATTGTCATGTTCTTGAAATGTGTTTTGTTGTGAACAAAAGTCTTGTTTCGCCCTATTTGTTGAAGGTTTGAATTCAGAGTTATTCGGCTAGAAATATGTGATAGCTAATCTGGTTGGGTTGGGTACAGTATAATGTTTGTTAAATTCTTTTTATGTTATAATATTGAGTTGAAATGTAAGCAACCTTACCTACCATTTTGTTGATTGTAACCACAAAAAAAAAACAAATGAAAGTCGCAATCTAAGATTTTTGAAGAATCGTCTACTTTTGTAATGTTTGTAAATAAAATTAAATATGTGAGCATAATGTATCTATCACATAATTAATGTAATAAAAACACTAAAGAGTAACGTAAATTGTATTAAAAAAACAATATGGCGGCGGTAGTTTCAATTTTGGCCACGCGCCAAAACATTAATGTACAACTTTATAGTTGCACAACATATTAAACGTGACATACGCACCTTCATGCGTATATATGTTACTCTGGTATATTCCACACAAGAATATGCTCGTAATCTTTCGTATCTGGCTGCATGAGCCTTTCGTTTTAATGAGACCACGGAGCCCTCTCGACGCTGAATAATTCCTCATTAGGTTCGCTAGCTTCACTCCTTTTTATATAGAAATTCGTTGAGTACATCTATTTTATAATTTCGATACAGGTTTATAGAACTTAGAATAGTATCAATGATGTTTATGTTAATAACCATTAGGGGATACTTAGTAAGTACCTAATCTACAATTTTTTTATGTTCTTATAAAAACTAAGCCTCTGTTGTCCGTCCGTCTGTCTATCTGTTAGAGCGCTGTATGAACCGTAATAGGTAAAGGTATTTTTTTATTTATTTAACAACAAATAATAATAATAAAAAAGTTACACAAGAAATATATTTTTTCAAAACTGAAGTACTTTTTTTTAAATATATGTATTAGCTTAAATATTGTACGGTGATATGGAACCCTTCGTTTGCTAGTACGGCTCGCACTTGGCTGCTTTTTTACTATTTACATTATGTTAAATAATAAGCATCACCGTCTGACCTTCGAAACCTAAAACCAACACATTAATTTTACATTATAAACGTTAGAAATCTTAATATTTGGCTTGATCAAAATTAAATTAGCGTAAGTAAAGCTACCTCATTATAAGTTCGTAAGACTTCCTTCCGAACTGATATTAAGTTCTCTAGCTTCATTTGACCTATGTAATAAATATCCTCATTTTATATAGCTTTTAATAATTAATTGAAACCTTGGCTAAGGTCAAAGTGCCTGTAAAAATAAACTTTAAAGTATTTATTTGGTAAGTTAAAATGGCGTCTTATAAGATGTGGTTTTTGAAAAAATGAAAGTGTTTAGATAAGCTTAAACAGATCTATAATCTAGATCTTTGTAAAATTATGTGTTATTAATGATAACAGTGTGTGATTCCTTATTGATTACTTTCTCTATGAATATTATCATATTGTCTTTTCTTTTACGTTTAGGACCAAAAGGACACGTAGTCACGTAAACAAATCCGCGGGCACAACTACTCAAACCACAAACTCGTCTTTTTCGTACTATGTTTGTCTACCAATTTGAACTAGTAAGGTAAAGTGTACTGTATAGACTCGTAGACTGTCTTCGTGAGGCTCCCTGCACGAATAAAAAAGTACCAACGCAAGACTAGGTGGGAAGTTGTATTTTTTATGAGCACACCAGGAGGGCACTACAGGTGAATAGAAAGGTCTTTATGTAAATTTTTAATAAACCCTCTTCCGTTCCGAAATGAGTTGAATAAATAAAAGGTAAACTGTAAACAGAGATTTCTCACTGAAACACTATTTACCTGTTTCTATTTATGTTTTGACCAACTTGAGTTGGTTGATAGTACAGAGGTCAGCACGTCAAGTTACACCAGTCTGTCAAATTTCTTTGATAGTTATTCAACTTTATTCCAAAATCTTAAGGTTCATTTTCAATTGGGAAAATTTGATAGCTTGGGATAGCTTGATTGTGCTGGCGTTTGTGCACTAAAAATTATACACGAAGTAATTTTTTACTCCGTTGTTACAATTCCTGTATGGCGTTGGCGTTCCTGTGAGAGGATAAATAAATATATAGCTTAGCATTGAATCATTTGTTTAGTCCAAACTTTTTCTTTTCTGAGGTTGGGAAATCATCAAATGACCCTTCCCGCTCTTGGTGGAGCGGAAGGGAGTGCCAGACTCTTACTAAATAAAACCCATCCATGTTCCTTCCTTAGCCCTTTATGTTCCGGAGAAGCTGTAACCTTTTCGGCGGTAGAAGCGGTAACAATCCCGCTGATAGTCCAAGCCCTGATGATCAATATTTCTGTGATCAAAATATTAAGCATCATAATTTTCCAAATTAGTTATACCAATGTTACGAGGAGTCCTCTACGTATAGGGATAGTTCTCGTAAAGATGCTTGTCGATGTAATTCCATCATCGTGTTATGACGGTAAAGCACATACTGTACAAATTGAGGGATTTAAAAGACAAACATGGGTCCAAGACGATGAAAACTTCGCATACATATTTATGGCATCGGACCTATGGGCATAGCTGTAAAGGCGTTCAAACGACAAGGATGGACAAGGGATGAGCGCAACGGAATGTTCCTATAAGATTCCGTCGGTCGTGTTGTTTGGATGACTCATCGGTTTTTCTGGTGATTTTATCTTCGTTTAAATAATTCTTTATCGTTGGACGCAAATAGTACTTAAAATATAACGCAAATACATCAAGCTGTTACAAGTGTAGTATTAAAACTCAGGTCACTTTGTTTTTTAACTATTTTACTACCTACACAACCAATGTTACACAGTAAAATGCAGCCAGCACACGTCCGCACCGTATGACCGTCAAAATTAGAATGCTTGCGGTCGCCGAGTGTTATCGAGTCATCATATCGATTCCTAAAATCGATTATACCTACCGTTATTCGGATTTAGAATATTAAATTAACTATTTAAAATGTTGAATTAATTTTTATTTAAAATCATAAACAAAGCAATCAAAAGACTCCGTGTGTCGATAAAATTAAAAAGTTAAATATTTTGAATTCTTAATAAAAGATTTATTTATTATACACTAGCATTTTTTTTAGCTAGATGATACAATATTTTTAAACATAAATTTGAATTTTTTATTCAAATTCATTATTTAAATGTTTTTATTTGGCTTTTTAATGTTCGTTACCAACAGCTCTTTCATAAAATATTGATCCGTTTTCCCTAATGATATTCAAAGGTGCCACATCTTTCAGCTTTATCTAAAATCCATTCCTGAAATTGAGGGTCATTTGAAGGAATTTTGAATCTTGAACGAAAGCCTATGGTAGAGACGGGAACATTGCTGTAATGAGAGTGGATAAGAGCAAAGATACCTATTCTTGGTAGTGAGTCTCATTCGGTAGTACAAGCCAGTAGCAAATATTTGAAGAAATACATGGTGGATTATTAAATATAAATCATTACCATATCATTCTTAAATCAAATAAATATTAATAATATTTCACACATCAATTTCTGCGAAGTCAAGAATGATTACCTACTCGAGTGGATGTGACGTCATTATTAAGATTAAGGCTTTGACACACGGGAGTCGCGGCGCGATTTAAAGACGGTTCCACACGACCACGGAAGCGTTTTGTATTAGAGAGGAAACATTAGTGAGCCTAGGGGCTTTAGAAATGGGACAGGTCGAGACTATCTTCGTATATTCGTATTCTTATGTAGGTGTGTTATAAAGGTCGGTAAGTAGGTCCTTGATATTCAGTAAGTTTTTTTGGAGTCAAGAAGTTTGTTTGGTTTGTTAGTACCTACCTTGGTTAAATGCTTAAATGCATAATACCATGTTACTTATGTTTATGTTACTTAGAATATAAATTTAATAGTTTTCTAGTATTAATGTGTAACTAATTTGCGTGCGTTAAACAGGCAAATTATGGATTGTGCATAAACCACCAATTTTAACAGCTGGTAAAATCTGTACTTTCAGCAAATAAATTATTCTTATTCTTTTTCTTATACGTGTTAATTCTGGGGAATACGGTGAGTGTACTACACTAGTCCTACATAGCTGACTTTGCGCCTAGCCTTTGAGCATAAAGACATTTAATACCAGCTTTGCGTGGGAAAGTAAGAATTTGTTACGAAGCAATCAAGTAAAGTTGCAAGATTCACCAATAAACTTTGAAAATAATATAAAATAAAACCTTTTTCGTTAATCCTAACCCGCCGTCTGCTCTCACGCAGACCTGTCTAACAAACTTCATGATACCGCCACTTGTGCCGCCGTCGGCTGTTAGCTTCGATCGAGTTACCAGTTATAATTTCCGGATGGGGGAGCGCAATCGGCGCGCCAGTAATAGATTCCGCCCTAACATCTGATACCCGCGAATTCGACGAATTCACGTCCCTAGTACCCCGGGTTCCCCAAGTCCCCGTGTTCCTCCATTTCTCCCAAGTTCCCCATCCTAAGTGCTCTAATGAGATTCATTCGACTTTCGTGTTTTGTCGACCTTTTTACGTGGGAGCACGTAATAAATATATTGTTTAGATATAATCTATGGTAATGTGGTGGTGTTTTTGTTTATGATTGGAAAATGATTTTAGGGGATGTCTCTTTTTTGGTGTGGCTTATTTTGGGCTCACCTACTATTAAATCAGTCGTAATTATATGTTTACAGTTTAGACGCATATAATCTTTCAATTTAAACAGGCATAATGCCCGAATTTAATTGTTCCAGTCAATCAGTCGGTCAGACCAAAAACAACAATGCATGTTCACTGTTCAATATTTAATCCAGCCTTGGCTTGACCGTCTACAATATTCTAGTGGCGCTGAAATGGGCGAGATTGAATGAAAAAGTAACCTATCAGTCCACTCACTAGACTGGATTGTTTAATGCAGTGCATTCCAGTGCCGGTTTACATTATTCCAGTGGCGGTCCAACTTTTGTTTGCTACTGGAATAATGTAAATGACCTTCCATCCTTTTTTATTGCATTGCATCTCAATTTTGTTCACCAACGCACTAAAGTAAACTTAAACACTGATTTAAAAGCAATATGTTACAACTTCACTCCAACAAAGTGACAACATGTTTACAAGAGACACAGTTCCGTATTGAGAAAGTCTGGATTTGTTCCGCACACTACGTGTCGGCAGTTTTATCGCGAGGTTCCTTCCGACAAAGTCTCAGACATGTCGTAATTTCCGCTCGGCTCCACTTAATGGTAATCGACGTTTACGCGAGTTCCAGCTGACCTTACTTACCGTGTGTTTAGGGCTGGGGAAATTTCTTTAAACTGTAGGGTTGAAATAATATTTGAACTTTGGGAAGTTGTGCGACTGTACCATTTTGTGTTTTTGGAATCATGACCTTGGGTCCTCGAATAGGTTTTGCTTTAAGCCGTTGTTTATGGTCCTGTTACCTAGGCTTTTATTTAGTTACTTCATTCGTTGTGGTTTTGTTTTTTTTACAAACGTATTATATCACAAGTCGTAGTTTTGAATGCCAACCAAAATTTAGTAATCAGGCTTAGATTTTCCCTATCCTTAGCCCAAAGCAACTCAAACTGAAACTCAAACTCAAAGCATTTATTTCAAATAATACTTCGTCAGTTTTGCAAATATCAATTAAAAACATATCGTCAGTTTTGGAAATATCAATTGAAAACATGTTACCAACATGTCTTACCTAAACTTTAATATTTTTTGCCATTAACGAAATATTTCTACTTATTTCGAAATAAAATTCCTTTAGAATGAAATGACGACGGCGGTTCTCTATAATATCAACAATTTAATATTTCATTTTTTATTAAAAATACCAATCATCCTTTCATGATATTCATAAGTAAAATCCTTTGCATTCAAAAATAATAAAAATAGAATTTATTCATTTTTTTATTAAATATACAATTAAATCAAAGCTGATCAAATTAGTAAGCTGAATTATGCTATTAATTAATACATTTATTATTAAAGGAAGATTTTCAATGGTCTATCTATTCTTGGATTTATGCCTTTCATAATTCCACGTAATAATTGCTCCAATTTTGAATTTATCCTTCTAAAGTTACGGTGTCCTTCCAAAAGGTCAGGTGAGTATAATTGCTACTTTCGTTTTACTAACATTTTAATCGCTTGTCTTTTGCCTAGTAAACATTATTATCATGATCAATAAACCTGCCTAGCTTTTTCCCAACTATGTTGGGGTCGGCTTCCAGTCTTACCGGATGTATTTGAATATCAGCATTTTACGTGGAGCGACTGTATGTCCGATCTCCACAATCCAGTAACTGAGTAATATGATACCCCATGGTAAGACTGGACTTTCAGTCTTCTGACGACCCGTAACAACTGTCAAAGATCCTCGAATGACAGCCGGGAACAATGGTTTAACGTGCCTCCCGAGTGACAGAGGTGGTCATCACCCATCCACGAACCAACCCCGGCAAGCGTTGCTTAACCTAATGGATTGACTGGTGCGGCTGTTATTCATTAGCCACGAGCTTCTTCTCCAGTATTTTATGAATTCACGAAACATTGTATCATCTCAGCATCCTTTATGCTAGCAACTAAAAACAAAAATATACTAAAAGTAAAGTAAGTAAGTTTTATAATTTTTTATAAAACTTTTTTTTACAGATGTTATTTTTTGTGGCCGCAACATGTTCAGTGTTTTCACGTGTTAGCAATGTCGGCGTGATGCGTTGACCTAATTGTATTACTTAGCTTTAGCCAGCGGCTACTAAATTATCCTACGGGAACCGCACATTTTAACCCGTATGATATTCTAGACCATATATCGTATCGTATCGATATATAGTATCTATCTCTGTGCCAAATTTCATTCATATCCGTTCAGTGTTTTTTGTGAGAAGGAGTAGGTAACAAACATCCATAGATCTTCACAAAGTTTCACGTTTATAATATTAGTAGGATTTATTTTCCTTTTTTCCAGTGTTTAGCACTCGTAATGAGCCTGATTGTATGACTAATAAGATTTATGGATGTAAACTAAGCGAAAGGAGTACATCAGGATCGTAGTAACTAAGCGGGATTGTCCGAAAGGGTTGCCGCTACCCACGAACACAAAGGGCTAAGGAAGGAACATGGATGGGTTTTAGTCAGTAAGAGTCTGACACTCCCTTCCGCTCCACCCAGAGCGATTCCTTCCTCCTACCAGCGTTAAAAAAAAAGGATCGTAGTAACGAGATTCTGCCTACCCCTTGTGAATAAGGCGGCATGATAGGTACTTGCATTAAACGAACATTCGTTTAATGCAAGTAGTACAAATTCCAAAATGTTATCTCCTTATTTACTGACATAATGAAAGAATGTTAACTCATCTCTCACATAACATTTTCCCATTAATCAATATGTAACCAAACATCTCAATCTACTCGAAAACATAAACGTATAAAATATATTATCCGAACAACTTCGGCTATTGTCGGCAATTGTCGTAGATGTCGAGTTAATACGTGATCCTGTATCTAATCCCTGCGACAATAACACTAACTTTTGTTATTATGTTATTTCTCTGTCTGTTCGAGAGACTAAAGCCCGTAGCACACTCAACGCTACCCCACGCGTGTTCGTGGGCCAAATGACGAAGAGGATTTTTTCGACATTGAATGTGTTCATTGGGCACTCTTCACCTCAGCTTTTTTTTTTTTAAGGCTGGGAAATCATCCAGTGACTTCTCCCGCTCTGGGTGGAGCGGAAGGGACTGTCAGACTCTTACTGACTAATTCACGGGTCCTGATCGGCGGTGAGTCACCCATTACTCACCGTCCTCAGGCCCGCGCCTACGGTGGCCGGGAGTCGTCACGTGGCTCCCGAACCTCAGCTTAATAATGTTATTTATTAAGCTTTGTTTTTGGTTTAAGTGAAATAATGTGTGGCTTGTGGGTTTTAACTTAGTTTATAATTTCTTTTTAATGGAACTGTTGTTTGAAGTGTCATAGACAGCTGCAGACGTCGGTTCCAGCAGTTTCTTTGCCGTTGGCAATATCCTGCTCGTGTATATGAGCACTTAGAGGTTTAGTAGATTATTTAGAAATTACCACTGGGCTTAGTAATAATAATTACATACTACTTTAGCACGTTCTGTCACGTTAGCCGCATGCATAGTGACCGCTGGGTAATAGTCGCAACAAGATGGGTGCCTGAGAATGGACGGCGCCGTCAAGTCCGGCCCAGAAAGAGGTGCCGAGACGACCTAGACACATACCGCAAAGGATGGATCGAGGTGGCTCAAGGGAAAGATGTCTGGAAGGATTTGGGGGAGGCCTTTGTTCAGCATTGGGACAGTGTAAACTAAGTAAAAAAAATGAAAGTACTTACTTTTGCTCTAAGATTAGTGAGTAGAAAGGGCAAAATTCAATTGAACGTCTTATAACTTGTTACTTTTAAGTAGTTTACTACATCCCAACGTATATACTGACGATATGTTTACATACTACGCATATTAACACAGAAATTAGTTTATACAACTAATTACTCAGTTATATTAGTTTACCGTGCCTACATAGTGGATCTTCTTGACGTGCCTCTTCAGACTAATAAAGTTATCTTATCCCGCTGCAATTACACAGAGTTCTGTATTAGTTTAATGTAAGTAGTTTAGCTACATACGAAAAGCTACATATATATACCGACATTTTTAAATCTAAGGTGTGTTGTGTCCTGCAAGGTGCCTATTAATCAAATTTATTGTAAGAAAAGATAGTTGAGAACCTATAGTAATTTACATCGCCATTTAATTTACATAAATTTTTCTTGTATTTCCAAACTTATATTTGTATTTAGCTTCTGCCTGCGACTTCCCGTGGAACCAACTGAACTGTAAAATACAGTGTGACAGGGACACCGATTGATTGTTACCATAGATTCTGTATATGGTTCCGGACCTCCTACATTTAAATTTTTTAAGAGTCTGTTGTTACAAAAAATCTGCTGTACTCCCTACAAAAGTGAAATATTTTCACGGTCAAAATGTACGGTACAACAATTTTTTTGTAATAACCTTAGCTAGCGCTATTCCAGACTATAATCTATTTCTGTGCCTTAAATATCATCCAGGTCTCTTCAGCCGTTCTGGCGTGATTAAGTAACAAATTCATACAAATTTTCGAATTTATAATATTACTAGCTGACCCGACAGACGTTGTCCTGTCTTAACTATGATACCTACCTTACCTACCC
The DNA here is from genome assembly GCA_951799385.1 of Hyppa rectilinea. Classification (NCBI taxonomy): domain Eukaryota; kingdom Metazoa; phylum Arthropoda; class Insecta; order Lepidoptera; family Noctuidae; genus Hyppa; species Hyppa rectilinea. The sequence goes on along the minus strand of OX637309.1, from coordinate 6,554,531 downwards.
TACCTACCTACCAACTTACCTACCCTACCTACCCTACCTACCCTACCTACCCCACCTACCCTACCTACCCTACCTACCCTACCTACCCTACCTACCTTACCTACCCTATCTACCCTACCTACCCTACCTACCCCACCTACCCTACCTACCCTACCTACCCTACCTACCCTACCTACCCTACCTACCCTACCTACCCTACCTACCCTACCTACCCTACCTACCCTACCTACCCTACCTACCCTACCTACCCTACCTACCCTACCTACCCTACCTACCCTACCTACCCTACCTACCCTACCTACCCTACCTACCCTACCTACCCTACCTACCCTACCTACCCTACCTACCCTACCTACCCTACCTACCCTACCTACCCTACCTACCCTACCTACCCTACCTACCCTACCTACCCTACCTACCCTACCTACCCTACCTACCCTACCTACCCTACCTACCCTACCTACCCTACCTACCCTACCTACCCTACCTACCCTACCTACCCTACCTACCCTACCTACCCTACCTACCCTACCTACCCTACCTACCCTACCTACCCTACCCTACCTACCCTACCTACCCTACCTACCCTACCTACCCTACCTACCCTACCTACCCTACCTACCCTACCTACCCTACCTACCCTACCTACCCTACCTACCCTACCTACCCTACCTACCCTACCTACCCTACCTACCCTACCTACCCTACCTACCCTACCCTACCTACCCTACCTACCCTACCTACCCTACCTACCCTACCTACCCTACCTACCCTACCTACCCTACCTACCCTACCTACCCTACCTACCCTACCTACCCTACCTACCCTACCTACCCTACCTACCCTACCTACCCTACCTACCCTACCTACCCTACCTACCCTACCTACCCTACCTACCCTACCTACCCTACCTACCCTACCTACCCTACCTACCCTACCTACCCTACCTACCCTACCTACCCTACCTACCCTACCTACCCTACCTACCCTACCTACCCTACCTACCCTACCTACCCTACCTACCCTACCTACCCTACCTACCCTACCTACCCTACCTACCCTACCTACCCTACCTACCCTACCTACCCTACCTACCCTACCTACCCTACCTACCCTACCTACCCTACCTACCCTACCTACCCTACCTACCCTACCTACCCTACCTACCCTACCTACCCTACCTACCCTACCTACCCTACCTACCCTACCTACCCTACCTACCCTACCTACCCTACCTACCCTACCTACCCTACCTACCCTACCTACCCTACCTACCCTACCTACCCTACCTACATATACCTACCCTACCTACCCTACCTACCCTACCTACCCTACCTACCCTACCTACCCTACCTACCCTACCTACCCTACCTACCCTACCTACCCTACCTACCCTACCTACCCTACCTACCCTACCTACCCTACCTACCCTACCTACCCTACCTACCCTACCTACCCTACCTACCCTACCTACCCTACCTACCCTACCTACCCTACCTACCCTACCTACCCTACCTACCCTACCTACCCTACCTACCCTACCTACCCTACCTACCCTACCTACCCTACCTACCCTACCTACCCTACCTACCCTACCTACCCTACCTACCCTACCTACCCTACCTACCCTACCTACCCTACCTACATATACCTATATTTTTCTCATACAAACTTTTCCACCCCTTGTAACCCTTTTAGGGGTTGAATTTCCAAAAAATAATATGCCTATGTTCTTATCATGAATGCAAACTATCTACATACCAAATTTCAGCAACATCGGTTGGGTGGTTTAGGCGTGAAAAGGTAACAGACAGACAGAGTTACTTTCGCATTTATAATATTAGTATGGAAGTATGGATTAGTATGGATTATAGATGACCACACCTCTCTGATAAACGCTGTATGTACGTAAAATAATCCCTTTTCATAGAAGTTGTATATAGTATGTTTGCATTACAGCATAATGCTGAAAGTAGGTACTTAGCGCTCAGTAAAGGTATAATTATTTAGATTCTAGAAACAGATGTAACTTTAATCGTCATTCGAGACTTGCAAAGTTAATTCTATTGACAATTTCGAAGTCTATCCACTTGTCGTATGAGCTCGAAATTGAATATTAAGTGACTTTTACGAACCAGGAAATAGATTGTTTAGTAAATCGGCCATGTATGTCAGTTTTCCATGTCATAGTTATTTCCATGACTTTGACACGTTGTGTGACATGTGCGATTTGGATTGTAGTAATTTGTTATGCTATCAAATACAAACACACAGTCCACGAATAAGTAATTCTATTCCTATTTACCGAATACCTCTGTCAAGTCCCACGGATAGTGATAGAGTTAGTTTTCTTTTATAAAATCCTATCAAACTATAAATATTTCAAAGGTCGAATGCTGTCAGATATTTACCAGCCATGTTCAAAATAAGGTTTCACTTAGGCTCTACAGTACGGACAATATAAATTGTTAGTAAATTTTCTTTACAGTTAATTGCCCCGACTGTACATATAGCATTGAATCTGCAGTCACGTAATATACTTCTTATACTAAACATGCCACATTATTTCGTGCATAATAACTTAATAGACAGTAAACTGTGAACTACGTATTCACTAGGGGAAAATAATGTGCCGCAGCACGCCTGTTTCGTCTTGCGAAGTCTGGCAAATTAGCGCAACACCGCCTTAAAACTTACGGCTGTAGTGGCCACTAAGTTATGGACCACTATTGTGTACACGCCATTACAAACTAAGGCCCCCAACGCATTTAGTAATTTGCACAACAAATTACCTACTAAATGCGCCAAATGCTAGACGCATATACAGGGTGAAATTGAATTCATGGGAATTAATTTTAAGAGGTCATTGTACTCATCGTTAAAAACAACTTTCACTGTGGGAACAAATCTTAAATCGCGAAAAAAAATCAGCTGTTCCTACATTTTGACGAGTGAAGCGAGCATAATTATGTATGGGACAGCTGATTTTCTTTTTCGCGATTTCAGATTTGTTACAACACAACATCATTCTGTTTCTGTCAATCTTTTAAAGATAATTGAGGCAGATATAATTTCAGGGGCTCTCGGGCCCCGACTGGAGGCGCTCTTTAGCGCATGCATGGAACGAGGCCAGTTTCCGCTCCGTTGGAAGACGGGGAAGCTGGTCCTCATACAGAAGCCAGGGCGCCCTGCGGACTCTCCGTCCGCATTCCGGCCCATAGTGCTGCTCGACGAGGTCGGCAAACTCTTCGAGAGAATTATTGCGGGCCGCCTCGTCGGGCACCTTGGAAGGACGGGGCCGGACCTTGCGGACTGCCAGTTTGGCTTCCGCAAGGGGCGCTCGACGGTGGACGCCATCATGCGCGTTAGAGCCCTCACGACGGGGGACGCGGTGTCCCAGGGTAGGGTCGTTGTGGCGGTGTCTCTCGACATCGCCAACGCCTTCAACAGCCCTGGAGTTGCATTAGGGAAGCACTCCGGTATCACCGGGTGCCGACCTACCTCCGTCGAATAGTCGGGGCGTACTTGACGGACAGAGCCGTCATCTACCCCGGTCACGATGGGGAATGGAACCGGCGAGAGATGTCGTGCGGTGTCCCGCAGGGATCGGTTCTGGGGCCGTTCCTGTGGGACATCGGTTACGACTGGGTGCTGCGGGCCGACCTCCCTGACGGCGTCAGCGTAGTTTGCTACGCCGACGACACGCTGGTCCTGGCGCAGGGGAGGTCGCATCAGGCGACGGCCGACGCGATGACACGTGGGGTTGCGACAGTCATTGAAAGGATCCGGCAGTTGGGTCTCGAGGTGGCATTGCACAAATCCGAGGCCATGTCCTTTCATGGGCCTCGGAATAGGCCACCATCGGGATCCCAACTTACGGTAGGAGGGGTTCACATCGGCGTCGAGACCACGATGAAATACCTAGGTCTGGTCCTCGACAGCCGATGGAATTTCGTGGAGCACTTCCGACGTTTGGCCCCCAAGCTGGAACGGACTGGGCCGCTTTCAAGCGGCTCTTGCCCAATTTGAGGGGGCCAAACGCCTCCTGCCGGAGGCTTTACGCGGGAGTCGTGCGGTCCATGGCCCCGGTGTGGGCGCGTTCATTGCGGCGGCGAGCCGCACACTACCTGAACGTGCCCCAAAAGGTGGTAGCCATTCGGCTAATCCAGGGGTACCGCACGATCTCGGGCGAGGCGGCAAGCCTCCTTGCCGGACTGCCGCCGTGGGATCTGGAGGCGATAGTCCTCGCGCGCCTGTACGAGTGGCGCACGGAGGTACTAAGCCGGGGGGAAACTCCGTTTCCGCAGCAAATTGCGGCGGAGCGGACGGACCTCCGGCGCGATCTCATGGCGGCCTGGAAGCAGCGACTGTCGCAACCCAGCGCAGGGCACGCCACGATAGTGGCGGTAAGGCCCCTCTTTGAGGAGTGGCTAGAGAGGCGTCACGGCGCCCTCACCTACCGCCTGACGCAGGTCCTCACTGGACATGGATGTTTCGGGAGGTTCCTGCACATCATCAGGCGGGAGAAAACGCTCGGGTGTCACCACTGCGAGGATCGCCCAGAGGACACGGTAGAGCACACGGTGCAAGCCTGCCCCGCATGGGCGGAGCACCGCCGTGTCCTCGTAGAGGCGAACGGCGGCGGCGACCTCTCGCGCCCGGCCCTGGTGCAAGCCATGGTCCGGGGCGAGAGGGAGTGGGAGGCAGTCACCTCCTTCTGAGAAAAAGTTATGCTCGCGAAGGAGGTGGCGGGATGGGAGAGAGAAAGGTCCTCCCGTCCCAGCCGCCGCAGGAGACGCCCCGGGCGTCGCGAGCCACGTGACGACTCCCGGCCACCGAAGGCGCGGGCCTGCGGACGGTGAGTAATGGGTGACACACGGTCCGATCAGCACCAAACCCGTGCCGTACGGCGCGTATATGTTCCACGCGCGCCTCAAAGAGATGTCAGCATACGAAGGGGCCCCTCAGGGCCAAGCCTGCCGGGTAAGCGGGACTGTCCGAAAGGGTTACCGCTACACCGGATCATAAAGGGCTACGGAAGGAACATGGATGGGTTTTAGTCAGTAAGAGTCTGACACTCCCTTCCGCTCCACCCAGAGCGGGAGCAGTCATTGGATGATTTCCCAGCCTTAAAAAAAAAAAAAGGCAGATATAATTCATATTGTAATTCTTTTTTACCGTGAAACGCATTTCGTGTTTTTGTTGCAAGCGGGCGTAATACTATGTCGCCGTACAACATGAGGTAAAATGAGTTGCATTTATGTTGCCTGGTTACGTATCTGTTGCGCTGATTGTACGCATATATAAATAAATATAAGAGTAAGTATCATGTCATTATTTGCATGGACATATTATGTACGTGTAGTGTTATGTTTGTGTTGTGTTTTGGCCCAGTGGTTAAGCCACGCCTCATGCACGACGTTGTTGGCTGAAATCCGGGCAAGTATTTACCAAAATGGGTTTTTCAATTCATATGTACAGAGGCCAGCACATCAAGTTACCACAATCTGTCAAATTTCTTTGATAGTATTTCAACTTTATTGAAAAGTCATAAGATTCATTTTTAATTGAGAAAATTTGACAGTTAGGGATAGCTTGATGTGCTGGCGTCTGTACCTAATTTCCAGATTTATCTTGGACTTTACTAACATCGGTAAAGAAAAACATCGTTCAGAAACTTGGACTTATAGTTGGTATATGTAAATCTGACACCGTTAGAAAAGGCCTTTGCCTCGCAGAAGGTCAATAATAGGCTGCTATTAATAATATTTATTTATTAAACGTAACGAGTCTGTTTGAAAATACGTGAACTTTTTACTTTTAAAGTAGTAACAGGTCTTGTATGCAAGTACATAATGGCCCCGGCTTCGTTCTCCGCCTGCAATTTAACGACATTTTTACTACCAGCTCGGGCTACAGTGAAATGTACTCACTAACATAATTGGAACATATTTCCTGCCCTATTGAGTCAGCTTTCTTTAGAATCTAAGTGTTTCATGAATAATATTGGTTTTGCGAATGAAATTTAAACGTGTTAACTTCTAAGATTTACCTACTTTTCAATAGAAACTAACCGTGTCCAATAAACAGTAATGTATGTTTTCGATGGCGCCAAACTCGTAGTCGAATTCTGGGCTTCATCCATTTAGATTGCTATCGACGCGCTAAGAATAAATAGGTAAAAACTGTACTGTTAAGACACAAAAATAAAATACCCAGGACCAATAAAATGTGCCGATAAATGAACCTAAAAATCTGTTATTTTCTTTTTGCCACATATTTAACTGCTTTTCTACATACACAATTTTCTTAACCAGTAATTAACATAGTATAAAAAGTACGTGGTAATGCAACTCGACATAACTGCAGCCTTCACAGCGGTGCAATTAACCCACTTAAGTGGTTGTTTGAGGTTGCCGCCCACGACTGTTGTTACACCGACCGCAGTCAGTAATTACGTATAAGGGTTATATTTACCTGTATCGACAAAGTTGCCGTTACAATTTCTTCGGTCACGTTACGTATGTGGCAGTAAAGCTAAGGTTTCCTAGAAAATCGTTGGCTAAAGGAAACTGTAGCTTTCGTGATGTGGAATAAGATAAGCAACATTGCAGTCCTAGTGACAAAGTTACGTTGATCGTAATTTTGACATACTGATATTTAAACCCTTTTAAAGCCACCGCCAGATCACTGGTAAACCTTCAAATAGAACAACTTGGGGCTGAGCAAATGATCGACAATTTGGTAATCTATGCAATAACGTACTCGCATACCAGTCAGGGTATACTGCCTGTTAGGGCCGAACCCTGCCGGGACAGCGGGATTGTCCGGAAGGGTTTTAGTCAGTTAGAGTCTGACACTCCCTTCCGCTCCACCCAGAGCGAGAGGGATCATTTAATATTGTCCCACCCACAACAAAAAACATACCAGTCATACTATTACTGGCGTACCAAAGAGTAAATTTATCAAAAGGACACTGTCTGGAGACGTGCAATGAGGCTACAATCGCTGAGTCAACCTGTGCCTGAATCTGATTGGTCGTCTAACATGGGACGTCATTGTAGCCAATTGTATTAATTAAACTTGTAATATGGTTGGTATCAATAAATATTTTTTATTTCCAAAATTTTGAACTACTCAAGCAACATTACCCATAGAACAAATTAATAAACTCTGTGAATAAACTCCTAGGATTTCCATTAAGATTTCAAATTGTCCGGGAACAAATTGACAATCGTTTGCTCAGCGCTTTACAGATAGATAAATACACTTTTGTGTTTATAATAGTGAACCTGTAGGCCACGCGCCAGTAGTAACGAAACCACTATAAACTAACATTTTATTCTATTGAAACTCAGTACTACACTGGGCCAGCTCAAGGTCAAAATGTTACTTACCACTGACGTGTGAGCTGTGGCCTTCTTTACTTCTGGCTAGGTGACATGAAATGGCGACAACTATAAATAAACTATTCGGTTCACCAAATATTCCGCAGACTAGATGTCTTTGTTTATTTAGGAATTCTTCTTCTTTTATGTCAATAGTCCCTACTCTTATTCGATGTTTTTATATTGATGGAGTCCAGGAGGCGGCTACATTGATCATGGAATCAGTGGAATTCTTTAAGTCACCTGAGGTGCACCTCAACAGGCACTTAGGAATTTAAGGATTACCAACGAAATACATTACAATTATCTTTAACTCCGCAAATGTCGAATGAACCACATAGGTTCATAAGAAAAATTCTTTCGAAACGACAAAAAACATGAACGTATAAATCGTTGAGCTCTTATATCTAAGCAAACGGCTTCTAATATGCGAACATTTATGGGGTTAAAACCTGAATTATATTCATTATCTTTTAATGCACCCTATGCCTTTCGCCAAGTTGTGTGCTAAAAGCAACCGGATGGCAGTTCATCTCCGGACGGCGTGAAGAGCTCGTTTCCTCTTGCTAATTTGTTAGCATTCTGTAAACACCGAATTTAAAAATTGGTTTTCTTCCATTTTCAGATATGTTCAATTCCAACTGATGAGAAGACACTTATAAGGTACCTATGCCCTTTCTTATAACTAATTTTGTCATAGAGATCTACATAAAATATAAACTTTATTGCTAAGAAGATAACAATGGTTTTAGGTTGGTCCCAAACTAATCTGTATCTTGAGCATTAAATATAGAGGGTTTACCATTGATACATCTAATTACAGACATGAAAATGATGACATACGCTCATATTAAGAGCTATAATTATTTAGCTTTTTATATTTTGATGGCAGTGTGGTGCAACTGACAATTGTACACAAAACTGAAAGGAAAACAATTCCTTAAATACCTCAGTTTATCCCCAAATAATGACCCCAAACGAAATAGTGGACTCTTTAATACATATTATACCTACCTCTATTTATACGTTAAGATTAATGATAAGCCACAAGATTCGAAGTCATTACTTATTTAAGCACCAAAGGTTTTCTTGCGCAGGGTTTGCCCTCGTCTTGATAGTAGATTGAAGTTCCAGTAAATTAGGCTATCACATGGATAGATTAGAAATAAGTTACGATCAAGGGTCTAGCAGTTTCGATCTTGTTAGTTAAGTACGATATCGATCAAGCTCTTTTGTAGGAGTTGTTTTAATTGAGATTTATTAATTACGTACCTACTAAGGTATTAAATAAAGGCGTACTACTACTTACTTACTTACTTTCTGGTCGCACCTCACTCGCATTCTGAATTAGGGTTAATAAGAATAAATGTACATAATATATTATGATTGTTAGATTTGAGCCGTTTGGGGTCGAAACTCTAGGGTCATGGGGCCCGAGTGCGCAACTCCTTTTTAAGGAAAGGAGAAACCCATTTCTGGGCCTAGCCGTTACACGAATCAAATATGTGCCAAAAAAATCTACTATTCTGCCTAATTAACCCATTTAAATCTTAGCCTCAATTACAATGGCCAAGTGTAAAAAAAAGTACATTTCTATTTTTTTGTTTTAAACAACCTTTGTAAACCGTTACAGCACTTCTTTCATTATACGTCACTTACTTTGCAAACACTGGCATTAAACAATAGAGCGTACCCTAAGAATGTATTCGATTTAGCGGATATCGATAATTACAATTGAATAATACTCCATTATTTTAGTACAATTGCTTTTTAGATATTGAAATCAATGTAAAAAAAGGAAAGGAATAAAATTATTTTTTAACGTAAGCACGATTAAAAAATCAATGAAGGAAATAAATAATCGAAAAAATTGATTGCAACGCGGATTGCGCATGGATTGCACTAGTAAACGGCAAATGTCAATATCAACGTCTGTCAATTGTCATCGTTATAATTAGTGTCATTCACTTTTCGTATCTTTGCGCAAGTGAATGTGTTTTTCGAATTCTCGAGATTACAATATTAAACCTCTGCTGACTGCTCGAATACTAGACTCCGAAATTGATTGCCTTCTGACTGACCCTCGCTTGAATATTGGACACCGTAGCCTGCCATTCCTGCTGACCTTTGCTGGAAAACCGGATCTGGATATTGCTCTTCTGACGACTGGTTAATACGGTATCATGAGCTTATGCATTAATTGTGGAATAGCAACGGACCGCTGCAACACAATAGGAAGGCCAAGATTGGAAGATGAAGCGATTCTTCCAATTGTACAGGAATCGGTCAGTATGTGATAATTATATAACGTAACATTTTTACATTACCAATATGCACAGAACCTGCACAGTTAATTACAGCCAATTCCTTCTCTCAGAGAAGAGTCCTGTGTCCATGCAGTGGGAATGTAATAAAGCCGCTTTTCTGTACCTAAATGTGCCACTCAGATGCTTATTGCTAAATGCTAGTGCTAGAACTAATAGTCAAATGATAAATGTTTGCTTCAGGTAAATGAAAATGACTTTATCGTCAAGTTTGCTGGAATCATGCCAATGCTGTATCTCTTGATGGAAATAAACCAGCAGAGAGTGAACAGACACCTATAGGACACTAGCGGGTGTGTATTCACTGTGGACGTTCTCTTCGTTCATTCGGCACCGGGGTAGTCAGTTACCTCCTGCACAATTCCTAGAAACTGTATTATTATATTATGATAATCCTAACGAAGAAGGTGATTAATAAAACCCTATCTCAATAATACGTTTTTTATTTAAATAAACCTATTGTTGCAATCTCAGTTTACTGTAATTTGAGATAGCATCAAATCCCCTGGTAGTAAATACAATGTTTAAAAATGCAACCCATTAGTGATGTAAGTGGGCCTTATGTAGCAAACATATTTTTTTGCTGAGGTTTTTAGTAATTTTAATCTGAATTCACCGCTTTTTATGTAAGTAGGTACCTAAACCTCATCATGATAGGTTGCAAACGCTACAGCTCGGCGCATGTGCGTTCCATATTTACGTAGAAAACAGCCTCAAAAAGATTTTTTTTATTTAAATATCGCGGTGGCTGAGCAATTGCTGTGCAGCATGCAGCGGGTTCGATTCCCGCACGGAACAAATATTTGTATTGACTACATGTAGTTGTTGCGGGTCTGGGTGTTTGCGTATGTGAGTTTAAATGTTTGTAAACACACCCACGACAAAGGAGAAATTCCTCGCGTAGGGTAGTTAAAAAATAAAAAAAAAATAACCTAACATGTAAACATTGTCTGATTTTACCTATTTGGCCATTGCTGAGAGACGTGAAAATTGGGCTCGTGAAATCTTCCTAGGTGGTCTAATTTATGGCAAAATTCCAGCTCTGTAACGCCAGGCCCAAGTTTCTATGGAGTTTGGGTTTCTCCTTTCTCGCCGATTGGTCGACACTTCGCGTGACTAGAGGACTGGATTGTTCTTTGGACAAAGAATTAGCATTGCCATTCAACGTGGCAATGCTGCCAGTCTTCTGGGCACGTTTCCTGATGACAGCGATGCGGATGAGTACTTCGACGCCTACTTAGGCGTCGAAGTAAATTCAAAAAAGAATCCAAAAAATCTTTTTTGGATTTATTTGTATATATAGTTAGTTAGGTAGTCTTTTAATTTAAGTATGTATAAGTTGTTATTGTATTAGAATATAAATGAAAGTTTTAAAAAAACATAATAAAATAAAATAATCTATATGTTATTTATTGTATATAATACTAAAAAAAAGTACTATAAAGATTCGCAACATATTTAACAAAATCGGTGGCGCGGTCAGAAAGTATGCTTGCTATAAGATTCTTTATACAAATAATATGAACATAATTTAAAAGGTAACAGTCTCAAAATATGAATAATAACATCATGTACAATTATCCACAAAGGCAGGGAAAATAATCATTGGGCATGAACAAATTCGTCCACATCCGGAAAAGTACCCAAAAGACTGGCAGTATGCCACGTTTTATTGCAACGCTGGTTCTTTGACCAACAATTGTGTCCTTTTATTGAAGGTCATGATGTTATTTTTCACAGATATCTACTGTTATCAGTACCGATAGCGTATTGTTAGTATATTTATACATATTATTATTATTCGTTCCCGCAGATTGAAAATTAACGTAGTAGTCTATTTACTGAGAGTTTTATGCAGTCACAATCTTCTTCTAAGCGTGTCGAAGACAATCTGAATAGAGTCAGCCCAAAATTTGGTAACGAGATTTCACCTTCAGTACCACGGGACCGTCCGAAAGGGTAACAGCTGCTCACTAACACATAGGGTTAAAGAAGGAACATGGATGGGTTTTAGTCAGTTAAAGTCTGACATTCCCTTCCGCTCCACCTATGGGGGGAAATGACTCCTATTTGATGATTTCCTATCCTTTAAATAATAAAGTCCAGAAAAGTGCAGGCCAAGTGCCCTATTGTTTTTGGCACATTCATTAATGTCCACCTGAGAAGGTTTTCTTTGCTACAGCCTAACTGGGTCTGGAATCTAAGGCTTTCAAGTTTGATAAAGCAGTGTGACACTCTAGTCCTGGTAAAAGAGTAACGAGTATTCGATTTATAGGAGTACAGTCAAAAGCAAAAGTAGATGATCAAAATCAGAAATTCAATACTAATAAACGGAGTTCGCGTCAGAACTGTGTGGCGTCGGAGTGATTCAAAAGTTTGTGATTGTAAATTATACCAAATATTTACTACTAGTACAGCCGCTATATATTCGTGAACTCCGTTCATTAGTATTTAATTTCTGATTCTGATCATCTACTTTTGCTGTTGACTGTACATTCAGAAATTATTCGTATTCATTCATAATCTCTTTGTAGAATTTCAAACGAGAACCTTCAAACATAGCATTGTATTGTAAAATCACAGACAGACAAAATGTTTTTGCATATAGTGAACCTTTGCTAGTGTCCCGGGATCACATCCAACTGAATATTTAATATCTTGCGTGAACTTGAAACTCTCAACGCTTTGTATGTTTATATGTGACAATGGTATAAGATGACGAGATAAACGCGAGTCGGACTACTTGATGTAGTACCTACGTAAGTACTTTAGTGTCAGACGTGATAAGGCACTGAAATCCTGAAATCAGACTCCTAAACGACGCGGCTTCGCAATAAAACGCAATTTATATAACAGCATAAAGATCTGTAACCGAATTTGTTTCGTTCCCTTAGAGATTAAATTAAATAATGATATTTCGAGAACAAAATGTCTTTTACTACGCAGTTTCTTTTTTAATTTCATCGACTTTATTATTTCTGGATTCCAGCTTAATTTTCTGCTTTGAGTACCTAGTTAAGCGATATTAATTCTTTGTACTACCGAAATTCAATAATTTAAAAAATGCTTGAACTTCTTCAATTTATGGTTATGTTGAGTGAAAACAATCAACAAAATGTCTCCGGCAGAGCAGTGTGTCTGTCACAAAATTTACCAAACACAAGAGATATATTGTTTTAAATTATAATTCTGTTTACTTTGCTAAATAAAAAAAAACCGGTTCGCCGCAACATTAAATTCCGTCACGATTCCGACAGAGTAGATTTTCATTTACTTTTTTGTAGCAATGTTGGTTACGAGGAAAGGTAGTAAAGACAATATTATAGATAAATGTCGGTACTTAGATCGTTAAAACCTCTACTAGCTCGTAGTGTAGCACCTTCGTAGCACCTTCGTAGCATGCTCGTAGCACGTTTGTAGCGGCGTCTACGAGCGCCTACGAATATCTACGTGCGTTGTTATGATTAATTCAGATAATTTATCTTTTTCCTTTACCATTCCCAATCGGAACGTCAAAAACATTAGTAAGACCCGTGTATTTTCATATGGAAAACTGAAAAGTTAATATACAATAGACTTATGAAAATTATGACAAATCCCCAGTCCGCCATGATAATTTCATTAAAAAGTTAGAGAAAGCTTGACATAATGTAAATACATTTCAGCTATAAGCGGTAGGGTAATTCTAGGAGTTCATGTTAAATGCAAAACTACGTATAACTCCTGTTATGCTATTTATACAACGTGAAATCTACTCTTTGTTTCCAAGCTACGGTCTGCTTGGTCTTGAAAATTTTATGAAGCTCACTGGCATACTTCAAGCACAATAGCCTAGACTTGTATTCATACTGAGTGAAATGTTTTTATTCACAACAAAAACACTTTAAATACTTCTAATAGTATGTCTATTCAACTTCTACAAGGTACACTGTCAGTTAGGATTTTCAAAATTCGATCATAAATAAAATAAAGTGTTTATTCTCAGATTTTGTCTAACAACGAAAAGCTGTCTTGGCTCACGGAGAATTTCACAGATTTGTTGGAAATTTTGTCGAAATATTCTAGAAATGTCAGCAAGACGTAAATTGTCTGACTGCACCGATTTTGTTGGGAAATCATTGCAGACATTGTTTCACAAGTTTATTAAAAAAGGCAGTTTCCAATCGCTATATTTTAAAGAAAATTCAGCTAAAACGACAAACAAAGACACTTTTACAAGTTGTTCTCTTCCAGATGCAATCGTGATATGAAACCGAAAAATTGCTTTTGTAATACTTTTTCAAGGGTTCTGAAACGAAATCCTTTTGTAATATTTCTTTTGAAATATGATTGGCCAGTGTTTCATTTCAAGCGGTTTTCCAATAATGAGTGGAAAGCAGCCGTGTGGGGATTAATTTGAAGTATGGACCTTGATTGAATTTCTCTCTCAATTAATTTCATAAAAGCCCTCTCGACGTGATCAAGTGTCTGCTTTTCAGTTATTATAATGTTGATTTTTCAGGTATAATGGCCGTCGTTGTGTTATAGATTATCACTCTAACCACGGATTATGGATGCGGATGTTAAATATTTTCGACGGGTGTAATGACTCACTGGGTTTCGAATTGTTTATCTATATAAATTCTATATAGTAAAGTCACTTTTCTATTCTGCCTGTGTAATAATTCTAATAAACAATTTTGATGCGGTCACCATATGTTAGAGAATTTATTTTGATTGGTTTCCCAAAAAGTATCAATGTATACGCGGTGACTTTTCACTATTAACCTTTCAGGAGATGAGAGTACTCATGATTATAAATAACTTTGACTATGGGACCAACTACAAAATAATAAATAAATATAAATCTTTTTCATCCATTTTTATTAGATTTAGATAAAATATTGCAATTTTGGATGAAAAGGCCAATATATTAGAGTTGGTCTCATAGGGAAAGTTGCTCATAATAATGGGTACTTTCACAGCCTGAAAGGTTAGAATTAAAATAACAGTATATAGTATAAATATATAAACAAATGTTCGTACCGATTTCGACTAATATAAAAAACAAGGATTTTGGAGATCCCGTTTAACAAACAAAATACATTAAAGAAATATCGATCGTTTTGTCAAGTCGTACAATCGCAAGGATTTTACTACACTGGTTCCCAACTTCACTGGTCAGAAAGATAAATACTGAACTGTGTTTAGATAACATGTAATAGGGAAAACTAGTGCTCCCTTGAGAACGTACTTACCCTTATTATAATATTAGTAGATTCATCACAATGCCTTATTAATTCCTTCAGTGAGAAATCATTGGACATACTTATTCTTTCAGTGACACGTAATAGACGTAATAAAGGGAATTAGCATGTACAGTAATCCTCAAAAAGATATTTACATCAAAATAATGTCTACAATCATTGCTCTATACTAATGTGTGACCACAAAACATATTGGGCACTAGCTTCTGCCAGCAGCTTCGCCCGCATGGATGTTGTATGTTAATCCAGGTTATATATACACTATCAGTGTATCCATATCCGTTCAGCCGATTTGCTGTGATTGAGTAAAACACAATATTAATAAAAAAAAATATTTTATCCGATAAAATAACTCAAACTCTTTTAGAAATAATAAACAGAACCCGAATTGAGTCAATAACATCGAAGATTTGGCAAAAATTGAAAAGCAAGTTGTCAATCGCGATAAAAAAAAATAATTGAATAACACTTTCCTTTAACATTTTCATTGTCAATAATTAACAAGGTTTTCAAGGTTAATTATTGACCATTTTTCATGACTATTCAGAAAATTACGGGCGGTAACATGCCCATGGGTGACATTGAATATATGTCAAAGTAAGATTGGGTTTTTAATTGTAGCAACATATAAATTATGGAACACTTATCAACTGGAAGACAATCAAATGATTTTTTTTCGATGTTTACATATTTTTGAGGTAGACTGTACCACATCAAATAAAAGCATGAACATTAAACCAGTCAATTAAAATAATGAAGAAAGTTTTGAATGATGTATTACGATGTCGACAGCAACATGTAGGAGCATGACGTCATGTTAATTAAGATTAATTGGGAACACTTTACGAATAAAATGTTCCAAGTAGTAATTATGTTAACACATCTCGGTTCGAGAAATTCATTTGAAGGAAACGGCTTATTTTATTGAGTAAATATTATAATGTTGTTGTTGGTAAGCAATTTCATAACAAATCATAACGCCTGTTTTCTCTGAAGTGGTAGACAGAGGTGTGAATTTAGACTCCAAGCTGTTACTGAAAAATTCCTAATGGGAAAACCTAATAACTGGCCCGACCTGCAATTTGAATAAAATACATCACGTTCAGCAGTCCCAAAGCAGCTACTACTATTATAGTAAGAATTATAACTTGAATACGTAAAGGAAAATAATTTTGAAAGAAATAAACCGATACCGGTACCGATACCGATATTATGTAATCTGAGTCAAATGAGTCGTATGTAATGTGTATGACAGTAAGTAGCAAAGATAGAAGGAAATACTGATATTCAATATCTATTAAACTTAATCAACAATAACTTCGACAAGTAATCACAATGATGTATAAGTAATTTCAGGAAAGTTTTTCGTAAATCATTAATCTTATTATTACAATAAATAAATACCTCGTACTGAATTATCTGTCGCTCCTGTAACCGAATTCACAGTAACATTGGTTATCGAGTGCTGGCCCAACATTTATCTTGGTCACAACTAATTTGGCTGTGTTTGTCAAACAATATTCTGGGTAAACCGATTAGAGACCGCACTGAGTAACCGATTACAGCTGAATAGACGTAGAGAGGGCCCTCGGATAGTTACGAGCGAGATAAGTGACTTCCAATGTAATTTAAATCTTCTTCAAATTTAAGCGTTAAAGTTTTTGCAGCTATACTATGGTATGTGTGCTGTAACCTGTTGACTTACGGCCATGTCAATGCGGAGTACATTCTTAGCACTACGCAACCCATTCCTACAGACATTTTGAGAGGCAGACATAATAGAGTTACTGACAATTTGCGTATTAAAATGGATGTAAGTAGTATAACGACATCTTTGATCGGTCTTCTCTGGAAGCAGGTAGGTAACGCCTGTTGTTAGAAACTGGAGTAGCGACACAAACTCTAACGATGTTTGCTTGAAATTAGTGTTAAAGAATCTATCCAGGTATACTTAAAATAATAAAACTGAAGAATTTGTTTGTGTACAAACAAATTCTTCAGTTTTATTACGCGCTTCTTCTTCTTCCTGTCGTTGGCACAACTTTATTTTAAATCTTGTTGGCCAAAACTTCGCGCCATCTACAGCGTCGTCGAAGCACGTAGCTGAATTCTGGGCCGAGTTCATTTAGATTGCCATTGACACGCTAAAAAGAAGAACAGCGTCGTCGGTGGCAGCGTAGAGATCACTGAGGCAACATGCTTTGGGAAACAGAGGGCAGGATAGGATTTGTATGCGCTAATCTCTGGAGCTACCAATCAGATTTCATAGCGCAAATTGAAGAAGGTTATGGGCTATAACACCGCGCTGTGATTCTTCGAAACCAGGCAAAATTTAAAAAAAAGCCACAAGAAAACGAGAACGAAGTAAAAGTGCGTTTACAAAATATCTCACGCGAACGTAGCCGCAGGCAGAAATTAGTATTGCATAACTATGCAAATATAATATATTTTTAAACGATTTTGAAACAACAAAGTCTTGGAAGTTTTACAATTACTGGAAGGTTTGTGAAGTTTTAATTCTTACCTCCCTTGCTATATTTTTAAGAAATAAGTACCTATGCTGTAAGTTAGGAAGAACAAGAAAAATCGCTAAAAAACTTAGTCTCTCAAAGCATTTACGCCACTTGTTTTAAATCACGTTCGTTTCGTGAATTTTGAACTATGAACGACTTTTAAAGTTCCTCAATCTTGGCAGTTGAAGTCTATGTGCGATCTACTTGAGAACTTTGTTTGACATGAAAACCGTTTCAGTCTAGAATATGTAGAAAAATTGGTGACTAACCTAACCTGGAAAAAAATATCGTCGACCGTTAAGTTTATGTTGGCACCAACTTAAATAATATATAAAAAGAATGTGTGTTTTTTTATAACCAAAAGATGTAAACAATACCTAGTGCTAAGTTTTTTAAATCAATTTTCGAGATGTTCGAGTGAGTACGTTGAAAATCGACAGGCGAAATTCAGCGCTTTTCACCAGTATCGCTCAAACATTCTGGTTCGTTTTTGCAGACTGCGGGCAGTTGTGCATTTTTTTTGGAATGAAAATACTCAGTTTTTCCGTACAAATACTAACCCTTTGTATGTGCCTACCTATATGTAAGCGAGCAAAATACAAAAGCTTTTGTACTCCGAATGTTATCGAAAATTTAGTAATACATTCATGCTAAAAGAGAAATAAATACAATGAAAACGAGTTGGCGGACTTTTGCCGCCAACACAATTAAACTGTTTGTTTGCTACATAATAAGTACATTGTGAAGCGAGCTTTGAACTGAGCTAATGTTGAAGTTATTACATATTTATTACATGTTTATGGACAAAGTAAGGAAAAACATCCATAAAAAGCAGTTTATTGAGCCATTCATTCAAAGTTCGGAGGCAGTAGGCTCTAGGAAATAGAAACTCAGTCAGTATTATTAGAAGATAAACACTTTTATTTCATATTTGACCGGTCTTTCGTAAACAAAGGGGTCCAAATAATTACGAAGGTTCTCCACAAATAATCGAAATACAGATATTTTTCCGTAAAATATGACTGTTGATGAACGCTAATTAAGTTTTATTTAGGTCAGCCGGGCTCCGGGCAGGCGCGGCTCACAAAAGATGTAACAAAATTAGAGTGATGAAAACTTCTCCTTCGATGGCTGCCGCACAAGAATGTAAACAACTTGTTTTTAAACTTACAAGGTCTCTACATTAACTTGGATTTATATTCAGTCTTTTCCGTGTACAAATATCCGACTATTTTTCATTTGGGAATCTGGAACCATCTTATTAATGTGTTTTCACGTTATGTGAGCGGATAAAATCATAGTAATTCACATGTGACCTTTTCAGGCTTGTATTTGCTAAACTGTAAGGTAAAAGCGCTCTTTGCATAAAGGAAACGTGCGAGTAGACAACATAATATGCAACGAAATATACGTTAGATGTGTTTCAACAAAACCAAGAGACAATACCTATGTCACATTGCGTTGCGTATCTATGTTGTACGACCGTGGGACCATTTTTAACTTTTAACGTTTGATCACCATGCTTGCGAGGAAAATTGAACGAGATATCTTTTGTGTTATTTGTATTAATTGCAGGCTTATGCTATCCATAAACTGAGTTTATTTGTATGCATGGTGGGAACACAATTATGTATATTGTTACCTAAATACATGGTGGTTTCAATTGTTTGTTTTTTAATAATAAGGTATTACGTAGTCTGTTTCTGATAGTAGGTAAGCTGTAATTTGTTACAGCGCAGCGCCCCTTCCAATATTTACTTAAGAAGTCAGAACTCCAGAAATAATTACTCCGCTTAACTGAATTTCCAAACAGGATTCCCTTGAGAGCTGAATCGGTCAGTCTTAATTATTTGACAAACAAATCCTTTCGTAACGAGCCAGAGCGTCTTCATCGTTTCATGAAAACGGCATTATGTTGTTCAACACGATAAAGAATCCATTAAAATTCGTTTCAAGGAATTATTCAAATGAGATTGTAAGCGCTCGCTAACAAGATAGGACGCTCGCAAAGATTGTTGCTAAACTCAATTCAGTTCGCCTGTTGCTCTCTCCTTTGTGGGTACCTGCGCCTGGCAAATTACCCGGGGACGCTGAACAAACGAACAACTTAAAAATAATAATCTAACTTGGAACGGATGTAGGGACACCATGTGACTGGGAACGCTGCGGGCCTTCCATTTTACGTGGAATGAAACGCAATTATTTGAATTTTGATTTATTTTTTCAACCTAACATTGTCGTAACTTTCTTAACTCGACAGATCACCAGCTAAGATAACAGGCGTACTCAACTATGAACATTGTTCATACCACTTAAATTATTATACGATCAGTACCGAAAAACAATTATTCATCATTATCACGAAATTTACTTTTATCACGAAAATACTATTCTTAATTTTACTAAATTCCTTTTAATCAATTCTTTTACATAAACTTGAAAATATAAATTATATTAAACATGAAATAACTCGATGTCTATGTATACAAGAACTCTATTGTAGCTAATGATTAAAACTTCGATCGATACAATTTCAAGTCTCGGTAAAGATTGAGTAAAGATGGAAGACATTACGTAATTAAAAGATAGCGTGTGGAAGGAGAAGCAATAAAGTAATTAAATATAATGTTAATTAAGAAAATTATTTTAACATTTTCAATGGAATAAATGGCACAACAAAATCATTAGGCTAAAATGCTAACACTAGGTTTGTTGTACTGCTTTCATTGGTACGAAATAGAATAGTTTTTAGTTTTCGGAATGACACAAAGTTAATTTTATTTTCACGGGGAGTTGTCTTACATTTAGAAAACATTTCACATGACACATATAACGAAAACTTAATAAAGACTCAACAAGAATCATAATTTAATGTATCTACACTCCAACTTCTACAGTATACATTTAATCTCCGAGACTACCCACATTCAACTTCACAAGCTAATACATTAGAAATAGGAAAGGCACAGTCGAAGTATAAAATTTATTGCTGACTTCCCTAACTAGGTACGATCTTTTACAGTAAGTAACTAGAAAACCACATAGACATGTCTCAAAATAACCAACAGTTTGTGCTTTAAATTAAACTTACTTTGAAATTTTAAGTACTATAATTTACTTTGTCTTGCTCTGCGGCCTTTTATAAAGTAGACGGTAAGTAATTTAACAAGCGGAAAGTTTTGAAAGACAAGCAACTAGGTATCAACTGCTCAATTAAAATACTCTTACAAAATGTTTGCTTAATTTAAAAGGTCTTGTAGATTTGGCACGGCTAGTGATAGATCGCACTAAACATTCAAAATGATACAATCTAAGTCCGAACTATCGTAGAGTATAACTTATGTTAACAGATCAGTTTTACGATGTCGTTACTCACAATCTACTTCGTTCTACCTAAACTCGACTCTACCTTTATGTGCATATTGCCAGTTACACGTCTAAGTTACGTACATGACTCTGTAAGAAAATAGGATTCATTTATATTCAGAAAATATTATTTTTCATCTTTAGAGAGAAAATACTCAATTCACGAACGTTTGGTTCCGTTTTAGATATTAGATTGACAAAGATCTAGCTAGTAACAATACTCTACGAGGCTATACAGTCGATGGCTAACAGATACTTTACAAGTAATCACGACCCACACCGAAATTATAATAATTATAGGCTTTTTTCGCATCGTTGGAATACACAAGTCGTATAACACTAAAAATTCAATGATTTGAAACCTGTTCTTAAATAAAGTGTAACATTTAATTGCACACACAACTTTAAACGAGTTTGCGGCTGTACAATAAACTGAAACTATTCATGTCTACAAACCAATTCTTCGTTGAGGTTTGCTTTAGAAAATCTTATAGTATTTATTAATAATAACGAATTAACCTTTAACAGCAAGCACCGTACTAATAATAAAATTACAACGTAAACTTTAGCTCTCGTAGAAAACATCCCACCACAACAAATTGACTAGGTCTAACTCCTATCTACATACTTTTATACACCTTAAACTAAATTTATTAAAGTCTCTTTATGAAGTAGTTGAACCGGCCGCAAATGGTGAAGTGAGGGTTAGGTCGGATGTGGGAAAGAAAAACTAGGAGAAGTTCGCTTCTGAACGGGCAATATCCTTCTTTCGCTAATATCGACAACGCAACACAACACTGAAACGCACCGAAGTCAAAATTAGTTTATAAAATCGTCACTATTACAATCACTGTTTGTGCAACCGAGTTCAAGCATTCACTGTCCCTTGAGCATTCAGACTTACGGGCGATAGGTCGAGGAGAGCAAGAGGAGAGAGAGAGGAAAGCACACCCGGACGTCGCTTTGAGCGGCGCCTAGATGTAGACTTCATGGTGTTGCTGCGGCCGGCCCCGCCGGGACTAGGACCCTCGCTCCGACAGTTCCAAGACATCGTCCGGCTCAGGCCTCGTCGCATCTATCTTCCGCCTCTCAGCGATCACTATTCTTATTTTCTCCTCCTCGGTTATCGGCTGATCGACCGGTTCCGGCGTAAGTTGATTGTGAGAGCGCGACGCTGTGCTCGCGTCCGTGGCGGCCGACTCTGTGGAGGATCTCCTCCGTGGGCCGCTCAGTCTTAGACTCTGCCGGTTGGAGGGCACGGCGAGCAGCACGGGTCGCAACAGGCGCGCCTCCTCTCCGCGGAGTGAGTTCCTCTTGTCAACGCGCTGGCGCCTGTTCTGCGCGAAGGAATCGCGTCGCGGCGGGCTGCCGGGCTCGAGCTGATCGGCGTCGTCGGCGTCGATGAAGCGCGCGTCCTCCTCGTAGAGCGCGGCGGGCGGCTCGGACGCCGAGTCCTGTCGGCGGCGCCCGAAGGCGTGAGGGGATAAGGAAGCCCGTCTCGGTGGTAGCGACGTCGGCAACAAAGCGGTGTGCGAGTGCAGCGTGCGCCGGCGGCGTGCGGGGGACGGTGCTGGTTGCTTGGGCTCGCTGTACGTGAAGTTAGCCGGGAGGGACGGTACCTTGTTTAGCGGCCGCGGCGGGCTCATACACTGTTCTAGAGCGCGGCACAGTGCTCTATCCTCTTCATCGTCGGCCTCCCGCTCTAACTCACGTTCGAGTTCTACGTCCATATCATTTTCATCTTCCATTTGTTTATGGGATTCTTCTAGGTGTTTCATAAGTACCTGTCAAACATGAACATAACATTATTTTTTAACCTCCAAACCATGTTTTCCAAAGTAATCAGTGAATTGAAGCTGAAGATTCTTACAGCGACGACGACATTGACGAGTACGAACTGCGCCATCAGCACGAACACGACAAAGAAGATGGGTGCTATGATGGTGGACACGCAGCAGTTCCTGACGCAGTCCACGGAGCTGTCGCAGTCCTCTCGCAAGGTGTCCTTCATGATTCCGTTCCAGTTGTCACCAGTCGCCACGCGGAATAACGTCAGGAACGCCATGCCAAAGTTTGCGAAGTGGGCGTGTTCGCCAAGACCTATTAAACGAAATATAAAATTAGTGAAAAAAACAACATTTTTTTAGAACTATTTCATCAACTGATAATCGTGTTACATACCTTGACAAGGAATTTCATCAGAGCATTCCAGCCTCCCAAATAGCTCTACACCGAGCGCAGCAAAGATGAAAAACAGGAGAAAGAATAGGAGCCCCAAGTTTCCAACTTGCGGCAAGGCCTGCATCACTGTGTCCAACAATGCTCGTATCCCCTTCGCCATTTTCAGTAGTTTTAGTACCCTGGCTATCCTCAACACCCTCATTACCCTCATAATAGTCGGATTTATTGGAATTATATTAGTTTCTAACTCTTCTAAAACTATCCCCACTATAGATAAGATGACGATGATTACGTCTAGTTGATTCCATTTGTCTTTTAAGTATATTTTGAACCCTATTGCAACCAGTTTCATAATTGCCTCTAAGATAAATACAGCGGTGAAGAAATAATTGAATATTTTAAGCGCATATTGCAGAGCCGGCGGCATTCTGTAGTATTCTATTGCCATCGTAACGACATTCAATCCAATGACACCGGCTATAGCGAGGTCGAAATATTTAGACGTGACTACGTTGTGGACGAATAGTCGTGTTTGAGAATAGTCTGCATAATACGGCCGCATGTGCATTTCTGAAACAATATGTATACAGTTCACAAGCAGTTCTGTTTTATGCGGTATTTTGACGAGATCATGTTTTGTTAACTTCTATTGTTTGAACTTTTTATCTTAGCCAGTTACTTAGGTATCTTTATTAACAACACTACTAACTTCTTCGCTTCTTCTCCATCTGCAGTGCTCTCTTGGCTGCTCGCCTCACTCTCTCTTCCTTCTCTTGTTCCTCACGACAGCGGTGAAAGTTCTCCACCACGACGCCCACAAACATGTTCAGTACGAAGAACCCGACGAGAAGAATGAACGCAATGAAGTATAGGAGACGCCATTCTGAGTAATTTACTATTGGCTGCAGAAAAAAACAAACTCGTTGAACACTAAGACTAATGAGAAAAAGTATTTGTTTTAAAAGCTGACTAGAAAGCCATTATGGAGGTTTAGAGTGCCCTGGTATTCTTTACTCTGATTATTAGCTAGCAATTTTATTTCATCATGAACTTCAGAAACAAATCATCCAAATTGAATCAAAGAAGTAGGTATTCGTTTCTATTTTATTCTTCGCTTCAATAACTATTGTGAACTTTGTTACAGTAATTCTTAAACCGGTAAGTTCTAAGTGTTTTAAAAGCGTAAAACGACGTCATTATCGTTTAGGGTGACCGTTTCCAACATCTGCTATCATCAAATACTTCAGACAAATTGGAAAAAATATTGTAGCGTAAAGTTTAACTGGAAACTGCGGAAACTGTTTGCAGATTAAATATCCCTTTGAAGGAACTTTTCGGAATATACCACACACTAACCGTACATTGCAAAGAGAATAATAGTTAGTTTTTCATGTCGTCTGTACCTGTTGATCCACCCCAACAGCGTCGAGTCCGGTATACATAATGTTCACCCATCCGTCTCTGGAACTCAGTACAAACAATGACATCAGTGCTTTGCCCAAATCGTCGAAGTTGTATTTCCTATTTACCCATACATTGCCGTCTATTGACAGGCAGTCTGATTTGTTCTTAACATTCTTTATGTTTGCACCTTCACAATAGAAAAATGCGCCTTTGAAAAGCTGAAAGAAAAATTGTTATTACCTATTTGTAAAATATCTACATCTTAACAGTATCGGCTTTAATTAAAGCGATAGCCATAGGCATTAATTTGATTAGTATGTTAGCCAGTAGTGTTGTATTGCTCACGGGACATGCAGCTTAGTTCCAACTGTATAGCATCTCTTGTAACTGATATAATCACACACAAGGCTTTAGACGGGTCTCGTGCTGTCCCGAGGGGCTTCGTCTTAGGTACGATTGAGTATGCACGCAAATTGTATCAGTGTGGAGATGATTGGATATTTAAAGATGTTTGTTAATGACTGACTACTAAAATACTTTTCATCGGTATCTAAGGAATGTATCGTAATTCTTCAAAACGAACTTATTAATGGTTATTAGACAAATAGGTAAAGTGCATTTAATGAAATTTTGAGTGACTACAGAAATTCGAACTAAACAATAGATTTCTTACCTGGACTCCCAAAATACCGAATATGATAAAGAAGGTGCAGCAAATGAGCACAATATTTCCGATAGGTCTTAATGAGGAGAGAAGTGTTTGTACAACCAGTTTCAAGCCTGGCGCTCTGTTTATCACTCTTAGAGGCCTTAGCGACCGTAGTAATCTAAATACCTAAGAACCAAGAGAAAAAGTTAAGCATATAAAAGGTAATTTGTAAATATTGTTGGAAAAGTGTGTGAAGCTGTAGCTGTAACACAAATCTTACCCTGAGAATTCCAAAAATTCGTGGACTGGATTCTGATACTAAAGACATTAATAAATCAATAATGGATATGATGACCAACGAGCCATCCATGATGTTCCATCCTGAAGTGAAGTACGCGTCAGGACCGTAAAACATTCCCGATGCCACTACCTGTTTAGTGAAAAAAATTACACGGTTCACAAAATATTACAGAAGCTATTCATTAAAGTATTCTGTGGTTAGGTACAGAGACCAGCACATCAAGTTACCACAATCAGTCAAATTTCTTTGATAGTATTTCAACTTTATTGCAAAGACATAAGGTTCATTTTTAATTGAGAAAATTTGACAGTTAGGGATAGCTTGATGTGCTGGCGTCTGTACCTGTTTCGAAGCAATACAGGGTGTAAACAAGACTCTTCACGAAGCCGTCATCTACCCATTATGTACATTATATTAAGAAACTTTGTAAAAAGGGAAGCAATTTATGTTTTTGGTGTGAAAATTAGATGTTAAGGATAGTGCCCAACGTAACGCACGTAAAATATTTTGCTTACGACTGCATGCAACGGTACAGGGATCGTGGGAGTATTTAAAGTTAAGTTATAACATTTAAAACTTGTTTTCGTAATAATACACAAAAAACTAGGAACGACCTTCAATATATTCGTAGCAGTCATGATTTAAGTACATAAAGATTTCCTTTAGAAAAATATGAGTTTCGCATAACCTGCATTCTAAACATTTATTCCAAACAGGCCTATCGTAAAAATGTTACCCAAAACACTATAAAAAATAGCTGTTGCTAGAAGTAGTTAAAGTTATCGTAGCTCGAGTGTACGTGACACGAAACGCGTACCATGTTTCCAAGTCAAACTGTTTCATGCTTCGCTAGTCCGCCACTCTACTCGCGCGTATGTTCTAAGATTTTCGATTGCCTCTGTTTATGTTAAAAGTATTTTGCCAATCAAGAGACGGCTTCGTGTTAAGAACTAATCTATGAACTGGGTCCATATCGAAACAAGACAAATAATAATAATGAATCTTTTTTTTCACTCTAACCAAAATATATCGTCATGGAGCAGTTAATAATGAAAGCAGGATTAACACCAACTTAAAATACAGGTCACCAAAAGTGATAATGCGCATAGAAATCTTCGCCACTGTTCGGTAACGGTCGTATTCCCCGAGCGTCGGAAGACGATATGTATATAGAGTGGTTAAGTGCATTTTCTTCATGCATAATTTAGTAAGATTATGTGTTTTGTCCTAAAAGAGATAAATATTGATTTATCAGTAACGAAATTTGATTCAATAATTCCATGTAAGTAAATAGCGAGCTATAATTCAAATAAGCCTAAATCTGATTTTTAATATGTTTTTTCTAGTACTTTTTTTATTTTTTTTATTTTTTTTAAGGCTGGGAAATCATCCAATGACTGCTCCCGCTCTGGGTGGAGCGGAAGGGAGTGTCAGACTCTTACTGACTAAAACCCATCCATGTTCCTTCCGTAGCCCTTTATGTTCCGGGGTAGCGGTAACCCTTTCGGACAATCCCGCTTACCCGGCAGGCTTGGCCCTGAGGGGCCCCTTCATATGCTGACATCACTTTGAGGCGCGCGTGGAACATATACGCGTTTTTCTAGTACTTAATATGTATTTTACGTAGGTATTTTTAATTTTTAATATTGAAAAAACGTGAAAAATGTTAGTATATTTAAATATTTAACAAAATTAACTATTTAAATTTGAATAAGATAATTAAAGTTGAAATTAAATTCACCTTTGAAAACAAAACCAAGAAGGGTGTGTAATAGCAGCTCTATATAATTCCAGACAAAGAGAACACGTGCAGTCACCACCAATATAACAAGACGACGGACGGACCTTTGACTGACCGCCGACCGCCCGAATTGTTTTCGATTGTGTACACATGATATTGACTCCTATTTCTTTCGAACAAGGTGCAAAATGCAAGTGCATTGTTAAGGACTCGAACGATTCAATGATTCGGGTGTTTCCGGGAATACGACAATTAGCGAAGATCTGCATGTGCATTATTAATTTGGGAGTACTGTACCTGGTTTATTAACATTTTAAATAGGAGGTCTCAAAATGTTGCTGAAAACGACAATGTAAGCTTGAAACTAGATGATAAAGGACGAAGTTTATCACCTCAGTTATCCTAAGAGGAAGAATCAAACGGCTGCTCTAAAGGTCTTAACCACACTTGGAACGAGTGTCATTCTAACAATAGTAAAGTCACGGCACAAACACCAGTAAAACGCTCCCCATAAGATTGTTGCTGACAAATTGCGAAATTTTACCGTTTGCTCTCAAATACTTTGTGTATTGTAATGTCTCTTCAGAATTACATAGTGGTGCTAGTGATTTCTACTAGGTTCCTTAAGGTAATCTTTGAAAGTGTTATTTTAAATTTGACTTTTAAAACCTACTCAAGCGTTTCTAAAAGAAGCAATATGAACGCAACTTGTTCATGTTATGTTCATAAATATATTATGTTATTAACGGTAAATCACTATGTGTTAAAGTTATATTATCGGTTCAGTGAAAATGTAATTCAACAGATTTGGGGCATGTAGATGTTATTTCATGATTTTATACAAATATTGATTTCATGAATCCAAAATTTTAGATATATAGTTCACTAACCTTGATGAACATCTCAACTGCGAACACGCCTGTGAACACGTAGTTGGCACTGGAGAGAAAGGAGCGCTCCTTGGAGTCAGGTGGGATGTTGGGCCGCTCCATCGCCAGAGTGATGCAGTTCAGTGCGATGAACAACAGCACTATGTTGTCGAACCAGCCTCTTGTTACCACCCAGGTGCAAAATCTTCGCATACTGATGTTGAAAAGTGTATTGATAATTTTAATTAAATATTTTGCTTGGACAATTGGAGCCAAAAAATGATCGTGACAGGAGTAGGACGCAAATCAGTTACCACTTAGAACTTGAGCTGCCCTAGCGTTGTACGGAGTTTCTATATAATGAAAGGGTAGCATAATAGTGTTTTTGTACTGTATAATTTGTTCAAACTTATATGGTATCAAAAATGTAGTAACGAAGAAAAATTATATCTTTTTACAAAATGGTCTCATCGCAACAAAATGTATTGTGGTTGATTGATTCGTTTAGAGAGGCTTCGAAGACATAAAAGCACTTATTTCATTACAAAAATACAAAAATTCTTTTAGCGGAATAAAGGAATTGAGGTCGCTATAATCTTACTTGTTCTCTGGCGAAAAAATGTACAGTGAGTAAAATTCTTTTTCTTTGAGGCAGCCCGTCGGCTCCATAAAGCGAAAAAGGTCTTTGAATCTGTACTGTCGTCTGTCGAACCTTGATGATAACATACACACGTTGTTTATAGCCACCTGTAAAAAATGGAGCTTTGTAAAATCTTGCAATGAGACGTGTGTGTAAAAAAGTAAGCTGTTGTTTATGAATTCCATGTAATCACTGCGTGCAGAAACAGAAAAGATAAGGTTAAGTCAAACACAAACCGTAAATAAACTTTATTATAACACGTTGTAAGGTGTCGAAGGAAAGTTCAAAGTTATACCCCGTTGAATAGTTGTGGTGAGTCTACCAGCAGCATCTGCTAGCAGAGGGCTTACCACAATTATTCAAGTTTACTTAAACGGATAATATTTAACTTGACAAGAAGCCGATCCAGAAATTGAAATACCACTTTTACGAAAGAACAGGGTGCGAAAGGTGAATTAAGTGCTTCTAAGTACAATAGTTCCGATGTAACTTTTATTTTTTACCGTATCGTAACTGCAACTGCGTTTGCCCGTAAAGGCTTGGCAATGGATGAATCCGAGATGCTTGTCTTGATTTCTGTCATAAAAGTCACTTTTACCTTAATCCTACTACTGCTACGTACTTCCTCATTGATCTGCTTCATCAGGGGTAGTGGCTGCGCATTGAGCCTTGTTGGCAATGCGGGCGCTGGCAGCTCTCGAACCGGCCTTGGTGTCACCGGTACTACGGGTGAAGGAGGCTCCAAGTTGCTCGCCTTCACTTCTGATACCGATGTCACTGTTACCAATGAATCGTACTCAGATACCCGTAACTTGCCTAAGAAAATTTCGTGTATAGTAAGTGGATGTGTACTGTATAGTCAGCCGGTGAATGTTAGTCAATTTAGTAATGGTTTGGGTACTGTGTCTGTTGGCATTGTTTTCGATTTCGTCTGGAAACGTTTGATCTGAAATTGGTATCTGTAAATGTTTGACCTGATCATCAAAATGATCTTCATGAATAATATGAAGATTACTTTTACTTGATTATTCAAATAGCTTCTTAGAGATCTACCCAAGCCTTGTATATAAATTTAATTTTAATGTTAAGATATCCACTGCTAGTATAGTCTGGGGGTAGGTAGGCGGGGTAGGCCTACTAACCTACTCATGTTCTAGAAACTCAATCGATAATGAATGATTGTAGACTGTTTATGAAATGCATAAAATATCAAAAGCAGTATGGTCAGTCACCCGGTTGTTATAGCCGATGGCAACATACCGATGTTCTGAAATATTAATTAGTACTTCTACGTAGTTACCTGTCAAGTAGTCGTTAGTGAGTGATAGCCTGTGAGGCGGAGGTTTCACGGAGTCAAGTCGAACTGTGGAGTCTGAAGAGAATCCCGCTTCTGGAGCCTTCCAGGATACCTAAACATATAGAGTATGCAGGAAACCTCGAAATGTGTCCAAGAGTGCAACTATGTGCAGCTATAGCAAAAAAAACTTTCAATATATTACAGCTGCTGCTTAAATTTTTGCAGAACTGAAAATCTGTGGTTTGTGTAGTGATTATCATCCTAAAGGATAATATGGTGCTTTTGCTCATATATTTAGCGAAGGCTCCAAGCCGTGTTACATGATAACAGCTTAAGGATAAACCTATCTTCTCCAATACAGTTAAAAGATAGAATTTCGAGCTTACGTCAGGAAGCAATGGTGCATTGTGAGCGGAGACCCGTCGCGCCTGGCCGCCAGGAGGTAGGACGCGCGCGGCTGGCAACGCAGCGCGCGTCCTGTTATTCGGCAGCTCCGACTGAGTGTCGTTTTTGATCACCATCGACGATGATAGCAGGAGCTCGTTCTTGCGGATGTTCGAACCTGTTGTTGAGGTTTTAGTTAGAATTTTGTGTGGTTGGGACATAAGTTCCGCAATATTGAATATTAGGTATATAATAATTGATTTACGACGTAAACATTTTGTAGTGTTCACTAGAAACGAACCAGGCAGACACACATGGTTATGAATATCTCAGTGCTGGAATTTTTAAAGTGCTTAATAGTTTCACAATTAATGCCTAGACTTTGATTTAAACCGAACGATGGAAAATCTGTTACAGAATTTAATAGATTTTTAGACTTAGATTTTTTTGTTAAAAGAATTTTAACATAGCAAAGAAATCTAAGTAAGTAAATAAACTAATTGTTTGCGCAAACATTTAAGAAGCACACCGAACATCAAACATCACATGCAAAACAATATTAAGTAGTTAAGTACGTATACTGTGAATACAAAGTCGCGCAAAAAGTAACAATAATCTTATACCGTTGCAGACAGCATGATCCCTGCCATTATTTAGTATGACAGCATCTGAGTCGGATCCCGTTCTCTGTTTCGGTTTTCTTCTAAGACTTGGTCGCCAACTGTAGTTGCTTTGCACCCTACACTTCTCTTCGCCATTTGCGCCCATATTAACAACAGTTATGTTCCTAAAAAATGGTTCAGTTATTATTATGTAATGGTTTTTATTTGAGGTGAAAGCGCCTTAATAGCCCGTGAAATTTAAATTGTCTTATACGAATTCGAGTTTAAACACAGAAATAGGTCAAAAATCGTAAATTAAAAAAAAATATATGTATGTAGACTTGCAGAACGGAAACGCTCATGCACAACGCTTACTGATTAATTCCTAGACTGTACAAAAAATTATTTTAATGAAGTTACCAACTTACTTTTGCGAACTCAGAAGACTGGACTTATCACTTGTATTCAGACAATTTTCATCCTTTACAATTGTGATTTGAAGATTCTTATCTGGTAGCAACGGCGATGGTATAGATCTGGGTGTGGTCGGTGTCGTAGGCGCAGGGGAAGTGGATCTAAGCGGGGGTGGGGCGA
This sequence comes from Hyppa rectilinea, assembly GCA_951799385.1. NCBI lineage: Eukaryota > Metazoa > Arthropoda > Insecta > Lepidoptera > Noctuidae > Hyppa > Hyppa rectilinea. Next base: position 6,523,032 of record OX637309.1, on the reverse strand, counting down.
GGGTTAGAGGGGGAGGGGCAAGAGACATGGGAGGTAGCCGGGCCTTCTCAGCTCCAAGTTGAGCTTGCACTGAATGGAGGGTTAGCGTGTAGCTGTTTGGTGGCTTCAATAGCCCGGGAATACTGGCACACTAAAAAAAAAGAAAGTACATAATATCGCACCTAAATGTTCATCGCATAAAACCTCATTAAAAACAATGTTGTTTATATCAAAGTAATGTAAAAACTTACAGAAGTACGATCAATGGAATCCAAACTGGATAACATGGCGGATCTTTCCAAGGTAAGAGCTACGTTAAAATCTCTGAAGGAAGCTCCAGGTTCTAATGTAGTAGATGGTGAGTCTTGTGGTGTAGCCGCTGTGTGCGTTATCATTGGCAATGCTGAAGATTCAGTCGTGCCTGCACATTTTGCTCGCATTTTGGACTCCTAAGATACAAACAAACAACAACTTATAAATAGTGTGTGAATTTAAAAAGCAATCAATTTGCAAACACTTTTACTTGACATGGTTGTTTAGTTACAAATGGATGGAAAGTTTTCTCCACCGAGGATTCTCATTCAAATTACAGTCTATAAATTAGCAGCAGACGCAGAGTTTTTCTCGGTAAATGTTCAATAAGGAAAGCGATATAAAAAAAGGTTTCGTATAAAATAAATCTACTACAATTCTACTACCTTAAGTGATAGATTACCGAAGTACCTGAAGGTAAATGACAAGATAAAGTAAATGAGACAAAAGTTAGGTTTATATTCCTTAGATATTTCAGAAGATTTCAGGATTAGGATCGAAATATATTCCAAAAGTAGGTAATAAGAGATTTAACGATTAATAAAATCTTAAATCTCGTTTTTAGTCTAAGGAGACTCCCAGATGTAATAAAGTAGTATCGAAATGAGGCTCAAATATTTCTAGCTACTTATTATTCTTTAGGTTTACAACAAATCTGTAGTTTTGATGGAAACTAAAACGATTTCATTTAAATCATCATAAATTTAACCAAAACGTTACATATAAAAAACATACTTATATATCATAATTAAAAATTAAATGCCTAATCGTTATTTAAATGATGTATTTAGAATTCCAATGCAAACATGTAATATCTTAATCTAACTAAAACTATTAACAGACTAAAGTATGGCGTCAAAAACTTCTTGAGATCGCTGTCGAATGGTATTGTACCCGAGAAACTGGCGCCATTGCCACGTTGAATGGCAATGCTTATTTTTTTATTTTTTATTTATTTATCCTTTATTTCAGGCATCGTAGGCCCATAAAATAGAGTAAATGTATAAAAATCATAACTATTAACTAATACATAATTTTAAAAATAAACTTAAAGACTACTGCACTCGTTGTGACGGCGTCGAGTTACGCTGCGAGGTGTCGGTGTCGCGTAGCCGGCCGCGGAAACGCCGATACAGCACACCTTTCGGCCAAAACTCTTCCTTGAGGAAGGTTACCAAATGGTGAGTTGGAACGCGCACCACGAACGACTTGAAATTAGTGCTATGGCGCGCCTCCAACTTCTCCACCCTCAAGGTCCAGCTTAGCCCTTCGGTCACGGGAAGTGATAGCCGTTTGGAGATTTCGTTGAATAAATAGTGCGTTTAATTTTGACTTACCTTTTGTATGTTACACTTGTTAGATTGCGCGCAGTCCTTACAAAGTGTCGGATGGTGTGCCGAGGACTTGGTTTTACGATGTGGCTTTATTGCTTTCTCCTTATGTCCGTTTACATCATCTTTGGCCTTACGTACATCATCCGCTGACCTCCAATAGTTTTTTATTTCATTCTGCTGACAAAAAATTTCGATCAAATGTGAATGGAATTCTTTCTTACTTTGGTATTTTGAAAGTTTTCAAATGGAATAACATCGTTCAGGTTGACTTAATGAAATAGTATACCAAATACTTTACCTGCGAAAAACTCTCACTGGAATGTGATCCCGAATTCGAGTCGTCGTAGTGCAATCCGTTATTGTCAGAGAAACAGTCGCTCGACAATTTTGATTTCGCCAGCTCGCGTTGTTCACGTTCCCTTCTCTCATTTCGCTAAAACATTTGAATTACACACGAGAATTGATTGGAAATTCTGTGGCAGAGGTATGAAAGCATTAGTAATTCAAAGAATTTTGCTTGTTCTTAGCAATTTAAATATTTTTTCTTGCAAGATATTTTTGCTATATTATACAAAAAATAAAGAGAGGTAACCTCTTGAATGATTAAACTTTACAAAACCTACTACAAAATTATGTAGACAACACATACCTCTGAGCTGAACCCCTCGACGAGTATAGCAACAAGCAAGTTGAACAGTACATAATTCCCAAAAGTCATAAGGGCAACGAAATATAATGCAGCCCAATGGCTCGTTTTTTCCATGCCATTAAACAACACAACATTCCAATCTTCCTGTGTTAAAACCTGAAATGTTTACATCAAAGTCAGAATGTAACTCAACCGAGCAAATCGTTCTACCACATCAAGTATTTTAAAATCCGAATTTGTTTAATAAATCAAAATAAGCAAGGTGTGCTGTCATATTGTATTAAGTCGTGCCTTTTGGTGTAATAAAATGTATTTTTTTTCAATGTTAATAAATTAAAGTTAAAAAAATACAAAACAAACTGTAGTTAGTAATTAGCGTGTTAGTGTTCACAAGTGTCATGTTGTTGTGTCGGTGTTCACTAATACACAGTAATGAAAGGGAACACAGACGGCGAGTTTGAGTACACAAGCATACAGGGTTCAGCATTACCTAATATTCACAACTAAGCAAGATGCAACTAACTACGGAGCGCTCCTTGTAATGCATTACCAAAATGTACATAAGTACTAAGTAACTACGGCGGATCTCTCGCTTGTGCCAAGTCTAGTATTGTACAAATCATGTTCAGTCATGTTAATCGTTAAAATTTTGTACTCATCTTATTCCACAACCTTAAGTAAGTTGTCAAATAAGATGAATATGTTTACAGTTCCAATCAGTTTGAGTTGGTAGTTACGAGACAAACGCGGCATCTATATTCTAAAACATATTGAAACGGGATCGCAAATAAACCGTCTATTACTGAGCCTATGTATCGTACCGCTCGAGGCTTACCTGGAACACGGTGACGGTAGCCCATAGGATGTTATTAAAATGTTTCCTGTCGCACTCACACTTGGGATGGTGCGAGATGATCTCAGGGCAGGTACAGTCCCGCTCGCTGCCATTGTCTTCGGCGAACTTGCAAAACTTACCACCGAATAGATACATGCCCAGAATACTGCTCGGCGCGGAGTCGATGTAAAATGAAAGAAAAACAAAACGCTATGCGCAAACGCCGCGACCGAGTCATCCTGACGACATTATTGTGGCGTACGAGACGTTAACACTGCAACCTGCGCTCATGAACGAACTACTGAAATAATACTAATGTTACGGGCAGTATAGTTATTGCGTTCACATACCTAGTGTGCAGTTAGTGCCATAACAAGGAGGACATGATCAGACAATGCGATCGTAATATTGTGGAGATCTATATGCACAAAATCAGTATTAGTAGTGCAGTCATAACTGTGTATCTACACGATAACGTGCCGTAAAATTAGTTTTACTTCAAACAATCGTCCTAGTGATCTTATTTTGGGATGTGATGTAATAATTAATTAATAAACAAAAGCCTAAATGGTTAAGCAGTGTTATCGCCGTTGGAACGCTACAACCAACGGATATTATGTTAATAAACTAAATCATATATTTAATTTCATTAACATCGTGTTATTTATAGTGCAATTAAGTTCCTCGACTAACTTAATACATAAATTATGTTTCATTCTTTATACTGCCTCATTATTATAATAAAAAGTAGAAATGCAATAAAAATAATCCGGAGGAGGAATAAATAGGCGAAAGTAAAGTGCGTAAAAGATAATTAAGACATAATCAAAGAAAACTCTCATTCATACTGTATCATTATACTCGTGGCAAAAGACATTCAAATTAAAATGCAGTAATTTTTAAATTATATATTCATCCTGAGAAATGCAGATGGAAGAGAATAAAAGGAAATTTAGATGAGAGGAGCTATACCTTCTGTTATTTATAAAGTGGAAGTTAAGAGTTTAAGAAAGGGGGAAGTCATTGAAAATTTGATTGTTACTGAAGTTAAAAACAGGGATGCCAGGGTTGATAACGAAACTGGTGTAAAGTTTTGTCGTATAATCCTTAAAGTTTTGAACTACACAGTCATAAATTCAGTTAATATTAAACAACATTCCACCAATTTCGGATCAAGCTGTTCAAGATTAAAACCTAAATAATAGAAGCAGCATGCAGAGTGATAGATATACTGTATAACTGAGTGCAGTTGTAGTAGTGGGAGTAGAGGAACTGACGAACAGGTTAACCCGCGACTCGGCTTCGAACGACCTCAAGCTAACCTACTACTCAACCAAGCTCACTGACTAAGTTATGTGCTCTGGACAACTTCTGATGGGAGTACTGTACGAACAACATGGTGAACGTGACACTAATGATGTTTGATCAATTTGTTACGGATGGTACTAGATCTCACTACGCGGGTACTAGGGTAGCGGTTACGCGACTGAACGCTTGTTTTGACAACGCACTGTGCTGCAAGCTTGATCCCTCCCTTATCGTTACTTGATAGCTGTACAGTTCTGTGTGCTCGAGTAGATTGTCTCTTGCAGCAGAGTGAACGGTCGTTTGTGTACTCTCGTGGTTAGTCGATTAGCCGTGACAAGACAACCTTCTGTTATTCGGGATTGTCCTACGGTCGTGAGTGTTGGCTGCTGACGGACCCGTGGGTAAGCGTTTAGTAAATGTTGCAAGTTCAGTCTGTTTCTGGGTTGTCTGTTAGGTATTTTAATTGAAAATGTTGAATACCTGAAACACCGTGACAAAGGCCCACAAGAGCGTATCAAAGTTTTTTCTGTCGCACACTTGATCGCCATGCTTGTCTTTCTCGCAGAATTTGCACCCGAAGAGGTTCATACCGAGGATGCTGAACGTTACCACGCAATATGCGATTAGATAAGAATACGATTACTAGAATCCTTTCCACACACAAAGGATATATATATATACAAAATAATAAAGGATATTATAGAATAATATACATAGATAAGTGTGTTAATATATTCTAAAAAGATGAGTGATAGAGTGCAGGTGTAAAAGAACTGAAGTGGACGAAAAGCACAAAAGCGTGAAGTCTCTATGGTTGATAAGATATAATAAATAGAAGAGAAAAAAGTTGTAAAGAGTGTGGATAGTGGCAGTGTGTAGTGGGTGGAATGTCAAAGACAGAGGTGGTTGACACACATAAGGATAAGATCGAAAAGAAAAAGGAGAAATCACTCACAGTTAGTGCACAGGTTAAGGGATGCGGGTGTGACAGTTAAGTAGAAACATTCAGAATTTCATATTTTTATGGAGAGTCGAATAAATCTTCTTTTGCTACGGAAAAATGAAAAATCTGATTGAGCAATCAATGAGTGATTGCTGGGGGCTGTGATGTTTGACTACTAGTTGCTACGATACAGGTGTGAGATAGGAATATTGAGTTTACATAAAAAATAAAGAGTTGAATTTCGAAGGTCAGGTTTGTAGACAGATATTTACATAACGCCTATGAAGTCCCTACTGATATATTGAATTTGAATACCCATTTAGACCAAGTGAAGCAAAGAAACAAAATTATAGAAATTGTTTTGGTTTTCAGAATTGTGGATAATAAGTACTTAAATAGGACAGATAGGCTTTAAAATAATGTTGAAAAGAAAAGTATTATCGGGAAACTCATAAATAGCAGTTTCACGGATTTGAAAATCATAAACTTAAACATAAAACCCTAACATTATTAATTATAGTTTAATTACATGCACTTTATCATTATAGTTTATTGCTTATTTATGTTACCTTTCTTTAAATCTTATTTAACAAAACCTGATCTGTCTCCGTGGTTTGATAAACTAATATTTGTAAGAGTTAAATTGTGATATTTACCTGAATATGAAGATAAACAGTACTAGGAGTGAGAAGAAGACGGCGACGTTGTCCATGGTCCGTAGCATGACGAACAGTTGCCGGCGCAGGTTGGGCATGAACCTGACCAGTTTGAGTATGCGCAGGAGTCGGAACGTGCGGAGAACGGAAAGACCTGAATTGCCAGCCATGTCTTTCTCCTGCCCCACGCTATGTGCCAGTTCGAAAGCACTGTTCGTAAAAAACAAAATACATGACTACAAATTCTTCGATTTTTTTTCAGCCCACTTATTATAACAGTGAAGAACCTAAACCGCGCATCATCCATTTTAGAAGACTGAGTGCGGATTTGATTTTCGAAACTGAACGCGATCAACTCTTCAAAACTGTCTTCGGTTTCATTGGTGAAATATGCCCGAATATGTTTAAAAAAACAATTTGCTACCAATGCTATATAAAACCAAAGTTAAGAAAAAACTGCAGCTAAAGTGTTAGATTTATAAATTCAAGTGAACTGAATAAAGTGATTTATCTCCGTTCTCACGAAGCTAAATGTACTTGTAACAGGGGTGAATCACCATTATATTACTCGTAAGTCGGAGCTCGGGTTCAAAACCACAGATAGTCAATTACGGACACCCCTGAGTGGGGGCTACCGAGGTATCGTAGCCAATATTTCACATTGTCCTTTAAATCTTTGAAGACAGGGCATGAATAATGTAGAACCAGTGGAAACAATACATTGGCACTAGTTTTTTTTCGTACTATTCATAGGAATGTAATTAATTTTACAAACAAGCATTAGGTACACACATTCATATTTTTTCATATTTTGGATTTACTTTAATCCATGTTATTTGACATTACGCTCACGTTTTCTGCTCATTGTATGGATATAAATTATTTTTCTTTGGTATTTTATTTGTAAGCTGGGATTAAAATTGGAGCTGAATCAATTCTATATTTCATAAGTTACACAAAGTTTTAGCTTTTGTTAAGCTTCAATTAAATGGATATGTGGTAATAGTATAACAGAGTACAAATATAACGGTTTTGTGGGGCATAGTTCATTTTTTTTTTGTAATCTTTTCTTTAATAAAAAAATAATATATACCTATATTAATTTATGTAACTTTAAATAATTGATATTAATATCATTAATATTTTGATTCTCGGGAATTGGCGCAAAAGTATTGTTTTATCTAATGAATCATTATTTTCAAAAGACAATTATTTCGTTAAATACTTATTCCTAGGTAAGCCCAACCAATATAAGGCATTGTAATATAAACTTATTCGTAAGCCAAGATTTCTTTTAATATTTGTTAAATCTTACCTGAGTATTACAATAATGCCATCAAATACGTTGAATCCATTCGAAATATATTTGAACGGTCCTTCGGCGACGATCTTGAGTAGCATTTCTACGGCGAATATTGCCGAGAACACAATGTTACTGATCTCCACGATCACAGTGAGCTCCTCGGGCTGATTGTGGTATTCAATGCCCATTGACAACGTATTGATGAGGATAGCCAGTAATATACCTGGAAATTACAGCTGTGAGATAACTCGTGTAACAGATAAGCGTAACGTTATTTAAGCTGGGAATATAATATAGAATGTGGTTCTTGAGAAATAAAACAAAACAAGATGTTATTGGACGAACAATTATAAACTGTTCCTGATTAGTAGCAGTCATGAGTTGCTAGGAAACCTGTTTTAAAACTAAAATGAGTTCAAAGAAAATCAGGAACTTAAATTATACATAAATTGATTTGCTAACTCACCTTGTTGAAAGTATTTATGGTCAGCAATGAACTTGATCTTCTTCCTAAGTCTGGACAGAGCTCTGGATATCCTGTTCCAAAAATTGGCGCACGCGTTCCGTACGCGACTCTTCCGCGTTTCTTTGGCGGCAGCCTCAGCCGCGAGGAGGTCCGCACAGCATGAGAAGTCTTCTATCTCGACGATCTGTCCAACAAAAGATAGTCACTTAAAACTCATTTTGTCAGACCTGATTTTAGTTTTATCATTCTTAATTAAAAAATGGTCCTTTAAACCATGTTATATCCTCACAAGTTTTATTAAAGGCTACAGCTTTGAAGTTCAGTTTTAATTGAAAACGTGTTGGGGAAAATTTAGTTTCAGCAGAAACAAACGCCGTACTTGTTAAGATTAGTGTCTTCTTACTTGACATAACGTCTATCTTTCAAACAACATACACAAGGGGCACATATAGCCAAAAGTGCAATACAAGCCGATTCATAATTCAATCTATCATCGTAAAATAGTAGATATACTTCCTCCGCGTGGAATGAAATACAACTTTGTACAAGTTGCTATAAAATTTTCCAATGAACACTTTACGATGACAGATACATCGCGGGCTGGTTATAAATTGTAAAAGTTTTACTATAATTAATTTAGTTTCTGTACATTCTGACTTTCTGAGAAGAACGATGTAAAATTTAATGTATTATTTACTTTCGTCGATGAATTGAGTTTGCAGTATCTAATGAATGGGTCGGTGTTTTTAGTGTGTTCTTAGTGCAGTTTTTGGTGTTCCACGAGGATTTTTTTTTTGCAAATATTACGATGAATGCGGAACAAATGCTTGTATCAGGTGTGTTCTTTCACCAATAGGTTTGGAGAGGTTGAGGTTTTTGTTGATCGTCTGTCGGAAAGCAACTATAATAAAAGATAGCTTACCCTAGTGTCAATTTTGTCTTCCCCGGCCCTCTTGCTGATGCCTTTAGTGAGTTCCTCGAAGAAGGAGTCCAGGGCAACTTGTCCAGTGGGCAGGGCGGCCGACAACGCGCCGGAGAGCGCGAGAAGTTCTTGACAAGACATGGTGCCGCCGGCCGCCGCGCGTTCCTCAGCAGTTTCGCCTGTCGGCAGGTCGAATTCTACGCCCCCAAATAAGAGTCACTACAGCACACGAACTAACATACGGACAAAACTCTTCTAATGTCTCGAAAACATCTTGTTATATTTTAGTTAGTACACAGTGAAAATATAATCGATATTTTCCATCGTTACGAAACTTCAATGTACAAAAGATTGATCATCAAACCCATTGGGTATTAGTATAAATATAGAATAGAATAGGTCCTCTTTTTATATACACCCATTACAAAATTGGAGGTCTATAAGCTTACGCCCACCTATATGTAATTTGAGCGAAATCAAATCGTGGGCGTTACCTAAACCTATTTTGGGTTTGAAGCACTGACTAAACCTTTATAAATGAATTTTACTTGACCTGAACTTGTTGCAGTATTTTCTGAATACGTAACCAATAAGTAAGCGTCCTAATCAGGCCAGCATTAAACGTTTATCGTTTTTACTCTAGTCCCAAGATGGCCATTAAAATGAAAAATATTTTCCGAGAAATGTATTAGGTTTCTCTCAAAGGAATATAACAAGATGCTTTCGAGGTAAAAAAGATAACTCAAGGAAGATTAAAGATTTTTATATGTAAATCAGGTCTCAAAAGTGTAGGAGTGCTAGACCTATGCTGAGAAGGGGTTAAGCGAAAACCAAATTTAGAAAACGGTTTTATCTGATTGTTTTCCTAGTCCTTTTTAGGTATTTCTATGAAGAAGTAGAGGAAGAAGAAGCAAAAAGTTAGTAGAGATTGCAAATGCCCGTCTAATAGCGTCGTCTAGATCTACCGTCTCCTAGACTCACCACTTTGGCTCTTAAGCCAGTCACGCTGACACAATGAATCTATAAATATTCATTCGAATTGTTAAAAAGTTTAACACTATTGAATGTACAGTATTTTGTAGCGTATTCACAAGTTGTGTTTGGTTCGCAGTAAGATGGGGAAAGTTTCAAGTGTGTAAAGTACAAGCAACAGGTAAAGTAGCTGCTATTTCTTACTAGCGTAGATGGGTGCTTTCACATATAGGTATATAAAGCAACTTTCGAAAGATCTCAAGGATGTTTATTTTAAGCTTTCCGTTCATTTGTCAAAATTTATAATCAGCTTCGTTTAGAGATGGTTTTATTTTGGGCAGTCGGATTGCTTGATGACGAATGGATATACATTAGGGTATAATATCATTGAAGACCAAAATTCATAATTCACAAACGGTAGCTGCGCCAATGACGAAATAAAACCTCTTGCATGTTTTATGTTCACAAATGTGTACTAAAGAAGAAGATTTTCGATTATATTATCTTTAGTAAAAAGTATGGTATTTTACCTGTTTGTGTCATTTTCTCTGATGAGCACACATTGTGTGGATGCCCGCCGTGTGGTTCATTCGGGGTGTGTAGCAGCACTGTATCGCTGAACATCACTGATGACCTTCGACGAGTAAGTGATGGCGGGGACAAGAGCGATAAGTTCGAAGCGTTCTGCGTTGAAAAAGTCAAACAGTCTGTTGTTAACTTATGTGACATGAACCCTATCTACACAAGCTTATATGAAGTGGGTACCGCACACGCATACAAACATCTCAGCAAAGGGGTAATTAATTAATGCAGGCGACCGTACATTCTGTAAATTACCTTAATAGCCACTTGTAGCCTCAGTGCCTCTAGGGAAAATTTACACTATGAACTAGAATATTTAGTTGGTTTTAGAACAGGTATTACAATAAAACATGATATTTCATTAGTAAAGGATATGATCTTAATCTCCACTTCTAATTGTTTCACCCGTAACTATTAACAGACATAGACCCTCAAACTAAATTAGCGGTCGATTACATTAAATAAACCGTTGGTTTTGCCACAAGATGAGATACGAACAGTGAGGGTTGAGCGCAACAGGCTGGGTCGCTGAAATGGCTCTTTACATCAAGTATGATCATTTTCTAAAATCGCTTACATTTCTACCCATATAAAAGGATACGGCGCGCGGCGGTTGTACTTTCATATAATAAATTAAAGTATTTCTACGTACTTACTGACGAGTACTGAAAACTAAATTAGAGGGTTTTTTCATGTATTGTGCAGATTTTTAGAATAAAATATTTAATTATAATCAAAACTGAGTGGCCACTTTTTAGTGTCAAAAAGCAGTTGAAAAACTGTTTTACTGATAACTATGTATGCTAAAATTTTAATGGTCTCTCGATCCATTTTTATATCAACATCTATGGGTTATTCAGAGTTGCTGAGTTAATGTGTTTTTTTTACCTCAGATATGTATTTCATTTATGTTCAGTTTACACATTAACTTACGTATTTAAATAATAAATTAACTTATTCAATGAAATCATGCCTATTTACTTTATATCAATATCAGTTGCTAACACTTTGGAAAGGTACTACAGTTACTACATATAATTGTAGATATATTCCACTTTTTTACCAGTCTTGAATTTGCCGTGTAGCTGGAAGCTTCTAGAACCAAACATATCAGGTATTTCAAGTGAGTGTTACCTCGAGATCGGCGGCTGACAGCGAAGGGACGCGCAACAGGCCGGGCCGGCTGAGCGGTTCCTCGGGCCCCGTGGCCCCGCTCCCCTCCTCACTCACACTCTTGCCGCCGTTGCCCTAGTACAGGTAGACAATGTACGGATGAACAAGTGGAATGTGTTAAAGACATTAAATAATATAAAAGTTAGAATTGAGAAAACGAACGTCCTCCACGGTATTGCCAGATTTACCTATAACTAGAAAACTGAGAAAATTTAAGTATTCCTTATTGATAAAAAAACCGTTCTTTTATTGAGAAACCATAATAAATGTACCTAAATACATTTATAAAATAAACGGAAAAAGTTGTATCAAAAGTTTTAAAACTCGTAGCAAGTTCGTAGCAAAGTGCTACGAGCGTCTACGCATAAATGTTTTAGAAAATAAAAAGTAAACTAATGTTTAGAGTGGTAAAGCTTAAAGGAGTTTGAATTATTTATGATCTATTTAAGACTTAAATTTGGGCGAGTTCGGATTTTTAATGGGTTTCTAAGTAAGGGTGAGCGGTTGTCGAAGTTGTTCTATAATTTTGGATTGATGTTTATCAAAAAAAACAGCCGTAAATTAGATTTATCCTAAGTGCAACAAGACATTACTATAGAGTATTTCGAAAACAGACGCTTGAAAAGTATGCTTCAATGAATATATTCATATAGTAGTTGCTACTATATGATTCTCAAGTCGCAAAGGCTTAACGAGTAAAAGCGTCATAATGACTACGTTGTGTCAGCAACAATACAATACATGGCCTCGACTCGCAGGCGGCTTTGTACAACTTCACGAATATTTTATTATAAGCCCCGCTTTCTAAGAATATATTCCGTAGATGAACGGAAACTTGGAGAAATATTATTTCGAAATTCATTACAACCGGTTGATGAGAATTTTCGAAGTAATCCTGAACGTTATAATGAGCTGATCAACTTTACTTGTTGAAGATGATAAAATAACGTTTATTTTTAGAACAGGGTCGTATTCAAATTGTTAAAAGTTACAAAGAAGGGTTATTTTGTTACCTGTGGATGTACTCTTGGACAGCAAGGATGGTGTTGCTTTGGCTTATTGGCGGGTAGTTGAAGAGTTTCTCGGCTTGTCCGCCACTGTAGCTGAGCTCGTTGATATCGATATACCCTGAACATTTATTTATATTAGGTACTAAAATATGAAAGGTCATCTCAACTATTCACGAATAAAAATAAGTTTCATAAAGTCAGGGGTCACAAAAGAAAATTCCACAAGAAGCAAGAAAGGGTATCGGTTGCTAGGATATAAAAATAACTTCCACTAAGACTATTTTTTACAAAATGCCAGCTATTCGCAAAGAAGTGTTCATCGGTATTTGCATTGTAAATGCCGGGCGTTATTCAGTATGAATATTGCAGTTTAAGAAAGAAAATAATACTGGCAGCAATTTTCCGACTTCGGAGAGCACAATCACGAAATACAAGATATTTACGATCACATAGAATATTTGAAAGGGTTGCTGCAACCCTTTACCCTGTATTTTTACACGGATGTTTATGAAAAAATACTGGTATTCAGCTGCTTCTGGTTAGACGGGAAGCCAACCCCAATATAGTTGGGAAAATTGATTTCATTTTGATTATGAATATGTATTTGTTGCGGACCTGATTTTTTTCGCCATCCTCCTTTTAAATCGTCTCCACAAATGTGCAACATATTTGACTATCTCTGCGTAACATGTAGCAGGTTCACTGTTGTTCGTAGAAGACGCAAGTGTTGATGTTGACGTGAATCGGGCACGTTCGGCCCTCATACGTTCCATTTCCCGTTTCTTCGTCTCACTGAACTGCGTCGCTATGACGACCAGGCAAAGGTTGATCATGAAAAACGATCCGATCTATAAGACAAATATGTGTTTATGAGATAATGGGAACGTTAGAGCGGAGTTGACTGATCGCTTCAGTTTTTGTGGTGAAACTAATGTTGTTATGGTCGTAACTATTTTATTTTATCTTTTTTTACTGTCATTTGTTTTTATGGTATCACGCACGTTTGAATAAAGTATGCAGAGAAAGAATTGTGCTGTCAGTTCCGTGTAATATGCTGTCAATATTTATGTGCAGTTTGAGTGCTTCAATATATACGGATATGTTTTGTTAAAACAGATACCAACCACAATCAGAAGTACGAAATATATCCAGTCCCAAAAACTATGTGCGTCCTGTACATAATACATTATATCTGTCCAGCCTTCTAACGATATCACCTGCAAACACAACAACAGTATTAAATTATTTAAATCAAAAAATAGGGTAAAACAAATTCTAGATAATGTTCATTTGTCTTACCAAGAAAATAGCGACCCAAGCGAGACCGATGTTGTCGAAGGAAATCGTGCCTTGGAAGGGGTTGTTTCCCCGTTGAGTGCAGTTAGTGTAATACTGATTCCAATTGACACACGACGTATTTGTGGGCAAGTTGTAGGAGAACGGCTTGGCCGTCTCGTTGCACACTAGCGGTCCGTATCTGTACGGAGGGAAATCTCCGCAGAAGTGCATCCCATTGTCTTCGGGCGTCGTGCATATGTAGTCCAACTCCTTTGAGAATTCGTAGTAGAATGATATACTGTAACGCGAAGAAAGATATTTGTATACGTTCTGAGTTTCTTAGTTTTATTTGTATTTTTATATAGTGGGAAGTTTTATGTGTGTCGTGTCAAGTTAGGGTTTGTTATTATGTTTTTATTGAGTTTTGACATCGATCGATACAAATGCGTTTAGTGACGGGTATATTAGTTGACAATGAAAGCTATTAATTGTTGAGTATTTGATTATTAAACTCATTCTCCAAACAATTTGGAATAATAGTTGTTACTTTAAAAACGAATAAACTATATTTATTTCCAAATTGTTTGCAGATACACTGATAGTTCTACAATGGGGATTGGTAATTTGACTTTAAATAACAGGGATAATTGATATATTGGTTTCACTACTGCTAATACGACCCATGCAAATGGAGACACATTTACTAAGACATCGAAACACACGGTGCATGCAGACACATGCTAGCACGGAAGCGTAGAAAGGAGTTAAGGATCAATAGCAGTCCCAATTAATGGTAATGGTAGCTAGTAAAGATGGCTGGGAAAAGTCTGGCAAATATCAGTGGGACAGATTAACGTCAGTAGCCTCTGGGTCGTTATCGGTTAACGACAGAAGGTACACAGAAACACGAGCACTGGCCGTAACCCACATCATTTGGCGCCCGGTCGTTACGGAGCTTGTTCTTGATGATCGCTATAAGGGTTTATTGTGGTCTCCAACTTCGGACTAAAATGTCTTCGTTTTAATAGTTGAACGACCCAACGTGCAAGGCTTTTACTTTTCAACAGTGCAAGTTATATGTGTTTCAGATAACAGTTAAATGTTATTTATTTCCAGAAACAAATCATGAGCATTGATACATTAATGCGGATTAACAGACAGTACAATGGTTAAAACGAAGCTGAATATTGAATATTATTTGTTAAAACAATGACTTTGTTATTTAATGAATCATGAAAGATGTAGACTTGTTGTGTAATTTGGTATTTTGTTCTTTGAAACAGAGTAACCTAAAGTTGAAAAAATCTGGCAAGGATGTTTTTCATAATAAACGGACGTTGGAAATATTTAATCATTAATAGATTATTAAGTTATTCCATAATCACTGTCCATTTAATAATTTTTGGAAATAATAAGTAAAGGAAACAGTATTTTATATATTTGAGAGAAGTTGATAGTACTACCCATATATTTGGATCAGAAACAAATCGGCAGTTCTCAATAAAATTTTGCAAAATAAGTGTGAGATAATTTAAATAGCAACATGTAATGAGAGACCTAGTGTCTCACCGAAACTGCCAATTCGTGAAGGGGAAGCAAATACGATAGCACATCTGGACGGCAGATGTGTGAAGGTACACGTTACAACAGTTCGAAATGTTCTTAATAGAAACACATTAATTTTGATCGCAAATCCTTACGAGTTCACTCTGACGCGCACTCTGTACCATTCGGACAGGTCTCTGGAACATAAATTGAGGAGCCGTGATGGGTGTTATCTAGGTACCTAAGTTTACTTCTAAAGGTCTGTAGTAAGGTCACCGTTACTTACAATGTGCTTTCATATATGAGAATTAGATATCATTTCCGTGCTAAAATAGTATTTTTTGGTATGAAACCACATTGTTAGTTTGAATATTGGTTGTAACTATTTGTACTAAATCTAGATGTTTTGGTAAGTATCGACTATGAATGGCTATTATTGGTTCATGTTTGATGTGACGGTTATTTTCTACTTTGTTCTATGTTTGGGTTGGTATGTTTAGAACCATTGAAATGTAGCAAAGTTTATGCAATTTGTTTCACATAAATATGAATGGAGTATCGGAGAGCTGGGATAGAATTGACATCTAACACCACATTGTCGAATGGTTCGTTTTGTTCGTGTTTTCAGTTATATTTGGCTTATAATGTGAGTGTTGACGGAATGCAATATTTAAGTGTGTTGTAGGTTAATCGACTGTAAGCAGTATTTTTCAACATGCGCGTTTGTTAAAATGTTAGTAACAGTGCAAAAACAGTATGCAATGAGAAAATACAAAACGTTAAAATGATGTACAGAGCAGCGATGGATGTGCTCGTCGAGGATGTAAGCGTTAAATATTGCATGCAGTCAACGTTAGCAATGGGACGTGCCGCTAAGACGAGCGCTCTCGAGCAAATGGAACAAATGAAAAACTCATTTCAGCTGCAATTTCATCCACAAAACTTCGATCATTGCCACTCAATATGCTGCGTCATACAGATTTGGGTATTTTGATAATAATTCAACACTAATAAACGCTTACATCTATGAGCTTATATCAACGGTAATACCGAGTCGGCAGTACGAGACGGGTGTTTTAATTAGTCTCATACTGCACCTCAGTTAGAATAGTAGCTATGAACTTAGTAAAACATACTTGGGTCGTAGTACATTCGGCGGAGGGACGAATTCGCAGCGTTGTCTCAGAATTCCTTCCCATAGTTGAACTCCCACGATGCCGAATATGAAGAATACGAAAAAACATAGCAGTAACACATTTCCTAACATGGGTAATGTGTCCAGCAATAGCATCACAAGGATACGCATACCTGTGAAAATATAATGATTGATTAAACAGACCATCACTAAAACTGGAAGAGATTTAGTAATTGTTTTATGAGCCTAGGGAACATCATACAATTCCTAGTAATTACTGTGAACAATACAATCAAGTTTGAATTATCCCTTGGATTTATTGCGAACGAAGTCCTAGAAATTATAAATGAAGATGAGTATTAATTTAAAAAACTTAAGGGGCTGACGTGTAGGCTATCAGTAAGATCAGTCAAGACTTAATAGGTACTTAGGTACCAAAATCACAGCGAAACACCGATTATTCAATTATAACAGACATTGCTCATAATCAAAATGTTAGCCATTTGCTGAACTTTGTGAATTCATTTACTGTCGACGTGCAGTTTCGCGTGAATGGGCAGATGTATTTCAATTAACTCGTACCACAGCTAGACGTACCTACTCCAAAGAGGATTAACTAGTGCCGAAGCTTGTTATTTGTGAACTAAATGATAGAAATTCTGTGTATTCCAGATGCGTGTTGGTAACGATGTTAGACAGGACTCGCGTGTCGTATTAGCACGCAAATCAAAACGTATATTTCCATTTAACAGAATAAAAAGACACGTGGGAGCAATAAATTGTGCGAGGGCAAATTAGTGCCGATGTGTGTGTAACCGCGGGCGCGCGTGGCTCGATTTAATTTGCGGCAGAGTTGCATTGTCCCAGTTGTTTGCGAGCCCCAGATGGGGTTTTGTGCGAAACTTTAGCTAGAGCCCGTCTTTTGTTTGAATGTTCAATGCTAACCGTTTGGAAGTCGCGATGGTCCGCGCTGCTGCCGTGATTTATTATTGAATCTCAATGTTGTTTCTGAATGCAATGTTGCTTTGGATAACGACTGTGTCTGCCGTAAATCCTCGCTATCCGGTTAAATGTTCATAGCTAAAATCATGCAAATTCAGACAAAGGCTTTTTTATTTTGTGCATAACTGCATAAGGCTTTCTTTGTTATGAATAGGTACGTGATTTAAAAACGGTCAGTTTATATGTATTTAAAAAATACCTTTGTTGCACTGGAAGGAAACAGCAAACCGAATATAGGTATTATGTAACGATGTTACAACAAATTATCTTAATTTTTCGCATTCAGATAAATACCTAAATTAAATTAAATTATTCTATTTTGCAAAAATTCGAACATAAGGCCTCTAGGTTATTTATATAAACCGTTTCCTCACATAATTTAGATAAAATCTACAAGTAAATACATTTATGATAGGTAGACGCAGGTACGAAGGGAGTAGGAAGATTAGCGAGTCCCTTGCAGAGCAAATTTCCGCCTTGTAAACGCGAAGGCCCTGCGATAATTAAAGCTTGATTAATGTCTGTAGGTAGTTTAGGGTCATCCTGTACGACAAACACGATTGTCATCATTATTAGGGACTTGGAAAGCAACAGTTGTGTCGTAAAACAAACGTTAAACGATAATGTTTAAAGTTATCTTACTCTTATCTAATCGTATGCACTATAACGTTCAACACTATTACGAAATTAATTCTGGGATTAGACATTTTCGTGGCTTACAGCAGTGGTGTTTAAATACATACTATGTAAACGCAAAGTAACCGTTTCCACGCTCGAGATTTCATGTAACTCTAATTGAAACGAGTTGTACCAGACTTAATTACGTTTAATCATAATTATATTCCTTCTCATCATATAGGGTTCATAGTATAGCCAGAATGTAACTTGTCAAATGGGTGAATTATTATTATTACTCTTTGTTCCGTAAATGCCTGTAGGACATAAGGTCGAATCAAGCTAGGGGCTTGATTACCTATTCTGGCAAATTAATAAATCGTTCGTTGAAAACGAGTAGTAGTCTTTAGTTTTTTTTGTATTTTTCTACTCCTACATCCTTGTAACAAGTCTATCGATTACCGAATCTCCACATATTACCGACTGTAAGGTAATCTCTAGCAGACGCAGTAGCTTGCTGAGCCGAGCTCACTTGTTGCGCGGATCGATCGCCGCCCACGCTCGCTCTTGATTCCGACTCGGGTTAATTTCTATAAGCACCCACCGAGATATTATGGAGTTCTTTTGTGCCCCAACTTTGTACGCCTGGATTTCATCATGCTAAGTATAGCTCGTGTTTGGTGAGCACGGAAATATTATAAAGGTTTTTGTCAGGTCATATATGTTGATCTAGATATTATTTAAGACGTCAGCAAAATTATGAATTTATAGAGGTCTTGTTGTCCATTTACTCGTATAAACATTTATTAGTCTTGTATTCATTATTATTATTTTTATCGGAATATTCTCTAAGAGACGGGCGTAATTTGGAAGCAAATGAAATACTAGTTAGGTACATTCCTAGAAGCAAAGAGATTCTTAAATAACTTTATTAAATAAAGGAATCTGTGGAATTTAAACTGAAACATCACTGACATATTTAATTATGAAAATCAAATAAGCAAATTATACTTAAATTAGAATTTACCTTAAAGTCGTACTTAACTCAAGTTAATATATCAGGACAGGAGTTCCAACAAGATTCCAACAATAACTTATTATGCAAATATATTATCGTCACAGACATACAGCGTTACCTGCCGTCCTTTACGTGACATTATTCCTAGAACCCTAATAAAATGGTTTCAATGTTAATAATATTTCGTTTGATGCCTAAATAAACCTTCTCTACTTGGAAAGGGCCCGGTCCTTAAATAAACACGTAATAAATTACCTGCACGTAACAAAACCGGTAGTGCGGGGGTCACCCAAAGTAAAAGGGTACTCGTTTTAAGAGCTCTCGTCAGTTTAACACCGAGGTTTACAGCAAGAAAGCTGTTAATAGCAATAGAAGGCACTCCAATTCTTTTAAACCTTTTGTAATTTTCTTTTAAGAATTTAGTGTAACTATGCGAGGGTTGGTAAAGCTGTTACGGGGAAATAATGCCCTAATGTTCTTGCTATTATGGCCCTTGTATAGGAGAAGGCTCATGGTTTACATTTTTAACGCTTACTGCTTCATTTACTTGGAAAAGGTCCATTAGTAGACAGTTTTATAATCTATTATTGGACTTTGAAGTGTGCTCAATTTTGGCTACGGTGGGGTGCCGTTTAATCTATACTAATATTATAAAGCTGAAGAGTTTGTTTGTTTGAACGCGCTAATCTCTGGAACTACTGGTCCGAATAGAATTTTTTTTTGTGTTGGATAGTTCATTTATCGACGAAGGCTATAAGCTCGTTACAACTCGTGATGTGACATCACGCTACGACCAATAGGAGCAGCGTGCAACCGGGCGGAAGCAGCTAGTGACATAATATTGCCTTAGGAATAGAGATTAAATCATCTAACATGGCACGCTGATGTTTCTGCAGTTTAAATAATACATTAATGATGGCTACTGTTAATTTTACGACAAATCAACTTTACCCATTCAAGGAAATGTCCAAGACACAATAGAAATTTTATTGTTATAGCACGTATGGACGTTTAGATTCCGTTGAGCGTTAAGAGCTAATGTCAAATCATTTGCCGGTCTCATCAAATAATCAAACCTTTCGCGAAATTTGAAAGAGGCGCCATGAAGTTTATTACATCGAATAAAAGCACAATTTAATTTTTAGCAAACGAAATGGTATCGTAAAACTTTCTAGAAGCGTGAATAATTACGTCCATCCAGCTGGATTGTGCGGTAGCGGCTATTTGTTTAGTCTTCAAAAAAGAATATTGAATTAGGGTTTCTTTGATAAAAAGAGAATTCTTTTATGATTTCCTAATGTAATTAAATGTGTGGTTATGTTACGGTTTTATGCATGACATTAACCGTTTGAGAGACCGTTTTATCAATGGTAGTATGCTTAAGTTGCTGAATTGAATGTTGAAGGCAAAATAAATAATATTAATGGCTTTTACCTGTGTAAAAGTCATTAATATTATAGCAGGGAGTAATTTAAACGACTAAAAATGGCATAATGTTAAAATTGTGCCATTAAAAGCAGTGCCTGTCAGTTTGGTTAGTTTTTGTTTTTTATGTAGGAATGTATAAGTAATTATATTATGTATGTTTATATTATGTAAGTAAATAATCATGAGCACATGATGACGAGATGATGATGACATGATCACGTGATGGCGAGTGTAATAAAAATTCTACATAATTAAATAAATATTCCAAGCCCATTCAGAATTAATATTCTTCACGTGAGGAATGTCTTAAATCTGACTTGTGGTTATTTCTAAAAGATTTTATAACTAGAACCATAGCTAGAGTTTTATTGCTGAACCGCGTCAGCCACGCCAGTAAATCGTTTGTGTACCAAATACCTAACATTCGGTGGTAGATCAAACAGCTTGTCATTTATAGGACATACAGCCGATCTCCTTCTAAATGACATGTTTAGGATAAGACCGGATGTTTGGTTAATAGAACTGTCATTTATGTTAGGTTACCAAAGATACATTATATTTAAAGCTCCCGCAGATAGGCGTGAGTCGTGACAGCACGACTAGTAGAACAATTTTTATGAAAACCTCATGAAAATTCGCGTCGTATCGAGCCTATGCTGCAAGTAAGGAAGTTTTCATGATATTGTTAATGAAGAGTAGCCGTAAAACGGGGTGACATTGATTAATTTTTAATTTGAAATGGATGCCACGCTTGCAGTTTCAACGATAAAAATGTAAAAAAAAACTGCAGTGTAGACTCATTACGTAAATTAAGTATTGCAACAAAAAAGTTTAAATTAGTCCATACTTTTTTTGCAAAAAAATAAAAACCTGTTTATCAAAGTTAAATTGATAATGGGGCTACTTTGTCACCCACTCTTTTTTATTTCATTGCAAAGACACCCCGAAAACGACAAAAAACAAAAAAAAAACTTTTTTTTTGGAAACAATAGTTTTGGTAATATTGCGATTTGAATATTTTTGGGGTTACTTTGAGTCAAGGGGCGAATTTGATGATGGGTACTACAATATTAACAAACGAGATAAACCAAATATTTTTATTAATAATTAAGAAAATAAAGTACCTAATGAGATCAATTGTATTTTATCACTTAAAACAACCAATCACTTATCACTTATAACCTATCAATGTAGCCCCGATGAACTTAAAATGTTAATACAAAATAAAATGGCGACCGTAACCAAAAATGCAAACATGCTTTTAATCTTAAAGAAACGTTTAATTAAAAAAGTGAAAAACTACAAATAAAACAATAATACTTACGCCTGTACCACTGAAGTTATTCAGACAAATCTTTTAGACCTTTTCGACACTAAACTTTAACAAATATTTTTTTAAAGTTCCGACAACGACTACTCGTTGACGCTTCGGCAAAATATGGCCGATCAGTCAGTCTGGCCATCAGAACAAACCAAATTTTGGCTGCGTTAAGTATCCCGCAATAAATCCGAAAAAACATATCAAGTTTAGCTATCATCAAAGTCACCCCAGCTCTCAAAGTAACCCCGTTTTACCGGTACATATTAACAATAATAATATCCTTGGACATTTTCACACAACGCCATATAGTCCCGAGTTAAGCAACCTAATGCTTGTATTATGGTAACGAAATGGCTGGATACACTACTTATATACGTTTTTTTTGTTTAAATGCATACATATTATAGATAGACAAACACCCAGACATATTTTAGATGTTACATGATATATCTCTTGTTGTTCGTGTTGGAATTAAATTAGCTTTTCAATATAAAATACTAGGCAGGATGCCACACAACGTATTACTAGTTACCTACATATCATAACATAATATCACGGCTATAATCCCCAAGGGGTTAGGCACTTACGTATGGTACACCCAAATTTCGCCTGTTATGTTTGTCCTAGTAATAGAGGGTGAGTTTATTGCCATCTAGCAAATCCAGAGTCCGGGAGTCTACTGCTATATTACAATTACCTGTTTACTAATTAAAGAATAATGAAAGTGTGACTTACTTGGTATCCTGTTGATAGCTCGTAAGGGTCTCAGAACTCGAATGGTTCTGATCGCTGACAGGTTGATATTTTCCACATTCAGTGCGTATTCCAGAGCTCTGCAATAACATACATTTTATGGTTTGTTTCATGCAATTCCTATATTTATAAACGTTATTATCTTGTGGTTTGTCAGTTGTGCGACAGTGACTTGAAATAAGTTATATCTGGTTATGTATAATAATATAATTATTCAATAAGCAGCTAAGTCAGATTCAGTCCCATGTGCAGTATAAAAACTCTGACACCAGATTAGTCACTAACCACACGAAGAAAGGAAAAAAGAAGCCTACAATGTTCCCGTTGCTAGCACACAGGCGTCATCTTACCTAATCAATAAAATATCCATAATACCTTGAGTCTTAACTTTGGCGGAATTACATTTAAATTCTATCATAACTTATTATAACATATGTAATAGGTATATTACCCGGCCATCACGATGAAAAAATCCAGTCTATTCCATGAGTCCGCCAAATAAGTGCCGTGTCCATAAACTCCCATCGCCACCATTTTGATTGACAGTTCCAACGTGAAAAACGCGAATATTATATCGTCGAAAACCTGCAGCAGATGTTTCATTATAAAATAACCGTTTTATGAATAAAAAATAATTATTTAATTTATAGAATTCCAATTATGTGGACAAATAACTAACGTTCGCGCGTAAATAAAAATAAAACAAAAGAAAATCACACACGAGCCGTCACATTTGTTTTTCTCGTTGGCCAGTTCTTTTTTTTATATTTCGATGAGCAAGGCAGAATCCTTTTTTAATAAAACCTTTATATTGTTAAAATCATCTGCAAGCTGACAATATTTTCAGATTTATTGTTATTTTTATTGGAAATAAAATCATATCGATAATTTTTTATATTGGAGTTTATATTTTATTTCAACAATAAAAAAAAAATTAATATGAATATGTGTGTGTGTGTGATGTGTGTGTGTGTTGTGTGTGTATGTGTGTGTGTGTGTGTATGTATATGTGTGTGTATTATGTATATGATATTTTGAATATGTGTTAACATTCTACTCACCTGTAATATTTTGCATCTATTCGTAATACATTGATCATCGACGCACGGCTGGTACATGCCCAACGTTATGCAGTTCAGCAGGATTACCAACATTGAAATCCTTTCAAACCACGTGCAATAATAGTTAAGGAAATCATCCTCATTAAGAAACTATTCTAAATCAACATGGATAGGTTAAAGCTTAATTAATATTTCTTGAAATATGAATAAATAAATACCGAAGAGACTACAGCAATTTGAGTATTTAATCAAAAGAAAATATTTGATTTAATAATGTTCGTTAGAGAAACAACTAGAATGTCAAAGAGAAATCTCTGAGTTTAATTTAAATGTCGACGGTCCACCAGTCCCTTGATAGATTTCAGAGCCGCTCCTAATGATCGCTATCATTTTAATTGATTTAAGCTTTGCTTTGACAAAACAGTATAACTGCCTGATAAAATTACGATTTCAGGGAAAGTGTAAATATGATTAAAACGATATGAAATGGTTATTGATAGTCATTTTCCGATCTCATAAATTCAGAAATATTATTTTAATTGTATCATAAGATAATTGAATACACATGTAAAAGTTCAAAAACAACATCATAAACGTTAATTTCACGAATATCATTACGCATATTATGTAAAGTTAATTTCTGGACAACAAACGAATTGCGTTTGAACCGCGGCCAACAATAAAAATGTGGCAAAAATTCTCTATGATACCTCTGGTTCAGTATGTGGTCAGCTTTGTGGTATACAACCTTGACTTTTTTGACTAGGGCACAAGTTTAGTGGTATGTAACAAAGCTGTTTTGTGGTCGGGCACTATTCCGTGTGTTGTGGCTTCGGTCGGATTAGCTCTAGTGTTCTGTCAGAACGATTTGAAAGTGTTCACGTTGAGGTACCTAGTGGTTTCAGCGCGTTTTATGTACGCTGCGGTCAGAATTAGCGTTCAGTTTTCAGTGTTATGATGCTATGAGGAATAATGCTTTTAATTTATGTAGGTTTAATCAGCTTAGCTTTTGAGGTAAACTTTTGAAAGTAATGGTTAAGAATATCAAAGCAAAATAAATTTTAGAATCAACGTTTATTTCAGCAAATAATGTCATAACGTTTTAAGGACACAATTTCACATTTAGCGCCGATTTCTTCTGAAATTACCTTTATTACAGCACCATAAAAAGTTAATCAACAAAAGCCAAAAGCTGGCTTATTCATTGGCTTTCAAATGTGGTGTGTATTTAGTATTCTATTAGACGTGAAATAAATCTGGTACAATGGTAGCGCCATTACCGCCCCGGTATAGTGATGTTCGTTATTTTGGGCCCGCTCGGTCGCTTGCATTAATTACAGGATACGGAACGCGAAACGCGGTTTTGACTTTCCGTGTTTGTGGCCAGTAACAGTTGCATTGGTTAGTGATGTGGTCTGTGTTTGTCGAAAACCGTTGTTGTTCAATGGCGGTATTTATGGTTTCTTTTATAGTTGTTGATATTTTGTAATTATCAATGTACATGCCACTTGTTTTTAAATGGGTAAAAGTAGAAAATCTTAATAATATGTAAATGGCTAACACGCTAATCGCGTTAATCTTACGAAATCTTTCATATCCTAGCCAGATATCTTATTCCAACCAGTAAGAATCTCCCGAGGCGAGGTTAGGAAGCGCGAACCACCGTGACTCGCGTGTTCCATTATGCTCCCCATCTGTTTGTTAAAAGGCCTTCACAATGGTATGCTCTAAGCAAAGGGAATTACGTCAATGTGGCTTCATAAATCAGCTCCCGCTAATTTGTTTATCATTGTTATGTTTGTAGGCTAGATTTTATTGCACTTAAAACAAAACACCTTTGAACATCTTAAACAAGACATACCATAAAGTTAATGGATCCTTAAGCGCGTAAATAAGGCGAAAATTCCGCAGTTTCTGGTCGAACGCTCGTTCGATAAATCCGTATTTTATTTTGTCGGAAGAAGCTACTATCATCCTACTCTATTACCCATTAGGAAGAAATATATCGTTGATAATGGCCGTAATCACGTAGTGTCGTTGGACTGATGGCATCCTGTGACATAAAGTCCCGTGATGAAATTGCTTGCGCAATAATTAGGTACCTAGGTACTATTTCTAAGAACAACACGAATTAGGATTAAAATAAAATTATAGAAGGTTGGAGATTTTCAACCTTGCTCGTAGGTAATTGAAGTATTTAAAGCACACAGCTTAGAGTTGTGCCTTTAATATCTAGCTAGAATATAAACTATAGAGTTTAATAGGAGCAGGGTTTGTACAAATCCTGGCTTAATCCACTTATACCGTTTTGTGTCGTCAAGGTCATATTTTCGTTGTTAATTAGTTTAGGGCAGGATAGGGCAGATTAGCAAGGAGGCCGTAGTTAGTCGTACAAAAGGAGTGTTTCTTAATACATAATACAGTAGACAGAAAAGGACTCATTTTATTTCCCTCAAACTTGCTAAGTATTAAAGTACTAAGAGGGTTACACAGTTCTACCATTTACTTCGCCACATGTTGTTTAATGTTCACTTAAGGTCTAAGTTGATTAAGTAAACAAAGGGAATGGGGTTCCTCGGAAGTTTTTTCAAACAGAAGTAGCAAGAAAATAATATTTTCTCTTCTAAGTTATTTACTGAACATTTTACATTCGCGATTGGTGCTAAAACCGTAACTTTATTATAGTTACCTGTAAGAAAATGCACGTTACGTTTCTCCTTCCTTGATTTCTCCTACAATTTACATTGGTAATTAGCAAATCGTGCAAATGGTGAGTTACAAAGCGCAAGAAACGTTCTAATGTGTTTCAATTATAATATCTCTCGTCCTTCATCATGCACTAGTTTTGCCGCTCCGGATTAAATTAACTCTTTTACCTTTCTTACCAGGTAACACTTAAATTTATTTTACCTAAAACGTTTTTAATAATAACATTTGAATGTTTTACGATTGGTTCAGTGCAAGTCCAGTTGGTCAGAGCTCTGTACCCAAAATATTGTGTTAAAGTAATAGTTTTTCGCAGAGGTTATGTAAGGCTGGTCGGCTCCGAGTACGGCATTGAGTTAGCCCGGCTCCAGTCGACCGTAAAACTGTCGTTAAATATGTGAAATCTCGCTGTGTCTACACATATGTATAGTGACGTTAGATATTACACCGGTCCATGACGCTGCGTCGCCTAGTCACTGCTCAAACCGTATCTTTATGTGTTTCTGATACTGGAATTCGATTCTGTATTTCATTTGTTTTATATTTACAACCAGGTACAAAACTTGCAACATATCGAGTTACTCCAATATGTCAAATTTCTTTGATAGTTTTTCAACTTTATTACAAGCTAATAAGGTTCATTTTTAATTGAGAACATTTGACATTTTGGGATAGCTTGAGGTGCTGGCGTCTATACATTAAAGGTGTGTAGGAATGAAACTGAGTTTTTAAAAAAAATCTGCCGAAACCATTGTGAAATCATGAAAATGTAGGGTATATTCCCCATTGATTAACCTATACAGCGAATGCGAATGACGATAGAAACCAAATAAGTCTGTCTATTATTAATGAATTACGGAGTAGATACTGCGAAAGATAAGCCATAACTGAATATTAAGTTGCAAATCTATTTAGTTCCACGTTCGCACAAAAAAATGTAAAAGCAAAAGAAATAAATAATCTAACTTTTCAGCTCAAATACATCTGTAGTGTAAAACGGCGTATTTGTCATCTCGGTATTACGTCGTCGACAATTTTTTCCCTTCTTTTTGCCGTCAACAGCCGCTCAAGTGGCGCGGTGGTCTCTTACTACGTAGCGACTTATGTATCCCTGGTACTTTTGGTTCGCGCGTTTTAAAACAGGTTCAAGGTTTTGTTTGTACATGTATATTTTCAGTAGGACTACACAGTTAGAATCGTTGGAACCGTGTGTGAGTTAATTTTTCATGAAATATTTAGAGTTTCGCCATGCTTATAATTTTTTTCTAACTCATGAATGTTGATTAATAATCAGGTAACGAATATAAGAATACCTATGTCATAATAAATCATCATTCCAAATACCTACACATGTTCCAATTAACTTAAGCATTGCAGGTTGGTCAACATCGACTGGTTGCCATAATAAAAAATAGAATTCAATAGAAACAGAGCAAGCTGTAACTTTCATTTACCAAACAAGTAACAATTTCATCTGAAGAACTTCAAAGTATTAAACTATCCTCATAAAACAAAACTCCGAATCCACTTTCCACGGAAACTCTCAACTAATTAAAGAAGCGGGATTAAGTACAGACCCCAGCACATCAAGCTATCCCTAACTGTCAAATTTTCTCAATTAAAAATGAACCTTATGTCTTTGCAATAAAGTTGAAATACTATCAAAGAAATTTGACAGATTGTGGTAACTTGATGTGCTGGCCTCTGTACATCAAACAGGAACAGGAACCGGCGACTTAAACCAACGTTAAACTGCAGTCGAGCTCAATAAGAGACGGCGGTCAATAAATTCGAGTGAAGCGTTCGTCATTACTGTAGGACGTATACAGGGTGGTATGTTGTAATGCTACCTGAAGGGAAAGTACTCTTAATACTTTAGATAGAAAATTTTACTCAAAGAAAACATTCTTTTATTTTTGAATAGAAAGATAGATACATACCTTATGTAACTAAAAAAAAGTACTGAATATTCAATGGTATACCAAGTACTTTGATGCGTTTGTACTACGACATTATTAATTTTCGGAAAAAGTCTATGTAGTAAGAAACATAAAATGTATTATAACATTCCTTTCAGATATGATTACGTATGCAAAACTAAACTGTAAAACTAAAAGTTACTTCAGCAGCGTCTTAAGTTTCTGTTTGCGTAGAGTTGAGATTTGAGATAAAGTTCGCATGAAGGATCTTACATTCATGGATGCGATAGTATACGGAACTTGGTAAAATGGAATATATGTACTGTACATACAATGAAATAAACTTTCTCAATATAAATCCATTTAATAGCCTACATTTTTCGATGTCACATCACTTCGTTATCAAAGTATTCATCTCCGTATTACTCATTTTTATGCGTGTTACACAGTAAAAAAGAAATCATTTCGTTTTAAAGCGAACGAAGGTCGTCGCCACAATTTTGTTTACCCTTTTTACGCTAATGACCTGTAAAATGAATACGCCCAGCGGCCCTTTAACGCTTCATAACTTACGACAGGGAAAAATATCCAACCTTTAACTCTTATCGAACCCACCCTTAGTACGGTCCCACCGCCACCCCGACGGAGAAGCGACTAACTATCAATGATTTTCTCGCTCAAGAAATGTAACTACAAACAATTGCAGGTCTCGTGTTAGAAAAAGAGATAAGCTTTATCTACAATCTTCCCACTGCTGGGATACAGGCCTCCTCTTTCTGAGAGAAGAGATACGTTGATCGATGATTATTCACACCGTCTCGTACTCGCTCAGCAAAGAGCTCGCTTTAGTAATCACTCGTCACTTGCTGCTCGTTGTTAGTTGTCTCTCTCGTTAATTGTCGGCGGTGGGACAGGTGTCTTAAGCTGCGTAGTTTATAAATAGGTGCAACTTTAACTTCGTCTGACTAAGGGAAAGCTTAACTCATTATTATGATGAAAGGAAGGTTTAGCGTTGACTTTAAAGCACTAAGCTTTTTTATTGAATTTTATCCGTGCCGTTTAAGTAAATTATCGAATGTAAAAAAGCAGTGATAGCCTAGTGGTATGACCGTCGGACTGCCAAGTCTTAGGTCTCGAGTTCAAACCCAAGGCACGCACCTCTGACTTTTCAGATTCATGTGAGTATTGTATAATTATCACTTGCTTAAAAATCGGTGAAGGAAAACATCGTGAGGAAACCGGCATGCTTGAGAGATGTTTCTCAACAGTATGTGATGCTAAGTCAGAGGCCTATGGGCAGCATTAAAACTCTGACACCAGGTTAGTCACTAACCACACGAAAAGAAGAAGATCCACGTGAGTAATTTAATCATAAAAATTGGACATCTTTAAGTTTTCTAGTTTTTGTCTTTAATTTTTGAATACCTACATACTTATTACTTTTATTTCCATGGCCGTGATATTGTTTCACATTCATAAATATGAATAATGTTTGATTTTGATTGTTTTGGCTATTTTGAGTATAATGGCTACAGTAATTGAGTACGTTATTGATCAAAGATAAACAAATTTTGTGTTGAAATACAATAATACCCTATTTCTGGTACAATAACCAATCAAATTTGAATTTCAAAGGAAATTAAATACGTATTTTGTCGCCAATTTTCAATATCTTTGTTATTTCACGAATTCGTTTTGAATTTCTATCGGTGATTTTAACGAGTAATCTCATAGTATTATGTGAATCGGGCCGACTGCTATCACAAAAGTTTTGTGTTTCGAGAGGAAAACGCCACCGGCCTTCCCATTGTCCCGACAAACGACTACGGACGCTCGTTCACACTGTTCCAGTGGCAAGCAAGTGTTCCGGGTAGTCATAAGATTTTCTGCGTACCTAGAAAACTCTGGCACAGCTAAATGTGTCAAGTAAATATTCTAGTACAACCTATAAGTTACATGTTGGTAGTTTCGATGGTAAAACTGATTAATCGTATTACTTGCAATTTATAGGAAATTTAAGTTCATAAAAACGGACTTTTGACTGATATATCCAGAATGAATCACTGTAATATGTAAAATTAATTTGATATTGGTATTTTTACGATTCTAGAATTAGCTATTCACGGATTGTAATGGCGTCTATATCGGTTTCCGCAATTTCGCTCAATGATTGTCATTGATTGTGCTTGATACGTATTTTATTGACCGTAAAACCGGCTATAACCGTGAACGTTCCAACCGTCTTTTGTTTACGCAATTGCTAGTTTTATTTTTGCGAATGTCCGTAATACAATATGTTTAGTCATGCAAAAAGAAACGTGATGACTTTATTGATGACTCTGCTTTTGGTACGAAAAATAAACAGCACACATCTTTTATTAGAAATACATAAGATCTAAATTAAATTCATAAGATATTCTTGGAGTAACAATGCGTATATCTAGTATAGCAGCTGAGAAGTTGATAAAAGTTTTTGAAAGTTGCTGTTGTCCGTCCATCTCATGGTCATGAATAAACTATTAAGTTTCAGGTCTCGCAAAGTTCGGGGGTCATGAACTTTTTAAGCAACTTAGATACCAGATTGTATCTATAATATAGTAGGTATTTCTAACTAAGAAGTCGAGCCAGATTGGATTAATATTAAAGAGTTAGGTGAAAAAAAAAGTGTAATAAAAACGGCAAGGCAAGTAACAATGAGTACGTTCAAACGAGGCACTATCTTGAAGTAAAGAAGCGCACGATAGCAGCTCTGATTTCAAATCATTGAGTCTCTCGCTTTAATATTTCATTCTTTACAAATAGGCTGACATTTCTGAACGAGTTCTGTTGGAATGAAAAACTGAGTCAACACCATTATTATTTGAATGATATTATATTTGGCCCTTAAAAGTACCGTGATTGGGCACTCGAATTTTATGAAAAATGTTTAGAACGAAATACCTATTTTATATTCAAGAATGTTTAAGTGTCATCGACAAGCAAGAGAGTGCTATTTATAAGGAATTTAATACAATAAATGCTTTCTTCTACTAAATAAAATAAAAAAGCAATAACTACGGAGACAAAAAAAGTTGGAATCTACGATACAAAGAGAAGAAGAAAAGAAAAAACTAATTAATTTATTTGAGCGGATCAGTGAGTTAAAATAAGGTTTGAATTTCAATTTAGAATTAAATCACGGGATAAGTCTATTGACAAACGGCGAAAGTGACGGTAAAAGTTAATTGGATTGGTTTCAGAGACACTCTAGTCTCCTCAATCTGGGCTATTAATTCTGAATCGGGTTTTTATCCCCGTTTTATTAGGTGCATAGTTCAAGCCGAAAGCTCTCCTTTGACAGTTTTTGTACCTGTGAGTTTTTGCTATTGCTAGCTTTATTGTTTTAGATTTTTATTGTTTACTTATTTAACGATTAATTTACACATACATGAAGGGACAGCGACGAACTGGTTATGGCTTCACTGCATGATTTCGAAGAAGTTATTAGTCGGTATAAAATGGTGTTCCATACTTTCACTGCAGTATTGGACCTTTCTATAAAGCAACAGATTTTTTTTTATAACCGCTGAAATATTTCTACGCAGGGAGTTTCAAAATCATGTAAGTACTGAATCTATGATTAGCCTTCCACCCTGTATGAAAGAATACGTTCAGAGGTGACGCTAACGCTATGAGGTTGGTGGTTGTTTTGTTACTTGACTAAGAAAATAAGTTAAAAAACACAGTTGCAAAATTAATAAACAAACAAAATAAATCAAAACAAATTGAATGTAGTTACTTGCTTATAAAATGTTTAAACATATTTATACAAAGCACTTGAGTCCCCTAATTGCCTTGCTTCATGCGTGTAAACAATAAGCTCATTTGCCGTGAATTTTCCCTCGTAGCATTTCAAAGACGGCCGCACAAGCAGCGCTGCTTTGTGTCACCACGATTTCGTACACAAGTGAAACTGCGCACTCTCATGTTACACTTTTTACATCGAAATTTAAGCCTTATACAGTTGACTTAAGAGTGGATGGGAAGGCTAAACGACTTTGCCCACATTTTGTTTTCTTTTTGCTTCATGGCAAATGCTAAAAACGAAATTACAGAGCCACGCGATTCCACGTGCAAAACTGGAGTCGTTTCCTTTCCATTTTAAACTGATAAGATTTGAACTTCTTTGTGCACAAAAATAGAAAATAAAAAGCACAAAACGGACAGATCGCTATCAGAAAAGTGCAGAGAATGCTTTTACACAGAATTGGATAAGCAGAAACTACGAATGCTTCTGTTCAGTGAAACGAGGTTGGTAAGAACCTTGAAGACGTGTATTCTAGGTAAAAAGCTTGGAAAATGTGTCAAAGGCGACTTCATGATAACAATGTATCACTACGACGAGCTCTGCGTCATACGTTCCTACATTTTAATGAAGAAACTCATTTCAATTGTGAGGATTATTTACGAGTATTCGCGTTACATAAAAACTGTGTTGTGAAAGGGAACTTTTTAATTTTAGTAAGGCTGGGAGATATTCTGAAAGCTGAATGTGAACAGAGGGCGGGGTATAACTAAAAGCACACAAATAAGTATGTATGCATATTATTATACGAGTATGTATATAATTATGTCGGGCTGTGGTTGTCGATGCAATGAGTTACATTCATTCAGTGTTGTGCTTACTCATAAAGTTTATAGTATGAGAATGTTCAGACTTGTGACAATTTTTCAATAGCCTGATAACTTTTATCTGAAGTATAAAAATGGCCGTTTGACATATTTTCTGTGAAAGTTGTCAAACCGCCATTTTTATTCTGCCAATAAAACTTATCTGACGATTGAAAAATCAGCCCTAAATAAAATAGTATCTCCTAAATCGTTGGTATAGTTTTTCTACTGAGCATGAGCATTAAATTCCCGGGTTGGGCAGTGTTATTGGGATTTTCGGTTAGAAATTTTTCTGTAACAGCCTGGAGTTTGGATGTTGGCGGTGTGATATCCCCGTGACTCGGAAAGCTAGATAGACGCTGGTCCCACGCCTGATCTCGCTATGCCCATCGAGGTATGAGAGAGAGGACAAAGTTAGTGCACCTGCGTCTGCGCACACACTTGTACACTATAATATCTCCCGCGTAGATAGCTATTCTCTTTTTACCTTTTGAACGCCATTGTCACATATACGTGACAAGCAAGCGCATACCCTGTACGCCAATGACACGAATATGTGACAATGGCAACAACATTATAATACGAAATAAACAATTAAATCATTACTTTTGTGAGTGTTTAAATAGATATCTTAAAAAATTTATGGCATTAAACAATTTAAAAAACACCATGGATATTGGGCAATTCACGATAACAAGAAGAAATACATTTGTGGCGTGGAGGGCAGGCGCGTGCATTTATGCTCTGGCGTTCAACAGGTTAAGATTGGCCGTCATGGCTGAAATTCAGTCTAGGGACTATTATTATTATCTCATTCTCAGGGATCGTAAACATGTTTACTTTCTTTGTCTACACGGGTGTAATCAATTCCGATTCGTATTCCTTCTGGAACTTAATTGAATCTTATACATGAATCAGTTGCTAGATTGTGCCTGTTCGTGCGTTATTTTTCTCAAAACGTAGGTACCTGTGGGAAACAGAATGGTAATTCAGAATTTCATGTTTCTACTCTTTGGGAACATTGTCCCCTTTGTTTTTGAGTGTTTTATTTTCGTGTTTAATCAAGTTTTATAATTACGTGCTTCGTGATTAATAATATTCATTGTTTGTGAACTTTGTAACACATTTATAATAGTAAATAGTTGTAGGTAATGTAACGATGTCGTCGTTTTAAATATCGTCCATCTTTTAAAATGTTGACTTTATTTTACTTTTCCAGTCCAATGTATTCCTTAACACGTTCGGTGCTGTATCGGGTCGATTATATCCGATGCTCATCTTTCCACTGGTGCGGAGTAAAAATTACTGTGCCAACCGCTGGTGCGGGACAGATATATTTGGTCTCCCTAGGAGTATGAATGAGACCGTTAGTGTTTTGGAATTGCCTCCTTAAATAAATAATATAGATACGAAAAAAATGCATCGGGTCTTTTCGACCCGATACCGACTGGAGCGAAATTTTTTACGTCTAGTGCGTTTATCGGATCTAAATGACCCGATACCCGATGACCCTATAGCCGCACTAGATTACATGTTGGTAGAGCTAGTGAGGTCCTTCTGGTAAGATGACATTTTATCCAAATGAAATTATATGAAACATGAAACGATATAGGAATTGTTATTTAAGTTGAGTGAGTGTGAGAATTGTGAGAAACCAACGAAAAATAAAGTAAGCGAAGGTCCTCCAAGGCAGATATTAGGTAAGCGTAACATATCTGATAATGAACATCGACATTGGAAACAGTACATGTATCATGGGTGACAAAAAACGGAATGGTTCAGCATGCTGCGATAAATTACGCCGAACACTAAGTAGCAAAGAAACCGTCATTAAAGTTTAAAAAGTTAAAACAATGTGTCACGCATGTAGAAAGACACTATGTCGAAAGTGATATAATGACAAAACCATTCTTCTAATATGACTGTATAATTTCTTTTTATTTATATTAAATAGATCTCAAAAATATATTATAAGTACATTTTATCGATATCAATGTTTTTTTTTGTCATCCACAACACTAAAAATGTGTCGACACTTTAACTGACTAGTGCGGATATGGGGTCGTAAAGACCCGATAGACAATACCTTTATTTACAAGCAAACCATTCAATGCATCTACCTACGACTTCAGCCTTTTATTGAGTATTTATTTGGCAATATATTGGTATAAATGAATATGTTTTTATAATTATCTCTATTAAGATAAGTCCTTCTAAACAGACCGAAGTTGAACAGGTCCTTTCGACCCAGCAACGCACCAGGAACAAGTTGGGCTTCGGATATAATCGACCCGATGCCGCACCAACTAAAAGTCATCAAATTTGACTACCGCAGTGAACGTGTTAAAGACAGCAGTTTACGTTATGACGCCATGATCTACAGTTGGATACAAGCTATTCCTTAATAAAAGACTGGTAAACAATTAAAATTAATACTACACTAAAGGCGTCAGGTCGGTTTCTAATAAAACCATTTTTGCCTCATCATGTACTAACGATTTCATGCGGCTATTAGCCTTTCCATCTTGCGAACTATAGGGTCAGGGATGTTTTTCCCGTTATTAAATCAAAGTTCAATGATCGGACAAATGCAGAGAATATGGATAGTTTTCGTAAAAATCGTAGTTTCTGTATTTTAAATCGTAGGTACTGTATAGATACAGTAACTACGATTTAAAATACAGAAACTACGATTAAAAACTACGTTACTTACAGAAACTACTGTTCTGTTTAAAATCTTCACCAGTCAAGATCTATCTTGACTGGTGAAGATTTTAAACAGAACAGTAGTTTTTAACCAACCCCTAAGTGGATATAACAGAGATCAAAATCGTATGACAAAGAAAATGCGACCAATCTGAATACATAACAATAGTGTTAAGAGGAGGTATACTTTTGAATAGTATGTACACCAACATTCCTAATACAACCATCTGCCTAGTTCATTCCCAATTATGCCAGTCTAACCAGAACCAGCTGAATACCAGTATTTTACTAGGGGTAACTGTCTATCTGACCGCCACAACCCAGTAACTGGATAAGACTGGCTGTCAGAGTTTCGGGCTTCTGACGAACCATAACGATTATCAAAGATCCATGAGAGACGGGCCCACCGGCTTTACATGCTCTCCGAGACACGGTGGAGTCTCAGTAAAGATGGTTACCCATACATGGACCAACCTCGGCAATCTAGCTTAACGTGATGAATCGACCCGTTCGCTGTTAGATACTTAGCGACGAGCTCCTCACCTACATTCTTTGAATACGTCTATATAATAATTGAACTAATAAAAAAAAAGCTGGTAAAAAGCTTTAAGTAATTAGTATCTTAGCCCAGAGAATAAACAGGTGAAACTTGGCAGGACGCACTGGGTCGTGAAACTAGATCAACAATATTTCTAATCTGTATCTCTCCAAGCAGTAAGTTTCCTTCCACACGGGTTCTTGGCACCGTGGACACATTTATAACAATATAATGTTCTAGGCCGCAACAGCGCCGTGGCAGCCTGCCCGTGACCTAGCAGCACATTTACCTACTACAACTCTTCCTAAACTTGTCTTGTTTTCTATCTGCATTTTGTTTGGATTTTTTTCCCGATTCTGAGCTTTTGGTTCGTGTGAACTCATCATCATCTGCCTAGCCTTTTTCCCAACTATGTTGGGGTCGGCTTCCAGTCTAACCGGATGCAGCTGAATACCAATATTTTACATGGAGCGACTGCTTATCTGACCTCCACAACCCCCCCTTACCCCTTGATAAGACTGGCTGACAGATTTTCGGGCTTCTGAAGACCCGTACCGACTGTCAAAGATGCACAAATGACAGCCGGGACCAACGGCTTAACGTGCTTTCCGAGGCATGGAGGAGTCTCGTTATGTAAGGATGGTCACCCATCCACGGCCAACCCTGGCAAGCGTAGCTTTACCTGGTGGATCGACCTGTGCGGCTGTTAGTACTTAGCCACGAGCTAGTTCGTGTGAACTATGGTTATAATTTCAAGCATCCACACGTGACTAATTTTTACTGTTCGTGTAAACATTTCTTTAAAAAATCATGAACAGTTGAATTGTTCATAAAAAAGTAGCCACATTTTTGAACAGTGTAAGAACTCAAACGCGACCATCTAAAATGTTAATGAATAACCAAGTATAAATGTTGAAATAGTCTTCTATTTAAACATTTACACTCGGGTAGAGTAGAATCAAATCGATTTCGTTTGGTTAGCACTACTGCACAAAGCTAAATTGGCTTATTCGTATTTGTATAGCTAATTGGTGAGACCGGAACTTGATCAATATTTGAGTTTTTTTTGTCATGGAAGCCATTATGAACGCTAAAATGAATTTTTGTTTGAAGCTTTTTTCTCTTTCGTCTTCTTTTTCGTGTGGTTAGTGACTAACCTGGTGTCAGAGTTGTCATGCTGCCCATGGGCCTTTGACTTAGTTTCGGATGCTGTTGAGAAATATCTCTCGGGTATGTCGGTTTTTTTAAAGCAAGTGATAATACACAATACGCACAAGAGGTGCGTGACTTGGGTTCGAATTCGAGATCTATTACTTTTTAGCCTGACGGTCATACCACTTGGCTATCACTGCTGTTACAATCAACAGTAAAAAAAACATTATTATCTGGATTATGAATAATTATGTATATCTATTAAAATAGATATTTATACCTATTTGTATTTAACACAACGATTTTAACAAGGTACAGACGCCAGCACAGCAAGCTGTCCCAAACTGTCAAATTTTCCTAATTGAAAACAAACCTTATAGTTTTGTAGTAAAGTGAAAAAATATTAAAAAAAAATTGATAGATTGAGGTAACTTGATGTGCTGGTGCCTCTTTACTAAATTAAATAGTTAAATATTCAACATTTATTATTGAACATTTATTATATAAGACCGACCAAAATTCATGAGAATTAAATTTTCATCACGGCTCAACTTCGACCTTTACTTGCCGTACATCCAAATTTTCTCTTAACCCTTACTAGGAATAGAAATGAGCAAAACATCGCTCCGGATATTTTCAGGTCACACTTCGATATCGACATGACATATAGGTAGTGACATATATTCTCGTATTTACATTATTATTTATTTATTTATTTTCTCACATCACTATCCTTACAGGAATTTCCTAATTCAATAGTGTGGCCATAATTACAGTTTTATTATTTAAGTACAATAACATATTGTACTTAATAATAAAAATATATATATATAATTGTGGGGTAGTGATAACAAATAGGTACATCGGGTGTTTTGGCGTCAGCTCGGGCCGGTAACAATTGTGTTTCGATCTCGGCACGGCTCCAATGGGCCCCACTATTATCATGGCCCCTGTTATCTAATAGGTGTCGTTACTTTACGGACACCCGAGCTTTGATTAAAGTTTAGCTTTTTGAATGTTTAAATGTTGATAGTTGGCAGTGTTGTACGAGGTTTCATTTTATTGCACGAGCTGTTTTTTTGGGGTGTGTAATGTTTGCTATAATAACAGATAGTCTAATTTCATTTGACATAACTTACATATGATATAATTTTCATATGCTATAAAAACATTTAACCTAATTTCATATGATCTAATGTTATATTTGATATCATTTTCATTTAAGTACCTACTCTAATTTCATTTAGTAATATTCATTTTATGAAACGTTCATTTGACCTAATGTTCTTTTGACCTAATTTTCATGTTTATTGGTCACAGTTCTAACCTAACACAAATGGCACCCAACCAAACCTTAAAATATTCTATGCAACGTTGAGGGTGGGATTGCTCGACGGAGCCCTGCTTCGCGAGGCTCCTACTTCTGGGTGGTTTATAAAAAAATAACCACGAAGGGGATGGCTCCTTCTAACCTAACCTGTCCGAGTCGGTGTGCCCTAAATTCCAGATTGTATCTAGTTTCTCCCGGTAACAATAGTTGAGGGTGGCAGGTGGAAGGATCTTTAGTAGATTTTCTAAATTATATTAAAAGTTACTTATGGATTTTGAATATTATAGCAACTGAATATTATATTAATTGAATATTATTTCAAATGTGCATTATATAAACTGTTCATTATACCATATGAAATTACGTAAAATGAAATTATATCAATAATTCATTACATAATTTGATCGTTATATTAAAAAAAATATTTTAAATGAAATTAGGTCTTATGATCATTCGAACATTTGTTATTATATCAAACGTTACACACCCGTTTTTTTGGCTGGGCAAAGTTTCTTTGCATGACGTACCATTTTGACTATTAACTGCAATAGTTTGCGCTTAGCAGCTTCAGCTTCGCTCAGGGCTGGCTTATTTTTTGCCAAAGAATCAGCATTGCCACACAATGCAGCAATGCTGCCAGCCTTTTGGGAACTTTTCCTACTGACAGCAATGTGGACGAATTTTTTGAAGCTCTTTGATTTATTTATTTTTTCTGTCCCGTTTTATTAACTTGTACATAGTTATTTTTAATATTTGAAGTATTTTCAATTATGTAAATATTAAAACAACTTTATAGTATCAAACTAGCTTTTCACGGTAGACTATACCGGTAATCTGAGAAATATAGGCTCGCTCGTTCTACTGGCGTATTCTTGACCTACCTGTAGTTACCATTCATAGAACCTAGATATAAAACAAGTTGTGAATATATAATGTAGTCAATTAACGCAAGTTTTTAATTTTATCATTATAAAATCAAACTGGAAATAAAATAAATGTTTTTATTCATTTTATATAGGTATTCACAAGGGATAGTTAGGTTTACAAAAGATCTTTTAAGTCGTTGAATCACCTTTAAAACTTGTAGTCAATAAAATGCATGGCGTATGTAAAGCAGTTTTCTGGATATTTGAAGTTGAAACAATATGCGTGACTGAAACCAATCGAACGCCACTTCGAACATTGACTTCGATGCCATAACTCAAAAACACTTGGTACGCGCATCGCTCGGTGTGAAATATTCACAAAATTCGCAAAGTATGTGAGAATAACATGCAATACCGAACTAAAAGATGCAACACCGTCACATAATTTTATCTACACTTCAAACTGGTTATACTTTCAAAGTAGTTTGAATAAGACAAATTTTTTGGAAGAGCCCTGACCAGGTCAAACTGGGTTAGATGTTTGTAGACAAATGGAGTCGGAGACAACAGCTAGTTTAGTAATAATAACAAAGCTGCATGACGTCATATTGCACATTGATATTATTCCAATAGTAAAAAAAAACTTTTACCTGGTTCTACAGTCTCTCTTTAGCAGTTATTTATTTATTTAGCAACTATTCTGACACAGATATCCTTTTTTTTTCTTTTTTGACAGTAGGAAATCATCAAATGACTCCTCCCTCTCTGGGTTGAGCGGGAGGGAGTGTCAGACTCTTACTGACTAAAACCCATCCATGTCATTTCCTTAGCCGTTTATGTCCCGGGGTAGCGGCAACCTGACATCTCTTTGAGGCGCGCGTGGAACACGTACGCGCCTGGTCCTGATCGGGCGGCGAGCTACCCATTACCCACCGTCCGCAGGCCCGCGCTTACAGATATCCTAATCCTTAGTAATATTATAAATGCAAACATAAGTTTGTTTGTTACTTTTTCACGCTTAACCCACACAACCGATCATATACGTTGTCAGGTCCGGTTTTGCATACACGTTGTCAGGTGTTCAGAAACGAACATTTAATCCCGAAAAGAAGTATTGTCCCCGAGGAAAACAACAATATCGACATTATGATAATAGATGGCACAATGTGTTCGAATCATGATTTAATTATATTATTTTAGAGTGTTAAGAGTTTTTTTTTATTATTCTAATACATTTTGTGAGTCTAGAGTGTTAATAGACCGGTGTTTCATCCTCTTAACTATAATAATACTAACGACCAAGCCCCAGCTTATCACGAGTGCAATGTAGATACTATCACGCGGGCGAAGCCGCAAGCGAAAGCTAGTGTCTCATAAACGCTGTCTAGACAAAGGCAATAAAAACATGCATTTATGCTAACATGATATACCTACGCTCGACATCGCAAAATAAGGTTCTTAGGTGACAATGATTTCGTACTATCTACTAAAGCTTTTATGAGAGCATTCACAGACACATAGATTCAATAAGTAAATCTTTAATTAAATACTAAACCCCATTTTCAGACCCAGTCTCGAGTACCATTTCACATTTTATAATTTGAGAAGCTTATCAGTCGTGCAAATATTATTTAAAAAGCACAACTCCGAATTAAAATAATCTTCAAAGTTAATTAACTCCTAATTAAAACGTCAATTTAATTAGCACGGATTCCGGGGTGTTGGCACGACAGCCCTTTTATGTACCTGTTATCGCGAGTGAGAGAAATGATGTCAATCGTTGAATCCGAACAAGACAAAGCGGGACTCTAGTTTGCCACTTACACTCCACTACAACCCACTGTAACTGTAGAACCTAATTTATTCAGTGCTCCACAAGACACGAGTGTCCTGGAGTGGTCGACATCGGAATTTAACATGAATTCTCAAAAGTTAATTGCGGTAACAGAATTCATACTTTATTCATAAGGCCTAGAGTTTAAATTTGCATGGAGGCTGTTTTAACTTGGAGAAACATTAAGACTCTATTTGTAAGTTTTAAATCTGAAATGTATATAGATGGAAATGTGATATGCCGCAGAATATGATGTTTCCGTCTAGAATGTAGGCTTATGCTTAATACTTTCATAGGTAGGTATTCTGTGATTCATATTTTCAAAGCTCACATATCCTACTACATCTGCCAGACCGAAGCTCCGTCAGCTATGACTCACGATACGCTGTTCACAACAATTCATGATTCAAACAGTTTATTGATTGTTTATCATTTTTACTATCAGTCACTCCTACCTCTGAATCCGTCTGATATACGAGGATTTACACAAGCATGGCAGAATTCGTAGAATAACATGACAGTGAGCAGGGTTCCTGAGATTTGCTGCCGACGTTTCTGAATTATTATATTAGTGTTCAAGTACTGGAACAATGAACTACATACATTTCCGAACGTCTCTGGTGAAGACGCTCTTAATAAAGTTTCTACCTTTGTTTATACATCTAGGGCGCAATAAATATCTGTTGAATGTTTGGACACTTCTCTCGTTAATTATAAATTAACTAACGAGAAAAGTATGTGTGAAATGTTGTGGTTGGTTAGGATAATTTGTCACTTTTACTTTTTACAGAGGAGACTACAGTAATAACGTTACTTTAGGCTATTAACTCAACTTTTCTCATTACGACAACATTAAATAAATGAGTCAAAAATTACGTCATCAGATATTCTCTTAATTTGCATAAAAATGGAAGGTGAAAAGTACTATTATACATTTCACACATTACCTTAGTTTTTTAACTTTGGAATGACGTGTTAATGGGTTGTAATGAAGTCATAAAATAAATTCCTGTCGTTGCCATTACGGCTTTAGGGCTCTAAATTAAAGATGAAAGAGAACCTATGAATGACAACCTACAAAAGAACTCACCTACATCTCGTACCGAAGTATGTGGGCATAAAACAATTTAGATTCATTACATACACGCCACACAGTTGAAACTAACCAGATTTGTTTTTCATAATTTATATGATAGTTAGCCCCGGCTGTAGTAACACGATGATGTTGTTTGGTATTGTTACTTTGAACTTTTGTTTGTACTATAAAAGAAAATTAATATCTAGTAAAAATGGTTTCTACCTGGAATGATTAAGTACGGAGGTATTGCGTTTCACACTAAATATGAATAAAGTATTCGCGCCGGTAAGCAATAAACGGCCAGACATATTTATGTTGATTCAAGAAATTCAATAACTGCGAGGGTAATAGAAATTGATAAGATTTAAGACGCTTGCAGTTCAAATTGAGAACCTTTTAAGTGCTATGAGGAGGAAAAATATTATTCCTTGCTCAGGGATTCAGGAAAAACCGCCTCAGTATTTCAATTGATTAAATCATTACGAATGGATGGCATCGGTTAGCCATTGCGTTCTGATTTTAAATGTCGGAGAAAAGTAAATTAATAATTATGAAAATGGGCGAATTTACATAATTATTTTAAACTAGCTGCCCCGGCGCACTTCGATCTGCCTAACAGTTATTTTTCTAAAATAAAAGATATTTTCTAAAATAAACGTAGCCTTAATTACTTCTTATTACATCAGCTACCTGCCGATAAAAGTCCCGTCAAAATCGGTCTAGCCATTTCAGAGATTAGACGGAACAAACAGACAGACGAAAATTGTGAAAAATGTTATTTTGGTGTATGTACCGTATTAAATTCATATAGGTAAGTACACGTATCCTACATGTAGTAAAAAACACTTATTTCAATATTACAAACAAACACTCCAATTTCATTTATATGTAAAGATGTATATCA
This sequence comes from Hyppa rectilinea, assembly GCA_951799385.1. Classification (NCBI taxonomy): domain Eukaryota; kingdom Metazoa; phylum Arthropoda; class Insecta; order Lepidoptera; family Noctuidae; genus Hyppa; species Hyppa rectilinea. The sequence goes on along the minus strand of OX637309.1, from coordinate 6,479,749 downwards.
CAAATATGGTCAGACCTCCCTAATAAAGCGTGAATGCAGCAAAGATTCCTAATGAGTCTATTACTGAATTTGAAATCAAAACCAGCATATTTGGACAAGTATATTAAGTGAGAGCACCGTGGAGGTTGGCGGCTCTCAGCCTGATTGTTTGTCTACCCCTCGGGGCATAGGTAGCTTCATAGCAGACGAGTCCATATGAGCACAACTTGCTTTGTTATCTATCTGCGCTTCAGTATTATACAAAATTACTCTAACAGCCGATATATTTCGGCAACTCAGCAGTCGAAGGCTAAAAGCTTTATAATAATACTCATCCTGACGGAAAAGTTACATTCAAAACGTATATAAATTCTCTTTGTTTGAAGGAAAATTAGTACTCGTTTGAAACACATACGTTTTATTCAATTTACATATTCATTACGTGCCCTAACTTCGCAACAATGGCGGTTGTCTTTGCCCGATTATGTTTAAAGGGTAATCGGTTGAAGCTACCTGATTAGTTATTTATGTAGGTGCCTGATTAAAACGTGGAGGCTACTTATTTTCGGTGGTTTGGGATTGGATTAAATATATTAGGTATGTACGAATTAATGTTTCATAACGTCGGATGTTAAGACTGTTTTATTAATAAAGCAGGGGCCGGTTATCAATCATTCAACCATTTTCAATGGCGAACAGGTAAAATCGAAAATCAGCTTTTAGATTTTACGTTACATATTTTTATATTCTTAAGACATTCTCCTTTTTCATTAAAAACCATTTCATAATTGTTTTGAAATTCTTATAATAATTTATTGTCGTCGCAAAGCAAGCAACGAGAAGCTTATTCTGAAGTGAAAAAAATAAATGGAGGTGTCACAGGGCGCCCGGTAGATGTGAAACAAGTCGAGAAGGGGGAGTGGCGGCATAAGAGAGTGTCATGCCGTTTGCCGTCACGCCATACGATTCAGTCTTACCCCCAAACACGCTAATAGATGACACGATATCGAAATGACATACCCTCAGACGATCATAGAACCTCATCCTTTTTTTTGACGTCTGTTATATAGGGGCCTATTCATGCACATTTACCATTAACGTGACTCTTTGGTATATTTAACTCTATATATAACGCATATTAACAAGAAGGTTGGTAGCAAAACTCAACCTTATTCTACTAGGTCTTCAAAAAGTGTTATTCCATATTAATTTCGAGAATCGTCGTGAGCAGTGACGTGACGCCCGCGGCCAGACGACCAATACCCGCGCAAAGCTTTGATCTTCACGAGCGCTGTCAATTATTCACAGGCCGAGTGCCTGTATGCTGCACCAAGGTACAGTCAACCGACGTCAGTAGTCACGAAAACCGGACTTATTGCTTAGGAGGTAAAGACGCTGTCAATGTCAAACTGTTACCATTGCCAAGCGGTTTATTGTACAGCTTTTATTTGTAGGAGAACTTTGCTATTTGAAATCGGAACAGTTGAATAAGCATTGGTCTTTGAGTTAGTACTAGTGTACAAATGCATTGAGGTAGTTTTTTTTTAACTTTATTACAATACTATAAGGTTCATTCTCAATTGGGAATTTAACAGTTTGGGATAAGTATTGACTGTCGTGACAGATGTTCAATTTGTAAACTATGTTTATCGAGACATCGCCAAGCGATTGGTCGACTCTTCACGTGACCAGAGGGCTGGCCTATTTTTCGGTCAAAGAATCAGCATTGCCATACAACGTGGCAATGCTGCCAGCCTTTTGGGAACTTTTCCTGTTGACAGCGATGTGGACGAATTTTTTGATGCCCTTTGATTTATTTTATTTTTTTCCCTCCTGTTATATACTTGTACATAGTTGATTTGTAAACGAAATCTCTAAAAGGTAACGGTAAAGTTAACGCGTATATTTATTAGGTAAATGTTTTTTGTTACATAATTGTAGTTCCATTAAAAATTAAGAGATAAGTAAATACAGCATAGTTAATTAAACAGTTTTGGGTAACCTTTAGGTACCCAAACCACGAAGTAATTCCGCCAATTTTAATTACGCAGTTAAATTAATCAAACCAAACGAAACCACAATAGTAAACCAGAACCAATTATGGTCTTCATAAATAAGAGAAGTAGAAAAGATATTATTTTTTAGTTTTTCGACACAACCACGATAGTTATTCATTAAATCTGCTACAAAATTCCTTCGGAACAAAGAACGACAGACAACAGCCCTTTACTAAGTGGTGCTCTAAGATTTTCAGATGACCACTCAACTTACGATTCCGTCGTCAAACCCAATGTTTGATCATCGACTGAAGTGGCTTCAATAATTCCAGTGTACCTATACAATCTGCTTTGGATTAGTATAAAGCTAATATTACTATTATTATTATTAGTGTACACTAGCTAAATATTGGCAGTATTAGCTTTCTTGTTTTCTTTGTTTGTTCTAATAACGCATTTACAAAGGTGAGCTAAACTCAATGCTAACTTGTCTCACAGCAAACTTTAAAGTAATTGTCGATAATTTTTTGAAACTGTAAATTAATTTTGCTATACATGGCGTAACCTTCTATATGTGTTCCTGTAACGACACTGAACAACCCGCTTTCGGGTCGGCCACAATGATTGATATATTCTGTTGATGAATGAATCACGCACAAACAATACTAACTGCTGTATGTTTCCTATTCATTTTGTTCCGTTTTCGCGATCGCAGCTCTGTCTATTGTCGTTTTTCAACAAAACAGCTAGGTTTTGTCTATTAATTTTGATCATGATCTCGTACGTACCTTAAATCTATACCATATTACACGCACCCAAGTGTACCGACAATTTCATTGCATGATAGAACTACGGTTTATTCATTACGAACAGCTCTGAATTCTCATATTGTAGACGTTAAAGGAAACTGCATGCAAACTTCTTAGTGCCAATTTCACCAATGAAACTGATCGCAATTATCACGCCTAACCCGCGCTAAAGACCTGTCAGTGTCAAATTTCATCAAAAAAAAGAAAATAGTAACACTAACAACCCTTAAACGAGGTTCGTGGTGATCGCATTTAGTTTCATTGGTAAAATTCATCCTTACATACTTAAAATTAAGTCATATTCAAAAGGATATGGATTAGTGATGAGTTTGAGGCACCAGCTCCTCGGCCTCGTTTCCTGCGTCAGATACCGGAGGGCGACCGGAGTGAAGCCGGGGAAGGGCAGGCCTTGCCCCACAGTACTCTCAGTACTCAGCCCACCCTCAGAGTCCGAATCCGCTCCATCAGAGTCCGAGCAGGCGCCCTCTGAGTCCGACACCGGCCCGCCCTCCCGGTACCCGTAGTAAGGCATCCTCTCCCGATCACCCGACATCCACTTAAACTTATAAGCTCATTGTATCACTTAATTGTCTATTAAACACTATTTCACCATCTTAGCCGCGGGCTCAACTATACAAGTACGTGTCGGTTATCACCGGGAGTGGGTGCGAGGAACGCTCCGTCACGACATTGTCAACAAACTCCATCGTCGGGGTATTTCAACGAACAACACTTTATCTGAAACAAAAGAAACACGTTATTAGTTTCATAGAAACTAACACTACAGAGAAAAACAGTCGAATTGATCGACAAACGTAATGAACAAAGTTCATTAAAAACTCGCATTCAAAAATAAACAAAATATTAAATATCGCTTTAAAAGTCTTATTTAAAAGAGGTATGAAAGTATAAAGTACACATTTCGCCAGTTTCATTCGCTTCTCATTCACACAATTTCTCACTACCATGAAATTTCCTTTTTCATAAGCCTTTGATAAGGAAATGCTCTTGAAAGTTTTATTTAGAGCAGAAGTTTTACTCGGAAATATACGTGGCTGCGTAAGTTTAAAAAATCTAAATGAATAAATAACAACGGAATGTGAACCAACACACCGCATAATTATGACGACAAAAATGACTAATGAGCTTTCTGCGTACACAAAGGAAGCAATAAAATATTTATAGAATACTTGCGTGCCTGTAATGCTTACTTGGCTGAGGTAGGATTAAACAATTTATGTAGCTAAAGTTGTAAAACAATTAGTTATGCGTGGAAGGAAATGAGAAAGCCTTCTTTCACGTTGATGTTGTAAACGGTGATCAAGAAGAAAACCCACCCGACCAAGACAGACGAAAGAAATTTAATTGCGGCAAACTTGACGCAGTAAAAAAAACAAACACAAAAAAGTAAGTTGGGGAAAATATGGTGTCACATTCACGCAAAACGGTCATCGCTCAGCATAATGCTTCGAACCTATGCGAGACAGAGCCCCAGCGCTGATTTACTGCGACAGCAAGCGTTGACGTGATGACGTCAAGCCGATTGGAGATGTAATGGAGGAGCGAAAGATACAAACTTCTAGAAGAAAACAAATAAACCTTTGACTAAAATCGTCACGAAGGCGACAAAATCCAAACTCATGAAAATCAACTATACAACCACAGCTTTCGTAGTTAAATTACCACGATATAGCGTGAACTATAAACTTCACACGTCGTAATTTTAACACAATTATGGCAGTTCTATATAATTTGCTCGTTATATTTAATTGGCAATTCATTATTACGTTTAGCAGCCCTAGGTTGCTCCTCGATGAAACCTATTATCGGCGTTTAAGACCCATAAGACATCGTAAGATTTCATTGCCAATATTGGACATTAACGATCTCTTGAGGACTTTAATAGCTTCCTAATAGGTATCTAATTGTTGAGAGAAACAAATTAATTGAGGAAGAAACATATACCTGAGGGTGAGGGTTTCCGGTTTATACCCATTCCAACAGGCAAACAATCCAGCATTTTTTCCTATTAAAATTACAGCCACTCAGATATTAGATAAAGCGACTGCATAATTTAAAAACTGATTTAGTTTCTAAGGGATAACAACTTAGATAACGAGTCTAGTCAGCAAATATAATGCAATGCCAGCGTAATCCGACACTCTGGTCCTTTAATAAAACGTTGCTAACAGTGTTAATAGAAAAGCGGTTCCACTTTATGCTAAGCTCTATTTGCATTCGATCTACTTTATCACACCCTCTATATATGAGTGGGGCCCGAAACAAAACACAACGTGTTCAATATTCAAATAGTTTCAACCAGTTCGTAAATCGATTTGGTTAATTTATTATATTCCTTTGTTTCAAACTTTGATATTGCCTCATAGTTACTTTGTTATTCTATTCTCACAGAGAATACTAAAATATTTTCTTCCATAAATCTGATTTGACTATGTTTTGATAAAAGATCTCATTACATTGAATAATTGAATATCGAATCCAGCTTTATGTCAAAATCAATTTGTTTAACGAAAACGTCGTGAAACTTTGTTAGAACGATTATGACCCAAACAGTTGACGTACCAAATATTCATGGGAGAACTTGGGGTAAACTCATTAAAGAGCCTTACTCAACATCGCGGGCGCCAAAACAAAACCTTTGTAGAAAATAAAAATTGAATTTCGGAACGACCGAGATGAAAAGCGCTTTGTAGTGCACGCGAATGCAGCTCTCATTTACTCAGCGGATGCCGACCGATTTCGGACACAAACAAAAATTTTACAGCCGGCAATTAAGTCGACCGGCGTTCAAACGAGACGGCCAGCGGCCAAATTACTGCGCGTTAATTTTATACGTACTCACCGATACAAGCCACTCGGCAAACTTTACCGCTCCATCTTCATTAAAACGATGTCGAGGGCTTATTAACTAACGTTTATACCTCGTTTTGATAGGCGCCCCATGCCGTTTGCGGCCGCTCATGTTTCCTGTAATAGACCTTTAAATTCGCCCCGTAAACACAAGACCTACGGTGAAACATACTCCTTTATTAGTTCTCTTAACCACATTAAAATTTTACGAATGTGATCTGAGTACCGTGTAGCGTATAACTGCAATATTTTCACGTATAATCCCGTTGATGGCAGATGTTATGTACCAATAAAATGCGTGTCGACCTTAACATTTTCTACATGTCCCTGAATTACGCTCTTTTCTAATCTTTTATGTGTATCTTATATACTTACATATTGTACAAAGATTTACTAGAGTGATTTCTTGGTTTTCGACGCATGTCACTGTAATAAATATAAAGACAATAGAGATATTGTTTCACCAGGGTTTCGTCTTGATAAAGATGTTCTGCTCAGTTATTTATTGAGTATGTTTCTTACAGGACTACCTATCAAACGATCTTATATAAAAAAGATTCCGATTTGACTATTGAAACACCATAACCAGAAAACACAATTTATGTAGCCTAAAATTATTCAACTTTACCTTTTCCCAACTATATTGGGGTCGGGTTTCAGTCTAACCGGATGCAGCTTGCTAATATTTTACATGGAGCGCCTGCATACCGTCGTTACAAGTAGTCAAAAGCCTAACTAGGTTGTTGATATCTACAACCTAGTTAGGCTTTTGACTACTTGTAACGACTGTCAAAGATCTACAAATAACAGTCGGGACCAACGGCTTAACGTGGTTTCCAAGGCACGGGGCTCTTGATATGCGGTTAGTCGCCCATCCACGAACACACCGTGACAAGCGTAGCTTAACCTTTGCTCGATTCGTGCGGTATGTAGCGCGAGCCCCTGCCAATATCTCGTTTGAAAACACTATAAGAAATTCAGAACGATATTGATCTACAAAGTTTTCTCCTAAATACTGATTCAATTTCATGGCATTGGCATCTAGTACTACTAAACGATATCTTTAGAACATTCCTAAGTTTTACTATAACACTGGATTGTTCTGAAAGAAGCTCTACATAAAGGTAAAACAATCAGATGTTGGCATCGCAAATAATTTTACCCAAAGATATCCAATTGGGAGCCTCGTGAGAACATAAAGATTTGAAACGACTGTCATATTTTTAGCAACCGCGGGACGATGGTAGCATTCTTCCAAACGGTCTGGATCAGAAAGACGTTTACGGAATAGGAACCTCTCGCCCTTTGTCATTTTGATCTACGACGCTATTGACAATAGATATAGAAAATACTGCAATACTCCGGAAGATCTAAATCTTTATTCTTTTGGTTATTGAAGTGTTTCTGCGTTATTTGGTAAATAAATATTTATGGTTGACCGTTTTTCGAATGCTTTCGATTCATTTCAATTTTCCGAAGAATTGACTTTGAAAATGTTGCATTTCTACTTACATTTTTACTTTACAAAATATTTTTATTTTACCTTCGAAATAATCTTATTAGATGCCTTTATAGGTTGCGTTTTTTTTAGTAAGTGCTAATACCAATTATTTATTCACTAATAGTATAATAGGAATATATTAGTTACTTCAGCAAATTGCCGACATACAATCCCATTATCTCAAAAATTATTTATTACAAACTAAGAATAGAAGCAATACAAGTTCAATACCAGAAAATAGAAATGTGGAAATAAATAGAGAGAGACACACGGACAATGGCACCAACAAATGTGAAGAAACACGACACTAGTAGCCCGTATTAGTTGCAAGAGAATTGTGTAGTACTGAAGGCAATCGTCTCGCTATTTGTCCCGGGAATCGATTCCCGCAACTACACCCATTATTCGAGAATTTTCACTTTGTTTTCTCCTATAGAATGGAACTTTTTCCTTTGTTTTTAGAAACTTGTTCTTTTGTTTTGAAACTTTTTGTAAGTAAGTTCAGTTGTTTATTATTTTCATAAGCACTGAAAAAGCTTGTTTAGTTTGATGATTAATAGTGTTTAACAACTCATTTTATCACGTGAACTTATTTGTATTTTTGCTTTATTATACTTTTTCACTAAATCATTAATATTTTTGTTCGGTACCTCATATTTTTATTTTCATTCCATTCCACTGTTTGTTTTAAAATAATCTTTATTGGTTTGCATTTTAAAACAAACATCCAACATTCACGGGATTAACCAAACATGCCACGCGTTTTATTAAAAATACATATTTCTATCTAACGTGCGTTTCATTCTATTTTGTTTTCCGTTTTCACTGGACTTTAGAAATAGAATTGATTTTCATTATGAGTTGTGAACCTACATTAAAGTACGTTACTACGTACATTTGTAAAGCTGTAATATAAAAGTATTTTCATTAAAACTTCCAATAAAGATTCGTATAGATTACTCCGTGACAAAAGAATTTCCGCTCACATACAGAAATCTTTTTCTTTTGATGGCCACAAACAACTTAGGTTGCCTAAAATATATTTATAGGCGCTGACATCGGCAGTTTAATATTAAGAGCGGCAGGGATCGCAAACACATTTTTCTCACAAAATGTTTTGTGGAACGGAAGGAGTTATTTTGTTGGAATGGACAATAGAATGAAATGACGTCTAGACTTTGGTCGTGTAGTACTCAAGTACATCGTTGTCTAGGCAAGTACGTCTGCAGCTTACTTTATTGCTTATTTATATCAACCACACTCATTCCGCTCTGATCAGCTTTTGTCGACAGAAAACAACGATTTTGTATGCAGATGTGTACAGCTGTAGAGCCTGAGTAAAACTTTATGTTGAACGTGGCCGGTGAATATCTGACAGCATTCGACCCTTTGAATAATGAATAGAATAGTTTGATAGGTTTTTATAAAAGTGAAAAGAGTCTGTCATTAGCCGCGGGGCTCGACAGATATATTCGTTGCAAGCAAATATATAATTAATTATTCACGGACTGTCTGTTTGCTTTGATAGCGTAGCAAATCCCTATACACACACAGAACATAAGCTCTACCACGGAGCCCCCTCAGTGAAGGTCCTAAGGCACGTACGCATCTCCATACAAAATCGTTGTTTTCTATGGACAAAATCTAAACAGAGATAAATAAATTTGGTAAGTCCCTTACCATCTGTCTAAGTTGCTGGGGCATTTTGTTAGACTAAGATCAGCTGTTTTGTTGGGGCATGGGACACGTACTTTCTTACAAACATGTATTTAAGAAGAAAGCCATATAAGATAGGCACCTATTTTTGGCTTGGCAGAAACTATCACCACCAGAGTTCGGCATGAAAACGGATTCACCGTTATCTAAATTGCCATACTAAACTGACTGGCCTTTCAAACGCCAACTAGAACAGTAGAACACACATAACACTAACACCCTTCGTTTCTTTTAACGGACTCACACAATAGATACGCTCACAACAGCCCCAAAAAACTGTTATCAACACGACTGAAACTCGTTAAAGCAAGTATTTTGGCGAACGTCGCGAAGGTAGGGCAATTAACGTTACTGGCACACTTCCTGTCGTGTGGGGAAGGAAATCCCTAACTCCGGCACTCGGGTAATAAAGGTGAATACAAATAAATGTATGTGTATTAGAATACTTAATTCAATGGCAGTGGAAATGAAGTCTATTGTAAGTCTGATGTTATCGGAGAAAAAGGTCGGGACTTAATTCTGAAACTCTTTTATGGCTCTGCTGTATCGCTTGCCGATGTGAGGCTATTGTTCAATGGGAGCAGGAATGGAAACTAGACGATTTACACACTTTCTTTTTCTGCATTGAGAACTTGACAACATCGACTTTAGAAATTAAAATTGTCTTACGGTTTTTGCAATTTGGAGAGCACTATCAGATTGCATGATGAACAAAATATGATGCGCGACGCGACTATATTATTTACGGCATTATAATCATTAAAATCATCAATACAACTCTTAAGCTCGAGAGTTTGAGGCTGTAAATTTTAATTCTTTCTTTCGCTAGAATATTTTGACATAACATACCTAATACCACGCAAATCCCCAAATGTTTAGGCCACATTTCGCCAGTTATGTTTGAGTCCCATGTCATAGGGGACGAGTCAATTATCATCAACTGGGCACGGATCCAGCCTCCGAACTACGACTTTAAAATTCCAGATGGAGAAACCCAATAAGACTTTGCTCGACTCGGAAACCAAGCTCAGGATGTAATGCTTAGCAGTAGCGACGCATCAAATAAATGTTTAATTATTATTATGTATGGTATTCGCATATCTAATATTTCCATAAGATTAGGTTTATAAGAGACATCGTAAGTTTTATTCATAGTCTTACTATTTTTGGTTGACAACTATCTAATTATTCACAATTCGTACTAGACTACAGGAATTGTCCAGCAATATTAATTCATCGATAAAAATAATTGCAGTTGGTAGTTCTTAAGACATCAATGTCACCTGTCATTGCATCAATACATCGGCTAAAACCAGACTGCATAATGACATCATGCAATATTAATCATACAAATATTAAAGTAACAAAGTCCATTACTCTTGTTACACGTTGAACTCGTAAATCATGAGGTGAAGCGCGTTCCCACAAAGTCGTAGCTCCCGGCTGTTGAGTAAAATTCTAATATTTTATTCAGCGCGGCCATATTGTTTTCTCGATACTTCCATTCTCAGCTCAGTGCCAGTCACGGACTCCCTAACACTTATAAATCGGTTTTATTGGAAACATTACTTTCAACACGGATGATAACAAATTGCTCTCTAAGTATTTTTTAGAAGAATAATTTACGATTTTCGACTTGAAAATAGAATTCCTTTTATATTCTTTCAGCGCGGATTGTTATTCGTTGACATCGTCAATTAATTGCTTGAATTTTTATTAAGATACCTTTGTTTGATGTTGACTTGTTTGAAGTATTATTATATTTACTCTTCTCGTTTTCATCTTCGTCTATGAAGAAGCAATACCGAGGAAAGAAAATAATGAATTCTAAGCAATTATCCAATTTGCACAAAATTAATGATTGAGGACTTCCGCAATCCACTGTCGGCGTAGGAATGATAATGAAACCGATTTCATTAACTTTAGTCGGGTATTAAAAGAGACTGAAAGTGAGGGACATATTATTAATTGCCTGAGGATTTAACTGATATTGAATACGATTATGTTATGATTTTTATTCCTTTATGCTATCGTTGGTCTAGAGGTTCTAACAGCTATTTCTGAGATTCCTGGGTTCGATTCCCAGTGTGGGTAAAGTGTTATTGGACTTTTCCAATAGAAAATTCTCAGTAGCAGCCCGGAGTCTGGATTTGTGCTCCTTTGATGGCAATGGGCTTCAAAGTCAAAGTCATACATATGGGCTCGCCCCCTATTGCATGGGACATAAACATTACTGGCGAAATGTGCGTGTACTATAGGTAAAACTCTGCTTAACCCGTCAAGGAAATAAGGCGTGATGTTATGGAATGGTATCGTTAGATAAAATGATTTCTAATTTGGCACGACTTGATAAAATGTTCGTGAAACATTTATCATTCATCAAAATTATTCAAACACATGGCGACAGAACTTATAAGTTTACATTGACTTTTCAGTGAGTTGTCCTGTTTTTCTTTCTAATATACACACAAAACTAAACCAGTCATACATTCTCCATTGAAAACGGCACAACGTAATGCAGGAAGTCGCTTTGTTTGTTCGGAATGTCGCCTGTCATGATAACTTTTTGTTCAAGAGCGGTCGAGCCGAGACGAACGCGAAATGGCATGTCGTGAATGATCACCCATAGCCTAACCAACCTGAGTGCAAACAGATCAAAGCTGACGCAGGGTTGACGCCAGTACCGGTATTTTAATGAACATACCACATTCCTGGTATTTCGATATTAAAGCGGCAAGTGTGAGGTTATTGGAAAATTGATCAAAGGCATGAAGACGCTTAGGAAAATTAGGCATCGCATAACTATGGATCGTTCTCTGTAATTTTACCCGATATATTAATACGTTTGTGTTACGTTTAGTGTCTCAGAAAAGCCTTGAATGTTTCTGAATTAAATTCAACTTTTTGTAGTAACGTTTTATTATAAACAAGCGTCATATTTTATAGTGCTTGTACGTCATATGATTTTGTGTTTGCATCGTCACTCATTTTTATTTCAAGAAGATTTTGAATGTTATTCTGTAATGTTACAAAACTGCTGTTTATAAACTTGGATTAAAAAACAATGTGCGAATTTCGTTTAAGAAATACCATGGACCATAGTCGTATTTTACCTGACCTTATTAATCCATAAGGGACACAAGATCCCCACAGCATTAAAGTACAATGTTCAAAGAGCTACACTTACATGATATAACCCCTAATCACCCGCGATGCCTTCGAGACGGAAAGAATGGCCCATTGTTAACGGGAACACGGAACCCATGCTCTATATTCCCTTTATGCCCGACAAGCTCGCACCGATGGTATCAACCCTGCCAGTATCGATGCGAAGTGTATTGAGCTATACGCGCCCGTGATGTGTGATGTTCGTCTCGCTCGGCACAATAGGTGAGCGTTATTTCTGTTCGTCTGCCTTGACTCCAGACGCGGTCGGGCGTAAGTACCAAACGTCTGTGTTCCATGTTACCACTATCTACATTCTACATATTGATTGTAAACATCGGTAGGCACGCACGGTTCGATAAATTTCGTGTATGTATCCGTGTATTCTCGGTTAAGTGTTGGAATGTTTTGTGAATTCTGCCGGCAGTGAATGGGCTTGGTCAGGCTTTTCGTTTGCGGCTGCCAGTTGAATAGTAAATCACTTTGCTAACACATGTTTTAGATGTTTAGAGTATTTTGGACACCAACATGCGTTGTAAAATGTTGCTAGGTACATGTGTTATGGATACAAAATTTCCATTTCCTAAATAAATTAGGCGTAAATCCACTTAATATCCAAAAAAAAATATTCTTTGTCAAGTGTTTTAATTTCATTTACAAATATGGATCCTTAATATCCCACTACACTTGGCAACACCTCATTGGAAGTTTCAATGAGGTATTGGAAGGTTCACCTTTGAAACAACTGCTTAAATTTTGGCAAACATGCAAGAGTGGCTTAAACCCACTCACGGTTGGTAACACATAAAAATGAGGCGTAACTACCCAGTAAATTCCTTTTGCAAAGACATAGACAATTAAACAGTCTTCATACCTCATTAAATTACGCTTGGAATCGTGTCATTAAGGAATGCGCTAGTGCTGCGACATTAGCTGAAATAGACACGATTTTGATCGATGATTTCACTGTGTTGGCATTTCGGTTCTAGACATCTCTAGTTAGATGTGACTAGTTGGTTACAGGGCTATCAATAACGATTTAGGAGTTAAGTTCGGTTATTGCGTGGATTAATTTGTGGGGAAATAACTAGTTAGTTAAATAAAATTATACCCACAATACACATAACTATGATATTTATCTAACTGGCCTACTTAAAATTACTGACTAAGCTTCCTTTTTTAAACATGCCTCACTTTAAACTTAATAAGGAATTAAATGAACGTTGAAAATCAAAATACCTACGGGTTAAATGTCAATATTCAAAACATCGAAAATTTTAATATTTAATGATCATAAAACCCTGCAACTATTTTTATTTTCAGTTCAAAACTTAATATAATCATGTCACCAGCCAGACTTTAAGCTTAATCCAGCTGAAACAAAGACGAAAGTCTAAACGCTTGAATTAACTCTCTGAATTAAACCTTAATTGCAGTTTTTCTTCATTACCCTATTGTGTTCAGGTGAGTGAAGGCACCCCTTTAAGGGGAAGGGGGAAGGGTTTAATTAACTAATTTATTGTTACGTCGAGTAATAATATCTTAAGTTTCACCTACAAAGGGAGACAGACGGCTTTATACAACAAATTGTCGCAAAGTTCAAGAAATTGTGAAAGGCTTTTCTAGTAAGTGGAACAGAGGAATTCTTAGAATATGTTTTATGTTATGACTTGAAGTTGAAAGCTGGATAAAGTGAAGGCAATACAATTTGGACACTTCAAGACAAAGAATCTCATATATTATTTGGAGGGTTGCGAATAATTTGACAGTTTACTTTTTATGCGAGCAATATTATTTTTTTGCAAATATTTATGACGTAAGAGATCCATAAGACAGGTTTTATTAAACCTATAGGTTATGTACAGACGCCAGCACATCCAGCTATTCCGAACTGTCAAATATTCTCAATTGAACGCGAACCTTATAATTTTGTAAAAAACGTAGAAAATCTTTCAAAGAAATTTGACAGATTGAGGTAGCTTGATGTGCTGGCTTGTGTACGTTCTGCACTTATATTTCGTTTACAACAAGAGCCGAGCTAGAAAATAGTGGTGTATATTTTGATAAATAGTACGAAATATCTACTTACAAACTAGGAGCAAAGGTATACCAAAAAGCTTTCATACTAGCAGTTGGATATGTGAACACAACATATTACTCAGAAAGCTCATTTGATGAACGTGCTCCAGTACTTGTTTCATTAGCTAAGTGATTCCACAAGACTCCTGAATTCGGGACCTCAATCACAGTTTCTTATTTGCTTTACTAGACCATACAATTTGGTCAATGGATTCAGGTAGTGATAAAGGGCCTCTGAGACGACACAGGGGCGTGAGACAAAAATTACCCGGCATACAGGACGAGACAGGTAATTTTCTTCGTTGTAACACAAGAAAATTTATTTGACGTAATATTATATGTACCGTGTGACGGGTCCCTAATTAATCTCAAGTCTGATACTGTAATATTTCAAAGCTTGAGGGTGCTTTTCTACCAGAGATGCTATGCTACGTTGCTATGGATGCGTTTGAAATTCACCAATAATATTCAGAGGTCCATATTAACTCTGGAGGAAACGGGTTCTGCTAAGCTATGTTTTTTTGTGGATGCATGATCTGGATGCATGCTCTGGATGCGTGCTATGGATTGTTGCGAGTGGTGTAGCTATGAGCAGAGCAGTGTACCTACAATATGCGCGCGTTTATCATCGCGATGGCGCTACTTACTAGCCCGCTACATAGCTTAGCATCAGTGGAAACGGTCACATAGTTACGTAGCTTAGCTTTTACATCCTCACAGCATAGCTGCATAGCACATCTCTGGTGGAAAGGCACCCTAACGTACAGAGGCCAGCACATGAAGTTACCACAATCTGTCAAATTTCTTTGATAGTATTTCAACTTTATTGCAAAGACATAAGGTTTATTTTTAATTGAGAAAATTTGACAGTTAGGGATAGCTTGATGTGCTGGCGTCTGTACACGTGAATGATGCACGTTCGGCCAGAATAAACCGTACACTATGGTAAGTTTACATGCACATTTTAATAAAACTATTTTCGCCTTACAAACACGCTGCTAGCTACAATAACAGTGTAGCGACGACTACATCTCCACATTTGAAATTGACGCGTGGGTCAGTATATTAATTTCCGCTGAAACATATAAAATAAACAATAATTTCGCGGCGTGCTAATAACGTTATACGTAACAAAGTTGCTGAGAGGTTTATTTTCAAAGCAAATACGTCAACAATAACTGTTTGTTAGACGGTTCCTTGTAAACTCAATCTGCTTCGTACTTTCCACTAAGTAGTAAATCAGTGCGTATTATGATCTGCAGTGTTTCTTTCCTGGATATATACACTTCAGAAAAGGGATGTCTTAAAATAGCTATACTGTTTATGAAAATAAACGCCGTGTCATCATCAGTCAAAGTTAATTTCCTTATATAAATTATTGTTTGACAATTATATGCGCTTCGGGACTGCACGACAGTGTACGATATAAATGGATGAGCTGCGCTGGTTCATGGGTTTGACTGATAACTTCACCGTGTTACCAGCTGTGTGATTACCCAAATTATACTATGTGTGTGTCGCTCACTTACGTTATGAACTATAACTTAATACATCTATATGTCATAATTTTCTTGCTATTGTGCCAAGTTAATTGGAATCGGCGCAACGTGACATGTCTTCTTCTGCTACTCTTCTCTATTAGTCGTCATCACAGTTGTCATCATCTTTCTAGCTATGTAATCTATATCACATATAATCTTTTACAACTGTTCATCGTTTTTTTTTTCTTATAATTATTTATATTATAATCTGCCTGTTATGTTCCCACTGCTGGGCCACAGTGGGAATTACACACACGTATTATAATTTATAACAATACATTAATATTAAAGTAACACATGATAAAGAAATCTCAATGTTTTGCCAAGTCGTATAAACCGTGCGAAGAAGGAAGACTTTATCGACGAGCCGTTTTTGAACAAAATATTACCTACTAGCTACCCTCTCTAGCTAGTAGGTAATATTTTTTTTAAAAACTGCTCGTCGATAAAGTCTAGGAGCCCGTTAGTAATATTTCTCCAATCTTTTCTTTCAAGTTAAAGAACTGGGACCAAAGGGTCGGAGTAATTGATAGACGAAGGGTTGGCAACCCGTCATTTATTGGGCAATTTGTCAATATTACGAACCAATCTTTCTGAAGGTATAAGGCATAACATAACATAACGCCTTGTTTCCCTGAAGGGTTAGGCAAAAATGTAACCAAATCAGGTACACCCTCATTTCGCCAGTCATGTTAAGTCCCATGTAATAGAGCCTATTGCCATCAATCGGGCACGAATTCAGACTGCGGGTGGTTGCTGAGAAATACGTAATTGAAAAACCCATTATCACTTTGCCTGACCTGGGAATTAAACCTACGACCTTCATTGCAGCTCAGCAGTAGTGCTTATAACTAGACCAACGTGGCAGTCGAGGCAACTAGGTTAAAAAAATAAATATTGAAATACACCGGTAAAGTTCTCCTACATTAGTTATTTTTTTGTGTTAATATCAACTTTTTATCTAGATCGGGCATTGAGAGCCTGTTATTATATTGTCTTACCCGCATAGCCTTTTGTACTCGTGCTTTATTTAAAAGTAGCATACTATTATTTGTCGATATATTTTATCTATAAATACAAGAGATAGATACTTTTTATTATGTACACTTTAAACATTACAGATATAAATGTAAAAAAAAATTCAAGAGGTGATGGGCAGTTTTATTGCTGAAAGGGATCTTTTAAATACAACCTTTGGACGAATTAGAAAAGAAGGAGAGACCATACTGCAAGCAGATTACCAGTTCAGCTTATAGTTCAGGTATTGGTATCAGTGACGTTTAGCCTACTTTACACACTGAAACCTACTTATAGGATTTAAAATTACATCATTTAAATTGTATGATCAAGGACCTAAGCCATACGTGGCTAGTATACGCGGATAAAAACTTCATCTATCTAATTTATGCCATAATGTATGACGAGCAACACTTGAGAATGGCTCGGCCGAATTCGGAGAAAAAAGACCTGCGTGATGCCTGGCACGAGCAGTTAGTCTACTAATATAATATAATATTTGTCGTTTTTTCAAGCTACAAGTGTACGAAGAATCCTAATCATCTACGCAGACTTGCCAGACTCAATATTTGTTAACCTGATACTGACCGTTTTCTTCATTCAGACTTTTGCAGACATAGAAAACAAGATAAAAGTTGATAAAAACCGCCTTTCTGATTGGAATCTGACCTGCTATAAGTTAGAGTAAGCCACCGCTATTCAATACCTGCGATTATCTAAATGATACTTTTTCTTAAAGGACACCTTACCTTTATCTATTTTCGATAGTAAAAGTTCAAACTTTGCTACATTGACTTCCATAGAAAAAGCCTTAGCTTCAGGTAAAGATCACCTTTGTCTTCAAAATACGTTATTTAGGATCTTGATAACAAGAGACAAAAGGCTGGTATCTTTTTAGCAATCTTGAACGAGGTGATTGTACGAGATTGTGAAGAAAAACAAAAGAAGGCGTTTTACTAGATTGATATCTTTTTTGATACTATTTTAAAGTGTCTTGTTGAAGCCTAAAACCCGGTTTTTGAATTAAGATTTGAGTTAAGAACGTGTGAAACCCTTCTATAGCATAAAACACTAACAAGCACAAACACTAGGGCCGTGGGGTCCGAGTGCTCATCGAGTATTTCGGGATATCGCCCAGCGGTTGGTCGACTCTACACGTGACCAGACGGCTGGTCAATTTTTAGGCCAAAGAATCAGCATTGCCATCTAACGTGGCAACGCTGCCAGCTTTTTGGGCACATTTCCCACTGACAGCGATGGGGATGAATTTTTTGACGCCCTATGAGCTCTTACCCTTTTTACCACTTGTACATAATGGATATATTTTTTTACTTTTAGGTTGTATATATTAAGTCGTTGACTGCCACGCAGCAGACACAATAGAAAAACTATTGTTCGCGGCTCACCGGTGACCGCGTTGGCGCTCAACGTGTTTAAGTAATGGTTTTAGAAAACAATAAATAGTAAAGGTACTTAGATTAAATGTCACTTTAGCATTAAGCGCGTGAAATTTAAATTGTCTATGCAAAAACGTAAGACATTTTGAATTTTGTAGGACCTACTTTAAGCAATGCTATAGGAGAGTTTGACTAGTTCACAATTTCAAATTATTAATTCAGAAACCGGGTTTTAGGCTTCAGCAAGAAACTTTAATTTTTAATCTCAATTCTGAAACCGGGTTTTAATTAAGCGAAATGTGGGTGTAAACCTACTTTGAGTACAACTTTCCCTAACCCTGCAGGGAAAAAGTGCGTAATGATATGTTATTTCTTATACCTTCGGAAATATTGGTTCGTAATATTGACAAATTGCCTAATAAATGACGGGTTGCCAACCCTTCGTCTATCAATTACTCCGACCCTTTGCTCTCAGTTCTTTTTCTTGGAAGAAAAGCTCAGAAAAATATAACTAACGGGCTTCTAGACTTTATAGAAGAGCCGTTTTTAACAAAATGTTACGTACTAAGAACATTCCCACACACGCACTCCGCACTCCGCACAGTTTTTACGATTTAGCGAAACATCGCGACTTACACGTAAGATATCATTAAACCTTCCGGAATAAATTTTCTAGAAGATGGTGCAAATCGCACCAAAATGCTTTCTGTTGTTTAAAAGTACAACGTGGTCACACAGACAATCTAAAACATCTATACGACTTTCTCTCCGAGAGAGAGAGAAATTGAGAATTTGGTCAAATTACAATCCACTTATAATCTAGCCTACTATAATTGAAATATAACTCTAACTACCTATGAAATTTATAAATCGGCTAATAATGTATTTCTTATTCATTTTAAATTAAGGAGAAGATATTTAATCCTGTTAAATCCTAATAATATTTTATTAACTGATTGATTGATTATTAAATCAACACGTTACAATCTCTCTTAGATCAAAAAGTGCTTTACTGTAATACTAGGTATTAAGTGCAATTAGGCGTGCGGTATGCAAATACACTTACATATGTACATACATAATGTAAGGCTGGTCGTTAGCGCTGGATTAGCTGGATGTCGCTCCGACGTCGGTTTAATTGCATCTATTTTAGAGAGTGTTTACTAAACTTGGTGGTGTCGATACTAATCTTATGTGGACTTAAATTTCGACATTCCTCTCTTCTTCTTTTCGTGTGGTTAGTACTAACCTGGTGGCAGAGTTTTTATGCTGCCCATGGGCCTTTGATTTAGCTTCACATGCTGTTGAGAAATATACCATCAACCTAACTAAGACATGTATTTTTCCTATGTCTATGCAATTTGATTACGTTCATGCAAAGACTATACAGAATTCTTTCATTGATTGTCTTGTTACTTTCTCGATAAGTTATATTTAGGTTTTGTTTTATATTTCTCTGGTAACTATTATGTCTTCGCCTACCACCAGGTTCCTGCTTGTCCTTTGCAACATCCTGTATACATATGTAGTAATCGTAGCAGTGCTAATCGTAAAAGCCTTCCATTATTCCATTGTTATTACTATTGTTTGATATTTTGTAAACATACTCTGTTGATGTACATTTATAAGTTAAAAAATGATTACCTTTAGAACAAGTAATCTTTAAGTAAACTTGCACCCCCGGGCGTCGGGAGCCACGTGACGACTCCCGGCCACCGCAGGCGCGGGCCTGCGGACGGTGAGTAATGGGTGACCCACCGTCCGACCAGCACCAGGCCCGTGCCGGACGGCGCGTATATGTTCTACGCGCGCCTCAAAGAGATGTCAGCATAAGGGGTCCCTCAGGGCCAAGCCTGCCGGGTAAGCGGGATTGTCCGAAAGGGTTACCGGGATGGGATTTAGTCAGTACGAGTCTGACACTCCCTTCCGCTCCACCCAGAGCGGGAGCAGTAATTGGATGATTTCCCAGCCTTAAAAAAAAAGTAAACTTGCATATTACAAGTTGTAATCAAAACTTATGATTCTTTTACCCATACAAAACACTAGCGTACGAACTTTCAAATAAGAACAATGGAAACAAAAAAGCCGATTCTCTATTCGATTGTCGACGAGTGATCGATCTCGACTCAGTGTGTATGACTCGTTATCGGTTGTTGTTGCTACCGTCACAACCGTCAACGGCTCCTCCCCTCCTCCCAATACCTAATGAGTGACAGCACAATCAAAGCCACACGGATTTCGGGCAGCCGCGGCCGAATCAATGTTTCAGTGTTTTTAAGTAGGCATAGGCAATTAGGAGCAGACCGGTAAGTATATTGAGGCAATAAGTTTTACAAATGAAAGTTTCTATTATATTCACTTTGTCAAGGGCACTTTATAAAGAGAAGAAACGAGCATTAAACAATATGATGATATCCCTGTTCTAAATGTCTCGATGGAAATCCAAATTGCATTAAGAACAAAGGTACTTACAGCATTTTACTAGTGTGGCGGTTTTGAAGGAATTGGACAAATTCAAAATTTAAATGCAACATCACTCTTCATATATAACAACGTCTAACTAATGCATCATGTCTCTATCTAACCAAAGCAGTAACACAGTGACACAATATAACCTGAAACATCTAATTTACCTTATAATGGATGTGTGTCCAGGTAATGGAATGTTCTAGCAAACCCATTGTTTACCATTGCTAGTGTTGTCTGTTGCCATCATCAACTCTTATGAGTTATGAATAGACGTTGCTCCAATTTCATTACAATTCTGATCTATTCATTAGTTTATATCAGGTACGATACGTAAACATTTAAATATGTACTAGGCTTGCAACACTATACGCGTGAAGCGAAATATTACAGAACAGAAATTGTGTGTTTTAAGATCATACCTACTGTGAGTTAATTTCCACGTAAAGTATTGCGTAAAGATAGTGAAGCACTTTGCAACACACCTTGCGAACATAACCAAAATATACTTTAAGAGCTCTCGTACGTTAAACGATATTCGCTCGCAAAATTGCACCGAAAAATGCCTCATCATCATAATTTATGCATCGCGAAATATAATACATATAACAAATCTGTCATGCATTATGAGTTTTAATACTGCACGGTACAGTGCACATGAAAACGCTGAGACAGCGTAACAGCTAAACACGAGTATAGCGTTATCAGCAATAACCATTCAGTGCTCACGTGCAGCCCGTATGACGGTCTGACGATACAGGATATCAAAAGCTTGTTCAGCGTTGGTTAATCTCACCGCACCGACGACTTCGCAACGCGCTTTGTTGCCAATTGTTTATTTTACATTCTATTTTGGATGTCCATCATCTGGGCATTGTTAGCATGTGTTTACGCCGCGCCGTGAGAGGACCGATCGAACGGGCAGCGCCTGCGGCCGAGCACGCCTTTTGTGGGCGGTTTTCACCATTACAGAACACACTATCTTGGTTTTTCTCGATACACATTCATTATTGATCTTTATAGCAGCAACTAAACATATTTTTTTACGATTTTAATGTTATAGAATACTTCAGGAGCATTCCATCTTTAACAGGATGGAAATTCAGATCACGTAATCGCACAGTGCATTCCGCTGTGTATAATTAAAGTAAATTCAACATGTAGTATCAATGAAGTGGCTCGCTCAAGGGAACTCAGAAATAGAACTTTGGGAAAACGAAATGCTACTGAAAGATGTGAATCAGCTAATAATACTTCGTGATTGGATCAAGATGTTGTTCCGATCATATCAAATCTGCGCAAGCTAATGTAAGTGTATAGATATGACAGACCGAGACATAATATTATATTATTATGAAAATCGGAGTAATTGCGAAATGTCACTAATAAAGTAATGAAATAAAAAACCTGATGAATATAATTTAGTTGTAGGTTGTTTTGAAAATGAATGTTCAAAACGAATAATTTAATTGTTGAAAATACAACGTGTATCATTTAAATAAATAAAATGACAAGCGAGTTTATTACAGATGGTGATGATATTAATAACTTTTTGTTTGACTTAGCACATTAGCCATAGTTATTAGGTGAAATCCATGGTTTCGCCACAGCTTTAGTTTTTCTGAGAACATTACACAACACCATGAAACGTGAGTCACTGCGAAAAAGATCTTGTTCATATATTTGCTTTATATCACGTTGACTTTTATGATTTTAGTTGCTATTAAAGTGTGGAATATTGTTTGAAAGATTTGGCTTCATAGTTTCAGACGGAGAATACGTCCTGATTGATTCATTGCCTGTTCCTAGAACACGTGGATTTCATGTTGACTTTTTTTATGAGTCACGTTTTGTTAAAAATATTTCTTGCATTCAATCTTTAAAGTTTAGATAGTTTTTATAGGCACTAAAAAGATTTTATTGAAAGATTTAGACGCTGGAATTAGTATTAGTATCAACATCTGTCATATTTTGACAGAAAGTTCCCCTAAATCTGTCGGTAAGTTATAGTAAAGCTTATTTTTATTTGAAAAGAAATTCAGAAAAGTTGAATGACAGAATGTTTTCCGTACATTAACAATGGTACCGCGAATGCTATTCTAAGACGCTGGGCATCTGTGTGTTTTCAATATTGCATTTAAATTGATTGATGATTTCTGATAAAACATTAGTCTGTAAAGATAAATCTTGTTTCTATCAAACTTTTATTTCTCCGTCGCTCTAATGTACGATTCCGTTTTTACAAATGAAAAAATTTGAAATTGGAGCATAAAATCGCTGTATTTTTTCAATAACGACAATACGAGAACTGTAAACAACGATACGGGTCAGGTACATATGCAAACAAAAGATTTTTGAGTGATCCCCGTAAAGCAAACCGCACGGTAATTAAGTTTGCAAACCTTAGCATTTGGCAGCGTGCCGACGGACTCAGTCGAACTAATAGAGAGCTGGTGGTCGCGCTCGCATGCCTGCACCAACGACATTTTGTTTGTGATTGTACACCACGCACCCGATGGGATTCTGTCCAACTGTGCTGTTTGTGTAATCGATTTTGATTAAGTGCTATGTGGACTGAGCTAAGGTTAGTCCTAGTGATGTTAGCTGTGGCAACAAACTGCCTGTAGTTTCTGAAAAAAGGTTGCCATATGTCTATGTACTGTAGAGATGGATGTATCGTAAACATGATTGTATTGTTTAAATTGTGTTTAATTATAGAACAGAATGTATCAGGTAGGTCAAGATCTAGTATTTTCTTTTACTATAATATTGTTTACCTATCTAGTATCTTCAGAGTATTTTTTTATTACATTACATGGTCACAATTTACAGATTTGACTGGGTCGTTAGTCTAGTGGTCACGAGCGTTTCTGCAATCAATCATTAAAATAATGCGGTCAGGGACTTAAAATAGTTTCGATAAAAACGACCAGACATCGAACCTATGCCCGGTTTCGGAGCGTGGGTTTGATCGCTCCTCCTGTGTATCTAGCTTTCCTGGGTTAACAGCCCATAGACTAGATTTGTGCTCAGCAATAGGCTCGCAACCTAATACATGTGACTTAAACACAACTAGCGAAATGTAGATACTATAGGTACACCTCTGGCCAACCTTTCGGAGACACAAGGCGTGTTATTATGTATAATTAATAACAACACCTTCTTCTCCATAATTTAGAAGTGTATAAGTTTAAATCATTACGCAGTTCATTTCTGGTTAGTCCCTAAATGTAAACATCGGTACACCCGCCCGCCCGGCATATGTTGCTCCAAGGTTACGGAGATTTTTCGTTCCTCGTTCATAATTTACTTCGGCCTGTTTCGATTGTTATGATACTTGATTTATCGAGTGCATATTTTGTTTCGACGAGAGCTCTCCGTAGAGCGGGGTTACCATGAATCATATTAACGGTCGGTCAGGATAAACATTCCTTTTTCCAATGAAAAGGTCAAGACTGGTGTTCGATTGATGTCTTTATTTAAGGGGGATTGTCCAAAAGGGGTACCGCTACTCCGGAACATAAAGGGCTAAGGAAGGAACATGAATAGGTTTTAGTCAGTAAGAGTCTGACACTCCATTCCGCTCCACCCAGAGCGGGAGGGGTCATTCACAAAAAAAAAAGTCTATCTTTATTGTATTTTTAAGAGACCTACTTGACTTTACTCAAAGTTTTAATGAACTGTGACCTATAAATAGTAGCATGTCTACAATAATAACATAAATGTTTTTGTTCAAGATTTTAAACCTGTTAGCAGTAGCGATGTGTAGCAAAAGTCACTATTTTCAATAAGATTTTTCATTTCAATGAGATTGAAACTCCGTCAGTCTTTAAAAGACTTCACAAGCCGTTTTTTTTTTCTTAAATGTGGTGGATTATACTGTGTGGCGTGTAGGTACTAAAGGGTCACGTCTGTCTGATCCCTTGTGGGAAATAGGCGTAATCTTACCTTTTTTTGAGGGTGGGGAATCATCAAATGACTCCTCCCGCTCTGGGTGAAGCGGACGTGTCAGACTTTTACTGACTAAAACCGATCCATGTTCCTTCCTTAGCCCTTAATGTAATGTTACCTTGTATTTATCAGAAAACATTTGGATTTATTTCAGCGTCATAATAACTAAAAACAGCCTCAAATATGTACAAAGGCCGTTATAATAGTAATATATCTTGTATGAAAGGGTTCGCAGCGCATTTATTAATACTATTAACGACTTACGAAGTAAAACCAATTTGTCTAATTTATTAGAGAGCTTTTGGTAATGTATCAACTGTGGCGATGTGTCTATATAACCAATGGTAATTTATGAAGCCATTCAAATATCTCCGGTATTTCACTGGGAATCCTTACTCACTCTCATTATAGTAACTATCTTCTCCCGCACGGTTTCATCCGCTGCTCGGCTCCTATTGGTCGTAGCGTGATGTTACATAGCCTATAGGCCTTCCTCGATAAATGGACTATCCAACACATAAATATTTTTTCAATTCTAACCAGTAGTTCCAGAGATTAGCGCGTTCAAACAAATAAACTCTTCAGCTTTATACTATTAGTATGGATAGCCTAGTGGTGTGACCGCCGGACTGCCAAGTCATAGGTCTCGAGTTCGAACCCAAGACACGCACCTCTGATTTTTCGGATTCATGTGCGTATTGTACAATTATCACTTGCTTAAAATCGGTGAAGGAAAACATCGTGAGGAAACCGGCATGTCTGAGAGATATTTCTCAACAGCATGTGATGCTAAGTCAGAAGCCCATGGGCAGCATTAAAACTCTGACCCCAGGTTAGTCACTAACCACACGAAGAAGAAGAAAATTCGAAATTTCGGATGGAGGTTTGTAACTCACGCCAGACCGGCTGAACGGATCTGGGTGAAATTCGGCACATAGGTTATAGTTTGTAAACCTGGAATAACACCCTACTTCGCCCGGGGGAATCCGCGGGCAGAAGCTAGTACCAGAAGTTTAGTACACCAACATGTAAAGTTATTAGTTACTATAGTAATAGTTTATTAGTTACATAAGACAGTCCCCCAAAAACGCCCACCCTTCACCACTTCCTAAAGCACTAGGAAGTGGTGAAGGGTGGGCGTTTTTGGGGGAATGTCTTATGTAACTTTGACCTTCAAAAAGTGCTGATCTTCAGCCTAATTTGAATAAATGACTTTTGATTTTGATTAATATTTGCACGCCCAAAATACTCGGCAAACATGTTTGGACTATTTAATTTTTAATTTTATCCAGCATGCATGATATTATTCCTGTACATGTTGGAGCAAATAAATTTAGCTTATCTTATCTTAACAAATTAAAAAGAACAATAATATTATGAAAATACTGGAATGTGTGCCTAATAAAGGTGTACACAGCCATCACCACAAAGAACATCGTACTTAACTAAAATAAACTTATAATACGAAAAAAAAACCCTGAATTTATACTCTGAATTCTGGTTTTATTTTTCCACCTCCCTAAGTAAGTACTACTAAGCAAGTATTAATTTAATAAAGTTTATGTAAATAATTATTCAATTATGAGTGTACTTATACACCGTCCGTCACAGCCCTAAAATACAGATTATAACTGTCTAGTTTGGGGCTCAATGGCAAATAATATAATATTGTAATTGAGCTGTAGGTAATATTTAAGGCTACGTATATGTCTTCTCAACTTTGTTAACCTGTGAACCTTCTTACTGATTACCAGGGCAATCAAAAATTTTCTGTTAAATTATTTTAACAGATTTAAATGGCACAATTTTAATATTAAACATAATCACCGTTAAAACCGTCCTTTTACTAAACCAACAACAACTGCCGAGTCCGCACTAAAAACTCAAACCCTTTCAGAATTTGTTTAGTAAATAACAATTATTCCACTTAATGAAGAAGAAAACAGAGCAAATTGCTCATAACCTCGCATCGTAAACCTAAATACGAACTCGTCCAACTGCGAAGGTATCCAGTTAAAAGTTATCCCGATGAATCACTAAGTTTCCCTCTTATAAATAAAACAAGGTAAGGTTGGAAATTGAGATAAATCGGTTCCAACCAAAAAAGCCGCAATAGATATCGACAATTAGACAGAAAATCTATTATTCACAGGGTTCTGTACTGAAACGAAAACACATTTAAATGTTCTCACTGAACTCGAATTTATTGTACGTCAAATTAATGAATATTGCTTCTAATTTTTCAAATGGTCTTGAAGAATAGATTGGGGTAATAATGTCGATAGTAATTTCTTTATCTTTTTGTTTCTCCTCATTTAATCGTACATAAAATCACACCAATATAATAAAAGGAGAAAGTTTATGAAGGTGTGTGTGTGTGTTTATATGTGTGTTACTTATTCACGCAAAAACTACTAAACGAATCTGGTTGATCTTTGCCACAGAGATAGATAAACACGTAGGATACTTTTTTTGTAAATACATGTAGTTTATGCCCATGGGATGATTCAGACCTCTACGAAGGCGTATCCGTTGATAAAAGCTAGTGGGATATAAAGTTCGGCAATAGGTTGCTATGTGGAGTTTTGTCTGGACAGTCTTGTTATCGGATGTAATTCTAGCTCGAGATTTAGCCGGACTTATCTTTAATTGTTCAACGTCGACGTATTTTATAAACGGTAGGGCATTGAACCAAGTTTCAGGTATTTTTTTGGTTTTCTGCGATGTATTTATTATATTATATATTTAATTAGGCTTTGTTCTGAATTAAAATAGTAAGTTTTTATTAAACAATCAAATTTTTTAAATTATAACTATTGAAATATGCTAGTTTGTTAATGGGTGTTCTATTTCTATTGTTTTGATATTTATTTTATGTATAATGATCAACATGAGTTATTTTTATTGTAGACATGAATCGACCTTGAATTTGATTGATTCAATGAATCAATCTAAGTCGAAGTACATTGATTTCGTGGATTATTATCCTTCCACAAGCTGCCACAACCTGTATCCGATAATTATGATCGATGGGGGATCCATTCTCTCTTTTGGGACAAAATGAAATTCAATATGGCTTAGAAATGTTTCAATGGACTACGACTAATTTTATATTCTGTGGGATTAGAGATTAGTTTCAATAACATAGACCTTTTTTGGTCAAAGGGAATGTGCCTTTGAAAATACGTTATTACTACACTTCAAAGACTAGAATTGTTTGTTCCAAAGAGACTCTTCAGAATATAAATTAACTTTATGGCTTTCCGAGATATTTTATCTTGGCAATACTGAAGAAAGCGGAATATTTTGTAAGATTTGTTCAAATTAGTGTTATTTTTTCATATAAATTAGCTTGTTTACTTCATCGTAAAAACTATTCAATGTGATCTATGCTGTATCATCTATGGATCTATGTCTCCCAGTGTCAATTAGTATTTTTAAATTATTGCTTTCATAATAAAATGACGTGGGTCTTGAAACAAGGAGGTAAATAAAAAAGTTTTTGTTCGAACTGCAATTTTATAGGAAGAGTTGGTTGCCAATGTAATAAAACGGCAGGAAGGGGTGGCTGTATATCGTTAACGATGAAAAACAGTCAAGTGCGAGTTTTATGGAACTAAATTAAGGTTCGAACTGTGAGGGGCTCCGCGGACAATTTTTTTATACGTTCAAGTTTGTCGGGCACAAAAAGCCTGGGAAATTCACATATTTGTTCTTCGAGTGACAAACTTTTTGCGGGTCCTATCGTTGTCGTCTGCGAATGGCTTTTAGTTATAGTTGGGACATAATAAAAGTTTGCTAATACCACATAATTCGCATACTGATCTAATTTTCTTTTTGAGCGTCGAATGCTCCTCCTTCATACTTACTAAGATTGCTACGTCATGAAAATTGCGTCATGGAATACCATCCATCTGGTATCACCGACAACTAAAGAACCCTACATCACGTGTCAATGATCTCAAACATACAAATTGACTTTAAAACAAAGAATCAGTATAATAGTCGCTATTACTACTCTGGAATAAGGACGAGAGCTGCACATATAACTAGATGACGTGTCATCGACCGCTGAATATCTTGAAAACCGGCCAAATGGATGTCCGACCTCGGTTTGCACCAACGTTGCCGGAAACATATGGTGTGAACAAAAATGTCGTGTAAACAATAGAATACTTCAAATCTGGCTTAGTACAATCGATTAAATTATTAATAGCCTACTTGATTGAAAGCGTACGCAACGGGGGAGTGTGCAAAAGTTTTGTTTGAGGAGAAATAGTCTAAGTTTCTTTAGGTGTCACGAGTGAAAAGTGGTCAACCGCTATTTCTCGCGATTATGTTTGCCTGCATACGTATGTACAGAGGCCAGCACATCAAGTTACCACAATCTGTCAAATTTCTTTGATAGTATTTCAACTTTATTGCAAAGACATAAGGTTAATTTTTAATTGAGAAAATTTTACAGTTAGGGATAGCTTGATGTGCTGGCGTCTGTACGTTCTTCAAGGAAATCGTAACTCATACCTATTATAAATGCGAAAATGGGTTAGATTGTTTGTTACCTTTTCACGCCTAAACCACAGAACTGATCATCCTGAAATTTTTCATATACATGCTCAGATGTACAGAAATGGACATAGTTTATTCCGCGCTGTGCCCGAGGAAAACTACAATATCGTTCTTAAGATAACAGAGGGCGCCACGTGTCTTTCGTATCATGATTTAATTATATTATTACAAGCAGAGTAAAACCCGAATTGATGGTCAAATTGTAAATTAAGGCGAACGAAACGTCGGGCAAAGTTATATATAAAATAGTGTAACTTTTCCTGATATGACATACTAACATGAAATTCATTTTTCTGTCAAAATAATGAACTGCTACGGTATTACCTATCTGCAACCGTAAAGGAAGGTTTATTCCCTGTAGTTGACTCGTGCAACAGCCAATTTGTATTCCTCTAGGTGGGTAATTAGCTCCTTAACTATTTCACAGCATTTGTAGAAAGACGAGTACCTAATTTCTGCTGCAGGGATTTTCAAGATGTGGTGATAAGTTTGTTTGATTTATCTTTTTCACAGTAATATTGATTTTTGAACCGGTTTTAACTGGATCTAGTATAGGGCACTTTTTAAGTTTTTTTAGGTTTTTTAAAATTTAAAACTTTTTTTTTTTTTTACATATTTACTAAGATTAGTACATATTTGAAGAAATTATTTTCGTGTAAAATGTGTAAATACTTTTTTTTTGTATCTAAATTTTGTTTAGGGGTTGTAAATACTTGTGAGTGTCTATTTACTTACTTTCTATTTATACACGTTAAATAAAAATAAATTACGATTAAAATGAAATTGCCATCCAATTATAACCCAGTTACCATCGTCTACAAAAAGTCGCATTCATTACTAGTTTAGATTTAAGCCTAGACGATTGTGGCCCAGTATTAACCACTCTGAGTTAGTTGATTATGAAGGACGTGGGTTCGAAGTCAGGCAACTTTACGTATATTATTTTATCACCACTGCTCCCAAAATGTTGAAGAAAAACATCGTTCTAATATCAAAAAATTGAAGACATGTGACATCTTCCAACCCACACTGCCCGCGTCTAAAACCACGCCCATTTTCTCTCGAAGAAAGAAAGCCTGTGTCCCAGCAGTGGGATCAATATAGGCTGATTGTGTTTATGCCTATGCTAGATATCAAAGAGTAGTATGAAATATTAAAGCCCGATCTGCATAGGATAGCTGGCAAAGTCATGTCGCTCCAACTAGAATCACAAAGGCTTGTTGTGTTGTATCATGTTTTATGTGCGAACATAAAGTACGAACATAAAGTACTATGTGCTGAATGGATTGTTTTGTCACATATTTGGTTGGAAAAATGAAGCTACATTTTGATGAATTTTACCTACTTTTATTAGTTTTTCTGTCATCATCATTTGCCTGTTTTTTCACAACTATGTTGAGGTTTGCTTCTGGCCAGTCTAAACGGATGCCGTTGAATACCGGTAGTTTATTTATTTTTTAAATTCGTTTATTACACACATAATCATAACATAATAAAAAACTGTACAACTATTGATAAGTTCTATAAATTCCTACGGAGCTTGTACGGGAACGTACAAATTACACTATGAGTTTGTACTCCGAAGAAGGACTACGTTTTTAAACGTATGTATTATCATCATGAAAAATATATTCTCATTATTACAAACAATAAACGGTAAAAACATACTAAACAGGTATAACATTACACAGCAGGTAAATAAGTTGCATATTTTACAGTACCATCTAATATGGGAGTTCCATTTTTCTCCCATAACTTTCCCAGTTAAAAGTGAAAGAGAAAAACAAACAAATATGTTTGGCTGAATTCAGCCCAAACGCGGTCAACACAATTCATTTAATAGAAAACTTTCACCTCCATGCTAAAATTTACGATAGCATAAATAAGACAAAAGGTGCACCAATAAAGAGGCGGGTAGTCTTCCAGTCTGAACGAATGCAGCCATCATTTTATATGGAGCGACTGCCAATCGGACCTCTACAAACCAGTTATAGGAAAATACGATACCCCTTGATAAGACTGGTTGACAGACTCTCGGGCTTCTGCGGACCCGTAACGACTGTCACAGATACACGAATGACACCTGGGACCAACGCCTTAACCTGCTTTCTGAGGCACGGAGGAGTCTTGGTGTGAATAGATGGCACCCATCCACGGACCAACCGCGGCAACCGCGGCAAGCAATAACCCGATTGATCAACCCGGGCGTCTGTTATTACTTAGCCATAAGTCCCTCATAACATTTATTTGTCAGACAGATATATGACATTACATGGTCTTAATTTTATTCAATGGTGACAGCAAATTCTGCTACGTGTAGCGTGCGAATATTAGGAACATAGTATATTTATTTTATTGAAAGAGAATTTGTTTTCCTTTGTAAAGGTACATACCTACCTATTACTCACACTCGTTGCGTATTTGGTTTCTATTACAAAACATATTATCGTATAAATTCTTTTTATGCTGTGAAACTTTGTTTCGTTATTGGTAGCATATACAACCAGTCGTAATTTCAACGGATAGCTGCTGACACGTTTGTTGCTATTGTAGATCTTGGCCAGAAATGATAACAGGAGCGGAAATGCGTGATAAGGTGTCAAGTTGTCAGGAGAATTCTTGCCAAACAAACAGCACATTGATCTTTGTTTGTTCAAGCCATCTTGATTGTTCACTCTAAGAAAAATAAGCGGAATATTCGCACTGGTTCGTAAGTAAACATTCGATCAGTCAAGTGCCACTACACATAACAAGTCATCATCATCAGACATCAGCTACTGATCGTTGTTAGTCGTTCATATAAACGGGACGTTCGGTCAGACAGACACTTCAAAGAATCTTGTTTCACGTACTACGTCGAGATCCTGCTTGTTATTAAAAACTTCTTGATTTTTCTTCATAAATATTTATTAATATTTTCACAGTTTATTCGTTTTTGACTTTGGTTTTCAAGATTATGATGTGGGTCTGAAACTGTTAGTTTTCTTTTAACATACATAAATAACTTCACGCGTTCTTTTTCCGAAGGGTTGGGCAGAGGTGTGCTAATAATACAGCTACATTTTGTAGACAAACCTAGAAACACTTTGAACGACCTGGGAATCGGACCGAAGACTTCAGGCTCAGCAGTAGCGGATGCGACTACCTACGAGGCTTTTTTTTTAAGTTATGAATAATAAGATTCACACAATGCTACTCTTTTTCAGAATAGGTGTAGGTCATTAATATCTAATTTATTTAATTAATTTGTACTTACATAAATAAGAACAGTGTGGACTGGCATTTTTTTACAAAGTTGGGAAATCATCCCGCCCGAGTGGCACAGGAGGGAGTGTCAGACTCTTACTGCCTAAAACCCATCCAAGTTCCCTAGCCCTTTGTGTTCCGGGGTAACGGTAACCCTTTGGGACAATACCGCTGACCAGTTTGGTCCAACTACTTGCGACCTCCAAACAACGCATTTGCCTGTATCATAGAGATCAATATTCATGTGTTTTCTTTGTTCAGTTGGGATAAATAAAATATAAAAACATGTTTATTCGTAACCCGGTCTTTTCAGGATGTTTATAATAACTATTCCATTGTTCGCAGTATTATATTGTGTGTCTGTTGTAACTCAACATACCCAATGTCTCATTTCCATAATAATACTTACTTTACGTATTTTTATATTATGATTGTTTACTAGAAACTTAATCAGTTTTTGCACAACTATGTTTAGTTACGGTGGCTAATGTAAATGTAGAGATAAACTCGAGTGTTTGATGCACGTGTTATCACGCCAATGTGTTAGAAGCATGTGCATCTAAACACTTGAACGGCTATTAAAGAGCACGTGTCTGATTCTAGTGGCCAAGCACTAATATATTGCAAAGTGGGTTATGAAGCGCAGTTGCTGGCATGCACGTTTGTATGGCAGCGTGTGTTCAAAAACATATTACGTATGTGTTTGTACGTTCATACATAATTTGTATAGTCCATACTAGGTGCATACGCACGCAATACCATGGCGTAATTTTGGTCTTTGATAGAACTTTTCGGAGTAATTTATATCTTTAAGAACTGATTTTATGAATAATGTGGGTCTATTATAAAAATCAATCAATCTGCCTAGCCTTTTCACAACTACCTATATTGGGTTCAGCTTCCGGTCTAACTGCATGCAGCGGAGTACCAGTATTTAACATGGAGTTGGATCGACTGTATATCTGACCTTCACAGCCAACTAGGTAAAACGATACTCCTTGGTAAGAGTGCCTGCCAGAATTTCGGGCTTCTGACGACACGTAACGACTGTCAAAGATCCACGAACAAGAACCGGGAACAACGGCTTCACGTGCTTTCCGAGTCCTGGTGGAGTCTCGGTATATAAAGATGGTCACCCATCCCCGGGCAAACTGCGGCAAGCGTCGCATAACCTGATCGATCGACCCGTGAGTCTGTTATTACTTAGCCACGAACTCCTCATAATATGGATATCCTATATTAGGAGAGTAATTTTAATTTCTAGATATAGGAACCATTTGTTTCCAAGACCAAGTTCGCTTTCTAATAATACAGGATGTAACCCTCTATATTTATACCCCCTTATTAATACGCTGTCGGTCTGTACAGTTACAAAACACTCTGTCTTCTTCTTTCAAATGTCAAATTTCTAACAACGGAAAGAGAGAAATCAGTGTAACTATTCACCTGAAATAATACGTTTATTAGTAAGGGGGTTAGTGTACAACCTGTTTATTTATTGTGAGTCATACGTTGGCAACATTTTGAATGAAAGTGCAAAAGAATACTAATTCATTCTTAGAATACAACTAAAAACAAATAATTTCCAACTTACACTGAATTGAACTAATATAATATCAACTTATAACTATAAACATAAAAAAGAACCTTGGGATGAACTTACAAAAGATAATAAAACAAATTAAGCATAAATGCATTCGTTCCACTTAGTAGTTAGAACCAGGCCACAACCCCTTGCGGGTAGTTTACGATGCATCTTAACTCATTTCCTAGTTACTATCGTCTCTACGAGGAAATGCTGAGCAAATTTTCTCAATTTCTGCGACTGTAAAACTTCGGTAGATAGTTTTATCAATGTTCGTATTTCAAAAAGAAAAACCGTACCTTAAGTTTTACGGACTTTATCGATTCCATAAAATACCGTAATATAAATATATTACAAAATCGGTCAAGTGCGAGTGAGACTGCGTTTTCGTGCGATAACTGATAAAAATATAAGACCAGACTGCCTCGTTTCTCCGTATGGGAATGATTCTCGGGACAGACAACGTGCTTTTGGGTTTTTCCATCTGGAATTTTACAGCTCGAAATTTAGCTTACTGTCCGGACAATAGGACTTAGACATAATTGACAAAATATGGGCAAGCTAAAGGTCCACTTCTGCCTTAACCTTCGGGGCTTAAGGGCGTGATGTTATGCTACTAAGAGTTTTATTGTAAAACTAGCTTCCACTCGCGGCTTCGCCCGCATAATATGTCGAAAATGATACACATAAACCTTCCTCTTGAATCACTCTATCTATTAAAAAAACCGCATCAAAATCCGTTGCGTAGTTTTAAAGATTTAAGCATACATAGGGATATAGAGACGGAGAAACCTACTTTGTTTTATACTATGTAGTGATATAGGAAGAATAAATAACAGTATGGGAATAAAGGATAGCCCCCTTTTTTTAATG
Organism: Hyppa rectilinea; assembly: GCA_951799385.1. Classification (NCBI taxonomy): domain Eukaryota; kingdom Metazoa; phylum Arthropoda; class Insecta; order Lepidoptera; family Noctuidae; genus Hyppa; species Hyppa rectilinea. The sequence goes on along the minus strand of OX637309.1, from coordinate 6,444,987 downwards.
TGGGAATTCATCAAATGACCCCTCCCGCTCTGGGTGGAGTGGATGGGAGTGTCAGACTCTTACTGACTAAAACCCATCCATGTTCCTTCCTTAGACCTTTATGTTCCGGGGTAGCAGGGGATAACCCCTTAGGTTTTCACTTAACACTTTTGCTACTTTTAACTACCTATTATGTATGGTGTACGTATAAAACACCGAGTAAGCGTATGTTGTATAAATAACATCCTGTATAAAAACTGCCAAACTCTGATGCTACCTATCGTTAAGAAAAAATGGTGTATTAGAGGGTGGGAATTCATCAAATGACTCCTACCGCTCTGGGTGGAGTAAAGGGAGTGTCAAACTCTTACTGACTAAAACCCATCCATATTACTTCCTTAGCCCTTTATATACGGGCGTCGGGAGCCACGTGACGACTCCCGGCCACCGTAGACGCGGGCCTGCGGACGGTGAGTAATGGGTGACTCACCGTCCGATCAGCACCAGACCCGTGCCGAACGGCGCGTATATGTTCCACGCGCGCCTCAAAGAGATGTCAGCATATGAAGGGGCCCCTCAGGGCCAAGCCTGCCGGGTAAGCGGGATTGTCCGAAAGGGTTACCGCTACCCCGGAACATAAAGGGCTACGGAAGGAACATGGATGGGTTTTAGTCAGTAAGAGTCTGACACTCCCTTCCGCTCCACCCAGAGCGGGAGCAGTCTTAAAAAAAAACCCCTTTATATAGCGGGGTAGGAGGATAACCCCTTAAGGTTTCTTTTCACACTTTTGCTACTTACGAGTATAACTACCTATTATGGTGTACGTATAAAATACCTTGTAAGCGTATGTTGTAAAATAACATCCTGTATAAAAACTGCCAAATTCTGATGCTACCTATCGTTAAGAAAAAAATGGTGTAATAAATCAAAGAGAAGTGTTGTTTATTCAAAGAGGGAGAGCATTCTGCCGTCGTAATAGATCGCCCCAAGTTTTTATAACAAAGGGACGACCTTTTCGCTTGATAAAAACTTGGGACGTCGCTAAACGGGAAGGAAAAGAAAAGTAATTATCTTCTGGTTTACATCAAATATTCCCTTTTTCAATAAATATTACGATTGATTTACCGTTGTTTTCTTAGGAGGAATTCAGGAGGAAAATTGTTTTAAACATGAGAAATAACCTGCATAACTTGGGGCAGGTGACATCTTGTTTGAAGTTTTCAACAACTAGGCAGACCGTAGGTTCATAAACTTTAATAAAAAAACTATATTTTGGAATAACTAGATCTTTCAGTTTTTGAAAGTTTTCCTATTTACGTAAAACTAAAAGTTGCCAAAGAAAACTTATTAAATGGAAAGAAAGCAAGGATAACTATTTATTCTGCACAAACAAAACGCACTTTACAGAAAAAATCATACAATGCTATACATATGCGGTTGACTATGCTTTCCTAGTGCCCTCTGCAGGTCATTTACCTAAACATAATATATTATATATAAATTATTATAGGGTTCAAAATGTTTAGCCACAGCTCACTCTCAGTGCATACGGACAATTGAATATGTTTCTAATGAACTGTGTTATTACTAATAGCGTGGATCATTAGAACTAATTGCAAGGTGTCATGTATCTTCCTAGTAGAACATGAAATTGCTATAATTTCATGTTCTACTGGGAAGATAGTTCCATTTATTATTCATTATTACAACACGTTTCGTTATTGCTCCAATTTCCATCAAAACTAAGCATGTTCACCTTAGATGTTGTTTTTTATGGAAGTGATGTTTGCTCCAGAATTATCAGCAAATTAATCGCCTGTTTCCCATTTTTCCATAATTTATTTTATCTTGTGTCGGTAAGGTAAGTGGGGACAACGTTATTGTCTTAATGCAATCAAATAAATATTCTTGTTGTTGCCAAATATTGTTTTTGGTCTCGGAAAGCACGTTAAGCCATTGGTCCCGACTATAGTAAAGAGTCGTCAGAAGCCCTGCAGTCTAACAACTACTCTTATCAATAGGATATCGTATTACCCGGTAACTGGGCTGTGGAGGTCAGAATGGCAGTCGCTCCATGTAAAATACTGGTACCTACTCAGCTGCATCCAGTTAGACTGGAAGCCGACCTCAACACAGTTAGGAAAAGGCTAGGCAGATGAAGATTGATGAATAAATTGTAAATTTATATGTATATGCGTTTGGTTTTTCCAATTAGCTGCGAAACCATAAAACTGGCATTTATGCAACTCAGACTCGCGCATGGAGGCGCAGATCCTTATCAAACCACTTTTTCAATAGAATGTAGAAAACATGTATCAATAAAGTTACTTGAAACACATATCCGAAAAGGTATCTCTTAAAAAACTGTGAAGACTTTCTTCATAAGTAACAAGTACTGATAAGATATATCAATTCGATTTAGTTTCCCCACATTTATGGAGGGAGTAGTGACCTTCGATTTACGTGACATGGCAAATTGTTCCTCTGTGCCGAGATGAAACTCAGAGATAGAATTCGTTTTATGGCGTTTCTGATCGAAAGAGGAGAAAACATTCTCCTAAAGGATGTGGAGGTCAAGCGGTAGTTCTAAGAAAAAATATTGACTTATCAATTTCTGACAAAACAAACCAGTTGGTGCACAAAGTTTAAACGTAAAATAGATCTGCCATTTTAACAACGCATATTCATAAGTAAGGGTTGTAATCTGTACATCTTTACGAATAAATGCATTTAAAGTTTCTGTTTATAGTGATAAAATAACAGGTTTTTACATGATGTATCAAAAACTCTATTAAAAATATTTTCTTTGTTATAAGTTTTTGTCTGCTGCGGTTAATCTCCCAGGCGGCTGAACCGATTCTGATAAGACTTTCAGTGACCGATAGCTGATGTCACTTTGATTACGCGGGTGAAGTTATAAATAAATTATTTATTACTTGGAATGGCCTGTTTCAAAGGATTTTCTGAAACTCTAAACTAACTGAAAGCCAATAAATGTAATACAAGCAATCGCTACAAAAATACTTGCACTTAAATATTTGCTATTGCTTATTGTCAATGGTTTCAAATTCACATAGTCCCAATAGAGCTTTTGATTCGAAATTCAAATGACATTACAATAATATAAGCAAACTTCGCTAGAATTTATCGGTAACGTCAATTTGAAGTTCCGATTTTCCTTGAACAATATTCCCCGAACGTCGCATCGCGTCGTGTCGTGTCCGTGACGCATGTCTAAAACGGAACCGTCTTATCTCACTTCCTGTTTCGGTTTACGAACCCGAGATCGTTTGCGATCTGCCGTCGCCGGATCAGCCGACCGTATAATTCTGCACTTTGGCTATGAAGAACTGGGTCAGTAAATAAAATACAACCCGTATTCAGGGATGTAATTGTCGGTTTTTGACATCTACATATCGAAACATTACCAGCAAAACGTGTAAACAATTATACCCATATCTAGTTAAAAAAAACACAATTTCCACAGTACTCATTAACAAAGACGTTGATATGACAGCCCTGTGCTGTGACAATGTTTACTGATATCGTGATATCGAACTGTTGGCTGTATACCTGACTGTTCATTGCCACGAGTGTCACGGGGGAAGGAAAGTTCATAGATTACTGAACCGCAAGTATTCGATCGATTTCAACGTGGCTTCAGTAATTTGTTCGAACAATGTTGTCGTAAATAGTAGATATTCAATATTGTATTGGATCATAATTTGTTCGTTTTAACTCAAACTCAAAGCATTTATTTCAAATAAACCAATTACAGGCACTTTTGAATTGTCAAGGGGTCGGTCAGTCAGAAAGACGAAGGTAGTTGCCCATTCCAAAGCAGTAGGTATCTATGGAGAAGAACGGGCAAGAAAATCCATGGACACTCTTTTAAATTAAAATATGTTTACAAAAACTGGGTTACATCATTCATGTTGAAATATACATGTGAGAACGATGCAGAAATTAAAATAGGGTCCATAATTACAAGATTCAAAAAAAAACAATTCAAAATTAAGTTAAACTTTAAAACAGCCGTGGCAGCTAAAATGTGACCAATCCTTACTGACGGCGCCCGTTCAGGAACATGACGCATGGATTAGCACCATTCAGCTCAACCATTTTGATGGGAGCTAAATGATCCACCATACGCGCCACCATCAGCGAGACATTACAGGGAGCATGACATGCTCTCAGCTGCCAGGGCACATTAACATTAAAACATTACAGGTAAAACTGAAATACTAACTCATTCAGCACACTTTCTTTGCTAAAATATTAAGTAGTATACATGCTATACAGAAATCTTGAAACTATTCAAATAGCACTATCGGGTAGGTACTATTAGCAAGTCTGGCATAGCGATATGTCAAAACTTTACGCTCCATAGCGATTTGAACCCAATATGATTAATATACGAGGCTTCGAAACAGCTCAAACTTGTTTCAAATATGTATAATTTAACTACGTTTGTGGAATAGAGAGAATAGTTTACATATTGTAGTTTGAAGTTTCGCAATCACTACATTAGTGAAACTTTCGTCAGTGATTGAGTTTGTACAATATTTTTTATTGCAGTTCAACCAAATTCGGAACCGGAGAGCAAACTGTTTGCTGCCAAAAGTTGTGTCACTTTCAGTAATATGGAGTCTAAATGTATTTAGAGGAGCTCGTGGCTAAGTAGTAACAGCCGCACAGGTCGATCCATCAGGTTAAGCCACGCTTGCCGGGGTTGGCCCTGGATGGGTGACCATCTTTACACACGGAGACTCCTCCGTGCCTCGGAAAGCACGTTAACCCGTTGGTCCCGGCTGTCATTTGGGCATCTTTGACAGTCGTTACGGGTCGTCAGAAGCCCTAAAATCTGACAGCCAGTCTTACCAAGGGGTATCGCATTACTCAGTTACTGGGTTGTGGAGGTCAGATAGGCAGTCGCTTCATGTAAAATACTGGTACTCATCTGGTTAGACTGGAAGTCAACCCCAACGTAGTTGGGAAAAGGCTTGGCAGATTTTGATGGAGTCTAAATGTTTGTCTAATGATCCTCCTAGTATAGTTGCAGCAAAACATACGTGGATTATAAGGAAAGCGCGTCGACGGCGCGTAAATAAATTGCCGTGTGTAAATGCCCTTACAGCTCTTTCAGAAAAATTGCACGTTAGCAGTTAACAAGCAAACTGCACTTGACTGACCGCAGTCGAGTCTACGACTTTATTGCTAGACGGGGTGCAGTAAAAGGGCTTCACGAACTGTCCCACTAATAACCAGGCCAAATATATGGCCTGGTTATTAATGGTTTTAGCTATCTGAAGCAGTGTTGGCCCAGTGGTAACGGCATGAACCCAGGCCTACTCTACTTTGCTTAAATAATTTAATCACCGCTGCTCTCAAAACGGTGAAGGAAAATATCGTTAAGCAACCGGCATGGCCTAGAACCGAAAATTCGAAGACATGTGACATCTCCCAACCTGCACTTGGTCGCGCGTGGTAGAGCCAACCATCCTACAGCCCAGTTCTTCTCGAAGATAGGAGGCTATGTTCCATCAGTTTGAAAATTGTAGGCTAATTATGATATTAGATAGCTCGAGTCCACACGACACAAACCAGGGGGCCTCGACAAGTGTCAATCGCTCCGTGTCGATTTGATTTCGAAAATTGTTGATCGAACAATTCGTTATCTCAGCGATCCGGATGGTGCAGAACGCCACTTGTCAACGCACTTGTATGGCAATATTGATCGAGTTTCGTTACATAATTTGACATTGTCTAGCACATTGCAATCGAAAACGATTGATCACGCGACATTTCGAAAGCTTATAACAATTCCATACATTTCGGATTTACTTTATTTCGTTATCGTTAATGAAAATGTGACTTTGTCTAGGCTTCCAGGTATCAACATTATTAACTGAGAGATCTTTCCGTCGTGCTCTTGTCACCGCCGGGGTGCCTACTGTTTTAGAAACCAGAGGCTTGGCACGCGACGATGGGAAGAGACCAGATGGAATGACACTAATGCCTTGGAAGGTAGGTAGGCCGTTGGTGTGGGATGCAACGTGTGTCGACACCCGTGCGCCATCCCATCTTCCTTGCACGGCGGGTTGTGCTGGGGCAGCTGCTGCAGGTGCAGAAAACCTCAAACGGCGCAAGTATAACAACCTTATTGGAAGTTATATATTCGAGCCGTTTGGGGTTGAAACACTAGGGCCATGGGGTCCGAGTACCCACTATGTTTATCGAGACATCGCCAAGTGATTGGTCGACTCTTCACGTGACCAGATGGCTGGCCTATTTTTCGGTCAAAGAATCAGCATTGCCATACTACGTGGCAATGCTGCCAGCCTTTTGGGAACTTTTCCTGTTGACAGCGATGTGGACGAATTTTTTGATGCCCTTTGATTTATTTTATTTTTCTCCCTCCTGTTATATACTTGTACATAGTTATTAATAATGTTTTAGGTGTGTAAATATTAAGTTTAATAATTTATGCTAAATTGAGAACAATATATTAAAGCTACAGATCTTTTGACGCTTCATCCTTACTAATATTATGATAGAGTAACTACGTCTGTTTGTTATCATTACACGATTTTTATATAATTTGACCGACCACAAAACACTGGATACTTTTTTATCTCGGCAGTACGTACCCGTTGGAAAATTTTTTACACGCAGGCAAAACCGCGAACAAAATCATTGTTCAATAAGTCTTAGATTACCTGTAAAAGAGGAAACATGAAATATTATAACGTCCATACAACTCCGTAACAAGGTGAACACTAACAATCAGAACTATCTCTAACAATCTAGCCTGTTGGAACAACAACTACGAACAACAGAGAAAACAGGTGAGCACGCGGTAAACATTGTCCACAAACAAGAATATTCTACCATCTAGCGCTTCCTGTTTAGAGTTTAGAGATGCATTTCCTTTCATACTGCCCGCCCCTTTATTGGGTGCACCTTGTTATTGAGGAAGATGTAAATTTTTAAATATAGCTGGAAAGGGGCTCGTGGCTATGACTATGGCAGCAGATTTTAAGAGGCTCGTGGTTGAATACAGACGCACAGGTCAATCGAAGTTAAGCTACGCTTGCTGGTGCGTGGATGGATGACCATTAATTGCATATCGAGATCCTTCCGGAACTCGGAAAACTCGTTAAGCTTTGGTCCCGGCTGTTATTCGTTGATCTTTGAAAGTCATTACGGGCAGTCAGAAGCCCAAAATTCTGATAACTAGTCTTACTGTGGGATATAGTGTTACCCAGTACCTAACTGGATTGTGGGAGCCAGATAGGTAGTCACTCCATGTAAAATACTGGTATTCAGCTGCATCCGGTTATACTGGAAGCCGACGCCAACATAGTTGGGAAAAGCCAAGGCAGGTCATAGACGCATTTCCTGTCAGGCTGCCCGCCCCTTTATTGGTGCACCTTTTGTCTTATGTAGGCTATCGTAAATTTAAGTTTTCTATTAGATGAATGGTGTTTGGTCTGAATTCAGCCAAACTTATTAGTTTGTTTTTCTCTTGGACTTTTATCTGGGAAATTTATGGGAGAAAAATGGAACTCCCATATTAGATGGTACCTTAGAGCATTTAACCTAAATGCTCTAAGGATGGTACTGTATAATATGCAACTTATTTACCTGCTGTTTGATGTTAAACCTCTTTAGTGTTTATACCGTTTATTGTTTTTAATGATGACAATATTTACCATCGAGTTTAGTGACACATGCTAATAAGTTTAAAAACGCAATCCTTCATATAGCAATAATCAAGTTAAACAACCCCATAGTTTGATTTGCACGTTCCGGTACAAGCTCCGTAGGAATTTATAATACTTATCAATAGTTGTGCAGTTTTTTATTTGTTACGATCATGTGGCTCCGTCTCGCATGGTGTCAAAGCACTATGTTGAGCGATGGCCGTTTTGCGAGGATGTGACGCATATTTCCCCACAACTTGTTTTTTTTGCTTGTTTTTTTTTACTGCGTCATGTTGGTCGCAAATAAACGAATTTTTATTCTTTTCTTTCTATCTGTGTGTGGAATACAATGTTCAGAACATACAGGACGCAAAATAAACAAATGTAAAAATTAAATGAAATATGAATACGTATTGTTTTGTTGTAAGCCTCGTTTTGTGAAAACTTTCAATATTGTATAACATTTATTTAATCGTACATTGGTAATTAATTGCTCGTGAATAGTTAATGAGATTATCAGGCAGCGGTAGCCTGTTGAACGCAGTCGACCGTTGATTAATGTACATTATTATATAAGATACATTATTATTTATTGAACAGAGATAATACACATGTATACAAAGAGACAAACTTAACACAGTTTGTCTCGTTGTATACATGTGTACAAGTTGAGAACTGATCACTTTGATGTTTATTTTATCGAATATTTTTCTTTCTTTCTTTTCTTTATGTAAGGTGTAAAAAAATATGAGCTCAATAAAATGTATGGAACAGCTCATGTTTTTTTCGCGATTTTAGGGTTCATCCCGTAGTAAAAGTTGTTCGTATCGATGAGTACAATGCTCCCACGAATTTCTTAGAGTTAATTTTTTAACACCTTATATACTATACTAGCTGCTGCTGCTCCCTCGCGGTTTCCCCCGCTGCTCGGCTCCTATTGGTCGTAGCGTGATGTCACATAGCCTATAGCCTTCCTCGATAAATGGACTATCCAACAAAAAAATAATTTTTCAATTCGGACCAGTAGTTCCAGAGATTAGCGCGTTCAAACAAACAAACTCTTCAGCTTTATAATATTAGTATAGATAGCAGCGTTGCATGGTTGAATAAAGATATAACAAGATGTTAGGTTAGTATGTAGGTACTTACATGTCTGTATCTACAATTTCCTTTGTTTTAACTAACAATCATTGTATCACGGCAGGAAAGTCCACACAATACACACAAAACAGTTGTTATTTCACTTATGTACCACATCATTATAGGAAAAACCACTAATTGCGGTTTTTAAACAATAAAACATGAACGTCCGCGTTGAAACAAATATTATTATGTAATATACATTGATAATAGAGAATGTAGACGTTATTTAAGTGTTCAATGTACTTCAATACTTAGTAGGTTCTTTAAAACGAGTCTTTAATTTAAAGTGTTTCTAGGTACTTCATAGTCTCTGTAAGATTCTCAGGTAATGGTCGGAAATCTATTCAATTTTTTTTACCAGCACTTAATGTTTCACAAGATTATTTTGAGGTTGTATGTTTACTACCAAAAACATTAGACAGGCAACTACTGCAAAGTAAGTAGACCTCCATGGTCAATAAATATAACAACAGCTCCGCTACCGCTGTAGACCTAGAGCAGCTTGAAACACCGCTTAGCTTCGCTCCGCAACCGCCTACGGCAAAGCAGTTGCAGCTCTGTGTGGCGCATTTTAATGCAAACATTCATTAGGAAAGCAATCAAGCATAGCTATGAAAATCGACTGACGTATGACAAAGAGTGATGGTTTAACGTAATTAATGAGGTCACAACGAAGCAGTAAGCATAGGTAAAACGACGATGCATTTAGGTATAACTAGGTAATTAATTCTATACGGACAGCATTGTCGTTATGGCATCAATATATCAAAATCAGATTAGTAATAAGATTGTTAACATATGTTCTTCAGATTACACGACACATTATAGTTGTCAGGTGAGCAGTAGATGCCCACTCGTATAGGCCTCGACTAACGAGTTGTAGGTCGTGAGTTCGAATCCAAGCAGGCGCTTTACTTTGTGTATTTAATTTCATCACCACTGCTCTCAAACGGTGAAGGAAAACATCGTGAAGAAACCGGCATGTCTTAGAACTTAAAATTCGATGATATGTGACATCCGCCAACCCGCACTGGGCCCTCGTGGTGGTTTATGACCCACTTAGAGAGAAGGCCTGTGTCCCAGCATTGGAAACATTATATGCTGATTATGTATATACGTAGTTGTCAGGAATGCACCAGGCACTGTCATCACCTAATAATGTGTGTAGAATACATAACGTTTCATACACTGAACACGGGTCTCCCTTGTTTTACCGAAAAGAAATTGCCAAATTATCACTTCCCAAACAAATTTTCGCATAATTTCATTTGCCAAATTATTACTTACCAAAAAATCTCTTTACAAATAATTGTTACGAAAACCTATGTTTGGCAAGTGAACGTTTGAACAATAACTTGTTCACCAACTAGTACTTTTACCATTTTTTATCTAGTCAAATATTTCAGTTGGTATAACATGTTTTACGCAAAATTAAATTTTCTTCAAACCAATTCGCGATTTGCTTCCAATCAGAATCTTCTATAGCTTCTATTAGCTTAATAAAAATAATCTCTTTTTTCCATATTTTTTTCTATATAATCTAGTCGTTTCTGGCACTCGCCGGCCGCTGCCGCGGCACCGCTCGCTTCGCTCGCTCGGCTCGTGCGTAGGTGGTCACAGTTTTAACCTAACCTAACCTAACCATTTTTTTAATATTAATAACCTACTGTAACTAGTTCCATAAATAACCTAATGTCTAGTAATCATAAATTTGACTTGTTTCAGACAAATCTTATTTTTGCCTTTATGTTTTTTGTCATAACAAATCATTTGACTAAACGTTTATGTCTAAATATTGTTTGCTGTAATAAATCATTTGATTAAAGACCAAAAGCCTTAATGACATTATCCTTGGTAATAATCTGCCAAGTAAACATTTGACCAAATGAAAATGTGCGTACTAAAATTATTCCAAATATTACATTGGTATAAAAAAAGGTTGCTAAAATTTGTTTGGGTAATGAAAATTTGGCAAAATCTTTTCGGCAAAACGGCAGGATCCCACTGAACACAGATTCAGTCAAATGATAATGCATAATATCAAGTACATTAATATATTTGACCCGTCATCATTCACATCTGTACCTATTAGAAATGACATAGGTAGCAAGTGTAGCAACAGGCAGTCTTTTGTATTTTGTCTGTACTTCCAACTTCAACGTGAAAACTAAGGTGAAGCGAGTTGTCATTGCAACTGTCGCTTGTAAAAATCTCATTGTGAAAACTTTAGTGAGCTGTTGATGTGATTTCACGTGATGATCGAGATTGACACTCTTGACAGTTCACTTCAAGCTCTCTTCACGTGAGTAATCACCGTGAGATTTTTGCATTATACATCAGCTAACCTAACACAGGCATTTTCTTGCTTAAAAGGTGATCTCCGAATTACGTATGTATGTATTTGATTCTAGGGACTGACACAATTGACAGTTCACTTCATTCACGTTTTCACGGTGAGAATTATACAGAATAGATCGAGTTTACTAGATTGTGTCACTCGCACAGCCAGCAGCAGTTTTTGACGCAGTATTTCTATTTCCACACTAGACAGTTTTACATTATTTTATCAGCTTTAGAAGTCAACTGCAGGCCTCGGGGGAGCACAAAACGTTTCTAGAATTGCACATGCGACAACGGAGCAAACGGGACATAGAAATAACATCTGCATTCACAATACACAAGTGCATATTCCTATTCATCATTATTTAAAGCTTTAGTTTGAATTTATGCGTAATGACCGGTATTTAACATACATATTTATTGTGAAATGTTCTCAGAAACATCAAAGCATCTATTTTAGTTTTAATTATTCTTAAAACTAACTTCAAATCCGGAAATTGTTCCAAGAAAATCAACGTACAAAATGTTGTTTTGTTTTTGCCTACAGTGATTGCGTGTTAATTTATAATTTCACGGTAAAAAAACTGAATGGTTCCTATTATCACGATTTCCCATCGCGGATGCTCGCTTACCGATAACTTTTCGATAAAATGAGGAAATTACTTTTAACAACGGCCATTACCGTGACCTGCACCATTGGCTTCATTAGCCCGATAAATAGTGAAAGTTAAAACGATTTTGTATTAAAAAGTTCATTATTTTATAGACAGACGGTTAAATTTTTACTTTATTATAAGTACGTTTATAATATTAGATTCTATGACATCATTTTCTTAATATAATTTCATTTCTGGAATGTATCGCCTAATTTAGATTCATGTTGATATTTCTGGCAGCAAAAGTAGAAAATAGATGAAAATGGAATCCAGATTATCCAAGGTTGCTGCTGCCGTTATTTCTGCGCAGGGCCATGGTCGGACATTTTGTTCATCTGGACGTATTGTCTATGTAACTGGGACCATTCAGCGAAGCTTGATTGCCGTACATGCATCACCAATTTCGTGCAGCTATTTCAGTAACGAGTATTTAGGCATCTGTTCCACCGCCGGCGATTTACGAGAAGTGAGTAGAGATAGTTACTATAAACGACTTGGCCAGCAATGAGCAGCGAGTGAGCGACGGCGACGAGCGATTACTAGATCGTATGCGTAAGTCGCTTAGCGAGTAATCTGCCAGCCAAGCGATCTTCGCTGAGTGACTACTCTTCTTGATAGAGCTCTCTTCTCGCTGCGATAAACGAGTACTCGCTGAGGGAGTGAATAGTCAGCGATCAACTATTAATAAATAAGGTGTTAAAAATTAACTCTAAGAATTTCGTGGAAACATTGTACTCATCGTTACGAATCCTAAAATCGCGAAAAAATATGAGCTGTTCCGTAAAAGTTGTCCGTAACGATGAGTACAATGCTCCCACGAAATTATTCGAGTGAATTTTTTAACACCTTATATGTATGTAGGTATTTTATTTAAACGTGACCTACAAGATTTTGTATGTTTCTTGAGTCGCTCTCTCACCGGCTGTGGGACAGGAGCCCTAACCATTTGAGAGCATCGCTGTATTGTTCCGGTTTTTTGATCCTGAAGCCGAATTAGATCAATTTAGTATGTTCCGAATTGTTGATGTTCCAGAAAGTGGAAGTTTGTTTATCGTTTGTGTTGATTGGCGACTTGCTCGACAGACGGCGGTATAACGTCATGTTGATTCAACGTTTGTGAACGCGCGCCTCGGTAGCTTGTTTTCGAAGCTCGTAGATCGGATTACCGTTCACCAATCAGCTGTGTGTCTTATTGAAAAGTTACCGTAGCGAACAGGTACCAATAAATAAAAAAGTGTCTCGTATGTCATACTTTTTTAGAAAACCTTTAAGGGCTTGTACAGAATACTGCGATGCGAGGCGATGCGAATTCGCAACTCTAAAACTCACCTACTAAGCTATTTATCTACTTTAGCTCGCAGAATTTTACGATGCCACGTCGCATCACAGTTATGTGCACAAGCTCTAAGTGGATGCAATTTGGTTTAAATCTGGCATTTTCATCATCTGAGAAAATGGTGAGTTGATCAATTTCATTGAGTCAATTTAGGCTAATCATACCGGTAGCTACATATCAAAATAATCTCGCCCATTATACAGCTAGACAATTGATTACATGACACATGCACATGGTATGCGCGGATTGTAGAAGCACTGAACTAGGCCAATACAATGGCCGTTGATAGCGTGATACCGGCCTAGTCGGCACTCGGCAGACACTGACCGACCTTTGTGACGTGACGTAACGATACGTCTTGTAGCTCACACTCGTATGGTATGAGATTTTGTTCCAATTGTAAAGGCCTATATTTAATTCTGTACGTTGACCTATATTTTATGCCGATACAGAATAATTACTTAGAGATTTCGGTCGACTATGCAATTGTTTCGAAAACTCACGTGCGTTCTCGATTTTCCGGCTCTGCCAAAAATTTTATCCAGACATTAACATTTATGGCAAAGAAGGTTAATTTATACACATAATAATTATGCTATTGTACTAGGCACCTTCATTAAAAAATTCTGAAAAAAAAGAAACGGAACAAAAGAGCGTTCTCATTGTGTTGAAAGGCCTAAAATATTCATTACAACCTCAATAATTTCCTTATCTACATACGAGGCTTAAAAATGCGGCCAATAACCTCTCTCTTTAATTAAGAGAATTAACACAAAGCACCAACAATTTCAGGACAATCCTGGTGAAAACATTATACTGTATACACGTTAAAAAAACCGCAAAGAGCATTTCATTGTATTCGAGAGCGACCTTTTTCGGAGCTGCGAATCATTTTTCCAACTTTTTTTTAGGTCAGTCCGCTGGTGGGACCGTGTCGTATTATACGATATGTATGGTGACTGAAACTTTACTCAGATTATTGAAAATGGAACAATTAGCTTCATACTTTAATGTTCTTTTTTGTGAGCATTATTGACGCCATATAATTATGAAAAACATTTTTATTTTCTATTCAGTATTCTGAATAAAATACAGCAAATTAATTCATTTATGGGAAAGTGAATATCGAATGTCCTCAATCCTAATTTGAACTCACATAATATAATTTTAGGATTAGTTTTTCGATAAAGAACGATATAGATTTTTATAGCTCACCCAGAGAAGTACCTACAATAATAGGTTTATTTTTTCAAAATATAGCTAATAAATAATAATAATAATAAATTCTACTTTCATTTTCTACTATTACTTTGGCGAATGCTCTGAGCGAAACAATTATCATAAATAAACATTCTATCGCCTGAAAAAACTTTTTTAATTTCATTTTCTCGTGAATTTTTTTACAGGCCAACAAAACATAAAAATATGAAACAATTTAGCACATCCACTTAATAATGCCAAACAACTCATTTTTAAATTATTTATGAATATTTCCAGTGTAATTTATTAAGGCATTCATTTTTCTTAGCGAAACATTCCAATGTAATATGAAGGCCAGCCAGTTTATTTGTCAATATTATGGCATGATTCCAACAATTCCATTTATTTAGTGGAATAAATCCAGTAGTTAACGCTCTGTAGTACGCACTATTAGTTATAAACAATACTTTAACTATTTTATATTTTCTGACGAGATTGACTGCGTGTGAAGTGTGTTGAATAAATTAAATTATAAGGCCCGTGACACACTGCGAAAGCTAGCATCTTTTAATATCGCGACGATTTTTCGTATTTTTTTTTGTATTGTTGTGATAAGCATTTGTCACCAAGTACTTTATTGTGGCAGGTATATATTATAAAACCCTGTTTCAAAAAAGTTGACAACTTCGCACGTTGATATGTCATGTGGGGAGCTCGATTTAGTTTCCATAAGAAAAACGTAAAAAATCATTAATATTCCATACAAATTTCCATCTCCTACTTAATCAGGGGATTGATTTTTCAAAATGTACTAACGCTTGCTTTCGTTGTATAAATAAGAAACTCTTGTCCAAATTTTGATGCTTCTCTCAAACACAGCAATTTTTGCAGAGCGTTGACGGTCAGTGAATTAAGTTGTTTTTTTTTGTTTTAAATAACTAGATCTATCAACTAATTTAATTACTTTATTAAATAGTAATACTAAAAAGCTTGTAAGTCAATTCGCCTTTCGTAACGACAACATACGTCATAAACGCGTCACACATGTTTTTACAGCTCGTCGCTTTACATCGCCGACTGTGTGTGAGTCAAAGCTACGTGTAGGTCATGCCTTGAATAGAAATGACGTGGCTTGGTAGCTGGCAGTACAGGATGTATAAAACTTGTAACTTACGACCCAAAAGGAGGTTTTTTAGAGTCGTATACAAACAGATATTAGTTGGGTTCAACGTACAAAATTTTGATCCCCCACTCAAAATGCAGTCACGTGACCAAACATTTTGTCACGTGACAAAATTCTGATGACAAAAAATTTGATCTCAATATGTTTTCCTATATCGACACTGAACAATTCTCTTTCGAGTCCGACACCAGTTTTGTTACTCGCTGTATAATATGATATACTTTCAGGGCTTCGTGTAGGCACGGATGAAAGTTACAGTAATTCCTTTACGTACGAAATATTAAAATTTTCTGTTGAAACTGCTGATCTACTTATTATCTTATGTCATTGGAAATGGTATCGATATTTGTAAAGCCCGTATTGTCAACGCATTGTATCAAGATAGTATTTTCCAGAACAAAAATCTTCTCCAGAGGAACTCATTTAAAAAAACTGTTTTGAAAAAGAAGAAAGTTTTTCGCAGATTTCTTAAAAGCAATAAAGAAGACGCCTCAAACATGCTTTGAACTTCTAACCGGCTTAGGATTACTCCAACAATAACAACAAAGTATTATGTAGGTATTAAAATTGAAACGAAATCCTAATCGATTCCCCGTTGGTGCGCTAAACCTCAACCCGTTGACTGAGGTTTTGTGCACCATCGAATAGGTACCATGATTGAGAGAATAGCCAGGTAGTTACACCTATTCAGGTCAATTCAGTTGTGAACGTGGGCTTTGATGGCTCAACGGGTGCTTCGACCAGCTTGAAGCGGTTTCCTACGGAAAAAAACAGCGGCAGTAGGACTGTGACAAATATAACATATTATATAGGATATATAGGTAACATTGGTATGTGATTTATATTTTCCAAGGTCCTATACCACAAAACTTTACAAATCTACAATAGGGACGATAGCTAAAATTTATTTTTTGGTCAGCTAGGTTATTTAAAAATATTGGACGCGTATTTTTTTTTTCACGAAAGATTACGTCGATACCTACATTGTATTAAAATGTGGTATAACGTCAATCCTTTGTAGATTTTATACTGAGTTGTGACGTAGCGCGCCCCAACTCCCCCTCTTTAATGGGTTTTATCTAAGTAATTTTTTATTAATATGATAAAGCAACGCGTCTAATACTTTTTTATAATCTGCCAGACGGACTAAATAATTATAATTTGTTTTTTTTACTCTGTTATCATTCTTATCCTACAAAATTGTAGAAAAAAATGCGTAACAAAGAAATTACAAATAGATTTTACTCTTATTTACATATTTGTAAGGATTTTACATTTATTGTGTGGCTTAGAGTTTTGTGGAACACGCACTTGTAAGATGTTATTTGTAAATTATAATTGTAGTTTTCTGGTATAGGGGCCACAGGGTCAACAACCAAGTCTTATAGCAGTATTATTTAAGTATTACAACGTGAAGACATTGGAAATACCTGCTGTATAGCTTCAACTCTATCTACCATTTCACCAGTTATGTTTGAGTCACATGTAATAAGGGGGCGAGACTACAATATCTAACTCAAAATCACATCAATATTCAAAAAATACAAAAAACGATCAAAATATTATATAGAACCGTGCGTTTATCTCGCTTTTCTATAAAATACGTACCGTTCGCAAGTACCAACATTATAAAATCCAGCGAGTACATTGTAAATCGCTGTCTATCGGGTATCGCCTGGCTGGTTGCTCTCGCCGGATGAGCCTCCTCTCAACCGCGTTTCTTTTTTATTTTTAAACAACGTAGGCACCCTGTACCGACGTCTGAAGCCTTATAAATATAGGTACGTTGTATAAATAATGGCCAGGTATTTTTTAACCTTTGCTTGAAGACTATAAATTAGATCGACCTGTTGGAGGTGGAGATCAATACCTATAGGTCAGTCTTAGGTGTTTATTTCAATGCCTTTTTATAGGTAGTATTCCGTTCCTCAAAAGAAATGAAACGGATCCCTTATAAGATCATTTTGTTATTAGACTGTTTTAGAAACACGTAGAGGTTAGTTGAAATTAATATCAAATAGTTAGGTCTATGGTCTCTTGGAACTTTAAAAATGAAGCTTTTAAGTCAAGTAAATACGACCATTTTTGCGACATATTTTGATACTCGCAAAAAAAATTAAATTTATAGGATGCTTTCAGTTGGCCTAGAATCGTGAAATTTGGCCAGAAGCAAGATCTCATAGCACAAGTAAAAAGAAGTCCGAAAATCGTTAATTTGTAGTTTTATCACATTTTTTTTGCGATTTTTGTTGGATCGTGACGTATAGGAGACCGACGTATGGGAGAACATTTCCAACTACAATGTAATTTAATCACAACAGCAATAGACCACGTTAATGTGGCTGTGAATTCAATATTAACTACCTATCTAATAACATCCGAAAATTAATTAAGCTATGTTCAAAGAACTAATAAAGTCAAAGTCAAATCATTTATTTCAAATAGGCACAAGTAAGGCACTTTTGAACGTCAAAATGAACAAGAAATAGAATTAATTCTAGTCGCCCCTTCCAAAAGGTAGTTTCGTGTGGAGAAGAATGGGCAAGAAACTCCACTATAAGAAATTCCTGCAATCATAGTTACCTACAAGAACATCTAAACACACCACATCCAACACCACCACCAACCCAACACACAACCAGTTACATCTCTGCCAATCCCTGCGGAAAACAAGGCGTGTATATACAAGAATATCAGCAGATGTTCGTCAGTGACAGCTGTACTTTACAGACCACATTTCAGCTCCAACAATCCCTGTGGCAACATTTCCATGAATCGTAACCCTGAAGGCCAAGATTAAGTTACTTCATGTGGAAATTTATTAATCTCATAATAATTTAACAGTGTGACGTCAGGTGAACCAGCACCTGATGAGTTGTTACGTTACGGAAAACGAAAGTAACGTGTGCAGGAGTACCTTTTAATATTTTAGAAGCAATAAACCTTGTAGTACCTGAAGTAACGGCTTAAGGGAGAGACACCACTGAGAGCGAAGCGAAAGTATAGCTTTTTTATTAGGATGGGAAATGACCTCTCCCGCTCTAGGTGGAGGGAAAGGGAGTGTCAGACTCTTATTGACTAAAACCTGTCCATGTTCCTTCCTTAGCCCTTTGTATTCGGGGCAGCGGTAACCCTTTCGGATGGTCTTCAAACTTTAATTTTCCTACATCTATCTATTATATAAAAATCAATTGCTGTTCGTTTGTCTCGCTAAAACTCGAAAACGGCTGGGTTGATCTAGCTGATTTTGCTATTGAAATGTTTGTCGTAGTCTAGGGAAGGTTTAGTGGTGAGACAAGTTAAATAGGTAGTTAAGTGGAGTAGTAGGTAGGTAGAGTAGGTAGGCTTGGTATCATAGTTAAGACAAGACAACGTCTGTCGGGTCAGCTAGTTCAGTTATAAATTTTGACTGCTTGTTTGTTCTCCTATCACTCTCTCCGACTGTAGATAGACTTATCTCCGTAAGGTGATACTACAAACTACACGATGACACTTCAAATATTATGTGATTTATAATTCTTATTAAAATTATTACCACAAAGATGTATTTCTTGCCAGCATAAATGTTCTTTTGATTTCACTCAAAGGAACTTCAAATAATTACATATTTACAAAACGAACACATAAAACATAAACATATTCTAATATTTAATGACTTGCGTGCTTTGATATCATTTTATTACGATTTCCTGTTATCTATGTCAACAAAGTTTTACTATGAAATAAAAATACAGTAGTAGCAAAAACCAATCAAGGTATTGAGAAATAAAGGTTTTTTGTGTCGAAAGGATTTCACATAAGCGGCTTATCTTTCACATGAAACCAATATTGGATATGGTTTTTTTTAATCCTAAAAGTATCGTCCTATGAGCTCACGCAAGATTTTAAAGTGATTAATCTGCAACCAATAAAAAGCTTAGCTTAAAGCCTAGCTATGTGTGTCTTTTATATCTATAGTTTTTAGTGGAACGTCGGCTGTAATCGGAGCAGTATCGCTTAGGCTCACTTTACGCATTTTGTTCCAATCTGCTGGGACTAAATCCTCTATTTGTAGCTATATTACAATTTTGATATTTATTCTCCGAGGATTACTCCAAAAGAGCCGTGTTTAATGGATATCCCATAAGGTACTTTACTATTTGCTTTACCTTTCAAATAAACCGTTTTTCTATTTAGACACATAGGCTTATGTAATAAGATTTGTTTTCCCCAAACGGGGGACTAGGTATAAATATATTATTTACAGAATGGAAATTAATATTTAAAGGTTTTAATTTACTTTGAAGTCAACAATCATCATTACCTATCCATCTTCAAAAGAATCCACTAATTGCTTATAAGTAGTTACAAAAACTAGTCAAAACAATTTCAACTTTGGCTAAAACAACACATGAATATGTCAAACATTGAGTACGATTTTAAACCAAACAAAACAAACATTTGTAATGACTAAGTTTCAGTGAATCATTAGTAATTACAAATAAACGTTTTCTAAGAACAAAGATATTATTAAAATGTTCAACGTAGGTAACATCAAAGATAAACGAACGTGCAATTTCAAATTGTACAAAATCAAGGGGCTCGTGGCTGAATGATAATTGCCGCACGGGACGATCGGAGGTTAAACTATGCTTGCTGCGGTCGGTTCGTGGATGGGTAACATACATATCGAGACCCCTCCGTGCCTTGGAGAACCGTCAGTCTGTAGGTCAAAGAATAAGAATAAGAATAATTTATTTGCAGAAAATACAGGTTTTACCAGTTGTTAAAATTGGTGGTTTATGCACAATCCATATTTTGCCTGTTTAGGGCATGCAAATTAGTTTGAAGTACATTAATACCAGGTAGGTACTACAAAACTATAAAATATGTTCTAAGTATAATAAAATAACAAAACAACTATAACAAACATAACAATTTTCAGTATCTATTAATATAATACCTATTTATTAAATATCACACATTTTAAAATAACAATGTTTCTTTATGCTGCATGAGTTCTTGTATATTATAGAAACAATTACCTATCTGGTAGCCATCTTCGCAGTTTAACTTTAAAATATTTAAATGGGAGTTCTCTTATATTTTTTGGTAGTCTTTAGAAGATAGTTATGCACATAATTATGGTAAACATTATTTTTTATTAATCTAGTATTGCAAAACGGAATCAATATTTTTGTTGCATCTCTGGGTCTCTGTTTAGTGTAATTTTTACCTTTGAAACTAAAGAATTCATTATCCTTACAAAAACCGATCTTTTACACGGACTACCTTCTTTCGACTGCCATATTATGATTAATATAATTTCTATTTCATAATTCCAATTCAAATGAAAACTTTACAATTATTAAGTGGAAAACCCTATATAGTCAGATACTCGAATACAGTAAACTAGTGTAGAGACCTACTAATGCAATTGACATCAAATTCCAGCGAAAATCCGTGGAACTGCCAATAACAGAGCGATATGCGTCTGAAATATCGGGACGAGGTTGTATCAGTTCATCGAAAATCAAATACAAAAGCTTTATTTAGTGGGATTCTATTGAAATCTGTTGTACACTGTATTTCGGTATTATTTTTTTTGGATTTTGAATGAAAATACTTCAGGCTTAAATCCTTAGCTGATTCAGAGTTCCAGTCGAACTAATTTAAAAATTATTGGGCCGGATACACAATAGATATCTACTAAAAAAAAAATTGTTTAAAAAAACTAAAAAACACGCTTTTTATAGAAAACCGAAATAGAAAATAAATTTTACTTTTTTAAAAGCGTGGGGTGCTTTTTTAAACTATTTTTTATTTCCTACTTTTTAGTTTAAATTAATGTATTGTCATCGGTCCTCGATAAATCTACAAAGTTTGAATGAAACCTGGCCGTTTAAAGTGGGTGAAAATCGCGTCTAAAGGAGTCGGTTACAAACATACATACATATAAAAAAACTATTATCAAATTATTGCATTGTCATCGGTCCTTGAGACGTGTGCAAAGTTTCAAGTTGATCAGACTTTTAGAAACCGGTGAAAATTAAGCTCAAAGATTCCGTTACATAAATACATACATAGATACAACCCGAGCTAATAAAAGCGTGTTAAAAATGGAACAATATTTATGCAAAAATGCTCCGTCAATTTAGTTAGGTAACATCCAGAGATGTTAAAATGGGCCAGAAGTATTAAGAAAGTGGTGTCGAGTCTGAAAAAATATCATAATGATTTGATTTAGGTCTGGTATACTCGCAATAACAATGAAAGTAACGATGTTTGTTATCTGTCACCGTGAGATTGTGATAACCATTAGTGTATAATCAACAGATATTATTTTTGGTAGATTATTATAAGCTGTCGAAAAAGAGGTGAACTGGAAAAAATGGATAAGGTTAGGTTAAAAGTGCAAAAAGCCGCGCGCGAGCCGAGCGAGCGAAGCGAGCGGTGCCACGGCAGCGTCCAGCGGACACCACTTCTAAGTTGCTCGCAACTAAGCAGACTATTTAGTATAAGTGCAAGGTGTGTAACGTCGCAAGCAAGTTGATTACTAGTTCATAATTTGTCGGTGTCCATAGATAGATAAACTATCGAATAGTAATGCATTAAACTGCAAGTGATTGGTTGCAGTTCACAATTTTTCATCAGTTTATAATCTAACGAACACCGATTATAAATTAACGCAGGTCATAATTATACAGTGACATATCCAACACGAAATAACAAGCATCAGTCGACAGTAACATGCAGTTTCACGATCAATCGCTAACATCCGAATAGCTACGGATTTCAGTCACTGCTGATGACGCGTGACGTTAATATTCAACGCAAACGTGACGCAACGAGTTTGTCCAACGACAAGTTTCCGAAGGGGAATTGCTCTCGATATAATATTACTTATATCGAGTGAGATTGTGATTAAGCTTTATCGAATAACAAGCACTTCTCGATATTCGATTTTCTGAAATATTATTCAGATACTGTTAAGCAAAAATGTCGAATAGCATTAGGTATGTTTTATTTTTATTGGAATTCTCGATTGAATTTCAGATGTAAAAGGAGAAAACCGAAAGGTAAGGAATATGAAGGTTTCAATGAAAGGAATAAAAAGTCAGACTGTAGTCGTATGCATGCTAATGAGACTAGAGCAGTTGCTTTGAGCGAAGCGAGAACCAGAACTGGATCAGGGAATAATCTTCCGCAGATGACGAGAAATTCTCAATTGGATTTGCTATGATGGCTTTTATACCTTTATTAAGAAAGTTTTGCTGTAATTTTTTAATTACTTATTTTAAATAACAGAAAATAATCATTTCATATTAAAAGTGCGTCTCGGAATGGTTCTAGATTTTCAAAAAGTTTAACGTATCAAATTATCCATCGTGCTAAAAATAGGGTGGGTAGCTTATATGGACCTCGTCTGGTATTTACATTGATTTTATTAAAGATATTTTTGAGTCGTGTTATACCAATTTTGCTAAGTGAAAATAAACAATCACTGAAGTTTAGATTTCTTCCTTTAATTCCTTCTACCATACAAATAACCTGATTTAACTTAGTAAGGAGGGGGTGGGGGGTTAAGTAAGTATTCACTTAAAGGTAAATCCTCTACAAACCACCCTAACGGAAGTTAGGAAAGTACTTAGGAATTCACTTAAAACAAGTGGACTCTTAAAACAAACGTTTTCTACTCAATTGAGCCACCGTTTAATGTAGTAAGAGGAACTAGATATAGTTAAGGCGCTATCAAATTAAACATTGTGTGACGTGACTTGGAAATAGTGTTCATGGAAATTCTTGAAGATAAAACAATGAATTCGAAAAATTATATGAGTCTAACAAGACAATAATTAAATGGAGGTCGGTGTTATATACTTTATTCATCAGGATCTCTATATTAGCCATTTATTATATGACTAGCTTCTGAATGCGACTTCATACGCGTAAAATTTCTAGTTTTCCCAACCTATCCCGTCGCGTCATAACAGATTTATTAGTATATATAAAGATATTGTAATTGCTCCATGATTGAACCAAGGGAACTCACTATTTGATGCATTTATTTTTAGCCAGGAATTTGGTCCTATAAAATAATACAATAAAATAAAATTCATTTATTTCAGGCACATGCCCATACAATAATAATTACAATTAAAATGAAAATGATTAAAAATAAATAATTAAATAAATAATTTACCTACAATACATGATTTCAGAATCGCACACTAATACAACACCAGTTCAATATCATTATTTAGAATTCAAACTTATTCTAACTCCACCTTCCATCATAGGCCGTACGCACTGTTACTTGTGTCCTTATGACTGCGTCAATGAGTGCAGTTCAATGCCTTTTCCCAACTATATTGGAGTCGGCTTCCAGTCTAGCCTGATGCAGCTGAATACCAGTATTTAACATGGAGTGATTGCCTATCTGACCCCCACACCCAGTAACTGGGTAATACGATACCTCTTTGTAAGACTGGCTGTCAGATTTTCGGGCTTCTGACGACCCGTAACGACTGTCAAAGATTCACGAATGCCAGCCGGGACCAACGGCTTAACGTGCTTTCCGAGGCACGGTGGAGTCTCGATATCTGAAAATGGTCAACTATCTACAGACCAACCCCGGCAAGCGAAGCTTAACCTGATGGATCGACCCGTGCGGTTGTTATTACTCAGCCACAAGCTCCCTTAACTGAATTTTGGGCCAAACATATCATTTAACTTTTTGCCATCGACGCGATAAGAAGAAGAAGAATTCTAACAAACTTAACGATCTATATCAATAAGGGAGCGTTCTCAGAAATCAATTCCACATTCCGATAAGTGGCGCAATGATTCGAATCATATGCTCCATACGATTTATTCACACTCGTTAGAGCAAATTGTTCGCTTGCTCGTTATAAGAAGTGCCTTATTACATGAGTATCGATTTGAATCGACAAGCTTTATCAAAGAAAAACGTTCTCGGAAAATGTGAGGTGTCGTGTTTTTCCACCCCTTCACTGTGCGATAGGTTAAACGGTTCCAATTCGGGTTTTATGGCTCAGTGAGTGTGGTTTATAGCGTGAATTTGAAGATAACATTGCAATTTGATTTTTAATGATGGTTTGTTGGGTTTCTTTTTCTCAATCACTTGGTTTTTTAACGCGTTGATGGGTATTCTTACAATTGACTATTTGAAACAGTCAAAAATAAAATATGAAATTACATAGAAAAACGACCGCTCGTCTTAAAAACTCACACACGTACACAAATTAAATATAATGCGAAGATATAATTGTAAAATTGCATTTAATGCTAATAAGTATTCCATTTGATTCAAAAAAACTGTTACGTCACATTGTTATATTTCATACAAATCACGTACAAATTCCACGTTTTGACAATTCATAAAAAGTAACGTTATTGACTACCCTGTCAAATATCCGATTCAATTTGTTTGGATTTATTTCAAACCTTAAAAAATACCAACCCAACCCACGAAGTTAAAGTTACCTTCCAAGGTCACATACATTAATAGAAATCTAATTATAGTAAGTAGGTAAAAAGCCCATATAATAATTGACCTTCTAAATATAAACCGTTACCAATTAAGTTTATTCTATTCGTTAAAGATTTTCGAAACATGTCGCGGGTGTAATAAAATTTTAATTTCAAACAAAAACTTACGTAGCATTTTTCCAAGAAAATGTTAATTGCCACTTGCCGCTCCAAGTTTTTAACGTTGTTATTTAATAACGAGCTGTTAGGTTGTAGGAGTTTATTTAAAGTGAGTTTTACTTTAACTCCTCAATTTTAGTTTACTTAAAATAAAACATCGTTAAAAACGTGTGAGACGTAATGCGGCCTTATTATAAAATAAAGTTCATCTTTAGAACTAATTTTAAATCATTTAGCTATTTTTGAATTTGGAACTGTATTTCAACTATATTAAAATTCTAATTGAAAATAAATACTTTGAGTTTGAGTTTAAAAATTACAAAAACTGTTGTCAAACCCGAGTTTAAATCTTTAATTTTGTGTTTTGTACTAAAAACTTTACCATGCTTAGAATTAAACTTAAAATAACTGGTCTGAAGGTTTAGGCTCGGACTAAAATTAGAACCCATTTTGTAATAAGACGGATGGTATTTCGAATTAGGTTTTAAAAATAGGTTCTCGCACTATATTTTGGTGATTGACCTAAAATTTTATTCTAAGGACGATCTCCGTGAGGCCCGGTTTGCAGTGCTAGGGAGATTTATTCAGCTTCATCGGACAAGATGACATTAGTATTTTTATGATTTGGATTCAGAATTTTACGAATGATTCAATACTGACTGATCAGAGTTTTAATACCTTCGTAACCAATAATCACGAACAAATAATTAGCCTGAAATAAATCAATTTAATTTAATTGCGGTATCCATTTTCAATACTCCTTTTGAATAATTAAAATCACTGTATAGGTGCTGTTCGTTACGTAAATAAAGTTACTGGATATAAATGTTGCTTTAATATTGGCCACCCGTCACATCAATGGCTGACATGATAAATCACAGCTGATTGGACAGCCTCATCAATTTTATATAGTGTCTTTCTATTATATTTCCTCTATTCAATCAATCTAACAATGGGTAAGTTGTGAAGTGAACAACACTTCACCCTACCTACATACAATCGAAAATACTTAACAGAATTCCTAGGAATTTTATTGATTTTTTGTAAGGGTATCAACCACGACTTGTGAGTCGTAGATTCTAACCCAGATAAGCGCTTTACTTTATGTTACTTTTTTCATCACCAATGATCTCAAAAACGGTGAAACAAAAGCCTCGTGAGGAAACGTCCGAGAACCAAAACTTCGAATACATGTGACATCTACCAACCCGAACTGGGCCCTAATGGCCCACTCCCTCTCGCAGAGAGGAGACCTGTGTCCCAGCAGTGGGAACGTTACAGGCTGATTGTAGGTGCTAATTGATATTCCAGGTCTTGGAATTGCCAGGTTAGGTAAAATAGGAAGGCTAAGGTTACCATTCTAAATAAAGAAAAACATAAGACATTTCATTGAAGAAACCTTTCAATAGTCAATAGTCTTTCTACTCAATATTCACTACAAAATACATAACATGTGAAGAAACACTATAACGACATTGAAGGCAACATTCATTTAGTCAAGAAAGCCTTATTCAACGCGGCCACTGCAGGAACGGAGGGGGGTGTAAACTAGGCCAGGCCCACTATATACGCCTATCTCGGCCTTATCTCGCGGTTCCGTGGCGATTATGACGTTAACAATACACTTTTGTTCTCTATCTCACTCTAGCAGTCTAGCTACTGTCCTGAATGCGGGAGATACAAAGTTCATAGATCGAGAATGCTATGGTAAAGGGTGATTTTTCATCTTTTCTTTAATTGTTTTCGCATTTTGGAGTCACGGAATGATTGCTTCAGGCCGGAAGCCAAAACTATTCAAAAAGAAAAAGTCAATTTAGGAAAACATCATAACCATCTACCGAGCCTTTTCTTATCTATGTTGGGGTCAGCTTCCAGTCTAAACGGATGCACCTAAATACTAGTATTCTATCAAGGAGCGGCTGCCTATTTGATCTCAACAACCTAGTCAATTTATGAAAACAAAAATATAAGCTTAAAACTGCAATATTTGAGAGATATAGAACACATTCTGATTGTAGGTGCCCTTCCAAAAGGTAGTTTTGTATAGATTTCTCTATAAGTACTAAATTATCTACCTCTCAAATAGGCAAGAAACTCTATACTCATTATTATACAAAGTTTTGCAATATTTTACATCCTTACTAATAGCTATTATAAATGCGAAAAGTTGTTTGTTTGTTACGCTTTAAAGTTAAAACGAACCTGGGTTAGGACATTGGACACCTGTTTATCTCAGTTCGTTCCGGTAGCATAATTACCAACCTCCATGCAAGCGAATTCCTAGCTGAAAAGATTTCTGTTTAACATAACGTTTCTTTTGTTTTTCCAAATAAGTTACTTTCTATATTCACGAAAATAAAAGAAAACCGAATAACGTAATCCCGAGAAAGTAATACGTCAAATGAACAAACCGTATTGTGAAGGTGACAGATGTGATGAGTCACCCATCCATCTCTATTTGCGGACCATCGCGAAGGACGCTTTGTTACGAATGTGGCCTCAGATGCCGACATAACTTATGTTGACGACACCTGGAATTTTATCCGTGAGAGAAAATCACGTACCAATATATCAAAATATGAATGTATTTTTTTGACATTTCTGAGAGTAAAATGTGGTAATGGTGGTATGGAAACGTTATTCTAATAGTCGGTAAATCACAATTCACCAGTCTTGATATAATTAAATATATAATAGTCATGAGCAAAATATGTATACAATTAGCTAGTTTCAAAACAGTTTTCTCCTTAATTATTATATATAATTTTATGTTGTCACACACATTACATTTTGGAATCCAAAGATTTACCAAACCTGTTGTATCTCGGAGTTAAAATAGTAATAGTAATAGCTTCTGAATTTTGCTCGGTGTATACATATTGGTGCCCGTGACTGTAAGTACATCATCGTCAGTTTGTATACTTGGAAGATTTTACTTTACTTGTTGTAAATATTCTCATTAAAAAAATCACATCGCCATGTAATTATGAACTACGCGTCACAGTGATGTCACGCAAAATCCTGCATCGCGAAAGCAAAGTTTACCGCGCGACTTGCATTATTTTATACAACATCCCGAAATCAATCGTCAGGCCGTAGCCCGAATGAACTACAACATTCTGGTCTTCATACCTCTATATAACCATTTAATACTTAGCGGTATCTACGTATTGTATACAGGGTCAAATTAAATTACCTACCATAAATCCAACGGACTATGATAAAACAACAAAGAATTGAACAAGATTAGTTATTTTTGGGGACACCAACCGTCGGTGTAATCACTTAAAACATGTGTTAAAAAAAACGTGTCTACACAAGCTAACTTCATTTGGCTGTATTTCAGTCAAACCTTATTTTAAATGCATACAAAATTTTTAAAATCGTTATGAAATACTCAATGTATCAAAGAATTGAGCACTCGATCAAAAAAAGTACCTACAATCTTCACCGGCACAATAGTTAGTGTGATATTTTATTTTGTTTGTTAATATGTGGCCTGACTGTTTCAGGATAAATTTGCGAATTTATGTTGGAAGTAAAAACTCAAAAATTTCTTAAAAAACAGGCACATAAGCAAATTTTCATATAAACAAGAAACAACGCGAAATGTTTAAAATATTTTGTGTGTATATCATTAGGACTAATGAATAATAGATTGCACGACCCAGATGTATGTTCGATCCGACCTTTTTCTTTTAGTAAATTATTTCCTGGAACACGATTATTATCCCATTACGTACATTGAAATTTCTTTTAGTTAAATATTTTATTAAGGAAAACCAGCTAAAGAAATAGAGGAAGATAACTTGTGACTATATTAAGAGGTAAAAACCTTTTACGGTAACATTTTAATATCATTTTATTTAAATGACTACCAATTATTTTTTATTTTATATTTTTTACTTCATTACGATGTTGTTTTATGGGGAATTCCGTGTATGAAAATATTAAAAGCATACATACCAGTACTTTCCGTGCCTCGGAAAGCACGGGGCTTTAACAGTAAGCCGTTGGTTCCGGGTGTCATTCGTGGATCTTTTACAGTCATTACGGGTCGTAAGAAGCCCAAAAATCTGAAAGCCAGTCTTACTAAGGAGTATTGTATTACCAAGTGACTGACTGGGGTTGTGGAGGTCAGATAAGCATTCGGTCCATGTAAAATACCGGTATTCAGCTGCATCCGGTTAGACTGGAAGCCAACTTAGTTGGGAAAAGGATAGGCAGTTTGATTGACCAGTTTTTTTTACGGTACTGTTGTGTTTGATTTTGATACTTTTTTGATGCTTTTTGTACGTAGGTGTATCAAAGAAATAAATAAATAAAATGTATGTACTATACCTAATACCTGCATACTTCAATTGACTATAGTGATCCGTTAACTAGATTGATCTAACCTTAGCTGGTATGCAAAAAAATAAGCAGTAAGTGAAAAAGAAGCTATGCGATCCTGGCTGATGCATTTTACACAGCAAACACTAACTGTATTTTCGAACAAGTGCTTGTGGTTAAATTGACCATACCCCATTAGCTCAAACAGCTAGTCCTCAAACCAGAGCTAGTGCATAATGAGTGCTAGTGCCTAGTGCGGTTTACACTCGCTGCAGTGTAAACGAGGTTCTCTCCTAAACGTGTGGTCGGTTGTCGCCTCCCGGGCCGAGTGAGACGACCGCACTCGCTCTTATTCGCGCTTTTGCCCGCGGCTTTGCTCGCGTTAATCTAGAATTTGACAATCAATTCGGGCTGCCCTATGCTTGATTGGCCGTAGCAATCATGGGCTCAGAACGCAACGTACGTGGCGCCATCTATTATCATAAGAACGTTATTGTGGTTTTTCTCGGGATTAGTATTTTTTTTAGAGATGAAAGGTACCCTTTGTCCGTTTCTGTACACTTGACAACGTATATGCAAAATTTCAAGACGATCGGATCAGTGGTTTAGGCGTGAGAAGGTAACAAACAAACTGACAAACTTACTTTCGCATTTAGAATATTAGTTAGGATTCAACAAGGAACCACGCGTTTACATAGTCGCTCAAACACGTGTCAAGTGATGCCCCGTGGGATATCACATATAGAATATCTATTGATGACACTTTTTACCAAAAACAAATGTAATAAAATAACAATACTCATCAAAGAATTCCAATTACTCACCTTTGAACGTCGGCACTGAACAGCTGTAGAATTTAATCAAACTTCTTATCCGAACACAATGAACCCGATCCAACTTTTAATTTAGTTAACTGTTATCATGAAAATACAGGTATCTGAAACAAATAGAGAATCTTTTGTCTATTATAATTATTATAAAATAAAGCTTAGAATTTTCCAACACAATTTTTAAATAAAGATTAAGCCGAAGTTTTGTAATTGAATTTAAGAAGTACGAGGGCTTTCTATATAAGCCTATTGTCTAGATCAGTGGTTCCTAACCGTTTTAACCTTTCGAACGCCAGAGCATAAACGCACGTGCGCGCCCTCCACGCCAAGTTATCATGAATTCCCTTTATCCATGGTGTCTTTTAATTTGTTTAATTCCATAAAATGCGTATGAGAGCATACATTTTTAAGATATCTATATTAACACTCACAAAGTAATGATTTAATTGTTTATTTCGTGTTATATAGTGTTGTTGTCATTGTCACGTATATGTGACAATGGCGTTAAAAGGGTTGATATTGTTACCCATATGAACTATTAGGAAAACCAATTTTACCCCTACCTTAAAATAATTACCAATACATACAATACAAGCAAATACAAATAATTTGGACATCAATCTTACATGACGATGACGCGACGGCAGCTAGAAAAAAATGCTACTAGCGCGGTCGCTAGTAGCATTTCTTTCTAGCTTTCTAACTGCACGCAGTAAGTACCGATTTACTGCGTGGAAATCTATAATTTTATTAGATTTTAGGTCTTAATTATTAGGGACTTCATTACCCCCACAAAAAAAAAAACATTTACCCCCAGGTTCGGAACCACTGGTCTAGATATTATGGATCGATAGTGAAGCGCTGATACTGAATAGGGGTGCACTCTTCGTGAATATTCAATGTATCCGCACGGCACGTCCCTGTTTGCGGCGTGTTTCGATTATGACAGATAGTTTCATTGACATGATATAGTCTCTATTGTCTTTGTTATCATTAGTTGGCTAGCGGGAAAAATGGAAAACTTATACAATCTGTATTGGATGGTAGTTGAAAACATTGTTAGCGATTTTATAGGATTTATTCAGGTTGTTACTTCAATATCAAGGTATGTTTATGGTACCATCTGAAAGATGAAACGGTATACAACCAGCTTTAAAAGTACAACATTTGCATGAGTGGCGTAAGTAATTTTTTTAAAATAAATACTACTTTGTTTTCACGTTGAGGGGGTGAGTCGATATGGCTGCTCGCTTTCTGCTTTTCCATAAAGCTTTTCATTAATATTTAGGTTTCTTTTAAGGTACATTCAAATTGTTTGAAATATAACGCAGTAGTGAAGTCCATTAGTAAAGACAATCTCTACACACAATTTATCAAGCTTTCAAGTATTTAAGTGTTTAGCGGTATAATTTGTTAGGTTTAAGTTATCTCTCTGAGTAGTCCATGTGCGCATTTTAATGTATTGTTTCGAATTTTTTTATATGGAGCTTCATTTTATTGAACGTTATTTAGTATTTTAGTTATCGTTATTTATTTGTTGCTGTTCAAATTCATGTAGATATAATGTGCCCACTGCTGGGATACATAGGCTCTGTGAGTGGGAGTGGGCCGTAATCCCAAGCGGGCCCAGTGCGGGTTGACACATGTCACGTCATGTCTATAAATTTGTGGTTCTAGGACGTGTCGGTTTCCTCACGGTTTCCAGTATTTCATTTGCTGAATGTTTATTTCAGTGTTCAATTGTTTTATTTCTATGCTAGCTTATTTTTTATCGAGAGATATGTTATGGTAATAATACAGTGCACAGGTAGGTACTGGAAATAAGCGTAAAGTGTTGTACAACGTCACTCAATGTACACGCAACTTTACGACTTCATTTTTTTTTTTTATTTGTATCGAACCTGCGAACCTTTGATTTTTTTACTGCTTTTAAGCAAACAGCACAATACTTTTACCATTCAATACGTGGTACGATTACCCAAAAAACAGTGTAGCTGTACCGCAATGCTGTGTGTAGAGATGGTAGACGCCACGAATTTTATTAGTACTGTAATAATAAAATGGCGTCGAAATTTCCCTGAGTGCATAAATTCTACCAGGGACTACCATCAAAGCGGTCAGAGTGTATACGTCATTTGTTTCGTAGTGCAAGTAAAGGGTGACACGCTTGGTTTGTGTGGAAAATGTAAACAATGTCAACTACAGCAGTGGAAGGTCTCCGTACTCTGTGCTCAATAGAAGGTTTTACGTCAAGTTGTATAAAGCTAGATGTCACTGGATGACTGGATCAATTACTGGTAATCGGACAACAGCTGGCCGAGAGCATAAGCCAATTCGGGATGCTTTCAGTACAATGGATTTACTAGCAAACTAATGACATAGTTGGTACCAAAGAGGTTGAATGCGACCTTACGTTGTATCAGGCTGGTAAGAAAATTCGGCTGCATTCGAAATTTGAAATAAATTAGAATTAGTTGAAATATGACTTTTATTGTAGGCGCGTTGTGGTAAGCATGGTTCGATAAAGAATTAATAAAATAATATTAAAGTCTTTAAACTATTTTCCTATAGTCATATAGCGAGCACTCCTCCAGTGCTCAAGACTTAAGTGACTCCGGTCCTCATAGTCCTAATAGGTCAACGAACGTGGACCAGCCGGTCGATTCTTTAAAAATCTCACCGTAAAAATTCCAGATGGAAAAACCCAATATCACTTTACCCGACCCGGGAATCGAACCCATGACCTCACTTTCAGCAGTAGCGATTGCCACTAGAATAACGACGCAATTTAATACTATATAAATCAGACTTCAAAAAAAAAACAAAAAAGTCCGTACTTCTAAATGTCAGAGTAGTTTAGCAACTTCATTGGAGCTAATTATATTAGTCTAGAGCAAATAGAATGAGTCAATGTGTTGACATAAATATGTCATCAATGCTTTTTCCTTTGTGAGCTGGCAACTGAACGACTTCAAATGATTTATGGCATTTGTTGAACTGAACAGCTAGATGTACATTGGTTGAAGTTAAAAACTGTATTAATGCTACGCCTACATTGTTGCGATAACGCGAACTACACTTCGCGCGCTCTCTGATGTACGGCGAGACATCGAGCGTTGTGCGAGAGAAAACGCGCGAAGTGTGTAAGACCAATAGCGCACTAGCGGCTAGGCCGCAGCGGCCAGGTCGCGGCGGCCATCGAGATAGATACATTAGTATGAAATCGCAATAGAGCACGCGCACCTGGCCGCACGCGGCCAGCGGCCACACCAAGCTGCAGCGGCCAGCGAGATCGAAGCGACGCATTTGCGGCCTTATCGCAACAATGTAGCCGTAACTGTTTATTAAGAATAGGGACCTTCAGATCGTCTGTAGCTCCCTATTCTTAGATCATTATTTTACCGATTTCTTTGTTTATTGTAAGTAGTAGTAAGTTTATTGGTTTCAGTAAAATGTTTTTCCGGAAATACACATAAAACGTTCCAGACATTTTCGTCATATGTTTTTCATCGGTTTTCTTACAATTTTCCTCAACAAAATAAAACAACGGACCTAACAAAGCTAGTTAAACCATTCTCATTTTCACACCTTCATAAATATTTCAACACAATATCAATAATTATGAACCGTACGAATTCAAACAAAGCAAACAACTGATTTACTAGAACTATGCACTTCTCGCTGAAATTACACATGCCCGTTCTATTTCCACTCGGAACCCATAGACATTCCTGTCTAATATATTAAAATAGACGTATTACAAATACACACTGGAGCATAAATCAATTTATTGTTGAAACAACAGAACGCTGCGCGCGAGTATGCGCATACGCGGAATTATTAAGACGTGGCACTGATGATTAGGATTTTGTTAAACTTGCTGGTGTTTAACAACTTATCCTACCCTACATGAAATTACAAAAATGCACGTTTTTCTTTTGTTTGTTTGTGCGCTTTCACGCTAAGGCTGAACGTATTTTAATGTCATTTGACACATAGGCAGACCATGCCCTTTTTTTTTTTTAAGGCTGGGAAATCATTCAATGACTGCTCCCGCTCTGGGTGGAGCGGAAGGGAGTGTCAGACTCTTACTGACTAAAACCCATCCATGTTCCTTCCGTAGCCCCTTATGTTCCGGGGTAGCGGTAACCCTTTCGGACAATCCCGCTTACCCGGCAGTGAAATTCACCCTAAGGTTGAAACTATCGAACTGTAAAAAAGTAAAGACAAATAGATCTTGTAGTTGAAAGGCGTGCAAGTGACAGTATTTTCACTGGCATATTGATACTGGCAGGTCTTGTACATGGTTTAATTGAGCTGGCCGCGTGCCGCTACTTTAGTAAAAAATGGCGCTTAATGAAGTTTTAATATACTGGGAGTTGTTGTAAGTAGTGGTAAATAAATTACAAGTTCTACTATAGGTAGGTGTACGTACCTACACTCATTAGTAATGAGTTAATTACTTTCAAGTTCCGATTTAAAAATATTTTTTCTAACACATTCAACTTTTGGCAGCATAAGTATTTTGAAAGCGCGTAATATGTTGCACTACAATAAATTCAAGCAACTACTTCATGGCCAGAAAATATAATTTAATCTGTGGTAGGTTAATCTTTATCAGCTTTAAACTGGACAAGACGTATAAAAACTTTTCCCGACAAACTAAAAAAAAAAAAAATATAAGTACCACAATGTCACATCACCAGCCCTTTCTTTCACAAAGTGCGACACTAATGCAACTGTCTCGATATCGTTAAGTTACGCCATAGCGTGTTAGGTGAAAAGATCACGATACAGTAATTAATGATGAGGTAGACGAGTGAGCCAAGATTGCTGGGACGATTGCTCTATCTGCTTTTTGAAAGGGATGAGCTTTCTTATAAACCAAGAATATCCATACTCATACTGCCTAACCTTTTCAGAAAAGACAGAGTTATTTTTGCATTCTGTCGAATCTGTTTTTTTTATAATTTATTGCCTCAATGGCAGAACGGACGTCAATGGAATTTAACACACAGGTCATGACCAGATCATGGTAAAAGAAAGAAAATACGTTGCACGGCCGAATGTGAAAATAGCAGACTATACAACGTAGTGCTACAATGGTGACATTTATTTAATACACGGGTAGGACTAGTGCTCATCTATATCTATACTAATACTAATATACTAATAATATTATAAAGAGAAAAGATTTGTATGTAAGTATGTTTGCAACGAATAAACTCAAAAACTACAAACCGGATCTAGATGAACCTTGGCACAAACAAAGGTTATAGTCTGGAATAGCATATAAGCTACTTTATATCCCGGAAAAATGTACGGTTCCCGTGAGATAATTTCCTACATACACGCGGGTGAAGCCTCTGGCAAAAGCTAGTTAATCATATAAATGTTGATAGGTTAAAATAAATCGCAAATTAAAACAAAAATTAAACAATAACTAAATAATAAAATTATTTCGCCTTCTTTTTGCAGTTGTTTCATCCTAATAGTATCGCTTATTCGTTTTAATTTCATTGATGCGAATGTTATGATCCGTGATCCCGGCAAATGATCTCTGCGCGACAGTTCTCTAAGTACAGGTTGCTCTAAGATGCTTTTCTAACATTTTAAATAAATCGGTAAATAATAAAGTTTAATGGAAAAACAATATCTTCATGAAACGCAAATGTGAAAACGTATATATATGTGTTTTAAATAAATGTTACCATTGTAGCGCCACGTCGTACATTGCCAAAACCAGAAAATTAAATGAAAATTTGGTCGGACTCTAAGCAGGAAGCAAAAGTGACATTAGGAAATTAAAGATAACAAAATATAAGTACGCGCCATACTATGTCACGGTCGTCATACACCTGACTACGTCATACACCACTTTTGTCGCGCACAGGTAGCGTTATTAGGTCCCCACGGAGAAAAGCCTATTGCTTTTTATCAGGCACAATGCTTTCCAATCCTGGGCTTTCAACGATATTATTTCAACGACAAAACCGTAGTAGGTATATTCTTTACAGAATCTGTCGTTGTTTTTTAACGTTCAACCAAAAAATGGTTTCTAACAGCCTTCGCAAAACTCGGTACAAAAAATAGTCAAATCATCGCACACGTTCCGGACCAGCTTTAAATCTTTGAAAAAAAATTCTTTTTCACCTCACAGGCACGGAAAGCGTGTGTTTGTCATTCGAAATCTGAGCCCAAAATTGCATTTTGCACTCTAGCGTGGAAAGAGTTTTTAAATTCGAACTTTTCTATTTAATAATTTTCTATACTGCCAGTCCACTGAAAATGCATGACATGGTCTAAAATAAAATATTAAATCACATAGAAATAATACCGCTCACCTTAAAAACTTTGCCCTTATACCGATTTATTTGGGGTCGGCGCAACATGTCTTCTTCTTCCATACTTCTCTATTAGTCGTCATCTCGATAGTCACTCCCTTTCTAGCCAAAAACTTACATCACCGTACAGAAATTAAATATTTTGCGAAGATATAATTGTAAAATGTAAAATTAATAAGTATTCCATTTGATTTAAAAAAATCTGTGACGTCACTTTGAATAGTCCATTAAAATACTTCTCTGTCAAATACCCAATTACATTATTTAAAGTTTAATTTTTGAAACAAAATAAATACTAATATAATTATGTTAACCCTTGTTGTTGTTAACCCTTTTCATGGCAAAAAAATATATGAATTAAATTAAATTAGTTAGTTACAGTTGTATTAAATTTGCTTTTTTCTTTCATTCTACTTAGAGGACAAGTAGGATTGAGAAAAAAATACAGGTTATCTAATTTTAGAGATATTCTATGTATCTCATAAGATACATTGCCAAGTATCTGTTATTTTTTTCACATGAGTCAATGTATCTGAGACGCTCTAACAAAATAAAACTCAACATATAACACCTGTTTTCTTGCACCTAGCAGTTTCCTCGCTGTAGTGAGGTGAAAAATTGTGTGTTGCGCTCGGCAGCAAAGCTTTATGCGTCTCGTACCTTTGAAACCTTCGCTACGCTTAGGATTCAAAAATCAACTTTGCAGCCTTGCATTTTTTTTTTAAGGCTGGGAAATCATCCAATGACTGCTCCCGCTCCTCTTGGTGGAGCGGAAGTGCAGCCTTGCATAACAAATAACTATTATTTAAAAAAACACGTTTCTTGTATGGGGACTCTCTTTAATTGATTACTTTATTATTTTCCGTTTTAGCGGTGATAGAAATACACAATTTGTGAAAATTTCAACTTTCTACCTACTAGTACGGTTCATGAAATACCGGATCAGATATGAGAGTCCCCTGACAGGCAGATAGACGGACAGCAACTGCTTAGTAATAGGATTTGGCACCCTTAGGGTACGGAAACCTAAAATGGGTCGTGCCCCAAGCGTCTAGTAGCTTTGACGACGAAACTTATTAAGTCCCATTTTATAACATGACGTTGTAATAATTTCTGTTACTCAAACTTAAAGCATTTATTTCAAATAAACCAATTACAGGCACTTTTGATTTTTCAAGGGGTCGGACAGTCAGAAAGATGAAGATGAAGATGATCCATTCCAAAGCAGTAGGTAACTATGGAGATGAACGTGCAACAAACTCCATGGACACTCTTTTAAATCAAAATATTGTTACAAAATCTGGGTTACATCATTCATGTTGAAATTATACATGTGAGACCGATGCAGAACTTAAAAAAAAACGTCCATAATTAAAAGATAAAAAAAAACAATTGAAAAATTAAATTAAATTTAACTGAGCATTGGCAGCTAAGTGATGACCAGTCTTAACCGACGGTGTCCGTTCACGAACATGACGCATGGATTATCACCATTCATCGCAACCATTTAAAAGGGAGCTTTATGTCAGGGAAATTATTTATTAATCAATTGACCTGCCAATTTAAATTCACCAGTTGTATTCGATGACAGTGGGTGGTATGAAACAGTTATAATACGGCAAATTGAAATAGAGTATGAATTATTTTCCCTGACTTTAAAAAGTTGATAACGAATATGATCTATTGTATTCAGCCAGTAATATTTATGGGGAATTTTACCAATGAAATTAAACGCGATCGGCACATAAATCTCGTCAGTGTCATTACTTTCTATGAAATATTGACACTCACTGTTAAGGTGAGCTGATTGCGTTTAGTTTCATTTGTGAAATTGGCACTTAATGTCAAATTTTGGGCTATAAATAAGTGTCTCAACTACTGCGTACCATTTCTTACTACAACCCAGTCTCACTGTCAGTTCTAGGTAAGATTAGTAATAGACTAATAGAAATTAAACTATATTTGGTAAGATTAGTAATAGACTAATAGATTTATACATGCCTACTACTGATCGATACATACAATTTTTATTTTTTCTGTGAACTTATTATTATTTCAATATTTTTTTTTTTTTTTAATTTATTTATTATTCCTCTAAACATAATTTATATCACTTCATTTACAACTCAACTGTGACACAGAACAAACTGGACGAAGTAAATAAGGAGCTCAAAGGCTTGAATTTGGAGGTAAACATTTATTTATTTATACGTTCGGACGAAGCGAGAATACTAATTCAGTTTGGAAACAGATCTAAGGAAATCGAACTTCGCTCGAGCTTGATTGAAACCTACATTTTATATTTTTATCTTGGATCTTGGAGATTGAATTCAGTCTTCCAGTGTATCGTTGCTTTACTTTGCTTGTATGATTTCAACAATGGAACTGGAAATTGTTCTGCTTTAGCAATAGTTTTTTATTCTCTTTATTTATTTTAGGGCTTTTTTTCTTAAAAATGGTATGACAACCCCATTGTGCCTTACCATTACAACTTGTAATTGCAGCACATTAACATCCATTTTAAATGTGGCCTTGGACGACCGAGCGTGGCTGCAAGCCACACTGCCCATTCGTTTTGGCGGCCTCGGCGTCCGCAAAATTAACAGTATTAGCTTACCGGCGTTCCTGTCCTCTGTCCACAGCACTGAAAAGTTGACCGGGAAAATTTTAGCACCTTCCCTGGTTGAT
Source organism: Hyppa rectilinea (assembly GCA_951799385.1). Lineage (NCBI taxonomy): Eukaryota > Metazoa > Arthropoda > Insecta > Lepidoptera > Noctuidae > Hyppa > Hyppa rectilinea. Next base: position 6,405,599 of record OX637309.1, on the reverse strand, counting down.
TCTGAAGTGCCGTGTTTGACCAACGCTGTGAACGCTTGGAAAATGGCTTGCCCAAACACTGATCGGCCCGTGAACCCATCTTCCCAGAGGCAGTGGGATGAGCCGCTCTGCAGGTTGGTACGGAATAATCTTATTAATACGTCCACCAATACTGCTGAGCGTGCCCGCCTGCTGGCTGTGGGTGAGTGGGAGTCGGGCCTCTGGCTTCAGGCACTACCGTCACCCACCATAGGTACCATGCTGTGTGACACCACCTTCCGGGTCGCTACCTGTCTGCGTCTAGGCGCTCCTTGCGTGGCTCCGCATCGCTGCCAATGCGGTGAAGATGTCGACTGCCTCGGACACCATGGCCTATCCTGCAGTAAGAGTGCAGGCCGGTTAGCACGGCACGCCAGCATCAATGACATCATCCGTCGTGCTCTTGTCACCGCCGAGGTGCCAGCTGTTTTAGAACCTAAGGGCTTGGCACGCGACGATGGGAAGAGACCAGACGGAATGACACTGATGCCTTGGAAGGTGGGTAGGCCTTTGGTGTGGGACGCAACGTGTGTCGACACACTTGCGCCATCCCACCTTTCTAGTACGGCGGGCTGTGCTGGTGCAGCCGCTGCAGGTGCAGAAAACCTCAAACGGCGCAAATACTCCAACCTTATTGGGACTTACATGTTCGAGCCGTTTGGGGTTGAAACACTAGGGCCATGGGGTCCGAGTGCACACTACGTTTTCCGAGACATCGCCAAGCGGTTGATCGACTCTTCACGCGACCAGAGGGCTGGCCTATTTTTTGGTCAAAGAATCAGCATTGCCATACAACGCGGCAATGCTGCCAGCCTTTTGGGAACTTTTCCTGTTGACAGCGATGTGGAAGAATTTTTTGATGCTCTTTGATTATATACTTATTATTTCTAGTATATATTACTATGAATATTTTGCCTGTAGTAGTCTGGACAAAGTCAAGTTGAATTCTGTGGTGCAGCAGCTGACTTGTAATTTACTAAACAGTTAAACAATATCTAAAACACGTTTTTTATTGGGTGGGAAATTATTAAATGACCCCTGCCGGCTCTGGGTGGAGTGAAAGGGAGTGCAGTTACTCTTACTGACTAAAATCCATCCATGTTCTTTCTTTAGCCCTTTATGTTCCGGGATAGCGCGAAACCCTTTTGCACAATTCCGCTGATATAAAACACGTTGTGATAAAAATAGAAGTCACAGACAAGGACTGTTATTAAATGAAATTTTGTTAGTAAATTGTATTGTACGAGTATGTATCCCACGTTAAGCCTATTTAAGTCTAATGCTCTCAAAAGTGACTCTCTCTCGTGCCTGTTGCGGACACAATTCATCAGCATACTGCACGTCCTAAATCTGATTACATTTTTTGTCAGTTGTCCTGCCTATGTGGTATATGAGAGACCTCGCAGGAGACTGAGTAGCCTTACTTGGAACACCTTGAAATTACCTACCCCACTTATAATGTTACTGAAGGCAACACAAGATAGGTAGATCAACTTTAGATATTTATGTAGGTCGTTTTTCAACTTTATGACAAAATCCTATGGTTCATTTTAAATTGGGAAAATTTGACAGTTTGGGATAGCTGGCATCTGTACATCACTCGAATGTAAAGATAGTTGAGAAAATAATCAACTTGTCTTTACTACCTTAAAAAGGAACATCAAGTAAGGACAGAGGCCATCATAATTATCAAGCTACCCCAATCTGGTAATTTCTTTGATAGTTTTCAACTTTATTACAAAATTATAAAGTTCATATTCAATTGGAAAAAAATTACAGCTTGAGGTAGCTTGATGTGCTGGCGTCTGAACAACAAAAAAAAAAGTTTTATATAGTCTTGCTTACAAATTGAAACGTCCACCAAAAGAGAACTGATCGAAGAAAGCTTCACAATAAAGAACACTATTCAAGAGAACAGTTTCCTCTGAATGAACGACTATTTGTGTTAATGCAACATTGTTTGTCCTCACCCGCGACCAATACAATGGCGGCCGTGGATTATTTACTGTGGGTTTACAATGACGTACATAAGCTTTTAGTTATCAAGATACGCATTAGCTAGACCCGTTTTTAGTTATCAAATACGCGTGTTTGTTGAGATTTATCATTGCATTCCCGTATCTCGGGTGTGTGTAATGAATTTTCGAGCGAATCTCAAAGCTTGTAATGTAGGGTTTGGAACGTAAAATAGTTGTAAGGTGTGCAAAAAGATATTATTGACATACAATACACTGCTTTCGCAGTTTAAGAAATAACGCAGAAAGTTATATTTGGGGTCAAAAGAATGAGAAAACCGTTGTGTTTGAAACCACAATTAAGTAATCTTGGATTTACTGCAAAATATTGATTGCAGATATATTGCATTCTTGTGCTGAAGGTGCCAATAATTGATGTAATTTTTCTTCGTAGTCATTTTAATGTTGAGACACCTATGTCTTCCTCATTAAAGTAATAACCAGAATATTGTTTTCCTAAGAACTCGTTATGTGTAGGTACATCCAGAAAGATGCGACGGCACCAACGTTATTCGCGGTTCGGTTGGATTGCTTGTTATTGCGAGGTGGATGCAGCTCTACGCTGCATTTTAATTTTACTAGCTGCTGACATGATATCGGAAATTTTCCCAAGGGAACGTACTACGGGATTAAGCCTATGTGTTAATCTCGGTCATAAAACTACCTCTTTGCCAAGTTTCATCCAGATCCGTTCAGCCGTTTGAGCGTGAAGCATGGACAATTTTAGAAAGTCACACACACACACACTCACTCACAAACTTTCGCCTTTGTAATATTAGTGTGATATGCTAAAATTTAACTAACTATAATAATTGAAATTGATTGAATAATATACCTGTTACCTACAAACACAAGATGTAAATTAAAATGATTACTAACTCTATGGACTCCTGTCTGAAATAAAAGTTTTCTATTCTATGTTATTCTATTGCCAGCACACTTAACTCTTTTGCTGCGTGTACTAAGTAGCTTTGAGTACGCGGATTGTCTGAATGATAAAACGAATGTTTCCGATACACTAATGTGTTTGGATACGAAACAGGTGTTTTTGGTTTTACACTTCGAGGAGATGGAAACGTAATAGAGTAGTTATTTTATGCTTGTTAAATGCAGTTTTCATTGGGTTAACAGGTGTAAAGTGTTTGGTCACGTGGTTATATTCTTAGGTTGTTGTTATAAATATACTATTTTTTTACTCAATTAAATGTCTGTCTAAGCTAAATGTGGAAAGTGAAACAAAGTTAATCTGCATATTTTATAATCTTCTCATCTCATCTTTCTTTTTCGTATGGATAGAGACTAACCTGGTGTCAGAATTGTTATGCTGCGTCTGATTTAGCTTCACATATTGTTGCATCTCACAAGCATGCCGGTTTCCTTACGATGTTTTCCTTCGCCGTTTTTAAGAGAGTGATAATTATACAATACGCACATGAATCCGTAAAGACAGAGGTGCGTGTCTTGGGTTCGAACTCGAGCCTTAGCTTGGCAATCCGACGGTCACTGCTATATTGTCTTCTCATGATCATTTAAGATTGAAACCAACTGTATTTGAAATTTGCGTCTTTAATTTAATGTTTCAGCAATTTGGTAACCAGATTATCGACTCTTCACGTGACCAGAGGGCTGGCCTATTTTTTGGTCAAAAAATCAGCACTGCCATACAACGCGGCAATGCTGCCAGCCTTTTGGGAACTTTTCCTGTTGACAGCAATATGGACGAATTTTTCTATCCTTTTTGATTATTATACATATTACTTTTGGACACATTATTATGAATATTTAGTTTTTAAATGTAAATATGATTCGATTATGATTTGGTAACTATGTATTCCGTAGTTTCATGTGAAATAACCGTCTTATGAATACAATATCACAGCTTGAGATCCCATCTCGGAAACAGAACAATAGTTAGTAGCAATCGTGTAGTGTTGCTATGACTACCGTAGTACCGTAATCAACTGTGATTACTTAGCTCACAATAGTAACCATACATTCTTAGTGTCGTGTGAGGAGTAGAATTTGTTGTAACAACTACATGGACTTCCGACCGAAGCTCGAAGGAGGTTCTTGTGTTTGACCTTAGTGTTGTCTATAAAGGACCGGGCAGAGGAAGTCCGAAGTGCTGTGGTTTGAAGCGGATTAAAAGGTTACATAGGTACATTAGATAAAGAGGTTGGTACTTATAGTTTGGTGAGCTTTGGCTTAGAGCTTTTGGGGTCATTGACAGTGTGAGGGTTTATCGTCAACGTTGTCTGGGCCATTCGTGACGAAGTTAGGGTCGTAAGAGATTGTGGGTAGGTAGGGCATAACAGTACTAAAACTTGAATATACAAGGCTTTATAGGATTTCAGCTGTTGACGTTTTTTTTGTTTGTAATAAGAGAACTATTTTTAACAGCCGCACAGGTCGATCGATCAGGTTAAGTTACGCTTGCAGGGTACGCGCTTCGGGTAGGCCGTGGATGGGTCATCATCTTAACATACCAAGACGCCTGCTGTCTCTCGGAAAAGCGCGTTAAGCCGTTGGTCTCGGCTGTCATTTGTGCATCTTTGCCAGTCGTTACGGGTCGTCAGAAGCCCGAAAATCTGACAGCCAGTCTTACCAAGGGGTATTGTATTACCCAGTTACTGGGTTATGGAGGTCAGATAGGCAGTCGCTCCATGAAAAATACTGGTATTCAGCTGCATCAGTTTAGACTGGAAGCCGACCCCAACATAGCTGGGAAAAGGCTAGGCAGATTGACAGAACTATTTTTAATAAACTCGAAAGTTTGCATATGAATATTTGATCGTTTGTGTGAACAAGTTGAGGGTAAGTTATTATTATATGCCACTGGTTTAAACGAAATTACTCAATAGTTAATGCTAAAATATTAAATAATGTATTATTGTTCAGTATTTCACATTCATTTTTAAAATTCATGTCAGTTCGTAAGTAATATTTTCATTTTCAATGTAATATTTCGCAGTAAGTTGGCAAGGTTGCCTCTTTCATATGAGCGTTGTATGATATTCAAGCGGACTGACTTAGCGATGTCAACTTAAAAGTTGAAATGAAAATAGTTTTTCAGGTTATTTAACTTTTCATAAGTACCTATTTGCTGACTTTTTGGAAGCTTTTGGGTTCATTTGTATTGTAAGTTTTAAATGGAAACATATAAACTGCAATATACATACATTAAACTAAAGGTTTGTTGTCTGAACCAGACCGATAGAAATACTGATTCTTGTAGGTATTTGGTGCCCTGCAGGCTCCAAAGTAACGCTCCTGGCCTCCAGGGTTTGTATCCCAGAGTGTCATTGGGTTATTCTATCTTGAATTTCACATTACCAGCCCGCGGTTCAGATATTATGTGCCTGGATGATAGCTAGAGGATCGTCCCCTAATACATGGGACTTGGATATAACTGGCTAACTTTGTGTGTATCTGCTATAGGTACACCTCTACCCAAGCCTTTGAGGAAACAACGCGTGATGTTATGTATGTTAACTCAAAGCATTTATTTCAAATAAGCCAATTACAGGCACTTTAGGCAAGGTAAGGGGCGGTCAGTCAAAAAGATGTAGCTTGTTGCCCATTCCAAAGCAGTAGGTAGGTACCAATGTAGAAGAACGGGCAAGAAACTCTACGGACACTCTTTTAAACAAAATATGGTTACAAAACATTAGTAACGTCATTCATGTTATTACTATATGTATGCGTATGTATTAAATACGCGAACATTAGATAACATCACGCCTATTTTTTGAAAGGATGAGGCATACACCTAAGTGTATCGTCTATCGAAGTCACTCGTTTTTTAGTTTTGTTTTTTCTTTCTAGCATTGATAGCTTCGTGGTGTGACCGTCGGACTGCCAATTTGGTCTCAAGTTCGAGCCCAAGACACGCACCTCTGAATTGGTGGATTCAGGTGCATATTGAACAAATTATCACTTGCTTAAATCGGTGAAGGAAAACATCGTGAGGAAACCAGCATGTCTGAGAGATATTTTTCAACAGCATGTGAAGCTAAGTCAGAGGCCTATGGGCAGCATAAAAACTCTGACACCAGGTTAGTCACTATACGAAAAGAAGAATAGTTTTGTTTAAGAGCCGCATAATAGCGGGTAGAGACAACAAACAAACAATCTTTCAACTTCGAATTATAAACTACGTCTTCTAACATTTAAGAGCTTTGTATTTCACTTGTCACCTCAATCATCTATCCACGTGTGAGTTGATTCATCTCAGCCTCAACTACTAAAGTCCAAACAAAATGGCTAAACATCCGCCAATAGCGCATATAGGCTAAATTGGTGGAATACATACTTTTCGCCTTTTTATTTGAGGGTGTGAAATCATCAAATGATTACTCCTGCTGTGGGTGGAACGGATGGGTGTGGGGCAAACCTTCACGTGTGCCCGGGGACTGGGGTTCCTTTCCAGTCACGACCGGGAGGAAGGCCAATGTCCGGGATGGTGCACCCTGGTCCCTGGGGTGCGGATGCTTTAGCCTATGAATTGAATCATTGATTGATTTATCAGAAAATGAAAAAAAATCAAATAATTAAGCTCTAAAATCTCTTTGTTCTATAAACACATACGGGTATACATTACTACGTCAATTAGCAACGCAGGTTTTCACTGAAAATCAATGTTCTAATTACGTAAACTAACGAACCGAGCATAAACAGCGTGCTTTCCCTAGCTCGCAATTATTCGGCAACGGAGATATTTTCAAATTAAATTATAAACGTACGTATTTCACATACAAATACCTTACACACAAAACTCGGAAGATGTTATTTCAATATCGTATGTTTTTTTTTATGTCTGAAAATGACAGAACAATATTGGAGCCGGATTGCCGCTCGAGGCATTCCGATACCTATATTTGTATACATACAATTTGTACACATAATTGTTTCAGGATGTTAAGCTTGTGTTGTATGTAATTATAGGTATAACCTATAATAAGTACATTATTGATCCAGTAAGTATCGTCTACACAATAGACAAGGCACCTATAAGAGATTTGTACTACTCAATCATTCACACAAAGTAGTAACTGTCCTAAACACTAATGTTTACCAAATTAGAAAAAGCGACGTGTCCATATAAAATCGTTTTAGCTGATGGCAACATTGTTCTATGTTGATGTCAACATAAATAATTTTACCCTCAAAAAATCAGTATAGGTTTTTGCTAACTATGTTTGGGTCGGTTTCCAGTCTAACCGGATGCAGCTGAATATCAGTATTTTAAATGGAGCCTTATTTTAAATTGCCTCCCTGACTTCTTGGGTAATACTGGGATGCCCCTTGGTAAGACTGACTGTCAGACTTTTGGGCTTCTGACGACCCGTAACGACTGTCACCGAAGTTCCACGAATGACAGCCGAGACCAACGGCTTAACGTGCTTTCCAAGGCACGGAGGAGTCTCGGTATGTAAAAATGGTCACCCATCCACGGACTAACCCTGGCAAGCGTAGCTTAACCTATTAGATCGATCTGTGTGGCTGTTATTATTTAGGTTCGAGCTCTTATAACCTCAAAATGCTAGTGTATAAAATATATTCCGCAACACAAAAACATGGCGGAAACAACTATGTTTAATTATTATTGAAATACGGATATAATAAAAACGACCGACCTTTTTGAAAAACTTACCAAACTTATGCAGGTATCAATACATTTTAGTCATAACCAAATATATATTATGCGGTGACTGTAGATAAAAAGAAAAACCGCATAATGTTAAAGCTTACATTTGTTTATATTAACAATCATCGGACTCGGCCAATAAACGCCACATTCTCGTTTATTTATTCTGAATGCGAATTTAAAATTGTGCAACAAATGGTACAATGGATCGTATCACTCCTACGCATATTACATGAACTTGCTATATACCAGAGAATTCATCTGTCTTACTTGCTTCATTGAATTTTACTGGATTTAGATTTAAAACTTTTTGATGCAGTCAAGGTATTTGGAAAGAACAAAACTCACTGAAATAGTATTCTTTTTTTTAAAATAAGATATTATGACTAAAGAATCAGATGACTGATTATGATTTTCACTGATGTTTGTAAAATATACAGGGTGAAATTGAATTGGCAATATTGTAAGGCGTCATTGTACTCATCATTAAACAACTTATACTATGGGAACAAATCTGAAATCGCGAAAAAAAATCAGCTGTTCCATACATTATGCTCCCATAACTCGTCAAAATGTAGGGAACAGTTTTTTTTTTTTGCGTTAACCCCTTAACGTACGGGCGATGAATTCAATTTCACCCTGTATATGTAAAATTATGTATTCCAAGGGAACACAGTATAATGTGTACCTATTCTTTTGTTGAACAAATCGCGTCTCACACACTTTAAGACCTTTGAATCGGCCTCACAAAAAAGTTCAGCTTGACAAAGATATATTGGACGCTTGTGGTGAACGTGTGCCACTGGAAGTTAACCAATTGGAGAAAGATACATTTTATAAAATAATATTTATCTTGTACTGGCTTTATGTTTGTAACTTCGCAAGCGTTGCTTGTATTAAAATAAGTTCACTACATTATGACCACTATGATTTCAGTGATTTTTAATTTACTGTTAACTTTTTAGGGCGTGAAATTACCCATGATTATGAACAACTTTTACTTTGAGACCAACTCTGAAATATCGAAAAAGAAATCGGCTTTTTCATACGCAAAAGCAATAATCGATAAAAAAGTATGAAAAAGATGTATATTTTTTTGTTGTTTCGTAGTTGGTCCCATAGATGTTTAAAAGTATGAGTACTCTCATCTTTTGAAAGTTTAACAGTGAATTAAAAATCACAGTGCATGACAGTCAATACCCGTTATTTACCATTATATTTGCAGGAAAATTGGCTCCTAAAATATAGGCTTATGGTCTAGTTTAGGAGGCATCAGTTCGCCCTTTCATGTGACTCTATTTTACAACATTTCTCTAATCCTTGTGTATTTATGTATATGTTTCTGAATATAAAAATAATCTTAATATTATAATCAAACACAAAAAGGTTTCCGTAAAGACTACCTTGTTTTACACCACTTCGCTCTCATCACCATTCTTCAGTACTTAACCCCATTTATTTGAGGTTAACACCACATGTGTTTTCTGCCATACTTATTTCCACTTAGCTATCGGTGATTATTTTTTTAAAGCCATCTATATTAAGTTATTTGACACATGGTTTCGAACGCAAGTCTATTGTCAAGCGTTGACAAAAACAATTGCGTGTGGTTTATCGATAAATCTTGACACTAAACATATTTACGAGTACGCCTCTAATCCTCATATGACTATAGTGCCCGTGACAAATAGAGCGAAAGTAATCTGATATTTTGATAAAGTTGTTTATACATTTACAGTCAGCTTAACCGTATCAGCTTTTTCATGTTATCTATTTATCTTTCCGCTCCTTTTCCCTTGCGGGTTGAGTAGAATTTCAAGTGGTACACCTAGTAGTAGTGGTGACACAATGCAAAAGCAGTGATAGCCTAGTGGTGTGACCGTCGGTCTGCCAAGTCACAGGTCTCGAGTTCGGACTCAAGACACGCTACTCTGATTTTTTGGATTCATGTGCGTAATGTATCACTTGCTTAATAATTCGTGGAAACCGGCATGACTGAGAGATATTTCTCAACAGCATATGAAGCTAAGTCAGAGGCCCAAGAGCAGCATAATAACTCTGGCACCAGGAGGTCTAGACAAAGTCATATTTTCATTAATGATAACAAAATTATATAGATCCGAAATGTATGAAATTGACATAAGCTTTCGAAATGTCACGTGATCAATCGTTTTCGATCGGTAAGTGCTAGACAAATGCGTTGACAAGTGGCGTTCTGCACAATCCGAATCGCTGGGATAACGAATTGTTCGATCAATAATTTTCGAAATCGAATCGACACGGAACGATTGTCACCTGTCTAGGCCTGGTCCTGGTTAGTCACTAACCACACGAAGACGACGACGACGTTTTCATTTTAATTTTATTTGTTTTTCCACAACAATAGTAACATATTTACCAGGCAAAGTGTTAAGTTCACAACTGTAACGAGTAGTTCCCAGTTTTTCCATTCATTAATTTAAGTTAAGACAAACGCGACGTTGAGTGGAGAGCTTTCACGCAAGAAATAGACAACGCCTCAACACAGAACACACAGTGTTTTTGTGTGTTTACATTTGTGATACTAGTGGTAGGTGTGGGTTTGTGGTTTGACAATGTGCAGACATACATTAAGATTTTGAACATGGGCGCCGTCAGGATTTCAGGGAGATGCTTCTGTACCTATAAATGACTAGCTTCCTGCCCGCGACTTCGTCCGCAAACCTTAATAAATTATACACCTAAACCTTCGTCTTGAATCACTCTATCTATGAAAAAAAAACTGCATAAAATCCGTTGTGTAGTTTCAAAGAAGACTTTAGGACAGACGCGGGAAGCGACTTTGCTTTATACTATGTAGTGATAGTGATACTATTAACTAATATAAAATATAGAATTCAAAAAGTAACTTAATAACGAAAAGTGTATTTTTTTCAATGCATTTCCTTTCCTGACAGAGGGAGTGCAAGTGCACCCCTTTGCACCTTGCTGCCAGCGCTCATGATTTTGGAGGAGCTCATGCAATAAACTATCAGATTTCAGACTGACTTAAAAAAAAATTCGTAGTAAATTGTAAAACAGTTAAAAAACTTAAAAAACAATAAACTTCATACAAAATATCCGTCTATTAAGGTACATAATTGTAAAGCAGATTAACATCAAACAAACACACAACTCGCATTCTCAACCTTCATTAAAACCGAAAACAACAACACAAAGTGCGAATACATCCCAATCAAAACTCAATTCTGTTGACATGACATCCTTCCGCTCTAGTATCATTTCTGTTAATCTCATAACAGAGTGAGAGGATCACATCAAACGGGTCCTCAGAGGAAACAATGCTGCTGTTATTGCTCACTCGCTCCACTGAGTCACGTCGACGTCACGCAACGGCGTCGTCACGCTAACGTCACGTCACGGAATCGCTGCGTAATGACTAATGATTTGGAAAGCCGTATTGTGTTGTTATGACAATTTCATGTTGTATTCAAATTGTATGACATATGTATAATAACTTTAGCAGGTATGTACCTATGTAGGTATTCGTTTGGTAGGTATTATAGTTGAGTTACTTAAGAAAACGATAAATTAAACACCAGCTTCCATTCCTGTGACAGTTTTTATGAGAGTCATGCTTCCGCATAAATTATTCTTATTCTCATTGTCATGCCTTTTTTAGCTTTTATTTATAAATAAATTATGGCTTTAAGTATTTATAAATATATCGATCTGTTAATGTAAATTACTATAGAAACAGCAAAATATATATTTTATTTCCATCATTTATTTATTAATGGAACCGACAAATCTTACTAAATTTGACTACCCAATTAGTTTGTCATTACCTGAATTACAACATTGGTAATATCAAAACTAAATAAAATAGGGTAGAATTTGTTTGATTAATAGGAAAATCCACTTTCCTGAATAACATCTCTACAAATAAGATCTTATTTGTAGAGATGTTATTCAGGAAAGTAAGTATAAGTAAAGTAATCATAAGCATCTATACTTATGATGAGATACAAAGCGTGGGAATAATTATGGTATCTATTATTCCGTCTGCTAGTGTCCTAAATGTCCGTTACCCTGAAGCCTTGGCAATTTCAACGATACCTTGGGCGAAACAATAAACATACTGAGAACAATAATTAGTATAAGTACCATACTACTACCATAGCCCTAGCTGGAGGCTACAATTTTTTTGTGGCATCCACAGGCAAGTCCGGTTAAGCAGTAGACAACCCTATGGTTGAACTGCGAGATGCCAGTATCAAAAAAAAAATACTACTACCATAATTATATACAGACGCCAAGTTATCAAGTTATCCCAAACTGTCAAATTTTCCCAACTGAAAATGAACCTTAATTTTTTGAAGTTTGACAAATTGGCACTAGGCTAAAAAAATTTAGGATTGAAATATGAAGAACAATTTTTATTAACTTTCTCTCTATGTAGCATTTTATATTCATTTAAATTTTTGCGAATTCTAGCGAGATTGTTAACATTTTAAAAATTTCCAATAATGCTGACGTGAAAACTGAAACTATTGTTTGATTTTCCAAACTTCACCTGACTCTGAATATTGGATGTTTTGCCCATACCTATCGCCCGTATCAACTTTACTATCGAACTTTTATATTTTTTACCATCATCATTCTCCTGCTTTTATCCCAATTTATTTGGGGTCGGCGCAACATGTCTTTTTCTTCCGTACTTCTCTATTAGTCGTCATCTCGGTAGTCACTCCCTTTCTAACCATGTCATCTTTCATACAATCCATCCATCGTTTCTTTATATTTTTATTTTTTTAGAAATTTTATTTATTTTACAAATATAATATTTGATTTATACCTGCGTACGCAATAAATGTGTGAATAGCTAAGCTTGACATAAAGACTCTGTATTTCAGTATCTCTGACAACATTTATAATAATGTTGACAATAAAGAAAAAAAAACCTTATAGGGACTACTCTACGATTGTTTTTTCTTCTGAATAAAACCTCAATTTCCACGGTGTACCAACAATCAGTGCCACATCCTTACAAACAGTATTGCAAGCCGACACGACTTCTTCACGCCTCGTTGATTTCAGTATAACTTCCTTTTGCCCCCACTTATTTTATCTCTTAAACATTTATTCTGCCCTGTGACATTGTTTGACATTTCCTTCCTCCAATAGAAGAAAAACTTGGATTTTATTCGGTATCTGTCTATCATACAATAGTTGATGATAACTTGATGGTATCTTGGACAGAACGTGAAACAATCATAATTATTTAGCAATCTCTAAGGACTTTATGGTGTTATAAATAGTTACCAAATAAAAAAACCGTTCTGAAATGGTATCAATAAAATCCAAAATATTAGTGTCCCGTAAAGAACTCAATTTATTTCCCATTTTTTTCTCATTAAGTGCCATTATTTCTGACGATTACAGAACCGTAGAAAGCAAACAATTGCACAAAAAGTACAAGTTTAAGAGCTGGTCTCGTAAAGCCACGGCAGCTTGCTTTTAGTCTTTAAGATAAAAGTCACGTACTTGATACGGAGAAGGCTTTATTAGGAATTACTTGCTTACTACAGATAGTAACAGGCAACTGAATATAGATGGGGTCATTTATATCAATTTCGCTTTTCCCTACAGCGCAACGTAGCTTTATTTTCTTACGCGGTCATCTTACACGTATTAAGTGTTCTTATGGGGCTTTAGTTTTGAATGACTTTTATGTGTGTACCTTACTTTGTAGACACACACTCCACAATACAAACATACACACACACACAATGTTCTCTTACCTTTTGTTTAGATAATAAAGCTAAAGAATTTATACACACTACTACTGCACTATGAGTATGTGAGTGTGTGTGAATTGACCACTCATACGCTCGCACACGCACTCACATGTCCATCCACGTCTTCTACATTACCTTTGTATGTATAAATCCTAATATATAATGTAATTGTTTTTTTTTTAATGTGAATGAGGTCTATACTAAACAAAATTCATGTCTATTATTAACACGGGTAGCATTCAAGAAGTAAAAATGAATCTACGATCTCACATTTAATCACCAATTTATTCCATGAATAAAATTATCAGTATGTCCGAAACAGTCATTCTTCTTAATCGTCGGGGTATTCATAAGCCATATCAATTCACATAATGTTTTTCCATTATGGCTCGGTTGTGGACCGTGGACGTTCGGACGGACAGATGGAAACTACGCCATTACCCGCACCGCGCGGCGACGAAATGTAAAACGGATCTCAAGAGGAAAAATAATAATACATAATTGTGTGCAGAATAAACCTATCAAATATCCCGTTAACGGTTTTGCTAATGGATTTTCGGTTTTCGCTATGGTTTTTAATGATAAATCGGAAAATGATTATGGGGCGGACGAACACAAGTTACAAGGGCTTGTATAATATTTATACTTTATGTAGGTATACAAAACATTGTAAAACATTTTAAAAGAGTAAGGGTGGAGTTTCGTGCCCATTCTTCTCCATACGAAACTACTTTTTGGAAGAGGCGGGCGACTAGAATCAAATCTATTTATTGTTCATTTTGACGCTCAAAAGTGCCTTTCTTGTGCCTATCTATATATATAAAAGAAAGACGGGTTTGTTCCCTTCGTTATAACTCGAGATCTGCTGGACCAATTTTCATGGTTTTTGTTTCGTTGGATTTGTCTCCGCCCTGAATAGCAGAATACATTTTTAATTCTTTTTTTTTTCTTTTTTTTAAATTTATTTTTGGTAGGGTAGGTAGGTAGGTAGGGTAGGTAGGTAGGGTAGGTAGGTAGGTAGGTAGGGTAGGTAGGTAGGGTAGGTAGGTAGGTAGGGTAGGTAGGTAGGGTAGGTAGGTAGGGTAGGTAGGTAGGGTAGGTAGGTAGGTAGGGTAGGTAGGTAGGTAGGGTAGGTAGGTAGGTAGGGTAGGTAGGTAGGTAGGGTAGGTAGGTAGGGTAGGTAGGTAGGGTAGGTAGGTAGGGTAGGTAGGGTGGGTAGGTAGGGTAGGTAGGGTAGCTAGGGTAGGTAGGGTAGGTAGGGTAGGTAGGGTCGGTAGGGTAGGTAGGGTAGGTAGGGTAGGGAGGGTAGGTAGGGTAGGTAGGGTAGGTATCACAGTTAAGACAGGACAACGTCTGTCGGGTCAGCTAGTTTGAAATAAATGATTCGACTTTGATTTTGACTTTGAATGCAGATTAGATTAGCATTAAGCAGCTGAATTTACCACCTCCTTATTATTATTTTTTTTGTAAATAACCAGTGTGTCCAGAAAACTGCACGTACCAACCCACTCATTATACCAACGCTATAAATTAATCACAAAAGCTTTTTGCTAAGCCTGCACTTAGTTTATCAAGAGCACGCGTTATGCACATGAGTCAGATATGATACGTTTTGCATAAAATGCGTTATTGAAAAGCTCCTCTCAACGAACAATAAATCCATGCTTTTAAGAATAATTTTTAGAATGACCCAATTGTTTTTATGAACGTGGTTGGGGTCGTTATTCGAAAGAGTGGAGGTTTTTTCCTTATACAAGTCATAATAATTATGCTATGGAAATAAAACATCCATTATTGCCTCCTAGACTGTAATTTTCATATCTTAGCATAAATGGCCTTTAATGTTCCCACTGCTGGGACACAGGTCCCCTCTCTGTGAGGAGTTGGCCATAATCTACCACGCGGGCCCAGTGTGGGTTGGTATGTCTAGAAAAAAAAATCTGGTGCTCACTACATTTATGTTCGCAAAACTCGTCAAAAAATTTAGGGCGCAGCTTAAAATTTTTTTCTTCGATTTTTTTTGTATGGCCACTACTATTGGGAGTGCTGGGAACGCCTTTCGTTATTTAGTATACTGTTTAAAGAGATTGTACAAATAATTATTATGTATGTGTTACCTATAGTAATAATTTTGTAGATATCGATATCGAATTTAATAATGTAAAATAATATCGATACAACGTTTTTGATCCTGCAGCGAAGCCGGATTATCTACAGACTCAATTTTATAAATATTGCATTTTTGAGCTACAGGTGGAACTCGTAGCTTTGAATTCAGAACTTGTATTCACGGACGTGGAATGGAACATTTATTTATACGTATTTCTATTTTATTTCAGGTATGGAAGCTAGAGCCAAGTTTATATACTGCAGTAAGTACATTTCTTTCAGTAAGGGAATTATTTCCATTCTATGTTTGTTCCTCGTCTTTGCTAACATTATATGCGAATATTTTAAAATTATTATCTAGTTACATTGAACGTTCAGACTTGCGAATATCACATGCAAAAAAAGCATTTATCATTCCAACACGAATTACATATCTCCTGAATACTTGAACTACGATAATTCGGCTATAAAAAATCTTTTCTACCGTTTCACGAGGTCGGAACTCGGAACCACGAACGATTGCCAGTCAGAAAAATATTCACTTAGTGCGGCCCTCGGGAGCTCGATCACAATAGATCAGCGTCATACAGGCTGGAGCCCCATCTCTTCGCGACAAATCACGTAGAAATCGCCCGATCGTATCTCCGAATCGTCGGATTTGGACTTAGGTATAACTTTTTATTATTGAATTTTTCGACCCGCGATATTTTCCGGCTGAATGGAAGGCTGTGGTAAACGGTAATGGTGACCTTTTTACTTTTGTAATGTTCAGTAGAATGTGTTATCTCGCCGGATTCCCTTCGCATATTCCATCATGATATTTACGTAATTGCTTCTGTATGAATGGTGAGGTATTCCAATTATTTTTAATAAAAATTGCTATTTCTATTTTCTTTCCAACGATGTTTTAATTACGGTACGGATTCTGAATAGTGGTCGGCTATTTTGAGGTACTTTTAGTACCCACGTTTTTATTTATTCATGTTTTAAGAGTAGAGATTAAAACATGAATATTCAATGTTGATCGTATCTACGCATAAAATGTTACTGCCAGAATATATCCTAATACTCTACGTCCTTTAAAACTGCTGAAACGAGAGAGAGAAAATAAATAAGATTTCTATCAGTTTATTTAGAATTAGAAACTGAATTTGTGCTAGCTTTTCAGGAAAATTTACAGGGTAGATCTATTGTGGAACTTAATACTTTACAAGGCGAGGCGAGGCGGAAATCTCGGGACCGATCTACAGACTATCGTAGTGAATTCGAGTAAGCAACTGAAGAGCAATTACCCCTATCTGATTAACTTTAACAAAATCATCCCCGCTGAGTATTTTGTAATTAGAGACGAGAACTTTTAGCACAAGTTGTGTTAATTTGCTAGTTGCGTTTCAATATCCTATTTAAAAAAAAAACTTGACTTAAAATCACGACTGTAATCTTAGAGGTTAGGCAGAAGTATACCTATAGTACACCTACATTTTGCTGCTTATGTTTGTGTGTACAGAGGCCAGCACATCAAGTTACCACAATCTGTCAAATTTCTTTGATAGTATTTCAAATTTATTGCAAAGACATAAGGTTCATTTTTAATTGAGAGAAATTGACAGTTAGGGATAGCTTGATGTGCTGGCGTCTGTACCATGTAATACGGGGGAGCCTATTACCACCAACCGGCCATAAATCCAGACTCCGAGCTGCTACTGAGAAACTCCAGATGACAAAATAGGTTTTTTTGTACACTTTGCCCACCCGGGAAACAAACCCAGGACCTAATAAGCCTAACCTAATAACCTAAGCTCAACAGTAGCGCTTGCGACCACGAGACCTGCGAAGCCACCTTTTAAAAGCAAAATGTAAACATTACGCTAAAGTAACGCAAATGTAAACAAACTTTAACAGTATTTGGTTGGATATATGCAGTCGAAATCCAATTATTTCCTATCAATATGACGGCTTCAGCTTTAGGCAGTCAGATTTCACAATAACTATTTCCATTTCCAATAATGTTCGCTGGAAATCGTCAGCGAAAAGCAAAATAATAGAAATAGTATTCCTGCGTTCAAATAATTAGTCAATTCGCGAGCATCATCAACGCAGCGTGCGAGCAAAAGAGCATTATATTTCTGCTATTTTATGATTGGTAAACATCAGTACGCGAAACGAGCCGTAGCCTTCCAGAGCTCGCGCACTCGAACTCACAACTCTTGACCCCAAAACCTTGTTCGTTTGTACCCCAGAAAATAATCCAATAATATATATCTGAAGCATTCTTGTCTGGCTGTGAAAAGCAGCAATTGTTGCCAACGATTTACTTATATAGGTAGGTTTGCAGGTTCAAAACAATCAGCGAATTTTTCGGACGCTTGATTTTCGATTACGTTTGTACGGTTATCAATTGTTTTTCTAAAGGGTTCCTTTGTTTGCGTTATTTTGAGTTATTTAGTACGGTCAGGGAAAATTATGTTTATTAATTTGACATGCCTACTAAGTCATTTTGTCTTGCCGTTTGTTTGCCGTGTCCAGTTTCAGCGGGATTTTCCGAAAGGGTTACCGCTACCTCGGAACATAAAGGGCTAAGGAAGGAACATAGATGGGTTTTAGTCAGTAAGAGTCAGAGACGTTTTCCCATCCTCAAAAAAAAAAATTGTGTTATGGTTATACGGACAATTTACGTGAATTAAGCAAAATTGCTTATCGTCAATTTGAATTTTCATGAAATTGATAACGCTGAAAATAAAAATAAAATGAGTAACTAAGTACTTACGATAAGTTCAAACTTTCTGTGGAACAGAAATACAAAATCTTAAATCTATAAAAATGTCATGAAGTTACCTCTAATTATACTTCAGTTATAAACTTCATTTTGATAAGATTATAAGTTCATTTGATAAGATTATAAGTTCATTTGATAGTTTTTTTTTTTTTTTTTAAAGGTAGGTAACCGACTACCTGCAAATACAGATCATCCTAGAAACTAACATTTGGAACATGTCAAATGTGATGACAATACGTTTCATAAGCTTAATGGGATAAAGAAATGTTTGGCTTTATAACAAAACATAATATTTACGAGTACAAAATAATGTCTAGCTAACTTTTAACGAGTTTTCCTCCTAAATGTTCGTCTGAGCTGAACTATTTGGAGTGGCTGTCCTCAAGTTTAAAATAATGGCTGTTCTACGAGAGCTGACTCAATAAAACATACCGTGGCGTCCTCCAAAGCGAAGTATAATAGTAACGAACATCCATTTCTTGTCGTTTGACATTATACATGACTCGTTAGCAGAAAAAACTAAAAAAATATTGTGTCTTTTTACTTAAAGAAATAAGGCAAGTAGGTACTAAACTAACGCTTTTCCGACTATGGTAGATTCGTTAAAGTCAAAATGTACAGACGGTAGAAAATCGACCT
Organism: Hyppa rectilinea; assembly: GCA_951799385.1. NCBI lineage: Eukaryota > Metazoa > Arthropoda > Insecta > Lepidoptera > Noctuidae > Hyppa > Hyppa rectilinea. The sequence continues at coordinate 6,386,615 of OX637309.1, read as the reverse complement.
ATCCGGCACTGTCAAATATTTCCAATTGAACATGAACCTATTACTTTAGTTATAAAGTTGAAAATCTATAAAGAAATTTGACAGATTCGGGTAGCTTGATGTGCTGGCCTCTGTACCTAATTTTGACTGTCTTAAATCTAGGTAGTACTTGGGTAAATGTAGGTAGTGATTTCTACTGGATTTTCACCGAATTCACCTCTTCGTAGTTCAACAAAACATAATTTCCGCGAAACAAAAAATCCGCACACATTTTACCAGAACCATGACTCCCAAACAACACAGCATCAACGTTTACTTTGATAAATCCAATGTGTGAGAGCAATCATTAATCATTCGCTACACAGAAGGCCCGAATGCGTCAATCGATACGTTATGCTGCGACGCCTTGTTGATCTGTTTGTGTTGCTTATTCTGCTAAACGACGCGTGATTGTTGTGTTGAATATTGCTATTAAGTATAACATGGCTCGCCCCTCCGAAATTCCTAACGTTTGAAAGTATGTGTGACAGTAAAGGGACAAGACTCACAACGCATGTTGCTGCCGACCTGCTACTGAAGACGAATAATTACAACTACATAGAAACTCTTTAGTAAAGATGTGACTGTACACATTGAAATAGTCATCTGAAGGGGCGCGCCCTGTTATCGTAGTTTATCTCTACATAGCGTGTAGTTCCTTTATTGAAAAGGGAGGATTTTTGACCAGTCACGTGTTGTGTCTAGCGGGACACTGCTCAACGGTAGTCATGGTACTTCGTTGGGCAGTAGTCTACCAGATACAACAGGAGAAGAGGTTAGGTGATCTTGACATCCCATCGATAGTTCAATATCTGTGCCTCTTCGTTAATCGATACGCTGAGACTCCTCCCAGTGGAATGCCTTGTCGATTTGTTTGTGTTGCCTGATCTGCTAAACGACGCGTGGATGTTGCTACGAATTTTAGGGTTGACCTTCGACCGGAACCGGTTGTGTCCGGTGAGTCATGGCCCAACATTAGTCATATGTGTCAGTTTCATGGTTGGCCCTTTTTTTGAGGTTAGGATGTTATGGAACTCCCGCTCTGGGTGGAACGGTAGGGAGTGTCTGAGTCTTACTGTCTAAAACCCATCCATGTTCCTTACCTAGCCCTTTGTATTCCGGGGCAGCGGTAACCCTTTCGGAAAATCACGCTCCTCATGACTGGCCCTGATTTTAACGATGTTCTTACCCGATCTTCTCCTCCGGTCAACAATTCTACAAACTTAGAAGGTTTATTATATTAGGTTTCATGATTTTGAAGTAATTTTCTCGAACCCTAAAGGCTCCTATCATTAACCCTCTCCCAATTCTTCAATGTTGTACTTGCAATTTCAAAACTCAGTGGGTGGTAGTTTGTTAGGTATATTCTTTGTAATAAATCAAATAAATTGAGAAACTTGAAAGTTACGGTTTACATGGGTATATGAGAACTAAAATACAGGGACTCGTTGTTTACTATGAGAATAATCTCTTTATGGAAAACAAAAGTTTCAACGTGTTGAATATAATAAAAATAATTCAAAATTAATAAAGTAATTTTTCATCGCCACCAGCTGAAATACCTGTCGGGAATTTCAAATGAAGTAATTGGAAGTTTTTGACAATTCTCGGAAATTGATCGCTCAAGTGATTAAGTATTTATCAATTATGTTACTTGAGAACTTGCTCAGACAGCACAGAAAATTATAAAGTCTATTATTTAATTGTCAAGCTCGCCCATTAACTTTGAGAAATAGTGACGGTTAATTAAGATTAAGAACTTCAAACTTCGTTGTTGGAGCAAAAGTTTTAAATATTAAACCAAACTCATGGAAAATTCAATACTTTTGCGTTGACTAAATCTCAGAGCTGCAGGCAATAGGCGTGGACAAGTTATTATTCATCTTGTTCCCGCGTAAATGTCAACACTTAAACATGAACTTCTCTTGCAACCGTGGTTATCGTGCTATCGGAAACATGTGATGCATACTGCCAATTTTGATAAATTTCATAACCCAATTTTTTCGCCGGAAGCTTAATCAGATATATCGCTTCCCGGCAACAAAAGTGTCAGAATACAAAAATAGCTGTTTCAAGAAAATGTAACTTTTATAGATTTTTGTTCATCTAGATGTCAAAAATTTAAAAACTATAATAGTCAGATTGCTGAAATATGGTGTGTAAATAGCTAAGGATATTTTTTTAGCCGGACAAATGAAATACGCGCTATTCAATGCTGTGATTATGTCATTTTGTACCTAATATGTGTTGTGACACTTTTCTTGCCGGGAGAAAAGAAGCGGTATATTATTGTGTTTAATTTCCATGTAACACAGGTTTCTAGCATGGGGGTCATTGATCATTTAGTTTTGCACTAGCTCCTGCCAGCGGATTCGCCTGCGTGTATATCGGAAATTATCCCAAGGGAAAACACTACCGGGATAAAATGTGTTAATCCAGGTCATTAACTACCTCTGTGCCAAATTTCATTAGGGATCTCTATTAAAACTTTAACATAATGTAACTTAAATAAAGTGATTTGAAAAAAAAAACTATTTATATCCTGCATACATACATTTATGCTACGTTTATCTCAAAATGTTTAAAAGATAAATACGGGACGGGCTCATCTATACTTACTAATATTATAAAGCTGAAAAGTTTGTTTGTTTGTTTGTTTGTTTGTTTGAACGCACTAATCTCAGGAACTACTGGTTCGAATTGCAAGATTCTTTTTGTGCTGAATAGTCCATTTATCGAGGAAGGCTATAGGCTATATAACATCACGCTACGACCAATAGGAGCCGCGCAGCGGGGGTGAAACCGCGGGGAACAGCTAGTAGTAATATATGTATAAAAACGAAAGGTCACTAATTCATACAGTCACTCACTGATTAATTAAATTTCAAAAACTACTGACCTACGAAGTTGAAATATAGCCCAGAGGTAGATTATGAGTAGGAGACTCAGCTAAGAAATGATTCTAGGAAACTTTCCCGTGAAGAAGTAAAATAAGGGATGGAAATTTTTATGAACAATTTAAAAATTTGGCCGCAGGTAGCAGCAAGTCGTTAATAAATTAAAGCGTTTAATTATAGTACTCGTATTTGACTAATTAATAACAAATAAGGGGTATTTGAGTAAGTTACAATTTATGTTCATTGTTGTGTTTTAATAATAAACAGCCTATTAAAATTCCTCAGTGGCCAACGTAGGAATTTCGTGAAATATGTGCCTCCAAAAAAAAACATGAAAATAAGATTTTTGTGAATAAAAATTTTGAATGCGAGGCCCCTTTTCAAAGCGCTCTCGTGACGAAATTGTGCTTTATTATATTCCTGGTTCTGTATTGTGAGTTTAAAAATACGTAGCTTTACCCCCTGTGACGAATCATTCGACCTTGGACGAAATCTCGACGTTTCTCAAGCAGATTACGTCTGACTGCGTGTGTGAAAACGCCATGAGGAAACAGTAAAGTTGCGAACTTGATTTTATTAACATAAAAACTCGCGAATTTCATATAAAACTGGAGTGCTCTTGTCGCCCTAACTCCTGAATTCATTTCTCTTTCAGCCGACCTTGATGATGTGTTACATAATTTACTGTGTATGATGTAGTACGTGGCGTGAATGTTAAAAATAAATATGTGATATGTTGCGGAATCTTTTACATACATAACATTTCATCAACACCAACTATAACTACACTATAATTAATTCATTAAAATGCTGTATACAATATATAATCTAACACTACAAACTAAACGGAGAACTGTGCTGCTGGGGACCGCCACTTCTTCTTCCCAGCTAAAGCACTAGGAAGTGGTGAGAGTGGGCGTTTTTGGGGAACTGTCTTATGTAACTTTGCTGATTAACAGCCTAGTTTGAATAAATGACTTTTGATTCTGTTTTTTTTTGGACTAGAACTAAAAATAATATATTTTGTTCTAGTATTGAAAACTAATAAATAACTAAAATATAACGTCAAAAAATTCTTCCGCATCGCTATCGACTGGTAATGTAGCCAAGAGACTGGCGGGATTGTCACGTTGTATGCCAATGCTTAGCCTGTGGCCAAGGTAAAACCCAGCCCTTGCCCCAGCCAAACTACACTATTGTATTAGGTAAGCCTGTGAAGATAGTGTATGTGTTTTTTAAATAAATATCATCAAGCATGTAATCCTCAAAGGGTTAGGCAGAGCCCTAAGTACACCCTGACACCAATTTGTCCAGTTATCTGCAAATCCCATATGATAGAAGCCGAGTAGCATCAATCGCGCACAAATCTAGACTCAGGCCTGCTACTGACAAATTCCAGATGCAAAACCTAATAACACGTTGCTTGATCCGGGAATCGAAAATCCAGGCTAAACAAACGATCTTTTATTTTCTTCGTGTGGCTAGTGTCTAACCTGGCGTCAGAGTTTTTATGCTGCCCATGGGCCTCTGACTTAGCTTCACATGCTGTTGAGAAATATCTCTCAGGCATGCCGGATACCTCACGATGTTTTCCTTCACCGTTTTTAAGCAAGTGATAATTCTACAATACGCACATGAATCCGAAAAGCCAGAGGCAAGACCTCTGGCTTTTCGGATTTATCTCGGTTCAGTTTGAACTCGAGACCTAAGAATTGGCCGTTCAAAAAAAAACAAACGTTGCAAAAATTACAGACTGTAAGCTAAGTACACAATTATGTAGAAACAGTAGCCATTGTGTTGCTAAAATGGTCTGCAAAAACACTGAAACCATATAATTTTTCATTTTATTTATTTTAATTAAAATTAGATGAATAAGTAATTTGTAAGTAATGTAACATAAATATGTAATTAAATGTAACATATCCCATTTTATTTTCATTCAGACGAATAAATAATGTTTTTCATACCCACTTCGTTTCCATGATTAAACGTTAATTTAAAACAAAATGTCAACACAGACAAGCTCCAAATAAATAATTAAAAACTATAAAAGTATTGTGTATTCAGCGCTGATGTGGTATACTTAATTCCTCTCGGGGGCAATAAAGAACCCTGGTTTCAGCACGTCGTCCACGATTCAAAACTTTTTACACTAGGAAAAAAACATACGACAAAAAACCGACAAATATTTTCTCTCAAGTTTTCAACAGGTAATACACATACATTATGGAGAAATCTGTTTCAGAATAGGGGGAGCAGAGCTTTGTCGACAAATCCTTACATATCCACTACTCTCTCAGATTCATGCGAATGAATGACGCGTCTACTGAATATCCCGACCGAATCCAATATGCCTCCACCGACAACTTCAATAGGTATTATTGTGTTTCCTAGACTTTGAAAGTCTCGTAAGAAAGAAAATGAAAAGCTGGTCGCGCTCATAAAAATCTTGAAGGAATACGTAGCTTTTCGAGAACTACTTTTGATAAACCCTTTTAGGGTTCCGTACCCATAGGGTTAAACGGGACCCTATTACTAAGACGCCGCTGTCTGTCTGTTACCAGTTGTATCTCATGAACCGTGATAGTTAGACAGTCGAAATTTTCGCAGATTATGTATTTCTGTTGCCGCTATAACAAAAAATACTAAAAAGCAGAATAAAATAAATATTTAAGGGGGCTGGAGGGGGTACTATTTAACGTGATTTTTTTGCCGTTTTTATAGATAATGTGCGGAACTCTTCATGCGGGATTCCGACACGCACTTCGTCGTTTTTTTTAATGTAGTTATACTAACTGTGCCAGGGACTTTGCCTGCTTGGGGATAGGAACTTATTTTAAGGGAACGTCCATGTCGTAACTTAAGTGATAGCCTATCTGTGCTGAATTTCATCGAAATCCGTGCAGCCGGAGTTGAAAAAGTCACACAGGCATACAAACACATAGATTTAATAAAAATACTGTCATACCCTATTGGAAGGAATAACCTGACTATGTACAGAGGCCAGCATCACGTTACCACAATCTGTCAAAATTCTTTGATAGTTTTGCAACTTTATAACAAAAGAATATGGTTCATTTTCAATCGAGAGAATTTGACAGTTAGGTATAGCTTGATGTGCCTGCGACTGTACGTTACTAATGGAAATGCTGTAATTGACTTTCAAATAAAAATGAATAAAGTAAACAAACAGAAATATTTTTGACGCGGCAATCAGTTGGTATTTCGTTTTCATAATGGAAGTAATTTGTTTTTACTAAACTGAATATAACACGCCTGTAATCCCGGAAGCGTGAGGCAGAGATGTACCTATAGTAAACCCACATTTCACCAGTTGTTTTTGAGTCCTATGTAATAAAGGGTGTGTCTGTTGCCATCAACCGGGCACAAATCCAGACTACGGGCTGCTACTGAGAAAATGGAAAATACCCAATTACACTTTGTCCAACCTGGGAATAGAACCTAGGACCTCGTGCTCAGTAGTAGCGCTTATGACCACTAGACCAACGAGGCAGTCAGTTGTATATTTCGTTTCTATAATGCAAGTAATTTTTGACTTAATAAGACTAGAAAAAGATATTTAAGAATGCTATAAAAACATTCGGAGGTATTTCATGTCGCGTTTCATTTTTATAGCTGTAGAAGTTATTTAATATTTGCCTGTAGACCAGAGAACTAGGTAGTAATATTTTAGTTCAAACATAATTAAATGAACAGTAATAAAACGAGAAATCTAAAATTATAATTAGGTACACAGTACCTATATTTAAATGGGAGTTTTTAGCTTTTAGGTAACCACTTGACAAACTATTAACTGTACATAGTACAGACGCCAGCATATCCAAATTGTCAAATACTCCCAATTGAATTTGAGCCTTATGTGTTTGTAATAAAGTTGAAATCTATCCAAGAAATTTGATAGATTGGGGTAGCTTGATGTGCTGGCCCCTGTACAAAACACAGTCGCTCCTTGCCGTCTGTACCTATCTTTTAAACCAAGCAAAAGATTTTAATGCTGTTTTCAAAAAAAAGGCCAAGCCGTGCCGCGCCTCAGCCAGCCGATGATGCGTTCTTAACACCAACTGCTCATGCAGACCGCACGGGTTCGATTCCCAATAGTCTTGTAAGTGCAACCTTTACATCATCTGTCTATTTAAAGTCAGTTCTGGCTAACAAGCAACAACTTATTAACCGATAAAGCGTTTTGTTTGAAGTTAAAACCAACGATAAATTGTTTTCCCAAGAGCCGTACAAAGTTCCAATGCATACATTCAATAAAACCAAATTATAGTTCAGTCTTTGTTTCCCTGCCAAGTGTACTACAATTCGCTGTTCGCAAGTTTTTACAACTCGAAATTATTCAAAAGTTTTTCCTTATATTGTTCTTTTCTTTTATTTGGACAAGACCCAGCTTACTAAGTTTTAGTTACTTTCATGAAAATTATGGACCATGAGAGTAATGGCAATTAGAGTAGTGGTAATGATAATAGTGAAAACAGAGAGAGACAAAACTACATATGATCTCTTTCTCTCCCTCGTTAACAGTCAGTTGATTGAAGCGATATTGAGAAAGGCACTCTAATAGCGTAACACATATCACTCATAATCTAAATGCTTTTGAAGGATTTTGCTAATCCATTACACCATAATATATTCGAAAAATTTATCTGCACAAAGAAAATTGCGCAATGAATGTTGTTGAACTGTCAAAATCAAAACCATTGCTACTGTGTGCAAGTGTGTTACGGCTTTACCTCGCTGACTTAACTCAATAATAATGACGAAGAAATTAGGTTATTACTGTAATTATTTATTTATAGGTACGCGAGTTCATTTTATGATATTACTAGCTTCCGCCCGCGGCTTCGCCCGCAAAATATGTCGAAAAATTATACATATAAACCTTCCTCTTGAATCACTCTATCTATTAAAAAAACCGCATCAAAATCCGTTGCGTAGTTTTAAAGATTTAAGCATACAGACAAACAGACAAAAATAGCGACTTTGTTTTATACTCATCATCATTCTCCTGCCCTTATCCCAATTTATTTGGGGTCGGCGCAACATGTCTCTTTCTTCCATACTTCTCTATTAGTCGTCATCTCGGTAGTTACTCCCTTCCTAGCCATATCATCTTTCACACAATCCATCCATCGTTTCTTTGGTCTCCCTCTACTTGTATAGCCATCCACATTCATGCTCACAACTTTCCTGACAACATTTTCCTCATTCCTCCGCATAACATGCCCATACCATGACAACCGATTTCCACACAACTTTTCAGTCACCGGTGTCACTTTCAGACTTCCTCTTATATACTCATTCCGTATTCTATCCATTCGGGTAACACCACACATCCCTCTTAGCATTCTCATCTCAGCTGCATGCAATTGTCTTTCATTCATTCCTTTTGTGGCCCAACACTCTGATCCATACAAGACTTTGTTTTATACTATGTAGTGATAAATAGTAACTGTCTCATTCAAGGGCAATGGTGGCCCAGTGGTATCTGGCCCTGACTTATGAGTTGTAGGTCGTGCGTTCGATCCCAGGCAGGCACTTTACTTCAACACCACTGTTCTCAAAACGGTGAAGGAAAACATCGTGAGGAAACCTGCATGTCCTGAACCAAAAATTCGAAGACATGTGACATCCATCCATCCATCCGCACTGGGAACGCATGGTGGACGGCCCACTCCCTCCAACGAGAGGAGGCCGGTGTCCCAGCAGTGGGAACATTATCAGCTGATTATAAATGTCTCCATTTAAAGTGTGTAGCTAATGATCATTTTGTAGAAAATACAGGCCCACCCGCAGTAAAATTACAGGCTTCAAATATATGAAGGATATTTTAATGACTAGTTATATTTTACCTTCATGTAGTTTTATCTGTAGAAGTAGTTAATAATGACAAAGTATTAGCTTTGTATTAAATGGTAGCTAGCTGCTAGCTTTTTACGGTATTTGTAACAAAAAAATAATTGTGTCTATCTGTGTGTTCCGGCTGATCGCAGAAATGGATGTACCCATTTTGACAGAGCTCTCACTGGTAGATAGAGGATGCTTAAGGAGTTACTAAGGCTATATTTAGAAAAATAATTAGGGTCTCTGCGGGCGAAGCCACGGCAGCCGCTAATAAAAAAATAATAATACCTTCGAAATTGCTCGGACCTTAGTTTTATCCACACACGCAACATGTGCTTACAAGTATTACCATCAAACAATTTTAAATACATTACAAACGATTATAAAACAAACAAAAAAATCGGAACCTTTTTTCTAAACTGCGATGTCTTTAAAATCTTATTTTAAATTATTTTCTTCAATTTTATTTTACAAAAACTCGCTTTGATATTTGAAACGAAAAACTCCAAAAAGCTTTTTAAAATCAAAGGAGAAAGGGTAAGATCTAGAATATTAATTAATTTCTCTTAAACTTACTGAATTAAACATCATTTCAGGAAGTGCTCTGAGAATCAGAAAATCTTAGTACAGGCACATTACTTTTGCATGTTTAACACATCAGGAAATTGTATTTAGACAAAATAATCAGAGATTTTATTTATGAACAAGGGATATAGATTCGCATTCATTTGTAATTATTACAACTTTTTTTACTCAAAAGTACCTATATAGTATAATAGAATGGGTGACAGACCACTGACTATAATACAATAATTTCACGGAAACTTTATAAACTTTCAACATCTTAACCATCACAACCAAATCATTTCAAAATTACATTGAGTTTCAATAAAACCCTTAAAGGAATAATATTCCTCGATCTTCGCCCTTCCCCCAACATCCCCCCGTCTGTCATAAATATGTCATTGTATATGAAAATCATACGCAAGGACTGTCCCGTATAAATATGATAATTTTCCTCACACTGACCTAGAAAACCATTTTGGTGTCTCGAGCGCAAGAAACGAAGAATTCAAGGGAATTGGGATACTGTGTCTCATTGTGTGCAATTTGATGAAATTCGATTATTTTATTCACCAGGGGGCCTAGACAAGTATCAATCAGTGTCGTTTTGATTTCGAAAATTGTTGATCGAACAATTCGTTATCTTAGCGATTCAGATTGTCAAGAACGCATTTGTATGGGAATATTGATCGAGTTTCGTTACACAATTTGAAAATGATTTTGCAAACGATTGATCACGTGATATTTCGAAAGCTTATGTCAATTCCATACATTTCGGATGTATCTAATTTCATTATCGTTAATGATAATATGACCTTGTCTAGGCCCCTAGGTGATATTTTACTAAGTCGATGTCAAAACTATAGTACACTCTATGCTGCAAATGGTCAAATTGTGTGAAGTTCACGAAATAGTCTTCATAATGTATAAAAAAATCAAATATGACTTCAAGAATCTATACCTTTTGATCATTTAAATTATTATTACAAAGTAAGTAATTATTTTAATTAATATTAATGTGGTGACGTTAACTTTGATCAACACACAACTTAAAACAGCGCTGCAATATGGAAAAACATTAAAAATCTCGGGCTACATTAACGGAACCCCTTACACATAAGCCGTACTCGGCGTGCGCACGATCAGTTTGTAAATCAATGATTAGTTTGACCACCTGATGAATTACCTGAGCTAGACCTCGGGGAAATTACATAGCAGAACAAAGTACAGCAGAGTACGTGGAAGTTAGGTCCTCCCTATTCACCATAATATTGATAGTCAATTGTTTAAAACCTGTAGGCACGGCTATATTACAAAACAGGGTTATAACATTTTTGATTTCGAACTCTATTCCGTTCTAGTTAGAAAAACTAACATCAACCACGAGTCTGAGTTTTCAATTTCGGATTAAGCACTTTATCGTGCTCTGAATAAAGTTCATAACACAATAGCGAGCTTGTTTTGTTGATGGCTGTAGTGTACCCTTAAATTATTATGCTTCATTTTGTCAAAAAAACATTCCTAGCATATATTCCATAGGGTTTAACACTAACTTGTGTATGAGAACCATATTATGTGGAATATGATAATGAAGTTCATGAAACACAAACTAAAATCATAAACTGTGCTAATATCGCTACTGAATGTTCAACCCTCTCTCGCTGTGATTACAAGGCGCTTTTGACGGAACAGGGTTACCTATGTGATGACAGTCTGAATATGAGGAATTCAGAATAATCACCTCTTCGTAAAGGTTTTGTACGGTCTGAATATTGTTAATCTCCTGTTGGGTTGGACCCATATTTTCTTGTAGGGAAAGATTTTTTTTTTCACTCAGATTAACAACTCTTTTACCGGTGATGACACGGTTATATATATAGAATCAGAAAATACTAGGCAGGGTATAATTTTGCGACTTTCGTAAAAGATAATGTCGTTTTGCAACGTTCCAAACCGAAATTCGACCATGAAGGTCAATTTCAACGGAGTAGTCGCCACAGAAGATATTATAGAGCATAAATAGTGGTACTCCCATGGAATACTAATTCGTAATAACAAAAGTAATATTCGTAAAAGTTGACTATAGTTAAGATTCATACAATGCACGTTATTCTTTCTTTATTTCTTTAATAATGTCAATTGATTTTGCTTATATAACAGGAAAACTGCATATTTTTTAAACTTTATATCGCCCTAATTAGTTCAAGCTTTGTCGAAGCTAGGTTTTTGGCAATAAATCAGTTATTATTCTTGTATTTGTATATGGTGAGGTTGGTTTATGATATTTCAGTTGTTTTTTAGTTGAAATAATATTTTTCTAAATAATCATAACTTTCCCTTATCCTAATCTACGGATAGGGTAAGTAGCACATAAGCGTCTTTTCTTACAAAATTTCTGTTCTCCATCATCTCAGTGTTCTCTGTCGCACAATTCCTCTTCATCTTTTTTCTTGCCTGACTCTATTCTTATAGCCAACCAATATTATCGGAATAAGATCTCATTTTACTATCTTTCATGTCTGTAAAGTATAATCAAGCAACTTACCCACAAGTCATTAAAATATCCAGTGACATTCTTTGAGTAAATTACCATTTTGTACTATCCTTAAGTCGGTGTCAAGGGCAAGCGGGTTTCCAAAAACAAAAAGCATTGAGTCTGGCACATTATGAATTCCATTTTCAAAAAAAATAAAATCAATTTACATTAATGGAAGCGTTGGTTATGGCAACCTTCTTAGCTAGGCTTTGTGCCAGGTTTAATTTTCAGTTAAAGTTTCTTCCAATTTGTCTTGTCGACGATATAGAGAATTAAATGTTTGCACCAAGTTTTGGCTCGACGCCTTAGTATCCGTGAGGAAAGTTAAACTTTAAAATATAGTGCTTAAACTTAAGAATACCTTTTTTTTTTTTTTTTTTTTTTTAAGGCTGGGAAATCATCCAATGACTGCTCCCGCTCTGGGTGGAGCGGAAGGGAGTGTCAGACTCTTACTGACTAAAACCCATCCATGTTCCTTCCGTAGCCCTTTATGTTCCGGGGTAGCGGTAACCCTTTCGGACAATCCCGCTTACCCGGCAGGCTTGGCCCTGAGGGGCCCCTTCATATGCTGACATCTCTTTGAGGCGCGCGTGGAACATATACGCGCCGTACGGCACGGGTCTGGTGCTGATCGGACGGTGAGTCACCCATTACTCACCGTCCGCAGGCCCGCGCCTACGGTGGCCGGGAGTCGTCACGTGGCTCCCGACGCCCGGAGCGTCTCCCGCGGCGGCTGGGACGGGAGGACCTTTCTCTCTCCCATCCCGCCACCTCCTTCGCGAGCATAACTTTTTCGCAGAAGGAGGTGACTGCCTCCCACTCCCTCTCGCCCCGGACCATGGCTTGCACCAGGGCCGGGCGCGAGAGGTCGCCGCCGCCGATCGCCTCTACGAGGACACGGCGGTGCTCCGCCCAAGCGGGGCAGGTTTGCACCGTGTGCTCTACCGTGTCCTCTGGGCGATCCTCGCAGTGGTGACACCCGGGCGTTTCCTCCCGCCTGATGATGTGCAGGAACCTCCCGAAACATCCATGTCCGGTGAGGACCTGCGTCAGGCGGAAGGTGAGGGCGCCGTGACGCCTCTCTAGCCACTCCTCAAAGAGGGGCCTTACCGCCACTATCGTGGCGTGCCCTGCGCTGGGTTGCGACAGTCGCTGATTCCAGGCCGCCATGAGATCGCGCCGGAGGTCCGTCCGCTCCGCCGCAATTTGCTGCGGAAACGGAGTTTCCCCCCGGCTTAGTACCTCCGCGCGCCACTCGTACAGGCGCGCGAGGACTATCGCCTCCAGATCCCACGGCGGCAGTCCGGCAAGGAGGCTCGCCGCCTCGCCCGAGATCGTGCGGTACCCCCGGATTAGCCGAATGGCTACCACCTTTTGGGGCGCGTTCAGGTAGTGGGCGGCTCGCCGCCGCAATGAACGCGCCCACACCGGGGCCCCGTAAAGGGCCATGGACCGCACGACTCCCGCGTAAAGCCTCCGGCAGGAGGCGTTTGGCCCCCTCAAATTGGGCAAGAGCCGCTTTAAGGCGGCCCCAGTCCGTTCCAGCTTGGGGGTCAAACGTCGGAAATGCTCCACGAAATTCCATCGGCTGTCGAGGACCAGACCCAGGTATTTCATCGTGGTCTCGACGCCGATGTGAACCCCTCCTACCGTAAGTTGGGATCCCGATGGTGGCCTATTCCGAGGCCCATGAAAGGACATGGCCTCGGATTTGTGCAATGCCACCTCGAGACCCAACTGCCGGATCCTCTCAACGACTATCGCAACACCGCGTGTCATCGCGTCGGCCGCCGCCTGATGCGACCTTCCCTGCGCCAAGACCAGCGTGTCGTCAGCGTAACAAATTACGCTGACGCCGTCAGGGAGGTCGGCCCGCAGCACCCAGTCGTAGCCGATGTCCCACAGGTGCGGCCCCAGAACCGATCCCTGTGGGACACCGCACGACATCTCTCGCCGGTTCCATTCCCCATCGCGACCGGGGTAGATGACGGCTCTGTCCGTCAGGTACGCCCCGACTATTCGACGGAGGTAGGTCGGCACCCGGTGATACCGGAGTGCTTCCCCAATGCAACTCCAGGGCAGGGTGTTGAAAGCGTTGGCGATGTCGAGTGACACCGCCACGACGACCCTACCCTGGGACACCGCGTCCCCCGTCGTGAGGGCTCTAACGCGCATGATGGCGTCCACCGTCGAGCGCCCCTTGCGGAAGCCAAACTGGAAACTTAAGAATACCTATGGTTATGATTGTGTAGAACTTTTGGTAGTGCTTTATGAGAGACTTGCTAGTGCAGTTTCAGTTTCAATAAATCGCGTGCTTTAAAAGTTATGATAGCCTGTTTTAGTAGAACTCATTTTTCATCTACCAGTTTTGAATATTTTGCGCAAAGACAAAGAATCTGATGCATACTCAATTTGTATTTTCTGTTAACTGAGGAGTTAACGCACTGGAATTTTCTGTTGAATGTTATGCGTTTACGTTATTATTAGGACCAGAAAGTTAATTTAAAACAACATAATCATTTCACACAATCCAAAACAGACTTCGGCGGAAGCAATATCAAATTATTCCAGTGGTTTCAGCTCTAAACTCGAACAATTCTCGGGTAAATTGACAATCATATCAAAAGGGCACCCATTTCAGTTCCAAACTCACAAAGTGAATCATCATTAGACCGTTTAGCGTTCACTGAATGTTTACCAATCTGCAGATTTGAAGCTGTGGAGATACAAAGTTAATGACAACAGCAGGTTCGGCCAACCATTGCCATATCTAATCTCTTGGGACTTGGAACATCGCCAAAATACAGATTAGCAGTCTCCTAAGAATTATCCTTTGTGACCGAACTTTGAATCCGGTACAACTTTAATAACTTGATTTGGTTTTGGTTACTGAAATTTGTTATCGCCACTATTTTGTGCTATTGTCTGATTTCTACTGTTTGTAAGGTATAGTTTTGGGCGTGGTGCTATACTTATATGAAATCAAATTAAGATCTCTCCATCTTCGCATACCTTTTAATGTGAGAGCAGATCTAATACATAGAAATTAATGTAGGAAAATCTTACCTAACGTCACATAACTAAAATTAGTTTGCCTGATAAACGTTTCAACTAGCAAAAACGTGATTTTTAACTTAGAAAAACTTCAAGCCTTTTCATAATTTTGATTGCGTGATAGAAGAATAGTGCCGTTGGATTTATATTCGACGTTTGAATTTTTCGCAATACCTATTTTATTTTGTTTTTCGGCCAGTCTCTCTTTGTCTATGAAGAATAGTATTAAAATAGGTCCAATTAGACTAAACGTTTTGATACGTAGGAGGCACAAAGCAATATTGGTCTTTGTAAATTGGATTAAAAATATACCTTTGTGAAGGAAATGTAAATTGCAATATTTTGTTACACTTTGAAATAATATTCCAACGGATGTTTCCGTTGAAACAATGTAACGAAATACTAATTGGTGCACTTTTTCCATTGAATTTTCCACGCGTACAATAAGGTTTTTTTATTTTTAAAAGAAAAGAACACTGTGCTATTGGAGACATTTGCACCCTTTATCCAGTATCTTTTTTTTATTTCCTTACAAAATGTTGACTGGTTATTTTTTGGTAGATCGCATTTCACATCAAAAACTTCTTCGTTTATTATTCCACACTGCGTTGGTCGAGTGCAACATAAAATACGTTACATTTTACATCAACTTACATTAGCGCCGAACGCAACAAGTTAAGCCAGGGCTGGCCCCAAAAGCCTTTTGTTAACATGGTGAGATTATACAATAACCTACTCTAGTGTGAATAAACTTTTGTTACAATCAACCCTATAGAAATTTTAATTATTTTAATATTTCGTTAACGGATGTTCTTGTATCGTCAATTTGAAAGGATTTTCAAAACAAGACGTTTTCAGACCAATGTTAAAATGATGATAGGTTGCTCTTTGTGTAACGGTTGAAATCATTACCAAACCCTCATTAAATTTTAATCATTTTTATTCATGGAAAAGCTTTCCGAAACGATCAAACGGGCTTTCGAAAAAGCTTTTGATTTAATTTATAATACGGGCGTATTTAATAAGTATTTGAATAATAAATACAATATGGTTTTTAGGTCTTCAATATAAAAGAATATACTTAATTTAAATTAATATTAATAATTATTATAATGAGATACATACCGTTATAATTAACAAACGCAGAATTCGGAGCCGAACGTAAAACGCTCGGTGAAAAAAATAGATACAAAAAAAAGAAAATATTTTTTTCAAAAAAATAACACTTTAATTATAGATCACTGTTAGAACTGTTCACTTGTCCACTATATATTGTGCATAGAGTCGTAGACGCGTGTTGTGTCGGGAGCGCGCGAGGCGTCCTCAGTGGGCGGTGGCGGCGGGTGCACTGGTCCTGCGTTCCCCGCCCTGCCTTCCCCTATACCTGTTACAGGTACGGTCCCCATACATCCAGAACTAAGTAGCTGCTATTGATGGACAAACCGAATTGATTTTCGCGCGCCGCGATTACCGTGAGTTCGAATTTTGAATACTTCAGACAACAACACTAGGTACATTTTTCTCGCTCACATTGTAACGCTTCCCGGAATTTGCCGGAGATTCATAAATTCTCGTCTAACGATAAACATCAGCTAGACTGGTGGTATTTACCGAAAAATCTTCGGTTATCACAAATAAGTACGTAACTAAAACATGATTTTTATCCGTCATCGTCTGTTTGTGTTTCGTAATGTCTATTTTTGAGTTACTATTATTTTGTAGATCAGCGTTTTCTGTAACCTCATAATATTTCATTAACATTATTTTTATTAAGTCAATTGTGAAGTGAATTTAGAGTTAGACATTCAATATTGACTTTATTTATGTGACTACGTAGGGCTTTTAAGCGTCACATTTGCCGCCAGAAAAAACAACTTCGAATTAAATCGTCATAGTAAAATGACGTATTACAGCTTTAAACAGCATAATATATTTTGATAGATAAGAAGATATGAATAAATAAATGTTTAATAACAGTTATGGTTTAACATCTTATGACGGAAAGTTCTACAGATTGCAGATAAGAATAAAAATACCAGATTGATTTGTTCAAAAACATACAGACATTAATATGGTGATAAACTATAACACTTAATTATATGATCAGATACTAGATATATATGTCTAGACTAGATATAAATCATCTGTATTTCAGACATTCACAGCGCCCTTCCCCCGTTGTAGGCGACACTAGGATCTAATTTTGTTTGACCTCTATACCTACACATCTATGACACATTCGATTAATGAGATAGATATTATTAATTAATAACAAAACAAAATACCAAGCCTGCACTGTCCGAAAGGTTTGGCAAAGGTGTACCTATATAAGGTGTCAAAAAATTAACTCTAACAATTTCGTGGGAACATTGTGCTCATCGTTACGAACAACTTTTACTATGGGATAAACCCTGAAATCGCAAAAAAATATTAGCTGTTCCATACATTTTATTAAGTTACGTGTGCATAAAAGTATGGATTTCGCGATTTGGAAAACATTAATTAAGTTGAGATTAAAGAAATAAAATAAAAATAATGTTAAATACTATGCACACATAATTTTAAAATATAACGTTTATAACATTTTCATTTTATAGTTTTGATTATCTTTCAGGCAGTCAGGGCTTGTAGCTATACTTATCTGGTGCAGGTAATCCCCTCAGCTGACGACACGCTGGTCCTGGCGCAGGGGAGGTCGCATCAGGCGGCGGCCGACGCGATGACACGCGGGGTTGCGACTGTCATTGAGAGGATCCGGCAGTTGGGTCTCGAGGTGGCATTGCACAAATCCGAGGCCATGTCCTTTCATGGGCCTCGGAATAGGCCACCATCGGGATCCCAACT
The DNA here is from genome assembly GCA_951799385.1 of Hyppa rectilinea. Taxonomy (NCBI): domain Eukaryota; kingdom Metazoa; phylum Arthropoda; class Insecta; order Lepidoptera; family Noctuidae; genus Hyppa; species Hyppa rectilinea. The sequence continues at coordinate 6,368,837 of OX637309.1, read as the reverse complement.
TAAAGTAGGAGGGGTTTACATCGGCGTCGAGACCACGATGAAATACCTAGGTCTGGTCCTCGACAGCCGATGGAATTTCGTGGAGCACTTCCGACGTTTGGCCCCCAAGCTGGAACGGTCTGGGGCTGCCTTTAAGCGGCTCTTGCCGAATTTGAGGAGGCCAAACGCCTCCTGCCGGAGGCTTTACGCGGGAGTCGTGCGGTCCATGGCCCTATACGGGGCCCCGGTGTGGGCGCGTTCACTGCGGCGGCGAGCCGCCCACTATCTGAACGCGCCCCAAAGGGTAGTAGCCATTCGGCTTATCCGGGGGTACCGCACGATCTCGGGCGAGGCGGTAAGCCTCCTTGCCGGACTGCCGCCGTGGGATCTGGAGGCGATAGTCCTCGTGCGCCTGTACGAGTGGCGCGCGGAGGTACTAAGCCGGGGAGAAACTCCGTTTCCGCAGCAAATTGCGGCGGAGCGGACGGACCTCCGGCGCGATCTCATGGCGGCCTGGAATCAGCAAGGGCACGCCACGATAGTGGCGGTAAGGCCCCTCTTTGAGGAGTGGCTAGAGAGGCGTCATGGCGCCCTCACCTACCGCCTGACGCAGGTCCTCACCGGACATGGATGTTTCGAGAGGTAGGAACCTCTCGAAACATCCATCAGGCGGGAGGAAACGCCCGGGAGTCACCACTGCGAGGATCGCCCAGAGGACACGGTAGAGCACACGGTGCAAACCTGCCCCGCTTGGGCGGAGCACCGCCGTGTCCTCGTAGAGGCGATCGGCGGCGGTGACTTCTCGCGCCCGGCCCTGGTGCAAGCCATGGTCCGGGGCGAGAGGGAGTGGGAGGCAGTCACCTCCTTCTGCGAAAAAGTCATGCTCGCGAAGGAGGTGGCGGGATGGGAGAGAGAAAGGTCCTCCCGTCCCAGTCGCCGCGGGAGACACCCCGGGCGTCGGGAGCCACGTGACGACTCCCGGCCACCGTAGGCGCGGGCCTGCGGACGGTAAGTAATGGGTGACTCACCATCCGATCAGCACCACGTTGTTTTTTGATGTCAGCATATGAAGGGGCCCCTCAGGGCCAAGCCTGCCGGGTAAGCGGGATTGTCCGAAAGGGTTACCGCTACCCCGGAACATAAAGGTCTACGGAAGGAACATGGATGGGTTTTAGTCAGCCCTTCCGCTCCACCCAGAGCGGGAGCAGTCATTGGATGATTTGCCAGTATTAAAAAAAAAAAAAAAGGTAGGTAATCCCCTCAAAAGTATTTAAGTGTGACCATTTAAGAAATGAAATTGTAAACTACCTAAATAATTTACCATTTCAATATAATTATAAATATAATTAAATTCGTCTGCTGTTATCATTTTAAGGCTTTTTATTTTAATATTTTTATCCGGTACTTTTCTACCCCATGAAAGACATTGACAAACTCCAAAATTTTTCCGTTTTTAAGGTAAGCAATGAAATAAAAGGAAGCCACAATTGTAGACAGAGCCGACCTTTTTAAATCTAGTTGTTCGACTTAATAAAATTTACAAGGAAAATGCGTGTAAAATCTGGGGTAGCGTCGAACAGTGGTATCCTTGAGGTTCGACATTAGATATTCCTACATACATGACTAAGGCCGACCTTCCACTAGACACACATTCAGGGAGAAAGAGAGATGAGATACAAAACATTGAAAAAAAAAATTAAAAGAGTAACAGTGGAGTTTCTGCAATTTTATTTTGACGTTCAAAAGTGTCTTTTCTGTGTCTTTTTGAAATAAATGACTTGACGTTCAAAAGTGCCTTACTTCTGCCTATTTGAAATAAATGATTTGACTTTGAACTGCTAAGAAGCAAAGCTGTGTGGATGAATTCCACTAATAGAATTGTTCCCTTTTTAACCGACTTCCAAAAAGGAGGAGGTTCCACGTTTGCCTGTATGTATTTTTTTTCCTGTACGTTTACCGATATTTTTGTCAATTGTAGACTGATTTAGCCCTTCCTTTTTTCAGCTGATAGAGAAAGCTTTTCTGGTGTTCCCGTATTTTCATATAAATTATATTAACTTTGCTTTCATTGTTATAAATATAGCAGATACTCGAATTTATGTAGCGTGGGTACCACAAATAAAACACACCACAACGACAGCTGCATCCGGTTAGACTGGAAGCCGACCCCAACATATGGTAAAAGGCTGGGCAGATTGATTGATTGACTTTTTACAAAAAAAAACAATGTGAAAAATTACTTTAATTTCTGAAATTGTGTCAGTGTCCGTTTTCTCTTACAGCTCAGGTGGAAAACCAGCCTAAGAAAGATAGAATCTCGAGTTTTTCCGACGTCGCCACCGCCAACGGCGCGAATGCAAATTGTTCCCCTGCCGAATATTGAATCCAAACCATTGTACAAATCAAATTGTCAAATAAATTGCACGGAATCCGTTTTTAACTTTATTCTTTGCCGATATTTGGCACGATCAATTGATCTGTGTAAGTGATTTTATTCTAGATATTATATGACGCCGTTAATTCTTAAGTGGGGATTTTGTTGTAGAATTTATGCCTTTTGCTACGTTTCGCTTGAGTTTGGAATATGCATAACTAAAAAGACCTAATATATTAATAATAACTATGTACAAGTTTATAAAACTGGTTGGAAAAAAAATCAAAGGGCATCAAAAAATTCGTCCACATCGTTGTCAACTGGAAAAGTAAAAAAAGGAGTAGCAGCGTGTAGTGTAGTAGTTGTGGAATATGAAATTTCAAAATTATATTTATTACTTGTAAACGTTTAATGAACGATTTCTTTATTGTTTACTAGCTTCTGCCCTCGGTGTCGCCCGCGTGGATGACGGAAATTGCATGTTATTATACATATAAACCTTCCTCTTGAATCACTCTATCTACCTATAATAATAATAATATCCTTGGATATTTCACACAACGCCATATCGTCCCAAGCTAAGCAACCTAATGCTTGTGTTATGGTAACGAGATGGCTGATAAACATTTTTTTTCGTAAATACTATACATACATGTTATAGATAGAAAAACACCCGAATTCACCCGACTCGTAACAAATACTTGCAGGTCGTACAAATATTTGTTCCGTGCGGGAATCGAATCCGCGACATAGTGCGCAGCAGTCAATCGCTCAACCACTGCGCCAACCGTGTCGTCAACCTATTAAAAAAAACTGCATCAAAATTCGTTGTGTAGTTTTAAAGACACAATATAAATACATACAGACATTAGGACGCGGGCATCGACTTTGCTTTATACTATGTAGTGATTCTGATGATGGGATATGGCTCATCCCCTATTACATGGAACTCAAAGGTACTGAAGGTACAGCTCTGCCTTACTCTTTGAGTATTACAGGCGTGATATTATATTTTTGATGTGTCGTAAACGTTTTGAAAAGAAAAACGAATGTAGTAAGGATTTGCATTGCCATTCAACGTGGCAATGCTACCAGTATTCTGGGTACTTTTGCGGGTGACAGCGACGCGGGTGAGTACTTCGACACCTAAGTGTCTTTTTGTTTTTGTATATTTAGTAAGACATTTAATTTAGTACGCAGTGTAAATAGTTAGTTGCGTCATATATTGTATATGAAAAGGCTAGGCAGATAGATTGATCTGAACTAGTGATTATATTAAACTGTGTTAAATCCAGCAATATTATAGGAAGATATTATCCAGTTATTACCAAAAAGATTGGATATTTGTTAGTCCTCAGTAAGGTTTCCTTAGTTTATGCGTTTGATTTGCCAAAAGAATCACCAATGTCTATACATAATAACAAGAGTATGTGTAAATACCATGATAATACTATGTATTGTCATCTTGGCATGTATGGTAATTACTCAAAAGAGACATACCAATACTGTAGTGTAGGTATATAGGTATTTGATTATTATGTAATCACTCATCTCATGCACATCAGAGTGTCGTAGCTGTCAACTGACTGTAATGACAACTGTCAGTGCTCCACAAATGGCGCGAAACAAGGAAGAGTGAAGCGTGCTTGATGGAACGGCTTCGGTGTGGTGATGAATCAGTGTAATGATATTACATTCAACTTAATTATGAAATCCATAGGGAGGAGCTCGTGGCTAAGTAATAACAGCCGCGCGGATCGATTTATCAGGTTAAGCTACACTTGCCGGGGTTCGTACGTGGATGGGTGACCATCTTTACACATCGAGACTCCTCCGTGCCTCGGAAAAGCACGTTGAGACGTTGGTCCCGGCAGGCATTCGTGGATCTGACAGTCGTTACGGCTAATCAGAAGCCCGAAAGTCTGACAGCCAATCTTACCAAGGGGAATCGATGACCCAGTTACTGACTGGGATGTGGCGGTCACATAGGCAGTCACTCCATGTAAAATAATGGTATTCAGCTGCATCCGGTTAGACTGGAAGCCGAACCCAACATAGTTGGGAAAAGGCTAGGCAGATTGATTATTTGATTATGGAATTAATAGAATTCTACACATACATTGAGAAAGTAAAACACTGCTTCCTCCGGCTTTTTAACAAATAACTTCGCTCGTGTCTTAACCGACTTAAAAATAAACCTGTTGCAAGTACAGCGGGTCCGTATTTAAAGGATTTACATTTCTTTGTGAGTTCAGATTTTCAAAGCTTAGTTATTTTTACCCTTTGCTTAGTTTTACAATGTTTTTTATGCAATATAATACTTTAAATTTGATTACTTATTACATTATATCATGCATAGTTGCATAACTATGCATGATATAATGCATATCTTATAAAAAAACAACTAAATGAAATCAATGAATGAAATTCATAAGTATGCAATAAAACCAAATGACAATCATTGTTAAACAAAACGCAATCACTCTGCAATTTTATTCCATTTAAAAAGGCCCTTAGATCGTTTATATTTTAATTTAATGTGTTGAGAACTCACAAGAGATCTGGCTTTTTAATATCTCTCTCAGTGTCTAAATGCGTTTCATTTGGTATGCCCAGATGGTACGCCAGGTGAATTATTGTCAGCAATTTGGAACCTCAGCCTCGCCTGACTTTTATTCTTTTCACTTATCCCATCTCGAAACTAATTCGGGCTATGTAGACGTAAAAGATATTATTATGATTTTATTTGTTAGAGTTTTTTACTGGTTTAGTAAGTGTGATTTATTGGGCCGAATAAAGATTATTTGTGCAGTTAATCTTTTGCATCAAAAGAAAAGTCTTAGAAAACTTTTCTGAAAATAACGAGAGCAGATGCATATTTTGATGGGAACCTTATCATTATAAAGTATGTGCATATCTTACTTGAGTATCGCCAGTTATTTAGCGACAGACACACAATTGGGTTTTTGAAAGGGTAGTCAATAACCACAGCTATATCTGTGTTAATAACGTTACTTTTTATGAACTGTCAAAACGTAGAATTTATATGAAATATAACAATGTGACCTCACGGATTTTTAGAATCAAATGGAATACTTATTAGCATTAAATGCAATTTTACAATTATATCTTCGCATAATTTTTAATTTCTTTACGGTGATGGAAGTTTTTAAGACGAGCGGTCCTTTTTCAATGTAATTTCATTTTTTATTTTTTACCGTTTTAAATAGTCAATTTTGATAGCGACAAACGGCGCGGCGGACGATTTTGTCTATCTTTAGAATTTCTTATTCTACCTTGTTGGATTACTTTATCACGTAGGATGATAATAGGAAACGGTCTTTGTTTTCTTTAGTCGTGTCTAATTTTAATAAAATATAAACAAAAGGCATTTCAAATATATCAACTTATTTCAAACACACACTTGGATAAATGTAAAATAATTGTGGGTAAAAGTTTAAAGAGATCACTTGGTATCAAATTGGGCTGTTGAAATAACAGCCTTTTAAAATATTTGTTAACTATTTAAGTTGAAAAATCCTTAAAGATGTCATTCTAATAATTATTTGAAAAACCAATTACTTTTGATTTTGTTGCAAAAATTAATAACATTACGGTGAATTGTGTTAGGTACGTTATTACACTAATATTTTAAAGCCGAAATTTTGTGAATGTGTGTGTGTTTGTATGTTTGTCACTTCTGCACGCTCAAACGGCTGATCGGATTTGGTTGTAATTCGGCACAGAGGTAGTTTATAACCTGGATTATTACCTGGGAATTTTATCGTTATCCCGGTTTTTATCTTTATCGACTTTTTATCCCGGAAATACATTCGGGATAATTTCCGACACCCATGCGGGCGAAACCGCTGGCAGTACCTAGTTCGATATAAGTCTTGCAGAACAAGCTAAAAGAAAGAACTACTGCTGTCAGCTATACCAAAATATACGTAGCTCTACGTTCTGGAACTAAACTCCGTATGTAAATAGAAAATACATAGCTTCGCAAATACGTCAAAGAGTAAATGTGAAAATGTTCACATTGCACTAAACTCCATCACAGAGCTTATAAGTTGAAATACTGAAATATTCCAACTACAAACAAATAGGGTTGCCAAACTAATTCAAATACTAGACGTACGTTTTAGTAACAATATAACTATTACTAAATATGCCTCTTTGGTCTAGTGGTTACAAGCGCTACTGATGAGTATGAGGGCCTAGGATCGTTACCCGTGTCGGGCAAACTGTTAAAGGATTTTCCCAGCTATTTCACAGCAGCGGCCTGGAGTCCGAATTTGTTTCCCTGGTTGATAGTATTAGGGTCGAACCCTGTTTGATGGGACCCAAACATAAGTAACAAAATGTGGGCTTTCTATAGGTAGACCTCTGCCTAACCCTACAAGAAATACAAGCGTGATGTTTGCTATAATCATTGTATAAACACATCATTTAAACCGTAATCAAATAAAATCCAAACATCAATACGTACCAATAATAATTCTCAAGCTTTTACGAAGAGGCGAAAAGATTAAAAGCTTTCGGATGTTATTGAAAACATGCTTTGAGCTTTGGACCAAATAAGACATAAAATTAATGATATCCGGCCAAAGTCCGGACATGTGGTGGCCCTTATTACAGCAGCCCATAAGCATAAGGGAGTGAACACATTCGACATATTTGTCTATCCGAATAAAGAGGATAAAAAGATAAAAAGGGACAACAGGCTTGTTCGGCATAAAACAGACCGTATTAGGCTTTATCTTCACTGTGGCGCAACCGTAAACAGTATAGTATTGTTATATGCGAGGGTTTTAATTAGGCTTTGTATAGAATCAGCTTATTTCAGATGTGTAACTTGGAGGCTTTAAAGTGGTCACTAATTTATTTGTAGTTGGGCCCTTATTTACTCAAAGTATTAGAGCCTGTGCGAAATATTTTATGTAAATGAGCTTGGGTCGGAATAACAGAAATTTTTGTCAATTTTATTTTGTACAATATTTAGATGGGAATAATAAAAAAAAATGAAATAATGTGGTCTTTTGAGCTGCAAAAATGACGATATGAAATCATCCGAATTTATTTTGTAGCATAAACATGAGTTAATGTTCCAATGTTGGTTAGATTGGGGGAATATTGAACAGATCCATATTTTTCTTTTGCATGCATTTTATAATGATGAAAACTTTTTTAAATGATTGAACCTCTAAAACAGTTTTCGTTTGTAATGATGAACACTTTTTTAATACATAGTTGACCCTCTTTTAATAACGTTCTGGACTTTTCTCACAGTTGGCTGTAGTAACTGAGCTAGGGCATCCCGACCATATTGGTTAGTTTAAGTTAGAACTGTAGCCAAAAGCGCGCGAGCCGAGCGAGCAAAGCGAGCGTTACTCGCAATCATAATTTTAGTACTTTAATAGTAGGTTTGATTAAATACAAACATGCTGCTAATATAGCTTTCTAACTATTATTTTGGTAGTCAAGCAATAGAGTGACCGTGGCCCAGTTAAAACTTGAGGGTTACAATAAAATCCGAAGTTCATGTTTATACCATTAGTAATGCTTCACACTGTATGTACATAATAAATAAAGTGGTTTGTTCATCGTCGTTCCATGTTTTACTTAGTCAACAAGTGTTTCTTTGTAAGTCTTCAAATCCGGGGAAAGAAAAAAGCATAAAGAGAAATGTGTTCGTCTCTTTATTTTTAAGTAGTGCAGCCAACAAAGAGTATAAAATATTGTAAATGTATAGATTCTATTATTCTCGTTACAGTATGAACTGATTATACTCCTGTGGCCAATCTAGCCAACAGCTATGGTGATGGGATTCCCTATCCTCGGTATGCCCGCTCTGGGTGGAGCGGAAGGGAGTGTCAGACTCTTACTGACTAAAACCCTTGTTCCTTCCTTAGCTCTTTGTGTTCCGGGGCGGCGGTAACCGTTTCGGATAATCTCGCTGACCATTGTAGTTAACCTGAGTTTTTTTATAAGAACAAAAACAATTCTGGTGTTTTTTTTTTATTTGGTAATGCTGACGTTCCAGTAAATTTGCAGATTTAGCCAAAGACACTATAGTACCATACCTAAATATTTTGATACACATCGAATATACAAGTTTCGTTGCGTTTCTTCGCGAGGTTTTAGATCTTGACGCGGGTAATAAAACAATTTCAAACTTATACCTATTCTACAGTAAAATTTAACGTGAGACTGTCAAGTTATAGGTTTGGAGTTCAAACCGAAAGCACGCACCTCTGATTTTACGGATTCATGTGCGTATTGTATAATTATCACTTGCTTCAAAATCGGTGAAGGAAGATATCGTGAGGAAACCAGCGTGTCTGAGTGTTATTTCTCAACAGCATGTGAAGCTAAGTCAGAGGCCCAGGGGCAGCATAAAAACTCTGACACCAGGTTAGACACTAACCACACGAAGAGAAGAAGTAAAATTGAATTTAAGACTGATCCATCTCGCTTGCTGTGATGTGACCGCGACCGTGGGCTAGTAATGGCCTCGAAACGAAGCCATAAAGTCAGATAAATAAATAAAACAAAAATAAATTAGATCTTCTTTCCTAAATCCATTTTAACTGACCTTACAGTAGTCTTGTTTGAATGGAACACAGCCGTTGTGGCATTCTATAAAACGTATTGAAATAAAATTCTGAAAATGGTGCAATTTTGTAGCTTTGCTTTATCTATAGTTATAGCAAGGCAAGTTTAAAACTTTAGACTACTTAAATAACACATTTCATCACGGCTATAAAGGGCAAAGTTCAAGTAGTGTGGTACATATACCATTCATCTATACTTGTGCCTATGAAATGTTGCAACCACAACACAAAATATTAGTGAGTAGGTACTTTTAGTTACAACAAAATCAGCATTTCCATTTAGCAATCACAAGAGTTGGATGGATTTTATTTAATTTACCGCTTATGCACACATACAATCAAAACATGAGAAGCTTGTGGTTAAGAACTAACAGCCGCATAGGTCGATCCATCAGGTTAAGCTACGCTTGCCGGTGTTGGCCGTGGATGGGTGACCATCTTTACATACCGAGACTCCTCCGTGCCTCGGAAAGCACGTTAAGCCGTTAGCCATTTGTGCATCTTTGACAGTCGTTACGGGTTGTCAGAAGCCCAAAAATCTGACAGCCAGTCTTACCAAGGGGTATCGTATTGCCCAGTTACTGGGTTGTGGAGGTCAGATAGGCAGTCGCTCTATGTAAAATATGTAGGTACTGGTATTCAGCTGCATCTGGTTAGACAGTCATTGCGATTTTTTAGATCCATTGAATTTTTAAAATAAGAATTAGCATTGCCATTCAACGTGGCAATGCTGCCAGTCACGTTTCCGGACGATAGCGATGCGGATGAGTACTTCGACGCCTAAGTGTCATCTTTGTTTTTGCATTTATTTGTATATAGTTAGTTAGATAGCCATTTAATTTAAGTATGTATAAGTTTTTATTGTATAGCAATATATCACATTTTTAAAATAAATATATTTATTTAAATTCTAGGCACACGTAACTCAATAAAATGTATGGAACAGCTCATATTTTTTTCGCGATTTCAGGGTTCATCCCATAGTAAAAGTTGTTCATAACGACGAGTACAATGCTCCCACGAAATTCTTAGAGTTAATTTTTTAACACCTTATATATATATATATATTTGTGATATATATTTATATATTTATTTCTAAAGAAAATTATTACTTTTTATTATTTTATTATGAAAAGCATTGCCTTAATATAGCTGCTCATTCGCATTATATTTTATTAGTTAGTCCACTTGGTTATATAAAACTCATAAAGTGAAACACGTGCATGTCACCCTCATCATTAGTGATTGTTATTTGTGTATAATATTATTTATTCAAATACGCTCAATATTGAGTGCTTTATTTACTCATTAAGGTGGGAAAAGGTTAAATACGATTCTATTTATATTAATTAATGTTGTTTGTATATAAACTAAACGTTTCCGCCTGGCAGAATTTAGGTTTGATGGCTAATGATGGCGATTCTATTCATAATGAATAAGTTCTTAAGAAGAGATCTTTATTACCTTTGCGTATAGTTAGTGACTAACCTGGTGTCAGAGTTTTTATGCTGCCCATGGGCTTCAGACTGAGCTTCATAATTATGTTGTTAAGAAATATCTATCAGGGATGCTGGTTTCCTTACGATGTTTTCCTTCTCCGTTTATTAAGCATGTGATAATTATACAATACGCATATGAACTTGAAAAGTGTAAGGTGCGTATTGTTGGGTAAGTAAAATCTTTCTTTTATACGTGCCTAATTAAGTATTTATATTTTATGGAACACAGACCAGTCATTATATTTCGTCCATTTGTACCTATTGTATTTATGTAAGATAACATATTTTCTATAGATTTAAAAGATGAGAAGATGAAGAGAAGTTTGGCAAAATATAAAATAAAAATTAAAATAAATCATAATATTTTTATTTAATAAATGTTATTAAAAAAATATAATTTTCAAACACAATTGATTTCAAAATAAATTAAATAAAAGTAAACACTGTTTTACAACGTGGGTTAACCCAGAAGAGCAGCAACGATGCACGCAGGCGCAAAGTTCATTGAATCATTGTCCTAGTAGTCAATTCTACAGAGTGTTCAAATTGCTGAAAATTCAAACTCTACTTTTTGACTTAAATTACTGGACCAATTTCGTGATTTTCTTGTATATCGTTACAAAAGGCATAACAAGTACCTATGTGGTTTCATTTATTGCATATTAATGACTGTGGTCTCCATATTGTTGAATGCAAACTTCTGAAGCATCAATAACTTATCGGTTCTTTAAGGTGTAACGTAGGTCAAACTCGAAACGACGTACTTGTGCAGATTTGGACTTCCACAAGTATACTGATAATAATAAAACAACTAATTATCATTTTAAATCCAATCAATCTCTCCATATATACATTTATCTTACACTTCAGAAAGCAGCTATATTAAACACATGCCGCATAGTACGAAAATTTCTACAATTAGATTTAGACAATAATTTCAGTGTAGTAGAAACATTCTATCTATCTTTTCTTCTTATGTATCTATCTTCTCAAACTTAAAACCTTACCCTGGTATACACCCGTAAGATTTTAATGAAATACCAGGACCTAGAATTCTGAGAAAAAAAATAAAAAACAAAAACAAATGCGTGTGGAATGAATTAGCAAAAGTTTTCGCGCCATTCGACGTCACGTAGACTGTTTTCGAATCTATGGCCACCATTAAGCCCCGCGGAGAATACAGTCTCTCAATTCCCCGGACGCCCCATAAAGTAGCCAGTGATTTACTTCGACGAACTTGCATTCTACCTGATTACGAAGTCCATTCAGGAACCATGTACTTACGCTACGTTTTTTATTTTTTCCCTACATTGTAAATGGATGGTAAGTACAGACGCTAGCACATCAAGCTATCCCAAGCTGTCAAATATTCCAAATAGGACATGACCCTTAGATTTTTGTAATAAAGTTGAAAATCTATCAAAGAAATTTGACAGATTGGCATAATATACCACAAATTTCTGTCACTGTCAGATGTGCTGGCCTCTGTAGTTACTTTATTATATTTTATCGTGTTTAGATATTGATACCCATCATGATTGTAATGTTTTAAGTGATTGCAGTAACTGCAGTTGATGTCAAATTAATTTATGTTTTGTATTATTCTTCTAAAATATGGATTCTCACGGCGTCTGCGGAGTTTAGCTAATTTAATGTAACCTTGTTTTCTAGTACAGTTTACAGTACCTAGCTATTGGATGTTTTATCCGGAAAGTATGAATTTGTGTTTTAATCTTCGTTTAAGGTAGTTTTTAAGGTAGACCTCCGGTCAAATGTTTGCGTGTTTTAGCACTCAAATAAACGTCAATACTTTCATCTCTGAAATCAGAAAAATAATTTTATTTACCTAGCCTTAAACATAGTTTAAGCCATTTCCTCGGTAAGGCCCTAGGTAACAAAACGTTGTTAAATATACGAAGATAGCGTTGTTCTTTTATAAATTATCAGAGTTTTGTAAGTAACCTTATGTAAACATAAAGGGCTAAGGAATGAACATGGATGGGTTTCAGTCAGTAAGAGTCTGACACTCCATTCCGCTCCACTCAATGCGGGATCAATAGATGAATTCCCACCCTCAAAAAAAGGCTATAATATAGGAACTGCTAGTAACGAATTCAGGTGATAAATCAAGCCATCATCCCTTAGTGTATTATTTCTAACGGACCCAGGAAGGGTCGCTCCGATGACACAACGGTTTACATTGAAGTTAAAAATGTTGACACGCATTGTGTAATCACGGCTTTATGTCCTCTTTCGTCAGGTTTACATTCTGAGTTCATAAAATGATGGTACTTTATCTTGCATTTATTATGGTTTCAATTTTTTTTTTGTAGGGTAGTTTGTTAAAACTTTTTAGCTAAAAACTACACCTGACTGCCCAGCGGAGCCAACTACCACGAGCTCAGTATTATTTAATTATTACTTCAGTGTGAGAGTAGTGAGTTGAGTATATACATAAGGAGGTATAGTTCCATCTCTATCCGGATGTGAAACAATATTTAAATTATACTGCTCTATAAGGTGCTGTTTGCCGCCCGACCATAAAAAAAAATGAATACGCTTTTTCTAATATTAACATTTTTGTATTTAACAATATTCTTGCACAAATGAACTTTGTATAATGTATGACGATAATTTAATAAACTATAATTATCAATATAGACTTATTAAAGAAAATATTTCGGTTCGGGAGGCTTGATGGGAACTAACTGAGACACGAGGTGACGACGTTCCGAATATTATAATTTTAATTCTATTCTATAAAAAATCTTAATAATACTTCATGACAAATACACAAATCACATACTTACGTTAAATTTTATATTTAGTACTTAAAATTACTGTAACTCTTTTTATTTTTTGGAAATGATGATATAGGTATGGCAATCCTTGGGGGGAAGCCTATGTCCAGAAGCGGATGTCTTACGTCTTACCGCCATAGGTATATGGTGATATTCATATATCACCATATACCTATGGCGGTAAGACGTAAGACATCCGCTAAAGTAACCTAGCTAAAAACACAAAATAGTTACGTCATCGTAACTATTTTGGTTTTTTAGCTAGGTTGTACACCTTTCATTTTAAACGCATTGGTTTCGATAGGCGTCATTCGTCAACCAATGTGGCAAAATGACACATAATTATATATTATACTAGCTGACCCGACAGACGTTGTCCTGTCCCGTGTCTTAACTGTGAACCTACCTGCCTACCTACCCTACCTACATATCTCGAGTTATAATGGAGGGAACAAACCCGACTTTCTTTTATATATATAGATATATACAAAAGGATAAACTGACTGACATAAGTCAACGAACCGGCGAAACTGGGATACTGGAATTAGAAACGTGAAATTTTGCACACGGCTTCCTTTTATAATGTAGGAAAGCACTAAGTAGGAGTTTTCGAAAATTCGACCTTTAAGGGGGTGAAAAGGCGGGGGGCGGGTTGTTTTTATAAAAATTCCGACAGCTGGTAGAATCTACTTTTTTTTTTTTTTTTTACTGGATGGAGCGGAAGGGAGTGTCGGACTCTTACTGACTAAAACCCATCCATGTTCCTTCCGTAGCCCTTTATGTTCCGGGGTAGTGGTAGAATCTATCTACTAAAGCATACAATTTTAGTTCAAACTCTAATACATTATTTTTGCCTCCTGGTGAATAAGTCTACGCGGTTTCTCGAAGGACCGTATGCGATGAATTTATTTTTGTTGGTAATGTAGATTTTAGCGTGGTGGACTGCTGGACGACACACAGAATTGAGCACACGGGATATGAGGTTTTGAGAAATAAGGAATGGTTGGACTTACTTGTGAACCTTCTGGACAAAACACGTGGATTCAAGGACAGCTAGCTCAGCAGAAGTCTCACGTGCTATCTGGTTTTCTTCCTTTTCAATATGATCACTTTCACTTGTTTAAATGTCACACTTGTGTCGGCCAACACTTATTTATAATAGTTATACAGTTTTGATGCGATTGCGGTTTGAGTAAGCGGTTGCGGTTTGCGGTTTGCGGTGCGGGTGAATGCAGAAAATACACTGACGTTTTTTCCAAATCACAGTTGACGTGTGCTCGCAGTGGCGGGAACGCTTCCGATTGGTCGTGCGCAATGAACTTCCAATCTCGTTCCGTTCGATAAGGAATGTATGGGTAGGAATGATTCGCTCAATTCTGTGTTGTAAGCGGAAAAAACTTATAAATAAAAAACTTGCGCGAGCACCTCCCATCTTCCGTATTGTATTAAACTAATATCTGTACCGATATACCGAATACCTTGCGGTTCTCCATCAAAATATAAATGGATCAGATGTATTGAGGAAATGAATAATTAATAGGAATAGTAAATGTTGAGCTAATGGATTTCTCATGGAAATTAAGATTAGTAGGTACACCTATTGCTCATTTACTTGATGCAGTGAGGTTGATAAATTGATGAATTTCTGAACAAATAATCATTTTATTTGTTAATGACATTATTGCATGAACCATGTGAGTAGAAACTGCACAAGAAGGTTTTTCTTAGGAACCGCTGAAAGTTGAAATTTTCACAATCGAAAATGTACCTTCTGTTTTTATGATAAATTTGAAAATCTATCAAAGAAATTTGATAGATTGAGGTAACTTTAACACTAAGTCAAAACCCTTGATTAAGTCATTGGCACAAAATAAAACTTAAATTCAGAACACAAAAAAAAGCCATAACAGGTATTATTTTGTGGATCAGAAAAGGGTAAAAAGGAACGATTCCATTTTCAAACGATTAACCAGTTCAAAGATTAATAAAAGAGACAGATAATAAAATGCTTTCATAAATAATGAGGTATGCTTATCGTCAAAATGTGTATTACACATTTTGACGATAAGCATTACTACCCCTTTGAGAAAACACGTCTACGCTATTGCGTAGACGTGTTTTCTCAAAGGGGTAGCACACGTCGTTGGCACATAATATTATAATTATATCACATATAGTAATAGAGAGGAACCGAGTAAATTAACGTACCTACATATATTATAACATCTGAAGGATTTCGGGTATTTCCGTAGGTAAACTCAGTTATGTAAAATACTTGAAATAATAAATTCTAATAATTCTAAAGTACAGAGTTATTAGCCCCTGAGTTTGATCAAATCGTGACGAAACGTTGGGATAACGTTACTTAATTATATTTTTATACCAGATAATTATTTAAAAATCGTTTAAAAAAAATCAACAGGTTGCAGAAGGATGTTCAGAATATTATCATACATGTTAATATGATGTTAGCAGAGCTTATAGTCTGTTAACAATAACTTATAGTTGTGGGCCGAGTCATATCAGCGGGATGGTCCGAAGGGCTACCACTACCCCGGAACATAAAGGGCTAAGGAATTAACATGGATGGGTTTTAGTCAGTAAGAGTCTGACACTCCCTTCCACTCCACGCAGAGCGAGAGGGGGGCCATTTGATAATACAACGTCCTCAACAAAAAAATGTGCTGAGTCATAGTTTGGCCAATAACGGAATAGGTGTCTCCGATCCGTTACTCTATAAAGTCGAGAAAAATGAGGCAGGATATTGCCGTCTCCCTTATTACTAATACTACTGTTTTTCTTTGAGAAATTCCAACTTTTGCGCCATCCTTAATTCTCCTGTTTAACAAGTTAGACGCCGCGCCGGTCACCGGTGACCGCGAACCATACTTTTTCTATTGTATCAGCGGCGTAGAAGTCAATGAATTAAACATTAGCCATAGCTTTAATTTTCAACGAACCAGCGGCAAGGATGTCACAAAAAAAACTTCCCTTATTCTGAACAGCCCCAATTCCGTCACCCAACACTATGGGCCTCCCAAACAATGCAGTTCGAAGTTCGTTGCGGACATTTTCTCTTTCCTCGGTTCCCCTCGTCAGGACTAACTTTGGTACCCCTTCAAGGTTGGGTAATAACACCACTGTACGCGCCAGTACCCCACAAGTTTGTATATAACAAGCCCTAGATATCTACGGAATGATTTGTGTGCGCGCCTGTAACTACAGGCAGCGAAATTATTTAGTATGTAGTTGGCAACTAATTCTACTACAGTAAAACCCGTTTAAGACGATTTCACAGGGACTCAACCAAAAACGCGTCTTAAGTGGGAAAGCGTATTATGCGGGATATAGGAAAATAAAAAACGGACCTACTACATATTAATATTAGGTAATGAATTGTACATTTAAAAATTATGTACGTTATATAAAGTGCCGTGTATCTATCACGTTATTTAAAATAATCACTTATTTTAGTTTGACAAAAAGATTTTGAGGCATTAGAAATTACAAGATTTTCAACGTAATTTAACTTTAGTAGTGCGGTCGCCGCAGTTCAGTCAGTCCGCTGGCCGCTGCCGCAGAGGTAATATGTGTTGGCGTTAGGCGTATTAAACGGGATGACGAATCGTATTAAGCGTTAAAGAATGTATGAAAACATGTCTCAAGTTGCAGGGACTGATGCAAAATGGCGTATTATGCGAGAAATCGTATTAAGCGTGATCGTATTAAACGGGTTCTACTGTATTTGAACAACCAATTTTGGACGTGTGCTCGGTAGTAGAGAAGTACAGTCTATGAACCACATCGAATGCCAGCCAGTTCAAGTCTCTTTATGTACCTACACAATGCGATTAATATGATTATAACTCTCTCAAAATGATTTTTTTTTGACATGAGAATTGGCAACTGATAAAATTCATAACCTTCGTACTAACTACCTATTCAACATACTAACCTACAACATAATAGCACATAAAACTGTATGTTTTGTCTATTCTATTCATTATTTTAACCATAAATACTGAATGAATATTATATTTCTCTCGACGCCGATTTATAATTTTATTTAATTATTTTTGGGTGTCTTACAGCAGCTATGAAAAAAAAATACGTTCATTTACGACAAGCCATTTACTAGCCTCCACGTTCTTGTCTGCATACCAACTTCTTTCGCCATGTGTACGTTCCTGTCTGGAAGAAGCCTATTTGTCTGAACTTAGTGCCGTTTGCATGCCGTGAGCAGGAGAACAATGGATCATTTGAGATAGAGCTCACACCCGAGATCATATTACCAGCAATTCATACGAGATCCCTTCGTTCGTGATGTTTGCCGACAACTTGTGGGAGTTATAGCTCGTTTGTTTTATTTCGCAGATGATATACGTACTACGAGAAAATTTTGTAGAATTTATTTGTTTTTCTACCTTATTCATAATACAATTTTAGGATTATTGAGTGCTTGTTTTTTATACATTTACTTAACATTGAGCTTATGTCTACCTGGATTGAATAACCTTTTGAATGGCGAAAGTTTTTTCAATTCCATTCACACAAACTCACAAAATTGTGTTTTCCAGTTTAGTACAGATTTATTATGATAAAAATTATTTGAACATATTTCGTTAAATACAGACTGTCATCATCACATCCATCATCTAAGCGAAGTTTTAAGATAATTTTCTCTCAAGCCGATTATTTTAGCGGCCATTTTGTAGCCTCTGTTCAGCAGTAGACACTGTTTCCAAAATACTGAAATAAACCCAATTTACGTCTGAATTTCAGATTGAACTGAAAACAATTGCAACGTAATATTGCGAGGGTTGTTAAGCGGGACAGACGGACAGTCACGGAAGTAATTCCGTAAGTGTTCCGATTCAATAATATTACGGACCACTTTAAATAAGTGGGACGTAGCCATCAACATATTTTGTTAATGGGAGTAAATGTTTGTACATTTACAATAAGTAGTAAATAAATTTGTGGTCGATAATGAAACGAACACAACTTTTCTTGTACAAATATTTCTGTATTATTTCTGAATATTTCTGTTTTATTTATTTAATACTTTAAGCACACAGAAATGTACAGAGGCGGACTTAATGCCATAGGCATTTGCTACCAGTCAACCTTTGGGTGATGCAGAGATAAACAGTGGTAGGTGCAATAGGAAACTAAGTGTTAATATTTATTTAATTACGAATACACATATATAAAAAAAATGTAATAAGTTTTTGCACATATAGCATAATGTGATTTTTTTAAAACACTACTTTTTTTGTACCTATCCCAAGCTAAATAATAAAATAAACAATTATGGTGATGTATGCTACTACAACCTGAATGCAGATCTTCTCGACAAACTTGACGGTCTTCTCAATGATTGCATTCGATTCGTTTTCAATCTAAAGATGTTGCCCATACGCCATATAATGTATAGTTTGTATATGTGTATTCGTAATTAAATAAATATTTACACTTGGTTTTCTATTGCACTTACCACTGTTTATCTCTGCATCACCCAAAGGTTGACTGGCAGCAAATGCCTATGGCATTAAGTCCGCCTCTGTACATTTCTGTGTGTTCAAGTTACTCTAGTGTGTCAAATGTCTTTGTCTTTGAATGTCTTTGTTTTTTGATAGAATTTCTTTGATAGATTTTCAACTTTATTACAAAAGCATAAGGTTCATTTTCAATTGGAAAAAAAAATACAGTTAAGGACAGCTTGATGTGCTGGCGTCTGTATGTAATACAATCGACACGATGACTATTTTGGCACTACAGCGGTGAAAATGCCACTCCCGACTTGGGTCAAAATATGAATTCTTTGCATACTTAGCATACAAAACTCCGATACCCCGTGAATTTGAATATTGGTAGAGCCTTTTCGGACAATCCCGCTGACCCGGCAGGTTTCGGCCCACTGCTGACATCTCTTTGAGGCGCGCATGGTACATGAACGCGCCGTCCAACACGGCCCTGGTCCTGATCGGACGATGAGCTACCCATTACTCACCGTCCCGCAGGCCCGCACCAGAAACGACTGTATATGTAATGCTTTAATAACGAGCATAGCTTCTACGAAACATTCATCTCTTACCGCTCACAATCTTAATACTCCAAGACGAGAAATCCCAAGTAAACATGGAATGCCAGTTAATTACAGCGCTGCAATATCTCCAGAATAAAGCGATATTAAACAATAACAGCCGTGAAACTCACTGGATTTAAAACGAAAACGAAACTTGCAGTAGTAGTTAGCGTGCGAAGCTCTTGCACAAGTTGACAATACTTGCAAACTTTTAGTTAGTGCTAATGAATCTATTAACGAAGAAAGTTTGCTTCAAATACTAATATTGTCATCAGCCCGTCACAAATCAAGGAAATTCCTAATTAAGAAATCCAATAACACTGTCCAACCCGGGTATCGAACCCTGGACCTCATGCTGTTGCATGCAGCAGTTATAGCACTTGTGACCAATAGACCAACGAGTTGGTCCAAAGAATTAGAATCATCATCTGCCTAGCCTTTTCCCAACTATGTTGGGGTCGGCTTCCAGTCTAGCCGGATGCAGCTGAATACCAGTATTTTACATGGAGCGACTGCCTATCTGACCAAAGAATTAGAATGTTGGACGAAAATGTATGTTTCCTTTATGTATTTCTTATTCACCTTTATTATGAAAAGCATCTGCCCGCGACTTTGTCCGCGGAAAATTGCGATATACTGTAACTGTTTAGTCAGCGCATGCAAATAATTCTGTTTTCGGAGGTATTTCTTTCCGACTTGCTAGGCGAAAATTGCGACAGCTCGGCTAATATGTATGATATAAATAAATTTAATAGCCTATAGCACTCAGGAATAATGTAGCTTTCTATCAGTGAAAAAATTTTTGAAATTGGATCATTAGTTCCGGAGATTACCCCCTACATACAAACTTACAAAATTTACCTCTTTATAATATTATATTATGAACTAGATACGCCGGCGACTTCGACCGCGTAGATTTTTAAATATAGCCTCAATAACACTCAGGGATAATATAACTTCCCAGTAGATCCAGATATTACCCCCTACAACCTCACAAACTTTACCTCTTAATAATATTAGTATAGATTATATTACTCTCTAATAATTTAATATTCACAGTCAAAATCCACAACTAGATTTGTTCGGGACCTGAACCATTACCTACTTTAGTGTGAGAATGAGACGGAGCTATACAGGATATCTCCATCTCCTTCCCACTGGAACTAATATTAAAATAATACTGCTATAATAGGCGGTGGTTGGTCCCCTGGTACATTTTATAGTACATGCGATGGTTGATCCCCTGGTAGATTTTATAGTACATACTTATGTAGATACACGGCAGACTGATGCTGATTCATATTCCCTGCAGGTATATCCACTTTGTGACTGAATCTTAGCTTAATTATGAACTCGGTATTTAGTTTCTGATAACTTGATGACGTCTATTAAACCTGTCCTAAGTTTTGAGTTAATTCAAGTAATTTGTCTAGGGTTTAAGTACTGTAAACTGTTGTTAGACCTTATGATACTCATCCTTTACATGGATACTTTTTGATGAACTCCATATAATAAGGAGCCAGTATTATTTAAAGGGGAGACATAAAACCGTCGAATTGTATTATTACAATTTATTTATTCAATACTTTGAGCACAGAAATGTGCAGAAGCGGTCTTAATGCCATAGGTATTTTCTACCAGTCAACCTTTGGGTGATGCCGATAATTGTAAACATTAAACCATCCGATACAAATAGCATTTCCGATTAGGCGATTGCTGAGGTAACTATATCCAGTAAAAAATCGAGGTTTACCGACATAGTTTGTAGCATAAGCAAACTCAAGCGGCATTGGGTTGGCCATGTTTGTCAAAGGACCAATGGCTGGTGGAGTAGACGAGTCCTGGAGTGGAGAACGTTTGGTAAGCGTAGGGTGGGCCTCCCACATACTAGATGGGCCGATGACCTTAAGGGCAGACTGGATGCGGAAAGCGGAGGACAAAGCGCTGTGGCGCAGCCTGGGAGAGGCCGTGGACTGCGATAGGCTTAGTTGATTGGGGCACTTATATAAATTTTTCGACAGACACTGCTCCATTATTGTGTACTATACAGCATGTACCAGAAATGTGCGGGCAATTTTATATGGGCCATATGATGACGTTGTTGGTCCCAAGAAGAAAGTGGTTCCATTTGTTTGTCTGTACCAAAACCATGAAAATGTATACTGTACCTTACTGATAAATGCTGTAGATACAAATATTCAACATTCGCCTGACCTTATAAAGTACTTCCCGACGAATTCCCACATGTGCAATTAGTACCAAAATACCTTTCACATTTGTGTAGCATCACTCATAAATCTCTCACACTCAGTTCAAGGCTAGCAATTAAAACATACGGAGAACGCTGGGATAAATTACACTTAACATAATTCAAAATCGTGTATGCTGTTGTTATAATTTCTTTGCGAAACAGTTTTCCTGTTCAATGTGTACACACATATTTTTTGGTACAAAATGATTCATGTTTTTCGCCTAAATAGGTAGGACGTACCTACCTATATAGGTCACATTCTATCAAAATGCAGTGGTAACCGTTTTCTGCCGTTATTTGAGTCAACTTCTCGTTATCCAAAAGAAATACCGACTAATAAAAAATACCTACATTACATTTCTAGATAATAATTCTAAGTAGATATGTTTTTACTCAGATCTGTTTAAATAAAACCCTTTATTGAATTTCGTAAATGAAGTATGGCTCACCGAATGTAATATATTAACAAACAAAAAATACAGCTTCGTATGAAAACGAAATTCTACATTCGTGTTTACCTAAAAAAAAACTCCAATTTGTGTTTTATTTCACATTCGACCAAGGGTCAGTAGAAATGTACATACAATATGAACAATAAATCAACAATGGTTTGCCAAAATAAATATTTTTGTATTTCAAACTAGCTGCCGCTATATCTCAATAATAATATACTAAATATCAGCCGCAGTTACCTAATTAAAACTTCCCTGTAGGTATACTACATTTTTAGTTTCAATCTCAACAGCCAAAATATAAAGGGAGCTAGGATCGGTGACGCGGGAGCAAGCCTTTTTTTCCTCACAATGTTTTCCTTCGCCGATTTTTAAGCAAGTGATAATTTGTACAATACGCACATGAATCCGTAAAATCAGAAGTGCGTGCCTTTTTTTTTTTTTTTTTTTTAAGGCTGGGAAATCATCCAATGACTGCTCCCGCTCTGGGTGGAGCGGAAGGGAGTGTCAGACTCTTACTGACTAAAACCCATCCACGTTCCTTCCGTAGCCCTTTATGTTCCGGGGTAGCGGTAACCCTTTCGGACAATCATTTATTTTTTATTCATTAACAATATACATTGTGTTGAACATTACATATTAAATATTAAGTAAAACCATAATTTACAGAAACAATACTAATTTAAATGGAACATAAAATTATCACATGCAGAAACAATACATATAAAACGAACAATACATATAAAACCTAATTTGAGTTAATGTGAAATGTCTAGTTCAAAAGTCACTTCGTTTAAAATATGTCAACTAAAAAATTATAATATAATGTCAAATTAATTGCAGGTTTAATGTCAGAAAAGTGTCAGGAGTACAAACTTCACAAAGGTCCTAGTCAGGACAGATTTAAAACAAAAAAAAAAATAAATATTAATATAATTTAATTTAACAAAATAATAATTTAATCTTTCAATTTAATTATTTCTGACTAATGAAAGTGACCTTTATCATTTGTCATAAATTCTGACACCGAGTACAAACATTTTTCCAACAAGAAGGCTTTCAATTTAGTTTTAAAAGAGTGAGAGCTATAAATTAATAATTTTAAATCATTCGGTAACCTATTAAATAACTCCACTGCTTGGTATCTGGAACAATGCTTAGCTATGTTAAAATTTGGTGCCATTTTGTGTTTAAATTCCTTCCTTCTTGTGCTTTCTCGTACCTTACGTTCCTCTTGTGATTCATACTCATGAATATACTTAGCAAAGTGATTTAGAATGACTAATATATAAATACTTGGTACTGTTAAAATTTCTAATTCTTTAAAGTGCTCTCTACATGAGTCTCGTTGTGAGATCCTTACCATAGTCCTTATGGCACGTTTCTGTAAAATAAACGCTTTCTGACAGTTATAGCTGTAGCTGTTACCCCAAAGCATTATGCTGTATCGTAGTCTAGACTCTACCAGCGCGTAATATATATTCTTCAGTTGCTTTAGATCCAACATATCTCTAAGGCTCCTGAGTGCATAGCATGCTGATGAAATTGAAGAATCAATAGCAGCAAGCTCCTGTTTCCAATTTAAATGCGCATCTATGTTAATACCTAAAAATTTGACTTTGTCCACTAATTCAATATTATTTCCTTTCACTTGTATATCCAAATTGTCGTTATGTCGAGTTGTGTTCTTAAATAAAATTATGTTAGTCTTACTCGCATTTATCAAAAGGTTATTGGCTGTAAACCAATCGCAGAGATTTTGTAGGCTTTTATTTACATTTTTAGTCAATTCTTTCAAGTCATTTGCACCAATTATTATATTGGTATCATCTGCATAAACAACAAGTTTTACATCAGGCTGAAAGCAATGCATAAAGTTAAGCAAGTCGTTTGTAAATATAATAAATAATATTGGCCCCAAAATGGAGCCTTGGGGCACACCACGTTTTACATTTGTGATTTTAGAGTTGTATATGACTTCATGATTACGTTCATCGATGCTTTTTATTTCTACAAACATTCGCCTATTTTGTAAGTAGGATCTTAAAAGTTTTAAGGAATTGCCTCTGATACCGTAATATTCCAGTTTAGTGAGTAGCAATTCATAATCAACCGTATCAAACGCGGAGCTAAGGTCGATGAATAGCCCTGCCACTTTCATTTTGTCATTTAATTTAATAATTATGTCATTTATAAGAGTGTCTATTGCATCAGAGCAGCCGACGCCTTTCTGATACCCAAATTGTCTTAAATTAATGATTTTATTCTTATTAAAATGTACCATTAGCCTATTTTTAATAATAGTTTCAAATATTTTTGATAAGGTCGGCAAAAGGGATATAGGTCGGTAATTTTTAGGATCAGTCTTAATACCTTTTTTGAATATTGGAACTACTTTTGCCAATTTCAACTGGTCAGGAAAGACTGACTCTTCCAAACACTTATTTAAAAAATCAGACAGAGGGAGCGCCAAAGAGTCTATATTCTCCTTCAAAATTGAAACCGGCAAATCATCAAAACCACAAGATTTTTTATTGGCCATTCTACTGATAATCCTTGCGATTTCAGACTGTGTGGTTTTATAGAAAGTTAAATCACTTTCAACTCTTTTTGTACTTTGCAATAGAAAAGTCATTGCCCTTTCTTTTTCATTGCTAGCGAGTACCGATTTGAACACAAAACTGTCAATTAAATGATTCGCAACCTGCTGGGGGTCAGTTATCACTCCACCATCCACTTTTAGGATTAAATTTCTACATTGCCTATTTGTTGTTTTCTTTGTACATTCATTAACAAGTTTCCACGTCTGCTTTGTTACATTTGTAGCGGAATTTAAATTATTTATTATGGCCTTTTTCCTGATTTGCTGAATTACTCTCCTATAAATTCGAACATAGTTGGTTTTATACTTTTTAAGGCTAACATTATTTACTGTACCTGAGCATAGTACTCTTTTCATCTTACTTGAAACTTTAATCCCTTTAGTAATCCACTGTATCGACGTGTTCTTATATGACTTTATTCTAATGGACTTCTTTCGGTAACAATCTTGGAATGCTTTACCGAGACAGCTTATAAAACAGTTTATTCCCATATTAGTCCAATTTATATTACTAATACTTTTCTTAAAAGCAATACTATTTTTGTTATTAAATATTCTTTTTTTTATTATTACATTTTGATCAGAGTTTTTCGATTTCTTATTGATTTTTTCAAGAACTACGTTGCAGAAAAGTCCACCATGACCATCTGCCAAGCCATTGTGATCAACAAAACACTTATCTATGTCATCAATCCCGCTTACCCGGCAGGCTTGGCCCTGGGGGGCCCCTTCATATGCTGACATCTCTTTGAGGCGCGCGTGGAACATATACGCGCCGTACAACACGGGTCTGGTGCTGATCGGACGGTGAGTCACCCATTACTCACCGTCCGCAGGCCCGCGCCTACGGTGGCCGGGAGTCGTCACGTGGCTCCCGACGCCCGGGGCGTCTCCTGCGGCGGCTGGGACGGGAGGACCTTTCTCTCTCCCATCCCGCCACCTCCTTCGCGAGCATGACTTTTTCGCAGAAGGAGGTGACTGCCTCCCACTCCCTCTCGCCCCGGACCATGGCTTGCACCAGGGCCGGGCGCGAGAGTCGCCGCCGCCGATCGCCTCTACGAGGACACGGCGGTGCTCCGCCCAAGCGGGGCAGGTTTGCACCGTGTGCTCTACCGTGTCCTCTGAGCGATCCTCGCAGTGGTGACACCCGGGCGTTTCCTCCCGCCTGATGATGTGCAGGAACCTCCCGAAACATCCATGTCCGGTGAGGACCTGCGTCAGGCGGTAGGTGAGGGCGCCGTGACGCCTCTCTAGCCACTCCTCAAAGAGGGGCCTTACCGCCACTATCGTGGCGTGCCCTAGAAGTGCGTGCCTAGGGTTTGAATTCAAATTCAAATTCTTTATTGCGAACTAAGTGTAATTTTGAAGATCTTAACTATAAAAAGGTACTTAAAACTTAGTTGCCTGTTAAGGCATTGCAATTTAAATTGTAACGCATATTATTAAAAATAAAGTAGACACACTCAATTATTACAGTTAAATTGTACATTAGGTAAGTTGGTTATTAAATAAATAAATAAATAAAATATTAAATAATATAATTCATACATTTTATAATAAATCAAACTATTCTTAGGTTTGGTATCACATAATATTAATTACAGTAGTCTCACAATTAATTTATTATTTTTCTTCGAGAAATTCTTTTACTGAATAATGTGCTTTTTTAATGAGGAAGTCTTTTAGCTGTGTTTTAAAAAGACCAATTGAATTTAAGTTTTTTATGTCTGTTTGTAACTTATTATATATTTTTATGCCCATACAAAAAATACTATTGCTGTGTACCTACTGTAGTGTGGGATGTTTTATAACGTTATTTATTTTTAAGAATGAACGAGACCTATGACTTGGCAGTCCAAGGGTCAAACCACTAGGCTATCACTGCTTTAATGTTTTCGTTAGTGAAATAATAGACAAACATAGGTACCTTAATTGAAACTCAACACAACATTCAAATACAACATTACCTACCTCCAAGCATAACTAGATTCGACAGTCTACGTGATTTATCGCACAAGTATAGAACTGTATACATAATAGGATAACGCGACTGACTGACTGACTGATCTATCAACATACTTAGGTATAGCTCAAACCACTGAACGGGTTGTACTGAAATTTTACACACAGAGAATTATAATGATGTAGGCGTCCGTTATTCTACACCGTTGAAGTAGCAGGCATAAGCTAGTATTATAACGCATCATTAACTTAGTAAAGAGAAGTGTTGATAGGGTATGCCTAATAGCACAATTATGTCTGAAATCTATTCAGACATCAATCTAGGTACAATTGAATTTACTAATGTTTCGTCTATTGAGTAATGGAATTAATTAGCATAGTTTAATATTGTTTCGTGTTATGTTAGATTTTGAAGGTGTTGAGCCTAATAAACGTTATTTGACTAACTAAGTGCTACGATTTCTCTTGTTCAACATGACACACATCACGCCTTGTTTCACCAAAGGGTTGGGCAGAGATGCACCTATTGGACATATTAAAAATGTTTTTTTTTTTCAGGGTAGGAAATCATCAAATAACCCCTCCCTTTCTGAGTGGAGCGGAAGGGAGTGTCAGACTCTTACTGACTAAAACCCATCGATGTTCCTTCCTTAGCCCTTTATGTTCCGGGGTAGCGGTAACCCTTGCCGACAATCCCGCTTAGCCAGTTATGAAGTCTCTTGTCATTCAGGCGAGGCTATTGCCATGAACCGGGCACAATTCCAGACTTCGGGCTGCCAATGAGAAATTCTAAATGAAGAAACCCTATAACACTTGGCCCGAACTGCGAATCAATCCAAACCAGTCCCTCATGATCGACAAATGAGCTTGTGCAAATCTTACTTTCGCTAGCTGTACCAAAATTATGTTAAAGATACCATCGAAACACGAGAGAACGTATTTGACATAGTAAGAGATTTTCTCTTGTATGAGCAAAAGTGATTTAATCACCATCCATCATTCATCATCAATCATTACTTCGAAGCTTATGGCAGTGCCTCTCTCTGCCCTAAATGGCTTCTTCTTCTTCTTCGTGTGGTTAGTGACTAACCTGGTGTCAGAGTTTTTATGCTGCCCATGGGCCTCTGACTTAGCTTCACTTGCTATTGAGAAATATCTCTTAGACATGCCGATTTCCTCACGATGTTTTCCTTCACCAATTTTTAAGCAAGTGATATTCATAAAATAGCCATAGATGTATGATGGTTGTATAATCATCAACCCACAATAATTGCCAAATGAAATAAAATAATTATAAAATGCAACAGTAAATGCAAAAGTGAAACCAATGTAAACAGTTAAAGGAAACATTTGTACCTATACATTATTGACCACATCCCATTTTCCGTATTATTAAACTTTAATTGCGAATTATTACAATTCAATTAGTACGCCAGTGATTTTATGGGCTATAAATTATTTCCACATTCATGATGCCATCCATTCCAGCGGCCATCAGCCCACTAAGTATAGCCCGTTAATTTATATTGAGAAGATAATTACTTCTACTTGGAACTCGACTATTTTGGGCAATGGATTTCGAATTCCGTTTAATGATTATTTGAATTATCTATTTTAACATCATCCGCAGCTTCGGCTCGGAGTATAATATTATGCAATTTTCACGGAAGTCTATATTAGGCATTAAGCTGTATAAATGGATACTGATGTGTCAATGTATAATTAATTAGCTAACAGAACTAGCAATATGTTAGTTTTTGGTAATTATTTGTTAGCACTAACACCTAAAAAACTGAATTTTCTTTTCTTTCATTGTTCCTCTCTATTTCAGCCCTTATATCTAATCTCTTCACCACCCTTAGTTAGATACCTAAGGCATTAATTCCGCCTTGGTAGCTGTATTGTGTACAAAAAATTTAAATAAATAAAATCCGGAATTAAATTATCTGGAAAAGAACCTGAGTTAGTGACATAGCTTACTGAGTAAGCAAACTGAAATGACTGGCCATTTGTCGGTGGACCGATGGCCGGTGGGGCAGACAAGTCTTGTGATGGAGACCGCGTATCTGCAAGTGTGGTGTAGGACGTCCCCCAGCCAGTTGGACCGATGACCCTACAATAAGATGGTGGCTAGGATAGACGGGATGCGGATGCCGGATACCTATATCCAGTAGTGGATTCCAATAAGCTGAGTTCATTGACTAATAACCCGTGATCATTTACTGATAAAAATTGTCGTGTGTTCTGTGAATGCGAAAAGTTGAAAGCAAGCGCAATCATTTTGTATTTAATTCATAAAGAAGGATTTTCGCTACCTTTCTCAGAAATACCAACAGAACGAAGCATAACAATGTTGCTGCTACAACGTTCTGTAACTTTTGCTTATCATGAAAGGCTTTAGTTCAAAGTTCTTGGTCCTAAGGATTCCTTTATTCTTCAAGCGAATATTAACAACATTTGAACCTAAACAACAGTATATTTCGTTGTATAACAATACATGCTAAGCCCTTCAAATATCACGTTGTTTTAAACTGAAATACCGTAAAGGAACTTGACCTTTGTATGTATATAAGCCCGGAGGGTATCTGGGAAATACGGATGATGATGATTTTTTAGGCCGTAAAACGGTTGGAACGATTTTGGCGGTTCCTTTAGTCCACGCGAGCGAAGCCGCGATTGGCAGCTTGTATACAATGTGGAGAAAACAATACGACCATAAATTAAAACACTGACAATATTATGAATAGGACAATTTTGGAACTATCAAATAAATCCTAACACCGAAATTTAAAAAGTGATTTTTTTATAAAGTGATTTTTTCAAACAAACTAAATAACAGTGGTGGACCGACTATGGGTTTTGCCAATCTTCGACTAGCTATAGTGACTAAACTATACTTCAATCAAATATATCCCTATTTGATTGAAGTTTCGTATGCAGGCTGGAGACAGCATTCAATATACGCAGTTTAATTTATGATCGTATTGTAGTTTCTACTTTGAATATAGAGCCACAGGCTATTTCATTAATTCAATCAAAAATGTTACGGATATAATCACAAATGTATCACCCAAATATGCTAACTATCAGACAATGAGTTTTCCAGTCAGAAAAAGCAATGTGAAAATATACGATAACGTGTTTTAACAGACAATGTAGGCAGTCGATATTGACCTTAAGCTTTGTTCTCATCAGTATGTTCACCGCGGAGGTCCGAGGCTGTTATTACTAGAATATCACCAAGTAATTACACAGTATTCGTGACGCGACTCCGATAGTATCACGATAAGTGAGCCACTCCATACGTATTATGACGGCAAGTTTAGAACACGTATTCCTGTGTCTATAATACCTATAGACACAGGAATAAAGGCTTCCAGGATTAAGTGGAATCGGGCTGATCACGTCGAGACGAAGAAAACATCGTAAGGAAACCGGTATGTCTGAGAACCAAAAATTCGAAGACGTGACACCTATCAACCCGCACTGGGCCCGCGTGGTGAATTACGGCCCACTCCCTCTCGAAGAGAGAAGGCCTGTGTCCCAGTGTGAACATTGTAGGCTGATTATGGGCTGATCAAGTCAGTCACACAATAAACGCTCCAAGAGACTCCACACAATGGGCGCCTGAAAGTAAAGGCGCCGCCTCGCTGGCATTAGAGGCTGATGGGTGTTATTCTATCAGCAATAACTATGGAGAAAAAGTCAAAACTACCGAAAAGATTATATCATAACACAACATCAGGCCTGTAATCAGTGAAGGATTAGGCAGACTGAGGTGTACCTATAACATACCCACATTTTGCCAGTTATATTTGAGTCCCATGTAATGACCTTACTGCCATCAACTTGGCACAAATCCTGACTCCTCGATGCTACTGAGGAATTCCATATGAAAAAACCCAGTAACTTTACCTGAACTGGGAATCGAACCCAGAACTTCATGCTCAGCAGCGCTTGCGACCAACGAGGAAGTCATACAACATAACATTAATAACTAGTTTATCATTGTACTGATGCTCATACATTATTATTGACCTACTAACATTATTTTAAGCACCTGTTGAGCGAATCAATATCTTGTGATTAATCAGTAATTACTTAATACAGCAAACAGCCTGTGTTTGGTTATAGAACATTGTCAAACGCCATACCTAGACCAATGTGATACTTCCTTGGCAGCGAGGAGAGCCGAAATAGAAGAGGCAGGTAGACAATTTTCCTGTAGGTACTATTTATTATTACATCGGCCACAGTAGTAGACCATCTATCATCTAATCTAATTTTTAAGAAGATGCAGCCCTGTGCCAGACGGACAGATAGACGGACGAATAGCGGTGCCTTAGTCCCTTTGGCACTCTAAAAAGCATGGAGTAATATCTGCAAGGGCTTTATCTCACTAGGACACCAGTAGCTATGGTAACGCACAGCCAATAAATGTATGGTTGGTTGCACAACAGATCGGCCTCCCGGTGATATACTCATCATAAAACTACGTAGATTTTGCTGGCAGCGCGACCATGGTTCCGCCACAATGGTGTCCTAGTGAGCTAAGCCTTAAAGTAATCATTGATTTCTTCATTGCTATGGAAGATTATCTAACCTGTAACATATTTTAATATATTTATTAAATATATCTTCGAAGGCTGGGCTTTTGGCTTTAGTATTTTCTGTAGAAAGTAAGAAACTCGATGTTTTCGTTAGTAAAATAATATACAAAACACAATCTCAAAACAAATATTTAAATACAACATTAGGTACCTCAACTCCAAGTTTAACTAGATTCGACAGTCTACGTGATTCATCGCACAAGTATCTATTCTGTATACATAAAAGGAAACCATGACTGACTGACTGACTGATATGACTGATGGCCGACGAGACCTTAACCAACACTTCCAAACTAAAATATAATATACGAACCATAAACTCGTGATACAATAAACCAATAACAGCATAATTCTGCTGTAATCATCTCTTGTTAGGCTATTATGTAAATTACCAACAAGATTGTATGACGAGGAAATATAGTCAATTTAATAGAGCTTCTCTCTCTTCGGGTATCGTACCGAGGTATTTCTAACTTGTTGCCGTGTATATTTTGAAGTTTTGAATACAGTTACAATTTAAATTCAATTGAATTTGAAGTTCCAGGATTTCCTGAAAAGTTTCAGATTCAAACCAGAGCCCCTAATTATGACTGAAAACAGAATAATCTTGTGAGTTGTTCTGGCTTCACAACGCGGCTAAATAATTTACGATTCCGTCAAGTCACTACTTCTATCTCTCTTCTCCACTCTATGAACTTACAAGGAATACATGACATTTGAGTGAAGAATGACATTTCTTTTTTTCCATATTGTGTTTTGTTTCTTCCATTTCTACCTGCACGCTTTCAAAAACATTAGTAGCCTAAGTAACTCCTTCATAACATCAGTTATCAGTGAAAGTCCCGTCCAAATAGGTCGAGCCGTTTCGGATATAAACAGACAAACAGATAAACCAAAATGTTAGAAATTGTCTGTTTTTTTGTTGCGTTCTGTTTGAAAATATGCGAGAAGATTACCCTATTTGCTTTGACTCGGAACAGATAGATACGCCGTAGTTAAATGCTCAGATATTATGAGAAAATAGCCGCTACACGGTCGTATAAAAATAACGGGAGTGTCGGTCAGCATTTATTTAAGGCGACAATTAAACGTGGTTTCGGTATCGGTATCGGTCGTTACAGCCATCTGCCCGGACGCCGCAAGGAAAATAACATTATAGCCGTGGGACGCGCTCGGGGTTAGGGCGGCCATCTTTGATGTTGCAGAGATCAGGAATTTGTAGGAAAAATAATACGATTTTTCTTTCTTCTTTCTTGTGTGCACTAAACAAGTCAGGCTACCGAAGGAAGAATGATTGTGAATGCTGGAATATAAAATAATGGAAATTATTTTTGAATGGATCACAAAATTTTGAGACTGATCTATTTACCTGCATCTATATCCAATCTAACGCAGAAAGCATAGTAAAGCAATCATAGCTCAAGTAGCAGGCACTCACTAAATGACTATGGTTGCTTAAGGTGTATAACATAAAACAGTCAGAAGAAGAAAAAAACACAAATAAATGCTCAGCCGAACGTAACGTTGTCTAATTAAACGCAACATATTTTTTTATGAATACATAATTTAAATTCTTGTCGTAGTCATAAACACAAGAAGGACAATGAACACTCCTTCTTTCTGTCTATGATTTTTTTTCTGTCTATGTCTATGATAATTATACACACTACGTTAGCAAAGATACCTCTTAATCCAAAGGTTTGGCCACCCTACTGGCAACATCGTTCCAGAAATCGTAAAACAAACGCGGCACCGCAATTTAAATATTTCGATATCATGTTTTTCTCTTCGCGTTCTACACTTGACCTGCTTCAAGTGACAATTCCGGTCTGCTATCTTTTACTCTCTTGTTAATATGCGATAAACTGCTTAATGGTACACTAAACGTTAGATAAAAACGGTTTTTATGGGCACTGCAGCTTTTCGCAAACAATTTGTATAATGAATTGCAAGAAAAAAGTAAGGAGATAAATGCAAATTCCTTTTTATTGTTGTTTTATTTAGCGTTGGGATTTTTTCAGAATAGACCTGTGGTTCTTGTTGTTCGTATATGAATCTTATATAAATACT
Organism: Hyppa rectilinea; assembly: GCA_951799385.1. Classification (NCBI taxonomy): domain Eukaryota; kingdom Metazoa; phylum Arthropoda; class Insecta; order Lepidoptera; family Noctuidae; genus Hyppa; species Hyppa rectilinea. The sequence goes on along the minus strand of OX637309.1, from coordinate 6,335,532 downwards.
ATACAAGATGTTTGTGGTGTTTTTTTTAATATCCCATAACTCTAGGAAATGAATAAGACCATGCATGCCTCCTCATTGGGAAAATCCACTCGTGCGTTCAAATTTAATATGATTTAGTAAATATATGTAAGAAAGAAAAAGTTACGTTTAAAACATGACACAGTAAAAAAAACAAGTTTATATTAGTCATAAACGTCAAGACTGTCCTTTGTTTAAAAGTTAAAATATTTTACCATACTATCAACAACACATTCAAATACAATTTGACAATTAACAGCCTCGTAGCAGTAAGTACGGTTTTCTCAGTCCAATTGTTACTTTTAAATTGCTGTTAATCGTACATGGCGTCCACGGTGCAACGTAATATTTAATTTGGCACATCCACTACGCCACTACACTCGTCTGACCGAGGCTACAAAATCAAGTACGGTCGCTAGTGCATTATGTTTTACCAAACTGTCAAATTTCTACAAATTATTTTAAGCCTTAATACGTTGTTTGCTAAGTTCAACATAGATTGACAAAAATTGACAGTTTGTAGTAACTTGATCTGCTGGTGACTGTACCATACTCTACTGACAGCTCACTTTTTTTTTTTTTTTTAAGGCTGGGAAATCATCCAATGACTGCTCCCGCTCTGGGTGGAGCGGAAGGGAGTGTCAGACTCTTACTGACTAAAACCCATCCATGTTCCTTCCGTAGCCCTTTATGTTCCGGGGTAGCGGTAACCCTTTCGGACAATCCCGCTTACCCGGCAGGCTTGGCCCTGGGGGGCCCCTTCATATGCTGACATCTCTTTGAGGCGCGCGTGGAACATATACGCGCCGTACGGCACGGGTCTGGTGCTGATCGGACGGTGAGTCACCCATTACTCACCGTCCGCAGGCCCGCGCCTAACTGACAGCTCACTTTAAACTAACTTCAATAACGGTGATATTTTTACAGAATTACAGTTAAGTAGTGCTATTCTGCCTATAATCCCTAGCATTAGGTAGGTGCAACGAGAGCTCACTTCACCTAAGTTTTCACGGTGAGATGACTGCACTGTGGCATGGTAAGCAAGTGTCCTAATTAATGCAGCGTAGATAAAACGACACATTTCTTTCACTTCATTAGGGTTTTATTATTTTATGCTACAGGGTTTCGCCAAAAATCGCCACGTTCACACTCGGCTTAATGAAATATGCACGAGTACAATGAAACATTGAAAACCTTTTTTTGGCAAAAAAATTGTCCAATGTCCCTTTCACATTATTTAAGGCAACAATTGTTTTCGTTTTTTCTAGTAAAAAATGTATTCACAACATTAAGTTACTGTGTTACTAAAGACGGACATACCTACTCTAAACGTACATAAAACAATCAGGTATAATATTATGCATAATAATTTTGTCAATGAATAATATGACAAAATACCTATTTATTTTGCAAAAACCATGTGTAACATCAGAAAATGAAACCTTATCTATTCGAAAAAGTAGGTTCTTTTACACTATCTGATATTAAAACGAAATGATATCACATGCAACGCTTCCCTCGCGTTCGCTGAACAAAGCATGCTCTCATAATACAAAAGAAAATGCGGGAGAGATTTTGAGTGAGACCCTGACACGTAATGCTATTCAGTTACAATCAGAAAGCAATACAGAGCCATCTAGCGTAAGTTTTTAGAAGCACATTCAAAGTGTGTGGAGAGCTTGGAGAGAGATTTGGAAGGCTTTTAAAAACTTAATATAGATGGCTCCGCATTTAAGACGCTAATTCAATTTTTCTTTTTTAGTTTTTTTATCATAAATAATTAAAAGAGACAGTTTTTAATTGAGTACATTTAATATAATTTCATGTATACCAGATAGACGGAATAGAGGAGTTTGAAACTTCTAACTTTATGAGTTTAAGAAAACAACAGCGAACCTTTTTCTTCTTGTGCAAAACCACTAGTTTTCGATAAAAAGGACCTGTAAGGATAGTGGGTGAAAGTTTAAATAAATAATAAATAAAATAACTAAACACTGTATTCTCCGAATAGTACATAACACAGATCCATTTCGCCATTTCGTTTCGTTTCGTGAGTTTGTGTAAGTACCTTCTTCCTAATTACCTAATAAAAGTGTATGGTTCCATCACACAAAACTAGTGATGTTCCGGATATCCGTATCCGTATCCCTACCCGATAAATTTTTGATGGAACTATAACATTATTGATTTTTAATTCATGAAGCAATAAAATACTATTAAATTTCAATCAAATTAATTTTCATTTCTAAAAATCAAATATTAAGCGTCAAGTGGCGTCAAATATCGTTTCAAGGTCAAGTGCACCGGCACCGATTGAGTAAGTTAAGATCCGTGTCCGTATACGCGGGTCTTGATGCCAATTATTATTATTATTATTCATTTATTTCAATCAACTTTGGATCATAACTACAATAAAATTAAATTAAATTCAAAAATTACAAAAATGATCCGTATCCAATGATCCGTATCCGGATCCGTATCTGCGTGTCTACATTTTTAATCATCCGGCACATAACTACACAAAACTAACGGCATTAAACTGTATCGGCCACGGATAATGAACGGATAATGAGAGCACAACAGGTTTTGTTCATAAATAATGCAAATTGCTAAATAACATTGTTAAATTGTGTCAATGAATGATTGATCGCCGTGTATCGAATGTTTACAAGCAAACACACTGTGTTTGAACTCGTTATGTATTGAACATAATATTGTTTCTTCCTTGTAGGTAGGTATTTGTTATTTTCGCCTAATAAGAGTTAATATATTAACGGCCGCAAAGTATGAATGGTTATGTACAAAAATGGGAGAACTTTTTGAATACAATTATTAGAGGAAAAAGGATACTTCTCTTCTATTTTATAACATAGCTTATTTATAAGCGCTGGTTAAAGTCAAGAGACGTTCAAACGTTAAAAATGTATGGTTATTCAGTCGCTAATTATTACTTAACGCAACGTCACTACATAGTATAAAGCAAAATCGCTTTCCGCATCGGTCCTAATGTCTGTATGTATGCTTAGATCTTTAAAACTACACAACGGATTTTGATGAAGTTTTTTTTAATAGATAGAGTGTTTCAAGAGGAAGGTTTATATGTATAATAACATGAAAATTTCAGAAGAATGAAGAAATCGCTGGCAGAAGCTAGTTTATCAATAAACTCCAAATAGGGCAGGAAATGATTGAGGCCAATTACTTACTGTAATACATTTATCTGGTTTACTACATAGGCTTTATCTACTTCGTACCAAAAAAAAAAACTAAACGAGTCACCTGCCATTTATGCAGTTAAAAACATCGTAATTGCTTAATTTAATATAATTTTATGTATTGATAAGTACAGATTTTACTTTCCTGCTATTATTTGCAGTTCACATTGTTGAAGCTGTATACCTAATTACTATATAAAAGTATCTAATAATTTTCAACGAAAAAAAAATTGATATAAACTAAATATTAGAATCAGTTCGCCTACATCTTGCAGTTGTTTCATCTTAATCGTATTGCTAATTCGTTTTATTTTCATTCTATCTGATGGTAGGGTTTGACAGCTCACATCAAACTCACTTCACATAGTTATTACAGTGAGAATTTTTCAGAAGAAGAAACACTATAGGTATACCGTGGGTGTTAGTGCGTTCTGCAGAGAATCTTAACCTATTTTGCCACTACATAGAATAAAGCAAAGTCGCTTCCCGCGTCCGAATGTCTGTATGTATGCTTAGATCTTTAAAACTACACAACGGATTTTGATGCAGTTTTTTTTTTAATAGATAGAGTGATTCAAGAGGACGATTTATGTGTATAATTTGTCGACATATTATGCGGCCGAAGCCGCGGGCGGAAGCTAGTTAATTATAAAACTCGTTTAGTAATTAATTAAAAGATAGGCGCTATAATTTTAAGACTAATTAAGAATAAAAAACGATTTGAGAAATCTAAAATTAATTTAAAAACGAATGAAAATAACAATTACGTTAAACTAACTCCTAGTTTAATTACTGTAATATGATCTTCGTGGGAGATAAGTGAAGGTAGGTTTTTAGGTAAATAAGAAAAAGGAGAGGAGCTCATGTCTAAGTCGATCCATCAGGTTAAGCTACGCTTGCCGGGGTTGGTCCGTGGATGGGTGACCATCTTTACATACCGAGATTCCTCCGTGGCTCGGCAAGCACGTTAAGCTGTTGGTCCCGGCTGTCTTTTGTGCATGTTTGACAGTCGTTACGGGTGGTCAGAAGCCCGAAAATATGACAGGAAGTCATTTGATGATAAGTCTTACGTATTACCCAGTTACTGGGTTGTGGAGGTCGGATAGGCAGTCGCTATGTAAAATAAAGGTATTCAGCTGCAATCGGTCGGATTGGAAGCTGATCCCAACATAGTTGGGAAAAGGCTAGGCAGATTGATACTCCTAAGTCAAAGTCAAAGTAAAATCTATACTTTATTATAAAGAGGTAAAATTTGTAAGTTTGTATGTAGGGGGTATTCTCCGGAACTAATGATTCAATTTCAAAAATGTTTTCACTGATAGAAAGCTACATTATTCCTGAGTGCTATAGGCTATAAATTATATTTATATCATACATATTAGCCGAGCTATCGCAATTTTTGTCTAGCAAGTCGGAAAGAAATACCTCCGAAAACAGAATAATTTGCATGCGCTGCCTAAACAGTTACAGTATATCGCAATTTTCCGCGGACGAAGTCGCGGGCAGAAGCTAGTCATTTATACACAGGCGTGATGCTATGTATAATAAAGTAAGTCGTCAGTCACATTCTTTTTTTTAAATAATATCAACTGTGACTACATAAACTCGCGCTCGGTTTTAAATATTCCGTTTGCCACCAAAGTTACTTTGACATCCATTATGACGAGTGTCATGCAAAACCGCACGCAATTTAATTCCTGGCGGACTCATTTTTCTACTTGTTTTTTTTTTTTAAACCTGGTTTGAAAGGTCTTTTTTTATTATAGTTAATTCTTTTAATTGTAGATGGTCTGAATTGTGGTCTTTGCTTTTAGAGGCCCATCAGGTATCAGGAACAACCTCTAAGCTGCCGGTGGTCAGGGCTCTAGAGCCAGGAATCTCATCACCGTTATATTTATTTGTGATACATACACAACACTATGCACTATGCGTGCCGTGTCCAGCCCTTTGACGTTGCCAGGCTCACCGCTTTTTTTTTTTCGTTCGGTTAGTGTCTAACCTGGTGTCAGAGTTTTAATGCTGCTGGCCTCTGTCATGCCGTTGAGAAATATCTTCCAGGCATGCCGGTTTCCTCACGATGTTTTCCTTCACCGTTTCTTTAAGCAAGTGATAATTAACTAGTTATTAAGCGCCTTGCTCAAAATTGTTGAATTGATGTTGTTATTGTTATAGTTGTTGTTTGTTGTTGTTGTTGTTTGCTCATGTATTTACTGTTAGAATTTAAGATAGCGAAGAAATTGTATTGTTGTTATAGATAGATATTACTTTACCTTACCAAAACTGTATCTAATATAGTAACATGTGGAAATGTAGTGGATTGTACATTTACTCATAGCATGATGTGTATCTAGATATATTATACAATGTACAATTGTTTGTTTCCCAAATAAAATAAAATAAAATAAAATAATCATATAATGACTCCTCCCACTCAGGGTGGAGCGGAAGGGAGTCTCGGACTTTTACTGACTAAAACTCATCCATGATCCATCGTTAGCCCTGTATGTTCCGAGGTAGCGGTAACCCTTTCGGACTATCCCGCTAGCCTAACGATTTGATCGGTACAATCATTGGAGTATAGGTCCCACATGTGCTTCGTCAAAACACTGATCTCTTAAAATAGCAAAACACGTATAAATAATATTAAGGATTTATTTCTCTTTTATTTTGAGGCACGTTCGTGCTCTCCACACGTTACTTTAACTAAAGTAAATCGTACCCTCGTCATCACATGACACCCTGGTACCCTCGCGGCGCCGATCCTGATTATTATTGTTACCAGCCATCTGCTGTCAGGCCAGTAAAGGTATATTATATGAATATAGATACCAGCTTCAGCCCACAATCACACACACACTCACAAACTTTCGCCTTCATAATATTGAAGTAGTAAGAAACATACAAACACACGTGTGTTTATTCGTTACATCATTGCATATAGAAATTCATCCGTTCATTAATTCCGACATCAACGCGGGCAAAGTCTTGAGTTGAAGCTGGTACACACAAAAACTTTCACCATTATAATATTAGTGTGATAATCAAATACAGACATCTGGTATTCAGCTGCATCCGGTTAGATTGGAAGTCGACCAAAATATAGTTGGGAAAAGGCTAGGCAGATTGAATCAAATACAGAAATTTACCAGTACCTACGTGATTTATTTGATCTTTGGTACAGAGTTAAACCTCAAGTGTTCTTAAGTTAAGCAAATCAACGTTGGAAAAATCTAGGAACAGTAAAGTCTTTTACATTCTCGATTATAACAAGAAATATTGTCGCCACAGTTATCAGAATCTCTGTAACTTTTGGTGTAACTAATAAATAAATAAACTTAGAATAAGTATAATAAGTGTGTAAGAAAATCGCTGAAACATCAAAAACAAGGTCTAGACCATCCATAACACTAGAGCAAAACAGACAGAGTAATAAAAGGGACCAAAAATACTGTCATATTTCGTAACTTTTATACTCTCGAAAAATGTTTATGTAGTTCTATATCAAACTTTGGCAGTCATAAAATGCCACTGTTTGGTGATCATCACTACATAGTATAAAACAAAGTCGCTATTTTTGTCTGTTTGTCTGTATGCTTAAATCTTTAAAACTACGCAACGGATTTTGATGCGGTTTTTTTTAATAGATAGAGTGATTCAAGAGGAAGGTTTATATGTATAATTTGTCGACATATTTTGCGGGCGAAGCCGCGGGCGGAAGCTAGTCGTTGAAATAAAATTGTTATTACGGTGATAATATTACACACATCAAAAGTGTCTAGGGATCAACATATATTTTTGCAATAACTTTTCTCTTGATTGATATTAATTTAAATTTTCTTTAAGGATTCATCAAATAAAGTGTTTTCGTTTGTCACAGTAACGATAAACCAAGTCACCTTTGCATTAATAAAGAAATTTGCCATTTTCCTAATAAAGGGATTTTTGACATTTGAACCACTAACATTAAAGTTCGAAAAAAAGACTGAAATAACAGTTTTCTTTAAAATTTTATTGGGTAACTTAAACAATTAATAATCCGTGTTTCTACCGCGAACACTAACAACACAAGAACATCGGTTTGGCATACTCAAAATGAGTTCATCCAAATCACGCTGTGGAATGGCCGCCCATGTTCGTTGCAACAACAAAAAAAGGTGTTATCAGTCGACTTTGGACACGTTACCGAAGCACTGGTACCGTGGCTGAGCGCCATGAAGGACGGTATCGCTGCACCACACGGAGACAAGACCGATACATTCAAATCTTAACTCGAAGAGCTCCAACAATAACCGCCATGATGTTAGCCGTGAGGCTTCATCACTCTTCAGGGAACTTAATTAGCGACCAAACAGTCAGAAACCGCTTGCATGAAGTGAACCTTCATTCCCGAAGACCGCTACGGGTACCACCTATAGCAATACACAATCGTAGGATTCGATATCAATGGGCTCTTGAACACAGAAATTGGGCAGAAGAACAATGGCGTTTCGTGTGCTTTTCTGATGAGTCTCGTTTTGGTATGAGACCGGATACAAGACGTATACGACACTGGAGAACCCCTGGACGCCAACAGCGATTAAAATCCTGCCAGGAAGTCCATCCTTATAGTGGTGGAACCATCATGGTATGGGCGGGTATTTGGATCGGCGGAAGAACTGAGTTGATTTGGATCAGAGGCAACCTCAACGCTCAAATTTATGCTGAGACGATTGTATCTGACGTCATCGTTCCTCTACAAGTGCAAATCGGTCCCTTATTTCAGTTAATGCATGATAATGCACGACCGCACACCGCAAGAGTTGTAAGACAGACTCTCGCCGCAGCTAACATCAATGTCCTGCCCTGGCCTGCTCAGTCGCCAGACTTGAACCCGATTGAGCATGCATGGGATATGCTACAGAGAAGAGCTCTGCCGAATATGGAGGGTATCCAGTTGTATCCATATGGAGGGTAGCAAGAAGACCTTTTTTTGTTGTTGCAACGAACATGGGCGGCCATTCCACAGCGTGATTTGGATGAACTCATTTTGAGTATGCCAAACCGATGTTCTTGTGTTGTTAGTGTTCGCGGTAGAAACACGGATTATTAATTGTTTAAGTTACCCAATAAAATTTTAAAGAAAACTGTTATTTCAGTCTTTTTTTCGAACTTTAATGTTAGTGGTTCAAATGTCAAAAATCCCTTTATTAGGAAAATGGCAAATTTCTTTATTAATGCAAAGGTGACTTGGTTTATCGTTACTGTGACAAACGAAAACACTTTATTTGATGAATCCTTAAAGAAAATTTAAATTAATATCAATCAAGAGAAAAGTTATTGCAAAAATATATGTTGATCCCTAGACACTTTTGATGTGTGTACTTGCAAGGTCGAATTTCAAGATTGTAAATGCCATTTTCCCAATACTGACCGTTCGTTGTCAATGCGGAATGGCTATCTGTAATCAATTTGCTAGTAAAGTGAATCCTGAACAACGGTCGGGGAAAACATCGTGAGGAAACCGGCAGGTCCTAGAACCAAATTCGAAGACATGTGATACCTACCAACTCGCACTGGGCCCACGTGGTGTATTATGGCCCACGTGGTGTATTATGGCCCACGTGGTGTATTATGGCCCACGTGGTGTATTATGGCCCACTCCCTCTCATAGTCTCCCCCTGCGTCTCAGAAGTGGAAACATTGTAGGCAGATTATGCATATCCGTGACACTAATAACACTAAGACTTTATTACTTCGCTTCGAAGCCCTATTACAGCTAATTGTAATTGCGTCCGACAATTTGAATCAATCACCAATTAAGGTAGACTTGTGATTGGCAATTCTACAGCCAGAGATAAATAAGATCTAGATTTAATCATCTCATTTCTGATAATCCCAATGTCTAAGTATAATTGCGTCTTGCCGGTAATGGGCAAGATCGTTACGAATTAAGGTCAAAATTCTATCTATAATAAAAATGTAATAGTAAGTTTGTCAGTTTGTTTATTACCTTTTCAAGACTAACTCACTGAACCGAACATCCTGAAACTTTGCATAGGTATACGTTGTTAGGTATACATAAATGTACTTAGGGTTCTTTTTATCCCGACAAAAAGTACTGTTCTCCAGGAAAACAACAATAACGCTCTTATGATACTAGATGGCGCCACGTGAACGTTATTTTCTAAAACCCATTATTGCCACGGCCAGCAGAATACAACCCGTATACAATGTCAAATTCTAAATTAACGCTAGTGAAGCCCCGGGCAAATGCTAGTATCAGATAAATAATATTTCAAATAAGAAATGAGATTTTGTTATTACCCGTTGTAATATTAACGGAGACAGTTGTAGCAATTAATTTTGTTTTCGTCTACCAAATCATTTTACGACTAACCAATAATCTAGAGAAGTGATAAACAAAAACAGCATAATTCCCAAAGGTTAATAAATTATTAAACTACTGGCTTCACACGGGTGTGACGTAGATCCTATAGTTTAGGCGATAGCTTATAAACTTTTTTCCTGAATCACTCTATTGATGAAAACTGCATTAAAATCGCGTAGTTTAAAAAATCTAAGTGTACAAAGCGACAGACGGTGGGAAGCGAATTTGTTTTACACTATGTAGAAAGCAGTGATAGCCTAGTGGTGTGACCGTCGGACTGCCAATTCTTAGGTCTCGAGTTCGAACCCAAAGCATGCACCACTGACTTTTCAGATTCATGTGTGTATCGTATAATTATCACTTTCTTAAAAATGGTGAAAGAAAACATCGTGAGGAAACCAGCATGCCTGTAAGGTCAGCATGTAACGCTAAGTCAGAGGCCATTGGCAGCATAAAAACCCTGACACCAGGTTATTTTCTAACCACACGAAGAAAAAAAGAAACCTATGTAGGAGTACTAGTCTCCTTTAGTTAAATAAAATTAATATTTACAACTTTTTAGGGTTCCGTACCTCAAAAGGAAAAAACGGAACCCTTATAGGATCACTTTGTTGTCCGTCCATCCGTCTATCAAGACCGTTTTTCTCAGGCACGCGTGGAGGTATCAAACTGAAATTTATATCTAATACTCAGGTCTACTGTCCCTTGGAGCTGTGAAAAAATCAAACTTCTAAGCCAAAGCAATCAAAAGATACAGCTGTTTATGCCGCAAATTTTCGAAACTCGCACGGGAATCAAAACCTACAGGGTACTTCCCGTGAACTTGAAATTTGGTACAAAGTAACGTCTTACAGTGCAGATAAAGGAAAAATTGCAAAAACCGTAAATTTTTAGTTATATCAAACGTAAAGTTTGATTTTTATTATAATAAAAAAAAAAAATTTTTTTTCAAAATATAAAAATACCATAACTATGACTCGATTCTCGTGATGGGTGAACTTTTACTTATATACCTACAGGTTTGTACGGAACCCTCGGTGTGCGAGTCCGACTCGCACTTGGCCGGTTTTTTTTTATTAACCCACACTGTCCCACTGCTGAGCAAACGCCTCACCAAATCCTTCCAAGCATCTTTTTCGAGAGCTACCTCAACCCATCTCTTGCGGTATGCGTCTAGGTCGTCTCGCCACGTCTTCCTGGGCCGGATCGACGGCGCCGTCCATTCCCAGACACCCACCTTGTGGAGACCGTTGCCCAGGGGTGCATTTGGCTAAAGTGACCCAAGGCGGGTCACGTTAGCCTGTCATCCTGATTAATTCATCTTCAAACTTTTGCATTTTGAAACAGTATTCTTTCAGTAGTGAACGAAAGTATATCAATGATTTTGATACAGCGTCTCAAATAGAACGAATTTACTTTCTGCTTTCATTAACGGCAAGGTATCAAACAATGATTTTAATCTCAAGGTCGTTAAACCAAGGGCCCAAGATTTCCAAGTTCGAAGGGCCCTTATCTTTTCTTCAAGGGAACTGCTTATCCTATAGGTACTCGTTATCTGCTAACGATATCAAGCTGACTTTGGAGCCGAAGATGGGATAATTGCACAAAATGCCGACGCTGGTCCAGATTCGCCGATAGGCATGGCTTATCTGACCTGACGACTTACTTTAAAGTCAATAGTACAAAAGGTAACTTACATAAAAGTTATTTTGCCTCTTTTATTTTACTTGTAGAGAATAATCTATTATTTAAACTTATTTTTTATTATAAAGGTAATTGTGTGCCTCAGATGGTATAGTTACGCCACTGGCCGACCCCAAATATGGGATAAGGGCAGGAGAATGGAGAATAAGATTTCAAAAACTGATCTATTACATCTTGTTTTAAATGATAATATGCATGATATGAATATGAATGATAATACTCTTATTATTGAAATATACATGAGAAAATAGTAAATAACTAAATAAAGTGGAATAACCATGGAAAACGTCTTAAATTCTCACCATTATACCAAGTTTTACAAACCTCTCAAGCAAACACACCGCAGCTTTAAAAGAAAAAGTGAAAATAACACCCATATTTTGTGCGTCTTTGCGTCAGATCTTGTATAATCCCTCTTGTTTGTGTTAACATGTTTCGTAGCTTTCCCATTAATTGAAAATAAACATGCTGAATGATATCGTTAAATCCCTACTCGGAGAGGGATCCTGTATCGGAGCTTTGACCTTTTTGCAGGGTGTGGGTTTAGTATTAATATTATTCTCGTTGGATTAGATTATTGGAGTGCAGACTGCCATTTTGTGAATGTGGGTAAGAACTTATAATGAATTATAAAGTTATGGTTGTTATTAAGGAGACTGCCCAAAACTGTACGGGGAAAATACCTAGAGTCGATAGAATGAATACTTATTATCTGGGGAATACTTGAGAATACTTATAATTCATTGTAGTAGCAAATATGAAATTACTTTCTTTATAGGGTATCCCTATTTTTGGATATGTATTTTTAATAATAAGTAAGTAATGTTTTCTTGCTACATACTTACTTCTAACCAACGTTATTTACACGAATGCCATGTTAATAACGTTGTTAAGAAGTATGTATTAGACAATTATTACAAAAAATACATCACCGTTACATGTTATCGTGATCGACTAAGAAAGAACGCTGTTACATATTATTGTGAATAACTAGGCAATTCATACGACTGTGGGCTTTTGGGCACTCTCCTTTATCATAATTATTATAACTATAACTATTCCTACATTAGTACAGGCACCAGTACATCCAGCTATCCGAAACTGTTAAATTTTCCCAATTGAAAATAAACCTTGCGGTTTTGTAATAAAGTTGAAAAACTATCATAGAAATTTGACAGACTAGGGTAACTTGATGTGCTGGCCTCTGCTCATTTTGGTTTATCTTATGTTGTTTGCTAGACGTAATATTAACAGGGTAGTTTTGAGAAAGAATTTTAAAGCCTGATTTCGTGGAATTTAACAAACCCCCTTAGCTCAATGAATGATGTGATTCCTATTGATATATTCTACTACTATACATATTATAGTGTTATTGACATAACCTACGTTCCACTATATAGTGTTGTTGACACAACCTACGTTCCATCATTAAAAAAAAGCCCACGTATTTTCCCCTTGTTTTATTAAGGTCATAAAGTTCATTAAGAGCGTGTTTTCCTTTTTTTGGTATTTTACCAATTTTCCCGAATGCCATCTTTACTGCCGGCTTTAGATATTATCTTAATGACAATATGACACTCTATATAAAGCAGTTTATATCACATTTGGAGACAGTATTGAAGTGATTTGAGTAGATATAGGTACTCCTATTTTCCGTAATAGAATACAAATTAATATTGTGTAAAAAAAAGGCAAGGTACTATTTTTAACATGGCTCCTTTAAAAGTGTGGTCGAAATTCTCTGCGAAAAAGGACGGTGCTCATATTAATTTACGTATAGTGGATGCGCCTGATTATCTTCTTGAAGAAGTCATTAATCAGTACATGAAGTACTATGTGAATGACGAGGCTACCTTCAAAGCTGCTGGTAAGTTCATCATTTTGACAATAATATTTTTCTAATTTACGAAGGCTGATTGTGATTGGCCTTCATTGTGTGTGTTTAATGCACGTACAGACAAAAAGTTACCGCCATCTGTGAATTTGTTTTTATAGTTTTCAACTTTATTTCAAGAGCATAAGGTTCACTTTCAATTGTGAAAATTTGATAGTTTAGGATAGCTTGCTGTGCTGGTCAAAATTGTTTGTATCGGGCTTAACGCATATGCGCTACTTTTGTATTGTTTTGAATCATATTTGATAATTCGACAGTATAGCGGGTATAGATACAATGAGCCCGTGTTTTTGCTAGCATACACAATAGTTTTCTGAGATTAGATAAAATGATAGAATACTTACTCTTGATTACTCTTACTAACTTACACACTACAGACACTAAATGCAAATTTCACCGAAGAAACTGACCGAACTGATCAGCACTTCTAAAACGAATTCAAGGGTGACTGTGTCAATATTCCATAGAAAATAATGACACTGAGAGCTATTAAACGTAGTTTATGCGCTGCTCGCGTTCAGTTTCGTTCAGGTGAAATCTGCCCTTACAATCTTCTTTAATCTTCTAAAGCTTAATGATTTTTTCAAACCTTAATTGATTCGCGGTATAAATCATAATTTTAAAAAAAGTAAAGCAAATTCAATTACTTGTTGTCGCAGGCGTTGCAAAAAATGCAGCAGCAATAGACGAACTTCGTGTGCCTATGCTTAAAGCTATAAAAGAAAAAGGATTCCACACTATGGTTTGTTGTTTTGACAACGGTGATGACCAAATTAAAGAGGTTTTCGGGGCCTCCATGATGGCTTTATCATCGAAAGGAGATCCAGAACCAGAGGTAAAGCGTAATTTTTTATCAAAATATTTATATTTACTATGTTCTTTTATGATATGCTTAAGATTGTGCGTATCGCCTATTCCAAAAGTATGTGATGGAAATGTAAACAAATAAATCCGAAAACATACCTGTGAACGCCAATTTGTAGTGTCATTAACGATTTGACTTTGATTTGATTAAGTATTTTAATATTTAGACCCGAAATTCCAATTATAAATCGCAGAAACTTTCCCAACTCACGTAATCGTAAGATTCATGAGGGAAAGTTGCCCCAGAAAAATATTTTTTTTCTGGGATAAAAAGTAGTTTATCTGCTATTCCAGTCTATAAGCTATTTTATAATATTAGTAGGAAGTAGAATATTAGTAGGAAGGTATTACTTTTCCTTAACTTCACAAGTGTTGGTAAAAAATATTACACAGAGTAAAGCGCTTGGCAGGGTCCGAACCCACGACCTCTCTTAAATCGCGGCCGTTCCCACTGCGGCCCAACTGCTTCCCACCCCTTCTATCCATAAGCAGTTGTAAACAACGGACAGCCCAAAGCAGAAACAATAATTATTCATGTTTCTATTTCAGTTTGACTTTAAAACGGAGGAAATGAAGAAGCTCTTCGAAATTTATTATGGAATGGCGTCGTTCTATGACGAAGCAAAAGCGTTCAATTCCGACCGTTTCTTCAGTGACAGAGGGCTCTTTGTCATTTCCGAGTATAGAGGACTTGGTATTGAAGTGGAGTTCCTTAAAGCCAGGTTATTTTTATCTTTTTCTCAACATATTATTCATAATATTCTTAAACCACACACGCGCATATATTTTTTTATTAAACCTTTCCAGGGGCAATAGTAAAAACTAAAATAATCACGTTGAAAATGTCAACTAAAGTTAATTAAGAACAGCGGGATTGTCCGAAAGAGTTACTGCTACCCCGGAACAGTAAGGGCTAAGGAAGGAACATGGATGGGTTTTAGTCAGTAAGACTCTGCACTTCCCTTCCGCTCCACCCAGAGCGGGAGGAAAAATTTGATGACTTCCCACCCTCAAAAAAAAAAAGTAGGAACCCATTCTGTAATACTGATGTTAACTGTTTTGTTACTGTACATTTCCAGGCGATTGATTTCCAAAGAACACGGAATACCAGTAAGCGGAGCTTGGATGACGTCATCTGACACCCAGAACGCTGCTGAGCTCGATGGATGGGAGACAGCATACGAGATCCAGTTTAAAGAGTTAGGAAAAAAACTAGGAGTTACCTTCGAAGGCGACCCTCCGTCTGCTAAGTTTATGATTGCTAAAATACAATAAGCAATTTGATATATTTATTTTTTCGGTCTATTAAACGGTAAAACGAAACGTATTTTGTAGAATCTTGTATAGTACTTTATGTCTTGTAATGTCAAAATTATGCTAATAAAATATAATGTGGATAGTATATACGGAATATAAATAATTTATCGAAAATAAAGAAAACTGTGATTAAAACTTGCACAATTTTTTTTTCTTAACAAAGTAATTGATTAAACTGACACTGGGAAAAATTGTATTAAAATAATCCATCCACCATCCATCCATCCACTTTATCATCAGATCATGTTTTAAAAGCATGATGTAACACTAAGATGATAGATAAACAGACTTCAAAAAAGTAGATAACTTATCAAGTGGCCTTGCATTTAAATAGTATTCAATTAGACAGTTGTTAATGATGTGAGACACACGTTCATTAAGTCGCCCTGTGGTAAATACATAACATTATTGTTGTTAATTCGTTAGTGAATTCCAGCAACTTGGAAAACCATAATCATTATGAATGTTTGTATCAAGCTAATTCGTGGGAAATAACGCAGATTAGTATATTATTATTATTTAATTTGAGGACATACATTTTATGTTATCATAATATGTAAAGAATCACATCACACGTAATATTCAGGACATTTAAAAATTTACAAACTTAGTTAAACACGTTAGGCGCCAACTTAATAGTTCTTCTATTGTGTCTGCTGCGTGGCAGTCAATAACCTAATTAATTAATTTAATCAAACAAGTTAGGGAATGACAAGTTAGGAACAGTTCAAACCTGGGGTTGCTCGCTGAGCCTGAATGGTTTTGAAAAAAAAAAGATGTGGGAAAAATGCGTCACATCCGCGCAAATCGGTCATCGCTCAGCATAATGCTTCGTACCCATACGAGACAGAGCCACAGCGCTGATTTTCAGCGACAGTTAGCGCTGACGTGATGACGTCGAACCGTAACCGGTGAAACGATTATTTAAAGAGGCTCGTTACCGACTTGACTCAAACGATTATAATCGCATAAATATGTTGACAATATTCCCAATTGACACCAACAATATTACTCACCCAACACTAATAACCGATTAGATAACAGCTTACTGCAATTTGCTACAAAGAAATTATCACATTTGGAGATAATATAGACGTTACAGAAGACGCTTAAAAAAATACTTACAGTAAAATCATTTACAATAAAATCACTTACAATTAAGTCATTTGGACAACGGAATAATTGTTAAAAACCTGCTCACGTAGACTTTGCAATTTTTTATTTACTGCAAAAAATGTCGGATATCATCTACATGTCGAAGTCTCTCAAAGTGTGGTCTAAATTCTCGGTGAAAAAAAAAGATGGTACTGTTCTTAATTTTCGTATAGTGGACATGCCTAAGTATCTTATAAACGAAGTCTCAAATCTGTACATAGACCAATTTGTGAAAGAGGAGAATACTTTTATAGCTGTTGGTAAGTTGAACCGAATTTGGATTATAATATGATGTAACTATGGTTGATTGTTGGTTAGTGACTGGTGTCAGAGTTTCTAAGCTTCCCATGGGCCTTAGCTTCACATGCTGTTGAGAAATATCTCTCAGGCATGCAGGTTTCCTCACAATGTTATCCTTTACCATTTTATAAGCAAGTGATAATTATACAATACGCACATGAATCCGAAAAGTCAGAGGTGCGTGTCTAGGGTTCCAACTTGAGACCTAAGACTCGGCAGTCTGACGGTTACACCAGCAGGCTATCACTGCTATATGGTTGATATTGCTTTACAAGCACGAAATTTTGCACAATTGTTTCGTTATTACGAGGGTCAGCAATAAGGAAAGATATGCATTATAATCAGCTTATAATCTTCCCACTGCTGGGACACAGGCCTCCTCACTGAGAGAAGATAGGCCATAATCCACCACGCCGGACCAGTTCAGGTTGGTTGACGTCACATATCTTAGAATTTTCGGTTCTAGGACATGACAGTTTCCTCACGATGTTTTCTTTCAATTCAAGAATTAATTATCATTATTTCAGCCGAAAGAAGTCCATTGCTGGACTAGTTCCATGCCTCCGGTATCCGTTGGATACCTGCAGCCTTTACAATCATCGAACCACCTTGTGGGACAACTATTGCCAACTACTTCCAACGCTACGTCGCTATTCCTTCAAGAATGAAGGAAGGATAGGAAACTTTCGCCTTTATACTTTAGTAATATGATTTTGACACGTTTTTTTTTTTCGGTTGAAGGTATACCAAAAAATGCAACGGTAATAGAAGAAATACGGAAGCGTTTTTTAGAAGCAATAGTTCATGAAGGTTTTCATGTTATGATTTGTTGTTTAGACAACGGTGATGACAAAATAAAGCATATCATTGGAGCATCTGTTATGGAATTAGTATCGAAGTATGATACAGAAGCAGAGGTAACTTATAACGGTGACTAATTCCAAGAAGTTAGTAACTCATCGAACTTATTATCAAGTTCAAAAGAAGAAATAGGTACCTATACGAATAACAAAAAGGTGTAAATTAAAATTTACATTTATTATTAATCATTTCAGCATGAGTTCAAATCTGAAGAAATGCAGAATCTCTCTAATATTATGAACGTCTTGGAAACTCTATACAGTGAAATGAAGGCATTCGATTTAGATCGTTGCTTCAGTGACAGAGGACTCTGTGTCAGTCCTGAGTACAGGGGGCTTGGCATTGCGCAAGAGTTCCTTAAAGCCAGGTCAGTTACTGTTTCAATAGCATCAAATAATAATTCCAACTTATTAGTATCCCTATGCAGAGCAAAGGATCTCCTCATACAGAAAGTTCACGACGTTTGGTAAAGCTTTTCATTGATCACCACGATTGGTCAAAACTCAAACTCAAACTCAAATTCTTTATTGCTCATAGGCGATTTCTGAAGTGTATTAATTAACTACAAAATCTGGTCAACCCACGAGCTGAAGGAGGTGTCCAGGTGATGCCAAAGATAAACTCAGAAAATACTTACACCGCTTAACTTACTTGTATGTCATTACACTTTTATTAATGTAGAAATTCTTGTGGATCTATCCGAACTCACTAGAACCACATTATTTTTTTTCGAGTAACTTTGCCGATTAACTTTCACAGAGCGAGAGTCCTCGCATAAGCACTGCATGGACACAGGCTTCCTCTCTGTAACAATGAGTAACTCAATCAATTTCTATAATACTGGTGGTATTTTTTAAATAACTTTTCAGGCGACTGATATGCAAAGAAAACGGAATACCAATAAACGGAGCCTGGATGACGTCATATGGCACGCAGAGAGCTGCTGAGTGCGATGGATGGGAGACTGTCTACGAGCTCACAAATGAACAGCAAATAAAAAGCTTTGGAACTACATTCGGCAAAGATCTTCTTTCTTATAAATTCATGATTGCTAGAATAAAACTTTGAGACTTATTTCATTTCTAAATGACATAGTAGTTTTTACCACCTATGTGAAAATTAAGGCAGAATTATGAAACTCCCCGACCCTTGCTCGAGCCAGCCTGTGCCGCTGAGCCTGTAGCTTTAATTTTTTTCCCAAATAATTAATCTGATCCAGCCCGTCCCTTGCTGCCTAGTTAGATCCAGTTAAGCCCAAAAGCCGAGGTTTGTGGTGTGCCCACAAGGAGTGCTCTTAACATGTAGTTACTTAGTTTATAAGTTTTTAAGCCCTGACTGGACGTCTTAATTTATTGAGGCATCCATAGACAAGTGCAGTTAAGCAGTCGACAACTGTCTAGGTAGAACGGCGAGATGCAATTCCTACGAGTAAAAAAAAAATATTACGAAAATCTCGTGTAAGCCAAAACGACAAAAACCTCATTAACGTATAAAGGCATGAAAAAAACTTTAAAAGTCAACATTAAAGTGTATCTGAACTTATGCACATATAATAATAATAATATAATAGACATAAAACTCTACGGACATTCTTATAAATAAAAATCTTGATTACAACATTCAAGTTGTTTTTTTTTTGTCTCTTGACATTTCTCGGGACCCTGGGGACCTTTGAAAGGGTTACGAGGTGCCGAAGCCAACTCGCAGAGGCATCTTAGATCATTCTAAATGTTGAGGAGGCAACAACCGACGATTATTCCTGTATGCACTATTTTAGTGCACCCAAGAACAACCCCCGATTGGAGCAGAACTATTGCAGAACATGGAAAAGAAAATTTTGGGCTTTGGCTTTTGATTTACTGTTTACCAAGGTCTATGAAAAGGCCATAATCTTTTCATAGATCTCTGCATGACCAATGATTTATATAAAATCAGATATAATGGCAGGGGGTGACTTGCATTTATGATTATACATGTAAGAACGACGCAGAAGTTTAAAAGCGTTATATGTAATAAAAATATCAAGCTAAGTCAAAGGTCTCGAGTTGGAGCCCAAGACACGCACCTCTGATTTTACGGATTCATGTGCGTACTGTAAAATTGTCCCTTTTTTAAATCAAATCAAATCAAAAGTCATTTATTCAAATTAAGCTGAAAATCAGCACTTTTTGACGGTCAAAGTTACATAAGACAGTCCCCCAAAAATGCCCACCCTTCACCACTTCCTAGTGCTTTAGCTGGGAAGAAGAAGTGGCGCAACAAACTCCCCAGCAGCACAGCTGTCTGTTTAGTTGGAAGAACTTGACTCTACACATTTATCGTATGAGAAGTAATTAACATTACGAAACACATTACATTAAAATCAATAATTTGCCACATGTCAGCTAGCACACGCCAATATACCAATAAAGCAGCATAAAAACTCTGACACCAGGTTAGTCACTACTCACTAACCACACGAAAAGAAGAAGAATCATCATCATCTGTCTAGCCTTTTCCAACTATGCTTTTTTTTTTTTTTTTTTTTTTAAGGCTGGGAAATCATCCAATGACTGCTCCCGCTCTGGGTGGAGCGGAAGGGAGTGTCAGACTCTTACTGACTAAAACCCATCCATGTTCCTTCCGTAGCCCTTTATGTTCCGGGGTAGCGGTAACCCTTTCGGACAATCCCGCTTACCCGGCAGGCTTGGCCCTGAGGGGCCCCTTCATATGCTGACATCTCTTTGAGGCGCGCGTGGAACATATACGCGCCGTACGGCACGGGTCTGGTGCTGATCGGACGGTGAGTCACCCATTACTCACCGCCCGCAGGCCCGCGCCTACGGTGGCCGGGAGTCGTCACGTGGCTCCCGACGCCCGGAGCGTCTCCCGCGGCGGCTGGGACGGGAGGACCTTTCTCTCTCCCATCCCGCCACCTCCTTCGCGAGCATAACTTTTTCGCAGAAGGAGGTGACTGCCTCCCACTCCCTCTCGCCCCGGACCATGGCTTGCACCAGGGCCGGGCGCGAGAGGTCGCCGCCGCCGATCGCCTCTACGAGGACACGGCGGTGCTCTGCCCATGCGGGGCAGGTTTGCACCGTGTGCTCTACCGTGTCCTCTGGGCGATCCTCGCAGTGGTGACACCCGGGCGTTTCCTCCTGCCTGATGATGTGCAGGAACCTCCCGAAACATCCATGTCCGGTGAGGACCTGCGTCAGGCGGAAGGTGAGGGCGCCGTGACGCCTCTCTAGCCACTCCTCAAAGAGGGGCCTTACCGCCACTATCGTGGCGTGCCTTCCAACTATGCTGGGGTCGGCTTCCAGTCTAACCGGATGCTGCTGAGTACCCGTATTTTACATAGAGCGGCTGCCTACCTGACCTCCACAACCCAGTAACTGGGCAATACGATAACCCTTGGTAAGACTGGCTGTCAGATTTTCGGGCTTCTGACGACCCGTAACGACTGTCAAAGTGTGTTTTTTTTAACTATAATTTACTATACGTTTACGTTCATACATCTGGGCAGACACACACGCCGGTGACGAGGACTACACACAAGACCGTTCAATATTTATTTCCTACTTTTTAGTTTGGAAAAATAGAAAAAAAGCTTGAAAAACTTATTTCGCAAATTAAAAAAAAATGAATATTTTATCAAATAAATGTATTGTCATCGGTCCTCGATAAATCTACGAAGTTAGAACAAAATCTGGCCGTTTAAAGTGTGTCATAATCGCGCCCAAAGGAGTCGGTTACAAACATACAAATATACAAACAAACATACAGGTGAAGCTAATATAAAGCGTGTAAAAAGGAGGATGGCTTAAGAATCGCAGCAGAACGTGTTCTGTAGTTTTTATTTCTGTGACTTAAGCGATTATAATTGTATAAGTTTACTGTCAATATTCTCAAATGACGTCAACGTTATTACTCGCCCAACACTAATAACTGATAAGATAAACGGCATTCTTTAATTTGGTACAATGAAATAGATAATCCTATTTAGAGATAGTATAGACGTTACTGAAGACGTTTAAAAATTCACTTGCAATAAAATAATTTGGACAGCGGAATAATTGTTTAAAAACTGCTCACATAGATTTTGCAATTTTTCAGTTACTGTAAATAATTTCGTATATTATCAACATGTCGAAGTCTCTCAAAGTGTGGTCTAAATTCTCAGTGAAAAAAAAAGATGGTACTGTTCTTAATTTTCGTATAGTGGACATGCCTAAATATCTCAAAGACGAAGTTATAAACCTGAACATAAACCATTTTGTGAAAGAGGAGAATACTTTTATTGCTGTTGGTAAGTTGAACACCATTTTGATTCAATCAATCTGCCCAGTTTTTTCCCAACTATGTTGGGGTAGGCTTCCAGTATGTTACCTACATGGAGCGACTGCCTATCTGACCTCCTATCTGACAGCCAGTCTTACCAAGGGGTATCTTATTACCCAGTTACTGGGTTAGTAAAGTAAGACTGGCTGTCAGATTTTTGGGCTTCTGACGACCCGTAACGACTGTCAAAGATGCACAAATGACAGCCGGGACCAACGGCTTATGTGCTTTCCAAGACACGGAGGAGTGTCGGTATGTAAAGATGGTCACCCATCCACGGTCAACACCGGCAAGCTTAGCTTAACCTGATGGATCGACCTGTGAGGCTGTTATTACTTAGCCGCTAGTTCCTAACGCAAGTTGAACACAATTTTGATCATTATTGAAAATTCATCATCTCACGGAGTTAAATTGAGTATAAAAGTTTCTACGAAAGTTTATCACATTTGCTGATGGGCAATCCTAATAAGTAGGTACATAGCTTGTAACCAATAATAATATACCCCAAAAATCACATTTACTAAGTAATGATTTTCTTTTTCGGTTGAAGGAATACAAAACAGTGCAAAGGCAATAGAAGAAGTACGGGACGGTTTTTTAGATCCATCAATTGATGAAGAAGGATTTCACGTCGTGGTTTGTTATTTAGACAACGGTGATGACGAAATTAAGGATATTGTTGGCACATCTATGATGGCATTAGTATCTAAATACGATAAAGAACCAGAGGTAAAATATATCTGCGACCATATTCAAAGAAATTAATAACTTTTATAGGTGTTAAAAAATTAACTGTAAGAATTTCGTGGGAGCATTGTACTCATCGTTACTTTTAAAATATGAGCTGCTCCATACATTAATGCACACCTAACTCAATAAAATGTACGGAACAGCTTATATTTTTTTCGCTATTCCAGGGTTCATAAAAAAAAACCTATAGTAAAAGTTGTTTGTAACGATGAGAACAATGCTCCCACGAAACGTTTAGAGTAAATTTTTTAACACCTTATAAAACATTATAATGTCATCAAGCTCAATAGAAGAACTAGGTGCATATTTATATATTAAATTTTACATTTATTATTCATTTCAGTACAAATATAAAACGGAAGAAATGCAGAAACTATTAAAAATTATGCTCGCCATGGAAGCTCTATACAGTGAAATGAAAGCATTCGATTTAGATCGTTGCTTCAGTGACAGAGGACTCTGTGTCAGTCCTGAGTACAGGGGGCTTGGCATTGCACAAGAGCTCCTCAAAGTCAGGTTGGTTACTGTTTCAATAATAATACAAGTATTTTGAAGATTACAACGTCAGACTTTCATCTCGGGAACACAATGTAATTTCCGTGGGATAATTTACGACATTCATAAGTGTATCAATAGTCAATCAAACATTTTGTATGGTGTGATATTTTTACATAACTTTTCAGGCGACTTATATGCAAAGAAAACGGAATACCAATAAACGGAGCCTGGATGACGTCATATGGCACGCAGAAAGCTGCTGAGCGCGATGGATGGGAGACTGTCTACGAGCTCACAAATGAACAGCAAATGAGAAGCTTTGGAACTACATTCGGCAAAGATTTTCTTTCTTATAAATTCATGATTGCTAGAATAAAACTTTGAGACTTATTTCATTTCTTAATTTCATAATAGTTTATACCACCCGCGTGAAAATTTAGGCAGAATTATGAAACGCTCCGACTCTTGCTCGAGCAATCCTGTGCCGCTCTGTATGTAGCTTTTAATTCATCTCCAAATAGCCAACCCAATCCAGCCTGTCCCTTGGTGCTCTCTAATCTTCTTCTGCATCACTCTCACAACATGAATGATGTAGCAACATCTAATAACCATATTTTGTTTAAAAGATTGTCCGTGGTGTTTCTTGCCCGTTCTTCGCCATGTGTACCTTCTACGTTTTGGAATTGGCAACTTGCATCATCTTTCTGATTGACCGACCCTATGGACCGACCTCTTGACAATTCAAAAGTGCCTGTAATTGGTTTATTTGAAATAAATGCTTTGAGTTGAGGTTAGTTAAGTGGAGAATCGCGAGATTAATTATATGGCTCTGATGGCTCTTTTCTGCAGAATAAAAATAGACTCGATATTTGCAGCCTTTTCTTTGAGGTTGGGAAATTATCAAATGGCTACACCCACTCTGGGTGGAGCGGAAGGGACTGTCAGACTTTTACTGACTAAAACCCATCTATGTTCCTTCCTTAGCCCTTTATGTTCCGGGGTAGCGGTAATCCTTTCGGACAATCCCGCTTAATGTTTGCAGCCAGACTTATGATCTAATAATATGTCTATGGTCTAAAAGCTTCGATCATCAGTGACACTATGTTCACTCTTACTATAGAAATATAGTTCTACATAGTATGAACTACTTTGTCTTGCATATTTTAAAATGGAAACAAGTTGTCTTTCACAGTCTACTGGTGCCTAATGAGATGTCTTCAGCGAGTCTGCGTAAACAAAGCTAACGAAGTGCGTCAACGACTATAACTTAGCAGGTAGTCAGGGAAATTAATTGTTAAGCAAATTGACTTTAAGATATTGTATAATGGGTCTAACATTGCAAATCGTATTGTGGTGTCACGTTGCTATAATATATCTAAACGGAGTCTTTGACCTCAAGCTACGAAAGAGCCCAAAATCCGTTAAAGTTTCAATTTAATCATGGATACCGGAGATAACATGACACCTGTAATACCTGAAGGTTAAAGCAGATATGTACATAATGCACTCACATTTCACTAGCTATGTACCGTACTAGTACCGGGAACCATCATCATCTGCCTAGCCTTTTCCCAACTATGTTGGGGTCGCCTACCAGTCTAACAAGATGCAGCTGAATACCAGTGTTTTACACTGAGCGACTGCCTGTGTGACCTCCACAACCCAGTAAATAGGCAATACGATACCCCTTGGTACGACTGGCTGTCAGATTTTCGGGCTTCTGACGACCCGTAACGACTGTCAAAGATGCACAAATGACGGGTGGGACGGGAACCAAAGAGGAAAAATCTGTAAAAACCTCGAGGGAACTTCAAAATCTTTGTTTATAGACTTTGCTAGAAGTAAAGTTATTAGCGTCCGGTTATATTCGGTGAAAATGGGATAAATCCCAGTTTCACCGAATATTTTTGAGGTTTTTTGACGTTTCCAAAGATTGTTTACTATCTACATCATCATCGGTCTAGCCTTTTCTTAACTATGTTGGGGTCGGTTTCTAGTCTAACCCGATGGAGCTGAATACCAATCTTATATAATATGATGCGACTGCCTATGCGACCTCCGCAACTCAGTTACTGGGTATAGGACGTACCCTAAGACCCTTTGGTCTTATACCTACCTAGAAATAAATACCTATTTCTATAATTAGGTTTGTAAAAACACTTTTACACGTCAAATATTTGTTTTGTATATGGTTTGTTTTTAAAACTAGATGAGATCGGTGTTTCATATTCAACTACTATGAGAAGAAAGACCTCTGTCAGTCTATCCACGTTACGAATCCTTGGTCTCTGTTTCATGTGCTATTTTGTAGGCTCTGAAAATACGGCCATTTTGTACGGCGCGTTCACTCGATGGGCGCAATTACGTCACGAGCCGCGTCTAACGGCTCACTCGGTGTCACCTAGCGTGTATTATGAACTCGTCGACTTATTGCGTGCTTCAGGTACCATGGAGTGGTGCCGGATGGTAGACATGGATTTATGAATATTTTGTACAAGCTTGATTAGTAGTAAGCGGTTTTTTATTAAGAAATTAAAAGACGCTAAAATTGTCGTCTCCATGTTTGATTCCGTGAAAGTTTTATCCCATCAAAACATTTAAACAGGGGAACTATATTTTCTATCACCAAAATTTATATTTGTCATCAAGTTGTATCACCTAATAAATAGATCTATCGCCACGAAATATTTTCGTTCTCAGATAAACAAAAATTGTTCCCAGGTATGAATTATCAAATTAATAAAATTATATTGCATTACATGAATATAAACTTCGTTCTTATAATAACAGTTTTGTTACTTAAATAATAGCTCTGTGCTCAGAATGGTAGATCTGTCACCAAATAAGCGAATCGCTTTTGTAAAAGGAAACAGTTTGTTCTAGTAACATAATATGATTTATTGGTGATCTCTTTAAATTAGTTTGCTTAAATACTTATTAGGACACACCTATTATAATACATACAAAAACATTTATTTGGTACTAGACCTTATATCTCAGGATTTTAGGTGATTTATTGTGGATCTGATTTTGCATTGTTTGGTGACTACATTTTGGTGACAGATCTACTATTTTGAGGACAAACCCTATTATTTAAGAAACACAAAACTAATTAAAATGGTGATAGCTTAAATTATACCCTTTAAACAGGAGGCTTAGACAGTCACATTTTCATTGACAACAACGAAATGAGGCAAATCCGAAATGTATGGAATAGGCATACGCTTTCGAAATGTCACATGGTCAATCGTTTTCAATCGCTAAGTGCTAGACGATGTCAAATTGCGTAAACGACGACGAAATCGAATGACTCAATCAATATTCCCAGGTAAATGCGTTGACAAGTGGCGTTCTTGACAATCTGATTCGCTGAGATACGGTAGCGAATTGTGCGATCAACCACGTAGCATAAGTCGACTTTAGAAATCGAATCGACACGAAACGAGAGCCAGGGATGACTAATTAAGCGGGATTGTCCGAAAGGGCTAAGGGCTAAGAGATAAGGGCTGTCCGCTACCCCGGAACATTAGGGCTTTTTTTTTTTTTTTAAGGCTGGTAAATCATCCAATGACTGCTCCCGCTCTGGGTGGAGCGGAAGGGAGTGTCAGACTCTTACTGACTAAAACCCATCCATGTTCCTTCCGTAGCCCTTTATGTTCCGGGGTAGCGGTAACCCTTTCGGACAATCCCGCTTACCCGGCAGGCTTGGCCCTGGCCCCTTCATATGCTGACATCTCTTTGAGGCGCGCGTGGAACATATACGCGCCGTACGGCACGGGTCTGGTGCTGATCGGACGGTGAGTCACCCATTACTCACCGTCCGCAGGCCCGCGCCTACGGTGGCCGGGAGTCGTCACGTGGCTCCCGACGCCCGGGGCGTCTCATGCTGCGGCTGGGACGGGAGGACCTTTCTCTCTCCCATCCCGCCAGAACATAAGGGCTAAGGAAGGAACATGGATGGGTTTTAGTCAGTAAGAGTCTGACACTCCCTTCCACTCCACCCAGAGCGGGAGAAGTCATTGGATGATTTCCCGGGGTGACTAATGTATGTTTTCAATTCGTATCTCAAGGTTAGACCATAGTTTGACTCTGTACTTGTAGCTTGTTACTATGTCCAGTACATAATGAGTCCCCTCTTAGTTTGAATGCAGCTAAATATTTGTATGGGTTTGTGAGCATACTGATAAGATAGCCTGTTCATTGATACATATTAAGAACCAAATAAAAATTCGTTTAAACGAAAAACACTTCTACTACCTAGACTATAAGAGATATTATCTGTTGACATAAAGAAAAAAGGAAATGATACATTTACCAACAAATGTAACGCTGTGTAATGTTTAGTATGGTATATGAAACTGTGTAGGGTACTAGTGTGTTTGATATTCATTCAATTTAAGAAAGTGATAAAATGTCTAAGTCACCCAAAGTGTGGTCTAAATTCTCAGCGAAAAATAAAAGTGGTGCTGTTGTTAATTTTCGTATAATAAATTTGCCAAAAGATCGTTATGAGGACTTCTTGGATGAGTACATGAAGTACTTTGCGAAAGAAGAGTCTACATACAAAGCTGCAGGTAGGTAAATGTTTTCAATTACACTTAATAAAATATTTAAAACATAAAGTAGTGCAGTCAACATTCATCAGTAATAACGGTTGCACTATGAAAGTCGTGCTTACCAGGACACAAAGGCGTTATCAGTGTAATACGCGAACAGACAGCTGTGCTGCTGGGGAGTTTGTTGCACCACTTCTTCTTCCCAGCTAAAGCACTAGGAAGTGGTGAAGGGTGGCGTTTTTGGGGGACTGTCTCATGTAACTTTGACCTTCAAAAAGTGCTGATCTTCAGCCTAATTTGATCATTTGTCACTTTTGATATTGATTTTTTTTTTAATAGATGGTATCCACTAGTTTATATAGCTTAAAACCATAATCTTAAGGCATTGAACGTGATCACGTCAATTTAGAAACGCATCATATACATTATGACTATTACTAACATTTTGAGTCCTTTGTGACTCGATTCAATTAATCAATCTGCATAACCTTTACCCAATTATGTTGAAGTAGGCTTCCAGTCTAACCAAATACAGCTAAATACAAGTATTTAACAGACTTCAAAAAAAAGGAGGCGGTTTTTATCTTGATGATTAGGTATTAGTAATAATAATAATAATAAATTTTATTTCTCAAAAATCTTAATAATAGGTTACAGAAATAGTTTGGCAGTATTAATTTCTAATAGGTGGATGTAGCCACTGAAACCGAACTAGGCAATGCCTGTATTTCGATTTCCAGCGCCTTTTCCCTCGATATTGCAACAAAAAAATGCCAACAAAAAGTATGGTTGGTTGTACTATTAATTAAATTTTGAATGACTTAAAACTAACTTAAATGCTATATTGTATAAAATTTAAATTACCCATAATATAATAAGCAAATGGTCTATAGGTGAGTGAGAAGTGTTTGTGAGTGTGTGTGTAGGTAATATGTGGAGTTTGACTGATGAGGGTGTGTGTGGGTATGGGCGGGTGAATGCGTACTATAGTACTTCAGGTCACTGTTGTTTATCATTCAATCTGCCTAACCATTACCCAATTATGTTGGAGTTGGGTTCCAGTCTAACCAGATACAGCTAACTACAAGTATTTAACCGACTTCAAAAAAAAGGAGATGATTTTTATCTTGATGATGTATTAGTACTTCAGGTCACTGTTGTTTATAAAAAAGTCTAGTAGTGGATACGTACGGATATTGGTGTGGGGAAATTGAAAAATAAAAAGCTTTTTTACAAATAAAAACAACTTAAAGTTTAAAGACTAAAAAAGTTTTTTTTACATGGAGCCTTCTTGTTACTTGATTATAAATAAAATAAAATACAGAGTCTAAATTTGTTTAAGGAGTACCAAAAAGTGTCGAAGCAATGGATGAACTGAGACAACGTATACTGAAAAGGAGAGATGATGGAGTAACTCACACAGTAATCTGTTGTCTAGATCATGATGATGACGAAATACATGACATCATTGGAGCCTCTGCAATGATGTTTGGTACACCAGACGAAGTGATACAAGATAAGGTATGTAAATAATAAAAAAAAAACAACATCGACATCGCGAAAAAATCATAGCATTCAATATTTCAATAATTATTCGTCATATTTTGGATAAGCTATTAATTTTTTTGCGAATACATCGTTGTCATGGACAAATTTGTTCAATTTGATATTCATCAACTGTATTTCTTCCTTGGCAGCGTTATATTTGTGTGGCGAGAGAGGACGAGCTTTTGCGTACATTGGTGGACCGGTAGTCTCGATGTAATGTTCAACTTCACTGTTGTACATTTTCCATGAATTGGGTCTTGTGATATCAGGATACTTGGCTAGTAGGTCGTGATATGGAAGATTGTCGTCGATGGTGCGTATGCTCCCTTCTGATGCTGATAACAGGGACCCAGATGTCGATAAGGTTGTCTTTTGATCCACCAGTCGCCGTCCATGCAATTCCACCATTAGTGCGTAGTGATGCAAAAAGTCAGCGCCTATGATCGGCCTACTGACTGTTGCGATCACAAATCGCCACTTGTATTGACGCCTTAATCCAATATTTAATACGATGGTTCGCTCGCCGAATGTTGGTATCTGCGTTCCATTTGCTGCGTAAAGGTAGTTGCTCGGATTCCGATTCTTTTTTTCGTTCACACTTGCGGGTAGAACCGAAACATTTGCGCCGGTGTCAACTAGGTATTGTTGACCGCTTGTTACGTCTCTTATGAAAAGGCGGTATGTTGATAATTTTTCGACTTCCGCCACCGCCACGGCTTCGGTCTTCTTTAGTTTTCCGGCTGCGTATTTTTCTTGTAATCACAAGGACTTTTACACCGATAAGCACTTTTGCCAAATTTTCGGTGGAAATAGCACGATCCACTCCTTTGATCGCGGGATTTCGAACGTGATCGGCTTCTATAGCGTTGGGGTCGCTGACGGTAATTTCGTTCACGATCCATTTTTAGCGCGGCTACCTCCTTAGTCAAGTTTTCGATCATGCTGATGATGTTTGGTTCTGACGAGGTTTGCTGTTGTGACGTTGAAGGCTGACTGTGGCAGGAACACACGGAATTTACCTCCTTCATTTGCTCGTGCATCTTGTCTGCCATGGCGGCAAGCGAGTCCAATTTTGATTCGTCGCTTACGGCTAGTACTGCGCGAGTCGCGGTAGGCAGGTGTCCGATCCATAGCATGCGCAGCGTGGCGTCAGGCATTTTGTCTCGGGCCAGGTCTCGCATCCGGCGCAGTAATTGTGATGGCCGTTGGTCGCCGAGTTCCATTTCATTGAGCAACTGCTGCAACTGTTTCCCTTCTGATTCTTCGTAGACGGACACCAGCCTTTTCTTGACTTCTTCATACCTCCCTGTGTTCGGTGCAGTCATGATGATGTCACTGATTTGCTCCACCTCTGGCTTCGTGAGATTCGCTACTACCAGTCCAAATTTTCCTTCGTCTCCGAGCTTCTGGTTGGCGATCATGACTTCGAACTGGGCAAACCAAAGACGGGGTTTGTCACGCCAGAATTGAGGAATGCGTGACTTAATGCTGATCATTTCAATCATTTCTTCGCTGATCATTTTGAACGCGGGGTCACCACTTTAGGGAATCTCGTACTCTCTTGGAATTTAAATAAAACTCGGTTATAGGGATACCAATACTATTCCTTTATTTACCTAAGGTATATAGTAATTTTTGGCTTTGTACATAGTGGTCTGCTCACTTGACACCTTATTATAATGGACCAATCAGAAGAGTCGTGCGCCTTTCGTATTTCGGTCCACGGTGCATATGTGTCTTCCATATATATACGGGCAGCGCCTCGCGAGATGCCATTAACAAAAGTGTGCCGTCTTCAGTTACTAACACGGCGCGCCGTTGGAACAACGTATGTATGGACATCGCTCACGGTCCTCAGTGCGAGGCTACGCGCCGCCGTGGTCGGATGTTGCTGCTGTATGTAGACCACTACAATAACCAGTAACACACCCTGAAATATGACCAGCTTTATCTGGCCAGCTTCGCACAGCTAAAAGTACCTACTTATCTACAGCGCACCTGCCTACCTTACTACCTACACTACCTACCTAAACTTCCTACCTACCCTACATACTTACCGGTTCAGCCGTTCTCGAATTTTTGTGAGACTAACAAACGTCAAATAATTTTTATAAATAAAGAAGATTATTTTTTATTTTGTTACTTGTCTTCCCTGTAAAAAAGCAAGGTAATGTAGTTTGGTTTGTTTTCGAAGCTCTCTTTTAAAGTAAATCTTAATAATTATGTTTTTACAATGTGCAAAATCTCAAGCTAATTTTCATAAATGGGTTTTGAATTGGAATATTATTTTACAGGAACAGTTTCAGCCTAAAACAGAGGCATTCCAAAAAATGGCTGAAGTGTATGCTGGTATGTTGTCTGCATACGATAGCATAAAGGAATTTAATATTGAACGACACTTCGTTGATCGAGTAGTCTTCGTGCGTCCCGACTATAGAGGACTAGGAATTGCGCAGGAGTTGCTTAGAGTCAGGTTAGTAACTCATCTTCTTAATCATATCAAGTACTATGTATATTTTTATTTATTTCTGACACAAGTTATAATAACTATTATCTATGTTAAGAAGCAAAATTCTTGACTTTGTATGTAGGGTTAATCATTCGAAAACTGTTCCGATACTACGATATAATTTCACGCCTAAACCACTGAACCGATCATCCAATTTGCATTATAGGTTGTCAGGTGTTCATTAGGAAAACAACATTCACGTTCTTATCATAATAGATGTCGCCACGTGTCTTTATTACGATAATGTCAGGTATCATGTTTTTTTTTACTGCTAAGCACTTATTTCTTGCTAATTATTTCAACTAAGTTGTCTTTAAAAGAACGCTTTTATTTTGGCGATAAAACCGCTTATTTTGTCATCCATTGTTAAATGGTATAATGGTTACATGGTTATACGGTTGTATCAATAATTTTGATGGTTTACAATAACAAAGCATATAGATACTATCCAACTATACACCGTGCAATTTTAGTCGTCTTACAACGGCAGCCCAATTTATGTATCCTACTACTAATCGTTCATAAAAAAAATATATAAATATAGGTATGGTCATCGAACCCGTACAAACATTTGGATAAATAAAAAACATTATGTCGAAAACGCACGACGTTCTTTAAAACAGCCTGTAGAGGACTATTCGGCGTGGACTATTTTAGATTGGCTTAAGAAATGTTGTCTCATAGAAAAGGGGGACGGCATGATATACGTAAACATTATTAACAGGATGTTACTTGTTGAAATGCATTATTTATTTTTCGTTGTACCTATTATCTTAATTAATGGTAACAACTTTTTAATCACGCCTAGAGGTTATTTATGTCGGATACATCAAGTCGACCATATTTGTAAGACGACTAAAATTGCACGGTGTAAAACTGGCAAAATTTAATTTTAATGTATTTTATTAATGTGTGCTGTAGATACAGAGGCCAGCACATCAAGTGACCCCAATCTGTCAAATTTCTTTGATAGTTTTTCAACTTTACGGCTAAAGCATAAGGTTCATTTTCAATTGGGAAAATTTGACAGTTTGGAATAGCTTGATGTGCTGGCGCTTGGACATCTCTGCCTAATTCTTCGGGGATTACAGGTTTGTTGAAGTTATGTTTAATTGTTTCAGGCGATTGATATGTAAAGAATACGGAGTAGCAATGCACGGAGCCTGGATGACGTCATATGGCACGCAGAAAGCTGCTGAGCGCGATGGATGGGAGACTGTCTGCGAGATCCAATATGATGAGTACGGGAAAAAATATGGTGTTACGTTTGAAGATGGACCTCCTTCTTGTAAATTTATGGTGGCCAGGATACCTTTATCATAAGTTAATTTATGTTTCTTATATTGAGAACCTTTTTACACACGACACTTTGTGAAAACGAAGGTTTATGAATCTATCACTTACCTTTGTTTGTTAAAACGTTACCCTCCTTTTGTGATCTAACGCAGTCGGATAAGATTGTATCCTGGTTTTTTTTATGTATCTACACACATCAAAAGTGTCTAGGGATCAACATATATTTTTGCAATAACTTTTCTCTTGATTGATATTAATTTAAATTTTCTTTAAGGATTCATCAAATAAAGTGTCTTCGTTTGTCACAGTAACGATAAACCAAGTCACCTTTGCATTAATAAAGAAATTTGCCATTTTCCTAATAAAGGGATTTTTGACATTTGAACCACTAACATTAAAGTTCGAAAAAAAGACTGAAATAACAGTTTTCTTTAAAATTTTATTGGGTAACTTAAACAATTAATAATCCGTGTTTCTACCGCGAACACTAACAACACAAGAACATCGGTTTGGCATACTCAAAATGAGTTCATCCAAATCACGCTGTGGAATGGCCGCCCATGTTCGTTGCAACAACAAAAAAAGGTCTTCTTGCAACTGGATACCCTCCATATTCGGCAGAGCTCTTCTCTGTAGCATATCCCATGCATGCTCAATCGGGTTCAAGTCTGGCGACTGAGCAGGCCAGGGCAGGACATTGATGTTAGCTGCGGCGAGAGTCTGTCTTACAACTCTTGCGGTGTGCGGTCGTGCATTATCATGCATTAACTGAAATAAGGGACCGATTTGCACTTGTAGAGGAACGATGACGTCAGATACAATCGTCTCAGCATAAATTTGAGCGTTGAGGTTGCCTCTGATCCAAATCAACTCAGTTCTTCCGCCGATCCAAATACCCGCCCATACCATGATGGTTCCACCACTATAAGGATGGACTTCCTGGCAGGATTTTAATCGCTGTTGGCGTCCAGGGGTTCTCCAGTGTCGTATACGTCTTGTATCCGGTCTCATACCAAAACGAGACTCATCAGAAAAGCACACGAAACGCCATTGTTCTTCTGCCCAATTTCTGTGTTAAGAGCCCATTGATATGGAATCCTACGATTGTGCATTGCTATAGGTGGTACCCGTAGCGGTCTTCGGGAATGAAGGTTCACTTCATGCAAGCGGTTTCTGACTGTTTGGTCGCTAATTAAGTTCCCTGAAGAGTGATGAAGCCTCACGGCTAACATCATGGCGGTTATTGTTGGAGCTCTTCGAGTTAAGATTTGAATGTATCGGTCTTGTCTCCGTGTGGTGCAGCGATACCGTCCTTCATGGCGCTCAGCCACGGTACCAGTGCTTCGGTAACGTGTCCAAAGTCGACTGATAACACCTTTTTTTGTTGTTGCAACGAACATGGGCGGCCATTCCACAGCGTGATTTGGATGAACTCATTTTGAGTATGCCAAACCGATGTTCTTGTGTTGTTAGTGTTCGCGGTAGAAACACGGATTATTAATTGTTTAAGTTACCCAATAAAATTTTAAAGAAAACTGTTATTCAGTCTTTTTTTCGAACTTTAATGTTAGTGGTTCAAATGTCAAAAATCCCTTTATTAGGAAAATGGCAAATTTCTTTATTAATGCAAAGGTGACTTGGTTTATCGTTACTGTGACAAACGAAAACACTTTATTTGATGAATCCTTAAAGAAAATTTAAATTAATATCAATCAAGAGAAAAGTTATTGCAAAAATATATGTTGATCCCTAGACACTTTTGATGTGTGTATGTTTTTCATCAAAATCTTAATAAGTTGAAGTATTCTTAGTATAAGTTTCATTAAATTATATTATTAGATACACAAATCCTTCTTGTTATACCATTTATTGTAAAACCTCAATTACTCAATCTCAGTCTGCCGAGCCTTTTCCCAACAATATTTGGGTCGGCTTTCAGTCTAACCGAATGCAGCAAAATACCACTATTTTACATGGAGCGACTGACTATTTGATGTCCACAACCCAGTAATTGCGTAATACGATACCCCTTGGTAAGACTGGCTGTCAGATTTTCGGCTTGACGACCCGTAATGACTGTCAAAAATGCTCAAATGACAGCCGGGACCAACGGCTTAACGTGCTTTCCGGGGCACGGAGGAGTCTCGGTATGTAAAGATGGTCACCCATCCGCCACCAACCCCGGCAAGCGTAGCTTAACCTAATGGATTGATCCCTGCGACTGTTATTACTTAGCCTTAATCTATGTATAAATCATTATAAAATATTATAAATTAATACCTTTAGCTTTTCGTTTCTGAGTGTGGCAGACGGCCTCCTTTGTAGAGTTCAGAGTCCCAGCTGCATTACCGCTGTAGCTTGCCTCTGGTTTTGGATATCCTTTCGAAG
Source organism: Hyppa rectilinea (assembly GCA_951799385.1). Classification (NCBI taxonomy): domain Eukaryota; kingdom Metazoa; phylum Arthropoda; class Insecta; order Lepidoptera; family Noctuidae; genus Hyppa; species Hyppa rectilinea. Next base: position 6,299,972 of record OX637309.1, on the reverse strand, counting down.
TTAATATTATCATGAAGGGATACCCTTGTTTCATCGAGCAGAAATTGACAAACTATTACCTCCCAAAAAAAATCCGCATAATTTCATTTTCCCAAATTATTAGATACTTATCAAAAAATATATTATTGTAACGCAAACTTAATGTTTGGCAAGTAAATATTTTAACAATAACTTGTTTACCATCCACTTTTACCAATTTTTAATTAGTTAAATTTTTCAGTAGGTAGGTTTAACATATTGAACGCAAAATAAAATAAGGTAAATATTTAGTATCATCAGTCTGAAATTTTGTCAAAATCTTTTCGGCAAAACGGCAGTTCAATCCCTATCATGAATACTCCAATGATTTGTTACTGCTATAAATAATAATCATTTATTAAAACTTTATGCACATATAAAAATACCCTACAAAGGAGGACTTAATGCTTGAGGTAATAAACAGCCTATATTGTTCTCACTGCTGGGACACGGGCCCCCTTCGACAGAAAGTGCGCTGTAATCTACCACGCGGGCCCACTGCAGGTAGATGTCAACTGTCTTTAAATTTTTGGTGCAAGGTCATGCCAGTTTCCTCACAATTCAAACTCAAACTCAAAGCATTTATTTCAAATAAACCAATTACAGGCACTTTTGAATTGTCAAGGGGTCGGTCAGTCAGAAAGATGAAGCTAGTTGCCCATTCCAAAGCAGTAGGTACCTATGGAGAAGAACGGGCAAGAAACTCCATGGACACTCTTTTAAATCAAAATATGTTTACAAAAACTGTGTTACATCATTCATGTTGAAATTACACGTGAGAACGATGCAGAACTTAATAAAAGCGTCCATAATTACAAGTTTAAAAAAACAATTCAAAATTATTTTAATTTTAAAACAGCCGTGGCAGCTAAGAGGTGACCAGTCCCTACTGACGGCGCTCGTTCATGAACATGACACATGGATTAGCACCATTCAGCTCAACCATTTTGATGGGAGCTAAATGATCCAACATACGCATCACCATCAGTGAGACATTACAGGGAGCATGACATGCTCTCAGCCGCCAGGGTACATTCAGATCAATGTAAGACGTACTCAGTAAATGGTAGCTTTATAGTAGGTACATAGTACTCACAATGTTTTCCTTCAGTGTTTTAAGAAAAGTAGTGATGAATAATTTACACAAATTAAAGTGCCGGGTTTGCCCCCACCCAATACCTATTGCTTGTCAGTTCGAGTGTTTACTACAGACGGTTTACGAAATTGTGAGTCAGCTAACAGCTACCTTATCAGTCTAATATTGTGATGGACGAGTCATGTTTTACGAATTTGTATGTAAATGGGCTTAAACCTACTGAATCTTTATCTCTAGGTACAAACAAATAAAATGGAAGTTTCTGTTTGTGATGTCAAAATTTTTTTTTGCAGAAGAATAAAAAATCTTAACAAATAAATAAATGTTACAACTATGTCATATATCTTTGTATTTTTCTGTTTGTATGTACATAATAAGAAAGAAAATAAAAAATGTGTAACAAAAATACTACGACCATAAACTATTGACGCCAGTCTGTAACTTGACATAACTGATGAATTATAGGTGTATTAAACACCTCTGCTGAACCCTTTGAAAGAATACAGGGGTGATATTATAAGCGGGATTGTTCGCTACCCCGGAACATAAAGGGCTACGGAAGGAACATGGATGGGTTTTAGTCAGTAAGAGTCTGACACTCCCTTCCGCTCCACCCCGAGCGGGAGAAGGCATTGGATGATTTCCCAACCTCAAAAAAAAATGGGTGATTTTATGAAAAAATCTCATTTTCGCGACTTTTTCGCGCACAAGTAGATTCGCACGAGTGTTTTTCGGGCAAATGTTCCTCTTTCGTGCAATCGGAATCGCGGAATCTTTCTTTTCGCGAATGAACTGTTAGTGTTCAAAATACTATGAATGTTATTGTATTCTAGCAATCATAAACTTAGAAGAGGGAAATTCGCTATTGATTGTTATGCCGAGTTTCTTCCCTAACTCCTCATATTTGATCTCGCAGGCAGTCTCCCATCCATCGCGCTCAGCAGCTTTCTGCATGCCGTATGACGTCATCCAGGCTCCATTTATTGGTATTCCGTGTTCTTTGCATATTAGTCGCCTAAAAATTATTTTTAAAACCAAGTCATAAATTGTATCGACAACGAAAGTCTAAATTATTATTATTATTTTGAGCCAGTCGCGTCTCACTGCAGGGCAAAGCAAACCAATCACTTTAAGCGATAAACAGCCTATTGTGTCACTCTATGTCAAATTTCTACAAATATCTGTTATTGGTGTTCGTAATAAAGAGTATTTTATCTTACTATCAAAGAACTATTTCCTTTTACCCTTAGGTTAGAGTATCACTCGGCTAATTTTACCGGATACAGCTAAATACCAGAATATTACATGTAAAGACTGACTCCCACAACCCAGTTACCGGGTAATATGATACCTTTCGGTAAGAACGTGCCCGAACTGCTTAAAGTGATTTGTGAGGCGAGAAGGGGTCTCTGTATATGGTCACCTATTAACGGACCGACTGCGGTAAGCGAAGATGACCTGATCGTTGGAAACGTGCGGCTGTTGTTCGATAGCAACGACATAATTAGACAGGCCAAACTACTAATAATCAATTACGACTACTAAAGTATTTGTAAAGTAATCAATTACTACAACTACTAGTTGCTGTGTTTCTTGAATTTATTTAAATGTTAACATTTACTTAGGTAATTAAATATTTCCCTTATCATGTTTACAGAAGGCCAATACTAACGGTTTTAACATGACAGTAAATAATGGTAGAGTTCAACAGCTAAATAAATGATAAGGATTGAAACGAACCTGACTTTGAGGAACCCTTGCGCAATGCCAAGTCCTCTGTACTCAGGACAGACGAAGAGCCCTTTATCGGTGAAGCGACGTTCCAAATCGAATTCTTTCTTTTCGTCGTAATAGGTTTCCAAGACTACGCCTATTTTCCATAATTGCTGCATTTCTATCGTTTTGAAGTCGTACTGGAATGAGTAGTATGTAAATATTGAACTACATAAGAAAAGTTAGTAGCACTTGATAGACAGTAGCAAAGAAAGACAATTAACATATAATTTAGATTTAAGAAATATCTATCCATTATAATCCAAATTGACAATACTTTTTTTATTTATTTATTTATTTATATCTCCCTTACAACTATCATTACAGGTTTATCCCTAATGCGATAGCGCGGTCTTAAAATAAATTTACTTAACATAAAACAATGAAAAACGAAAAAACATAAAATAAAATGAAACTAAACTATAAGATATATTACAATATTTCAATTAAAACAACAACATTTAGCCTACTCTAGTCTACACTATAACATAAAATAAACATGCCTATATGTCCCAGAATGTTTGTGTGAGTTTAGCAAAATCAGCCTATACTGTTAGACTCTAATAAGTAATCTACCATGCGGGACCAGTGCGAGCAGTTAGATGCCTTGGGATTTTTGGTTTTAGGACATGCTGGTTTCCTCGCGATGTTTTTTCCACAGTTTTGAGAGCAGTAATTATTGTAGTGAATAATTTATACATTTATAAAGTAAAGCGCCTGCCTTTTTTTTAAAGCTGGGTAATCATCCAATGACTTCTCCCGCTCTGGGTGGAGCGGAAGGGACTCTTACTGACTATAACCCATCCATGTTCCTTCCTTAGCCCTTTATGTTCCGGGGTAGCGGTAACCCTTTCGGACAATTCCGCTTACCCGGCAGGCTTGGCCCTAAGGGGCGCCTTCATATGCTGACATCTCTTTGAGGCGCGCATAGAACATACACGCGCTGTCCGGCACGGGCCTGGTCCTGATGGGGTGGTGAGTCACCCATTACTCACCGTCCCTTCATATGCTGACATCTCTTTGAGGCGCGCATAGAACATACACGCGCTGTCCGGCACGGGCCTGGTCCTGATGGGGTGGTGAGTCACCCATTACTCACCGTCCGCAGGCCCGCGCCTACGGTGGCCGGGAGTCGTCACGTGGCTCCCGACGCCCGGGGCGTCTCCCGCGGCGGCTAGGATGGGAGGACCTTTCTCTATCTCATCCCGCCACCTCCTTCGCAAGCATGACAGTTTCGCAGAAGGAAGTGACTGCCTCCCACTCCCTCTCGCTTCGGATCATGGCTTGTACCAGGGCCGGGCGCGAGAGGTCGCCGCCGCCGATCGCCTCTACGAGGACACGGCGGTGCTCCGCCCGAGCGGGGCAAGTTTGCACCGTGTTTTCTACCGTGTCCTCTGGGCGATCCTCGCAGTGGAAAGCGCCTGCCTGGGTTCGAATCGACGACCTACGGTTCGTAAGTTGGGTAGTAGGGGGTACCCTGGGGGTTAGTACTTAATATTGGGCCTTAACTCATTATAAATAAAAATAAAATGCTGTTCGTTGATAACCATTGGGCTAATTGCCAAAATCTGAAAAATCTTCCTTGTACGAATTATTGAAGGGAGAGCACGACGTTTGTCCGGTCTGATAGTTAAAAATAATAAAAAGTGTATCGTGGATCGACCAAAGAGTTGAAAATCTGATGCTTTTTTTGTTTCAAACGGAATAAAAGTAAACATTTACCTCTGGTTTTGGATCATCTTTCGAAGTTACTGCCATAACAGAAGCCCCAATGACCTCTTTAACTTGGTCATCTCCATTGTCTGGACAACAAACGACAACATGAAGTCCTTCTTCACTTGCTGCTTCCAGTAACGGCCCTTGCAGTTCTCGCATCGCTTCAAGACTGTATGGGACACCTATAACACAGAATCTATCTTCATTCCGAATACTCGTATTCAGATTTTATAAGAAACTAGCTTTTGCCAGCGGCTTCGCCCGCGTGTATGTAGAAAATTATCCCACGGGAACCGTAAATTTTTCCGGGATAAAAAGATTAAAGATAGCTTATATGCTATTCAAGACTATAATCTATCTCTGAGCCAAGTTTCATCCAGATCCGTTAAGTAGTTTTTGAGTTTATTCGTTACAAACACATACAAATCTTTCCTCTTTATTACATTAGTATAGATAATCTATTATACCTAAATTTATTTTTAAATTTTATTTATACAACCACATGCAATGGAAAATAAGAAAGAGCTTGTGCCCAAGTAAAACCAGCCGCACGGTACGAAGATACTTGTTTGTTAAAAGTTCCATACAAGTTGTACCTTACTCTTGTACAAGTACAAGAGACACTCTCATATTCGATGGCATCGTGGCTTGACACAATAGGTTCAGTTGCATGCAGTTAGACTGGTAGCCTAATCTGCCTAGCCGTAGTTGGGCAGAGGCTAGGCAGGTTGACTGACTAAATACCATACTTAGTTTTTTGGATTGTCTTTATATCAAAAATATGTACAATGTGGGCACAGCAAAAAACAATAAATGAAAACAAAGGCAATACTAATGCATACAAAGATTTTAGAACTATCAAATAAATGCTAACATGGAATTGTAAAAAGTGATTTTTTCAAACAAACTAAATAGTAGTGATGGACCGACTATGGGTTTGGCTAGCACTAGTAGCTAGTGTCTTAACTATTGGATATTATGTTATTGAATTTTTGTATGCAGGCTGGGATTAGTATTAAATATACGCAGTTAAATTTATCGTCGTATTGTCGTCCACCCTGTATACTATTAGCTTATATACCTTCCCTCAACTATTATAAAAACAAAAAAGATTACCTGCTACTTTAAAAGTGGTCTCCTCGTTCACAAAATACTTGACGTAAAGAGAAACTTCTTGAAAAATACTTTCAGGAGCTTCTACTATACGTAAATTAATAACAGTGTCATCTTTCTTCTTCACCGAGAATTTAGACCACACTTTGGGCGATCTTGACATGTTGAAGTGCGACTAACTTTTGAAAATCGAATAAATAAAAGAGGTTTTATTAAATAGTTGATTTTTATCCTTTTTATGCCAGTACAAGCGTCAGAGTTGCTATAACTGCGTTCTATATAGTAGTCTAGTTGTAAGCAGGCTTGTTATCTATTAATCTTGTACCTGAAACCTGTCGCGCAGCCGAACTAGTTCGTCTACGCTCCGTTGTGACAGAATGCCCAACAGTTTACGGATTCCACTGTCGGCAAGTCGCGAGGCGAGTGCGACTCGCTCCGGACAGTGGTATAGAATGCCCAATAATCGATAATCGACTCGACCGTCGATCGTGCGCGTACGTTCAGGCTAGTGTTTAAGTTTATAAATATTGTTGAAATAAATACTTTCACTCATTGTTTATCAGTTTGTTGACAACAGTAATCATGAAATTTGTTAAACAACCACAATCGCTGCATGTAGATACAATTTGTGATGATTTTTGTAAAACTAGATCGCGTCATGGAGAATTGTTAACTAATTCAGTAAGATGTATCATTTGTTGACCATCGAATTGTGGAAAAACAAATTTACTTATTGGCCTTCTTATACATGAGAATGGTTTACGGTTTCAAAATGTTTATGTCTATTCAACCTTACACCAAGCTAAGTACGTTTTTTTAGAAAACGTTTTACAACAGGTACCAATTATCTCATTCCATAAATATCAAGGGAATGAGGAAGTTATAAGCGTTCAGGACGCAAAACCAAACTCTGTGATTATATTTGATGAAGTTGCTTGCGAGAATCAAACTAACATGCGTGATTATTTCGCGATGGGAAGGCATAAAAATATTGACTGTTTTTATCTAAATCAAACATATAGCAAAATGCCTAAACAGTTAGTAAGAGATAATGCTAACTTAATTATATTATTCAAACAAGATGACATTAACTTGAGACATATTTATGAAGAACATGTTAACACTGATATGACATGGCTTGAATTTCGTGAAATGTGTTCTAAAATTTGGAGTGAACCCTTTAATTGTGTTGTAATTAATAAAGATTGCAACAAAAATAACGGATGTTATAGAAATAAATTTGACACTTTTGTATTCTTTGATTAGAAATACAAATATTTAAGAGTGTGATACTTACATGTTATCATTATTACTTGACCGACTCTTACTCGATAACTATCATAGTCTACTGTAATGGAAAAACCATTCAAGACAAATTGTTGATGCTGCAGAAGCTGTAACGAAGAAAGTACGAAAGATGCGAGTTTTTGAGACTGAAAATAAGCAAGCATTGGAATCAGTTTTTAGGCCTGTAACAGAGTCTCTCAATTTAATAGCTAACACCAATAAGCAAACTAACCTATTAGGAACAAAAGAAGATGAAGAAACAAAAGTTCAGTCTAAAAACGATACTTTGCAGAAAATACGTTCTAGTGACGAAGGAAACAGTGACGCGGAAGAAAATGACTGTGATACCGACAGTGACGACTCATACCAATCATTAGGAGAGAACAATCAAGAGCGTAATACATCATCCTGGTCAATATCTGCAGAAGCACTGACAGATATTCCATTTGGTGTTCGAGTAGAGCGAGGGCAATTGATGTTAGGTTCTGCTGTCATAAGCATCAGTGACGATTACATCACCGTAACTGGACGGAAATACCGAAGCACTCCTGGACTGAAACAATTGCTATTGAAAAGGATGTAGATTTAAGCACGGTTACAGAGTCGGATTTGCAAAATTATAAAATGATGTTGGTTGCCACAAACGCACATATCGTCGAGACTTTGACTCAAGCAAACCAATAAAAAGTAATAAAGGACAAAAATATATGCAAGTTATAAAACCTCTTTTCAAACTGCTAAGTACTAATCAAAACAAACAACCAAAGGGGAAAAGGCTACCCCTGACAAAAATGTGGAAAAAAAATATAGATTTTGTATATTGGAACGATCCTAATGAACTTGTGAATAGGTTAAAATTATTAATAGCCTCTCGAGACGCTGGTAACACTGGATTAGACAACGAAATTATATCTCTTATTGAAGAACTGCGTGAAAGTAAATTTATTAAGTAATAAATAAATGGTATAAAATTTTCACTGTTCATTTTATTATCAACCTTTAAATATAATACACCTTAAAGATGAATGTTGATAAATTCGGACACCATATTTATAAGAGAATGCGTTTCTCTGAGTTATTAGAATTCAATGAAAATGCATTGCTTAAATCCGAAAGTGGCGATTTTGATTTGAAAAGATCTAGATTGAGAGGAGTAAGATCTCCTGTAGACACAGACGATGCTGTGAACAAGGATTACGTTGATCAATTACACGATCAGACAATAAAGGATCAGAATAGAAATATTGGATTGTTGCGTGCTCAAATCATAAAAGATGCACAAATAGCAGTCAAATCCACTTTAAAAGCGAAGATACCTGAAGTTTTAGTTCAGTTGGAAGATAAGTTTTACAACAAAGCAGAAGTACAAAAATTACTTGAAAAAGCTCCGTGATGGCAAAACAACAAATTGTTAATGAACTACACAAAGCGGCACGAAGAAACTTTGTAAGACGATCGGTTATTTTAAAAGGCATAGATGACTTATGGCAAGCTGATCTAATAGATATGCAAAATTTGAAAAAAATGAATAAGGGTTATAATTACATTTTAGTGGTGATTGATTGTTTCTCAAAGTATACGTGGGCAGAACCAATAAAATCCAAAAGTAAACTTGATGTTACTCATGCATTTGAGCGAATACTAACTACTAGCCATCGAAACCCTGATCATTTACAAACTGATTCTGGAACTGAATTCTATAACGTAACATTCCAAAAGCTTATGAAGACCTACAATATTAACCACTACTCTTCGTTTTCTACCAAGAAAGCTTCGATTGTAGAACGGGTAATTAAAACAATCTATATATATAAAAGAAAGACGGGTTTGTTCCCTTCGTTATAACTCGAGATCTGCTGAACCAATTTTCATGGTTTTTGTTTCGTTGGATTTGTCTCCGCCCTGAATCGCAGAATACATTTTAATTTTTTTTTTTTTTCGATCAGCTGCTTATTTTCCTCCTATATGGTAGGTAGGGTAGGGTAGGTAGGTAGGTAGGGTAGGTAGGTAGGGTAGGTAGGTAGGGTAGGTAGGTAGGGTAGGTAGGTAGGGTAGGTAGGTAGGGTAGGTAGGTAGGGTAGGTAGGTAGGGTAAGTAGGTAGGGTAGGTAGGTAGGGTAGGTAGGTAGGGTAGGTAGGTAGGGTAGGTAGGTAGGGTAGGTAGGTAGGGTAGGTAGGTAGGGTAGGTAGGTAGGGTAGGTAGGTAGGGTAGGTAGGTAGGGTAGGTAGGTAGGGTAGGTAGGTAGGGTAGGTAGGTAGGTAGGTAGGGTAGGTAGGTAGGTAGGGTAGGTAGGGTGGGTTGGTAGGGTAGGTAGGTAGGGTAGGTAGGGTAGGTAGGGTGGGTAGGTAGGGTAGGTAGGTAGGGTAGGTAGGTAGGGTAGATGGGTAGGGTAGGTAGGTAGGGTAGGTAGCTGGTGTAGGTAGGGTGGGTAGGTAGGGTAGGTAGGGTAGGTAGGGTAGGTAGCTAGGTAGGTAGGTAGGTAGGTAGGGTAGGTATCACAGTTAAGACAGGACAACGTCTGTCGGGTCAGCTAGTTAAAAATAAAATGTATAAATACTTTAGTCTCATTGGGAACTACAAAATTCGCTGCCCGACGCTCGCCCCGGACGGACTTGCCGCGCGCTACCTGCTCTCCGCTACCTGCTCGCCGTACCCTGTCTCGCCGCTAGTGTATTCCGGTCGACGTTCCTGTCGACGCCAGTTTCGTAGTCATCGACTACAAGTGTTTCCTGTATACTACTGCCTTTTTCAAGGAGGTAGTTACAGTCGCTATTTCTTAACAGAAATTGTGTCCAAACGTTATCGTCGGTCTTGGCCCCCTCTGGGTAAAACCACAGTTTCGTGGTCCTCGGTTGAAACCTCACGGTGTCAACGAAGCCGAGTGGGGTGTTGACCCAATCACACCCGCCGATCCCCTTCAGGGTGAGGCAGTCAATTGGAGCCGAGAGCTAGAAGTTTGGCCTTGGGGGATCTCCTAGTCAACTCTAGTTTCTGACTTCGTCCACAGCAACACACCTAGTGTCGGTTGGGAGTGTCTACCCCTTCGCACTAGACCCGGTCAGGGCCCGTTCGCACAATAAGATTGGCGAACGGTTTACAAGCTTAGGGCTCACCATAGGTACTCACCTCCCTGTCTGCGCCCGACAGGGAGGCTACACATCCCCGGGCCTATCCACCCGGGGAATTAGGTTCTAGGGCCGTTAGGTGCGAATGCCATGTGTTTTCGCATTTAGGTTTTAATTTTTCCCTACCGACAATGTCGGACTACGACCCGAGATGGGTCAAATATTTTCTTACGGAATTGCTCCCGGACCCGAAATTCGTGGCCCAGCATTCCGCCCGTGCTTTGCGTGCCAGTCCCACCGCGTCATCGTCGGCAGTCGCCGACTTCACCGACGCGCTCGACAGCCCGCTCTCGCCCCCGCCGGCCGATCAAGGCCTTATTCAAGCGGCTTGCTCAAACCCGCTTGCCGGAATTCCGGCTCCATTGTCATTACCGACAATTGAGCCCGCTTCCGCGAACCCAATTAGTGCGAGACCCATTGTCTCGGCCACTTCTATTGTTCCGTCCGCAGCTGCACTGGGCTCTATTGTCCCGGTAATGACAAAGGCTGCCCCCACCACCCCTGTCCGAGCTCTACCGGAGAGCATGGACACGTCCGCTCCGATCTCGGACGACGATGGCCCCCTCTCTGCCTCTTCCTCATCCTCGGAAGACGACTACGAGGTCGTCGGAAAAGGAGGGAAGAGGAAGAAAGGGTCTTCATCCCAGGCCAGCAAGGCCAAAAAGGCCGTAGCGGCCTCATCCTCCCCCACCCCTGCCCCTTCTCAGGCTCCCCGCCCCTGCGGCAGTAAGGCGAAACCCGCTTCCGCTTCTGGAAAGAAGCAAAAGCCCCCGCCTCCGGTCTTTATCCAAGACAAGGCCAAATGGACCGAAGTGTCCAAGATGTGCGTGGATCGTAAGATCCAGTACACCAGCGCCACATCAACCCAACAGGGCATCAAGGTGTCCGTTCCCTCGTCCGCGGACTACAGGGAGCTCACCGCTATGCTGCGAACGAGGAACTACTCGTTCCACACCTACTCTCTCCCGGAAGAGACACCGACTCGCGTAGTCATCCGCCGAGTCCCGAAGGAGATCCCTACGGAGGACATCAAAGATGACCTCTCTGCCCAAGGCATCTCAGTTTCAGCGGTGCACCGCCTTCACAAGGCGCGTCACGGACATGCCTACGACATGGTCCTCGTGGTGTGTGACCCTGTAGAAGGGCACCACCCGATCTTCAAGATCAAGTCGGTCTGTTCACTATCGGGGATCTCTATTGAGAAACCCCGCCGCACTAATATAATTGGCCAGTGCCATCGCTGCCAATTATATGGTCACGCGCAGTCTAACTGCTTCGCCACCCCCAGGTGCGTCAAGTGTCTGGGTGACCATGGCACAGCGGACTGTCCCCGCCCCAAGGATCGGGCTTTATGCACCGAACCCCCGAGCTGCGTACTGTGTGGTCAATCTGGCCACCCAGCCAACTACCGTGGCTGCCCTAAAGCCCCCAAGGCTTCCTCCCCCAAACTGGCGAAGCGCGCTAGCGATCGCCAGAAGAGGGAAAGCCCCTCGGCTACCATCAAGGTGCCCTCAGCGCAGTTGCCAGTGCGACTCAGCCCCCAACGACCCATGCCCTGGGCCAACTTATTCCGCAGCGACGCTCCAGTCACCGCGGCCCCCATCTCTCAGCCCCCTGCTACCAACCCCGCGCCTAAGGTTACCGTTAACCCTGGGCTAACCCCCTCCCCCGTGGCCCTTTTGGCAACTCCACCCGCCGCCCCCTTGAAGCCTGCCTCGGCAGCTCCGAAAAAGGTCCCTTCCCTCTCCCCAGCAGGTTTCAAGCCCACCACGACGGAGATCCTCGTCCACACCCTCGCGGTTATGAACCAAGTGTTCGAAACCCCGGAGGCAATCGCGATGGCCGATCAGGTCTACGCCGCCAAGGGCGACCCTATTAAAATCCTCATGGCATACCACAGCTACCCCGGGGTACTGCGCGCCATCTCCAACCTCACCTTTTAAATATCAATTATGGATATTACAAAAGGTGCTAGATGTACAAAGCCCCGGTCCCTCAAGTTAGGTTTCTTTAACGCTAACGGCGTTAAAAGTCAACGCGATGAGATCGCCGCCTTCCTCCGCGACCATCAGCTTGACGTCCTATTAGTTCAGGAGACCTTTCTGAAGCCCCATATACGCAACCCGAACATCGCCAACTATCGCATAGTTCGCAATGATCGGTCACGCTGTCACAAGGGCGGAACCCTCATCTATTTCAGAAGGACTCTCCATTGCATCCCGCTAGATCCCCCCCCTCTCCTCTCTCACTTGGAGATCTCTCTCTGTCGGCTCGCCATGACCGGTCATCAACCGATCACCATCATCTCCGGCTATTTCCCACCGACCAACGGTAGCGAGGATCATCTATCCATCGCCGCCGACCTCTCACTCCTCTTCGGCTTGAGCGACTCCGTCATCCTGGCGGGCGACCTCAATGCCAAACATCCCGCCTGGAACAGTAATCTCACCTCTACCAGAGGCAGATTACTGTTCAACTTAGGGGCCTCCCTTAACTTTGACGTCATCGCTCCGATGACTCCCACCCACTATCCCGGCGACCCTAACCAAACTCCCGATGTCCTCGACATAGCGCTCCTCAAGAATGTGAACCTTCGTTTGCAATCTTTAGAGGCGCTACAAGAGCTTAACTCCGACCACCGTCCCGTCGTCATGCACCTCACCCCCTACACGGGGGGTCCGCTTGACCCTGACCACCCGCCCCGCACCCAGTTGGTGACCGACTGGAGGAAAGTAAGCGAAAAGCTTAAATCCGACACTCTGTCACCTCAGCTGGAATCCATTCCTGACCTCATTGTCTCTGTCGATGACACTACCGGCGCGATCGCCTCGTTTACAGAACACGTGCAATCCGTTTTGACGGATTGCTCACGGGAAGTCCCGGTGGTGGAAGACCACCGCTGGAAACTACCCGCTGACGTACGTGAGTTGATAACCGAGAAGAACGCAGCCATCCGTGCCTACGACTCCTTCCCCTGCGATGCGAACAAAGCCCACATGCGCAATTTACAGCGTGCTGTAAAGAAACGCATTGCGGAAGCTCGTTCGGACAACTGGGACAAGTTACTCGGCGAACTTGAGCCCAATCACCATGCCTTCTGGAACCTTCAGAGGAAGCTTCGCGCTCCCGAAGAATCTTCCACCCCTCCACTCATCCGTCCTGACAAGAGCATCGCTTTCGATAGCTCTGAAAAAGCCGAGCTCCTAGCCGACAGTCTCGAGTCCCAATGCTCCCCCAGTTCCCTTCCGGTCGACCCAAAGCACCTCGCCAAAGTCGACGCCGAAGTCGAACGTAGAGCCTCTCTCCCACCCGTCGAAGATCCAGATGATCCTCTGCCCCCCGTCACCCCTGACGAGGTGCAAGACATCATCAAGGGTCTTCAGGCTCGTAAAGCCCCCGGCTCAGATGGAATTACCAATAGGGTATTCAAACTCTTCCCCGCCCAACTGATCATGCTCATGACCGCCATCTTCAATGGCGCCATGAGTAATAACATGTTCCCACAAGCCTGGAAAGAGGCCTCTGTTATAGGTATCCCCAAACCCAGCAAACCCAAATCAGACCCCACCAGCTATCGCCCCATCAGTCTGCTCAACGTGCTCGGCAAAATCTACGAGAGGCTTATTTATAAGCGTCTCAAGGACTATGCCGAGGCGAAGAGCCTGATTCCGGACGAGCAGTTCGGGTTCCGTACCCAACACTCGTGCGTCCAGCAAGCGCACCGCATAGTCGAGCACATCAGTGCCGGCTTCCAGCGTGGCGCTATGACTGGCGCCCTGTTCTTCGACATAGCGAAGGCTTTCGACAAAGTCTGGCACAATGGCTTAATATATAAGCTATACCAACTCGGCGTGCCCGACCGTCTCGTGCTCATCTTACGGGACTTTTTGTCGAACCGCACCTTCCGCTACCGCATCGAGGGCGCTCTCTCCGCCCCCCACCCGATTCGCGCCGGAGTCCCCCAGGGCTCCGTTCTCTCCCCCCTAATCTTTACCCTGTTCACTAGCGACATCCCCAAGAGTAAAAAGGCCCAATTGGCGTTATTCGCCGATGACACGGCCATTTACTACACAGGGACCAGTCCGCCAGCTATAGCTCAGACTCTCCAGACCGCGGCCAACGTCCTCGGCGCTTGGTTCCGGAAATGGAGAATCGAGGTCAACCCCGATAAAAGCCAGGCTGTTCTCTTTAGGAGAATTCGTAGGGCCCTCCCCAACCCCCCTAATCCGATCACCATGTACGGCAAGCCGATCCCTTGGGCGAAGCATGCCAAGTACCTGGGTGTCACTCTCGACCAGCACCTCAGTTTCGCAGAGCACATAAAGCAGGTCCGTTCGCGGGCCGCTTTCGCTCTCGGTAGGCTCCAATTCATGCTTACAGAACGCAGCAAATTGTCACTCCGGTGCAAACTGCGTCTCTATAAGGCTGTAATCCGCCCCATCATGACTTACGCTTGCGTCGTCTTCGCGCACGCCAAACCCAAGTATCTGCATCGAATGCAGACACTTCAAAACCGGTTCCTCCGTAAGGTCTCAGGAGCTCCCTTTTACGTCCGTAACATGGACCTTCATGTAGATTTTAAACTCCCCACAGTTCAGCAGTTCATGAAACGCCTCTCGAAGCGTTTCTTTGACACTGCCATAAAACACCGCAATCCCCTGATTGCGGCCGCCTCCCGATACACCCCGTCCCGCATCAGTAAGGTCCGCCGTCCACGGCATACCCTCGTTGCCCCTGACGATGCCACCACTCTCCTCCAGGAGAGCAGCCCGGCTACTAGCACTATTAGAGTAACATACAGATACAAATTTCCGTCGTTCCGTCCTCGCCGTCGAGGCCCGTCGCGACGACCCTGTCCACTCTCACCCTCCCGACCCTTGCTCGAGCCAGCCCGCGTTGCCGCTGAGCCAGTAGTTTTAAAAACCCCCGATCCAGCTGTCCCTTGCTGTCCCCCCCCAGCGACGCCCTAAGCCGAGGTCCGAACCCCGCAGGGGGTGCCCTTAGCGTGTAGTCGCTTAGTTTTGTAAGTTAGGTATAGTTTTTATTAAGCCCTGGCTGGAGGCTACAATTCATTTGTGGCAGCCACAGGCAAGCCCGGTTAAGCAGTAGACAACCCTTTGGTTGAACTGCGAGATGCCATGATCAAAAAAAAAAAAAAAAAAAAAGGGAACTACAAATGGGTAGGTTCACCATTAAACGTTATTCTACAAACCTATAATAATACAAAACATCATACCACCAAATTTAAACCAATCGAGGTAAACAAGTTGAACGAGTCAAAGATAAGAGAAAATATTCAAACAACTCAAAAACTTACATCACGCCGATGTCAACCTAAATTCAAAGTGGGTGAAAATGTTCGGATCAGCAAATACAAAAATATTTTTGATAAAGGTTACACTCAGCTAATTGGTCAACTGAAATATTTACAGTAAAAAGGATTAATAATACCATACCAGTTACATACCATATAGAAGATCATTGAAAGCAACCCATTAGAGGATCTTTCTACGAACAAGAACTTCAAAAAACTAGTTATCCAGGTGTTTATTTGATAGAAAAGATACTTAAAAGGAAAGGACATAAACTTTACGTGAAATGGCTGGGCTTAAGCAACGAAGAAAATAGTTGGATTGATAAAGATGCAATTGTGGGTTAAGATTATGAATATATAACCATATTTGTATGGAATTTTCATTCATTACACTTTTCGCTATGCAAGGAAGTGGACTAGTCAATAGTGTGATTAATAATCTACCATTTGAACTTCATTTACCTGGGTATAACTATTCTGGACCGGGAACAAAACTTGAGAAGCGATTGCTACGAGGCGATCGAGGTGTGAATAAACTAGACGAAGCTTGTATGCATCACGACATTGCATATGCAAATCACACAGACTTATCTAATCGTCACAAAGCGGATTTACAACTTCTAAATATGGCTAAACAGAGACTAAGATCAACAGATGCTGGGAAAGGCGAAAAACTTAGTTCATGGTTAGTAAGCAAAGTTATGAAAGCCAAATTGAAATCTGGTTCCGGAATTACATTTAAAAGTTTTGTGTCGAAAATAAGATCAAAAATCAAGAAACTGAAACCAAGGGATAACAAAACTTTAATCAATGTTGCTTACTCAGCGGCTAAAAAAATATTTCCAAACGTTTCAAAAATTCGAGTACCGCGAGTGATACCTTTACCTAAGACCGGAGGAATTCTACCTTTAATCCCAATTTTTGCGGGGCTATCGGCTTTAGGAACTTTAGCTGCTGGTATTGCAAAAACTGTTAATGATTACAAAGCAAGCCAGCAAAATTTACGAGAAACAGAACGTCATAATAAGACAATGGAGTCATTAAAGTTAGGCAAAGGTTTATACATTAAACCGCATAAAAATGGTAAAGGTTTGTTTATAAAATCTTCAAAAAACTGAATAAAAGGCTACCTAATCGACCTTTAACTGATATCGATATCAGTGAGCATGCACGCGACATCCCATACTTTCGAGGAGTCTATATGAAGGATCGGTTACCAAGAACACCAAAACGCTTTGAATGTGCTATCGTCAACTTAGATGATTCACGAAATGAAGGAACGCATTGGGTAGCTTATGCTAAAATAAACAATTATTGTGAATACTTCATCTTTGGTGATTTCAAACCTCCAATGGAATTAATGCAGTACTTTAAAAATTGTGATGTTTTTTATAACTATACAAGATTTCAACAATTTAATACAATAAACTGTGGACACTTATGTTTAGAATATCTAGGAGTGTTTTGGAATAAATACTTATAAATATTAATGTTTTTCTTTTATTTCAATCATTTTCATCATGTCTGTCACCTTGTCGATAACTGGAAACTCGTCCGATTTATGTACATATTATCCTAACACATTACAACTCTATGGACATTATGAGTGTGCTTTATTGCATTTCTCAACATTTAATTCAATTCCAAACATTGACAAAACGAATAATAAGTTATATTATGGCTCTAACGAAGTCCTTGAAATACCTGAAGGCACTTATGAATTACAAGATATCAGCGATTATTTAAAATCGGAAATAAAAGATTGTTCAATAAAAGTACAGTGTAATAACAACACTCTAAAAACTTTGATATACTGTACCAAAGATATCAATTTTACTAAAGAAGGAACTTTTAGGAGATTATTGGGATTTAATAAACAGATTTTAAAAGCAAATAAATGGCATGTGTCTGAGCTACCAGTCAACATTTTGCCTACGACCGTGATCAGGATAGAATGTGATATTGTAAGTGGTTCGTACATAAACGGAGAATCCAGTCACATTGTACACGAATTCGCAGTCAACGTACCTCCTGGATATAGAATTATAGAAATTCCGAAAAACGCCATATACTTTCCAATCAACCAAAACAACATAAGCTGTATACGTATCAGGCTATTAGACATAAACAATTGCTTAATAAACTTACGTGGTGAAGAAGTGCAGCTATATTTACATCTTAGAAGAAAAAATGATTGACTACAATAAATATGTGCATCAACAAATTGGAAACGTCAGTTCTACTAAAGTGATCAAGCAAATAAGACCTCGGTCTAAGAAAAAAATAAAATTAACAAGAGATAATAAGGAATTTCTTAAAGCGATCGGTTTGCTAAAATGAATATCTTAGATGTTTTATCTGCTCCAACTTACTAATATATTATATCTTGTAATATTGAGGTAGGCGAATAAATTAGTGCACATATCATCTGATGTGACTATGTATACGTTTTATATTTATCTTCATAAAATAATCCTCTGCCTTCTATATTTATAAAAAATTCTTGTCGGTAAAGTGGTCTTCTCCTTTTTTCATGTAGTTAGTGACTAAATTTTTTTTTTTTTGTGAATTGCATCTCGCAGTTCAATCAAAGGGTTGTCTACTGCTTAATCGGGCTTGCCTGTGGCTGCCACAAAAGAATTGTAGCCTCCAGCCAGGGCTTAATAAAAACTAAACCTAACTTACAAAACTAAGCGACTACACGCTAAGGGCACCCCCTGCGGGGTTCGGACCTCGGCTTAGGGCGTCGCTGGGGGGGACAGCAAGGGACAGCTGGATCGGGGGTTTTTAAAACTACTGGCTCAGCGACAACGCGGGCTGGCTCGAGCAAGGGTCGGGGGGATGAGGATGGACAGGGTCGTCGCGACGGGCCTCGACGGCGAGGACGGAACGACGGAAATTTGTATTTGTGTGCTAATCTAACAGTGCTAGTAGCCGGGCTGCTCTCCTGGAGGAGAGTGGTGGCATCGTCGGGGGCAATGAGGGTATGCCGTGGACGGCGAACCTTACTTATGCGGGACGGGGTGTATCGGGAGGCGGCCGCAATCAGGGGATTGCGGTGCTTTATGGCAGTGTCAAAGAAACGCTTCGAGAGGCGTTTCATGAACTGCTGAACTGTGGGGAGTTTAAAGTCTACATGGAGGTTCATGTTACGGACGTAAAAGGGAGCTCCTGAGACCCTACGGAGGAACCGGTTTGGAGTGTTTGCATTCGATGCAGATACTTGGGTTTGGCGTGCGTGAAGACAACGCAAGCGTAAGTCATAATGGAACGAATTACAGCCTTATAGAGACGCAGTTTGCACCGGAGTAACAATTTGCTGCGTTCTGTAAGCATGAATTGGAGCCTACCGAGAGCGAAAGCGGCCCGCGAACGGACCTGCTTTTACCACCGACATTTTAGATTCAGAAATAAACTACATTTTTAAGATAGCAGTAGCCTCAAAACCCTTAATTCATTCAGTGCTGCAGTCTTCACTTAGTCTTTACCAATGGCACCCGTGAATCTATTTGGATTTCATCGATGGCTATATGTGTGTATAATGGCTAAATAAATTACTCTCAAGCAAAACCTGCATTGATTACACAAATAGGTAATTATTATAGCATCGATATCTTATCACTTTAAATCTGAAGAATGAGGAGTAAATGGGTAAATAAATTACTCAAGCAAAAACTGCATTGATTACACAGATAGGTAATTATTCTAACATCGATATCTTATCACTCTGAATCTGGAGAATGAGGGGTAAAATAAACTCGTTTATTTGTTTCACATATCAAATACACGAGTAACATGTTTTTTTGTGTAGTGTACGTTTAGGAATAGTATCTTTTCTACTCAAACTCAAATAGATAGTTAGATAAACAGTGTTGGCCTAATAGTAATGGCCGCGACTTACGAGTTGGTTTGAACTCAGCGTTTTACTTAGTGTTAATTGTTTAATCACCGCTACTCTCAAAACGATGAAAGAAAACATCGTGAAGAAACGTCAATCATCAGGTGGAATGACAGCTCACATCGCGGTCAGTTCACCCAAGTTATCACGGTGAGAGTTTTATAGAACGTATAGAATGATTAATAACTTCGCTTTGGTTAGGTCCCGTTTGGCAAGCAATTAGTAGATAATTACTTTAAGGTTAAGGGACATGCCGATGTAATCTGCAAAAATCTCACCTTGAAAATATGATCGCTTTATGGAATCAATTATGTGATATGATGAAGCATAATATTACGCTTTATCTTAACAAATATGTCAATTTTGGTCGGACGAGTCAATGTCTCATAGTGTATGGTCTATTATATAAGTATTTGGACCTAAATTACACATTTTAAATATTATGAATAAATAGAACATATCGGGTGAATAAATGTGCAACCAATAACGTTCTTCACAGACACAACACATTAATATTCTCGGATATTGTGACAAACATAATCACTACATAGTATAAAACAAAGTCGCTTTCTCTGTCTCTACATTCCTTTGTATGCTTAAATCTTTAAAACTACGCAACGGATTTGGATGCAGTTTTTTTTAAAAGATGGAGTGATTCAAAAGGAAGGTTTACCGCTGAACCTAGAGACTTGAAAATTGCACATAAGTATATATACCTTCCTTTTATAATGTAGGCACAAAGAAACGATATTTGGAAATTCCACTTCTAAGGGGATAAATAGGGGATGAAAATTTGTATTAAAAATCTTTTCCTTGAGTTAATATACCTGAAACTTAGCATATATATTGAGTTTACTTAAAACACTTCTTCACACTTCTTCTTCTTCTTCTTTTATTATCGATATCGATATTGGGATATAACTCCACGCTTACAAAGTAGCGGACAAAAGCCAGTCCTTAATAAAATTGTTCTTCACGATAATAGTTAAAAGCAACCATGATGATTTTTAACGAAACATTTTAAAGTTGAGAAAATTTAAAAGATGAAATACATATTATGCTAATGTTTTATCTCACGAAGAAAAACAAAAAAGCTACTTCTCAAACTAGTGTGTAGGTACAGTCGAGTTCATTAATATATTGGCACAGTCAAGGATTCAAAATATTGTGAGCGTTGGAAAGCTCAATAAATTCTATAGAACCTATAGATCAAAAATATGTCCTCATGTGAACGGTTCAATAATATATGCTGTGCATTGTGCAATAATATGTGATCATGAACAGTTCAATAATATGTGATCATAAGCGGTTCAATAATACAATATGCTGTGCATTAGGCAATAATATGTGATCACACTTTTCAAAAATATAGTATTGGCTTTTATAATATCTGAGCAGGGTAAGCTTCTTAATTATCTCTACATGCATGGGAAAGTCAATTATTTGCTCGAACAAATAAGATCTAGTTTACATTGTTACAGAAATGACAGTAGTTTCCATTGTTTTCCTCGCGTTTGCGTTTGTTTTTAAAATGAGTGTCTTTCAATGCCGTATATTTTTCGTACAGCATGGCCATTTAAGAATTGTAAAAAAAAGTAATAAGGACGTAAGTAATAAGGTTGAATTTGAATTACATTTACTTGTTTAGATATTATTGTATTCATGTGTGCGTACATAATTGTGAATCCTACAATGTTCAGACAATATGATCTTAATGTTGTTCATATAATAATGTGCTTTTGGCTGTATACCATGTTACTGAGAAAAACCAGTCACATATTAATGATTTTAAATCTTGACCACAATTTAATGATGCTTATAGTTGTCACAATATTATGATTTTTTTTGACGTTCATATATTTTTGAAGCCTGAAAGGGCCAATATATTAATGAACTCGACTGTACATGTAGGGAGGTTGTAAGAGAGTAAACTACTATGTATTCATAGAGACTGTGATCTCGTTACACAGGTTTCTTCCGACTTGTACCTTTATGTTCATGTTCTGTAGTCATAAAAAATCAATCAATCAGCCTAGCCTTTTCCTATGTTGGGTCGACTTCCAGGCTTACCAAAAGCACCTGAATACCAATATACTTGGCGGGACTGCCCATCTGACCTCCTCAACCTAGTTAGAAAGTTTAACACGATACCTCTTTGTAAGACTGATCGGGCTTCTGGCGACCCGTTACAACTGTCAAATGACGGTCTGTAACAAGATTACGGTATTGACACAAGAGTCAGGACATTTGTAACAACGCCATTATACGTATTGCAGGAGATGACACAGCTTACAAATTACGTGTTAATTTTTGGATATACACACATCAAAAGTGTCTAGGGATCAACATATATTTTTGCAATAACTTTTCTCTTGATTGATATTAATTTAAATTTTCTTTAAGGATTCATCAAATAAAGTGTTTTCGTTTGTCACAGTAACGATAAACCAAGTCACCTTTGCATTAATAAAGAAATTTGCCATTTTCCTAATAAAGGGATTTTTGACATTTGAACCACTAACATTAAAGTTCGAAAAAAAGACTGAAATAACAGTTTTCTTTAAAATTTTATTGGGTAACTTAAACAATTAATAATCCGTGTTTCTACCGCGAACACTAACAACACAAGAACATCGGTTTGGCATACTCAAAATGAGTTCATCCAAATCACGCTGTGGAATGGCCGCCCATGTTCGTTGCAACAACAAAAAAAGGTGTTATCAGTCGACTTTGGACACGTTACCGAAGCACTGGTACCGTGGCTGAGCGCCATGAAGGACGGTATCGCTGCACCACACGGAGACAAGACCGATACATTCAAATCTTAACTCGAAGAGCTCCAACAATAACCGCCATGATGTTAGCCGTGAGGCTTCATCACTCTTCAGGGAACTTAATTAGCGACCAAACAGTCAGAAACCGCTTGCATGAAGTGAACCTTCATTCCCGAAGACCGCTACGGGTACCACCTATAGCAATGCAAAATCGTAGGATTCGATATCAATGGGCTCTTGAACACAGAAATTGGGCAGAAGAACAATGGCGTTTCGTGTGCTTTTCTGATGAGTCTCGTTTTGGTATGAGACCGGATACAAGACGTATACGACACTGGAGAACCCCTGGACGCCAACAGCGATTAAAATCCTGCCAGGAAGTCCATCCTTATAGTGGTGGAACCATCATGGTATGGGCGGGTATTTGGATCGGCGGAAGAACTGAGTTGATTTGGATCAGAGGCAACCTCAACGCTCAAATTTATGCTGAGACGATTGTATCTGACGTCATCGTTCCTCTACAAGTGCAAATCGGTCCCTTATTTCAGTTAATGCATGATAATGCACGACCGCACACCGCAAGAGTTGTAAGACAGACTCTCGCCGCAGCTAACATCAATGTCCTGCCCTGGCCTGCTCAGTCGCCAGACTTGAACCCGATTGAGCATGCATGGGATATGCTACAGAGAAGAGCTCTGCCGAATATGGAGGGTATCCAGTTGCAAGAAGACCTTTTTTTGTTGTTGCAACGAACATGGGCGGCCATTCCACAGCGTGATTTGGATGAACTCATTTTGAGTATGCCAAACCGATGTTCTTGTGTTGTTAGTGTTCGCGGTAGAAACACGGATTATTAATTGTTTAAGTTACCCAATAAATTTTTAAAGAAAACTGTTATTTCAGTCTTTTTTTCGAACTTTAATGTTAGTGGTTCAAATGTCAAAAATCCCTTTATTAGGAAAATGGCAAATTTCTTTATTAATGCAAAGGTGACTTGGTTTATCGTTACTGTGACAAACGAAAACACTTTATTTGATGAATCCTTAAAGAAAATTTAAATTAATATCAATCAAGAGAAAAGTTATTGCAAAAATATATGTTGATCCCTAGACACTTTTGATGTGTGTATCTAGTGGTACAAAAGGGAAAATACAATTTTTTGTGAGAGTAAACAAGATAGTAACTGTGTTTTACGTTGGTTTATTCTTTTTGTGGGGATGCTGGTATGTACAACGTTAATTATACGTAGTTATGTGCGTTTTAACTTAGTCTATTTTCAAATCGTAATTTTCGAAAATCTCTTTCCGACAGGGGAAATCGACGTAAACACTAATACGTATAAACAAAATTAGGAAAAAAGAAAATTTTATAAGCCTAGGGTAATTTAGGAACAGTTACATGTATATTTATTACCCAAATAAGTACGTAAAGATTCTTTATTCCGATAAAAAAAACAATTACGATTGAAAAGAATACTCTTTATAACATACATCATTAACATTTCAGATAAAATGTCTTATTGTTAGCCACAGCTGGACAAAGGCCTCTCCAGTTGCACGCCATGCAGCTCAATTCACGGCAAATTTCATCCAGCTACCACCAGACACTTTGCGAAGATCGTCGCTGCACCTAGCCTGAGGGCACCCTACCTTATGTTTGCCGATCCACGGTCTCCAGTCAAGAATACGTCTATCCGTCCACGTCATCGGTTCTATACTAAATTACGGGAAAAAAACTAAATTACGATTTATTTATTTATCACGTTGAACGCCAACGCGGTCACCGTGTGTCCGACAAACAATAGTTTTTCTATTGTGTCTGCTGCGTGGCAGTCAATGACTTAAACTTTTCGCACACAATAAAGGTACAAAGGTGAATTTAATGCCTTAGGCATTCTCTACAGGGCACGCCACGATAGTGGCGGTAAGGCCCCTCTTTGAGGAGTGGCTAGAGAGGCGTCACGGCGCCCTCACCTTCCGCCTGACGCAGGTCCTCACCGGACATGGATGTTTCGGGAGGTTCCTGCACATCATCAGGCGGGAGGAAACGCCCGGGTGTCACCACTGCGAGGATCGCCCAGAGGACACGGTAGAGCACACGGTGCAAACCTGCCCCGCTTGGGCGGAGCACCGCCGTGTCCTCGTAGAGGCGATCGGCGGCGGCGACCTCTCGCGCCCGGCCCTGGTGCAAGCCATGGTCCGGGGCGAGAGGGAGTGGGAGGCAGTCACCTCCTTCTGCGAAAAAGTTATGCTCGCGAAGGAGGTGGCGGGATGGGAGAGAGAAAGGTCCTCCCGTCCCAGCCGCCGCGGGAGACGCTCCGGGCGTCGGGAGCCACGTGACGACTCCCGGCCACCGTAGGCGCGGGCCTGCGGACGGTGAGTAATGGGTGACTCACCGTCCGATCAGCACCAGACCCGTGCCGTACGGCGCGTATATGTTCCACGCGCGCCTCAAAGAGATGTCAGCATATGAAGGGGCCCCTCAGGGCCAAGCCTGCCGGGTAAGCGGGATTGTCCGAAAGGGTTACCGCTACCCCGGAACATAAAGGGCTACGGAAGGAACATGGATGGGTTTTAGTCAGTAAGAGTCTGACACTCCCTTCCGCTCCACCCAGAGCGGGAGCAGTCATTGGATGATTTCCCAGCCTTAAAAAAAAAAAAAAAAAAAGGCATTCTCTACCATTCAACCAAGGGTGGTGAAGAGATTAGATGGTAGGTGCTTTAAAAAGTAGGAACGTACAAAACGTTGAGACTTTTGAATAAAATGGGTTCATAAATAGGTTAAAACCTTATAATAACTGATTATAATTTAATTGTTTTGTACGTTAAAGTTTTAGCCTTATCCTTGTCTGTTAGGTAGGTACAAAATCTACATTCAAACATCATAGAATTGAACTACACATATTATGTCACAAGTAGATATAGAATACACAAATTATATTAACATTAGTGGATATCAATCTTCGAAGAGGTCCCTCAGTCGACCTCACAAGAGACCCACGTTAATATTAATACTACTAGCTACTAGAAAACATTATTTCGAAATTTGTTGGGAAGAAAAAACGTTTCAAACAGTTGGTGAATTCAAAGTTTTCTTGGGTTCATTAAAACCAATACTTTAAGGTCTTGCACACTAAGGCACAGATTTTAATTAAGTGATACTAACAATATGGCGTTTGTAAGTTTGTGAATCTTAAAATATAATACGTGGAAAAAGATCCTGACTTTTGAATAAACCAACAATATATTCCAAAAAAGCCGTAGAAAAACATTGTGAGGAAACTGGCATGTCCTGGAACCATAGATATAATAAAGAAGCCTGGAACCAAAAATTATAAGACATTTGACTGCCCCAGTGCAGGTTGGTAGATAACCTGCACTGGGGCAGTGTGGTAGATTGCTGCTGGGGAGTTCGTTGCGTCACTTCCTTTTCCTAGTTATAGCACTAGGAAGTGGTGAAGAGTGGGCGTTTTGGGAGACTGTCTTCTGTAATTTTGTCTACACGTGCGAGAGAATGGCGACGATAGTCAAATTCAAATTCAAATTCAAATTATTTATTTTAGTCTCGCGTGTCATCAAATTTTCGCTACCTTGACATTGCCGTGTAGAGATTACTCCATACAGTTTCTGTAGATTTTTATGGCACGGCGTAACTATCTCGCCCGTGTAGATGGGGCCTTAAATATAGTCTACCTAGTTCAAAATCGATAGTATTTTATCTTAGTGACATAAAACCAAGTTACCACCCTCTTTATTTTGGGTTAACATGTTTATCCGCGATTCGTGACGCGTGAAACTGAAAATGCCGAAAAAGTTAGTGAACCCACATATAACTTTTGTTAGAGGACAGTTTTGTTGATCAAATCACAAAGTAATATCGTATTGAAAAACTTACAGATTGGAGTCATGGGCGATATTATTATATACCTAGTATGGCATGTATAGTAAATAACTCTTCAAAGATATTCTTACTGATATATATTTCAGCGGGATTGTCCGAAAGGATTGCCGCTAGCCCGGAATATAAAGGGATAAGAAAGGAACATGGATGGGTTTTAGTCAGTAAGACTCAGACTCTTGCTTCCGCTCCACCCAGAGCGGGAGGAGTCATTTGATGATGTCCCAGCTTCAAAAAAAAAAAAATTATATTATTATTTATTTTACATGTACGATTGACAGATCATGGCAGTCAATAGTTTTGTAATACCTCTTTATACCTTTATGTAAATTTAAACATTATACTGAAGGTATTTTCGCTGCAGTTTAAATGAATTAATGTTGTAGTTATCCATGTAAATTCTCTTTCTCTTTAATGAATAACTCTCAATCATTCATTATTTTTTAATTAACTGATCGTGGTGAGCGAAAACCATTATTGCATTTTAATTTCTTATAATATTTGGGGTAAACATACGTAATGCTGTGTTACGTTAGCTTTAAAACAAAGCAAATAGAGAAACACTCTTACGTAGGACTTAAGTTCATACCAAACTCTAAGCTTAAAGAAAAATGTTTTTACACAGTTAATGAATTTATGTCACATGTCGAAAAAAAAAAATGTCAATCAATTTGATTTTAATTTGATTTTATTTCATTTATTTTTTTAATTTGACATTTACTACTATTATTATTTTTATTTGACATTATAACAATATGCATGGATATTATATTAACATTTCAATTAATATTTACATTCTGACATTCTATGACAATCATACCGGTAACTGATGTAATGATATGACATTTTTTAATTATGTTCCTAATGTATTGTGAAATGTAATATTTGCAAATAATTTATATAATCAGTCAATTTTTGTAACGTAGGTATTCTGAATTTAATATTTGCACACCATATAAATGGTAGAATGTAAATGGGCCATAATATTGATAATAACATCATACTACTTTTGTAAACCTACATTTAGCAAATAAAGTTTTATTATTATTTATTTATTATTATTTTAAGTCAAAGCATTTATTTCAAATAAACCAATTACAGGCACTTTTCAATTGTCATAGTGTCGATCAGTCAGAAAAATGAAGCTAGATGCCCATACCAAAGCAGTAGCTGTGGATAAGAACAGACAAGAAACTCCACGCACACTCTTTTAACCAATATAATTATAAGGTTACAAAAAATTGGTTACATCATTCATATTATTATTATTCAGGTAAAAACGATGCAGAACGTTAAAAGCATCCGTTATAAGATAGTATAATTATAAAAACCATTCAAAAACTGTTTTAAAATAAGCCGTAGCCGCTAAGAGATGACCAGTCACTACTGACAGCGCCCGTTCACGAACATGACAATATTTACGTACACGTCTACCGACAACTTAGGTGAAAACAGACGTGACATAAGTTTATTGTAATAAGACAAGCCAGAGTCGTCACTCGTTAATTAAAATAAGGTTGGCACACTTTGCCTGTCGTATTCTGGATCCCGTAATATCTCAAAGAGGTGTCTCTACAGGTAATCCTATTATGTAGATGAGGCACGTCTCTAGTCCACCGACGACGTCCCGCCCGCAACTTGACGATGTCAAAGCCAACTTGTTCAACCATGTTGCTATTTGAGGGTAATGTCGGATTTAAATAGCTGATATCTTGTTTCAACCTCCTTTCATGTGTTTTGGATGCGTATTTGAGGGTTGGTTATGTATTTGATACTAGTAGTCAACACTACTAGTATCAAATACATAACCAACCCACGTTGACGACCCCGACAACTCTAACGTTGTATACGTGGGTAATATTATTTCACCTTGAAATTGAAATCAAAATTAACTGAATTTCCGTCACACTGCTGATAATATTTACAGAACGATCGACAGAGCGTTTTAGTCAATATTTTTGTAATACCTCTCTATACCATTAGGTATATTTTCGGATTATAATGTAGGTATTTTTGTTGCAGTTTAAATTAAATATTGCTCCATCCATTGTAATGGATCCATGTAAATATTATATATTACAATATTTACACCCCCTTCCTATATTAATAACGCATACAGATAGCTTTCATGCTTTTTTCCCTATTAGGAAGGCAGTGTGCGTCGCTACTAGATCGTGTTAGGTCCAGGCGTAACAATATCGTAAGCATGTTCGCGGATAGAGAGGAGCTCGTGGTGAAGTACTAACAGCCGCACAAGTTAAGCTACGCTTGCCGAGGTTGGCCGTGGATGGGTGACCATCCTTACATACCGAGACTCCTCCGTGCCTCGGAAAGCACATTAAGCCGTTGGTCCCAGCTGTCATTTGTGTATCTTTGACAGTCGTTACGGGTCGTCAGAAGCCCGAAAATCTGACAGCCGGTCTTACCAAGGGGTATCGTATAGCCCAGTTACAGGGTTTTGGAGCTCAGAAAGGCAGTCCATGTATAATACTGGTATTCAGCTGCATCCGGTTAAACTGGAAGCCGACCCCAACATAGTTGGGGAAAAAGCCTAGGCAGATGATGTTCGCGGATTGATGGTACTCTCCACTGCTGCGCCATACCTGCTGGATACCTACGCTTGCAAGTCTCTTCACTGGAAACAGTGGACAGTTCCTCCTTTCCCTTGTCCAAATTTTTTTTTGTTCTTCATTTTCATTTTTATCAAATTGTGTTATGTTGTGTATGTGTAGAAAAACGTCTGAAATAAAGGTTGTTTATTATTATTTTAATAACTCTTCTGAAGCCTTCTTGCCCTGTTCCTTAACGTCTACGCTTTGAATCGGGAATTTCTCAGCAGCAGGCTGAATTCTAGATTTGTGCCCAGTTGATGGCAATAGGCTCGCCTCCTACAAGGGACTAAAAAATATCTCGCGAACTGTGTGGTACTATAGATACACACGCCCTTTGAGAATTACAAGTGTCATGTTATACCAATTAAGTATAATATTAAACCAAATCTATTGAAACAAAAAATACCATCTTTATAAATGAGTTAGCTCAGTTCAACGCAATCAGCCTACATTTTCAATTAAGCCGACCTAGATGAGTAGAAATCGTTTATGATGCTAATTGGATCCCGCGGATCGGTAATAGATTACAATACGGCGCACACCTGCTCGCTCGTATTCATACATTAAAGCTGCTTCTAAATATTGATGGATTAAATATACATAGGCAATGGCAGGTTATTTGTTCAGAAAAAAATGAGACGGGAAAAAAGCTTCCATCGCCTCATTTTGTTCGTTTTGGAAAAAATATTAGGTAGCGCAAAAAATGGTTACATTATTATGAAATATTTGACGTAATCCCAGATGAAATTACACGGTACTGCTCGATCAAACAGGTCTATGTATATTGTGTATAAAAAAATCATTGTAATTTCTTGAAAATAATAAAGCAAGCTTTGAAATCAGTTTCAATACAACTCAATGTCTTCTGTTGATGCATTTTATGTACGCCACCAGCATTATCTGTAAGATTATTTAAAGAATGTTTTTATGAATATACTAGCTGCTGTGATTTCACCCGCGTCAAAGTTGAAATTTTTTATACAAACTTTCACACTTTTATTCGTTTATTTCAAACTTTTACAGGGGAAATTTTCTAAAATCGTTTCTTAGGTGTCGTCTACTTATAATCAACGTCTGTGCGAAAACTCATCTTCGTAGGTCCCGTAGTTTTTGAGCCTTCGTGATCAATCAGTGAGTGAATGTATGAATGAGAGACTTTTCGCTTTTATATAAACAGATAAGTATAAATTTATATAAATTAAATATTAATATATTAACATTCCAGTTATCAAATAATAAAGAACACGTCATCACTTGGCAGGTAAATCCCCTGTTTGACACCAAACAGGTTGGAGAGTAGTCTAATTTTTCCAAAACTGACAACGGCTAGCTTTGCTGACATAGCTTAAACGACAAGTCCGTTTGTAAACGCGCGTAATTAAATGAAACCTCCCGAGACCTTTCATGTGGTTTATTCATGTAATTGTGACGTGACAACGGCTCAATGCCTTTGTGGTAGGTTTTATACATATTTTGAAATGTTTCTCATTCATTAATTACATGTTTCAAAAGTACCTAAGCATTATTTTGCTAATGTCAAGTTTATCGTTTCTAAAATTTTGGATTTGAAAAAATATATTAAAATCGGTGCAATTTTATTGGTATAATTTTCTAGATGTGGCTGGTTTTGGTCAAACGCAAAATGACACATAAGTTTTTTTTTTTAATTAATTTTGGTTGAAATAGTTTTCTGTTGTTTAAAACCAGCCTGTATTGTTGTTTCTTTACTGGGCATCCTTTTTGGTTCTTCTTATTAAATAATTAAGAATATTTAATAGAATAAATGTTATACTGTTGGTACACCTTTTTATTTAAGTCATTAACTGCCACGCAGCAGACACAATAGAAAAACTATTGTTCGCGGTCACCGGTGACCGTGTTGGCACTCAACGTGTTAAAAGAATTTGTAATTCTAAATTTTTAAAGTATTGAAGTACCCAGAAAAAACAATAAATTTACAAATACTAGGTTCTTACCATTTTTAGAACGTGTGTTGCCATAGAAAATTAATAAATCTAGATTAAAAAAAAACAAGTAAAACCTATTCAACAAAAAAACTTCACAAAAGTTTTCGCGTGAATTCCATCAATTCCGAAGGAAGCCTCGAGGAATATCTTGTAAAGTATTTGCGAAGTGGTCGATAGATATTCAGAAAGTTAAATCTGAAGCAACAGGCCGCTCTTGACGGATCTCGGGAAGATGGGAGGTTCCTTCAAAGTTTGCCACCTTTATTTATTGCTGACGGAACACGATTCTGATGGAGCGAACGCTTGCAGCTGCGAGTTTCATTCATAAACTTCCACATGAATAATCTTCGCCGACGCTGAATCAATTCAGGACGACGATGTTACTTTGTTTATTTGCATTTTTGCCTTTATTTAAATTGCTGTTTACATTAAACCAGACATTTTTATAGAATTTGGTTTCTCACTCATTCCGAGCCTTTTTCCAACTATGTTGGGGTCGGCTTCCAGTCTAACCAGATGCAGCTGAATACCATATTTTACATGGAAAGACTGCCTAATTGACCTCCACAACCCAGCAACTAGGTAATACGATACTCCTTGGTAAGACTGACTGTCAGATTTGCGGGCTTCTGACGACCCGTAACGACTGTCAAAGATGCACAAATGACGGCTGGGACCAACGGTTTAACGTACTTTCCGAGGCACGGCGGAGTCTCGTTATGTGAAGATGGTCACCCACGACCAACGCCGGCAAACGTAGCTTAACCTGATAGATCGACCTTTGCGGCTGTTATTATGTAGCCACAAGCTTTTCACTCTTTATGATGACCGAAAATAACCATTACGACTAGCGATATTTAAATTAGGTGCAAATTCAGTCTGCACCCGTTTGAAGAAAATTAAGATATTAGAAGACGTTTCCACATAGCTTTTTTTGTATGTTTTAAATGAAATGTATTTCCCTACACTTTATTAAGGGCTTATTTTCTCGTGGCTTAATTAGTGTTTTTAGAGATAGAGAGGAGATATTTAGAAAGCTTCTGATCACATAACATTGAATTCTTTTCGCTTTCTAATTAGGTTACTTTTTAAGTGGCAAACACTTGCTGAATGCATTAACACTTATCTGAATTCAGTTATTGGGCCATTTAGACAGATGGGATCAGCTTTTCATTATAACCCGAAAGGTTATCTGAAACGATTTCTGCCGGTCGATTCTGTAAAAATCTCACCGTAAAAGCTTGGGAGAAGTAAGCTGTCGTTCTACCTAATCCTAGAGATTGTCACTATGGATAGCTCACTTCACGATGACATATTTACTGAATACCACTACTGAGGTAGCTGCGCGGTGCGAGAGTATGGTAACACGATGCGAGAGCTCACTGATTGATCAACTTGTGACAACTGTCACCCCTCTCCCGCACCGCGCAGCCACCTCAGAAACGGTCTCAGTTAGTGATCGGGCCTTTATTACCTTAACGCCTTACTTTTTACTCATTGTCTGTTACTCATCAAGTTTTAGCCGAGAAATGAGCAAAATAGGGCATTCGTTTGCTTCGTTAGTCGATATCCGCTGCCGAATGAACGAGTAGATTGACAATTTCACTTCCATTTCCACTACCATTGACGGTCCAAGCGCCCTTGGCACTAGTTCTCAAAGCGCCCAAATCGGCTCTCTAATATTGTGAAAAATGTCATGTTGATTTGTTCATAAACTGGGCGTTATTACTTATACACATCGAGCTATAAAATACCAATAAGTATAATGTATTGGAGAGTGGACCGCTCTTACAAGTCGAAACTATATCCAAAGGATCCAAAAAAACTAAACAACGGGTTGCACACCAGGAGTGGCGGCAGAATTGAAAACTTGAAAATAATTGTTGTGCATTTGTAACAGCAGTCACCATTCATGGATGCGCGTGACACGCTGTAACACATACGAACATTTGCACAGGGCGCTTGCGCCGCCTAAACGTAACAGAAGGCGCAGGCATACATTTTCGCCACACGATAGAAAGAGAGGGGGATACTTCCTCTCCTACGCTGCGCGGTCTACTATCCCTCCATCTTACGAATTTTCGATCAGGTCACGTGTCCTGACGCGAGTTTAACATTTTTTACCCATCACAAAAAAGTGTTCAACGCTGCTAAAGAAGTTTTCACTTCAAACACTTGTAGCTGGTACATACAACAGGTTAATCAGTTACAGTTATAGCCGAAAGACCGCTGAAGCAGGCATACAATTTTAAGTACTTATACGATTCATGGTATATTTGCTGCTTCACAAACTGAGAAGGCTCAGGGTACTTGAGATCTCTGGACCAATTTAAACCATTTCATATTCAGAGTATCTTATAAAGCTAGGCAAAGTTTCAGGCTCAGACTAATACCGGGTTCAATATATACGAAGTTACGGGTCCACTCACAGGCATAAATCGAGATTGAGAAACTTTGACGCACCTCTTTCTCGTACCTACATTCATACTTGAAACACTAGGATTAACATCGGTATATGTACAATTTTGGAATTTGAATTTTAAAATGCATCAATCAAAAATCAATCTGCCTAGCCTTTTCACAACTATGTTGGGGTTGTCTTCATGGAGAGACAGCCTATCTGACCTCCACAACCCAGTAACTGGGTAATACGATACCACACAGAAAGATTGTCGTAACGACAGCCGGGACCAACGGTGTAACGTGCAATAAACGCCCTCTAGAGAAACACACCAAATTACTTTCATATAAAAAGTTTTACGATAATTTGCGGACGTTATGCCACCGTAGTCTTAAAACATCCCTTTTTCTTGTTCTGGGCTGCATAATCCTCATGACCCCATGAGTAGTGCTGTAAGGAGGGGCAGAGGGGTCTGTTAGACTGACTAAAAGTCACCCCAGGGCAGTGGTGTTCCACGCGCGCCTCAAAGAGATGTCAGCATATGAAGGGCCAAGGCTTGGCCCTCAGGGCCAAGCCTGCTGGGTAAGCGGGATTGTCCATAAAGGGCTACGGAAGGAACATGGATAGGTTTTGATTTTGCAGCCTTAAAAAAAAAAGAAAACTACGCGCTGCCACCCCACTGTAGTAGTCTTAGCAAACCCTTTTTTTGAAGGCTGAGAAATCATCCAATGACTTCTCCCGCTCTGGGTGGAGTGAAAGGAATGTACATTATGGATTGCAATAAATGATATGATATGATGATGATGATGATGAAGGGAGTGTCAGACTCTTACTGACTAAAACCCATCCATGTTCCTTCCTTCTTAGCTCTTTATGTTCCGGGGTAGCGGTAACCCCTTCGGACAATCCCGCTTAGTCTTAGCAAACCCTAGCTTAAGTACCATCCTTGCAATGAACATTTACTGAAATGGAACAATAGAAAGTTTCCACACAAACAAATCAGCATTTGACGTCATGAATCGGGCAAATTAGAGAGAAACGCTGGACACATTGTGCTATTACCGGCTAATACGATTTATTTTATACACTACAATGAACTAATTAGAATTGACCATCGTTCATCATTTGCGCGACCACAATTAATTAGCAGTAAACGATTGTCATTTGTTGAAAATGGACATCGAAAATGGTTTTTTAGTTACAGTCTGTACAAGGATCTTTTGCCTACGCTCAAAATTGGAACTGACCCCTAAACCCCCCCCCCCCCCCCCGCCCTGTAAATGTCAACCAAGAGCCGATGTTTGTGTTTTCATCACCATTATCGCATTCAGTCGAATTATGTCCACTACTGGCTCAGACATTACTACAACGATTGATCCTGGGCCCAGAGCATCCTTTTTTTAAGAATGAGCACCTCGCATTTAAACCCAGGAGGTGGTTGACTGCTTAACCTGACGTGCCTGTGGATGCCTCAGAAAATAAGGCATCCAGCCATCGTGTCAGTAGGACACAAGGAGAACAGCAAGGTCCAGGATGGATTGAATAGGACCCGAGCATACAGCGGATTCCAGCGATTTATTCCCAGTGCTTAAAATGTATTATGGTCTGTCGAACCAAAACTTAAGGCTAGCTATTTTGAGCTGCTTGTAGATCTCTCTCTTCACTGGCCTTTTCCTGTATCCCACACAGACATGTATTGCGAACACATATTTAATCATTATAAGCTGCAAATTCAGTGTACCGACTAACCTACGTACATTGACGGACAATTCCGCGTACATTCACCTAGTTCTCGATAATTGGAATTAGCTCTCGTGCTCCCGGTTATATCGACGTATCGGCGTAAAGGCCATTGCCAATTTACGTATTCAGATGGCACTAATTTGCCCCTG
Organism: Hyppa rectilinea; assembly: GCA_951799385.1. Classification (NCBI taxonomy): domain Eukaryota; kingdom Metazoa; phylum Arthropoda; class Insecta; order Lepidoptera; family Noctuidae; genus Hyppa; species Hyppa rectilinea. The sequence continues at coordinate 6,265,089 of OX637309.1, read as the reverse complement.
GGACTTGCAAAAGTGACCGCTTGTGTGACGTCACATTTGGACAAGGGAATACCGCGCTTCGGAAATTTCATTGGTAGGTTGTTTAATGTGGTTGTATGTTCTTAGCAAATGTACTTATCAGCAAGCTGTATTTCTGTGTTTTCTAATAAAGGGTTCGGCTGCACTACTGTTGCTACATTCTCAGCTACACTATAAACCACTACAATAAAAAAATATTAGATGAATTAATTGATTGTCCGACAGACAATTGACCCTAGATAAATTTAATGCAATAATGCACAAATAAAAATTGTAGGAAAAAGTTCACTACACCTCCTAGGTTCCCCAATTTTGGAAGACAGCTTTTCTCCTTTTATCGACGAAAAAATCAAAAACTTTAACGAGATTTCGGACCGACTTTCTAAAATCAATTTACATTCGGCATTCACCTTAATTAGATACTGTTGTTTTGGCCCAAATTTCATGTATTTTCTACGTTCTTCCCCTTTATGGAAGCAACCACATCTCTTGGACAAAATTGACCAAATTATTCGCAGCACTTTATCATCTATTTTAAATGTGGCCTTGGACGACCGAGCGTGGCTGCAAGCCACACTGCCAATTCGTTTTGGCGGCCTCGGCGTCCGCAAAATTACTAGTGTAAGCTTACCAGCGTTCCTGTCCTCTGTCCACAGCACTGAAAAGTTGACCGGGAAAATTTTAGCCCCCTCCCTGGTTAATTCTGCAGTGCCGTGCTTGACCGACGCAGAAAACGCCTGGAAAGTGGCATGCCCGGATATTGATCGGCCCGTGAACCCATCTTCCCAGAGACAGTGGGATGAGCCGCTCTGCAGGTTGGTACGGTATAATCTTATTAATACGTCCACCAACACTGCTGAGCGTGCCCGCCTACTGGCTGTGGGTGAGTGGGAGTCGGGCCTCTGGCTTCAGGCACTTCCGTACATAGGCACTCTGCTGGGTTACACCACTTTCCGGCTCGCTACATGTTTGCGTCTGGGCGCTCCTTGCGTGGCTCCGCATCGCTGCCAATGCGGTGAAGTTGTCGACTGCCTCGGACACCATGGTCTATCCTGCAGTAAAAACGCAGGCCGGTTAGCACGGCACGCCAGCATTAATGACATAATCCGTCGTGCTCTTGTCACCGCCGGGTTGCCAGCTGTTTTAGAACCCAAAGGCTTGGCACGCGACGATGGGAAGAGACCAGATGGAATGACACTAATGCCTTGGAAGGTAGGTAGGCCGTTGGTGTGGGATGCAACGTGTGTCGACACCCTTGCGCCAACCCATCTTCCTTGCACGGCGGGTTGTGCTGAGGCAGCTGCTGCAGGTGCAGAAAACCTCAAACGGCGCAGGTATAACAACCTTATTGGAAGTTATATATTCGAGCCGTTTTGGGGTTGAAACACTAGGGCCATGGGGTCCGAGTACCCACTATGTTTATCGAGACATCGCCAAGCGATTGGTCGACTCTTCACGTGACCAGAGGGCTGGCCTATTTTTCGGTCAAAGAATCAGCATTGCCATACAACGTGGCAATGCTGCCAGCCTTTTGGGAACTTTTCCTGTTGACAGCGATGTGGACGAATTTTTTGATGCCCTTTGATTTATTTTATTTTTTTCCCTCCTTTTATATACTTGTACATAGTTATTAATAATGTTTTAGGTATGTAAATATTAAGTTTAATAATTTATGCTAAATTGAGAACAATAAAAACAACTTTGACTTGAAATACACAGGAAAAAATTAGATGAAGTAGCATAGTCAGCCTATAACGTTCTCACTGCTGTACACAGGCTTCTCTGTGGAAGGGGGTTGGCCGTATCCACCACGCGAGCCCAGTGCGGGTTGGTAGATGTCACTAGCTTTCGAATTTTTGGTACAAGAACAGTTTCGTCACGATGTTTTCCTTCACAGTTTTGAAAGCAGTGGTGATAGATTAAATTACACAAAGTAGAGCGCCTGCCTGAGTTCGAACCCACGGCCTAGATCTTGTAGGTTTGTAGGCTTGGTTCACCACCGCTCTACTATTCAGAGCAAGTAATTTACAACCAGATCGTTGTCCATCAAAATATGTAAGTCATTGCGTAATTGAAAAACACAATTCTTGTTCATGTTTAATGAACAATGAGTAGGAATCCTAATTAGGAGCCGGGTCCCATTTCTATGGGAACATGAAACAATAGGGCTCATTGTTGCTGTTCATTTGAAAGGGTTTCATACTTACGAAAATATTAAGCATTTTGTTAAAGGCATTTCAAGTAATTTTCTCAAAATTTTATTTTGTTACTATATAGTTACGCTGCTGATGATGGAGCTTGTAGCCACAAGTAATAACAACCGCACAGGTCGATCCATCAGGTTAAGCTACGCTTGCCGGGGTTGACCGTGGATGGGTGATCATCTTTACATACCGACACTCCTCCGTGTCTCGGAAAGCAAGTTGATCCGCTGGTCCCGGCTGTCATTTGTGCATCTTTGACAATCGTCACGGGTCGTCAGAAGCCCGAAAATCTGATAGCCAGTCTTTCCAAGGGGTATCGTATTACCCAGTTAGTGGGTTGTGGAGGTCAGATAGGCAGTCGCTCCATGGTATTCAGCTGCATCCGGTTAGACTGGCTAGGCAGATTGATTTTATGCTGCTGATGCTGATACTTTGAATGTTGGGATCGCAGATTCAGATTTATGTCTTTGTCAACAATGTAGGTCCAGTTATTAGATGGTATATCACTTGTTTTCGCTACCAGTCTACTTTACGGTATGCGAAGTCATTGTTGCGAACTCCTTGGTTGTGCAAACTTTTTTTCTTCGAATGTTTTTTTCTTCGCTTATTCTTGTATCTGTCAATCATTTTTCTCATTTAAATCCTATAACACGCTGAGCTTAAGTTTTATTTCATTCAAACAACCACCAATACGTACAGTCCACTTGTCATCGTCTTCAGGCATCTTTCTTTCTTCGTATGGTTAGTGACTAACCTAGTGGTAGAGTTTTAAAAGAAGTCAATAAAGTAAAAGATACAATTTTTCAAACTGACAAAAATTATGTTGTTGTGGCGTAATAGGTAAAACGGTCTGGTATCCGCAACTCCACGTCAATGCGCGTATTTTGCGTACGGATATAATATAAATTCTAGTTAATGTATGTACCTAGGTATGTCACTTTCAATAAGTAAGTATGGGTATTTTTCATTGTTATAATTATATTTTAATGATTTAATTTTTCTAATAATATGATGCCGTAAGCTTAGATTTAAAAGTTCGTGTAGGCACCTTCTTTAAAATCTTTGAAACTCTTTGTAAATATCGTATCCAAGTTTCCCTAAAGAAAAAAGAAGCTAAAATAAAACAAATGATGAGTGACTATAATGTTCGGAAAAATTTTGACGATGTTTAGTTTTTTTAATTTATTACTTACCACTACCCCCAACCACCAACTCTTATTTCTTGGTACAGTGTAGCTATTCCTGTTCGAAACTCAATAGTATTTAAGAGATATTTCTTAAAGTATCCGACCTTTTTGGAACGAGTTTAATTTTCCGATCAGCCTGTATAATGTTAGAAACTCCACAATACTCCTCGATAATAGGCCTCACCTGATTGTTGTGCAAACTTCCACTAACTTGCCTTGTTAAATGTTAAGCAACTTCTTTTCTGAACGCCAGCCAATTTATTGAGTTTTATAAATGTTACAAAGGAGATGCTTACTAACTTCAAAGTATCTACACTACTATTTTTACATGAAGAAATTTTTATACAATCTTAGTTAGCTGAATTTTATTTTTGTTTTCGCTCATTTCCAGTTCGGCTAGGATTTTCCAGGAAATCGGTGGTTTCATGGAAATCCGTTATTTTGAACCAAAGAAATAAAATAATCCATGGTCAATTTAAGTCGAAATATTTACGAAACAAACACGAAAATCATAATATGCCTGCTAAATTATACACAATCTAAGCTACTCAACCGACTTTGCTATTTGTTTTTATCAGGCTCAATTCATCTGCATCCAAAATCTGCAAGCCTTGAATTTATTAAGTTATGAAGCATCTGTTTAACCGTCATACGTCTATATGTGGGAGACGGTCTTTAGTCTAGATACTTATCGAGCACACATTACACAGCGCGTAAATTATACACAATCTAAGCGCACCGCGAGTTTCGAGAGATGGCACCACCGTCACAATGACGTGCTTCCTCTGCGAACTTCGTGCTATGACAGACCCTAGCTGATGGAGGAGCACTGGTACGACTGGACACTTACAATTCGGCCGTCGAGGAGAACAGTACAGACGCCAAGCACATCAAGCTATCCCTAACTGTCAAATTTTCTCAATTAAAATTGAACCTTATGTCTTCGCAATAAAGTTGAAATACTATCAAAGAAATTTGACAGATTGTGGTACGTTGATGTGCTGGCCTCTGTACCTCCACCATTGTAACTGACATTCATTTCGTTGGTGTCGTTATCTCAATTTAAATTATTGAACGTTAGTAAACGTGATTATTGTGTATTGCTGTTTCTCTGGCTCGATCACCCTAGCTAAAATGCCTACGTGATGACGGACGATGGCAGCAATAATACTGTCGATCCATACGTATCTTCACATTAAGCATGTTTATTTACGGAGGTATATAAATATGTTGTGCATTAAAATAATAACAAATATTGTAAAGGAAGCACCCCAATTGGAACTACCGTTCCACTTAGAATACTATTAAGAAAGAGGGCTCTAATTAGCCCTGTACACTAATTAGAGCCCCAGCCCAGTTAATTAATTATTAACTGAATATTGTTGGTTGATTAGATAATCACAATCATTGTAAAGTCATAATTGGTAGACAGAGACGAAAACATTGTATCTTTCACCTCCGAATAAAGGTGTGCCCTGATTGGTCAAATAAATGTTTGTTTACATCAGAAAGTGTAAGCAGCGAGCAGGTTCCGACTTGTCGAAACCTGCACCGAACCTGCCTTGGACTCGCCCGCCTGGCGTTGGACTCGCCCACCTGGCCGATAGATATAAGTAGCCATCATAGGCTAAGGACATGGGTAACCGGGGTGCAACCCTCCACGAGTTGCACCCCCGAGCCAAACATATAAATATGGGCACCTTGTAATCGCCCATCGTGTCAGACTCGCTGCCCGACGCTCGCCCCGAACGGACGTGCCGCGCGCTACCTGCTCTCCGCTACCTGCTCGCCGCACCCTGTCTCGCCGCTAGTGTGTTCCGGTCGACGTTCCTGTCGACGCCAGTTTCGTAGTCATCGACTACAAGTGTTTCCTGTATACTACTGCCTTTTTCAAAGAGGTAGTTACAGTCGCTATTTCTTAACAGAAATTGTGTCAAAACGTTATCGTCGGTCTTGGCCCCCTCTGGGTAAAACCACAGTTTCGTGGTCCTCGGTTGAAACCTCACGGTGTCAACGAAGCCGAGTGGGGTGTTGACCCAATCACACCCGCCGATCCCCTTCAGGGTGAGGCAGTCAATTGGAGCCGAGAGCTAGAAGTTTGGCCTTGGGGGATCTCCTAGTCAACTCTAGTTTCTGACTTCGTCCACAGCAACACACCTAGTGTCGGTTGGGAGTGTCTACCCCTTCGCACTAGACCCGGTCAGGGCCCGTTCGCACAATAAGATTGGCGAACGGTTTACAAGCTTAGGGCTCACCATAGGTACTCACCTCCCTGTCTGCGCCCGACAGGGAGGCTACACATCCCCGGGCCTATCCACCCGGGGAATTAGGTTCTAGGGCCGTTAGGTGCGAATGCCATGTGTTTTCGCATTTAGGTTTTAATTTTTCCCTACCGACAATGTCGGACTACGACCCGAGATGGGTCAAATATTTTCTTACGGAATTGCTCCCGGACCCGAAATTCGTGGCCCAGCATTCCGCCCGTGCTTTGCGTGCCAGTCCCACCGCGTCATCGTCGGCAGTCGCCGACTTCACCGACGCGCTCGACAGCCCGCTCTCGCCCCCGCCGGCCGATCAAGGCCTTATTCAAGCGGCTTGCTCAAACCCGCTTGCCGGAATTCCGGCTCCATTGTCATTACCGACAATTGAGCCCGCTTCCGCGAACCCAATTAGTGCGAGACCCATTGTCTCGGCCACTTCTATTGTTCCGTCCGCAGCTGCACTGGGCTCTATTGTCCCGGTAATGACAAAGGCTGCCCCCACCACCCCAGTCCAAGCTCTACCGGAGAGCATGGACACGTCCGCTCCGATCTCGGACGACGATGGCCCCCTCTCTGCCTCTTCCTCATCCTCGGAAGACGACTACGAGGTCGTCGGAAAAGGAGGGAAGAGGAAGAAAGGGTCTTCATCCCAGGCCAGCAAGGCCAAAAAGGCCGTAGCGGCCTCATCCTCCCCCACCCCTGCCCCTTCTCAGGCTCCCCGCCCCTGCGGCAGTAAGGCGAAACCCGCTTCCGCTTCTGGAAAGAAGCAAAAGCCCCCGCCTCCGGTCTTTATCCAAGACAAGGCCAAATGGACCGAAGTGTCCAAGATGTGCGTGGATCGTAAGATCCAGTACACCAGCGCCACATCAACCCAACAGGGCATCAAGGTGTCCGTTCCCTCGTCCGCGGACTACAGGGAGCTCACCGCTATGCTGCGAACGAGGAACTACTCGTTCCACACCTACTCTCTCCCGGAAGAGACACCGACTCGCGTAGTCATCCGCCGAGTCCCGAAGGAGATCCCTACGGAGGACATCAAAGATGACCTCTCTGCCCAAGGCATCTCAGTTTCAGCGGTGCACCGCCTTCACAAGGCGCGTCACGGACATGCCTACGACATGGTCCTCGTGGTGTGTGACCCTGTAGAAGGGCACCACCCGATCTTCAAGATCAAGTCGGTCTGTTCACTATCGGGGATCTCTATTGAGAAACCCCGCCGCACTAATATAATTGGCCAGTGCCATCGCTGCCAATTATATGGTCACGCGCAGTCTAACTGCTTCGCCACCCCCAGGTGCGTCAAGTGTCTGGGTGACCATGGCACAGCGGACTGTCCCCGCCCCAAGGATCGGGCTTTATGCACCGAACCCCCGAGCTGCGTACTGTGTGGTCAATCTGGCCACCCAGCCAACTACCGTGGCTGCCCTAAAGCCCCCAAGGCTTCCTCCCCCAAACTGGCGAAGCGCGCTAGCGATCGCCAGAAGAGGGAAAGCCCATCGGCTACCATCAAGGTGCCCTCAGCGCAGTTGCCAGTGCGACTCAGCCCCCAACGACCCATGCCCTGGGCCAACTTATTCCGCAGCGACGCTCCAGTCACCGCGGCCCCCATCTCTCAGCCCCCTGCTACCAACCCCGCGCCTAAGGTTACCGTTAACCCTGGGCTAACCCCCTCCCCCGTGGCCCTTTTGGCAACTCCACCCGCCGCCCCCTTGAAGCCTGCCTCGGCAGCTCCGAAAAAGGTCCCTTCCCTCTCCCCAGCAGGTATCAAGCCCACCACGACGGAGATCCTCGTCCACACCCTCGCGGTTATGAACCAAGTGTTCGAAACCCCGGAGGCAATCGCGATGGCCGATCAGGTCTACGCCGCCAAGGGCGACCCTATTAAAATCCTCATGGCATACCACAGCTACCCCGGGGTACTGCGCGCCATCTCCAACCTCACCTTTTAAATATCAATTATGGATATTACAAAAGGTGCTAGATGTACAAAGCCCCGGTCCCTCAAGCTAGGTTTCTTTAACGCTAACGGCGTTAAAAGTCAACGCGATGAGATCGCCGCCTTCCTCCGCGACCATCAGCTTGACGTCCTATTAGTTCAGGAGACCTTTCTGAAGCCCCATATACGCAACCCGAACATCGCCAACTATCGCATAGTTCGCAATGATCGGTCACGCTGTCACAAGGGCGGAACCCTCATCTATTTCAGAAGGACTCTCCATTGCATCCCGCTAGATCCCCCCCCTCTCCTCTCTCACTTGGAGATCTCTCTCTGTCGGCTCGCCATGACCGGTCATCAACCGATCACCATCATCTCCGGCTATTTCCCACCGACCAACGGTAGCGAGGATCATCTATCCATCGCTGCCGACCTCTCACTCCTCTTCGGCTTGAGCGACTCCGTCATCCTGGCGGGCGACCTCAATGCCAAACATCCCGCCTGGAACAGTAATCTCACCTCTACCAGAGGCAGATTACTGTTCAACTTAGGGGCCTCCCTTAACTTTGACGTCATCGCTCCGATGACTCCCACCCACTATCCCGGCGACCCTAACCAAACTCCCGATGTCCTCGACATAGCGCTCCTCAAGAATGTGAACCTTCGTTTGCAATCTTTAGAGGCGCTACAAGAGCTTAACTCTGACCACCGTCCCGTCGTCATGCACCTCACCCCCTACACGGGGGGTCCGCTTGACCCTGACCGCCCGCCCCGCACCCAGTTGGTGACCGACTGGAGGAAAGTAAGCGAAAAGCTTAAATCCGACACTCTGTCACCTCAGCTGGAATCCATTCCTGACCTCATTGTCTCTGTCGATGACACTACCGGCGCGATCGCCTCGTTTACAGAACACGTGCAATCCGTTTTGACGGATTGCTCACGGGAAGTCCCGGTGGTGGAAGACCACCGCTGGAAACTACCCGCTGACGTACGTGAGCTGATAACCGAGAAGAACGCAGCCATCCGTGCCTACGACTCCTTCCCCTGCGATGCGAACAAAGCCCACATGCGCAATTTACAGCGTGCTGTAAAGAAACGCATTGCGGAAGCTCGTTCGGACAACTGGGACAAGTTACTCGGCGAACTTGAGCCCAATCACCATGCCTTCTGGAACCTTCAGAGGAAGCTTCGCGCTCCCGAAGAATCTTCCACCCCTCCACTCATCCGTCCCGACAAGAGCATCGCTTTCGATAGCTCTGAAAAAGCCGAGCTCCTAGCCGACAGTCTCGAGTCCCAATGCTCCCCCAGTTCCCTTCCGGTCGACCCAAAGCACCTCGCCAAAGTCGACGCCGAAGTCGAACGTAGAGCCTCTCTCCCACCCGTCGAAGATCCAGATGATCCTCTGCCCCCCGTCACCCCTGACGAGGTGCAAGACATCATCAAGGGTCTTCAGGCTCGTAAAGCCCCCGGCTAAGATGGAATTACCAATAGGGTATTCAAACTCTTCCCCGCCCAACTGATCATGCTCATGACCGCCATCTTCAATGGCGCCATGAGTAATAACATGTTCCCACAAGCCTGGAAAGAGGCCTCTGTTATAGGTATCCCCAAACCCGGCAAACCCAAATCAGACCCCACCAGCTATCGCCCCATCAGTCTGCTCAACGTGCTCGGCAAAATCTACGAGAGGCTTATTTATAAGCGTCTCAAGGACTATGCCGAGGCGAAGAGCCTGATTCCGGACGAGCAGTTCGGGTTCCGTACCCAACACTCGTGCGTCCAGCAAGCGCACCGCATAGTCGAGCACATCAGTGCCGGCTTCCAGCGTGGCGCTATGACTGGCGCCCTGTTCTTCGACATAGCGAAGGCTTTCGACAAAGTCTGGCACAATGGCTTAATATATAAGCTATACCAACTCGGCGTGCCCGACCGTCTCGTGCTCATCTTACGGGACTTTTTGTCGAACCGCACCTTCCGCTACCGCATCGAGGGCGCTCTCTCCGCCCCCCACCCGATTCGCGCCGGAGTCCCCCAGGGCTCCGTTCTCTCCCCCCTAATCTTTACCCTGTTCACTAGCGACATCCCCAAGAGTAAAAAGGCCCAATTGGCGTTATTCGCCGATGACACGGCCATTTACTACACAGGGACCAGTCCGCCAGCTATAGCTCAGACTCTCCAGACCGCGGCCAACGTCCTCGGCGCTTGGTTCCGGAAATGGAGAATCGAGGTCAACCCCGATAAAAGCCAGGCTGTTCTCTTTAGGAGAATTCGTAGGGCCCTCCCCAACCCCCCTAATCCGATCACCATGTACGGCAAGCCGATCCCTTGGGCGAAGCATGCCAAGTACCTGGGTGTCACTCTCGACCAGCACCTCAGTTTCGCAGAGCACATAAAGCAGGTCCGTTCGCGGGCCGCTTTCGCTCTCGGTAGGCTCCAATTCATGCTTACAGAACGCAGCAAATTGTCACTCCGGTGCAAACTGCGTCTCTATAAGGCTGTAATCCGTCCCATTATGACATACGCTTGCGTCGTCTTCGCGCACGCCAAACCCAAGTATCTGCATCGAATGCAGACACTTCAAAACCGGTTCCTCCGTAAGGTCTCAGGAGCTCCCTTTTACGTCCGTAACATGGACCTTCATGTAGATTTTAAACTCCCCACAGTTCAGCAGTTCATGAAACGCCTCTCGAAGCGTTTCTTTGACACTGCCATAAAGCACCGCAATCCCCTGATTGCGGCCGCCTCCCGATACACCCCGTCCCGCATCAGTAAGGTTCGCCGTCCACGGCATACCCTCGTTGCCCCCGACGATGCCACCACTCTCCTCCAGGAGAGCAGCCCGGCTACTAGCACTGTTAGAGTAACATACAGATACAAATTTCCGTCGTTCCGTCCTCGCCGTCGAGGCCCGTCGCGACGACCCTGTCTACTCTCATCCTCCCGACCCTTGCTCGAGCCAGCCCGCGTTGCCGCTGAGCCAGTAGTTTTAAAAACCCCCGATCCAGCTGTCCCTTGCTGTCCCCCCCCCAGCGACGCCCTAAGCCGAGGTCCGAACCCCGCAGGGGGTGCCCTTAGCGTGTAGTCGCTTAGTTTTGTAAGTTAGGTTTAGTTTTTTATTAAGCCTTGGCTGGAGGCTACAATTCTTTTGTGGCAGCCACAGGCAAGCCCGGTTAAGCAGTAGACAACCCTTTGGTTGAAATGCGAGATGCCATTAACAAAAAAAAAAAAAAAATCGCCCATCGTAGTTCGTAGTTGTCTTCGCTTTTGTTAATACCCTTGTCTTGTTATTGTGTACCGAGTCGACTGCGGCCTATTGTCCTCGGATATTCGCGTGTGTTTTTAATGTCTAATGTTGTTCCTTTGTTTTAAATAGTGTTGTTATTACAGTCAAGTTATCCTATTGTTGTATGTATTTTAATAGTTTGTGTGTTAGGATAAGTTTGATTGTGGAACCGGTGAATAAAGACATTTGTTTAAACATTACTCCTCTGAGCTGCTTGTTTCAATAGCGCCCGAACACCCCCGCCTTACTCAATCTGACGGCGATTAAGTTCGTCGTCTACAAATATTTAAAAAGATATAAAAGATACAATATTAAAAAACATTTTTATTTTGTTGTAATAAAGTCCTTATTTTATGTTATTTTTTTACTGGCTCGCGCTTGACCACGATCTCACCTGATGGTAAGCTATGAGGTCATCGACGGTAAAGCACGCTTGCCTAGAAGAAACCTATTTATTCTTGATTTGAAGACCCTTGAATTGTGACTATCGGGAAACACAGACTCCAGCAGCTATGCCTTATACGGCAGAAAAGTACCGTACGAAGCATCTAACGTAATAAACGAATAAACTTCCATAATCCTTGAGTCTTCCCAAAACAAAGAATTAACATGGATTTATAACCGGTTAATGAAATATTCAGTAACGTTAGGCAGGCTCGCGTGACCTTACCCCGGAAAACAAGAGGTCAGGGATAGAAGTGACCCTGTTTCATGAACGCGAGTTCCTAGTTCTTTTTTGTAATTATTGAGCTTGTCGGAATAATGTTCCATCATATAGTGTTTAGGTAATAATGCCCATGTAATAGGGGGCGAGCCTATTGCCATCTACCGGACACAAGTCCAGATTCCAGGCTGCTACTGTGAAACTCCTGATAAAAAACACTTTACCCGACCTTGGACTCGAATCCAGGAATACATAGCTGGCGAAACATGGATTCAACGCAGATAAAAGGTGTGAAGTTAAGTTTATAAAAAAATAATCCTCGATTGTATTCTTATTTTTAAAATGTCTCCGTATTTCGAGATGAATAATAAAAGCCGAACGAAAATGATCTTCATACATAGACCATAAAGGCACGCATTACAGCACAACGCATTGTATCTGACTTCAAAAAAGGACGAGTTTCTATATTCGCGTGTACAAAAAACAAAAATGCACAAGCAAAGACACCGCAATTATTCCAAAATTAAAATTATTTTTCAAATTGTAGTATTTTTTTTTGGAAGCGGTGGTTTTTTTTTAAAATAAAGTTTTTAATACCGAACAGTGCGGTGCGGTCCACCTACAGTGTATACACAATGTACAGAGGCCAGCACATCAAGTTACCACAATCTGTCAAATTTCTTTGATAGTATTTCAACTTTATTGCAAAGACATAAGGTTCATTTTTAATTGAGAAAATTTGACAGTTAGGGATAGCTTGATGTGCTGGCGTCTGTACGAAAGTAACATAAGGATTTTTGTAATATGGCGCGACCCGCTTGCGCTGCTCACAATCTTCTTTACCTCATTCCTCCCGTTCCCTCTTTTCCAACGATTCTTCAATACCACAAAAGGTAAGCCCTCAAACAGCTGACGAAGCCTAGTTATCAAGAGTCTTTGATCTCTATCTCAGCATTCAGCTACTATTATATCATGTCTGGAAACTAGTTCACAGAATTGAACTATCTCAGTATATCTAAACGTAGGTAAATACCTAACATTTCATGTTCAGTTATACATGCATTGAAAACATGACTGACATCACCAAAAAATAAAAGCCTGTATTTCCAACGGCTTTCTTCAGAATAAAAATTGCTTTTAATGGGCACACATTATTTTGTTCATTTTATATAGCATGTTTCAAACACCATGTCCGACCCAAAACAGGCGCATGCAAAAAAAATACGGGAAGATCAAATTAAATAAAAGTAAATTTACCTTTTTTTTTGTTTTTTAATTAAAATTAGATGAGATTTTACTCTTAATTAATAATAAATAATATACTTGGACGGTCAGGATATATTCTCCTAAGAACATAGTTACTGCAGCTATGACGTTTCAACTACCAGCACTTACTCTCCATCTCAAAAATCTACCCTTTATTTATGCTAGCAACACAACAGGGGATCGACGAGTATGATGGCAACATTGATACTATTTCACGTCATCAGCATCAGATTGTCGTGCCACCGATAAGCACGCTTCTCTTCACAGCTTAGGCTAACTCCAAACTACAGCCTTCAATAGTCATACGTGCTAATCTGTACAACCATTGGCCGACTGAAATCCAAACAAATTATATTCGACCTCGTAACAGCTAGCCTTATCACCCTGAGGTTGGATCGTTTTCGGAGTGTTTTTCATTTCTACAAATTTCAACAGGATTTACCTAAGCCTTACAGTATATATGTAAGTTATGTCAATCCAACTCATTTTTACTCCCGACGCAAAAAGAGGAGTGTTGTAAGTTTTACCACTATGTGTGTGTCTGTCTATAGTACCGTAGCGCTAACCGGGTGAACCGATTTCGATGCGGTTTTTTATTGACATTATCGTTAACTGTGATAGAATTTCATTTTGTCTAGGCCATTTTTCCACCGCCACGTTTAACAGGACGTCAACGAGAGCTAGATGACGGCGCCGAAGTAGCCATATTTACATTTACTATGTCACGCGTCTACCAGACACCACAGGGACGTCACGTGCGGTTTGAATTATCTTGTTTCTCTTCGACGTCAATTTGACGTAGTGCGGTGGACCAACAGAGTTAAATCTAAGGACGAATGTCACCAACAACACTGAACGCGAGCACATAACCCCGTTTAAGGATGTGTCATTATTTTCTGTGGAATATTGACATTGACAGGTCTTGAACTGGCCTCTAAGTACCTATATCTGTACGTGACATAATTTTATCCTAAACTAGCTTATCCGCGCGGTTTCACCCGCTGCTCGGCTCCTATTGGCCGTAGCGTGATGTTACATATCCTATAGCCTTCCTCGATGAATGGACTATCCAACTCAAAAATAATTTTCAATTTGGACCAGTACTTCCAGGTTAACGCTTTCAAACAAAAAAACTCTTCAGCTTTATAATATTAGTATAGAAGAAGTAGCACTTTACTGGGAATTGTTGTCAAAGGTCGCAACATCGACCGTCGTAGTGGTTTCAATTACGAGGTCAACGATACGCAATCGTGTCCTTCCAGAATCGTGATTGCCACAGGCATGTAACAGTTAGGTACTAATCGCCTATAAGCATCGATTAGCACGTTACTTAAGCCGCTTGAATTTCAATATTTCAGACTATTGGTATTGTGCAATTGGACAACGCTTATTGCGGTGTTTGGTTTTTTTGGGTTATGTAAGTATTTTCTTTACTAGTTTCCGCGGCTTCGCCCGCATAATATGTCGACAAATTATACACATAAACCTTCCTCTTCAATCACTCTATCTATTAAAATAAACGCATCAAAATCCGTTGCGTAGTTTAAAAGATTTAATCATACATAGGGATATAGGGACAGACAAAGCGACTTTGTTTTATACTATGTAGTGATATGCAGCGTTCATATATGACTTTAGTGGAAAATGGTTTACGAGTAACTAACTCCTGATTCCATTGAGCAATCAGAGCCCTCTGCTTGGCCAGCGGGATTGTCCGAAAGTGTTACCGCTACCTCGGAACACATAGGACTAAGGAAGGAACATGGATGGGTTTCACTCCCTTCCGCTCCAGTCAGAGCGGGAGGAGTCATTAGATGATTCCCTCAAAACACAACAGTAAAAAGATTCTCCACAGGTCAGGTCAGGTCACAGAGATTTTCCAGTTGATTTCGATCTAGAATTCGTACGCTGCGTCTCCCCGCCTGATCATGGACCACTTTTCGTCTTGCGCCGCATGTCACCTATACACGAGAGGACATAAATGGATAGATGTATGTCGTGAAAGTTTAAGATTTTGTGAGAAGATGGACGAAAGATAAATTTATCACTTTCTTGTTTGTATTTTGTGAAAGTATTTTGTTTATTTTATTCTGGTTTGTTTACGTTTTGTTTTTATTCTCTTTTTATTAGCTTTTATTTTTATTTTCAAACAAGATGTTTGTGCAGTGTTTTTTTTTCTCTATTTTATACTGCACAACGCCTTGGGAGTTGTCCTGTTGTAATGTTGTGCATGTACATTTAAATAATTAAATAAATTCTGCGTCAGCGAATCAATCGACACGTCACGGAATCGACGCGCTAAGAAGAATCATGCAAAACAGTCTTATTCTTTTTAAAGGTCAATAAAACCAGTAACTCAAAACATTTTGTGGACAGCCTTAGATGTCTTATTCAGTTCTGGACAGAAATGAACCTCACAAGCGTCTTTGATGTCTGATACTAACTCGCCATGCTTTTTCAAAATATACTCGTAACTTGTTCAAGAGGCAGGGAACCTCGCGACTCACTCTTAAATTCCATACGCTTTGCTTCGAGAGTTTGTAGCACCGTAAGCTTTCAAAGCCAAGGTCGAGAATAGGTCTGGACCCTCAAAAGGAAAATATTGCATCATGTCCTCTTTACCATGGAAATAATAACGGGGACATCTTATTTATAATAATTTTGAACGTTTTAAAATAACAGATGAATGTTGAAATTCAATTAAATAACTAGGTTTTTTAAAATAATCATGTTATTTAGTTAAAGGTGAGTAAAGTACCTACTAATATTTAATGAAAAGTTGTTTGACAACTTCGTTATAAAACATTATTAAGTTGTTGGTTGGATTGGGCTAATATTGCCATTTTTATATTTATTTTAATAAATAGTAGGGAGGTAGCATTATTGTCGTGGTGTTGTTATGTTTTTTAGTTGGTTTTTATATCTATATGGTGTTAACCTTTTGATCGCCAGAGCACAAACGCGCGCGCGTGCCCTCCACGCCAAGCACCAAATTTATTTCTTCTTGTTCTCATGAATTCCCCAATATCCAATTTTAATTTATTTCATCTAATTAAATTTAAATATCCATAAAAACACACACAAAAGAAGTGATTTAATTGTTTATTTCGTGTTATTGGTGCACCACATTGTCACAGATTTGTGTCGTTGGCGTACAGGGCATGCGGATGCTTGTCATGTATATCAGACAATGGCGATCAAAAGGTTAATGAATAAATAACACATTTACTTTGTTATGTATCTAAGTTTCAATACTCAATACTCAAATCTTTATTGCATTCCATATGCATATGTGCGTGTGCGTGTGTGCGTATGTGCGTGTATGTGCGTGTATGTGCGTGTGTGCGTGTGTGTGTTGCATATGTTTTCTTTATACCTAAGTTCCCGCTAAGGAGGTTAAACACATTTAATATTGAACTCCATAGTTTAATTTACCTTAGATAATCGCGAGGCAATGCTAATTAAATGCCCAATGGGGAACTAATTAGCGGTTCTATGATCGTTTCATTAAAATAAGCGTTTGTGTGTCAATGTTTCGCTGGTAGTTTTAATTAAACCACGACTGGTGTCGGCGATAGCCCGACAGATGTGAAAGTGCTTGCAATTTGCATGTTAAAATAATGATGGTCACTATGCAAGTTCCGTGAGTGACATTGGTTGCATGGACACGACTTTAATTCGAATCCCAAGTGATAGGAGGAAGGTGTGACGTTTTCAATAGTAGCTGCTGATTTTTATTATAACTTTATTGAATGTTTTGCATGTTTATATTATTATGAGTCTTCGTTGAAGCTGCTAACAAGAGTGGCTTTTATGGAGTACTTCATATCATTATTACCTACTCCAGTAGCATTCTACTGGAGAAATGTGGGTACTATTAGTACACCTCTGCCCAACCCTGCGGCGTAACAAGGCGTGATATTATGTTTATGTTAGGGTTAATGCAGTTTCTCTGAATAAATGAAGTAAAGGAACTTATGGATTTTCGGTCACCGCTTCGGCAGTATACATTTTTTCCGCCGACAACCGAAATTGAAATTCGGTCAGACTAATGTTTCACAAAACCAGGCCGGTTCTCACCTTGACCGTGACCTACATAAGGGCCGGGGACTCAGTCGGCGCCTCCGGGACTCTGGGTCGCTGTATGCTCTCTCTCTATTGACAGATTACCTTGCTACACTTAGCCGAAGGTCATGTAAGCAGTAGGTATGTAACGATCGTACCAAGTAACGTACAGACGCCAGCACATCAAGCTATCCCTAACTGTCAAATTTGTCCAATTGAAAATGAACCTTGTTACTTTGCAATAAAGTTGAAATACTATCAAAGAAATTTGACAGATTGTGGTAACGTGATGTGCTGGCCTCTGTACCTGAAGTTTCTATCTACCTCAATAGGAACAGCCAGTCGATTCTGTAAAAATCTCACCATGATAACTTAGATTTAGAGGAAGTGAGTTGTCGTTTCACCTAAAGATAGCATTGACACTAATGACAGGTCACTTTAAACTCACTTCACATACATTTCACGGTAAGTTTTCACAGAATAGCACATCTTATCTACAATGCGGTGTAGTGTTTGTCCGTCTGTAAAGTATCCTGTTGTATTTTCGACTTTCAATCTCCACATCGTGGCTTAAAGATACAGTTTACATCTGTGGACGTACACGTACTAGGTCTTTAATATTCTATATTTTTTGTTCTTAAATTTTATTATATTTTGAGTATATATTTTTTGATTGACGACACGGTTGGCGCAGCGGTTAAGCGAATGACTGCTGCGCAGCATGTCGCGGGTTCGATTCCCGCACGGCACAAATATTTGTACGACCTGCAAGTATTTGTTCCGAGTCTGGGTGTTTTTCTATCTATAATATTACATTTACATTTACAAAAACATATATATATAAGCGGTTTATCAGCCATCTCGTTACCATAACACAAGCATTAGGTTGCTTAGCTTAGGACTATATGGCGTTGTGTGAAATGTCCAATGATATTATTATATTATATTAACTTCTGATTGATGCATGCAAGCTACGTAATTTTTGTGCCATGTCATGTATATTACGGTCATAATACACAATGTAAAGCAAAACCGCGTGACGACGAATATGACTAGTTTGACTCGGAGCCGTAATATAAGTGTCATCGCCCTCTCGTCACATATACGATAATTGGTCAAATATGGTCATGCTTAGAAGTGGAGCCCGACACAAACATTGCAGCATCCTTATTGACATACAAGTACGTCTTATGTAGTCCCCATCTTTTCTTCGTCTACTTTTTTCTATATTTACTTAAAATTGGTGGCATAATCAACCTATAATGAACCACTGCTGGGACATAGCCCTTCTATACCATACCATAGGCTGTACAGAGGCCAGCACATCAAGTTACCACAATCTGTCAATTTCTTTGATAGTATTTCAACTTTATTGCAAAGACATGAGGTTCATTTTTAATTGAGACAATTTGACAGTTAGGGATAGCTTGATGTGCTGGCGTCTGTATCTACCACCTGGACCAAGTACGGGTTTTTAGATGTCACTTGTCTTTGAATGTTTAGTTCTAGGACATGCCGGTTTCCTCATGATGTTTCACATCACCGTTTTGAGAGTAGTGGTGATCAAATTATTTACCCAAATTAAACGCCTGCTTGGGTTCGAACCCACTACCTACAACTCGTAAGTCAGGGCCGTTACTACTGGGCCACCATTGCTATCATTCTACTAAAACCTAAAATATGGTCGTCATGAACAAATCTATAGTCTATTCCAAAAGTACCTTACGAAATTGTAAACAAACCATATTCAGGTTAATTTCTTTAAACGGGATTGTCCGATAGGGTTACCGCTAACCCGGAACATAACGGGCTAAGGAAGGAACATGGATGGGTTTTAGTTAGTAAGAGTCTGACAATCCCTTCCGCTCCACCCAGAGTGGGAGAAGTCAAAAAAAAAGGTTAATTTCTTACGCAATCACTGACTAAAGGAAATTAGTTACTCGTGCTTCTGTATTTTGAAGGTTTCAGCTTTATTTTTCAAGCAACTACAGCTTTTAATTTGTATAGAAGTTTTTTTATGTTCTTAAACTATTTTTCTGTATAATTATAGCTAAAACAATAATTAATATATACAACCTAAAACTAAAACATATATCCATTATAAAAAGGAGAAGAGCTCATAGGGCGTTCAAATTTTTTATGGACCACTGTAGTCTGAAATAAATGAATTTGAATTTGAAATACAGCTTGAATAGCATCGACCAGACTCGTGGTACATATAACATCGCAAAAAAATAATCAAAATGTACTGCACAGCTGATTTTTTTTTCGCGATTTCAGGTTCGTTCCCATAGTAAAAGTTGCTCGTTATAATGTGTACAATGACCCCTTAAGGGGATTAAAACGACTAAAATTTAACCGAGTATAAAATTAATCTTTATCTCAATAGCATTCTTAGATGAAGCGGAGTAGATTAGGAAAACAGGGAATGAAATCAAACGCAAAGCGGTATTCTGTAAAGATCTTACCGTGAAAGTTTATGGTCAAGTGAGTTTAAAGAGCTGTCAATCGAGACAGTCCCTAGCATCAGGTGGAAATACAATTCAGTTTTCATCTTGCCTCAAAAAACTTGAGCGTTATTTTTATTAACTTTATCAATGCATGTGGAAATAAATAGTCAGAATTTTTGTTGTTTTTTTTTTAGTTCAATCTCACTTCATCAAATTTCCACGATGCTTGGTAAAAAAAAAAATATTGCGATCGATTGCCATTTTATGTGTATAACGGAATTACGACTTATCTGCAACAGTATCTGTGACATGGACTCATAAGTCAATTCTAGTTAAAAGTGATTAGAATAAGTCTCTTTAGTAAGAACCAACTGACACACTTTCATCAGTTCTGGGTATGTACCTACAGACACCAGCACAACAAGCCACCCCAAACAGTCATCAGAAATTCCCAATTGAACACGAACCTTATACTCTTGTAATAAAGTTGAAAATCTCTCAAAGAAATTTGACACTTTGAGGTAGGTTGGTGTACCTATTTTTAGCTAGAATATATACAAGTACTTAACTGTCTCATAAACTTCAAGTAACAGGTCTGGAGTGTTACTGCAGTTTTAACTGCTATAATAATAATAACCATTTATTTCAGGTCCAAGACCCATATTATAAAATAACGACAGATAAAAATACAAATAAAAACACAGAAATTATTGCAAAAACCTAAATGTCAGAGTTAAATTAGAAACTTGAATGAAACCTAAATGTCAGAATTATTACACCAAAAAAAAAAAAAAACAAGTCAAAAGTGAAGTGAGTCGCTATTTCTTTAATAAAAAAATCAGGATTGAAAACTCTACAGAGTTGTTTTTTGGGGTTCCGTACCCAAAAGGTAAAACGGGACTCTATTACTAAGACTCCGCTGTCCGTCCGTCTGTCTATCCGTGTGTCACTAGGCTGTATCTCATGAACCGTGATAGTTAGACAGTTGAAATTTTCACAGATGATGTATTTCTGTTGCCGGTATAACAACAAATACTAAGAAACGGAATAAAATAAATATTTAAGGGGCTCCCATACAACAAACGTGATTTTTTTGCGGTTTTCATAAATAATGGTACGGAACCATTCGTGCGCGAGTCTGACTCGCAGTTGATTGGTTTTTTACAATAGATTCTCACTATAGGTCAGATTTGTACATCATAACATTATTAAATTTCTATTTTATCGTACAAAACCGTTTTATCTACTTTTGTTCGAGCAATTTCATGCATCAAGTTTTTAAATAACTCGTTGCCGTTTGCCAGCGTTTTATTACTGAATAAAAACGATTCATGTTTTTTCAAAAAGCATTTTTACTACTTAATAAAGTACAAAAAACTATGGATCTTAGCCAAATATTGTTGTGATCTAAATTGACCACTACATAATGCCTGCACTGTTATCACGCTGTCATAATTTTTTATAGCTATTTGTCATTTTAAAACGTCACTTCACAAATTCAACAAATATTTTCTATTAGAACTAATATCCTGACTTTATAATTTTTTTTTTTTAAACCAACAACAAGAATATGACGAAATTATTGTCAGTAATGCTATTCTGTAAAAATCGCATCGTGAAAACGTATGTGAAGTGTGTTTAAAGTGAGCTCTCAATAGTGTCAATCCCTAGCATTAGATAATAATAATAATAATATCCTTGGACATTTCACACAGCGCCATATCGTCCCAAGCTAAGCAACCTAATGCTTGTGTTATGGTAACGAGATGGCTGATAAACTACTTATATACATTTTTTTTTTGTAAATACATACATATTATAGATAGAAAAACACCCAGACTCGTAACAAATACTTGCAGGTCGTACAAATATTTGTTCCGTGCGGGAATCGAACCCGCGACATAGTGGTTGAGCGATTGACTGCTGCGCGCAGTCAATCGCTCAACCACTGCGCCAACCGTGTCGTCAGATGGAACGACAGTTCACTTCGCGCTCATTTCACCTAAGTTTTCATTTCACCTAAGTTTTCACGGTGAAATTTTCACAGAATCAGCCGTCTGACCTGACTCTCTCAACACGTATTATACACTTCCCAAAAATCACTGAATTCATTATACACTGACGTTGTTTCCACTAGTTTTTTATCATTCAGAGCAGCGCACATGTTGCAATACTCATTGGTTTCGTTCAGCTCCGTTGTCTTGTGATAGGAATAGTACTTCTGCCATCGGAAAAACTCCGCATAGGTCGCAGGCTCTCTTATCAGCTGATCAATCATCTCTGCTAGTTTAGAGATCTTTAATTCTCTAGCGTTTATATACGATCGATCTGGCATGAACCTGCAATGAAACATTTTATAGAATACTAGCGACCCGCTCTGGTTTTATACTGGTGCATTTTACTGATGTGGCGGCAAGTTAATACATAGTTATTTTTGTGTTAAATCTGTATTTAAAGTAATTTTTAATACAGTACACATGAATATGTACATATTTGTACTTTATATATTAGAGTAGCATATCTTAGAGTATGTCTAAGTTAGTGAATTGGTTCTTTGCATCTACGAATCTATTTTGTTTTCTCTTCTAATCTTACACACTTTGTCTACATCTCTTTTTATATACTTTCCTATCGCAAGTATGCTGAAAAGGATGTCTTTAGCAAGAAGCATTATTTTTATGTGTATTTTCTATACATGCAAAATTAATGTTCTAAAAAAAAATCGCATCAAAATCTATTGTACAGTTTAAAAAAACGAAGTGCACAGTCTCACTAGCCATTTTAAAGATAGTTCATTATAATGATAATGAAATACTATTGCTTTTCAGCTGCATTCAGAAACAAGACGCGTTGACGTATGTAAATAGGCATAAACTACAACAATTTCGTTCAACTCACCTACTATAATTAGCTCCTCCAAAAACAATGGGTACTGCAGTATTTTGCAAGGCATGCAACAGTTTCTCTGTAACGTAATCTTCACTAAAAGAGTTCTCAAAAGATAAGTAAAAATAATAATCTTTGTATATCATTTCTGCACAAAAATCTTGTTTGTCACGACGACATGTGAACTTTCCACACTCTCCGTACACATCTATCTCCAACTCATATTTTAGCATTAATTCGTATTTAAGATTGTTTACGTAAGTTTCACGTCGGCTCTTTGAACGACAATTAGATACGAACCAGGCGACTGCTTTATGCTTCCTTGTGAGCTGAGCTTTAAATGTTTCACTGACAGGATCCATGTTCTCCCATTTAATCCAGTGCATGTCTTTCTTTGGACCCACAATATTGCCGTTAGAGTCTTTAATCGCAATGTAGCCCCAACGTACATCTGAATCTAATCTATATGTCCAAGTCCAATTAAAATATCCATTAAAATTGTGAACACACAATGGATAATTTGCTGGTGATTCTATGCTTGCAAATACAAACTTTTGGTATGGCAACCGTTCTTCTGGCAACGTAAGAGGAGCACTTACTAATTCCGGGCCATGAAAAAGTACTGCGTCGAATGCCGTGGTACTGCCCAACAAGCTCTCGTTACCAGTCACTACACAGTTAGTGTATCTACATTTCCTACCGATAAAGCCTGATCTTCCTTGACCCATATACACAAACGGTATTGTTTCTTCTTTAGTCCAAAGCAATATGTATTTCATTCCTGGAATTGCTTTACTCCCTTGTAAATGTTTTTTTTGGTCGGTTTTATACTTTTTAATCATTGATATTATAAGAACGGAAAACATCACAAAAATCACTAATTTGGTGGTGAACTTTCTCATTTTACTAATAGCCATAGCGATTCTTTTTTAGATTTTCTTCGATTATTTGCCCGACGGTCTAGTAAACGACTGGAGAGCACTACACACGTAACGCAAAACATGAGCACAGCCCCGAAACTAATGCTCACGACTTCTCTTAACTTTCCGAACCCTCTAATTGGTACCTAGTTTAACACACGCGTAGAACTATTTGGTTTGGTCTCTTCTACAATGTATTGACAGATTGTTTCAACGCGTCTGTATTGACTTTGATCGACATTCTGTTATCGTTTCTATTCCAGTAATGCATGTTTTTCAATATTGTATCCAAGTCGAATTTTATTACGCGGATAAAGTTACCTTTGCATAACTGCAATTTTGTTATGTGCATGTTGTTAAATATACATACATAAAACTATGTGATTATTCAAAGATTTGACCGGTATTTATTATTTTCTGTCTCGTTGTTTCATGTTTGAGAAGAAAGAGACTCCTCTTTGAGGGATGAAATGCAGAACGTGAAAGTGGTAATCTATGAAAGAACCAAAGTTGTCGATATAGCTCACAGAATAATGAAACTGCAATGGGCCGGCTGTATTGTCCGTAGATATAACGGAAGACCGTAGGGGTATACGTGTTCTTCAGTGGAGATCGCGTACGGCTAACGTAAGGTAGGACGCCCTCAGGCTAGGTGCAGCGACGATCTTCGCAGAGTGACTGATAGCAGCTGGATGAGAGATGCCGAGATTAGAGCTGAATTGCGTGCAACTGGATAGGCTTATCCAGCAGTGGACTGCTACAGGGCATGATGTATCGTTGGTACAGTGTTTGTAACACAACTGCTGAGTGGCAGGTCTTGAGTTCGATGCCTAGGTCTGACAGTATTGTTCTATGAGGAAAATTTTAATGCACTGGGCTAATCGACTACTTAATCTCTCAAATGGCGTATGAACCCCATAGGTTAATAAGAAAAATTCTCTCAAAACGACAATAAATATAACCGTATAAATCTTTGAGCTCTTATAAGCAAACGGTTTCTAATAGGCGAACATCTAATGGGTTAAACAAAATGTGCAATTAACTAACACTTCAGTATATCTCGTCGTAGAATATACAACCATGTTATGCGGTTATAAATCATTTATTTCAGCTAAAGTTTGAGCTCTGTTAGTACAACAGTCTGTTAATTAATGCTTGTGCTATCAATGCTCAAACAATGAGAGTCTTTATCTAAATATACTTGGTCTGCAATAAGCACTGAGTTCGTAATCTAGGTTAATGGTTTAATACGTAGTTTTTACTTGAGAGGTACACTTTACATAATCTCGAGTGTACTTTCCAACTCATCACTTAGTCTATTTACGGTTTTAATTGCGTCCTTGGTTGACCAGGTACCATTGTTTTATATTGTGAACTATATAATTTGAGTTTAGTT
The DNA here is from genome assembly GCA_951799385.1 of Hyppa rectilinea. NCBI lineage: Eukaryota > Metazoa > Arthropoda > Insecta > Lepidoptera > Noctuidae > Hyppa > Hyppa rectilinea. The sequence goes on along the minus strand of OX637309.1, from coordinate 6,240,553 downwards.
AAATGTAAGGATAATTTCGAAAATATATTTGTATTAAAACCAGCAACGAAAGAACTTGGTATCTATAATGAAATACATCTTGAAAAAATATAAACAATTTTTAATTTTAATTTAACAATGGGTAACTAGCACCTTAAACTTAAGGGGAAGATAATATAAAAGCATGGTTAGACCTGCCGTCTTATATGGATCAGAGTGTTCGGCTACAAAAGGAATGAATTAAAGACAATTAATTGCACGCACCTAAGATGAGACTGCTAAGAGGGATTTTGTGGAGTTACGCAAATGGATAAAAGATGTGTGGAAATCGGTTGTCATGGTATGGGCATGTCACGCTGAGGAATGAATGTGGATGGTTATACAAGTAGAGGAAGACCTAAGAAACGATGGATGGATTGTGTGAAAGATGATATGGCTAGAAAAGGAGTGACTACCGTGATGACGACTAATAGAGAAATATGGAAGAAAAAGACATGTTGCGCCGACCCCAAATAAATTGGAATAAGTGCAGGAGAATGATGATGTGTAACTAACACCTTGCCCGATTTGAAAGGGGCACATTGGTACTGCAATAACGCAAAACAACCGAAAACTAGCAGGTATAGAAATCTTATTATTGCAGAAAATAAAAAAAGTTATTGTTATTAAAAATAATGATTTAAGGCTCAGCGAAACCAAGCCAACGACATGAAGGAACCTTAATCAAGCAACCAAATATCCTACGCCAGTTTCACAAATTACCTGGTTTTAGCTCTACATTATCTAAAATACACAAATAGGATAAATATGCCAACAAGTAGGAGAGCTGTTATCAAGGACTCACATTGCGTTGTTTGATAACATTTTATCTCTGTATCGATCAAACGACTGGTTCCACTAGTATTTACTATGAGAGAAATAAATATTAGTTAACTAGACCAAAATAAATTCTCATCCGGAACACAGTTTTAGGAAGACACTTCCTGGAAGTCGAAAGAGACATTTTTTTATACAGTATTTAAAAAGTAATAGAGATTGTGGTAAATAATAACTCTTGTTGATCTGAGACAGTCGTTACTGGTAGTCAGAAACCCGAATGTCTGACAGCCAGCGTTACCTAGGAGTATTCTATTACCCAGTAAGCAGACGGTTCAGGGACTCCCCAGGAGTCCCTGAACCGTCTGCAACCGTCTGCGTCTGGCAAAGTATTGGACCAACAAGATTTGAAATACAGTCGTGCCAGCGACATGACACGAAGAAGAAGCAGCAACAGTCGCTGCATTTAAAATACTGGTATTCAGTTGCATCCAGTTAGACTGGAAGCTAACCCCAACATAGTTAGGAAAAAAGGCTAGGCAGATGATGATAGAAAGTACAAAACAAATTTATAAAAAAAAAAAAATTCGTTGAAATTCGATGAAACATACTTTTACAAACCCTGACTTGATACAAATCAGCATCGACCCGGAGGCGACATCCACCACTTATAAAAATCCTTATAAATTGACGTCTTTAACATTTCTTTATTATTCAACGTAGTACAAAATAAACAATAAGGATCAGTTTCAACATTTTCATTTTTCTTATGATACGAGTAATGATTTTTCCATTTGAAAAACTCCGCATATTTTTCCGGATTATTGATTAATACATTCATTTTTGCTGCTAGTACGTCGGCACTGTCCACTCCAGCGTCCAGGTAAATACCATCTGGCATAAATCTGTAAAAATATATTGGAAAATTAACGAACTTTGTTTGAATAAACTTGCAGTTGTTACATGAGCAGTGTAAGCGCGGCTTCAGGTAACGGGCTCACCTTATCGAATCGCAGGCCCTTGCATCGAATCTAGGCGACCACTTTACTCAGTGCCATTTGTTTTATTGTATAATTTAAAAAAATATATACCACGGTTCTTAAAACTTTGAAGGAAAGAATCTTGACGAAATCGTAGTAACAAAACCTCGGAGGCATGACTCGAAGTTTGCACCCCGCTCTTGGTCCAAGTGGTGGATTACGGCCGATTCCGTCTTAAAGAGAGAAAGCCTGTGTCCCAACGGTAAGAAAAATATAGGCTGATGTGAGTTTTTGTGTATTTAAACAATAATTAGTATATACAAACCTAGTGTAATTAGCACCACCGTATACTATGGGTACAGCGTCGTTATTTAACGCTCGTAACAACTTCTCAGTGACATAGTCTTCACTAAAAGAGTTTTCAAACGATAAATAAAAATAATAATTTGTTTTAATTAATTTATCGCAGTGGGTTTCATTTTCCCTTGTACATTTTAGGGGTCCACAAGTACCGTATATATCTAAGACCAAATCATATCTTCTCAATTCCTCTTTTATTTCTCTAACAACTATTTCTCTTTTACTTCTGGTGTAGCAGTTGGACACGAACCACGCCGCAGCTTTGGTTTTTGTTTTAAGCTGTTCCTTAAACTCATCGCTAACTGGTTCCATATCTTCCAACTTCATCCAATGCATTTCTTTATTTGGTCCAACTATGGCGTTATCTTTATCTCTAATAGTTAAATAGCCCCATCTTACATCAGAATCTAATTTAAAAGTCCATGTCCAGTTGAAATATCCATTAAATCTATTGGAGCAGAGCGGATAATTGTCTCCAGATTCTATACTTGCGAACACATACTTCTGATGGGGGGACCGCTGTTTGGGTAATTGTCCATTACCATAATTTACCACTTCTGGCCCTGCGAATGCAATGACGTCAAATTTCGTATAATCGCCGTCGAAGTACGAACGGTTTGAAGTTACTATACAGTTCGTGTAAGGACATTTACGTTCAATAAATCCAGCCTGTCCAATGCCCATATACACGAAAGGAACATTTTCTGCCGACGTCCATTGCAAAATATATTTTAAGTCCACTCCCGATACATTTTGTTTCACATCACTATTTATTAACATCCGATCACTTATTATCTTGTCACTGTCTGAAAGCATTTGATCACTGTCCGTTACTGTTCTCTTTACGTTATATAATAGCAGTAAAATTATCATTGTTATTATTATGAATACCATCTTTTTTAAACACATGACCCTCATTGCTAATTATTGCGGATGGTTGAACCTACAAAAGAAGAAGTGTGTGAATTTGTCGCCAGTGTCATGAGAGACTGACAATGAAGAGCTAAATATGTGTGTCATACACCTAATCTAGACTGTTTATCAGCGCGCCTAATCTCTAGTGATTTTCTGAATGCATTATGAATGTGTTGAGCGAATCCCAAAAATAATAACAGTTTTTATTAACAAATTTTATAACCGTTTTATTGTTTTTATTAGTAAGAACAAAGGAGTTGGAGTACCTATTTCATAACATTGTTTTGTCAGGCTCTGTAACTATGGCTCTGTACTGGCCGGTTATACTGCACTCATCAGTCCGTATTTAGAACTGTCCTTCACCACCGCAAATTAGGTACTTCCTTAAGGGCTTAAGGCAAAGACTTTGTCCTAAGTGAGATACCAGCTGATTGTCATACATCGCAATAGTTTTACGGGTAGTTTTTAGTAATTGTAATAAATCATAAAATATTGTAGGATGTTTGTTACTTTATGAGATTAAGTCGATATTTGGCTCACAAATAATCCTGTAATCCAGTAATAATAAATACAAAGGACACTTTTATTTAGGTCCGTGAGGTAGTTCCCTCCGAATACTAACGTATAAAACCGCGGGCGATAGCTATTAATATTTTCGTTCCATATCACTAGTAATTTTAATTACCGTACCTTTTTATCTAACCTTGTACTGCTTTAACAGCGGGTTAAATCGAAACAAACTTTATTCGTAGACGCAGTTGCCATTTCAAGAATTTAAAAAAAAACGAATGACCTTCTCTATCAGCTATCAGCCCAGGGGCCAACCACCACCTATTATAGCAGTTTTATTTCAATACTAGCTGCTCCAGCGCTGCTGCTATTGGTCGTAGCGTAATGTTACATAGCCTATAGCCTTCTTCGATAAATGGACTATCCAACACAAAAAGAATTTTTCAATTCGGACCAGTAGTTCCAAAGATTAGCGCGTTCAAACAAACAAACGCTTCAGCTTTATAATATTAGTATAGAAGTATAGATTGCTTCACGTTAGGAAAGAGATAGAGCTATACCTCCTGTCTATCTCCATCTCCTTCACACACTGATTGGTTGGCCCTCTATAATACATACTCTGTCATAATGTTCAATGATAAGACTGCAAAAAGTTTTGGTTTTAATCTTGTACATAAATGCGCTCGCGTTGACAGCAATACTCCTACATGAATTGTAATTCTTTGTAATTCAATCAAATTTAAAAATTCCCAATACGTAACAGTGTATCGTGACAATTGCTTGAAGAACTTAAAATGCAGTAGGTACCTAATTTTAGGCATAGCTATCAAAGACTAAGTTATTTTCATACTAAATAGTATTATTTTAATAAAAATTACCTAAGTTCATTAAATTCACTAGTTAAACATTTGATTAGTAGCAAAAACCGTGCCTACACGTAACATCAAATTTAACTCTTCATTCTAGAAATAATTGTAATGTGGGTTGGTATGTACAGAGGCCAGCACATCAAGCTACTTCAATGGGTCAATTAATTTTGATAGGCTTCCAACTTTATTACAAAGTAATAAGGTTCATGTTCAATTGGGAACATTCGACAGTTTGGGATAGCTTGACGTCTGTACATTATTTTGGTTGGTATATGAAGACGGTCTTTTATCTAAAAATCTCACCATGAAAGCGAAATGCATCGGATGGTATGACAGCTCGCTTTAACCTTCTGAACGCCTTTGTCACATATACGTGACAAGTCAGCGCTTGCCCTGTACGCCAACGACACAAATATGTGACAATGGCAACAACACTATAACACAAAATAAACAATTAAATCATTACTTTTTTGAGAGTTTATATTATTATTAATTGAAGCTCTCGTACGCGTTAAATAACATGAAACAAATGAAACGACACCATGGATATTGGAAAATTCCTGAAAATAAGAAGAAATTAATTTGTAGCTAGGCATGGAGGGCTCGCGCGTGCGTTCAAAAGGTTAAGCTCAATTCACTTAAATTACGTGTTCGTGGTGAGATATTTACAGAATAGATCGACAGGTAGAATGACAGTTCACATCATGCTCAGTTCACCTAAGTTTTCACTGTTACATTATTCACTGCTGGGTTCTTAATGCTCAACTCAAGAGCTCTACCGAACACAACGCAACAACACTGTTCCAGTAATATTTCAAACATTACATTACACCGAAATAATTTTAAAGCAAAATCGTAACTTAACTTGTACGACAGGTACGGGAAAAGTTAATAAAATGGTTTACCTTTACTAAATAATGAAATGTTTAAAGCAAAAATAATAACCTGATAAAAATATTAATTATTTAAAACATTTTCCTTCTCATACATAATCAGCACGTTTGTAAAATATGAAAAGGAACATGGCATTTAAATTATGTACCTTCACTGAAAATACTGTATAATTACTTCCATAATAATTACTATAATATAGTTGCAGTCGGAAGATTGGTTCACGGGCAAAAATATTAATCTTCAACTACACTGCCAATAATTTTATTTGAGTAACCTTCTTTTTTTTTGAACTTGGGAAATCATCAAATGACCTGATGTCTAGCGATACCGCTCTGGGAGGAGCGGAAGGGAGTATCAGACTTTTACTGACTAAAACCAGCGGAAAGATCAGCGGCATTGTCACAAAGGATTACCGCTGAACACAAATATCTAAGGAAGGAACGTGGATGGTTTTTAATCAGTAAGAGTCTGACACTCCTTTCCGCTCAGTCCGTCATTCAATGATTTCCCATCCTAAAAAACCCGCGAAACTCAAATTTTCATACGTTTGTATGCATTTTTTGCAGTGTCACTGTATGTTGCTTCAAATATGATACGCGACTGTAGCAAGAACTTGTTTACAGAACTGTAATAATTAAAATCACCGATAAAACGCTTTTAGTCAGCAAGTTATTATTGTGGGGAAAAATAAATTTACGAGTTTGTGACAATTCATCTTTAATAGTTATATGTTAGAATAATCTAATCACATTGATGTTGTGGACTCCACCAATCAATAAAATCTTCATAAACACTTGTACTTAAAAATTGTTCTTTATTGTTAATTAAAGCGCACAATTTGCAATAGGGGTCTGTGTCGCTGGCCTCCTGCGGTTCGTGGTAAGAATAGTAGCTGTGCCATTTGAAGTAATCGTAATACTTTTTTTTATCTTTTATGGCATTTGCCATTTGCTTCGCCAGCTCTTCGATCGATGTCGTTTCCGCAGATAGGTATATTCCATCAGGCATGAACCTGCAAAAAAATTACGAACAAGGTTTTATTTCATTTGTTGCACCTATTATTATTTAGGTCCTGAGTTCTTTTGGATTTTTCCATCAAGCAAATCTCAATAGCAGTTTCACGGAATCTGGAGTTGTGCTTAGGTTTGCCATATTGCTGTTTAAAGTAAATTGCTGTAAGTAGAAATAATAACTGGCAATATGGCGTATCTATTGCAAGCAGCAATAGGTACCTACGCCTGTCGAAATGTGAATGAACTGAATAGCTACACACCTTCCTGCTCTTTTGGGTTATTTAGGCGTGACGTTGTATAATGAATATAAAGATCCCTATCGTAGAAAAAAATCACCTTTACAATTGAACATTCCCGTCATCAAACCCATCTTCTACCACGTAGATAACTGGAACCCGAAATGTTTATCCAGTCGTACACAGGCAACGACAAAAAACCTAAACGAATTCGATATCGAATAGAGATATTGGTATTACTATTTCAATTTATAAACGTTTATGAATATGGATCCACAACTGACTTATTAATATGATAATTCATGAAAACTACGACACCTTGTATAGTTAGCGCCACCATACACCACCGGAACGACATAGTGTTTGAGAGCATGCATCAACTTCTCCGTCACATAGTCGTCAGCGTGCGTGTTCTCAAACGACAAGTAGAAGTAATAATCAGTCTCCAATTTCTGCAAACATTTGGACATACTGCTCTTAGCACACTTTTTCGTCCCACAATTTCCATATATGTCAAGCATCATGTCATATTTTGCTAATTCAATTTGGAGCTTTTTGGCGACTATATATCTTCCATTAAGCGCAGCACAGTTAGATACAAACCAGGCGGCTGCAATATCCTTCGTACTCAATTTTTCTTTCAGAGTATCATTTATAGGCATCATTTCTTCCACTTTCTCCCAATGCATTTCTTCTTTAGGACCTATGACTCTCCCTTCTTTATCTCTTATACTTATATATCCAAAATATTCGTCAGAACTCAATTTGTAAGTCCAAGTCCAATTAAAAAAATTATTATACATTTTATTAGTGACCGAATAGTATCTAGAGGACTCCGTACCGGCGAGAACATACTTTTGTTGAGGTGAACGAGACTGTGGTAAAGATGAAGCTTCGTTTGGAAGTTCTGGTCCGTGGAATAATATCACATCGAAATCTGCAACATCCCTGAGCAACTTTCTATTGAACGTCACGTAACAGTTAGTAAAGGCACATCCCCGATCTATAAAAGTATTTCTGCCTTCACCCAAATACTTGATCGGATCATACTCCTTTGACATCCATACCAATATGTATTTCAAGTTCGACCATTTATTCAAATTTATTGGAAACCCGAAGCTCCTTCCGGAACTAAATAAATCCAAATGATGGTAATACGAGATCAGAGTGACGCTGAGGAACACGCAAAAAATGAATTTATTCACAAACTTACTTTTAACCATGTTTAAATCTCTACCAACCGTCAAATTACACTATCAGGCGCTTGACTTTCAAATACCATAATATTATTAATAATATCTATTACAGAACATTTTTAGCACGGAATTTAATAATTAACAGTCTGCTTTTTTATCAAATCACATTTGTATCCATTTATAGCGTAATAATTACCAATAACGTCGAGAAAAAAAAAACTAACAAATCAACTTAGATAATACAGCATGAGCTAGAAAGCGTAAGTATGACAACTTTAAATTGGTAAAGTGTGCTATTACCTACTAGTGATGCACTCAGTCTGGATAACAGTTAAGACTAAATATCGATACTTTTACGTTATTTCGATTTTTTCGTATCACTCACATAATTATCATCAGCCTATAGCAGTCCACTGATGGACATGGGCCTCTCCAGTTGCACGCCATTCAGCTCAATTCTCGGCTCGAACTCTCATTCAGCTGCTACCTGCCACTTTGCGAGGATCGTCCTTCTTTCTAGCCTGAGTTCATCGTTTACCGATTCGCGGTCTCCACTTAAGAACACGTTCTACCCCAACTGTCATCGGTTCTATGGCTAATATGGCCGGCTCATCGCCACTTCAGCTTGCTTATTCTGTGAGGTATGTCAACAACTTTGGTTCTCTGATGGATCACTGCCTACGGATTCGATCCTTCAGAGAGACCACGAGCATAGCCAGTTCCATAGCTCGCTGAGCGACCTTGAATTTATGAACCAGCCGTACCTTGAGTGTCATTTGCATCACCAATGTAAAATATCTATTATTCAAATCTATAACGCTTGCTTTTTAAGAGGTTTAACTTTCAGAGGTTTTAATTTCTTACTAGGACATGATAACATCCTGAACAATTGAGAAGCCATGTCTAATCTTTGTAGGCCAACTCCTGGATTTTGTTATAAAAACCCTTAGAAAGTAACAGGAAATTTAAGGTAGCTCCTCACTTGAGTAGCCACCTAAGAACTCGACAGGTAGATAGTAGACTTTTAAAATTTGGTAAAAAAAAAATAAAAAACTTGGGAGGTGTCAAGGGACACCCGGATGGAACGAAGTTCCTTTCGATTAATTAGTGAAGGAATTGTAATTTCGTAAGATTTTTTTCCGTCTAGCCCTCTTTCACAACGCGCGATAAGGAACTCGAATTAAATTACACTCGTATAGGTAGGTAGGTATGTAAGTATCTAATTAATTAGTTCATCCGACACCACAGTCACGAAAACAAACAATGCCGCGACGGCGACGCCGCGCGCCGCATGCCGCCGCCCTGCGTTCAAGATACATAAACATAAATAAAAATACATACGCGATTTTACGCGAAAGATAAATAGGTTAGGTACACAACTACACAAATAAAAACACGAAAAGCGAATTCAGACTTTATTTATTAACAGTAAACGGTAAAATTTAGAAATACCAAACTAGGTACCTAAATGCGCAGCTAAAATTGTTCTGAGAAACCTATTGTCTCGTGTCGGACCCGACTTTACAAAGATGCACAACCGAATTACGCGGTTAACTTAATAAAAATAAGGTCTTAATTTGGTCCAATATTTTCATAGAGAAAAGCTCGTCCAAATAATAATGAACTCTATTCGACCGACGAAACGATTCATTTTTCTGTTCGAATTGCTTGCCTTAGTAGAAGCCGCCAGCATTACCGCAAAAAATGTTTTACAAAAAGTGTCGTGACAACTTTTTCGTAAGAATTTTTTCCGTCTAGCCCCCTTTCACAACGCGCGATAAGGAACTTCGTTCCAAAAATCTCACCATTAAAAGTTACTATAATTATACAAATAGGTAAATAACAATTATTTAAACATTTTAGTAGTATGTATGCGTAATCTAATTAAAAGGGTCTTGATTCCTTCTTTGTTCGGAGCAAAACGGGCTGGATGTTTGAGACCTTAACTATTTTAGCTATAGAAAAACGTTCTTACAAGACCGTCCTCAACTTCTTGAGTGGGTAAATACCATCAGCATTCTAAGATTTTTGCAAATGGAACAGTCGATTCTAAAAACGTTATTCTCATAAATTGTTTTATATTTTACGTTACATCAGTTTCGTTTATGGATTACTCGACGAAGGACTCATATCGACCAACTGCGCTATGCAGTGCTAGAGAATCTACTAGAAAAGTAACATATCGCAAAAAAAGGTTTTCCCATACCTACATAGTGATCAATCGCCTTATCTAAGATCTTTTACGACGTATGCTATTAATGATTCATTAATTGAACAGCGTATCGATATGTTCTACTTTAGTCATCTGCCTAGACGGCCGTTTCCCAACTATGTAAACCTCATTTTACTGCATGTAATTTTTTTTAAATGTTATTATTATGTTTGTTACGGGTAGTCAGAAGCCCGAAAGTCTGACAGCCACTCTTGCCAAGGGGTAGCGTGTTACCCAGTTAATGACTGAGTTGTGGAGGTCAGATAGGCAGTCGCACTATGTCAGTATTTTACATGAAGTCAACCCCAACATATGTAGTTGGGAAAAGGCTAGGCAGATTGATTTTTTTGGTCAAGGGTTTTTATCCATACGGATATGACAACCCCATCGTACCTTATACACAGTTTAACTTTAATAAAAGTTGCTATACATACTATTATGTAACAGAAAATAATCATTGACCAGGCTTCCTCACCACGCCACGCAACTTCTAACCAATCGCAGTTCCAGGGTTTTCTATAATGTAGTAACCGTTTGATTTATCGTAAAGAGTAATTTCTGCATTCACCTGTTTAGGTACAGATGCAAGCACATCAGGCTATTCCAAACTGTCAAATTTTACCAATAGAAAATGAACCTTATGCATTTTTGTAATAAAGTTGAATAACTATAGACATTTCAGATTGGGTTAACTTGGTTTGTGCTGACCTCTGTACTATGATTTTACAAATTTTGTATTTGAAAGTAAATGTGTTATATTTTATGATCGTCCCATTTATTAATTATTTTCGTTTCTGCAAGTATCACATAATACTGCCATGCCATGCACACAACGTGGTGAGAGCTATGGTTCTCACCACGTTGTGTTTGTTACTTCTACAGTTTATTTTTATACAAAAATATATTTTTAGCAAACCTTTCTTTGTTCAATGGAATAAGTTACCGGTGGACAGATTCATTTGACAGATCTTTCACACTGTGCAGTGGTCTCTCAGGAGATCGGCAACTATTAGTAAATCAATCAATTCGGCATATCGGAGTCGACTGGTGGGTATCGTCTATCCCTAAGCAACAACACCCTGTTCTCTCCCCTCTGTATCCCGTCATTCCCAGCCACCTTTTAAGGTCATCTGTTTATGTAGCTGGGGGGCTCCTCACGCTTCAAACTCAAACTCAAAACACACACTTTACATAATATTTTCATTTAAAAGCCAAATATTCATAACAATAATATGTACAAAAAAAAATGGATACTTATCCCTGTTGGGAATTAATAGAGAACGCAAACATAATATTTTTATTTTTAGTTGGCCACACCAAATAGAATGCACCTCGCTTTACATGGGAACATTCATTGTTCTTCTTCTTCCATTTTTGTAACTTGAACAATAAATATATTACGTGCATTTATCCGAGTTAGTATATTTAAATCAACCTAAAATCAACACTACCTAATATCAAAGGGCATTAAAAAATTCGTCCACATCGCTGTCAACAGGAAAAGTTCCCAAAAGGCTGGCAGCATTGCCGCATTGTATGGCAATGCTGATTCTTTGACCAAAAAATAAGCCAGCCCTGTGGTCACGTGAAGAGTCGACCAACCGCTGGCGATGCTTCGAAAAACAAAGTGGGCAGTGGCCCTGGTGTTTCAACCCCAAACGGCTCGAACATAAAAAGTCCCAATACGGTTGGAATCCAAATCCGAGGAGTATCTACGCAACACACATAACACAATAATCAGCCCATAATGTCCCCACTACTGGGACACGGCAGGCCTCCTGTCTCCAAGACGGAGTGGGCCATAGCCCACCATGCGGGCCCAGTGCGGGTTGGTAACTCAAAGCATTTGCAAATAAACTTGCACAGGCACTTATAAATTGCAAGGGATGGATCGGTCACCGGTCAGTCAGAAAGATGAAACTAATTGCCGATTCAAACACGTAGTACCTATAGAGAAGAACGGGCTAGAAACTCGACGGCAACTTCGAAAGCATAATATGTCTACAAAATATGGGTTTCATCATTCTTGCTAAAATTATAAATACTAGAACAATGCAGAACGTCAAAAGCGTACATAATAAAGAGATTAAAAAAAATCTAATACAAATAAAATTTAAATGAACCGTGGTAGATAAGAGATGACCAATAGCTACTGACGGCGCCCATTCACGAACATCGTGCATTGATTTGCACGTCCATTCAGCTCAACCACTTTAAAGGAAGCTAAATGTTCTATCACACGCACCACCATCAGAAAGACATTAGAATGAGCACACTCTCAGCTACCAGGGCACAATCAAGTCGGTGACAGAAGCATCCAGTAAATGGTACCCACACGTGCTTTGCAATTATATTACTAAGAAATTGAATTTATACAGGAAAAAAAAACGTATGTACGTTTTTGTAATCGACGAAAAAAGTCAAAGCGTAACTATATTTATAGCGTGCCCTGCCAGTGTAGTAAGTTTGTCGTAGACGACACGTGTCGTAGTACGACAGAGGTTCTCCTCTCCCCTGACATCACCCGTAATATCAGGTAGTATAGTAGATTTTATGTTCTGTGGTCATCAGAAGACAGTCGCCACACAACCATCGATGCGACGTCCAGCTCGCGCGACTATCGCCAGCCAGTGCCTTTCTATCCGACCTTTTTGGTGATTCCAGTATCTTCGTTACAGAAACTTCATTTGCTGCGCCATCGTGGCGAAATCTACTCGCGATAGAGATGCCATGTCCAGATGGCAGTGGGAGAGACATAAAATGCAAAAATATTACGGAAGTTTTTATTAAATGGAAACATTTTTTTAATGAAAATAAGTTATAGACAGTCATGTTGTGGACTCCACCACTGATGAAAATCAGCATACGCACTAGTACTTAAATATCGTTCTTCATTATTAACTAACGCGCACAATTTGCAATAAGCGTCAGTATCGCGTGACTCTCTCAGGTCGTGGTAAGAATAGTGGTTGTGCCACTTGAAAAATTCGTAATACTTTTGCTTGTCGTTTATAATATCCACCATTTCCTTCGCCAACTCCCTGGTGCGTGACTGTTGCGCTGTCAGATATATTCCTTCCGGCATGAACCTGGAAATTATTTTAACATGAATCAGCATTAAGATACAAAGTTGAGAGGTATTCAACTGATAATGACAATAATTACAAATTTGTTAGTATATGTACATAGGCCAGCACATCAATCTACCCCAATCTGTCAAATTTCTTTGATAGATTTTCAACTTTATATCAAGAGCATAAGTTTCATGTTCAATTGGGCATATTTGATAGTTAGTTGGTGTGGTGTTGATGTTGAGTGCACGGTAGTTCACTGTGAGTATCCCTCACAGCGGTGAACTTGATGATACGTTCAAAAATCTGGCTTTACACTAAGCATTTAAAACTTTTTTTTTAATGCTACGAATTGAGTTACTTACATACATAATTTTATTCAAGGAATACTTTAACACTTTATTTTGTAGCACACTATACCTATTTTGCTAAAATTTAAAGCACCTACAACAAAAAAGATGAAATAATCCAATAGTTGATGAGTTAGTGTTACTTATTGAATTCGTACCTAACAGGAAATATAAGTCGACTTATCACGTAAAATATATTTGAGTATGTGTGCTGTAAAAACAGGAAATGACCAAGTTTGAATGTAATCGTGAATTCCCAACACCACAGTTATATGTACCTAACAAAAACAACATGTCCTTTTTTTGTGCGGCCGATGCAAGTATAATGCAGTGATATTATCCGGCTGACTATAAAACTAAAGCGCCGCCGTGCCCTGGCCTGCATTATGCCGTACTACACTACACTGTAGGCGATTACGACAGAGCCCAAAACGAAACACAACAATAATCTAATTTTAAATGATGATTTGATTAATTCTTTGGAGAACAGAGTCGTAAGGGAAGACGAACGTAGTTAAAGTAGGGCAAGACAAAAACGAACCCTCAGATTCTTTTTGACTCCTTAGGCGATGGCCCTGTGGTATCGGGCTCGACTTACCGAGTTGTAGGTAGTGAGTTCGAACTCAAGAAGGCGCTTTACTTAGTGTTTTTAATTTCATCACCACTGCTCTCAAAAGGGTGTACCGGCTTGTCTTAGAACCACAAATTCGGTGTGGTGGATTATGGCCCACTCCGTCTTAGGATGGAGGCCTGTGTCCTAGCAGTGAACATTATAGGCTGATTATGATATGATGAAATATTAAATAAATGATGATGAACGGGGTGACTACCTTAATTTCGACTTATGAAGAAGTATGGATGAACAAGACATTTGGTGCCGACAAAAAAATAATGAGATAAGGACATGAGACTGAAAAGTTATAAATCTGCTTAGACTTTTCCCAACTACGTTGGGATCGGGTTCCAGTCTAACCGGATGCAGCTGATTACCAGTATTTCACATGGAGCGACTGCCTATCTGACTCCACAACCCAGTCAGTAACTGGGTAATACGATTCTCTTTGGAAAGACTGTCTGTCAGACTTTCGGGCTTCTGACTACCCGTAACGACTGTCAAAGATCCACGAATGACAGCCGTGACCAACGGCCTAACGTGCTGTCCGAGACACTCAGTAATACAGTTTGAATTAAAGTTTAATAACGTGGTATAATTGGCGCCACCATACACCACCGGTACGGCATAGTGGTTGAGGCCATTCAACAACTTCTCCGTCACATAGTCGTCAGCGAACGAGTTCTCGAATGACAAGTAGAAGTAGTAATTAGTCTCCACTAGCCGCAAACACTCCTTCATCCTCCCTCTAGGGCACTCCTTCGTCCCACATCTGCCAAATATGTCAACCTGCATGCCATACTCTTTCAATTCATTTTGCAGCTGTTTGGCAATGAAATCTCTTCCACTGCGCGCCTTGCAGTGAGATACAAACCAAGCGGCTGCAATTTTCTTCGTGCTTAGTTTTTCCTTCAGAGTGTCATTTATAGGCATCATTTCTTCTAGTTTCTGCCAATGCATCTCTTCTTTAGGACCTATGACTCGCCCTTTTTTATCGCGTATACTCATATATCCGTAATTTGCGTCAGAATTCAATTTGTAAGTCCAAGTCAAATTAAAATAGTTATTGTATATTTGGTTACACACCGGAAAGTTTGCTGAGGACTCCATGTTGGCGTAAACATACTTTTGATGAGGGGAACGTGACCGAGGTAAAAGTGAATCATCGTCCGGGAGTTCTCGTCCGTTGAACAATATCACATCGAAATCCGCAACATCTTGGAGGAACTGTCTGTTTGACGTCATGTAACAGTTAGTGAAAGAACACTTTCTGTTTCTAAACGAAATATTGCCTTCACGCAAATTAGACTTAATCGGTTCAGTCTTATTGGTCCATAATAATACGTATTTCATATCTAAAGACTTATTTGGTCGTATTAAAACCTGAAAACTCGGTTCTGGACCATATTTACCTAAATTATAGCATAGTGAAAACAGACAGACGCAAATAATCACGCAAATGACGAAATATTTGCAAATATTCAAAGCAACCGACATTGTTATAACTGTAGTGTCAGTCAACCTCGGCAAACACTCACGTTTAACGTCAAATCATTATGAGAAGCGTTTAAAACTAAATTGTGTGTTCGCGGTGAGATATTTAAAGTATAGATCGACAGGGGATCTGACAGCTCGCTTCATGCTCACTTCACCTATGTGATCACTGTTATATTTTTCACGGCTGGGTTCTAAATGCTCAACTCAAGAGCTCTACCGTACGCAACGCAACACTGTTCCAGTAACATTTGAAACACTGCCTTACACTGAAACAATTTTAAAATTAAAATTGTATATTTACCTTGTTCCTATCTATTGAAATGGTTTTCCTTTACTTAATAGTGGAATGCATAAAGCAAAAATAATCCTGTTAATATTATAAACGGGAAAGTTTGTGACGATGGATGGATGGATGTTTGTTCCTTTTTGAGGCAAAAACTGCTGAACAGATTTCGATGAAACTTCCCAATAATATAGCTTATTTATCAGAATGACACATAGGCTTCAATGTATACAGACTGCGTGATTTGGCCATAATATCATCATGAGTATGAGCTATCTTGGCGTGCGGCGCCTAAACCGTTAGTGTTACACGAAGATAATTTACTGTGGGATTGTTTGGCTTAAACAGTTCTGTATAGAAGTCCGCGACAACATATGTCTACCTTTTATGTGGAAACCATTATATGCAAAATAGTGAGCCATAAATACATTTCAATTGGATACTTTTTTTACAATGCATATTATAGAGTATTCAGTTAATTCTTATCAAATACAATACATTTATCACTTTCGGTATTCAATGAAGATAAACTTTGTCTGTAGCCCTACGCAATTTGGACGAATATTTGAAAAGTTATCACGGTAAGATTGATCTGAGTGGGGCGCATTTAAATGCATACTATGAGTCGGCGGCGCGCAGAGTGGAAGTAGAGTCCAAAGGCTCCAGGCAATGACGCGCCATCGCCAAGTCCACGGCGGAGAGGAGACCTGTCAAATGATTTGATCAGAACTTTTTTTTGACGGTGTGAAATCATCAAATGAGGGTCCTGACCTCCTCTGGGTGGAGCGGAAAGGATCGTCAGACTCGTACTGACCACGCCATGCTGCCCATGTTCCTTTTCGAACAATTCTGCTGACCCGGCAGGCTTTGGACTTAACGGGCTCCTTCTTTAATGCTGACATCTCTTTGACGCGCGCGCGGAACATGAACGCCATCCGGCATGAGTCTTGTCCTGATTGGACGGCAGCGGAGCTTCTCCCGCGACGGCCAAGACCTGAGGCTCTGTCCATCATCCATCCCGCCACTTCCTTCGCTAGCATAACTGCTTCGCAGAAGGCGGTGACTGCCCCCCACTTCCTCTAGACCATAGATTGAACCAGGGCCAGACGCGAGAGGTCAGTGCAGTGTTCCGCCTAAGCGGGGCAGACCTCTACAGTATGATCCTCCATCTCCTCAGGGCGATCCTCGCAATGGTGACACCCGGGCTTTTTATCCTGCCGAATAATGTGCAGGAACCTTCCGAAGCATCCGGTAAGGACACCGTGGCGCCTCTCTAGCCACTCTTCAATAGAGCTAAGCTACCATACCACCATATTAGACGCTCACGTGTAAGAAACTGTGCCTCGTGCGTCTACAAGACGTACACAGCAATTACACGGTGTGGTGGTTTTACTTGCTGCCTCTGTTAGCATCTCCAACTTACACCCCTCCGGCCAGGTCGAAGTGATCGGACAGCGTGGCCAGGTGCTCATTTCAGCATCCGGCGGCGCGCACTTTACTCTTATTCCCTGTGATTAAGTCACTTAATTGTCAATTTTGTAAAAGAAATTTTAGTTGTGTTTATACTTTACTATTGACAAGTTCTTTATTTAAAATCCTAAAATGCATCTCAATCATCAAATCTTATAACATATTCGGGGGGAACCGACCCAAACACTATTAATTAATGAAGTTAAGTAAAACGAAAATTTTATCAGCATGGGGTAATTTAGGAACAGTCATCTTAAATTACCCCAGAATGATAAAATTTTCGTTTTTTAAATTAACCTAATAATAGGTCTTTACCTATGAAATTGCCGTTTTGTATGAAAAAATTTAAACGAATTTTTTTCATGTATTTTTTATTTGTATTAATCGAAGTAATCACCCATGCAATGAATGCATCTTTGCCAACGCAGTGGCAGTTTATTGATGCCCTTCTTAAAGAAATCAGCTGGACGGGAGGCAACAAATTCTTCAAAGGCATTTTGTACTGCCTCTCGGGTATTGATTTTTTTTCCCGCCAAGAAGTTATCCAAATTCTGGAAAAAGTAGTAGTCTGTAGGCGCAAGGTCTGGTGAGTAGGGCGGATGACGGAGAGCTTCCAACCCCAGTTCTTGCAACTTGGAGACCGTCTGCTGTGCAGTATGAGGTCGCGCGTTGTCGTGCAGGAGCAGCGGAGACGCGAGCGATTGACCAATGCTGGTTGGAGATGTGCCAGCTTCTCCATCATTGTGTTCAGTTCTTCACAGTACACATCTGCAGTAATGCTCACCCCGTTTGGTAAGAAGCTGTGATGAATCACACCGGCGCGCGGCGCTAGACCACCAAACAGTGACCATCACTTTTCTAGGGGTAAGTTTTCGTTTAGGGCATTGTTTAGGTGCTGAACCAGGATCTAACCAACTTGCTGAGCGCTTGTGGTTATCAAACAGAATCCATTTTTCATCGCAGGTAACGCGGTTCAAAATTCCTTCATTTGTGTGTCTGTTGAGCAGTGCAAGGCACGTCTCGACGCGTACTTCGCGCTGGCGATCATTGAGTTCGTGGGGCACCCATTTGTCAAGCTTTTTTACCTTGCCAATTTGACGCAAATGGACCAATATTGTTTTGACGCTAACGTCGAAAGCTGCTGCTAATTCAGCCGTAGATTGTGTATCATTAGCTTCCACAATCGCCTTTAATTCGTCATCACGACGTCGACCAAAGTCTTCGGACGACCGCGAGGTTCATTTTTCAGGTCGAAATTTCCAGAACGAAAGCGAGCAAACCAATAACAGGTGGTACGTTGGTTTGTAGTGTTAGCTCCGTAAACGTCGTTGATGTTGCGTGCCGCTTGTGCCGCGTTGCTGCCACGACGATACTCATATTCCATAATTACTCGAATTTTTAACGTATCCATGATGACGAAAAAGATTGAAATGCGATGAAAATGTAACACTACCTAATCAATAAACAAATGACGACTTTTGGAAAAAAAAAACATGTTTTTAAAATAATTTGAAATTAGAATTCTTAGCCAAACAAAAATTATTTTGATTTGAAATGGCCAGTACTGCAGAACGGCAATTTCATAGGTAAAGACCTAATATTAATGTTTGGGTCGGTTCCCCTTTGTAGTTTACAGGAGTAGAGTAGTTTGCAGTAAGTAGAACCGTCAAAACCTTTCAGTTTTTATTGTTAACACAGGCTTATTATCAGTTTTATTAACACAGCGCACACACGCTTATGCCTGTGTTATCATAGTTAGGGCAAAGGCCTCACTTTCCACTTTTCTGGGTTTAGAGCAATTGTAGGCCAATACATTTAGAAAGAAAGAGTCTAGCTCATCCCGCCGTCTCCTTCTGAGCCTGCCGCGCAAATAATCCTCTTCAATATAATAGTATGCGAAGTAATCCTTACCTGACATTATAAAAAACGAAAGGCATGCTGGTTCTTTGACCAAAAATTAAGCCAGCCCTGTGGTCACGTGAAGAGTCGACCAACCGCTTGGCGATGTCTCAAAAACAAAGTGGGCACTTGGACTCCAACCTAGTGTTTCAACCCCAAACGGCTCGAACATAAAAGTCCCAATAAGGTTGGAATCTCAGTTTTAAGTGAATTGAAAAAAAAATCGACCGCTAAAGGTAGAAACATAGGAGTTGATTGATTTTCACCAACTTAGCACACATTAAGTAGTTCTAAAGAAATTACAACATAATAGAGTCTGGAGTTGATGATAATGAAGATGGAAGTCAGTCGAGACAACTGAAACCAAAAAAATCTGCTCTTCAGCTTCACATAATTTGTCAAAATGTATGGAACAGCTGATACTTTTTTTTACATTTTAAAGTTGATACCGCGTAAGCGGGATTTTCCGAAAGGGTCACCGCTACCCCGGAACATAAAGGGCTACGGAAGGAACATGGATGGGTTTTAGTCAGTAAGAGTCTGACACTCCCTTCCGCTCCACCCAGAGCGGGAGAAGACATTGGATGATTTCCCAGCCTTAAAATGGACAAGGTAGTTGATTTTCATGAGTACTATACAACCTGAAAGTATGTACCTCCTTTAACCTAACACACTGTATAAGCGAACTGAATGCCACGAGCACTGCCGTGTAGTAAGTTTGTCGTAGACGATACATTTTATGTTCTGTGGTCATCAGAAGACAGTCGCCACACAACCATCGCTGCGACGTCCAGCTCGCGCGACTGTCACCAGCCAGTGCCTCTTCTATCCGACCTCTTTGGTGATTCCAGTATCTTCGTTATAAAAACTTCATTTGCTGCGCCATCGTGGCGAAATATACTCACGATAGCGATGCCATGTACAGATGGCAGTGGGAGAGAAATAAAATGCAAAAATATTACGGAAGTTTTTATTAAATGGAAACATTTTTTTTAATGAAAATAAGTTATAGACAGTCATGTTGTGGACTCCACCACTGATGAAAATCAGCATACGCACTACTACTTAAATATCGTTCTTCATTATTAACTAACGCGCACAATTTGCAATAAGCGTCAGTATCGCGTGACTCTCTCAGGTCGTGGTAAGAATAGTGGTTGTGCCACTTGAAAAATTCGTAATACTTTTGCTTGTCGTTTATAATATCCACCATTTCCTTCGCCAACTCCCTGGTGCGTGACTGTTGCGCTGTCAGATATATTCCTTCCGGCATGAACCTGGAAATTATTTTAACATGAATTAGGTATAAAGACGAGAAATATTAAATTAATAATGACAACGATTACAAATTAGAAAGTATATGAACATAGGCCAGCACATCAAGCTACCCCAATCTGTCAATTTTTTTTTATAGATTTTCAATCTTATAACAACATAAGGTTTAATTGGGAATATTCGATAGTTAGTTGGTGTGGTGTTGGTGTTGAGTGCACGGTGGTTCACTGTGAGTATCCCCCACAGCGGTGAACTTGATGATACGTTCAAAAATCTGACTTTACACTAAGCATTTAAAACTTTTTTTTGAAATTCTATTAATTTGATTACTTACATACATATATTAATATATATATACTACATGTCGCATCCGGTATCGGATATTTACAACAAAACAACGTGCGCCACCTAGCGGCCATGGCCGAAACTAGAATTGGCGCGCTTTGACAGAGTCGGAGCGTTTCGGCGGATTTTAACAAAGAATAAAAAGCCGCGCGAAGTGACAGATTCTCAACCCGTTGAACAAGCAGTGAAGACGCTTCGGAACTGTCCTACGTTTTGTTAAACCATAATTACCAGATCAGTCTGTTATTGTTTCACTACAGGGCAAAGCCTGATAGTTGAATTGTATTTTGATAAATTTGCCTAAGTAATTGTTATTTTATTTGCACGATACCTACATAAGCCCGCCTAATGGCCGATCGTAGCTCCAACGATCTTTAAGATCGTACTTATATTACTTTACATTTTAGGTTTACACAATAGGTCATTTGTGTTAAAATTTAAAGTGCCTACACCAAAAAGGATGAAATGATCCTATTGTTGATGAATGATGAGTTACTATAACTTATTAATGTCTTAGAACCAAAAATTCGGTGTGGTGGATTATGGCCCACTCCGTCTTAGGAAGGAGGCCTGTGTCCTAGCAGTGAACATTATAGGCTAATTATGATATGATGAGATATTAAATAAATGATGATGAACGGGGTGACTACCTAAATTTCGACTTATGGAGAAGTATGGATGAACAAGACATTTGGTGCACAAATAATGAGATGAGACTGAAAAGTAATAAATCTGCTTAGACTTTTCCCAACTACGACCCGACCGACCCCAAGTCGGGTTCCAGTCTAACCGGATGCAGCTGATTACCTACCAGTATTTCACATGAGCGATGATGAGTGACTGCCTATCCGACTCCACAACCCAGTCAGTAACTTGGTAATACGATTCCCTTTGGAAAGACTGGCTATCCGACTTTCGGGCTTCTGACTACCCATAACGACTGTCAAAGATCCACGAATGACAGCCGTGACCAACGGCCTAACGTGCTGTCCGAGACACTCAGTAATAAAGTTTGAATTAAAGTTTAATAACCTTGTATAGTTGGCGCCACCATACACCACCGGTACGGCATAGTGGTTGAGGCCATTCAACAACTTCTCCGTCACATAGTCGTCAGCGAACGAGTTCTCGAATGACAAGTAGAAGTAGTAATCAGTCTCCACTAGCCGCAAACACTCCTTCATACTGCCTCGAGGACACTCCTTCGTCCCACATCTACCAAATATGTCAACCTGCATGCCATACTCTTTTAATTCATTTTGGAGCTGTTTGGCAATAAAATCTCGTCCACTGCGTGCATCGCAGTGAGATACGAACCAAGCGGCTGCAATTTTCTTCGTACTCAGTTTTTCCTTCAGAGTGTTATTTATAGGCATCATTTCTTCCAGTTTCTCCCAATGCATCTCTTCTTTAGGACCTATGACTTTCCCTTCTTTATCGCGTATACTCATATACCCGTAATTTGCGTCAGAATTCAATTTGTATGTCCAAGTCAAATTAAAATAGTTATTGTATATTTGGTTACACACCGGAAAGTTTGCTGAGGACTCCATGTTGGCGTAAACATACTTTTGATGAGGGGAACGTGACCGAGGTAACAGTGAATCATCGTCCGGAAGTTCTCGTCCGTTGAACAATATCACATCGAAATCCGCAACATCTTGGAGGAACTGTCTGTTTGACGTCATGTAACAGTTAGTGAAAGAACATTTCCTGTTTCTAAACGAAATATTGCCTTCACGCAAATTAGACTTAATCGGTTCAGTCTCATTGGTCCATAATAATACGTATTTCATGTCTAACGACTTATTTGGTCGTATTAAAACCTGAAAACTCGTTTCTGGACCATAGTTATCTAAATTATAGCAAAGTGAAAACAGAGAGACGCTAATAATCACGCAAATGACGAAATATTTGTCACACCTACTAGCAACCATTGTTATAACTTTAGTGACAGTCAACCTAAGCAAACACTACCGCTTACTGTCATATCATTATGAGAAGCGTTTAAGAACACATAAAATATGTTAAAAGTATTTATCTGAATCCAACGCAATTATTGTCCATCACTATATATTTTTGAAATACTACGTACGTATTTATTAAATAAAATTCACTAACTCTTAAATTTTAAGAACCTCAGTAACACTTAAGAGAGATATTATTATACTAAGGAACAAACGGACAAAGAGCGGAATAGCGTATGACTAGGTACTGTACCTTAATTAGTGACTAAATCTGCTCAAATCAGTGACGCAGGAAAATATCTAGATAAAAACTAGAGTTCGGCGAAACACTACATTTAGCTGATACCGAAACCATATACGAAAATTCGGCGCTTTTTCTGGTTTTGGCCGAAACTACTGAAATATGTCGTTAAATTTACGGGGTGTGAATAGCACTTATGTCACAATAGTTTACTAAGTCTACGTAATTTCTATGCCAAAAAACATATTTAGATAACTGATTAGTTATGATGGGTTCAGTCAGTTGAAAATTCAACAATTGCCGCTTTGCTATGCATAGAATATAAAAATTAAAAATTCCTACTGAAAATGGCCTCACCATACAAGAATCCCCAAAAAAGTAAAATAATGCTCTTCAGTCTGTATTAGCCAGTATGTATTCATACAGATCTATAGTTCTTTAAATAATTTAGTTCTACATAAATATGTAGATGTATGATGTAAATATGTAGAACTAAATTATTTAAAGAACTATAGATCTGTATGAATACATACTGGCTAATACAGACAAAAAAGGGTAACCAAAACACATAGACATTTGTCTATGTATGTGTTTTGGTTACCCTTTTTTGGGGAAAGTAATCGCGCAGGTCAACGGAGGACTACCAATTGTTATGGATTTTTATGGTGAGTCATTTTTGGTTAACCTCTCCTCTTTTTACTTTTTATTTCAGTTAAAGTAGCATCCAGAAATTCCAACGATTCAGTTAAAGTCTTTAGGTATCATACATTAATCGTTACTACACATAGCTTACGAAAGCTAATTTCCGCCGATTCGAGTCAAAGTTTCGGTCAAATTCAGGCCGAAACTAAATCTGAGGCCGAAACTAAATCTGTGGCCTAAACCAAGACTTAGGTACAGCACATAAAAGATTTTACTTCAGATTAGTGGCCTACATTTAGATATTAAAGTACATGATAATTCAATTAGGCTTATCATAAAAAACAAATCACAAGACACTTTCGTACTTCCTATTTATCCTAAAATATTATAAAGGTATATACATATCCGTAGTTTCGGTGTTCGTTCACTCACACTTTTTAAGGCTAAGCCCGCACTGCAATACAGGGTGTAACCAAATGGGTATATATATATACATACAAAAGGATATGCTACAGACCACCAAACTGAACAACTTTTACTATAGGACCAACACCGAAATCGCAAAAAAAATCAGCTATTCTATGTGCGACATTTTTGGTCACATGACTCATCGAAATGTAGGGAACAGCTTATTTTTTTTCACGATTTCGGAGTTGGTCCCATAGTAAAAGTTGTTCAGTTTGGTGGTCTGTAGCATATGCTTTTGTATGTATATACCCTTTCGGTTACATCCAGTAGCAATACGCGTAATTTTTTTTATTGCCATCGTAACACATGGTATCATAATTATGTAATCTAAACGAACTAGTGATTCAAAATTCGAGCTGAAAATAAACCAATGGCACTCCACTGCTGCACATCATCCTCTCGAATCGCACGCCATTCATATTGATCGCCAGTTACTCTCATCCAACTGACACCAGCTACCCTGCGGAGATCATCGTTCCATCTAGCCTTAGCCGAGGGCGTCCTACCTTACGTTCGCTGACGCGCGGTCTTCCCTCAAAACATTTACCCTAATAGTCACTACGACAGATTGCCACCTACCCCGGAACATAAAGGGCTACGGAAGGAACATGGATGGGTTTTAGTCAGTAAGAGTCTGACACTCCCTTCCGCTCCACCCAGAGCGGGAGCAGTCATTGGATGATTTCCCAGCCTTAAAAAAAAAAAAAAAAAAAAAGGTCGACTATTAAGGTAAAGGGGTTGTTGTACATTCGACACAAAGTAAATTCGTCACAAAAAAAATGTGTAAATTCGTCACAATTCCCAATAAATATTAAATTTGTTTATTGTAAATTCGTCACATCGTTATAATCCATACCTATAGCAAAAAATAAATAAACAAGAAGTAGAATGAAAATATTGTATATTTCTCATAATCACAGCACGTTTACTAATTTACCTTACATCTACATAAAAATCTCAGTTTGCAAGTGAATGATTTAAATAAAACATTTTGGTTGCAATCGCTACTTTAAGAATAAAATTTTTGAAAAGAGGGTTTGTGACGAATTGACACATATTTTTAATACGTGTGACGAATTTACTTTCAATGTATGGATTTTTCAACATATGACGAATTTACTTAGTGACGAATGTACAGAGGCCAGCACATCAAGTTACCACAATCTGTCAAATTTGATCAGCTCACTTCCAGCTCACTTCACCTTGATTGATGTTAAATTTTTTACAGAAATTGGCTGATTTCTAAATGCACCAAGAAGTGAAATAGGCCATCGCTTTCTTTATCATCCCGCCATTAAATACGATTAATTTATTATTCTTGGCTTCGGCACGGATATTTGAGTAGTATTCATTTTGACTTCGATAATTTTTAACGAATAAGTAATTAAAGTAACGTATAAGTGTCGTGTACGTAAGTAAAATATCATGTATTGTATAAAAATACACGATATACTAATTTGATACATAATCATATCGTAGACAAAATCACAACATACAATCCTACCTACATTATCAGGTAAGTACCTATTGATTATGAAGTAGGAATACTATTGATAGTCTATAGTCACATAGTTAAAACATTAAGGTATAAGAGGAAGCGGGCTTGCGGACGGTAAGTAATGGGTAGCTAACCGCCCGATCAGGACTACGCCCGTGCCGCACGGCGCGTTCGTATTCCACGCGCGCCTCAAAGATATGTCAGCATTGATGAAAGGGCCCGTGCCCGAAGCCTGCCGGGACAGCGGGATTGTCAGAAAGGGTTACGGCTACCCCGGAACAAAAAAGGGTTAAGGAAGGAACATGGATGATTTAAGTCAGTAAGAGTGTGTCACTTCCTTCCGCTCTACCCAGAGCGAGAAGGCATTTGATGATTTTACACCCTCAAAAAAAAGGGATAGGAGGAAAGTATAATTAGATTGCAAATTCGTTTTTTAATTTGTTCTTGCAAGGAAGGCGATGTCAAACTTACTAAAGGTCAAGATCTAATATTACAGTATACTAAGGAGCTCAAAGCGACCCCGACGGAGGCGTCTCTATTTTATGGAGTAGAAAAGTATGAGTTTGTTGGAGGTTAGTTGGTGATTAGTAGGCTGGCTGGTTGAGTTTATAAGCAATGAGGAAGAAATCATGTTTTTTGTATTTTTAGGTACAACCAGCAGGATTAAAATAAAAAATCCAAATTCAAATCTATTATTTACTAAAGTAGAATGGAAAAAAAAATTAAGTAGGTATACATCTTTGAAACAATCGAAATAATTTAATACAATACAACAAATAAAATAAAAAAACCATGTTCTATTTATACAGATTATGTATAGCTATGCCTACAATAAGATGAACTCCACCACTGTATGAAATCTTCATAAACACTAGTGTTTAAATACTTTCCTTTATTATTAATTAACGCGCATAATTGACAATAAGGATCGGTGTCGGGTGACTCTCTCAGGTCGTGGTAAGAATAGTGATTGTGCCACTTGAAGAAATCGTAATACCTTTGCTTGTCATGTATAATATCAACCATTTCCTTTGCTAGCTTCCTGACATGGGTCCATGCCTGTCGCGCAGTCAGATACATCCCATCGGGCATGAACCTTAAAAATTAACAGGCAAATAAGTAAGTGTGTCATGTACTTAATAGTTATCTCTGTAAAAAATCTGTTGGATTGTGTGCCCCGTCAGATTCCTATCACAAAAAGAAATATCGATACCAAATAATTTGAATCATCATATTTTATCGCCATATTAACTTTGATAAGCTAATTAATAATGTTAATATGTAACAGCTGCCGCGTTGATCTAGTGGTCTCAACTGCTACTGTTGAGCATGACGTCCTGTGTTCGATTCCCGGGTGCGTTAAAGTTTAATTGAGTCTTTCAATGTAGTATTTCTTAGTAGCAGCAGGGAGTCTGGATTTGTGCCGCTGGTGGCTATAGACTCGCCTCTCATTACATGGGACTCGAACCTAACTGGCGAAATGAGGGGTATCCCTCTGCCGAACCCTTCGGTTATTACAGGCGTGATGTTATGTGTGGATGTAATATGCAACGACTGTTTTCTTTTTTATGAGTTTCAAAGTTATAAAAAATAGCGGACCTTGTATAGTTGGCGCCACCATACACCACCGGCACAGTATAGTGGTTGAGAGCATGCATCAACTTCTCCGTCACATAGTCGACAGCGTGTGTGTTCTCAAACGACAAGTAGAAGTAATAATCAGTCTCCAATTTCCGCAAACATTTGGACATACTGCTCTTATCACACTTTTTCGTCCCACAAGTACCATATATGTCAAGTGTCATGTCATACTTCGCTAATTCAGTTTGGAGTCGTTTGGCATATAAATCTCTGCCACTACGCGCACCACAGTGAGATACGAACCAGGCGGCCGCAATTCTCTTCCTACTCAATTTTGCTTTCAGAGTGTCATTTATAGGCATCATTTCTTCCACTTTCTCCCAATGCATCTCTTCTTTAGGACCTATGACTCTCCCTTCTTTATCTCTTATACTCATATACCCAAAATTAGCGTCTGAATTCAATTTGTAAGTCCAAGTTAAATTGAAATAATTATTATACATTTTATGACATACCGGGTAGAGTCCTGCAGACTCCATACTAGCGAAAACATATTTTTGTTGAGGTGCTCGAGATTGAGGTAGAGTTGAAGGTTCGTTTTTAAGTTCCGGTCCATGGAACAATACCACATCGAAATCCGCTACATCTTTAAGTAAGTGTTTATTTGACGAAACGTAACAATTATTAAAAGAACATCTTCTTTCAGTAAATGTTTTTGTGCCTTCACCTAAATACTTGATAGGATCAATCTTATGTGACGTCCATACCAATAAGTATTTCAAGTCTTTCGATTTACTTTTTATCACAATCTCAAAGCTCCTTTCTGACCAAAAGTTGACCAAATTATAGAAAAGCGATAGTAGAGTGACGCTGAGAATCACGCAAAATATGCATTTTTTCGTAAAATTATTCATTAACATCTTTATTCGTGTAGTAACAGTTAACTAGCACAGTCACATTCACCTCACTCACACAATACTTATTACTACTACTATTACTTATCAATTAAAACCGACGCAGTTACACAGAGAATTCAATGTTTAAGCCAATTGCCACTTTTTGTAGTTTTCACGGATAGAGTGTTAGGCAAAGAGTAAAATAATAAGACTGATCGTGTTAGGGTTATGGTGAAATATTATGATTGTTCTTTGACATCGACATTTCAACTGTCACGTATGGGTTTTCAGAAATAACGATATCTAAGTAGCTCTAATTCAAAAGAGGTCAGTAGCAAAATAGATTGGATAAAAGTGTTCAACGTACTTTTTTAATCTCTACGACTATAAACCTTTATGGATAAGACTATTTTTTTTTATTATATTTATTTGACTATAGTTATTTGTCATCTTATTTGCGAGCATGCGGTTTCAGTTCGTGTTTAATCGTGTTAAGTCGTATAATCTCGTGAATCTTTAATACTGCGAAATTTAAAAGTTTGTAGGTGGCTCATCGATTAAAGTCCTCGACTGTACCTACCTACACATTTTATAATTTTCCAAATTTTTCAATCACTAAATGCTACGAAAGCAGATACTTAACACATTGAGGGACACTGAACGCCTATAGACGTAATAACAATAACACTTCTATTGTGTTTCGTTCACTGTCCTTCAATGGGTTAATAATTATATTACAATTACTTAGGTAAAAGTTTCGAACAACATCAAAATAAACTGTGTGAGTATACGAGACCATCGCAAGATTGGACACTTCCTATATTTTAATTATACTGTTAATGACTTAGTAATAAACATTGACAGTTTAAACAATGTCTAAGTATCTGGTATCCACTAATCTACACTAATCGCACAGCAGCCTAAAGAACCGTGAAGGATAGGTTGTATACACCAAACTGCTAGTCTTTTTCCCCAAGGCAGTTTAAAATACTAACTTAATGTCTCATACATAATTTTAGTGTTCCTTACCACCTTTGGAAAAACGAAACACTAAGAAAACACATCGGTGCCTATTATACGTCTGTCACACGTAAAAGGGAATATGCATGATTCTTTAAAAAAAAAATTATTCGATTATATACATCACTATATAATGGTAAAAAATATTCAACACCTTCTCTTTAACAGTCGTTACGGGTCGTCAGAAGCACGAAAAGCTGACAGCCAGTCTTTCCAAGGGGTATCGTATTGCCCAGTTACTGGGTTGTGGAGGTCAGATAGGCAGTCGCTCCATGTAAAATACTGGTATTCAGCTGCATCCAGTTAGACTGGAAGCCGACCCTAACATATAATATATAATAACATATAATATAATGTAAATCATCAATTTACATAATTATTATAAAATTATCAGAATGGCACATCATACAATGGCGAGGATGCAAGGATATTTGCTACTTTTTACGTAAAAACTACATTAAATTTAGCATACAGATAGTTATTGCCCAATACAAGACAGGGAGTATTAATGTACTGACGCCAGCACATCAAGCTATCCCTAACTGTCAAATTTTCTCAATTAAAAATGAACCTTATGTCTTTGCAATAAAGTTGAAATACTATCAAAGAAATTTGACAGGTTGTGGTAACTTGATGTGCTGGCCTCTGTACCCAAATATGACTTGCACTTGCCACTTTTTTGTAGAAGTTAATTAAGCATGAAATGGCTGCGAAACTAATCACAATGCAGTAGAAAATACCATTAATTCATTTAATGTAGATAGAAATGCTAATTAGGAGTTTTGTGTTACTAAATTAAAGTGTATTTCGTACGTCATGTCTCGTCTACCTGCGCTGAGAAGAAAAAGCCTTGAAATAAATATGTTTGTATGTTTTTTTGTAAACATCATGTGGCACTATACTTTTAAAATTAAAGAACTAAAGTATTCGTAAGTTAGTTTTAATTTGTTATCGTGATTAGAGAATAAAGTTAAAATATATTATACAGTGTGTTAGGTTAAACGAGGGACATACTTTCAACAAACAACAAAATCAAAGATTTATTCGTAAAACATAAGTATAAAAGGGGTGTTATAAAATAGGTACTGATCTCTATGTTTTGCCGTTTTGCCGTTAACGGCGTCATCATCTGCCTAGCCTTTTCCCAACTATGTTGGGGTCAGCTTCCAGTCTAACTGGATGCAGCTGAATACCAGTATTTACATAGAGCGACTGCCTATCTGACCTCCACAATCCAGTAACTGGGCAATACGCCCCCCTTGGTAAGACTGGCTGTTAGATTTTAGGGCGTCTGACGATCCGTAACGACTGTCAAAAATGCACAAATGACAGCCGGGACCAACGGCTTAACGTGCTTTCCGAGGCACGGAGAAGTCTCGGTATGTGAAGATGGTCACCCATCCACGGCCAACCCCGGTAAGCGTAGCTTAACCTGGTGGATCGACCTGTGCGGCTGTTAGTACTCAGCTCCTCGTACAAAATAGAATTTAAAATTACAATAATGGTTACCATAATGATAACTATCAAAGATAAATTGTAACTTCTATAAACAACTTCAAATTCAAAGTGGTTTTAGTTGAACAACAAAAGTAAGTAGTTACATGTAGAAAATCATCATTTTCCTACCCTAATCACAATTTATTTGATTGGTTGGCGCAACATGATTATCTTTTCTTCGATACTTTCTCTATGAAGAAGAAGAAGAAGTATCGAGTAGGGACTGGGGACTGGGGTCGGGGGACTGCCGAGGTTTCGCTTGCTAGCCATATCATCTTTTACACAACCGATCCATCGTTACTTTGATCTTCGTCTGTTTGTATAGCCATCCACATTCATACTCAAAAATTTCTTGGTAGAATATTAACGTTGCAGAAAAATTGCGATACTTTTTACACAAGTACCTAATCAAAATGATAACAAAAAAACTTTTCGAGTGCATGTCAAAAAAATATGTGTCACAAGCAGAAATTTTTTTTGAGAGAATGCGTCACAAACAATGCACAATATTTTTTTTAAACGATATTTTATCAAATCATAGGAAATTAGATCAGTAAATCAATAAAAGGTGTCGTTTATGTTGATTTCATAACATGAAGATAACTATGAAATCTCACAGAGTAGCATTTATTTACGGTGTCGCAATATTTTTAATGTGTTATTTGAGTGGGTTTAGTCGGACTCCACGTTTGTTCGAAGAAAGTGAAATGAACAATACATATTACAATGTAACTTCTCTAAAGACAGTTCACCACAATAAACCACGTTTAAAATATATTCTGCAGTGGAAGAAGGCAGCGAAACAACCTTATTCATTTATGAAGGCTGGTCAAGAAGTATTCCTTGAGAGAAACTGCCCGGTGAACAACTGCTATGTGACATGGAACAGAACATATCTTAGGAACGTAAAAGATTATGATGCCATTCTATTGTATTGTTACGACGTGACACGTCAAGTCATACGTATATCTAAAAAAAGAAGATCTGAGCACCAGAAGTATGTATTTGTCTGTTCTGAAGCTGCAGCCAATTACCCTATATATAATGAATGGTACAATAGTTTCTTCAACATAACATGGACCTACAAATTGGATTCTGACGTATCTTACGGATACATCGTAATTAAAGATGAAGACGGTGAAATAATTGGTCCAAAAGAAGTGATGCACTGGCCAGATGTAAAAGACATGAAGCCTATAAATAATACACTCAAAAGGAAGCTTAACAAAAAAAAAAAAGCCGCTGCCTGGTTCGTATCACACTGTAGTGCGCTAAGTGGAAGAAAAAAAGTTGCAATGAGAATGAAAAAGGAACTATCTAAATTCAATATGACACTAGATATGTACGGAGCATGTAATAAAAACAAATGTGCAAGGAATGAAACGTGCTGGCAAATGTTGGAAAACGATTACTACTTCTACTTGTCGTTTGAGAACTCTATCAACGAAGACTATGTGACGGAGAAGCTACTGATCCCGCTGCGTCACTACACCGTGCCAATAGTCTATGGCGGAGCTAACTATACCAGGTAGAAAGACATCTCTCTATTTGATCTCAGACGTGATGTATAGTGATGTACATGTTACGTACATGGTTAAATTTAAGTCGTTTAAATCCTCTTAAGGGGTCATAGTACTCATTATTACGAGCAACTTTTACTATGGGACCGAACCTGAAAAAAAATCAGCTGAGCAGTACATTTTGACAAGTTAGGCGAACACTTTTTTCCACCAAGCCACTGCAAATGCAATTTATCAAAATGTGAAAATTTTGATCCTTCACGACACCATGTGCGAAACTGGTGTACCTGAGCAGATAATAGGAATGTACTGCATACACATTAAAAGACAAAATAAACACCACCGATGCGTTTAACGTGGTCTACTCTAGAAAAGGATTAACCATCGATTCTAAAATTAAATTCAGTTTTGAATCATCATAAATATAAACCATAAACTTATACATAGATAACTTTTAAGAGCAATTTATTAATTTAATATCTTAAAGTCAAAAGTAATAATGAAATCTTTTTTTTTCTTTCCGTGTATGGCACATTAAGTAATCCCAAACTGCCAAAATTCCCCAATTAAAAAAGAACCTTATATCTTTGAAATAAATTTGAAAAACGATCAAAGAAATTTTGACAGATTGGGATAACTTGATGCGTTGGCCTCTGTACATACGATAAAAATCAATCCCTTGTATTAATTTTCAGGTTCATGCCCGATGGTATATATTTGAATGCGAGAACTCTTACTGTTAAAGAATTAGTGAAGCAGATGGTTGATATTATTAGACACAAAGAGAAGTATTACGACTTCTTCAGATGGCACAATCATTATAGTTTTCACAGTGCAGATGAGCCCAAAACTGATTACTATTGCGATTTCTGTAAGAAGATAAATGATCCTGATTTTATGAATCAAATGACTCTCAAAAACGACTTCGCAAGGTGGTGGAATGGTTGGAACGTTGGTGGTCTTCAGAAAGCTGAATAAGCGTCGCGTCTGACGTTCATGAGTTTTTTAACTTTTTTGGTGCTTTATTTTTTCTTATTTTACTTTTTACTTTTACCAATTATACAATTTTTTTACTTAAGAGTATTTTATTTTCTGTGGAATTTGACTAAGTCCAAGGGCCCAACCACCACATCGCAGCGACATAAGGCAAGCAGTGGTTACGTGTGAAGTGTTGCTGGACGTTTTTGCTAGTTGTTACTTTAGGCTAGTTTGCAGACAGACTGATCGTTGTGTTGCGAACTTGCGACGTGGCCATGATGTGGTCGGTATTGGTGCAGTCAGTTGGAGAACAGTCAAATGAGATCCGTGTAAACAAACTTTCTATTCAGTTCCTTACGAATTGGCCCCACGTGTTATCGTTGTGGCCAATTGGACGGTGGACGGCCCCACGTGTTATCGTTGTGGTGTGGTTGTGGCGTGTTTGATGTGTGGTTGTGGCATGTTTATTTGGGATGCCTACGCGTCTCCATACAAAATCGTTGTTTTTGATGGACAGAAGCTGAATAAGCTGTTTATGTGTGAGTCCAAAGGACCGATTTAAAATGGTGACATATTTTTGATCGCCAACACGTTGAGACTGCGGGGAATCTAAGAAACCACTACAGTCATAGTAAATTTTAATAAATATTTTTATTAAAAGACAATAAAAAGTTATTCCTATATTATTAAAAAAAATACATTAGTTAAAAGTACGCAAGAAAAAAAACAAAACCGTGTTTTCGCGGTAGTATAGTGCAATCACTTATTGGTCTGATTTACAATACTAGTAAAGATTTCGTTAGATGTTAGCACCCCAAATGAGTGACACACTTTCAATCACAATGCCACAGATTTTGAAGAAAATTACTGATCCATTGCTCCGATTCATTGCCACCTTCATTTTCACCAACACATTAGCCAGGCCCCATACGTTTTGTCCATGGCGCGTCAGGTGCGTCATGGGCCTCTTTAAAGGATAACGCGCCTAGTACGTCACGGGCCCCTTGTGATGTTTTATACGTATTTCTCCGTTATCTTGTCTGTTTGAGGAGGAAACAGTTGTTCGGTGTTCTTACATTCCTATTCGTTGATATTACGCAGGAAATATGGCGTTTCAAGGTAGGATTTACTGATTTTACTAAAATGCTACAGGGGTAGTAAACATTTGGAATATTTTGTTGTTTATGTCATTTATTTGTAATGACATAAGCGATGTGGACGAATTTTTTGATGCCCTTTGATTTATTTTATTTTGTTTCCCTCCTGTTATATACTTGTAAATAGTTATTAATAATGTTTTAGGTTTATAATATTGGTTAAAAATGTAAGAGAATTTCAATTTCAATTTGTAATGATAAAAGTGTTTTTTGTAGATAATCAGCAAGAAGACAAGATATTTTCTGAATGTAGCCAGGCATTGTTTACTGACGAGTATAAACATTGTGAGCGAGATAATAATAAAGAGAACGAAAGTTTTTCTGAATGTAGTCAATCGATTTTGCAAAATAATTCAAAAAAAATCAAATTACCGAGTTCTTCTTATAGTCAAGATAAATATTATGATACAGACACCAGCATTGAAGAAATCATGGATTCTGAAGAAGACGAATGTGAGA
This sequence comes from Hyppa rectilinea, assembly GCA_951799385.1. Lineage (NCBI taxonomy): Eukaryota > Metazoa > Arthropoda > Insecta > Lepidoptera > Noctuidae > Hyppa > Hyppa rectilinea. The sequence continues at coordinate 6,205,846 of OX637309.1, read as the reverse complement.
AAAATAAAACAAAACAGCTGGGTGTATTATTATCTAAGGATAAACCTGTCAAAAATAAATCAAGCTCTAATTGTTGTGCAGCAAAAAAATATTTTGATGCATTGTTTTCAAAAGATTTGAATGCAGAACTGAATACACAACATGAATTGCCTCCAATTTATGCTCAGTTTGAACATGACTTGGGTATAATGCTAGCATTTAGATTAAGAAATGTGCCAGCAAATAAACGCCTGGAGTGCTATGAAAAATTAATTAATGTGGTAAGACAATATGCGGAGTAAAACAAAAACATGCATCGCTAGATATTTATTGATTTTGATGGTTACAAGATCAAGTAAGGTATACAGGTACAAATCAAGGAATGTATCTGCCTTTCCATGCCAAATTAGGTTATTTAACCTAAGTATAATTATATAAAATCACTAGCTTCTGCCCGCAACTTCGTCCGCGGAAAATTTCTTGTTTTAACATTAGAAGTCGAAAAAATACTTTTTTAAAACATAAAACGAAATATAAAAGTTAAAATACAAAAGATAGCAATATGGTGTCGCGGACTTTTTTGTAGAAATAATTAAGGCGAACCGGGTTGCCATACATTGCTTTCAATTTTAAATTCGACAATTTAATTTAAAAAAATAAGCTTTACTGCCACGAAAAGAAATTAATACAACATTAGCGGAACAATATTTTTTATATTTTATTATATTTCAATATTTCTAGTTTTTATGTAAATAAAAAGAATATAAGATGTGTTCATGCGAGTGGGCGCTCAATGAAAAATATGTTTTTTGGGTTGTCGATTTCGCGGGGTTGTTCAAAGTTGCCATACGCATGTAAAATATTTTCTGAAACAACTTACTAGAAACACTGCGTTGACATATAAATCAACAAGGAAAAATCTGCTAAATAAAATTCAAATATTATAATTATGTATTCGAAAACACAGCAATGATTATGAAGATGCAGTCCTTATGATTCTGTGCAAATATGAGAATATCCCCCTAAATCAGTAGGAATATCGAGAATACCTTCTTATTTCTGGCACCAGAGGGCGCTGTAATTACTTTACCGCCAATTTAGCTGTCAAGCGTCATTGCAGTCTTCATCATCAGCAAGCTCCTTGTTTCATTGCTGTGTTTTCTCCAACATATAATACCTGTTTTGTCTTAATGCAAAACAGTCATATTTTATTTGTTGAACATATTAGGTTTTAGTTACAGATATTATTATAATTTAAGAACGCTATGTCAAGCCGTCATCGGCATATAAAATTTTGTTGGTTCATGCTGATTACAATAATAAAAATAATACAAAAATATTCTAATTATCAATAAAAAAAAACAAAACAACACTGGTTTAATTCAGTTACGCCCCTAATAAAATTATTATTATTATACATAATATTACTCTATTATATATTAAGTTTTTATATTGTTACCAAAGGTGTGCTATCCCTGTTTGGTAAATTAAATATTAAAATTTAATTGCCAGGCGCAGTAACTACTTTAATGTTCAATGTAAGATAAAAATTGGCGGTTTTCGTAATCTCATAATTTTTAAGCTTGTTTTAAGTTAATTTAAAAATGACGCACCACGCCCGTCATGGGCCACCCAATATATGTATTTACTTAAGACGCGCCAGAGGCGTCATTGGCCATGAATCGGTTATGTTTGTAAAATTCAGATACTAGTTGAACGTAAAGACGCAATGAATAGTGTTGAATTTTCAAAGTGAAAGGCAGTCATTCTAAGTTACGCATTTACCCCGCTGGGTCCACCAGTCTTGAAAGTTTTTAATGTAGCTTGTTCGGCTTATTAATTCGAAATCATTGATCTTCCTACAAAATTCGCAAAAGTAGTCAGATTCAGGAAACTCCTCTGCAAAGTGATACGAATAATGATTCGTCCATCTAAAGTAATCATAGAACTTCTGTTTATCATTTATAATTTCAACCATTTGTTTGGCTAACGCTTCAATGCTTTGACTTTGAACGTCTAAGTATGTTCCTTCTGGCATGAACCTGAAAATTCAAACTTTACATTAAAAATGTAATTCGCAACTTTAATATTTTGCTGTCAATAATTGTTTGCTCAAATTAATGTCGTTGTAAGTTTGGGTGAGTATTCGGGCCCGGGTAGTCAATAGAATTTTTACCGATGTGGAGATGGCTAAGGCATGTCACACTTGAAGTTATGAAAGGTTATATCACCTAGTATAATTGGCACCGCCGTACACTATTGGAATAGTGTAGTGTTGCAGCGCGTGCAATAGCTTCTCCGACACGTAGTCCTCAGTGCGCGTATTCTCAAAAGAAAAATAAAAGTAATAATCAGTCTCCAACATTTGTAAACACTTCTTCATTTCAAGCTGCGGACAAACTTTATCTCCACAATCACCATATATATCCGCTTTCATGTTGTATTTAGCCAGTTCTTGCTGCAATAATATTGCGATTTCTTCTCTTTTACTTAGCGTATCGCAATGTGATACAAACCATGCTGCGGCAATTCTTTTAGTTCTCAATTTCTTTTTGAGTTTATCATCGATAGGTTTCATCTTTTCAACCTTAAGCCAATGCATTTCTTTGTTTGGACCTATTATATCACCTTTCTTATTTTTTATAACGAAATATCCGTAATATACGTCAGAGTTTAATTTATATGTCCAAGTCCAATTGAAGAATCCATTGTATACATCACTACACATGGGATAATTGGCGGCGGATTCCATGCTAACAAACACATATTTTTGTCGTGGAGATCTTTTACTCGGCAAACGGATGGCCCTAAAACTCAGTTCTGGTCCATGGAATAAGATAGCATCAAAGTCTTTCAAATTAGTTAAATGGCCCCTATTTGATGTAACGAAGCAATTATCTACCAAACAACTTCTTCTGATAAATGCCCTTTGACCACTTTCCATGAATTTGAATGGTTCTGTGTATGACTTCGTCCATAGTAAAATAAATTTCATTTTGGTTTGTGGATTCGTCGTTGCTTGCCTTATTGGTGTTGTTGTTAGTATCCTTAAGGTTTTCTCCTGGAGTTCAGTATAATTGCTCTCAAACGGTGGTGTATACCAAATGACTACAAAAGTGATAAACGTACATATATATATTAATTTCTTCACCTTTCTCATTACAACGAATTAAGTTTTCTTTTCGTTTAATATCGAGACTGAGGATTGGATGATACGAGTAGTATTCGTGATTCGCAACAGCATTCTGCTCGATTGAGTTTTATTGTTCTGTGATTCTGTCACTTAATCTGCTGCCTTCACTTCTGTCAAACGGTTATGAGCATCGATTTATATCTTTGGTTGTTATCACAGATTAATATTATTAGCTGGCATGGAAGTAGTAAGTAATACATATAAATCTTCCATGGTTATGATTGCAAAGCTCGACCGTTTAACTCGTTCCTGCGGTAGTAGTAGCTACGCGCTGCAGGAGGGGAGACGGTTGTCACCAGTTGACAAATCAGAGAGCTTGCGCCACGTTACCCTTCCGCGCCATGCAGTTACCTCAGAAATGGTGTCAGTTAAGCGGTCCAGCTAAAGACTTACACAACAAATCCAAAAACTACAATTAGCGTCCATGAGCTGCTCGTTGACTACAATATAATGCTGAGAAAGAATGGAGGGGTATTGACCAAAAGCGGAAATACGCCTTTTGAACCTTTGATTTTCTTGAGCACCTACTTCGTACGCAACGGTAAAATATTGTGATGACATCCACAGCGCCACCTGGCAACTACGCATCACACTAACGTCACGCAAAATCCTGCATCGCGCAAGAAGAGTATTCCGATTTGCGATTTGGACATAACGAGTTTAAAAATACTCCTAACGAAATCAAGAGTCAGTTACTCTACTGTCATAGTACTTTGTATATGAGAACCTTCTGGCTACAGACCTATAAGGTTAAACTTCCAAAATGTTTGTCGTTTTTTTACGAAATCAAGTTTTAAATGTTATAAACTTAAATTATTACAATCGCTGTACGGTTGCGTACAGTCATAAACACTATGTTTCAGTGAGGCAATTTTCACATAAAATATAAAAGTCGTTTCCCATCGATTATCTTTGCACTAACGTACTTAGTTTGGTACCTGGTACTTAAGGTACCTGTAGAGTCGGAGAATCTCCCAACTCCGTGGAGGATGAAGAACTTTCCACCCTATTTTTTGTACTTGTATAATGTTCATAAAATGCTGGGTAATTTCAATTCCTTGGTCCTACTGAGGAGGTTGAAACAAAATGTATTATCATGTTAGCAAAAGGCTCAAAGCAGTCAAATCCACATAACAGAACAATCTGTTACAAGAACAACTACAAAGGAACCTTTGATGTGTTGCCGAAATATGATTGGCCTTCGCATTTATATCACTTTCATATACTTTTACCTAACTAAAGACGAATATGTTCAAAGTGGGCGGTTTTGTTCGAAATAGCTTTTTGTTAACGGTATAGATAATGTACAGAGGCCAGCACATTAAGCTACTCCAATCTGTCAAATTTCTTTGACAGACTTGCAACTTTAACTTAAGGGAACAAGGTGTGTTGTTGATGTGTGATGTTTTAATATACGCCAAAAGCGACAAGTGCACCGTGAGCAGCAAGTAGACTACATACGCGGGCGGAGCGGCGGCGAAAATAAGAAAGAAAGAAAAAGTATTTATTGATAACTACACACATCAAAAGTGTCTAGGGATCAACATATATTTTTGCAATAACTTTTCTCTTGATTGATATTAATTTAAATTTTCTTTAAGGATTCATCAAATAAAGTGTTTTCGTTTGTCACAGTAACGATAAACCAAGTCACCTTTGCATTAATAAAGAAATTTGCCATTTTCCTAATAAAGGGATTTTTGACATTTGAACCACTAACATTAAAGTTCGAAAAAAAGACTGAAATAACAGTTTTCTTTAAAATTTTATTGGGTAACTTAAACAATTAATAATCCGTGTTTCTACCGCGAACACTAACAACACAAGAACATCGGTTTGGCATACTCAAAATGAGTTCATCCAAATCACGCTGTGGAATGGCCGCCCATGTTCGTTGCAACAACAAAAAAAGGTCTTCTTGCAACTGGATACCCTCCATATTCGGCAGAGCTCTTCTCTGTAGCATATCCCATGCATGCTCAATCGGGTTCAAGTCTGGCGACTGAGCAGGCCAGGGCAGGACATTGATGTTAGCTGCGGCGAGAGTCTGTCTTACAACTCTTGCGGTGTGCGGTCGTGCATTATCATGCATTAACTGAAATAAGGGACCGATTTGCACTTGTAGAGGAACGATGACGTCAGATACAATCGTCTCAGCATAAATTTGAGCGTTGAGGTTGCCTCTGATCCAAATCAACTCAGTTCTTCCACCGATCCAAATACCCGCCCATACCATGATGGTTCCACCACTATAAGGATGGACTTCCTGGCAGGATTTTAATCGCTGTTGGCGTCCAGGGGTTCTCCAGTGTCGTATACGTCTTGTATCCGGTCTCATACCAAAACGAGACTCATCAGAAAAGCACACGAAACGCCATTGTTCTTCTGCCCAATTTCTGTGTTCAAGAGCCCATTGATATCGAATCCTACGATTGTGCATTGCTATAGGTGGTACCCGTAGCAGTCTTCGGGAATGAAGGTTCACTTCATGCAAGCGGTTTCTGACTGTTTGGTCGCTAATTAAGTTCCCTGAAGAGTGATGAAGCCTCACGGCTAACATCATGGCGGTTATTGTTGGAGCTCTTCGAGTTAAGATTTGAATGTATCGGTCTTGTCTCCGTGTGGTGCAGCGATACCGTCCTTCATGGCGCTCAGCCACGGTACCAGTGCTTCGGTAACGTGTCCAAAGTCGACTGATAACACCTTTTTTTGTTGTTGCAACGAACATGGGCGGCCATTCCACAGCGTGATTTGGATGAACTCATTTTGAGTATGCCAAACCGATGTTCTTGTGTTGTTAGTGTTCGCGGTAGAAACACGGATTATTAATTGTTTAAGTTACCCAATAAAATTTTAAAGAAAACTGTTATTTCAGTCTTTTTTTCGAACTTTAATGTTAGTGGTTCAAATGTCAAAAATCCCTTTATTAGGAAAATGGCAAATTTCTTTATTAATGCAAAGGTGACTTGGTTTATCGTTACTGTGACAAACGAAAACACTTTATTTGATGAATCCTTAAAGAAAATTTAAATTAATATCAATCAAGAGAAAAGTTATTGCAAAAATATATGTTGATCCCTAGACACTTTTGATGTGTGTATTTTCTGCCAGCGGACCCGCCGCGTGTATGTCTGAAATTACCATCCTTCGGGAACGCACCACCCCAGGATAAAAAAATCCTATGCGTTAATCCAGGTTATAAAATATCTCTCTGACAAACATCCAGATACTTTCAGTAGGTTTTGCGTGAAAGGGTAACAAACATCAAAACTTTATACCTAAATATATTAATAGGACTACGTACTCTACTTAAGTACGCATCCATAGGCATTGTGTTCAATATTTTTTTGTTTCCAACTCATTTTCATCCTACTTTCCATCAAGATTTCTTCTTTATCGGTACAATGTAGGACCCGATTATTCATTCGTACACCTGTTTCTCGAGGAGGAAATTTTACTGTCGCCCTTATGGAATACTAATAGACTTGCTGTAACAAAAAAAATATTGACAATAGACACGCGATCAATCTTCCACTCACCTGATGGTAACCGATGATATGGTTGACGCTGGAGCACGATTCATCATTATCATAATCAGCCTATAATGTTCTCACTGCTGGGATACACGCGTCCTCTCGTTGAGAGGGGGCGGGCTTTAATGCGCCTAGGACACCACGCGGGCCCAGCGCGGGTAAGCACGCTTGCGAAGAAACCTATTTGTTTTATTAGAGCGTGTTTTATGTATTGATGGATGGTGGATGGGTGACCATCTTTACATAGGTACCGAGACTCCTCCGTGCCTCAGAAAGCACGTTAAGCCGTTAGTCCCGGCTGTCATTTGTGCATCTTTGACAGTCGTTACGGGTCGTCAAAAACCCGAGAGTCTGATAGCCAGTCTTACCCAAGGGGTATCGAATTGCCCAGTTAATGGGTTGTGGAGGTTAGATAGGCAGTCGCTCCATGTAAAATACTGGTATTCAGCTGCATCCGGTTAGACTGGAAGCCGACCCCAACATAGTTGGGAAAAGGCTAGGCAGATGATTTTGTTTTATGTATTGATGACCTTAAGAATATGGCTAGGACAGACTGGATCCTGGATGGATGGGGTAAGCGGGGGACAGGGAGTTATGGTGCAGCCTGGGAGAGTCCTATGTCCAACAGCAGACTGTGATACCCTGAGATGATTGATTGATTAAGGTCACTTCACAAGCGTCGAGTGCATCATTCCTTTGAGCTGCTGGTACATTTTTATTTAATGTAGTTGAAGACATTTCGTTTGGAAAGCACTCTTAGTAAAATTATAGTGGAGGCTTTGTAGAATATTTGTAGCGCTGTTTAAGTCTCTTCGATGCAACGTAATGATACACGACCCCTTACGTATCTATTTGTACAGACGTTAGCACATAGCTATCACAAACTGTCAAATTTTCCCAATTAAAAATGAACCATAAGCTTTCATAATAAATTTGACAAACTAGCAAATAAGTTTGACAGATTGGGGTAACTTGATGTGCTGGCCTCATGATGAAGACGCCTTCATCTCATACAAATCATATCAATATTATTATGTCTCAATAAAGGACATACTCATAAGCCCGGATCCACCGAGCCAGGATCGGGACCGGACGTTCGACCTTCGAATACACGTATACATAAAGAAATATGATAGACAAGTAACTATACCAGAACAAAACAGAGTTACATATTTTTTATTTTTTTTATTTATCCTACACTGTTCCACTATTGAGCAAAGGTGTCCCCCCAAATCCTTTCAGACGTCTTTATTTTAGCGTCTAAGTAGTCTCGCCACCTCTTTCTGCGACATAAATTAACAATATTTGTTTATAATGTGCTACGAATAAAATTACTAATATACCTACTACAATATGTGTTATTAAATGCTGTGTAAAAGATGTACTGATAAGTGAGTTTCAATTATCTCTTGATCAATTCAATGGAAACAGGAAATAGAGAAATAAAACAATTACCTTATCTACAATTACGATTTTTGCACTTAACATCTTATCAATTTTCTTGATCTTGGTAGGCAAACAAAAAATGTTTTTTTTCCGATTAAATACCGGGTAGACGCATATCTGTGAAAAACGTACAATCACGGACTTTAATTGATGAGCTACTTAGAAACTTTTCTGTTCTGCAATTCACACGAGATTACATGGTTAAACACGAACTGAAACCGCATGCTCGCAAATAAGATGACAAATTACTAATAATCGGAAATAGTCTTATCCTAAGAGGTTTCTAGTTTAGTTATAGAGATTATAGTAGATTGAATATGTCCATCCAATCTATTTTGCTACTGACCACTTTTGAATTAGGGCTCATTTTAATCGTTATTTCTGAAAACCTATCCGTGACAATTGAAATGTCGATGTCATAGAGCAATCATAATATTTCTCCGACTGCTAACTTTATCGTGGCTACTGTAAAACAATTGTCGCTATTATCGCGGTTACGGTTGCTGGACTCGCAAATCGATATTCAAGGCATTATGACTTTCCATGTCTATGCGATGGATGTACGAGTATAACCGACTAAACCCGATTTGCATTACTGCTAAAATATTAACAGTAGCAAGTGGCTCAACAATTAAAGTTCGTGATTGTACATATTTGCAAACAGACAGCCGAAACCTCCTTGTTTAACAGAAGATTCCCACAAACTATAAAAAGTTTGTAATAATAAATCACAGTCAACGCATCGATCTATCTCTTGCCCGCTGACGGCGCGACGCGTGAAAAATATTGCCCGTTTTATCATGGATTATGGAAATTGGGTAACTGCGGTCAGGCACGTCTGCGGACCATATTGTTGCGTTGTCCGACCACCGAATATATTGCATTTTGATTGCTTAATGTAAATTCGATGAAATTCGCCGAATAAAGAACGATCGCCTCTACAAATTGTCTAGGATATTTTTGTAGTTAAATGCAGTGTGTTAGGTTAACCGAGGGACATACTTTCAGGGGGTACTATACTCATGAAAATAAACAACTGTGACTATGGAACTATACCTGAAATCATTACATTTATGTTTTCATAATTCACCAAAATGTATGGAACAGCTGATATTATTTTTCATATTTCAGAGTTGGTCCCCTGGACAAAGTTGTTGATTTTCATGACTACTATACAACCTGAAAGTATGTCCCTCGTTTAACCAAACACACTGTGTAAGGAAAATTGATGCTATTAAAGTAACGTATTATGTGTTAATTCCTTGCAAAAGCATCATATAGTAGTACCTACAACATGAGATATATTTTTTTTGCCGATTTCTTAGAATCACCGTCTGTAACATACCTGCAGTCCGTTAAAGTCATGACTATAATTCCGTAGCACCACATAAACCATTACGACTAAAACCTCCAAAATGTTCCAAAATCTGACCACAAATAAATTATTCTGTCATTCTGCAATCTCTTTGGTAAATCATTGACATAAGATATCATAACGTCAGCTTCCATCACTAAGATGTGCATTTGAATTTAATAAAAAAATAGAAAAACTAAACATACTATGCGCCCTGTTTTCGTTTACAAAAAATATTCACAATATTTTAAAAATGTGAAAAGGATAGCGTGGTATGTGTTTTTATATTTTACTTAAAATATTTTATAAACTGAGACTAACAACAAAGCAATACTAGGGATAGTAATATCTTCTTTTACTTAAGTAATAAAAGAATTAGCATAATTTACAATATACGAGTGTGTGCCTAAGAAAAAATGGTTTTCAGTGAACTGAACTATATTATATTTAATTTAATTTAATTTATACTATTTATAATGTAGCAGTGATAGCCTACTGGTGTTACCGTCGGACTGCCAAGTCATAGGTCTCGAGTTGGAACCCAAGGCACGCACCTCTGATTTTACGGATTCATATGCGTATTGTATAAATTATCACTTGCTTAATAATCGGTGAAGGAAAACATCGTGAGGAAACTAGCATGTCTGAGAGACATTTCTCAGCATGCAGCATGTGAAGCTAAGTCAGAGGCCCTTGGGCAGCAATAAAATTCTGACACCAGGTTAGTCACTAACCACACGAAAAGAAGAAGAAGCCAGAACGGCGGAACGGATCTAGAAGCAAATTAACACACAGATAAATTATAGTCTGATAGGTCCTGGAAAAATTTACGTTTTGGATAATTTCTTTCATACACGCAAAGACACAACATACAAAGTTAGTTTATCATATCACTTAAACATTTTTTTTTTGTTTATTAGTTCATATTTTACCAATAGTGAATACACAACGACCTAACCGTGATAAAGTTAATGGTAAAGCACCAAACAAATGTCTCAGTTTGTAGGTAGCTACGTATTAAAAAAAAATACTTTTTTCAGGTATATTTATTACGCATTCTAACAAAAATCTAGATATCATACCAAAAATAGTTTCAAATTAAAAAAAAACAAATGTGTTCGTCACTTTTACACGCCAGGCTAGTCGGTCAGATACAATGTTACATGGATGAGATGGTAGAATGTTTCGAGGAGTTCGTCAAGAAGTCTATGCTGGTGATCTCTGTGGCAGTAGGGACTCTGGTTCTGATGGTGATGTACATCCTCAAACATATCTCTGATCGAGCTGTCTCCGGAGGGATAACAGTAACAGGTATATAAAATTTTCAATGTACAGTCACGAGCAAACATTTGAATACAGTTAGTAAGTTTTTAAAGCGGTTTTCGCTTTAATAATATAAAATGAAATTGTATGTTTTCACATACCTACATTGCATTTGCGAATCCATCCACATCTCAAAATTTAAACAGTTATTTTACGAGAAAATCGCTTCTGAATTTTGCTCGGTGTGTACTATTGGTGCTCGTGACTGTAACTAATTCTAAGCGTAATATAAAATGTAATTTAAATACATAGCAGATTTCAAAACCTTAGCTGGATACCCGAAGCGCAGCACCGGTCGACGCCAAGCCTCGATGACGTTTGAGGGAGGCCTATGTTCAGCAGTTGATGTCTTTAGTTCAGCTGAAATTATGGTACTAGTGGGTGACATACCTAGAAGTATTCAATTCATTCCCGACCGCTTAACTGATACCTACTGTTCCTGAGGTAGCTGCGCGAGGAGTATGACGACGCGACGCGACAGCTCTCTGATTCGTCAACTTATAACAACTGTCCCCCTAAGACGACCCACTGACCCAACTGTCACTTTTCCCGCGCCGCGCTATTTGTAGCAGTAATAGCCAAGTGTTGTGACCGTTGGACTTACAAGTCTTAGGTCTCGAGTTCAAACCCAAGGCATGCACGTCTAACTTTTCGGATTCATGTGTATGTCCATCTCTTCATTTATGACTATTAGTCTCTACATACCTTTTAGCTCGAACTTTTAGCTATTTGTAGCAGTAATAGCCTAGTAATCTGACCGGTGGACTCAAGTATTAGGTCTGCAGTTCAAACCCATGGCACGCACATCTATCTTTTCGGATTCATGTGTATGTCCATCCCTTCATTTATGACTATTAATCTCTACATACCTTTTAGCTCGAACTTTTAGCTATTTGTAGCAGTAATAGCCTATAGTAATCTGACCGGTGGACTCAAGTATTAGGTCTGCAGTTCAAACCCATGGCACGCACATCTAACTTTTCGGATTCATGTGTATGTCCATCTCCTCATTTAGAACTATTAGTCTCCACATACCTTTTAGCTCGTAACGTCAAGTTATGATTCTCACTCTGCAACAACTTGTTCTATACTGAGCTCAACTTTGTCACCAATTCATACACCTAAAACACCAAACTATTTTCCTTTGGAAACACGAGCTGTGTAATTAATTACAACTTTCATAATAACGTTGGTATTACAAGGTAATCCGCAGTATACATGGACACAAGATAAACAGAAATTCGAGAAACAACTGTTAGGAACTCGAGTTATGTTTGACTATTTGGCGGTTTCCACCCCACCTCGACGTCGCATGAAATACTCGTATATTTTTGTCTTGTTTAGAAATACGATTACACGACAAAATACTTTTCTAGATGAAATGAAAGTAACAAAGACTTAATTGGAACTCAAATACGTAGGTACACTATCTATAAATGACTTTTTGTGCGTAACAATAATGGAAAAGACAGCGTTTATGAATTTGTAATTTACGGACATTTTATAGTCAAATACAATCTGCATAGCATTTTCCTATCTATACCGGCGTCGGCTGCCAGGCTAACTGGATGCAGCTGAATACCAGTATTTTACATGGAGTGACCGCTTGTTTGATCTCCACAACCCAGTAACTGGGTAATACGATCCCTTCTAAGACTGGCTGTCAGACTTCCGGGGTACTGACGACTGTCAAAGACCCACAAATAACAGCCTGGATCAACAGCTTAACGTGCTTTCTGACGCTCGGAGGAGTCTCGATATGAAACCTAAAATCTACCGTACCCATCCACGGACAAATCGTAGCTTAACCTGATGAATCCACCTATGCAGCTATTGCTTAGCCACGAGCTCATCGGTAAAGATCCTCCTCACTAAGTTGTCCCTCATTAAAATTGCTGCCACAGTCCTACCACCTTGCTTAACTTGACGATCGGAGAGATGAAAATGAATTTAACCGTTTTATCTGTTTCAGGTGACCCTGCAAGTTTTAGCGAAAGCAGCCAAGTCAGTACGCAAAATCTCACAGAAATCACAGGGAATGTCCGAAAACTGCGTACGAACACTAAATCTCTTATGAACGCGTACTTACCTAGTGCTGCGGGTACTAAGACAATCTCTTTACAAGCCATTCCCAATTCCTATCCTAATTTTAACGACAAATTTGTTAAGGAAGTTGAAATGTGTATTATTTCTAAGGTAAGTTAAAATTATTTATTTATGTAACCATTTATACACACAAATAATATAAACAGATAAGAAGAACGGAACAGATAAAGAGAAAACAAATTACGTAGATTACAAAAACCAATTCAATAATTTAAATATAATCATAGTACAGAGAATATAATAAATACCTACTCAAACCTTAAAAAATTAATATCACTACAGTATAATAAAATATTTTTTCACCTCACAGGCTCGGAAAGATTCTGTTTGTCATTCGAAATCTGAGCCGAAAATCGATTTTTGCTCTCTAGCGTGGAAAGAGTTTTTAAAATTCGAACATTTCTATTTAATAATTTTCTATACTGCCAGTCCACTGAAAATGCATGACACGGTCTAAAATAAAATATTAAATAATACCTTAAAAACTTCCATCACAGTACAGAAATTAAATATTTTGCGAGGATATAATTGTAAAATTGGAATTAATCTTAATAAGTATTCCATTTGATTAAAAAAATCTGTGATGTCACATTTGAATATGCCATAAAAATACTACCCTGTCAAATACCCAATTGTGTAGTAACTTAAGTTTAATTTTTTAAATAAAATAAATACTAATATAATATGTTATTTAATGGCAAAAATAAATATATATTAAATTAAATTAGTTAGTTATTTGTATTAAATTAGCTTTTTTCTTTCATTCTCCTTAGAGAACAAGTAGGATATAGAACAAAATACAGGGTATTTAATTTTGGAGATATTCTATGTAACTCATAAGATACATTGCCAAGTATCTGTTATTTTCTTCACATGAGTCAATGTATCTGAGACGCTCGAACAAAATAAAACTCAACAACACCTGTTTTCTTGCACCTAGCAGTTTCCTCGCTGTAGTGAGGTGAAAAATTGTGTGTTGCGCTCGGCAGCAAAGCTTTTCTGCGTCTCGTACCGTTGAAACCTTCGTTACGCTCAGGATTCTATATTTGAACCACTCGCTTCGCTCATGGTTCAACCCTAGAATCCTTCGCTTACTCAGGTTTCAATAGAAGTACTCGCGCCAAAAATCAACTTTCCAGCCTTGCATAACAAATAACTATTTTAATTTAAATACTGCAACAGTTTGGCAGTACCTAATGTCAGGCGAAAGTGAATTTAGTATGTCATTTAAAAATATCAGAGCAAAAGATAACAGATCCCCGGTTTGGAAACATGATTTACAAATCAGGAGCATTCTGAGTCGTGGAGATCAAGTGAAACTCGGTAAACAGAAACAACTCTGTCAACTCAACTCAGAATCTCAATAATATTATAAAGGCGAAACTTTGTGAGTGAGTGTGTGTGTGTGTGTGAGTTTGTATGTTTGTCCGTCCTTCACGCTCAAACGGGTGAACGGATACATATACGAATAATAGCACATAGGCTACCCTTGTATCCCCAAAAAATGTACTGTTCTCGGGGGATAATTTCCTACATACACGCGAGCATAGCTGCTGGCAAAAGCTATTGCTGTCATAATTTTAATACGACCTTCTCATATTTAATTTTAACGCCAAGAATAATAAAAAGATACCGATGCAGTAAAGGTGAAAAAGAGGAATAATGGATTCTTTGTTTACAGCCCTGTGATACCTGTAAAAACACCCAAGTGACTGAAGATTTGAAAAGTGCGAGGCGAGTTTATTATTTGCTTTTAAAGTTGCACATATAAGTACCTACTGTGGGTGGTTCGTTGGTCTAGTGGCCACACACGCTATATTAGCCCCTTCATTCAATTTCTTGTTGAATTTCTGAAAAAGAAATATTAGATGCTGATATTTTTTATAATTTTTAATAAACGTGAGTTTTTTTTTTCAGAATCGAATACAAACTTACGACTACTACTAAGCCGTGCTTATCAAAAAGTGAGTGTAACGTAATAAATACTAATACTATATAAAAGACGAATAATTTCATCACCTCGGCTCTCAAAATCAAAAATTCAAAGACATGTGACACCTACAAACCCGCACCGGGCCCGCGTGAAATATTAAAGTCCATTCCCTCTCGAAGAAGGATGTCCCAGCAGTGGGAATATATGACTGATTTTGAATATGATGAAAAACTCTGCAAGTATCTAATTGATACAATTTTATGAATGTCCTTTTTTGGGTGTTTCCCAGCCCGCAGTCTGTATTCGTGCCCGGTTTATAAAAGAAGCGTCTTGCCATCAACCGCGCACAAACACAATCCCTGTTACATGGGACCCCGCACAAACACAATCCCTGTTACATGGGACCCCGCACATTATGGCCACCAGTCGCCGCTACTAAACGCGACCACCAGTGGTTCAGTCAGATCACTACCGGCCGCCACCAGTGGCAGCCACTGGAGGCTGGATGCGGCCTTCAGTGGCTGCCACTTGCGGCAGTTGTTCAAGTGTACTCGACAGAGGCGGACGTGTGTACAACAACAAGACTAGACCATAGACGCAGGAGCGGGGAGAAGCCGGCGACTGTGGTCGTGTGTGCGCGTGAGTCGAACGACAAAACGCGGCCACAAGTAGCGAGCGCGGTCGACTCTCGCAGCTTGTGGCTCGGACGCATAAAGGGCTAAGGACGGAACATAAATGGGTTTTAGTCAGTAAGAGTCTGACACTCCCTTCTGCTCCACCCGAGCGAGAGAAGTCATTGGATGATTTCCCAGCCTTAAAAAAAAAGCCACTCAAACGCTCGGTGTGCGCCGATGCCATATACAGGGTGGAATTTTGTTATGCCACCTGGAGGGAAAGTACTCTTGATACTGTAAATAGCAAATTTTACTCAAAGGAAACATTCCTTTATTTTTCAATAGAAAGAAAACTGCATTCAAAAATTTCCAAAAATTCGCTTGCCACACCCGGGAATCGAACCAACTAAAATCTGTAAAAAGTACACCCTGTACTTTTATTGCATCGATCGTTAGGATCACTTATAAGGATGAAATCTCTCGAATAAACTTGATAAATTAAATGATAGGAAAACCATGAAATTTTAAATTATTTACAAAAAATTGTAAACTAATTAATTAGTTGCTCGAAATGGGCTCTATTTTCTTGGATACACAAATGTATTCTTGTAATGAATTCATTTCTAGTAACCTTTAATATCGTGTTGTGGTGAATATTATAAATCGTATTCTGAACTTCAACTCTCAACTCGTTTATTTTCGCATAAAATTTAATGAAAATTTGATTTTTCTATGATGTGCTTAGCCTTTTCCCAACTTATGTTTGGGTAGGCTTCTTGATTTTTCACATATTCCCACAAAAAAAATCTCAACGGGTGAGATCTGGTGATCTCGTAGGCCATCTCATTGTACCGTTTGTCCCAATCTTCAATCGTCTTATCTAAATATTAACTCGTCATTTTCATGGATAAATGACGTTATTGATAAAATTATTTATTACTGACATATAATGATACATACAACAGATGGATCTTTAACTTAAAGAGCTTTAACTTGACTCATTTAATTTATAAGTCCAGATTTCACCGTTTTCCTTTCATTTAATTTATCAAGTTTCTAAGAAAGATTTTATCCTTATAATTGATCCTAACGATAAATGCAATAAAAGTACAGGCTGTCATTTTTACCGATTTTAGTCGGTTCGATTCCCGGGTGTGGCAAGCGAATTTTTGAAAATATTTGAATGCAGTTTTCTTTCTGCTCAAAAATAAAGGAAAGTTTTATTTGAGTAAAATTTGCGAACTACAGTATTAAGGGTACTTTCCCTTCAGGGGGCATTACAAAATTCCACCCTGTTTAATGTATGGAGAAACGCGTCCGCAACTTGTGGCGGGCACTAGTCGTTTTAATGCGGTAGCCACTAGTGGCTCCAATGTGGGCTCGCTCTAATACCTCTGCCAACCCATCAGGGAATATGAGCGTGATATTACGTAGGTATGTTTTCATATTTTCAGATCATCTGTCTGCTTCTCGACGCAGCTCCAAGGTCATGCCAAAGCGAACTTCATGTTGCTCCATGTGCTGTGAGGATGACAGTGTAGCAAGTAAACGACACGAATAAACATCCGTCAAATAAATTGCTTTGCTCCTAAGGGCTGATTTTTCAATCGTCAGTTAAGTTTTATTGAAGGAATAAATATGGCGGTTTGACAGCTTTTGAATAGAGAATATCAAACGGCCATTTTTATTCTTCAGATAAAAGTTATCAGGCGATTGAAAAAACGGCCCATATTAAACATTAAACCTCACAGTTTTCATAAAAATATAAAAGAAACTCGTTTTTTTTTATTTATAAGTTGTTATTATTTTTAAATTTTGTGCTATATTATTTGAGTACATTACGTGCGGCATAGAATGTTAGTTATAAGTTAGGTAAAAAATAATTTTGTCATGTAATTCCTATGTCTTGTTATTAATGTAATTTATACTGTAAATGGTCTATTATAACGTTATTTACTAAAATATTAGGGTTCAAAATTTATTTTCTTTCCCAATGTTAAGTGCATCTTTGATTTTACCATTTGCAATTGTATATGCATATTAACAAGTTCAGGAAATTTTTATTAAAAATTAAAGAAGGAAATAATCTATTTATTTATTAAATCACCACAATCCTCATCATTTCAGTCGAAAGACATGCTGAACAAAGGCATTCGCAAAAAAGCGGGATTGTCCGAAAGGGTCCGCTACCCCGGAACATAAAGCGCTAAGGAAAGAACATGGATGGGTTTTAGTCAGTAAGAGTGTGACGCTACTTCCGCTCCACCCCGAGCGGGAGGAAACAACTGATTTCCCACCCTCAAAAAAAGGCCTCCCCCAAGCACCGCTACTTCGGCCAGCATCCAGCAGCCTTTATAAAGTCATATGTCCACCTTGTCCACAAACCTATATATATAATAATACTTGCTGACCTGGCAGACGTTGTCCTGTCTTAACTATGATACCTACCTTACCTACCCTACCTACCCACCCTACCCACCTACTCTACCTACTCTACCTACCAACTTACCTTACCTACCCTACCCACCCTACCTACCCTACCTACCCTACCTACCCTACCTACCCTACCTACCCTACCTACCCTACCTACCCTACCTACCCTACCTACCCTACCTACCCTACCTACCCTACCTACCCTACCTACCCTACCTACCCTACCTACCCTACCTACCCTACCTACCCTACCTACCCTACCTACCCTACCTACCCTACCTACCCTACCTACCCTACCTACCCTACCTACCCTACCTACCCTACCTACCCTACCTACCCTACCTACCCTACCTACCCTACCTACCCTACCTACCCTACCTACCCTACCTACCCTACCTACCCTACCTACCCTACCTACCCTACCTACCCTACCAACGCTACAAACCTCACGGAGCCCGAGAGCTTTGATTGATTCATCTTTTCATTTGGTAGCTCAATTCTTGAGCAAGGTAATATATTGTATAACATAACGCTGCAATCTATAGGATCCAAGCGGGAAGGATAAAAAATATATCATTATTATTTAACACCCACTACAAATTTTATTATAGGCAACATAGGCTGGTCTCCGCCACTCCACGTCAAAGCGTGTATTCTGCTTACGACAGTAAATCGGGGCGGTCACCATACCAATTCACCACTGGTCCACCACAGAACCCCTGAAGTGAATGAATGAATGAATACCCAAAATGGGTGAAAGCCTGAAATTGAAATCAGACGTCTAAGGCAGTTCAATTATATTTAAAACTTTTGTAAAACAATCTACTGTTATTAAATGAAAAGCGTACGATTGTACTTTAAAAAAAAAGTAAGTCTCGTCAAATAATACTATTTATATTGCAACACTATGGCTATTTTTGAACATCCAAAAAAATTAAGTCATAGTTTATGGTTCATAAATTAATGTCAAACACACAACAAGTCATAAAAAAATGTTTTAAAAATAAACACATTAATATGCGAATATGAAGAAGCGTTATATTTTTCCGGGTAAGCTATAATAATGTTTTTGGTAAACACACAGCGCATGTGGATTGAAATTCAAATATAGCCAAGAAATTTTAATGCAAAATTCAGGTCTTAGGATATCATTCTTCGTAGAGTTTCACTTTAATTTTATTCTACCGCCCCCGTCTAAGATTCTTGCACAAAATCCTTGCAGAATAACTTTCAAGACACAACCCATATACTGAACTATCTAATACAAAGAAATTTTAATGCAAAATTCAGGTCTGATGATATCATTTATCGCAAATCTTCTTTTGAATTTTATTTTACCGGCCCCGTTTAAGATTCTTGCACAAAACCCTTGCAGAATAACTTTCAAGATACAACCCATATACTGAACTATCTAATACAAAGAAATTTTAATGCAAAATTCAGGTCTGATGATATCATTTTTCGTAAAGCTTCTCTTGAATGTTATTCTACCGGCCCCGTCTAAGATTCTTGCACAATAACTTCTAAGTAACACATAATAACTTCTAAGACACTACTCATAAACTGAACTATCTAATAAAACCTAGGTTTTTATCTTCGGACACAACCCGGAAAAATGCCTTTACGCTCTCAGCAATCTCCAGCGGCGGCTCCAGCCATGACCGTGTACGGCGAATGGGAGCTGCTCACTAAGACCGCTGTGCACTACATTTGGACGGCATACTGCGCCATGAGCGGCAACTATATCGCCATCGGTACCATCGTGGTGGTGTTGATCCTCAGTTTTCTTTTGCCAGACATCACACATAAACTCCACGCAACCCAAGATCTCAAGTCCATGAAAAAAGTTTTGGATAAGATGTCGGTAAGAGCCAAACTCAAATTTCGATCGGTGATTAACCTTTCTCTTAAAGTGTGTGGATCGGTCAATTATCGTGGATATCACACTAATATTATAAAGGCAATGTTTGTGTGTGTGTGTGTGTGTGTATTTGTATGTTTGTTACTTTCACGCAAAAACTACTGAATGATTTGGAGGAAATTTTGCAATATAGATTATAACCGGGATTAAAACAAAGAATACTTTTTATCTAGTTAATACGTTTCTACGGAATAATTTCCGACATCCAGGCAGACGAAGCCGCGGGCAGAAACTAGTCCTGTTTAAAAAAAGGTCACACAAGAAAGTCACACGTATATGAAAAGGAGTAGGCACGCTGAAATTCCTATGCTAAGTGGGACTTTGATCAAACTTCTGACTCTTAAATCAAAGGGACTTCACTTAGTTCAGACGTCAAGGCATTTCAATATTGACCTTTTTATTAGGCCTTTTATGTATTTGGTCTTATGGATATTGTTAAAGGCTTTTGGTGAAATAAAGAATGATTATTTATTTAATAATTGTTTCTAGAATGAAGTGAAACGTGCTGAAGTTGCATGCCTAACTGTAGCTGATGAAATATGTAGCCTTCAGTGCAACATGCACGACGGTACCACGGAAACTGTTAGTATCAGGTCTTCAAAAGGTACAGTATCTAATCAAACGGTTTCATAAGGATGTGCTTTTTTTCACTGAGTTTATTTTGATCGTTATTTCAGTCAAAACAAAAGCTCCACGACCTGTCCGCCTGCACTAGCAATTGCATGAGAATCACGGAGTCGGAACCAGCCCAAACTGAGAAAAAAGTTGGTTTCATTCGGCGTTTATACTTCCCCAATAGAAACACTTCCAATAAGGTCCGTAGGATAACACTGAACTATGATATTATGAAGTTTTATATTAAGAAGTTTGCTTCACTGCTGCGTCACGAACTAGTGACTTCTCATTATCTCAACATCAAAATTGCGTGTTTTCTGTCGGTTACTTTTCCGTCAAGCGCTTTATTGAGCTTCAGAAAGGCGATTGCATCGCTGATCGTCGATGCTAAAAATAGCACTTCTGGTATCCTATGGCCCTGGCAGATCTATAAATCAAATCGATGAATGAATATTTTTTCCACAACCAACGTAACACAAAACATTACCTACTCACTCACATGACTTTATGATTTTAAAGGTTTCTTTTGTTGGGAGGAAAATGTGTTCACCGCGTCCGCTACCATTCTATGGGTTGTAAAATATAGTTTTTTTTTCTCTGCAGGAAGTCACGATCATGTCATATGTCTACACTGATTCGTTCGACGATATGAATAAAACGCAACAATAGCAAGTGATCTGGTCAGTGTCAATTCAAGAAAATATAACTTCAAATAAATAATGATAAATGATAATGTTACTCAGTATATTACCTGCTTTGTACAATATACTTTATACAACACAATAAATGACAAAAAATTGGAAGTGTAGTTTTGTTTTAGACCTATTATATAAAATAACGACTGCAATTTACAGTCGCCAGGACATGAAGTTACCACAAACTGAGCACTAATGCGAACCACGCCGTGCACTATAGGGTATAGTAATTGGCCCTGCACAGACACGGCGCATACGGCGCCGACGACGGTGCCGTTCCTTAGTGCCGACGTGTCTGTCAACAACTTAGAGCATTTGTCAACAAGCATCTATAGCAACCCATACAACTGACGAAACTGCCTACACACGGCAAATAAACCCTCTTCTTCACGATAAGAAAAACGTGTGTGAACAAAGAAGCTTTGTTTCTACTGTAACTACCTACTGTAAATCATTATCGCCACGGGCGAGAGAATAGCGGCAATAGTTTCGCGCTGATTTGGATAAAAGTATGAAAACTGTCTGCGCCGTTGACAACCAGTGCTTGTCTACAGACAAGTTCTGGCATATCGACGCCGTTTACCAGCTTTCAACGTGAATGCACCCTTACTGGATGCCAGCTCTGAGTTGAAATTAATGAGTCAATGTAAGCCTTAGAGCATTTAACCTATGTAAGCAGCCTCTATGTTTATAGTACTTACTAATTCCATGATCAGACTTAATTGTCATGTTGGCACTTCGGCAAGCCACTCAATAAACGTGTCAAGTTAAATCATTTAAAAATGATAATGACAAAAAATTGCTAAAAATGCATTTATAAATTTACAAGTACATATAATATGTCTATTTTTGTAGATAAAAATAAATATAAGTGCAAAATAAATACTTTCCCAAAATGCCGACGGCATTTCTAGGAAAATCTTTCAAACATGTTTGCGTTGATACTGTTCTTTTCTTTGCAATGTTCGTCTTAGTAGGCCATATAACTATAAACTATTGGGAAAGATACACGATACAACATGAACTATATTCCATGAAACATAGCTTACACACACTCAAGGTAAATAAAATATCGTATCCCTTATGTTTGGATTGTCCAAAATGCAGATCTATGTCCTAAAACGCTAACAATTAATTTTATGTTACAGGATACTATAGGAAATATTGGAAAAGCATACGATAATCTTCACATGGAATTAAAAGACCTGCTTCTAGAGGTCGACAAAAACCAAATACACAAGGATACACCGGAATGTCGGCACAAAGAAAAGTTAGAAGCTAAATGTAAGGCCGAAAACAAGTTAGACAGAAAGCAACGTGATTTTGTAGTTCAAACAGTGTTAAAAACAAATAAAATGAATATTGGTGTAGGAGTTGACACGGATAATAATAGAAAAACCCATAGTCGAAAACATACGGGCACAGGGCCCTCGGGCATAAACGCTTCAACTAACACAAAGAACCCTCCCAAATCTACTGGGACTCCATCGGACATACACGAAGAAGACTGCCTCCGCTGCCAAAAAGACTATGATTATTGCAGGCATGTTTGCGTCGGTGGCGGTATGGCTACCAGAAAGACTTAAACTATCGATTTCTAAGTGCATTTCGTCTATTACTGTATTCTATTATACTTGTGCGTTTTTTCATGGACCTAAATTCGTCCCCTTGAATAATTTGCATCCATTTTAGGCATTTAAACATTAAAACTCTTCAAAATTGTAAATTCAAATACTAACAAATATTTTTCAGATGTTGTGTGAGGTAAAAGTGACAAATGGAGAGCAAATAGAGAAGATACGTTGACTTTATTTTTAATAAATATTATAAAAAAGCACTGCTGGACATATTTTTCTTTCACCTAGTTTAGGCTTATGCTTATGATCCAGTCAATCTTGATAACTTGACTATACAGGACATTTCGTTAAGGGCTTTGAACAATTATAGCAGGTGACATTTTTTTCTAGTTCACTGACGTTATTTAGAAATACGTCGACATTAGGTAACGGCCAACATCTTCTTGGATCCCATCCTGTGGATTCTTTTTTCTCGATTGCACAAGAGAGTGCTCCTATAAGTTCAAATTGTCCTTCTAACTTCGGTATTTCTTGAGAAAATAGTGAAATTTTCAGTTCTAGTTCGTGGTACCTCTGCTTCATGCAAGCTACATTTTTCTGTAACAACATTTAAACAAATCTCTATATAAACAGGGGGGGGGGGGCAACAACTAGTTCATAAAGTATTACTTGTATATACATATAAAGTATGACAAATGTGTAGACAATGAACAAAAAATATTACCACAATATCAGCAATGCTCTTATTAATGTTCTTTAAATCACAACTAGAGATGCAAGTGTTGCAGTGATATTCCAGCATTAAATAAACAAGTCCTACGAGAGACGATAGTATTAAAAAGCTACTGAAGCTGTCCACGAAGCTCCAAGGTTGGCACGGCGGACGAGAGCAAGAGTAACAAAATCGTCCTCTGCGAGTTCTTCTTGCACGGCAATCCATTCTGATCTTATTCTGCCGTTTTTTACTAAACTTTTTAAGTCCGCGGCGAGCCACCCTTGCTTATTACTATATAGCTTTTTGTTATTGTTTTGCTCATATTTTTACGACAATTTTGAATGGGTGTTCATAATTTGGTGTTTTAAATTTTGAAACGTATAAGTTCCAGTGTGTCAATCATAGAGTAAAGTAATCTAACGGGTGCCAATATAGCATTGACACTTCTGTGATAAAATGTCTATAGCACTTATCAGTGGTCTACAAGCAGCCAGTGTTATGATTATTACCCGAGCGCCATCTATTCAAACCGAGCCACACTACCAAGACTAACGAAAACCTTCATGGAGAGAACAACGAATACACTGAGCCTAGCTCTACCGTATCTTGGTACAAAAGGCTTATGGTGAGTACCAAGAGAGGGCGCTATCGCATAAATAAATCTGTAGTGACTTAAATATTTAAATCCCCATGTCTTCAAAACAGAATGCGGTGGATGGGTTAATTCCAGTCATTAACGTTATCGTGACAGTTCATATATTAGTTAACACTGTTTCGTGTTTATCTGCATATTCATTTATTTCAAATAAGCACAAGACAGGCACTTTTGAACGTCAAAACGAACAAAATATTGAATTGATTCTATAATGCCTCTTCCAAAAGGTAGTTTCGTAGGAAGCAGAAAGAGTTAGAAACTCCACCGTTACTCTTTTAAAATGTTTTGTATATAAAATTATTTACGTAAAGACGATGCACCCAGAATAAAAATACTACACCACAAATGGTGAAAAGAAAAACAAACATAACAATGGCAGGTAAAATGGTGCTCACATATTTACAAACATTTTAAATGTTAATAATATTAAATCAATCAATGTGCGAGTTAAAGTTACTACAAAAAGTTAAAACTGTGTGGTACAAATTATAAATTATTACCTAACTTACTTAGCAACCAGTTTTATTTTGCCTAGACTCTAAATTCTCCTGTGGAGCAGGACCAGCGTGCTTCCAAGCATCCTTATCTTTGATATAATACCTACTCTAATTTGTAATAAGCTTTTTTACAAAGTTTACTTTTAAAATGAGTTTTAAATTTTCTTTCATTTCATTGCAATATGTCGCAAGGGATTTTGTTGTAACATTTAACATAGAACTCCATACATGTTTGAACTATTTTATGTTTATTTCTAGCATTGAAGTTATGCTATCACTTTTTTTTTTTAAGATGTAGGAAGATTTTTTCTTACGTACATAACATTTTCATAAATGAATTGGTAAGATACTGTCATAATACTAATACTTTTAAAAAGTAACCTAAGAGATTCGCGGCGATGCAGGTAGATTGTAAATAGCTCTGATAGCTCTCTCTTGCTAACCGGGATTTTCCGAAAGGGTTACTGCTACCCCGGAACATAAAGGGCTAAGGAAGGAACATGGATGGGTTTTAGTCAGTAAAAGTCTGACACTCTCTTCCGCTCCACCCAGAGTGGGAGAAGTCATTGGATGATTTCCCAACCATAAAAAAAACTCGCTCTAGCAAAATAAAAATGGATTAAATGTCAGCAGCCCGACCCCACAGTAAAATGCCAGTTTATTTTAAAAATACTTGATTCATGATTGCCGATATTTATATGTTTATTTTTGCTATCATATATTTTTATCGGTGTCAGAAAACCGGGAATAGCCGTTGACGTGAGCTAACACAGAGATAATGTAAATTCTATGCACGTACCGATTCATGTTGTTGTAATTTGAATTCTAAGTATATTAACTGTTAGGTAAATTATGCAGTAGGTACTGGAATAACTAACGCATGCTGAAATACGGGATCAAAAAGCCTCGAGGTCACTTATAGGTTCTGATTCGGATATTTTGTTTACAGTTTAACTTATACAGGGTGGAATTTTGTAATGCCGGGAATAAAAGTACAGGCTGTCAATTTTACAGATTTTAGTTGGTTCGATTCCCGGGTGTGGCAAGCGAATTTTCGAAATCTTTGAATGCAGTTTTCTTTCTATTCAAAAATAAAGGGAAGTTTTATTTGAGTAAAATTTGCTAGCTACAGTATTTAGAGTACTTTCCCTCCAGGTGGCATTACAAAATTCCACCCTGTATAATATGTTCCCTTTGCTGGGTCACATGCCTCCTCTTGGTGAGAAGGAGTGGGCGTGTTGGTAGATGTCACATGTCTTCGAATTTTTGGTTCTAGTTTCCTCACGATGTTTTCTGGTGACGAAATTATTTACGAAAAGTATAACTTAAAAAATGATGAAGTGATAGCCTTGTGGTGTGACTGTCGGGCTGCCTATAAGTCTCAAGTTCGAACCCAAGACACTCACCTCTGACGTTTCAGATTCATGTGGGTATTGTATAATTATCACTTGCTTAAAAAAACGGTGAAGAAAAACATCATGAGGAAACCGGCATTCCTGAGAGATATTTCTCAACAGTATGTGAAGCTAAGTCAGAGGCCCATTGGCAGCATAAAAACTCTGACACCAGGTTAGTCAAAAGCCGAAATGGAAAGAATACATAAAAACCGGCCAAGTGCGATCCGAACTTGCGCACCGAGGGTTCCGTACAAACCTGTAGGTGTATATTAAGTAAAAATTCACCCATCATGACTATTAACGACCATACAGCCCATGGGTTGTATGGTCGTTGACGACAATCGACTTTAAAATTTACAAAAATATTTTTAATTTATGATGTGACTAAAAATGTACGGTGTTCGCAATTTTTCTTTTATCTGTGCTATAAGACGTTGCTTCGTACCAAATTTCAAGATTCTGTGTTCACGGAAAGTACCCTGTAGGTTTTTATTCCCTTGCGAGTTTCGACAATTTGCGGCATAAACGGCTGTATCGTTTGATTGCGTTGGCTTTGAAGTTTGGTTTTTTCACAGCTCCAAGAGACAGTAGACCTGAGTATTTGATATAAATTTAAGTTTGATACCTCTACGCGTTCCTGAGAAAAAGGGTCTTGACATGGTCTTCCGTTTTTTGAGGTAAGTACGGAACCCTAAAAATGCAGAAAAATACCTAACCTATATAGGTTTGTCTCATCATTACTGTTAATGCATGAAGTACAGACGCCAGCACATCAAGCTATCCCTAACTGTCAAATTTTCTCAATTAAAAATGAACCTTATATCTTTGCAATAAAGTTGAAATTTGACAGATTGTGGTAACTTGATGTGCTGGCCTCTGTACACAGAGATGCAAGAAACATACATAATCATGAAATGACGTCAGACCCGAGAATAACGACAAAACCGTCACCCGTCTAGTGTAAGAAATATACGATTTTAGACCGTATATCTAATTCGATAGCGTGCAGATTAGCATAATATATACCCTAAGTAATACCTACCAGTTATTAGTTAGAACTTATTCTATAGACAATATACTTCAACTTGTTATTAGGATTGACGAAAGTATTGACAGTACATTAGACCTTTCTAGATATTCTATGTAAATTCGATATCAGGACTGTGTTCTGTTTAAGTACCTAGTGAGTCCAACCGGTTATAATGTTATCCGAACGAAGTTAGAAGTAATGAATGGTGGCCCTTGATCTTCAACCATAAAGAATGCTTCATTATTACGTTAGAGGCCAGTGGAACGTGCTTAATAATCGCTTTCACGCCTTATCAATTTTTTTTTATTGCTATAAGGCCAGTATTGCATGATTGTCCACCAAAAAGTCTAAATACCTCACGAAATGTATGTATTGGGCACGGTTTCCGGTAAATATTGTCTGTAGCCTATTACTGTTAGCGGCTAGGTAGCTAGGTTAAGCATTCTACAGGTCTCTCAGAAATACGTACTTATAAGGAAGTAAGTGACTGGTTCATTAACTTCTTGGAAATGCATACGTTAGAGGTTTAGTTGCGTTAGGCTGTTGTGCACATTCAAACCACATCGTACAAAGCCTCCCAGACTCCTTAGCAGAGGTCGGATCACTCGGTAAGTTGCCGCCATTTCGACGAGACGTTAGAGAGGGACAGACTTATGTCGTTTACCCGTTCGCTCTCATTGTATTCCCTACTTGGTTTTCGTTTTACATTTCGAGCTTTTAGTGTTGGGAGGAACGGTATCGATGTACCTACATAAAAGTAATTTTATTGTTTTATTTTATTATACTGGTTTACTGTAAACACACTGTATTTTACGTGTTTCTCTTCAATTCTTGCCTGTCAGCCGTTACGATATCATCCATTGCCTTTTTATTCCTATCACTCGATTTCTATTCAACATTTGTGATCTTTCTCCCTTTCTTTTGTTAACATTTATTGTAATTACTCTCTTCGTCACATGTCTTTCATCCCTCCTCATCATATACGCCTAGATAACTGTTCTCTTACAACTTATCGGTCAGTGACGCTACTTTGAACTTCCTCCAACAAGTTATCCCTAACTTAATTTGAACTAGCTTTTGCCAGCGGCTTCTCCCGTGTGTATGTAGGAAATTATCCCACGGAAACCGTAATTTTTTTCCGGGATAAATAGCTTATATGCTATTCCAGACTATAATCTATATTTGTGCCAAGTTTCATCCAGATCCGTTAAGTAGTTTTTGAGTTTATTCGTTACAAACATAAAACAAATATTTCCTCTTAATAATAGGTATTAGCATAGATTATATCGCTTTTCTGAATTTGTATTTTTCTTATTGGAAATGCAAAATTTTATCGACACGGCACGGCCAGGCCTCTCAGCCCGCTCGTACCGGCCGGCTCGCAGCGGCGCGCCGCGTTGCATGATGTCATTCATACACACACTCACACATCAGACTCCGTGTGACTTGGTCGTGTCGTGTTGACCCGCGCGCCTGTTTACATTCTGTACACAGTGACTTCACGGCGTACACCCGTGTCTGTGATTTAATTTATTATTTATATTAGCTAGCTATTAGATAGTTCACTCAACATGGCTAACAACAGGGCTACCAAATCAGGATTTGCTGCCGAAGCACAGAGAAAGGTAAGTTCTGAACTTGTGATATTCAACTTATAACCCGACCATGTGCTGTGGGTCATATTTTATTTTATAGTGTTTTGTGGGAGTGGTTCTTCGTAAACAGGCCGCATTGCTCGGCTAGATTATTGATTGGGGATGCTGTGAGGTCCAGAATTGTGTTACAAGGACTCAGCCGTGACCTACTTTAGGGAACAGATGGTGTGACCCATATGGTCTTGGATATCAAACATAAGACTGTACTAAGGCGAGCACATCTGATGTTTGCTTAGTTTCTGTATCCATTAAAATTTAATGTAAGAAACACTGCTCTTACGTAACTACCTTCTGCAATCAATAAATTAATTCGAAATTTAAATTTTCTGCTAATGGTGGTTTCACGACGCCTTCCTATGGCGCCACAACCGTCAACGAGGGTAGGATAACGTTGCAGGTAGATGCAAATAATGATTACATGTGTTCGGTAACCTAAACAGTCAAGGAAACTGATTAAGTCAGCCTTAAAAACTAACTCAATCACGGATTCAGAAATACATAATTGACTATGCCTTTACCATTGTTGTAAAAAAGATTTAAAAACTTAACGGCGTGAGACGGTATGTTCCTAACTAGACTGCTTCGTATTTGGTCACATTGTTGTATTTGTTGTAAAAACTATTTTTCAATCGCCCTCATTTCATTTCTAATGGCATTATTAAAAATAAGTAAGTACATAGTTGGGTACGTGTACCTACATTGTTAATACCATTATTATGGATTCTACAATAGTGTTTAGAATAAATGTTATGTTATGTAGGTACGTACATTCCAAGGAAATTTAATGTAGATAGGCAGTATATTGTATACAAATGACTCAATTTAGCATTTAAATACAAGTAACGTATAGCTGTTGCCTAGACGTTTGCATTGATGCAAGGTTACAGATGAATCATTTGTCACCTTTTTTATTCAATAAAAGTTACACCATATAAAAAGCAGTATCCTTTTCAGCTGGCAACGTAATATTTCCAGACCATAAATAGACTTCGAAGAGACTAGATCGACACGTTTAATTAATTAAGCAATTTATTTTATTGTCTATTGTGACATCTCGTTACGTACGTACGTAACTATCATCATCATTGTTCTAAAAATAGTTCTCGAATTATGATTTGTTTATATTTCTCGTAACTGCAATGTTATTCAGATGATGTTTTCCTAATATTTACTTGCTAAGCACCTCCGTCAAATAGGATCCCACTCAAACTTAACATTCTCAACAATACCTAAACGGTCATTGCTCCAGCAACGGTCTGCCAACCAAGCTTACTGTCGTCTTGATAACTACCTAAATAAATATTAATTATGTCTTCACGCAATGTTTAAATTCATGGCATCGTGAGTTTAATTTACATTCCGTTAGTTTTAAAAGCGAACCCAAGGATCTGTGAAGTTTTATGGTCTTGTAATTATCAGTCAGGACACCTTTCTTCCTGCACTCGTCGCCTGCGCACCGGTTGCATGTGGGTCAAGGAGGATCAGTTAACACAGCTTTTACAACCGGTTTTAGTACATTTTTTGTGGGAGTCCTTAACCGCACTCAGGTGGAAAGAACATGGAAGGTTTTCTTTAAAATGATTCATATTTTATTAACCGTCATTCCAATATACCAAAATACGTGTGTTTTCTGACTGACAAACAGGTATGTGAGGCTATGCGCCTTATCATTAAAACGCGTATGCAGGTCAAACGCCTGGACTTTATATGTATTAGTTACTCTCTTCTTCTAATTACGGAGCTACAGTTACTTTCAATAAGACTAAATACATAATGAGTATGATAAGTGAGGACCGGGTAAGTTAATTATTAGTAGGTGAAAATAAATTACGGCTTGTTGATAGTGTTCACTATATTATTAACTGTTCAACTTGGATTAGCCACGACTCACGAATCCTCACAAATAACTTGGACGAAACAGATGTTCAATTGGCTCAAAAGAATTTATTTTATACTAATTCACCGAGACGATGACTCATATAAGGCTTGGTTCGGTTACACCACACAGTACTCCACCTTATAAGGTATGGCCTTTACGCAGGATTCATATATATGGCTTAAATGCAGGCCACTTTCAACCGGCCATATGTTCAAGATTGACACTTGACCAAATTTCTCTTCGATGTTTAATTTAAAATGGCATTCTATTTTGCTTGCACTAGTAACATGGCTTTATTGTGCAAGTTAAGATACATATGTAGATTAACAAAAAGGTGAGCGTCGTATTACCACTTGTGTGGCCTGACTTGAAATATGATACATGTAAATAGTATTGCTTCACTTTAGCTGTTTTTACTATAACACTATCACATTTTAGTAGATACGGCCTTACTATGGCATAACTTTAATTGAAGGATATAATCGGAGTGAATTCTCGTTTAAACTTGAAGTTTCCCCATTTTTGCGAATCAATACTGGTTGCATTGCATTGACCGCGTCTGTCAGCCGGCCTCGCGCGGTGACCCCATTCCTGTCCCCTTACTAGTCTGTGTTGGAGCCATTGTTGACGATGGCCTGCGAGACTGGATATTTTTATACAATTTACCTTAATAAAAACGTTGAATGACCTAATAAATACTATTTGCGTTTATCCTTTAACGTTTCATTTGAAATATGCGATAGTTTATGCTGTATTACCTCAAGTTTTTCCTTGCTGTAGCACTTATCTATGATCTGACGTAACTGCGGGGAGACGTGCTGTTTCAAAAGACTGAAGCCGTTGACATTGAATCATAGTTATTTATGGCCACAAACGTTTTTGTTACCGATTCCTTGTATGGCCGTATGGCGATTAGTAGTGAATGAACGCTTTAATATCATTACATCAGTATTGATATTCGCAATGTTATCCTTCTCGGCCTCCATTCACATCTGCTTATGTCCGATGTTTGCTTGAAAAGGGAAGGAATCAAATTACATGCCATGAACGTTCATACCATTCGGTTCAAAACAAGACATTTTGTTAATTTTTATTACCAGTTTATATTCTACTGTATTCATATCAGTGAAATAAACTATTTTAGTTTCCAAACTAACGAATTGATAGCTGCCATTAATGGTTATCAAAACTAACCTAATTCACCCAACGACCTTTTGTTTTATGCTTGATAATAGCAACGGAGTTAATTAATTGAATTTAGTAAATAATGACATTGATATATTGTTTAATCCTGAATGTGGAAACACTAATAAATGACTAGCTAGCTGATAACTGTTACCTATGGTTGGTCCTGTTATAATTATATTCGTGTACATTGTACCTTTTACTGATTTGCTGCAGACGTCAGACCATTTTTTGTTGGGCACAGTGCAACAAAGTTGAGACAGGACGTTGCTTACAAGAAGTCACTTCCTCTAACTTCAAACACAAATTAGACAACGCTTCGGAATATTAATGAAAGGGACGAGCTTATCGATTCAACCTATCTGGGACAAATTAAAATTCCGATACCTTCGTTGTTTATCCAAAAGCAGACAAGTCCACTTGCATAGTAACAAAATATTTATTAGCTGAAAGTCAGTACATCCTTAAAAGCAGGTTGTGAGAGACCATCCTTTTAATTTTTTAAGGTTACAAGCGTCTGACATACCGGTCTCTGAGTCACGTTCGAATCCTTGGCTGGTTACGTCATCGTCATCGAGCGCATGAGTTGTTTTCGGTGAAATAGTACGTATTGTTGCAGGAAGATTTGATTATTTCATTTTAATTCTACCTAAGTTATTGATTCATTTAGGCACCTTTGGTCATCTTCAATGACTAACATAACAAGTATTCATCGACAGAAATTACACATAAGTATTTATAGGGATTTATCAATTTAATGGTAAATAACATTTCTGTGTCACTAAAGAATTTAGTCATCAGTAAAATTAAACCGTCTTAGCGTGCACACATATAATAAAACAAAACATTCGCCCAACCCCCTAGCCCTACCTACACGTGGGTTTGTTATATCACTCTTCACCTATCTATAAATTGAAAACCTGAAGGCTTGATGAGCAGCCAGTATTCTTCCAAGCCGTTTAGTAGGTAAACAGAACGGACACAGTTAATTAGTACAGCTGTTTGTGCACGTATCAAATACACGGTTTCTTCATTATAGTCACGGAAACTGTCCTATCGCACACTTTCATAGCAGAGAACGTGATCCGTATAAAATTATTTGTAATATGATAATACGGTCAATAGTAGGTAAAGAACTTGGAATGATAATATTTTTTGAAATCTTGGCTGTACCTACTATTCCTGAATTCTCATTCCTCATTCTAAATTGACATGTAAGTTTCATGAGACCTCATAACGCCATGAACATGATTTGATGCAATAAAAAACTCCATTAAAATCGGATATGTTTAAAACTTTATAACCTTTTCGTGATAATATCTTGTTTATTATACACAGCAATTAATAACGAAGCATTTAAACATTAAACATTAGCATCATTTCAATCCGGATACCTACTGAGATTTTTGTTTTTTGCGGAACAGAAGAGTAGCGATTAACAAGTGTCGAACTAGGAATACACCTTAGAGTAAAGTCTATGGAACATGCAAAATCAACAAACGATGTGCAAAAAGTGCCCAGAATAGTTTCATAAAAATAACTTAATTACAAAGATACTTTTTTATGGCTTACAAATTATTTTTGTTTAAGAGTTTTGACCTGGGGAATTAAATATTTTAAAACATCGTAATACAGTCCAGTTTTGTTTATTATTATTTTACGATATTTTTATAATTTTGTGAAAGTTTGGACGTTTATTACTTAAAAACGCAACAACTGCTGAACGGATTTGGATGCAATATGGCACATAGATAATCTATAACCTGGAATACTTTTCTTAAGTTAGCTAGTAATACATATTATTATATTGCCATATAAACAGTACTTATTGGTACGTACAGACGCCAGCACATCAAGCTATCCCTAACTGTCAAATTTTCTCAATTAAAAATGAACCTTATGTCTTTGCAATAAAGTTGAAATACGATCAAAGAAATTTGACACATTGTGGTAACTTGATGTGCTGGCCTCTGTACATAATAATCGGAAACAAAGCGGCAATGGCTATTATAAGCTATTCGCTCATTTCTTATCAGCATGACCTTGGGCACAGTTGATGTTCACTAACTGCATAACATGGTTATGTGATTTCCCGTCTGTAACATAAATATGAAGAATATTATACAGATCGAAACGTTACAGGAATTAAACTTGGATCTGGATTTACCTTTTAAACGCCAAAGCATAAACTCACGCGCGTGCCGTCTAAGCGGGATTGTCCGAAAGGGTTACCCCGGAACATAAAAGGCTAAGGAAGGGACTTGGATGGGTTTAAGTCAGTAAAAGTCTGACACGCCCTTCCGCTCCACCCAGAGTGGGAGGAGTCATGATGATTTCCCACCCTCAAAAAAAAGGGTGCCACAAACATGCTTTTTAGCATGCATTATTGATTATTAATTTGTAACATTGCGTTAATAATTATAATATAATGTATTAGTTATGTGAGAGAAAATCCGCTCGAATAATCTATGGTATTTACTGTCTACCTTTGTATTTCAACATAGTTTTTCTTTATTATAATAAACAATAATACGATTGTAATGACTGATTACATCATATAAAATGCATAAAAATGCATTTTCTGCATCGTCCGCTATTTCATAGTACTGTACGTAATTTGCTTAACTAAGTAGGTATTTCTATTACATTTAGTATCGCAAATATACAGTGTGTTAGATAAACGAGGGACATACTTTCAGGTAGTATAGTACTCATGAAAATCAACAACTTTGTCCATGGCACCAACTCTGAAATATGAAAAAAACTAGCTTCTGCCCGCGGCTTCGCTCGCGTGGAGGTCGGAAATTATCCCACAGGAATGTTCTACCGGGATAAAAAATATCCTATGTGTTAATCCAGGATATAAACCATCTCTGTGTCAAATTTCATCCAAATCTATACAGTAGTTTTTACGTGAAAGAGTAACAAACATCCATACATCCATACTTACAAACTTTCGCCTTTATAATAGTAGTAGGATATATCAGCTGTTCCATACATTTTGACGAATTACACGAACATAAATGTTATAAACAGCTGATTTTTTTTTTCGTTATTTCAGGTAGGTACAGAGGCCAGCACATCAAGTTACCACAATCTGTCAAATTTCTTTGATAGTATTTCAACTTTATTGCAAAGACAAGATTCATTTTTAATTGAGAAAATTTGACAGTTAGGGATAGCTTGTGCTGGCGTCTGTACATTACTGTTACCTGTAGTAGAAGATGTCCATAATGTTCCCACAGCACACCGGCCTCCTCTCTGTGAGAGAGAGTGGGTCTGGGCCGTAATCCACGCGGGCCCAGTGCGGGTTGGTACAGACGCCAGCACATCAAGCTATCCCTGTCAATTTTTCTCAATTAAAAATTAACCTTATGTCTTTGCAATAAAGTTGAAATACTATCAATGAAATTTGACAGATTGTGGTAACTTGATGTGCTGGCCTCTGTACATGTGATAGATGTCCCATGTATTCGAAGTTTAGTTCTAGGACATGCCGGTTTTCTCACGATGTTTTCCTTTACCTACCGTTTTGAGAGCAGTGATGATTAAATAACTTACACGAAGTAAAGCACCTGTCAGGGTTCGAACTTTTCACTTAACCTCTCGCACGTCCGCAAACATTGCTTGAAATTGCCTCAAATGTCGAAGCATTTTGTAGGTATTTAATTATTTTTGGTAGACCGAATAAACGCCAAAAAATTACGTCCAATGACAACCGATTCCTTATGATCCAACGGGTGCACACGCGACATTCGAAGCATTTTTCCTTATGATCCCCCGGGGGCTCATAAGGACGCTCGAGGGGTTAAAACTCGTAAGTCGCGACTGTAACTACTGAGCCACTACTGTAGGGCTATTCTGTAATCGTGAAAACATAGGTGAAGTGAGTTTAAAGTGAGCTGTCAATTGTGTCAATGTCAATCAAATCCCTAGCATTAGGTGGAACAACCGATCACTTCATCTAAGTTCTCACGGTGAGATATTTACAGAATCGTCCGCCTGGTCACATGCTGTGTAGTGTGACAATAATAAGCTGGAATTATTATACATGGTCATTCTCCTCAGAATAAGTTATTTATGATGATGAAAATTAACACTAAATTAAAAATGATTACATCAATTAAGTAGAATGAGACTATTTTTACAGTTTACCTGTTTGTCAAAAAAAATTTTGTTTACCAAAATGGCACTGCGTTTAGGTACCTACTTTAACTTTAACTATGGATAGAGTTTTATAACTCTGACGAATTGATTTGCACTTGAATTAGCTGCTGCATTTTCCAGTAGGGGAATAGGTTTCTTGTTTGCTTAAAATGCTGCTTTTACTGAGCAAATACATAGAAAATATATAAATATATTAAGTATACATACCTACATAATATATAATATTAAGTATACATACCTACATCCACACTAATATTATAAATGCGAAAGTAACTCTGTCTTTCTGTCTATTTCCCACCGACCAACGGTAGCGAGGATCATCCATCCATCGCCGCCGACCTCTCTCTCCTCTTCGGCTTGAGCGACTCCGTCATCCTGGCGGGCGACCTCAATGCCAAACATCCCGCCTGGAACAGTAATCTCACTTCTACCAGAGGCAGATTACTGTTCAACTTAGGGGCCTCCCTTAACTTTGACGTCATCGCTCCGATGACTCTCACCCACTATCCCGGCGACCCTAAACCAAACTCCCGATGTCCTCGACATAGCGCTCCTCAAGAATGTGAACCTTCGTTTGCAATCTTTAGAGGCGCTACAAGAGCTTAACTCTGACCACCGTCCCGTCGTCATGCACCTCACCCCCTACACCGGGGGTCCGCTTGACCCTGACCACCCGCCCCGCACCCAGTTGGTGACCGACTGGAGGAAAGTAAGCGAAAAGCTTAAATCCGACACTCTGTCACCTCAGCTGGAATCCATTCCTGACCTCATTGTCTCTGTCGATGACACTACCGGCGCGATCGCCTCGTTTACAGAACACGTGCAATCCGTTTTGACGGATTGCTCACGGGAAGTCCCGGTGGTGGAAGACCACCGCTGGAAACTACCCGCTGACGTACGTGAGCTGATAACCGAGAAGAACGCAGCCATCCGTGCCTACGACTCCTTCCCCTGCGATGCGAACAAAGCCCACATGCGCAATTTACAGCGTGCTGTAAAGAAACGCATTGCGGAAGCTCGTTCGGACAACTGGGACAAGTTACTCGGTGAACTTGAGCCCAATCACCATGCCTTCTGGAACCTTCAGAGGAAGCTTCGCGCTCCCGAAGAATCTTCCACCCCTCCACTCATCCGTACCGACAAGAGCATCGCTTTCGATAGCTCTGAAAAAGCCGAGCTCCTAGCCGACAGTCTCGAGTCCCAATGCTCCCCCAGTTCCCTTCCGGTCGACCCAAAGCACCTCGCCAAAGTCGACGCCGAGGTCGAACGTAGACCCTCTCTCCCGCCCGTCGAAGATCCAGATGATCCTCTGCCCCCCGTCACCCCTGACGAGGTGCAAGACATCATCAAGGGTCTTCAGGCTCGTAAAGCCCCCGGCTCAGATGGAATTACCAATAGGGTATTCAAACTCTTCCCCGCCCAACTGATCATGCTCATGACCGCCATCTTCAATGGCGCCATGAGTAATAACATGTTCCCACAAGCCTGGAAAGAGGCCTCTGTTATAGGTATCCCCAAACCCGGCAAACCCAAATCAGACCCCACCAGCTATCGCCCCATCAGTCTGCTCAACGTGCTCGGCAAAATCTACGAGAGGCTTATTTATAAGCGTCTCAAGGACTATGCCGAGGCGAAGAGCCTGATTCCGGACGAGCAGTTCGGGTTCCGTACCCAACACTCGTGCGTCCAGCAAGCGCACCGCATAGTCGAGCACATCAGTGCCGGCTTCCAGCGTGGCGCTATGACTGGCGCCCTGTTCTTCGACATAGCGAAGGCTTTCGACAAAGTCTGGCACAATGGCTTAATATATAAGCTATACCAACTCGGCGTGCCCGACCGTCTCGTGCTCATCTTACGGGACTTTTTGTCGAACCGCACCTTCCGCTACCGCATCGAGGGCGCTCTCTCCTCCCCCCACCCGATTCGCGCCGGAGTCCCCCAGGGCTCCGTTCTCTCCCCCCTAATCTTTACCCTGTTCACTAGCGACATCCCTAAGAGTAAAAAGGCCCAATTGGCGTTATTCGCCGATGACACGGCCATTTACTACACAGGGACCAGTCCGCCAGCTATAGCTCAGACTCTCCAGACCTCGGCCAACGTCCTCGGCGCTTGGTTCCGGAAATGGAGAATCGAGGTCAACCCCGATAAAAGCCAGGCTGTTCTCTTTAGGAGAATTCGTAGGGCCCTCCCCAACCCCCCTAATCCGATCACCATGTACGGCAAGCCGATCCCTTGGGCGAAGCATGCCAAGTACCTGGGTGTCACTCTCGACCAGCACCTCAGTTTCGCAGAGCACATAAAGCAGGTCCGTTCGCGGGCCGCTTTCGCTCTCGGTAGGCTCCAATTCATGCTTACAGAACGCAGCAAATTGTCACTCCGGTGCAAACTGCGTCTCTATAAGGCTGTAATCCGTCCCATAATGACATACGCTTGCGTCGTCTTCGCGCACGCCAAACCCAAGTATCTGCATCGAATGCAGACACTTCAAAATCGGTTCCTCCGTAGGGTCTCAGGAGCTCACTTTTACGTCCGTAACATGGACCTTCATGTAGATTTTAAACTCCCCACAGTTCAGCAGTTCATGAAACGCCTCTCGAAGCGTTTCTTTGACACTGCCATAAAGCACCGCAATCCCCTGATTGCGGCCGCCTCCCGATACACCCCGTCCCGCATCAGTAAGGTTCGCCGTCCACGGCATACCCTCGTTGCCCCCGACGATGCCACCACTCTCCTCCAGGAGAGCAGCCCGGCCACTAGCACTGTTAGACTAGCATACAAACACAAATTTCCGTCGTTCCGTCCTCGCCGTCGAGGCCCGTCGCGACGACCCTGTCCGCTCTCATCCCCCCGACCCTTGCTCGAGCCAGCCCGCGTTGCCGCTGAGCCAGTAATTTTAAAAACCCCCGATCCAGCTGTCCCTTGCTGTCCCCCCCCAGCGACGCCCTAAGCCGAGGTCCGAACCCCGCAGGGGGTGCCCTTAGCGTGTAGTCGCTTAGTTTTGTAAGTTAGCTTTAGTTTTTATTAAGCCCTGGCTAGAGGCTACAATTCTATGTGGCAGCCACAGGCAAGCCCGGTTAAGCAGTAGACAACCCTTTGGTTGAACTGCGAGATGCCATTTCAAAAAAAAAAAAAAAAAAGTCTTTCTGTCTGTTACCTTTTCACGCCTAAACCACCCAACCGATTTTGCTGAAATTTGGTATGTAGATAGTTTGCATTCATGAGAAGGACATAGGTATATTATTTTTTGGAAATTCAACCCCTAAAAGGGTTACAAGGGGTGGCAAAGTTTATATGAGAAAAATATTTTCATTGCACATTTTTGCATAGGTAGGTAGGTAGGGTAGGTAAGTTGGTAGGTAGAGTAGGTAAGGTAGGTATCATAGTTAAGACAGGACAACGTCTGTCGGGTCAGCTAGTAATATATAATTTGCTACTATTATTTGCAAAAATTTTTAAAAGCTAAGCGAGTTTCTTGCTGGCTTTTCTCTATATAAACGACCATTTGGCACCGTGTACCTAGTTTCAGACGTTTCATAATCTTAGGTTTATGTGAAATAAAATATTTTGAATTTGATTTTTTGAACTTAAAAAAGTAGGTACTTGGATACATACGTGGAATTATATCGCATATCTCCATAAGGCATTATAGGTGGCTATCATGTCTTCTGTGTCCCAAAACATACAGTCTAAGTGATCTCGGCGCTGCCACCGACAACGCTGTGAAAGTGGGAAAATTTTGAACCAACGAAATCTGAAATACAGTCGTGTCAGCGACACGCAGAAGAAGAAGAATATACATTATCCAAAATTCCTAGACGCACCGTCTCTTATAGACACGTGAAAGTGGGAAGATTTTAATGAAAATCGTAAACCTCTATACAAACATTGATTCACGTGCGTGCAGACAAACGAAACAATAAAGTCTTTAGAAGTACCTCTAAAACTTAATGTCCCACTATAGAATCTTGTTGATAATGTCGTCTTTATCATTTCAAAATTGGCTTTAAAGTACCCAGTTTTATATATCATGCTGGCTATTCTGTAGCTGCCGTACATTATTATACTCTATTCTTTTTATATTCAGCAGAAACTCGTGTTTCCAAAATGCACTTTGACCAGTCAAGTGATTTTGGTCTATCTCATTATCACTCAAATCCGCTCTCAGTATACCAATATCTTCTTAGGAATTACGTCTATGTGTAAAAGAGGCAAAGAAAATTAAAATTATTTCTAACGCTGTCTTTCGTTTTGTTTGCAGATCAACAGCAAATACAGCGAGGAGCTTGCGCAGGAGTGTCTAGAATGGATCAACGCGATCATTGGCGAGCCTACCAACACCTCCGGGGATATGGACAACTTCTACGAAGTACTTAAGGACGGTACTATTCTGTGCAAGTGAGTACCTATTTTAATGTGAAAACAAGAAAACGCATTTACTCTAAATGGAACGCATAAAAATTCAAAAAGCGCACAATCCTTAAGAGTGACCATCCGACGAATTTTGAAGAAAATGGCTAACGTATTGCTTCTCCCATTTGAAAAATTCGTAAACTCGACAACGAATGGTGCAATGAATGTTGTTGAGCTGTCAAATTGAAAGGCATTGCCATTGTAATTATGTTACCAAAATACCCCGCATATCAATCATCTTCTGAATCTTTGGGAGTCTATCTTTCATATCATGTAAAAGTAAATCTTATGTATTAGCTGTAGATGTGGCCTTTAAGTTAGCGTGCGGCTAGTACCGGTTGCCAGACAGAATCTGCCATTATGACCATTGTTTTTGCATGGCAACCGACCGACTCCGACGACGGCTATACGTCTCGAGTAAAGATCGATAGTCCATCTCGCTCTTGACGGCTATTCGAAGTATTTAATGACTGAAAAACAGTTATATTTTATAGCTTACATTCTCTCACTAAACTTGAGCATTACAAGCCGAGTTGAAAACGTGTTATTGATAAATAGGATTAACCGTCGCCTTGGAAGTCTCGTAGCTGAAATTGGCTGAAATTTTGGCCCAAGGTCGAACAAAATGTGTACCAAGTTCATGCCAATACCAATACCAATATTGAACATGTTTGCTAGTACTTCAATAATATAAGTAGGTAACCGAACTCTATAATACCGAGTTCCCCTCAAACTCATCACATAATGGATCATCCTATTCCGTCATCGCATTGTGGTTGTATAGCACGTGGCGTAACCATTGTGTTATGTGGCTTTTATATACTTACTTACATACATAATATACCTACGGGACATTTTATACTCCTATGTTTTATCTACTTTAGCCTATCTTTGCTCTAGTCACTGGTTCGTTAATTAAAACCACAACAACGGATATTTTATCCTTAAAGTGACTTCGAATAAATATGATTTTTCAACGCTTGAAGGTAGATGTAGATTATGTCATGTACCTACAAAAACTGGCCAATGCGAGTTGGATTTATACACTAAGGATTCCGTACCACAAAACCTACGACTTTTTACTGTATTTTTATTATTTGCCACAATAGAATTTCCGAAATAGCCGAATTTCTCAGAATAATTATGTGTAGCACATATTCTGATAAATTTTCTATTGCATACAAAAAGATATAGCCCTGAGATGCCGGAGACAGACAGATGACGACCGTGAAAACGGCACTCCTTTACTTATTATAATAAAGGAGTGCCGTTTGCACCTTTCAGGTATGAAGTCTCCTACACTAAACAGTTAGCAATTTAGTATACCTCCACTTACCAATATTTCTCTTATTATTTCAGGCTTGTAAACGACATTCAGCCCAACATGGTGAAGAAGGTGAACGTATCCAAGATGGCGTTCAAGTGCATGGAGAACATCAACGCGTTCCTCGAGGCAGCCAAGATACTGGGCGTGCCGGCACAGGAGACGTTCCAGACTGTCGACTTGTGGGAGAGGCAGAACCTCAACTCTGTTGTTATCTGCCTCCAGTCTCTTGGCAGAAAGGTGATTATAAACTTTAGTTTATATGGCTGAATTAGCCCTTTTTTTCTGGGTCATCACATAACTTCTCCTGGTCTGGGTGATGCGGGCGGGCGTGTCAGACTTTTACTGTCTAAAACTCACCCGTGGTCC
Source organism: Hyppa rectilinea (assembly GCA_951799385.1). Classification (NCBI taxonomy): domain Eukaryota; kingdom Metazoa; phylum Arthropoda; class Insecta; order Lepidoptera; family Noctuidae; genus Hyppa; species Hyppa rectilinea. The sequence goes on along the minus strand of OX637309.1, from coordinate 6,163,841 downwards.
TTCAGTTGCCTGTGTCAGGAGCCACGGTAACTCTTACGAATAATTCCCTGGTATATGAGTTATCCTGACAAATTATCATGTCCGTTTATCTTCTGTCTCATTTTTATTCTTCTGTTAAGATACGATTTACTAAAAGAGTGGTGGCTGCCACATATCGCATACACTGCCGCCTTTTTTTGTGATAGGTGCTATTCGAAGCTCAGTGCCATCAACATGCACACGTGTCCCCAGAATCCCTACTGAGTGTCTTCAACACGCATTGAAATGTAAGGAAAATAAACACATAGGTTTTTGTGTAGAAGGCATTGGCTTAGAATGGATCAAAACGAATTGCGCACATATGTGTGTGCAGGGAACTGTGAGATAGAACAGAAAACACACAGCTGTGTTCATGGCATTATATGGGATATCTTACCGGCAAATGACGTCAGTGAAACGTTATTTATGAAAGTAAGTTTGTGTGTTTGCCGAGTGTTTTTGACTCTGTAAAATCAAAACACGCTGCCATCGTGAAACCAAAACCGTAGCTTACCCGTCGACGTACTCATACGCATTGCAAACGTATAGGTAATCCACGAAAAATTAACAAACTCATTTCAATTTCCGTTCCAGGCCGGAAACTTCGGCAAGCCTTCAATAGGACCAAAAGAATCCGAGAAGAATGTGCGAAACTTCTCAGAGGAACAGCTGAGGGCCGGTCAGGGCGTCATCTCACTGCAGTACGGCTCCAACAAGGGAGCCACTCAGAGCGGCATCAACTTCGGAAACACGAGGCACATGTAAACTCCAATCTGACTAAAAAGACCGAACCACACGCTATCCCACTTTATGTGTGCTTTTAAGTCACTTGAATTTCGAATTTTCGAAGCATGTTTTTCGTCGGTGTTCAGCGATTCGCATCGTGGGGTTTCGATAATGTGGTTCTGCTTTTTACCTGAATGTACATCCGATATTTGTTGGATAGGGATGATTCGCATCATACACCAACCTTCGACTAATAAGTTTATTAAAACTTCTTTTAAAAATGTATAAGAATTTGTCGTCTATAATATTTAGTGTCTATTTAACTTTTACAAAAATACGATGAGAAAGTAGGTACGCACAGTGTGTTGACTCTGCAAGATGATAGCAAAAAATAATAGTGAAGATGTTGACGTTGTATTTTTAAGAATTTGACAACACTGACTTGATGAAAATCATCCCTGAAAACACACAAAATATTAAATTATGCATAGTTCAGTACTTATTAGAATCAAATGACTTAATGTAAGAATAGAAAAGGACCATTTCCTTGTAAAAACATCTCTTTTCGAATCTCTTTTTTGGCTAGATGAGCATACATAAGGTTTGAATTTTCCTATTACTTTCTTCCACGGAAGAGGTTAACCGTAACAGTGTCTACTGTTTCGGGACCGAGTGTTGCCAATATTGCAGTCATATAAAAAAATTGCATTTATGTGACAAAATCATTCCGAATCCATTCCAGAATTTTGTGCCGTTTGAAGTTCGTTAATTTATATTTTAATTAGTTTAAGTCAGCAAGCATTTGATATTAACTGGTTGTTTTTTAAGTTTATTATTCATATTTCGTTTTTTTTTTCTGAACATGTTGAAATTGTGCCAATGTCGCCACACACAATGTTCTTATAATAAAATAATATTATTAAACAGTACAATTATTAGAATTACAAATTCTTTTATAGTAATACTTGTGCCTTCGAACTCCATAGGGGTTGAGAATCTATGTACTATATGTTTTAAAGGTGTCTAACAAAAAAATATGTGTAAACGCTTTTGACTTACAATCAGGGTTTCCTTCTATTTTTTATTTATTTATTTAAAGATTGAAATTAATCATTCCATAAATATTTAGAATGTTAGTACACACTGTGATTAATGATTTTATAAACATTCTATACTATATTTTCTTATAGTTACGTATATATTTGACGATGACGTGTAATTCTAGTTGTGTAAGTTTCATAAAGTATTTACTATGCTTTATGGAAGTACGTAGAATAATAAAATTTAAGTAAACTAATTAGCGTTTTAATTAGAATTCCTTTCGTTCGCAAAACACGACTTGACCTTATTATAATTCCTATGGCATGAGATAGGTAGGTGTACTTCTCAACCTGTCTTATTGTATGTTTAATTCAAACGACCACAATCTTACTGACACTATTAAGCCATCTTATATTATAGTACAGACGCCAGCACATCAAGCTATCCCTAACTGTCAGATTTTCTCAATTAAAAATGAACCTTATGTCTTTGCAATAAAGTTGAAATACTATCAAAGAAATCTGACAGATTGTGGTAACTTGATGTGCTGGCCTCTGTACCTACCGTTGTCACTTTAGGTAATACAATAAACGGCTATGCTTGAAGACATAATATATTTCACGCTAGCTGCCCCCGCGCGGTTTCACCCGCTGCTATTGGTCGTAGCGTGATGTTACATAGCCTATAGCCTTCCTTGATAAATGGACTATCCAACACCAAAATATTTTTTCAATTCGGACCAGTAGTTCCAGAACAAACTCTTTAGCTTTATTATAGCACTAGCTGACCCGACAGACGTTGTCCTGTCTTAACTATGATACCTACCTTACCTACCCTACCTATAATGTGCAATAAAAAAAAATAAAAAAAAAATAATAATAATATGCCTATGTCCTTCTCATGAATGCAAACTATCTACATACCAAATTTCAGCAAAATCGGTTGGGTGGTTTAGGCGTGAAAAGGTAACAGACAGACAGACAGAGTTACTTTCGCATTTATAATATTAGTATGGATAGATGAAGCGGTGCCGATAGCTATTAATATGTCCACAGGCGCTTATTCAGCAACACAACTTAGCGGCTGAACACAATATTATAGCAACTACTGCTGAATTCGGTTTGAAACACAGAATAGGTATTGTCTGATTTATATTATAAACAATCTGTTGTCTGTATGTTTACCTAGAATTATCTTATGATCTACGATATCGACCTGTCTGTAATTCTTGTTGTAGTTCATACCTAGGTATGTATATTTGGGAAAAGTATCTAAATGCTAAAATCTTAAGTCGGCATTCCTTTGGAGACAAGAAAAGTGTACCTACTGTGAGCCATCTTATATTATAGTACCTACCTACTGTTGTCAATTATTTAGGTAGGTAATTGTGATAAATGTGCCGAATTCTGCTCTCAATATACATTTTAAGGTTGGTAATCAGCTGTAGATAAATGTTTGAAAGGATTGTAATAAAGAAATAAAACAAGTCTTTATTGCATTTACTTATACATTAAAAATAAAACAATTTAATATTTCCAGAAAAGAAATACATACTTAATCGGAAATTATAATTTTACAACCGCTTTACCAATATTTTCACCAGTCAGCACTCCTATAAAAGCATCATACAGGTTATCAAATCCTTCAGTGATGTGTTCCTTTGGCGTCAGCTGTCCACTGTGAATCCATTCAAGAATTTGATCAAACGCCTCAGACCAGCGGTCCAGCGACTCCCAGACTGCGTAACCTCTGATAGTTAATCGACGAAACAATATGGAAGGCTGTACAAGGGTCGCTTTAGGTTTATTATTGGGGTCCGCGGTGTATGAACTGATGCTCCCAATCACTGCGACACGTCCATATAAGTTCATTTGACTCAAAATGATACTGCTGATCTCCCCTCCGACGTTGTCGAAGTAGCAGTCAACACCTTCAGGAGCCGCTTCCTTCAGAGCCGCTGCGACGTCAGCGGTCTTGTAGTTGATCGCCTTGTCGAACCCGATGGATTCCAGCCACTTCACTTTATCATCAGAGCCAGCGAATCCAATGACCTTGCAGCCCTTGATTTTCGCAATCTGTCCAACGAGAGAGCCTACTGCACCAGCTGCGCCCGTCACTACCACTGTTTCACCAGGTTTTGCTCTGCAATGTTCTAGGAATCCAAAGTAACCAGTAGCGCCTGGCATTCCGACCATGCCAACTCCTAATGAATTTGACAATCCATTCATGTTTGGCAATTTATAAATTTTCCCGGAGTATTGATAGAGTTCATTAGTGTCGAGTATGCAGTAATCACACCATCCCTTATGGGAGATGACTCTTGTTCCGACTGGGTAGTCGGGGTCTTTCGATTCTTGCACTAAACCGACCTGGAAGCCATACATGTCGTACCGTTCAGGTGAACTATGTATCCGCATGTACGGGTCTACACTCACCCACTCAACTTTGACGAGGATCTCTCCATTCTTGAGCGCCGGTAACTCGTATTCCACTATTTCAAAGTCTTCACGTTTTGGTAAACCCTTGAATTCGTTGATAACCACGTACTTACGTGCCTTCACCATTATGATTTATCGTTCACGACTAACGAGACGTTACGAGTGACTGAGTTTATAAACAAGAGGATGTAGTAGGTATTTAGGTATTGCACGAATTGTGCAATCATTGTCAGTGTGTGTTACGTGGAGCGCCAAATCTTATTATTATCACAGCTTATCAGATAAGTAAGTTGTCTGCCATAGATAGAAGAAATAATATTTTTTATATAGTGGTGTCTACACACGAGATGGTTTACAACAGTGATAGCCTAGTCGTGTGACCGTGGGACTGTCAAGTCATAGGTCTCGAGTTCAAACCAAGTTCAAGGCAAGCACCTCTGATTTTACGGATTCATGTGCGTATTGTATAATTATCACTTTCCTAAAAATCGGTGAAGGAAAACATCGTTAGAAAATAAGCATGCCTGAGAGACTGTAAATCTTTCTCAACAGCATGTGAAGCTAAGTCAGAGGCCCAAGGGCAGCATAAAAACTCAGACACCAGGTTAGCCACTAACCACACGAAAAGAAAAAAAACAGGTTATTCTGTAAAAATCTCAACGTGAAAACGTAGGTGAAGTGAGTTTAAAGTGAGTTGTTAATTGTGTCAATTCCTAGCATTAGGGGAACGACAGCTCACTCCACGCTCACTCCACCTTGGTTTTCACGGTAAGATTTTTACAGAATCGACCGACAGAAAAACATTGCAAGTAGGACTACTTTTGCTTAAAATAAGCCCGGATGCCCGGCGCGATAGACCGCTACCGCTACCCCGGTGTGTAGATACTGCCACTGCATTAAATTCAATTAGCATGTTCAATTTGCATAAAGTATTATTATGTCAAACATTGTTTTCTAAATATGGTAAATAGCATCGTGAAACACCTAAATGACTTGCATATCTCACTCTTTTGTTTGCACATAAAATCTTACCGGATTTGTATTGCTTACTTTATTAATAAACTGGGCGATTATCACACGGTATCGCTCCACCGCGCGGTACGAGCAGTTTGCGGTAGAAACAAGCACCGCTCGACCGCGCGGTCGGGCGGTGTACCTACGTGTATTTGGCAACAACGGATTTCTTAGAGACCAATGCGACATGAGATCCGCTTCACCGACTACCGCGGTGGAGCGCGATGCCGTGTGTCAATCGCCTTAGAATACCTACCTACATAATATTATGATAAGCAAGATAACTGTCCACATTCTCATTATTGTCTTGCTTGAACAACAAAGTGTAAAAAACAAAATGGTATTCAGCTGCGTCCGGTTAGACTGGAAGCCAACCCCAACAAAGTTGGAAAAAGGCTAGGCAGCTTGATTGGTGGATGCACAAAGATAGCCCGCAGAATTCAAATTTCTTGCATTTTTTTGCAATTTTCAGGTCAGAGTCAGGCCGGTGTATCTTGATCAAAATATGATTCGCGACGATGAATCATCAATAAACGTGTAAGTTAGAATAATTGGTCTCCAATGTTAGGATAACATGAAACCATGACACGGCTTAGGCCTTGTAGATTTTGGTCTCGTTGAGTTAGGGTCTTGGCTCTAAATTAGATCTGATAACTTTATAACCTTCATTGAAAGCTTTATGTAGGTAAGTCTTGACCACCTACTTCTCACCCAAGTAGCACCAAAGCAGCCGCATGACAGTATATTCACAATACATCGTGGAAACATGGGCTTGGATATAAGGTTGCTGTTTTACAGCTTAGATAGCGCATCCTCTGCTGATAAAACTCTAATTTAGGTACATAAAAAATAAGCGGGATTGTCCAAAAGGGTTACCGCTACCCCGGAACATAAAGGGCTACGGAAGGAACATGGATGGGTTTTAGTCAGTAAGAGTCTGACACTCCCTTCCGCTCCACCCAGGGCGGGAGAAGTCATTGGATGATTTCCCAGCCTTAAAAAAAAAGGCACATGAAAAAGTCCATTACCAAATAATCGAATTACCTTTATCTACTAAAAGTGGACTTGTGAACTTTTATTCAGAAGACTGCATTAGCTATTTGTGTGTTCACAAAATGCGCTCTTGCAGCTGACAAAATAGGTAGGTAGTAAGCTGCCCTACTAAACGCTAAATGATAGTTACGCTTTGGTGTCTGTGTGTGTCTATGATTTTCAGACAAAAATTTAAAGCGTATTATTGAGCCTCGTTTTTTTCTTAAAGCTGTTGTAGCCCGAGTGTGTGTAAGTTATGATAAATAGGTACTTAGATTGACGCTGTGGGCCATAAATAAGGAATAATTTTAAACGCAGTTCTATGACATTTGGGTATGAAAAATGTTTTTGGCGGTTATGTAGTTAAGTCCAGTCAATAACTATTTTATTAAATCTATAATTCACTTATTTTATTGCTTGTCTAGGTCATGAAGAGTGCCCTCGTAATTGCATTGAAATGATAACGCGGCCATTTTAATTGTGGGTGATGCTTTGTATTTAGGGTTCCGTATTCTTAGAGAAAGAATCAATCAAGTCAGACCCTAACCTCTTAGCCTTCGCCTGTCAATCTATCACTTGTATCTTTTCTCAGTTAAGATTACGGTTTTAAAACAGTAGGATGTCGGAAGTTTAGAACAGTTAGATTTTGGAGTAGTAACCCACTTTCGGGGTGGAAGATCCTCATGGAAGTCCGACAGACAAATCCGCCATCTTACTGACTAAGCAATAGGTACCCCAGTGTTCCATCTCACACCGACACCCGCCGGATCGGGGGAACATACGATCCCTACGCAACCCATAAGGCGATTTACACACGGCACCGCGCTCCGCCGCGGTAGGCGGTGAAGCGGATCTCATGTCGCATTGGGTCTTTAAGAAATCCGTTGATGTCTGACACACGTACACCGCCCGACCGCGCGGTTGAGCGGTGCTCGTTTCTACCGCAAACTGCTCCTACCGCGCGGTCGAGCGGTGCCGTGTGTTAATCGCCTAACTGGTGCTGGCTCGTTGTGGCGATCCTCGTCAGATCGGGGGGAAAGGGGAATTTGTAACCCACTGCTCTAACAGAAACAGTCACAGAATACGTTTTGATGCCTGTAATGATGCCTGCTGCTATGGCATTAAGACAAATAAAAATTATTTCGTGATAAATAAAAATAACGACACAATCACCACAAAAGACGTTGAAAATAAAAATCAAAGTCTACTTACTCATCACGTGATGTACATGCTCATTGCTCATTATAATAAGTCATACCCCCAACGGCGTGTTATCATCAAGCCTTCTCTTTGTAGACAGGGCAGAACGATAACCTCTGGCAAAATATTCCACTACATATAGTATTAGGTAGGAGGCTATTTACTTATATATTTTAATGTACAGACGACAGACAGAGCACATCAAGCTATCCCTAACTGTCAAAGTTTCTCAATTGAAAATGAACCTTGTAATTTTGTAATAACGTTGAAAAACTATCAAAGAAATTTGACAGAATGGGGTAACTTTATGTGCTGCCCTCTGTAGGTACCTACTTACGTCATGCTTGTAATCTCTGAAGGGTTAGGCAAAGGTATACCCATAGTAACAGCTACAATACGCCAGTCACGTAATTCAAATCCCATGTATTAGGGGGCGAGCCTAACGCCATCAACTGGGCACAGATCCAGACCAATAATAATAATGTATTATGATATTGTAGAGATATACTTTTAATGTATATTCCAAACGCAAAAATTATTGATTGTCGTATTTAATCAATGATTTTCTAGGAAAATAAAAGCAAAGTTAAACGCATTTTTGTCTCAATTAATTAATTGCCAAGAAGAGCTGACTTGACTAAGGCCTAACCAAGTCCCTTTTATATGAAGATAGTCAAGCGACTAATCTAGGTGGTTTCCCTTTACAATTTCACTAAATACAATAATAGGTTCAGGCAATGTTAGTATTGGAGCAGTAATGGCGCATAGGTAACGGCTGCGACTTATGAGCCGAACCCAAGCCATTGCTCTAAAAACAGTGAAGGAAAACATCGTGAGGACATCAGCATGTTATAGAACTAAAAATTCGAAGACATGTCATCCACCAACTGGGGCCGTGTGGTGAATTTTGGCCCTGTGGTCTGTGGGAACCAGGCTGACTAGATGATGATGAATGTTTCGAGTAGGTACCTACAGTCGCCAGCGCATCAAGTTATACCAAACTGTCCTCTTTCTCCAAATTATGAAAACCAACCTTATACCGTATAGGTAATTATGTTAAGTTCAAAATCGATTGAGAAAATTTGACAGTTCGTGGTAACTTGATAATATACCTACTGGTGACTGTACCTACATAATTGTTTTCCAATATAAATAATCTAATAAGTATAATATCTTTTACGGAAGACATCAGCTTTGTTTTTTGGACAAACAATTTAAAGATAAGGGGACATACCTACCTACTTAATTGAATGCGTTTCTGTAACTTAATCTGTAATTAAAACTTTTGAAAGGTACGACATAAGGCAAAACGGCATAAGGTAAGACAGAACTATAGTGACATTATTAATTTCATAGAATATTCTGTTGAAATGAGTAAGAATGGATAGAAAGTTCTAAAACTAGGTAGTTATTAAGTGTTTTGTAATGGCGTACAGATTGTAGTCAACCGCACATTACTGGTAACAATTTTATTTGTCATTGACGGCGCTTTACTACGGATGATAGGCTACTATTCTATTTTAACAATATTCATTAAATAGGAAGTTTTTGTATTTGTTTTTGTGAGGGGTTAACCCCTCATAAGTCCAGCCAGGCTCAATCGATTTTTTATTTTTATTGTTGGTTGTCTAAGTTGACACCTGGTGTGCAGTCAACGTTTAAAGAGTTAAACAAAATGTACTTATACTTATGATTACAGGTACGAAGAGCTACAAAAAAACAATAAACAAGAATAATTTTCCTTATTTTGATACCCAGTATTTTTTGTTATTTTTGAACGCAATATTCGCAATCACAAAACAATCTCGTAATGTCAATGTCAGACTGCTGTCGTGTGTGTAGTTGAGTAAGTTTTCTTTGACAATTCAGGAAAATGAAATAAAACTACCTTTACCGATCTACCATTGGTTGTAAATTCAAGAATACAGCTGATAATGACGTAAGTCTATAAAATGTTTGTGAGAACAGTCTAGATGTTATCCGAAATTAAGATTGTAAACATGTTAAACGATTAAATAATCCTGTTTTTTTTACTTTTATCAGTTGATAATCTCGTCGGTGTGTCTTTAGAAGCATGAATACTCATCGTATAGTCGAAGGCAACCAATAATTACGTTGCACAATTCTTATCTCAGCGCAAAAATACGTAAAAATGTTAGTGAGGTTACGGCGTAATATTTTGGCTCCATATTGGTAAATAATAAGTATGTCGCAATCGGCAGTGGCATTTTCTAATGGATGGGCGATCGACACAGCGCCTGACCTGCAGAACTCCGATAACGACGTAAGTTGGCCCCCTGCAGAGTTGTTTGTCTCACAGATAAAGCGTCCTATATGACCTTATCAGGATGAAGTCGCGTGTTTTTGCCAATTTATATAAACCCACAAACATTCATTCACTACTTTTTATTTTAAAAACCCTAAATACCTATCTGGATTAGTTATTGGTAAATGAAATATTGACAATCTTTATTAATCATTACTTGACTAATTACTGGCTGGAATGATAACAGTAATTGATTACCTATCTAAATACATGCAGATATAGTTATACTTGCACATCACACCATAGGTATTTACATTCAAACATGTAGGTATATGCTAGGAAAATCTAAATAAGTACTGGCAGCTTTCTGAACGTGATGAAAACACTAAAAAGGTTAAAAGTAGATTTTTAGAAAAGTATTTCGAAAAAGGTTGCACTTGTTTATCATTAAGTAATTATGTAATCATAATATCCGCATAGAATTGTGCAAATTGCAGTCACATTTGTAATTTATAAATAAATATGTAAGTTTTGAATTTCACAGCCTACCTTGATGGATCCCCTTTAAGCCCACAAGTTAGGAATATTGTAGGGTCTTGGTAGGAGCCCTACAGCATAACATTATAAAGTGGTAAATGTAACTGGATGTAGGGGTAATCTTAGGAACTACCGTTCCAATTCCACCAATGGTGCAGTCAATTTTAGCTCAAGGAACTTTGATTTTGAAACTTTCATAACTTTTTGTTAGTATCTTCCTATGAAGACCCATATTGGCATCCAATCGGATAAGAACAATGAGCAGTGTCAAGACACCGACCTTTGGTCACCTCTTTTTATTTGTTTAGAACATTTTAATGACTTCATTATCAGACCATATTTAAACAAGCGCTTTATTGTCTTAAGAATTATTATTAAGGATGATAGTTTCTAATAAATATCTTTTATAAATTCTATTTGATTTTGAATGTATGTACAGAGGCCAGCACAGCAAGTTACCCCGATCTTTCAAATTTCTTTGATAGATCTTCAACTTGATTACAAATGTATAAGGTTAATTTTCAATTGGGGAAATTTAACAGTTTGGGAAAGCTTTATGTGCCTCTGTACATAGAATGAGCAACAATAACTATATGAGGAGCAAACTGTAACATATACCGAATCCTGTACTAGCTCAACTGTGACTAATGAAACACAATTACATTTTTTGTATTGTTTTGTTTTGAATCATATTTGATATTTGAACAGTTGAGCGGATAAACACAAAAATATTTTGTATTGAGGTTTAAATAGACTAAATGTTCGTTTTTTACAGTTTCCATTTCACCAATAGTTTTGTTATACTATTTACATCAATTTTTAGAATTTTGCCACAGTGAAAGTCAAATTTTAATCCTTATAAAATAATAGACTTGTTTGTTAAGACTAATCTAAACATTATTTAAGTAAAAACTAGATGGTGTGATAATAATTTCACACTGAAGCTAAAACTTTCACTTTGGTATGATACCTTTTATTAATTATGTAAATAGCCACTCCATTTAAGAATATTAAATTACTTACAAATGGATGTTTTAGGTTTTTGCAATGCCACCCTGCCTTATTCAGCAGATTGTGTTGTAATGATAAATAAATCTAATTATAGCATTCATTGTCATGAAGTATCTAGATAAAATCCTCTTTTTTAGATAACGCCATACTTATCAAACATATTACAGCGAAAAGAAAGTGAAGTTACAATTTTGCCAAGCACTAAAATTAGGATTGGTCCTAGTGTCCTTCCTTGTGGAACTCCAGTCACTTATTGAACTGTTATGAGGCTTTCTCCAACTTATACTTATTCTTTATTGCGCTGCAGACACTTAATTAAACATTAACCTTTGAACTGATTCCTCATTAGCCTAGCCTACATTACATTGAAGAAATTTGTTTAAATTTAACACTTAACTTTATCAAGAACATCACCAGGTTTAACCATTCTGTAATTGAAACAACATATTGCAACATCTTTTTTCCATGTTATTGGTTCTTATAAAAAAAATGTTTTTTTTTAAATATAATTTAGTAGGTACCTACAGGTCTCCAAAAGTGATAATGCGCATAGAAATCTTCGCCACTGTTCGGCAACGGTCGTATTTCCCGAGCGTCGGAAGACGATATGTATATAGAGTGGTTAAGTGCATTTTCTTCATGCATAATTTAGTGTGATTATGTGTTTTGTCCTAAAAGAGATAAATATTGATTTATCAGTAACGAAATTTGATTCAATATTTCCATGTAAGTAAATAGCGAGCTATAATTCATATAAGCCAAAATCTGATTTTTAATATGCTTTTTCTAGTACTTAATATGTATTTTACGTTGGTATTTTTAGTTTTTTAGTATTGAAAAAACGTGAAAAATGTTAGTATATTTATATATTTTACAAAATTAACTATTTCAATTTGAATAAGATAATTAAAGTTGAAATTAAATTCACCTTTAAAACAAAACCAAGAAAGGTGTGTAATAGTAGCTCTATATAATTCCAGACAAAGAGAACACGTGCAGTCACCACCAATATGACAAGACGACTGACGGACCTTTGACTGACCGCCGACCGCCCGAATTGTTTTCGATTGTGTACACATTATATTGACTCCTATTTCTTTCGAACAAGGTGCAAAATGCAGGGGTCTCGAACGATTCAATGATTCGGGTGTTTCCGGGAATACGACAATTAGCGAAGATCTGCATGTGCATTATTAATTTGGGAGTACTGTAATGTCTCGTTTATTACATGTGTCTGCATAAATATACTTAGGGTCTAAATATTAAATTATTCGTTATTTATCACATTTTTACTCTGCAAAATTGACGGCTATTTTATGGTTTACTAGCTTCCGCCCGCGGCTTCGCCCGCATAATATGTCGACAAATTATACACAAAAACCTTCCTCTTGAATCACTCTATCTATTAAAAAAACCGCATCAAAATCCGTTGCGTAGTTTTAAAGATTTAAGCATACATAGGGATATAGGGACAGAGAAACCGACTTTGTTTTATACTATGTAGTGATGTGTTGCTTGTTGACTATTGTTTTTATATTATATTCTGTAGCATTTCGTTTTAAGGTTTAAAACGAAATGCTACAGAAACCGGTCCCCTAAGACGATCCACTGACCGGTTTTATTTCGAAAACAAGTTACTCACCCCGACCCAAGTGTAGCACAACATAATTATTATTTTTTCTGTCGTAGTGTCCTATCAGCCTGCTATGTCGAACATGTGGGTTAGATTATAATAATAAAATAATAATATTTATTCAGAATTAAATTGGTAAAATATTAACATTAAAATCTTAGAAAATAATTTATAAAGGTATTTATATTGTAAGATGCCTGTACTAGAATGAACATGTATCACAGGCGGCAGGATTAATAATAACTGATGATCATCCTACTTGGAGTATTTTACGTCGTCATATTTCACCCAATTTACACAACACCTTAACGAATTATATGCTTATACCTTTCTCATAAATCACTCCGTCCATTGATGAAAACCGTATGAAAATCATTTCGACAGTTTTTGAGTTTGTTGCGTTTAGAAAAACAGACACGGCAGCGGCGGAGAGATATTGTTTTATAATGTTTCGTAAATGAGATCACGGGTGTCAAGTGCCACCTTGGTAGTTCCATGGCATACAGTTAGTTCCAGTACTTTTTGCGTATCATGGATGACCCAACCACAATAGGCCCAATGTCCTAACCAATCAATGGTTCTTATTTCTTTAACGGATGGTCCCTGGCGTCGATTTCTAATGTTAACTCACAGATTTAATACCCCGATAAGCCAAGACCCCACATCGACTTATCAATATCGCATCGCATGTTACCTACGTAGATACCTACTTGTTTTTCTTTCTATATTACTATTGATAATTATTTAATTACCATAGTAATGTCACTTTGATAATTATTGCACGCCTCTTTTTCATTACGCACAACATCTATAAAAGTAGATACAGACTCGTGTTTGCAAGTTATTTGCCTTTGAGTGCGTTGATGTAACATCGTTCTGTGTTTTGTGATGGTTAACAATTTAAGCATTGTGTGTGGTGATTTTCTCTCCGTGAGTTGGTTTTTAATCATTTTAGTTCCGACTTAGTTAGACTCCTTCCTTAATTTCTTACGTAGTCATTATATTAAAGGAAATTTCTAACCTGTAGCTGTATACCTAGTAAACTGCTTTGGATTGGGCACCTAGCTTCATCTTTCTGACTGACCGACCCCTTGACAATTCAAAAGTGACTGTATTTAGTTTATTAGAAATAAATGCTTTGAGTTTGAGTAAAATCGTCTGATTTTTTTTAATGCTAAGACTTGAGAGAAGTTTAACGCATTATTTCATTAATCATGATCATCATTAGGTGCCAGTTCTTGAAATGGTATTCTACCAAAACGTTTGCCACAAAAACATTGAAATACTCACATACAAGTGTTTTCCGCTGAGTTAACTGCATTGCAAGTTGCACTATCCCTCTGCAGTGGCGACCCTACATTATCTGAACTACTTATTACCCCCTAGTCAGTAGGCACGGATACTTATTATCATGTGGGGTGGCGAGCACGACCTTCCACCTCTGCTCACCCGCGATGCTCACGTCCCTCGTCTGCTACTGATAACGACGCATATAAATGATCGTCTATAATCGCCCCGCACTATACTCGCTCAGTGTCCGTTCACCAATCTACCAGTGTGCGCGTCCTACGTATCGCTTAGCTTCGATTACTTTTATCCGCGCAACACAGTTTTTGTTCAGTTCTCTTCTGTTTAGTACTCATGGCTAAATTTATTGACCGTGATTTTCTTTCTCCTAATTAAGTTAATCCAGTGTCTTTGAAAGTGGACTCACTAGTGCTACAAACTTTCTGTGAACGCAATTGTAGCGTTATTTACGTTTCTTTTAAAATTCATACTGGCACCAGCATACATGCATTATACAAGCGAGGTGTTGCAAAAAATGACCATTGTTCTGATGTACCGTATCAACCCTATCTACTATTCAGACTACTCGGATACGATCTAAATTTATACCTGAAGCTCTATCGGCTCAAAAACTCTCTCTGTCATTGGCTATTTCACTTTGAATATTACAAGTTCGGAGTATATTCCAAAGCTATTACCTGACAAAGAATATTTTCTTTTAAAATAAAAAGGATTTGACTATAACCCAGAATGGATATTGTGGCAAACGTAAGTTTCAACACTATGATAGTCTCATTTTATCACGAAGTTAACTCATTTAACACTCGTGTGAGGGTTAAAGTGTATCGTTTTCTTCTGATTGAACGAACTTATAATGCTAACAGAGATAATGTTTATGTTTACAGTACCACCCGGTGTTCAAGGCATTTCTCGCCGGTTCTTTCTCCGGGACCTTCAGTACTATACTGTTCCAGCCGCTTGATTTGGTGAAGACTCGTCTACAGAACCCGACCCAACATGTTGTTGCGGCGACTGTCAAGTAAGTCACATAAAATAATCAAGTGAGCTTAAACTTCATCATCACATTATCCTTCAGCTGTAAAACGTCAACTGCTTAGAAGGCTTCCATTAGAATCGCCGTAGCTAGGACCTATGTTATGTTTCTTAAGCAAACCTAGTTCAATCAAGAAAAACAGTTCCTAGTACATAACTCCCTTCTCTACAGTAACATAAGCGTCGGACAGTAACAGACAACAATAAATCACAAAAGAATGACAACGAAATAAGTTCACTCCTAGATAACAGCAGGCGGTATATATCTTGTTGCTACGAAAAAAAGTAGGTAGCCAGGCACGAGCAGTGACTGATTAGTTTTTTCATTAATTTGTTTATTATAGGTACCTACATTGTGACTTGAGATAATTATTGAGTAATCATTGTTAACACTGGACATAATATCCTTAACATTGACATTGATAGCGTCTGCCATTCTTCTGAGAATGCTTCCCTAAACTGCTAATGACCTATTATCGTTTTCCGTGTTCAAGTTCCACGAATATTCACGACATTTCAGTTTAGTTTATCTGTTGTTATTTAATTGCTCTTAATTATATTCGTAATATTTGTAAAGATTCAGATTTTAATTAGTTAAGTGTCTCATTATCTTACTTCTCTCAAATAGCTATCACTAAGGCCGCGTTGTTGCGACCCAGGCGCGTGCAGAGTTGACACACGGACCTTAGTTATTAATGAATGATAAACAAATGATTTCATTTATTTGATTTCCAATCACCCGGAAAGACTATCAGTGACTGCAAAAACTGCGCACAAGTAAACTTTTGTAAACAACGAAGGTCTTTTAAACCTTAAATTGCCAAAATAGAAAAGGACCCAAGATGTGCCTTGTGGAATCCCAGTCCTATTCTTAGGAAATGCTTGGTGAAATACGTTATTGGCGTTACATTGTGCCTCTATATTCTATCAACCACTAACCATACCTTCATTTACAGCAGCCGAATCCAACCCGGGATGATAACAATCTTCACGAACATCATCCGGCAAGAACAAGTAGTTGGGCTATGGCGGGGCATGGTGCCTTCCATTGCTCGCTGCGTTCCCGGAGTGGGAATCTACTTCTCTTCCCTGCACTGGCTCAAAGCCAAGATGGGAAAGACCAACGGCGACCTTGGTGCCTTGGAAGCCGTCACGTTAGGAGTCGTCGCTAGGACCATGAGCGGCGTTGCTTTAATACCGATCACTGTGATTAAAACTAGGTAAGTTGATGATTTTATTTATAACGTATTTTATAGGGTTGATTTAGTTTAATGGATATTTTCCTTTCTTACCTGGTGACTGGCTTTTAACACTTTCATTGACTTCATTTATTTTTAATTTAACTCTTCGACCAAAGATGGTACGCCAACATATTCTCAATGGGACATGAACCTTATAATTTTGTGAAAAATTTGCAAACCTATCAAGAAATTAGAGTAGCTTGATGTGCTGGCCTTTGTAATAATCCTCGAAAATTTCTCCAGTTATATTTACCGTCAAATAATATATCACTTCAATAAACAAAATAGTATCTTTGCTGTAGCAGTTAAGTACCAAATATTAGACTCAAGTTTAATCACTGGGCTTTTAATTGGTAAGTAGCTTCTTTTTGACTAGCTGACCGACTCCTTGATAGTTCAAAACTGTCTGTAAAGTTGAAAAAAAATGCTTTGAATTGAGTATTTACATACTTAATCGTACATATGACGATATCGGACCAATACAAAAAATATGTTTATCTTCTAAGCTGTTTTCTGGTAAAGACGTTGTATTTGATAATACCGATTGTGAATTGAAAAAATCAATAATATTATCAAAATTACCTTGCAAAAAATTTTCTAAATTCCTTTTAATCATTGTGTTATTCCATGACGTAGGACTAATTAACGATAACTATCGGTAGGTTGGTCTGCAACGTCATAATATGATAGATATGTATGAGCCCACCTTTAATTAAGCACGTTACAATCAATGTATACCATCTTTATACGTTCGTTGTCCCCCGAATGCGTATTCAATTACGTGTTCCACCTCGTGATTGAAACGCGCTCGTTCAGGTCACCTGTAAACAATACTTATGGTAATCCGAGGTTACAGCGCAGTCGGGACTTTCTACGTTGTAGATACTGTAATCGACGCACTACGCTTTATTGTTAATTATTTGGAAATTTTATGTCTGGTCCCCTGTACCTATTACCTGCGACGTGTACTTAAAACAACAATTTTTTTGGGTTATGCTTACTTAATATTTTTATACAGGTTAAACGAGGGACATACTTTCAAAATGAACAACTTTGACTATGAAATTATACCTGAAATCACGAAAAAAAATTTGCTGTTCAGTACATTTATGATCGTATAATTCGTCAAAATCTATGGAACAGCTGATATTTTTTTCACATTTCAGGGCTGGTCCCATGGACAAAGTTGTATAATAAACTTTCTTAAGTCTTGAAAAAAGCCTCTATCGGTTCAAGTTCAAACAACTATAAACGTAGTTGAGACTTCAAAAAATAATATTCAATTTCATTTCTTCCTCAGATACGAATCTGGAGTGTACAAATACAACAGCTTGGGTGGTGCTCTGAAGGCCATTTATAAAGCAGAGGGCTTCCGCGGCCTATCTTGTGGCCTGGGCCCGACTCTAGCCAGAGATGCGCCATTCTCTGGCCTGTACCTCATGTTCTACTCGCAAGCGAAGCAAAGAGTACCTAAAGGTAAGATATTGGGTCCTTTGCTGAATAATATAATAATAATAATATCTTTGGACATATCACACAACGCCATATAGTCCCAAGCTAAGCAACTTAATGCTTGTGTTATGGTAACGAGATGGCTGATAACATACTTATTTTTTTTTTTTAAATACATGCATATTATACATAAGTAGCTTAATATATACATACATAATAAGTTTCGCCACTCGTTGCGAAGTTATATGAAGATGCATCTAATCTTTAACTAATAACAACGAGCGATGAAACCACTCCTTTATTTGTTAGTTATAAGTAGTTATAACTTATAAGTGACAGTTAGTGTTAAATAAATCTGGAATTTTAATGAAGCTTCATATCAAAGTATTAGATATAAAAAATATTAGGTTAGTTGCAATTCCAAATACACTGATAAAATTCGTAGGTACCTACATACTGATAAAGTAAGGTCGTGCGATCTTTCTAGCAGTTTGGATAGATAATTTCATGTTTCTATACGATACCTAGATACCGACTGCTATTTTATAATCTTCTTAACCGCTTTAGACTTTGTACTGCATCATATGAACATTAGATATTCATGAGTAATTAATAATTATTAGTACCTACTTTGTACGGGTGTTTGATTAGGAACTAAGATAGGAAATTATTGTAATGATTTATTTACTCTATGGTTTCATTGGGCCCTCATTTGTAGATTACACAATAATATTTACCTGCTAAATAACCACAATTCTCAACTTCTATCGCATCATCCCTTTACAATTTCAGCGAGATTGTCCGAAAGGGCTACCGCTGCCCCGGAACACAAAGGGCTGAGGAAGGAACATGGATGGGTTTTAGTCAGTAATAGTCTGACAGTCTCTTCCGCTCCAGCCAGAGCGGGAGGAGTCATTTGATGATTACCCATCCTCAAAAAAACCCTTTCACAATATCAATTGTTTTTAACAAAAAAAGAAAAATATTCAGGTGTACATTAAAAGCTATGGATAGACTGTGTGTAAAATGATAAGGCTAGAAAGATAGTGACCACCTAGATGACGACTAATAGTATGATAGAGAAATAAATGTTGCGCCGACCCCAAATAAATTGGGACCCTTTAATAATCAGTGTTGTATTTGTCAAGAGATTTATGAATAAAACGGATACAGTACTGAATATCTAAGTCCTATCAAGATGATTAGATAGGTAGCCATCATTGTCTGATGTGACAAACAAAAAACATATTTGATGACGCATTTGAACCATTAGTAAACATGATAATTATTATAATCCCATGATTATTTTGCTATCACAGGATTATTAACTAAACGTTTTTTTGAAAATGCCATGCGTTCTATATTTGTAAACTAGTCACACAGTATTTTTGAAAATGCCATGTGTTCTATTTTTGTAAACTAGTCACACAGTATTATTGAAAATCTGACAGCCAGTCATACCAAGAGGTATCGTATTCGGGCAGTCGCTCCATGTAAAATGCTGGTATTCAGCTGCATCCGGTTAGATTGGAAGCAAACCCTAACATAGTTGGGAAAAGGCTAGGCAGATGATGAGGTTAGCTTCAGTTTTATTTATTTGTGTATGTATTTTTATAACATTCATCATTAGAATTTATAATAAAATCTATTTTATTTTATCGTTTACTTGTAGATACGTCAATATTAAAAAATACATCACGCTATAAGACGTAGGCGTAATGTTGTATTTATAAACATTAAAATGACGTGTTCAGTATTAGTAACGCGTCAATCATTTACTTAGTTACGAAGTTATAACTAAAAGATAACAGATACATAAACATTAGGAACACACTTATTTTACCCCTTAGTGATCACGTTTTTAAATAATGTCGGCTTTTGCGCAGCTATAGGTATAATATGGACCTGTATTATACACCCAGCACATCAATGTTACCCCAATCTGTCAAATTCTATGACAGTTTTTCAACTTTATTACAAAAGCATAAAGTTCATTTTCAATTGGTATTGACAGTTAGGGATAGCTTAATTTGCTAGCGTCTGTACATGCCTATATAAATGGCCAAGCTTATTTTTTACAAGCATTCTCCGGTGCAGATTAAAAAAAAAAAATAGTAGAATGTTCTATATTCAAATTTCGTACTAGCAAAGTACTACTCGATATAATTCCACCTTATACTGACCAAATTTGTCTCCTCTTTTCAGAATGGTTGCAGTCGCCCGGAGCAGCCAGTGCGGTCCACTTTAGTTGCGGTATAGTTGCCGGGATAGCCGCGTCGCTGGCCACGAACCCTGCTGATGTCCTTAAGACCAATATGCAGTTATACCCTGACAAGTTTCCTAATGCCTTCAGTGCCGCCGTATATGTACAGCAGGTAAGAATTCTTTTCTTTATTTTGAAGATGAACTGTTATTTAGTCATTTGAAATATTTCATTTCGAATACTCAAACGCCACTTAACTTTGAAACGTTTAATCTTAAGCCCAGGTTCACAGACGTTTTTTTAACGCGAGGATGTTTTATCGCCCACTGGATTTTCAATTTACGGTGTTGAGCCGAGGGTTGAGAATTCAACAGTGTGTTCTAGTGCGTTAACTCTCGATCCTAAGCAGTGTGTTGAAAATTCTGTGTGCAATAAAATTGTTCGTACCTACATCTCGGTGCGTGGATGGGTGACCATCTTTACATATCGAGACCCCTCCGTGCCCCGGAAAGCACGTTAAGCTATTGGTCCCGTCTGATCGGATCTTTGACTGTCGTTACGGTAGTCAGACGCCCGAAAGTCTGACAGCCAGTCTTACCAAGGTATCGTATTACCCAGTTACCGACTGGGTTGTGGAGGTCGGATAGGCAGTCGCTCCATGTAAAATACTGGTATTCAGCTGCATCTGGTTAGACGTGAAGCCGACCCCGATTGGGGAAAGGCTAGGCAGATTGAAGTGGGTATACCACTGCCTACCTAACCTTTCCGGGTAACAAGGCCTGATGTTATGATGATGATGATACTCTATCAAATAGTTAATTATTAAGAAGAATAAAATGCGACTGTAACCACTATCAGATAATTATCAAATATTTCAGTCTATGTTGTAAATTAACAAAAAGCGAATAAATGTCAAAGGTCTCACCCGATACTAAATTCATGATAATTATTAGCATGAGTAGAGTACCTACAGTTAAGTTCGTTAATATGCTAGTTCTTTTCTGAGTCATTATTAAAAATAAGTGCGTAAATAATAATTTATTAATTAGATAAGCAACATCCGCGGGGGTCGTTTATTTATTTTTTAATTGAGTCTATCAGTCATTCAAACTTTGCGTGTACTTAGTTCATCATGTCAAGTTTACGATAAATATTTTGCTAATTACATGAAACTATAATTAAGGCCACGGGATCATCATTTTTCGGACAATTCTTTGTGACACCTGAGTATAGGTTATCAAATTTATTCTTCGCAGGAACTTGTCTTTGGTCATTATAGTCCAGACAAACTTGACGTGTCATTAATGTAAACAAGCCATCCCATAGAGCTTCATATTGACTTGATAGAAAATTTTCAAATACTTATTGCAGTTTGGTATGAAATTATAGCCACTTCAATTCAAAGATTCATTCAGTAACCCGGTTTTGTGTCTGGTTGATGGCAATAAATATAGGCTCTACCCCTTTTACATAGGACTCGAACATAACTGGCGAAATGTGAGTGTACTATAGGTGGCCCAGCCCTTCAGGGATTACAAACGTGATGTTATGTTGTAATTCAATAACTATGATACTTTTCAAAGTATTTATAGACAACGCATGCTAGTTTGTTTACTTAAAATGCAATATTGCGTTAGGTACGTAGTATAGTACCTACCTAGTTGCAATAGCATGATTAAATTGCTATACCTACATAATGAGTTGTTGACAAAGAAAATAAAATTAATATTGTGATAAAGAGAATTACTATCACTGTCTTTACTCAGTGAAGGGCAAATAATGCCCCCTGTCGACGATATGTATTACTGTTGATATTCAACCGTATACTTAGCAATTAAGCCAATCAAAATTAAATAATTATTTGTGTAATTTCTAGATGCTTATGAAGCGATCAAATTATTTCCAAATTGACAACTTTATTCTCGTATAAACTAAGTCGAGTTTGGAACGAGAAACAGAATAAGACAAGTTTTGTAATAGATTTAGTAGCAATAAAAACTTAGACCATAATGGCATTGAATTAGGGTATCTTATCCAATACCATTTTTTTAAATTTAGAGTTGTTTATGATCACTTTTATCTTGTGGAGCCTACTCGGGCTTTAATGCCAACGTCATTTTTGTTTACAAAGATCTTTTTGAAAGAGAGACGCTGTTGATAAACATTTCTGCAATTGTTTTGTGAAAATGTCACCTGCGATGTATTTTATAAAGAAGACGGCGGTTTAGGTCCGATTTGGCCACACGCATAAAAAAATAGTGTAAATCTTTCGTATATTCATTTGTTTTCTCCTTTGTTACAGACATACGGTGTAAAAGGGTACTTCAAGGGTGCAGTACCAAGAATGTTGCGTCGCACTTTAATGGCCGCGATGGCGTGGACCGTCTTCGAAGAAGTCACAAGAACTATTGGCTTGAAATGAGATTCTATACTTTATGTTTGTATAAAAACTTTTTCGTGATTCAGTTTGAAGAAGATCTTATTGGTATGATGTTCCTAGTTTTTGCATCTGCTTAGTTGTATTCGAATATTATCTATGCTTTAACTTAGTTTAGTAATATTTGTTTAAGGGTTTACTACCTTGTGATGCGTACCCTGTATTCGGTTTTTATTGTTACCTAATTTACTTTGGATTAGTTTATTTTTAATTGTTATCCGATGTATAGCCTTAGACGATAGTCCAATTTTATTGTATATAATATAATTATGATTACTCAGAATATTTTTGATATTAACGCCGATTCTGTTGTGCACAAACTTAAAGTATTGCTCTCCTTGTCTAACAGACGCAGCGAGAAAGAGACGGTGACAGTGACATGACAGCTTGGTCTGACGTTTTCTCCTTGCACGGAACCTTTTTTGATAGGTTTTGTCACCTTCAGTCTCGTTCTTGTTTTATTTGTATGCCATGTTGTCTGATGTAGAACTAACAAGGAAGCAGTAGTCTAAGTTACTGCTATATAAGGACCAGTGTTATTAAATATAGAGAGAGTTGTAAGTTTACAACATAACTTTATTTGTTTTATTGAAAGAAATAAATTTTATTTAAATACTATTCCTGTTTTTTATAAATATTATTCATTGTTTTTTTCCTAAAGGACTAACTGAATGTCTCACTGACGTCAGAGCACTGCCCGAACTACATAAGTGCTCTAGGACCATAAAATATTGCAAAAGGGTTCCTTTTACGTATATAATGTAGGCGAGCACTAAGAAGGGATTAAAAAAACATCTTTAAGGGGGGTAAATAGGAGGGAGTTCGTGTGTATGAAAATTGATGAATGATATTCTTTGGGTTTCCTAAAACTTCAAGATCAAGTGAAGAATAAAGTTTGTCAATTTTTGTTTTTTTTAAACAAAACTTTAGTTCATAAAATATAGCATGATCTCTGCGACAGCTGTCAGGAAAATCACGCTTATGAAGTCCTGCATTTCTTAGTAGTAGGTACTTACAGACAGTACCCGTCAATGTCATACTTTATGGGCATTCTGACCTAATTACTGATGGGTGATGAATCGTCGTGACCACCAAAGACTACAATATGTATAGGGACAGTGACCACACAGTATAAAATATCCATATTTTAGTATAAATATAATAGTTTGATATGAACCTCCATTCTCCTCAGTACGAGTGCCAACGCCTTGTATACGCTACGTGTTTTCAGTTCTCAGTATTTGTTTTTGTTACTATTGCTGTTAATTTGTTGAGTTTTGTTATTATTGTTAGTTTTTTGTTGGCATAATGTAAAAGAAAACAAAGAAAACTGTTTTGAACAGTCAATGTCGTAAGTTTGTGATTTGCTTACCTACGTGAACTCAAAAACTCAAACTCAGTATTTATTTCAAATAAACCAATTACAGGCACTTTTGAATTGTCAAGGGGTCGGTCAGTCAGAGATGAAGCTAGTTGCCCATTCCAAAGCAGTAGGTACTGGTATTTTTCTGTTCTTGAACGCGTACTCCTTTATGAGAATAAATGTAGTAACTACCTATTTTAGATTAACATATTCGTTTAATTTAGTAACGTTTGTAATTAAATTAAACCCAGTTATATGTTACATTAGCATCGATAATACACTCACAGGCACAATTAACCGCCCAATTTTATTTTCAAGAATTTCTTTCAATTTACAGTGATCGTCAAATGAAGACCACATTTTTGATGAAAATTATGTCAAAAGGAATCATTAGAGATAACAAAAAACATAGGTAACAGTATTGAAAAACTGCGTTTATTAAAAAAAAACTTGAGAGGTGTCAAGGGACACCCAGATGGAACGAAGTTCCTTTCGATTAATTATTGAAGGAATTGTAATAAAATTTTATTTCTTTTAAGTTGTAATAATCAAAACAAATCCGATCTAAAATTAACCAATCAAAAAATTTTGATTAAAAAGACACCATCGTTCCAACTTTTGGTCTTTGAGGAATACCATTTTTAGGAGCGTAAGAGGTGAATTATTTCCCCTTCCCTCCGGACCTCGACAGCGAGTAGACGAGACGTATCCGAGCTCACGATTGTTTATTTCTTAATAGTAAATTATAATTATTTAAACTCAAAGATTTTACGGTGACATCATTCACTCTGCCGCCGGGAACTGTGTGTTGATAAGTTCTTCTTGAGCTGTGCTCTCCTGATACCTGAAGACAGTTAAAACAACCTAAAAACTAATAATAATTTGCCTGTAGCAAAAAGTGTCGTGACAACTTTTCGTAAGAATTTTTTCCGTCTAGCCCCCTTTCACAACGCGCGATAAGGAACTTCGTTCCAAAAATATTCAGAAAAAACGGAAAATTATGAATGAAACTTAAATGAGTTTTAATTTTGAAAAACAAGTTTTCGTATTTTTAGAATTAAAATTTTAATAATGGGTAGGTATTACTGCCTCGGGCTCTAATGACTTCTTGGAGCCGGTTTGGCAATCCATCCATTATGTCTTGGATATCTGACTGGGGGATATTGGGCCACTCCTCTACCGCAGCCGTCTTGAGCTCTCCTAGGGTCTTAGGGGCTGGTACTCTTGCTCGAACACGTCTTTTTAGGTTGTCCCAAAAGTGTTTAATTGGGTTGAGATCAGGACTATGTGCTGGCCAAGGTAAAACTTGAATCCCGACCTCATTGAGATATTCAGCTACGGATTTTGCGGTATGGCAACGCGCAATGTCATGCATAAGACGAAATTTATCACCAATTAATGGTGCGAATGGTATGACATGGTGTTGTGAAACCTCTTCCACGTATCAGTGAGCGTTCAAACTGCCTCTATCGAACACCACAAGATCGGTACGAGCTTCGTAAGAGATGCCTCCCCAAACCATTATGAACCCTCCCTGATAACCCACTGTTACGATTATCGCGCACGGAGCAAACCGTTCATTTTGTCGTCTATAGACACGCTGACGTCCACCTGGACCCCTTAAAGCTATTCTGCTCTCATCGGAGAACAGTATGTCCTTCCATCCCTCGACTGTCCAGTTAGCATATTCTCGTGCAAAGGCAAGTCTAGCTCTGCGATGCTGTGGGAGTAGTTGTGGAGCGCGAGCTGGACGAAAAAACATTGGATTTCCTTCTGCCAGTCTTCTTCTTATGGTGCGTTCACTCACACGACATTTCTCACCTAAAAAAGACGTGTACGAGCTTCAGTAGCGGTGCAAAAGCGATTTCTGACCACATCACTGACAACAAAGCGGTCATCCCGAGCTGAACTGCGTCGATGCCGCCCTTGATCTGGCCTCCTCGTGTACGAACCAGTCTCCCGAAAGCGCCTGATAGCAGCCCGTACCGTAGTTTGACATTGGCTGTACCCAGCGTCAGCTAAAGCCACTGCCCTAGCGGCACCAGTTGCATCGAGTGGCATTTTTTAGAGTCACAAAGAACAATTGAACACTACAAACTTAAATCGAACCATATTTACACACTCTGGCAGAAAAAATCAGGAAATGTAAGCACGGTAACGCAACTGCAACAATGTCAAACAACGACTAAATTCCAAAAACGCTACGATGATACAAGTTTTAGGGATCGAAATAAGAGTAGAAGTGTTTAGTGTGTTGCTAAAGCACCCACTTAATAAAAAACAAAACAGTAGATAAGCCACAGTTAACATAAATAAACAGGGTGACGAAAGATATGGGTGGGCGGTTAATTGTGCCTGTGAGTGTAGTAACAAACGTCGATAATTTCTATCGACTATTTTTTTACATCCTGACAATCCTTGAAATGTCGGTTTGACATACGTCGCAGAGATCAAGCTTTAATGTAGTATAAAGAGTGATGGAAGAATATTTTTTTGGACGCACGTGCCCATTCCTGTTGACTCGAAACTCGGTCCGGTCGGTTTATACTGAATTCCTTGTTTCTATGTGATTTTTGTATGATTTAGTCAGTAGAGCCTGACACTCCCTTGAGGTCCACCTAGAGCAGTAGGACTTATTTGATGATTACCCACCCTTAAGAAAAAAGATAATTGCGAGTAAAAATAAAACACGAAATAACGAAACTATATCATATTTTACATATTTACAGTTACGATTTTTATGTATAATTTTCTAATTCACTATCATATAAACTCAAGGCCCTCGTATTTAAGGTTTTCCACTAGTGTGTCGTGTAGCAACACCGTGCCGTCTGTCGTAAATGCAGTTATGTATGTGGCCGTTTTGCCCTCGAACTCTGTGGTCTTCAAAGCCACTATGGCTTCGTCATTCGTTCCAGGTATGAATTTGAACGATGAGAAACCATGCTTTGGTTGATGTTTTGTTATCTGTAAAGGGAAAAAGTTGATGATTAATAAAAAATCGATTATGAGAATTAGCGTTCCATAACTCAATTTGTTCTTATACGTACTGTGAATACGTGTGGTACAACAAAGCATACAAACATGGCTCATTATTTATACAACTGAGGAAACATTGATTCGCGCCATTGAGAATGTTGTAACGAGTTAATGATGTAGGTAGGTACTACAGTTGGTCAGCGGGTCTATCCGAATGGAACATAGGGTTTTAGTCAGTAAAAGTCTGACACTACCTTCCGCTCCACCCACAGCAGGAGGGGTCATTAAACTTGTGTACGCCATCGTCACATATACGTGACAAGCAGGCGCATGCCCTGTACGCCAACGACACAAATATGTGACAAAGCGGTACACTATCGACACGAAATAAACAATAAAATCATTACGTTAGTGTGTTTACATAGATATCATAAAATGTAAGGTCTCGTACGCACATATTTAATGACATGACACAAATTAAAAGTCACCATGGATGTTGGGAAATTCATGATATCAAGAAGAAATAAATTTGGAGCTTGTCGTGGAGGGCACGCGCGTGCGTTTTAATTTGACATTGGCAACACCTTTGTTTCGTAGCAGTAAGCCCGATTTTACGTACGTAGTTCAAGTATGATCACTCGCGTGTGGTCAAGTATGATCACAAAAAAAAACTCAATTTTCAAGTCAAGAGTATGAAATTCAGTTATGATAACTTTTCTTTGATAGTTCTTTTCTGAATTTCGCTCTAAGGCTGAGATCAATAGAGCATTTGACTTTACTCAAGCTGTACAGTAGGCGTATCATATGAATATGAACCTTATTTGTACACCGTTATTGTTCATGTATGAAACAGTTGATCACATACACTTCGTCATCATCTGCATAGCCTTTTCCCATCTATGTTGGGGTCGGCTTCCAGTCTAACGGTATGCCGTTGATTACCAGTATTTTACATGGAGCGACTGCCTATCTGACCTCCACAACCCAGTAACTGGGCAATACGATACCCTTGGTAAGACTGTCAAAGATGCACAAATGACAGCCGGGACCAACGGCTTAATGTGCTTTCCGAGGCACGGAGGAGTCTCGGTATGTAGATGATCACCCATCCACGGCCAGCCCCGGCAAGCGTGGCTTAACCTGATGGATCGACCTGTGCGGCTGTTAGTACTTAGCCACGAGCTCATCACACACCCTTATAAGCGTACAAATAAGGTGCATATTTGTTCGAAAGGCATACTGAAGTTAGCCTATTTCCAAGAACGCTCTTTAGATCTCGGCCTTAGTTCCGAGATGGGTTAATCAAGTCACTGAAACAATTTATACTAAAAAAAAACAGTTACCTCAAGGGCATGAATATGTTTGAAATTGGCATCAGCAGTGATCAGGTAATTGCATCCCATTACTTCGTCTTTCGTCTCATTGTATGGTTCATGACTGCACCTTCTTGGCAAGAAGTGCCATAATTGCTTGGCAGGAGACCATACTCCAGATTCATGGATCATGTAACCCGGCCACTGGATTCCAATGGAACTACGGACGGCTTTGTACTGGTTTACCCAGCTTAAATGCTGCACCTGTAAATAAAAAAGGTATAATGGTACAGGGTACTGGACCTTTGATCCATTATATTCAAAGAGATCATTTGTTTCATAGGCAAGTATGTTGAATACCTACTTGGTACTTTAATACAATACTTTTTGAGGTGATATGAGTCTATAGAGCGAACTTTGATTTTATTCAGCCTAAGGGCCAATTCTTCATTTGTCAGATAGCTGAAGATCGATCTGAAGGATATATATGGCGGTTTAACATATTATATTCTATGCGAAAGCTGTCAAACTGCCTAATTTATTCCTCTGATAAAAACTTATCAACAATTGAAAAATCAGCCCTTAGTAAAGTTCACCTTTCATACGAAAATGAACACTACTTGTATGATATTAACAATCATATTTGTGTAATCAAAATCAAGTCATTTATTCAAACTACGATGAAAATAAGCACTTTTTGAAGGTCAAAGTTACATAGGACAGTTCCCCAAAAACGCCCACCCTTCACCACTTCCTAGTACTTTAGCTCGGAAGAAGTGGCGGTCCCCAGCAGCACAGCTGTCTGTTTAGTTGGAAGAACAAAACAAAAAATCAAAGTCGCATAGACATATTATGCACATTACTCTCAAACAAATTTGATATATGTAATTTGAATTTTCCACTAGAAACAAGACTGATTAATACCTAACATGATATATATAAATACGATAAATTCTAAAGATAACCTCTGTGAATTGACTGAGTAAACCTCGCTGATAAGATATATAGGTACGTGACATTTTTCACTACCGTATTTAGCAAATACATAATTATATACTAGAAGAGTATTTTAAACAAATAAGATCATTTTCCTTGTTCGCCTTTAACTTATTTATGTTCTATTGTTAATAGGAATACATAAAATAAAATGTCCAAAGGCAACTATATCTGGTATTTTCCTTGCTTTTCGACAACATAAACTAAACAGGCAAAATTATTTATTTTATATTTAATTATTTCACAAAAACTTACACAGATTCATGGGAATTATGTCTTCTATAATATTATCTAGAAACAGACAATTTGAACTTGTTGTATGAGAAACATCTATTTTAACAATGAATTATGTAATGAATTTTAATAATCTTACTTCTCCGTGTATGTTAATTGCTTTCACCCACATAGGGTCATAAGTTTGGAACTCCCCGCTAGCTGTTGTCCATTCTTTGCCCATTGACCCGACATACAGAATGTCATCCTTTATGGTTGCCCATTCGGACTTAAATCCTTTCTCGACCTGGCCATTACCATCTGTTAAAATCACCCAGGGCACTATTTTGTTGTTAACTATTTCAAACACCTGGAAAACAGTAAAAATATCAGCTGTTTAGTATGTGACATAAAACTTCTAGTAATGCTATTTTATTTCATTTTTACTGTTAAGGTTGATGTTCCAGGGTAGCCCGCGAAATTCAAATTTTTTTAAGTTTTTTGCAATTTGCAGGCCAGTGATAGGTTGTATGTTGATGAACATTTGATTCGCGGCTGTAAGACGTATGTAAAATATAGTATGCAAAATCATTAATACAACCCTCCGAGCTCATAAAGGTTCCGGAATAACTTTGACCTTTTATGAGCTCGGAGGGTTGTATTAATGATTTTGATGATTATAATTCTGTAACTACATACGTCTTACAGCCGCGAATCAAATGTTCATCAACATACAACCTATCACTGGCCTGCAAATTGCAAAAAACTTAAGAAAATTTGAATTTCGCAGGCTGGTTGGAGGATTCACCTTAAATAAAAATATTTTAGAAAAAAGAAAGAAAAAATGTTTAATTTCATAAAAATGTAACAAGATTTGTACAAGTAACAATATGCGTACCATTCCTGATCGGTCATCAAAAGTGAGCAATCTTCCATCATACACTATTAACTCGGACAGCTCCATTCCTCTTCCCTTGTGAGAGTATGTCGAAGACAAGAGTGTGGGCTCCCGTATGTCCCATGACACTTGCACAGATTTCTTGACACGGTTGTATGCGAGTTGTCCTTTCTTAAAATAACTTATGTATGTGTGTTTTTTACTACTGCTTTTAGAATTGGTATCTAAGTCTGCCACTATCCCGATCCTGAATGTGACTAAATCTTCACCAACCAACGGCTTTGTCAGCGGGTAAGTCGTGTTGTATGGCCGCACTGAACTAGTCCATCTTTGGACACTGACTGGCTGACTGCTTGTCCACCAATTGTAATAACACAACACCAAAAGGAATGTTCCTATTAACACAATTAATAACACGAACTGTGGCTGAACTCTAACAGCGTTGCCGACCCTGTACGTGGCCGGGGTGCGTAGCGCTTTGCGCCAGTCGCGAAGGGTACCTTTCATTTTACGATCTTCAAACTCGTAGAACTCGTTCATAATAAATATAATTATAGCATGTTAAATTCACTTAAATTGACTTTCGATATCATATGACTAGTGGAATCGAATCATTTTCATTTAGGTAAACGTGTTAATTACACCCTTGTTTAGTGCTAAGAAATATCACTTGATTTCACTAATTGATGTGTAAAAACTCTTTGTAAATGTAACAGCTTGACAATTTTAGCTGGGCTTAATGATATCTCCGATGTGTTACGGTTTAGAATATGGTTCATTTTGGTTAACACTAATTTTACATAATTTTATTGCTGAAAATACTATCACACACAGCATGGAATAATGACGTTTGTTGTTGACATTAATTTGACACATTGACAACTTTACGTCATAATTATTATCTAGCCTTGAATGAAATAGTCAGCATGACCAACAAAAAATATTAATAGAATAGTAGCTTCACGAAATATTATATTTTGTTTATTAAGTTTCGTTCTGATTTAAATTCAGTTTACAGACATTTTTCAATATTTCTATAAATAAAAAGATGAAGATGAAGAGGGAAGGTTTCCAAGTCTAGCAACACCGAAATGGCGGCTGAGAATGGGGAACATGAGGCGATTCCAAGAAGATTCTTGAGCGAGTCAAATGAAAGCGCAGTAAAAATACATGGCACATTGTGTCAGCGGGGGTGAGGGTAAGATACCTACTGCGCAGTGATAGCGCAGTTCAGAGCCGCCAGCGCCAGAAGGATCTTTTGAGGCTCAAATGATCTTGCGCTACTTGAAATGTAGGTATTTAAGAATATTACAAGTGCGAGTCGAACTCGCGTGTGAGGGTTCTGTACGATAAATATTTGTAACCTAAGTACCTTACTTTTTACCCAAGATAATTCATTTGTAAGTCCGTAGACTTGTTAGAAACTTTGCATTAATCTATAGGTAAAGAAACATTTTTTGAAAATTTTAGGCGCAGTAGTTTCGCAGGTATAGAAGTTTAATAACTCATTATTATATGTATCTAAATAATTATAAGTTATATAAATAATTATTTGCACAAACTAAAGCGCCTATCTGTGTTACGACCCATAACTTATATCTCGGTAAGTTTGCTTTGTTAAAGTTACAGGCTTTGTGAAAAATACATAAAAGCGAGCGAAATCTCATCACTTGACAAGTAGGTACTTAGAATTAGATCAGATCAGGCTGCAATTACCAGTTATATAATTTGGGTAAATAAAAGTATTTTCGATAATTTGGGTAAATAAAAGTATTTTCGATCGCTGTGTAGATAATGTAGGTAGATATTTTAGCCTCTATTGGGCTCATAGTCGAAAGCACGCCTGCTGAGGGAATATGTTATTGGGTTTTTTACTAAGGAATTTCTCTCGCACGTCTGTGGTTAATCGAGCCTAACGCTTTGAGCTACAGAGTTACAGCAGCATAAGAGACGAGCTTATACCTACAGATTTTCTTACCGCTGACGTGCAGCCGTCTAATCTAAGTACAGTCTCGCCAGCACATCAAGTCGCCCCAATCAGTCAAATTTCGTTGATAGTTTTTCAACTTTATTACGAAAGTATAAGGTTAATTTTCAACAATTTGGGGTAACTTGATGGGCTGGCCTCTGTACCAAAATAGAAATGTTCGTCTGTTCCGACTAGGCTTAAGAATTCACTATACAACACTCTTTTGCAATTCCTAATCACTAATGTATCGCAACAACGGACCACACACTAGTTACATACACGATAAAAAAATATTCTAGCTTTCTCTTAATGAAGAAATTCAAAAGTGACTCTCGCGGACGGGCTACGGACATCCTGCACAAAAAATTTAAAAATTGAAATAACCTAAATTATTTGGTAGTCTACAATTACATTTGACTTCTATTAAATGTGTTGAGCTAAACATCCGCCCCGAGTTCGAAGTGTAGTTCCGCAGAAATCGATGACGCGTATCATAAAAATAAGCAGGTATAGGTAATCAAGCATTAGCATTTTTACCGACTTTAACTTATTAATATTAAAATATACCTACCCATTGAACTGTCCATTGTGGTTATGTGTAGGTCGGTTAGGTAACAACCGTTGTTTTGTTGTGAGCACTTTTTAATACAATGATGATCTTTCTTTAAGAAATACGGGACCCTACAACTCTTTTTTAATGCACTACTTGAATAGGCACAGCCCGACGCCTGTGCTTGGCACAGCCCAATACGAACTATAAGGCAGCACCGAACATGAGGCGAGGCGCTGCGCAATATCAAATTCAAGTAACCGCGGGGGTGCGGGGGAGGGTATTGCGCAGAGAGTAGCTCACTTCAGAGTTGCCATATACTACACCTTCTCCACATGAACCTCCTACGTTGCTGTGTTACCTATCTGCGTCCAAATAAACCGTGACAGGAAAATGTCATTAAATATCTGTAGGTATTTTGGCATTTCGGCAGAAGATCAAACAAAGAGTAAAATAATAAGACTGATAAGATCAAAATTATCGCGAAATAAACAATCAAAGTTATTGTTAAATATAAAAGTAAGAAGTAGATAATTATATTTAAGAAAAATGCATATCAGTTTATAAACTCCGTGTAATTCACGGAGTTTATAAACGTCCTAAAAACGACAGTAAGAACAAGTCAGTAGAATTCGTCTAAAATAAAATTGCGTGACCAAGAAAACATTGTTATAAAATTAGAACATTAGTTGTGCCTTATAGCAAAATGCTGTAAAAAATAAGCAGAATTTCAGATACATCTCAGATGGCACCTGGCTGTTACAATCCTAAATGTGATGGAAGTTATAGAACCCTAACCTGCATAAGTAAATCACTATAATTACTTCTTTACCTTTTGATGTGTCCCAATGATGAGCAAGGGCCTCCCACGCATCATCCAAACCACGTTCGTCCTTCACACATTCTTGGTCCAGGTTATCACACCACTTTTTAGTGCACGGGACCTGGAGCATATTTATCTAAGGAGGGACCTTAGAACCTAGAGCGGCCCGCTAGAACTTGATTTGTTTTTAGGTTCTTAAAAGATAATATAAAATAGTACCTACTATTCAAAACAGTTTTTCTCGCAAAATACTTATTACAAATAAATGCTTTTATAATTACTTTTTTCTACTGTTTTACTCTGGTTCCCCTTTGAACAAGATCTTCGAAAACTCGCATATAATTTATTGTTTAAAATATAGGCAATGATTGATTTTTCACCCATCTTGGATCCAGGAGTGAGCGAAGCGTGCTTGGAAATTGTAGCAACTCTGATAGGACTGGTTTACCTTGCAAACAGGTACTGGTACTTATCTTACAAACAGGAGTTATTATTTGTTGAAGCGGAAAAGTTTGACTATGATGCAAGAGCGACCTAAGCAAGCTCACATTTTTTTTCATCACGCCTCATAGAGGTTAGATTTCATTTGACACTTCATGCAGAAATAGGTGTTTCTTTGTCAATTTGGGTAAATCGATCTAGACGTAGAAAAGAATTAAGGTAAACATAAATGATCGAAAATAATCTATTAGCAGCCGTGGAGAGGTTCAATTTATTTTGACTATTAATTCATACTCAATATTCCATTACTTACCAATGGATTACGTTACATAACATGACTGGTTTTTGATTTGAAATTCAATTTGTTTATTCATTCAGTAACAATTGACATTGCGTTCGCGGCAGCCATCCAAAGCGCGAGGCCTGTAGCAATATCTGCACCTGCTACGTGGCTTAACCAGCCCTGCAACCTTGGCGCTGTAGATGTCTGATGCGGGATTGTCTCCAATAGGCCAGTGAGTGAAAAATCCTTTTCTATGCCATTTTTTTGTGCCATTCTAAGCTTCAACACTTAATTGGCGGCGGCGGCGACCTCTCGCGCCCGGCCCTGGTGTAAGTGTGCCATGGTCCGGAGCGAGAGGGAGTGGGAGGCAGTCACTTCCTTCTGCGAAGCAGTCATGCTCGTGAAGGAGGTGGTGGGTCGGGAGCGAGAATGGTCCTCCCGTCCCAGCCGACGCGGGAGACGCGGCGGGCATCGGGAGCCACGTGACGACTCCCGGCCACCGTAGGCGCGGGCTTGCGGACGGTGAGTAATGGGTAGCTTACCGTCCGATCAGGACCAGGACCGCGTTCCGCGGTTCCGCGCGCGCCTCAAAGAGATGTCTGCATTTGAAGGGGCCCGTTAGGGCCGAAGCCTGCCGGGTAAGCGGAATTGTCCGAAAGGGTTACCGCTACCCCGGAACATAAAGGGCTAAGGAAGGAACATAGATGGGTTTTAGTCAGTAAAAGTCTGGAAAAGCCGTTCCACCCAGAGCGGGAGGAGTCATTTGATGATTTCCCACCCTCAAACAAAAAAAAAATGTGCCTTCACACACTTACATGTTCATGGCAGTGTATGGGTTATGTGTTTTTTTTACGAAATATTATAAATAGTTTCATGAATACATAACTGCAAATAGAGGAATACATAACTACTAATACTCTCACTAAAGTACTGCTACTTATTGCTGTAAATCTCATAAAACTTTAACCTTTCTTATTCGACAGACGAGCGAGACCTCGAGTGCGGCGTCCACTCCCCGTTGACAACAAGCCGTTTTACTGCGACCCAGGATGGTTGTGGTTTTGCGGCCTCCTGATGAGCGTCGCCTCCCTAGGAATAGTACTATATGGCTGCCTGGGTTAAAACCTATACTTACTTATTAATTCCAAGTCCTTTTTCGGCTGACTCGAGTGCCTCTAGCAGTTTTCTTAGTGTAGGCCTTCCGCTAACCAAGTCAGTGCACCCCAACCCTGTTTTCTCTGACTAAGCTTATTGAAAAGACTGTCAGGTATGTTTTGTTAGTTCCAGATATTGATTACCTATCCTTCTATGTAGGTACCTCTTCTGGCACCGGCAGGAATATTTTAAGGGAGTTGCAGATTCAGAACCACAGTATGCCTCCCTTACACATTAAACTACTAAGTTTAAGGAGAATCCAGAAAATAGTAGATGAATATAGAATTAACTTAATTCAGGGTCATATGGGGGTAAGTAAGAATTAAGAGAACGCAAGATGCAAGAGCTAGCGAAACGAACTCGAAATATGATTTTCAAGAGAAATGAGAAAATGAAATGAGTTGTAGAAATGGCTATACTTACTGCCATTAATGGGTTGTCAGAGCCTTATTGTTATTCAGAAGGGTGTACCATGTCCAGGTGAGGTTGACTTGGGGCACTAAGATGGTAAGACCGCCTCCCTCCGATTCGTAATTGAAGGGGTCTAAGGAAAATTCTTTTGGCTTTACATAATTATGTACATAAATGGGCGTTACCTAATTTTTCGAATTACGTAGATTTTTTTATTTTAATAAAGAGATCTACTTGTCTTAATAACTGACACCACACTGACATTTACACTTTGGTGGATGCATCTATCGCAAGAAATATTCTAGCTGTTCACGGCGATGCTTCACCAAAACTTATTACTTAAATAAATACCTAGTATTTTTTTCTAAATTAAATAGAAGAAAAAAAAATTGTAAAATAAAATAATAAAGTAAGTAAGTAAATACACACATCAAAAGTGTCTAGGGATCAACATATATTTTTGCAATAACTTTTCTCTTGATTGATATTAATTTAAATTTTCTTTAAGGATTCATCAAATAAAGTGTTTTCGTTTGTCACAGTAACGATAAACCAAGTCACCTTTGCATTAATAAAGAAATTTGCCATTTTCCTAATAAAGGGATTTTTGACATTTGAACCACTAACATTAAAGTTCGAAAAAAAGACTGAAATAACAGTTTTCTTTAAAATTTTATTGGGTAACTTAAACAATTAATAATCCGTGTTTCTACCGCGAACACTAACAACACAAGAACATCGGTTTGGCATACTCAAAATGAGTTCATCCAAATCACGCTGTGGAATGGCCGCCCATGTTCGTTGCAACAACAAAAAAAGGTCTTCTTGCAACTGGATACCCTCCATATTCGGCAGAGCTCTTCTCTGTAGCATATCCCATGCATGCTCAATCGGGTTCAAGTCTGGCGACTGAGCAGGCCAGGGCAGGACATTGATGTTAGCTGCGGCGAGAGTCTGTCTTACAACTCTTGCGGTGTGCGGTCGTGCATTATCATGCATTAACTGAAATAAGGGACCGATTTGCACTTGTAGAGGAACGAATGAAGTGAACCTTCATTCCCGAAGACCGCTACGGGTACCACCTATAGCAATGCACAATCGTAGGATTCGATATCAATGGGCTCTTGAACACAGAAATTGGGCAGAAGAACAATGGCGTTTCGTGTGCTTTTCTGATGAGTCTCGTTTTGGTATGAGACCGGATACAAGACGTATACGACACTGGAGAACCCCTGGACGCCAACAGCGATTAAAATCCTGCCAGGAAGTCCATCCTTATAGTGGTGGAACCATCATGGTATGGGCGGGTATTTGGATCGGCGGAAGAACTGAGTTGATTTGGATCAGAGGCAACCTCAACGCTCAAATTTATGCTGAGACGATTGTATCTGACGTCATCGTTCCTCTACAAGTGCAAATCGGTCCCTTATTTCAGTTAATGCATGATAATGCACGACCGCACACCGCAAGAGTTGTAAGACAGACTCTCGCCGCAGCTAACATCAATGTCCTGCCCTGGCCTGCTCAGTCGCCAGACTTGAACCCGATTGAGCATGCATGGGATATGCTACAGAGAAGAGCTCTGCCGAATATGGAGGGTATCCAGTTGCAAGAAGACCTTTTTTTGTTGTTGCAACGAACATGGGCGGCCATTCCACAGCGTGATTTGGATGAACTCATTTTGAGTATGCCAAACCGATGTTCTTGTGTTGTTAGTGTTCGCGGTAGAAACACGGATTATTAATTGTTTAAGTTACCCAATAAAATTTTAAAGAAAACTGTTATTTCAGTCTTTTTTTCGAACTTTAATGTTAGTGGTTCAAATGTCAAAAATCCCTTTATTAGGAAAATGGCAAATTTCTTTATTAATGCAAAGGTGACTTGGTTTATCGTTACTGTGACAAACGAAAACACTTTATTTGATGAATCCTTAAAGAAAATTTAAATTAATATCAATCAAGAGAAAAGTTATTGCAAAAATATATGTTGATCCCTAGACACTTTTGATGTGTGTAGTAATAGAATAAAAATAGTATTAGCTAGCATCAAAATAGTTCAGCGGGATTAATCGAAAAAAAATTGTTATAATTTGGATAAATAAAATTCTACATTAAAAAGCGATTTGCGGGCCTCGGTAAGGTAAAGTTTCGCAGTACTTAAGCGCGTATAACATTTTGATACATTTGTAGTCATCGGAAAGGTACCTCATTCAAATAGTTCAGTAATAGACCTGACGATTGCGCAAGCATTTCTTGAAACCTTCTTAAGGCTTATTAAATTCGGTGTCATTATTCCTGCATCAAGAACTCTCTTTCTTTTGATAAGTTTTGGACATAGCCGCCAACTGATTCACGATACCTGGAACTTATAGGTGCAGCACGTGAGTGTCGCCTGGAAGAAGCTTACCACACCGGAATGATCCTGGAAAGGCTTACACCTCCTTCAAAAGTTCGTATCCAGCGGTAACGCCTGTTCAGCACAAAAGCAATCAGTGAATGAAGAATTTCAAAAGTGGAAACTCTCACAGGCGGGCTACGGATATCCTAACAAAATAAACTAACAATTAAAATTTTGGACTTATTTTTCACGTGGCGCGGTCTCATGGCGGCCTTTTTTTTTTTTTTTTTAAGGCTGGGAAATCATCCAATGACTGCTCCCGCTCTGGGTGGAGCGGAAGGGAGTGTCAGACTCTTACTGACTAAAACCCATCCATGTTCCTTCCGTAGCCCTTTATGTTCCGGGGTAGCGGTAACCCTTTCGGACAATCCCGCTTACCCGGCAGGCTTGGCCCTGAGCTCATGGCGGCCTGGAATCAGCGACTGTCGCAACCCAGCGCAGGGCACGCCACGATAGTGGCGGTAAGGCCCCTCTTTGAGGAGTGGCTAGAGAGGCGTCGCGGCGCCCTCACCTACCGCCTGACGCAGGTCCTCACCGGACATGGATGTTTCGGGAGGTTCCTGCACATCATCAGGCGGGAGGAAACGCCCGGGTGTCACCACTGCGAGGATCGCCCAGAGGACATGGTAGAGCACACGGTGGAAACCTGCCCGGCTTGGGCGGAGCACCGCCGTGTCCTCGTAGAGGCAATGCGGCGGCGACCTCTCGCGCCCGGCCCTGGTGCAAGCCATGGTCCGGGGCAAGAGGGAGTGGGAGGCAGTCACCTCCTTCTGCGAAAAAGTTATGCTCGCGAAGGAGGTGGCGGGATGGGAGAGAGAAAGGTCCTCCCGTCCCAGCCGCCGCAGGAGACGCCCCGGGCGTCGGGAGCCACGTGACGACTCCCGGCCGCCGTAGGCGCGGGCCTGCGGACGGTGAGTAATGGGTGACTCACCGCCCGATCAGCATCAGACCCGTGCCGTACGGCGCGTATATGTTCCACGCGCGCCTCAAAGAGATGTCAGCATATGAAGGGGCCCCTCAGGGCCAAGCCTGCCGGGTAAGCGGGATTGTCCGAAAGGGTTACCGCTACCCCGGAAGGGCTACGGAAGGAACACGGATGGGTTTTAGTCAGTAAGAGTCTGACACTCCCTTTCCGCTCCACCCAGAGCGGGAGCAGTCATTGGATGATTTCCCAGCCCTAAAAAAAAAAAAAAGCCTGCAACCTTGGTGCTGTAGATGTCAATGGTGATATCGGCGTCCAGTGAGTAGCAAATCTCTTTCTATAAAGATAGGATAGCGCGTTAGGTGTTTGTTACGAAATACTATGAAAAATTTCGTGAAGAGCTCTAGAAACAAATTACCTATTTGGAATTTTTCCTGACATCTCATTTTTTAAGAAGTACTGGTGTCTAATTACACGAATGTTATTTACAGACGCCAGCCAGCACATCAAGTTATCTCAATCTGTGAAATATTCCTAATTGAACATGAGCCTTATCCTTTTGAAATACCGTTGAAAATCTATCAAAGAAATATGACAGATTGTAGGTTGATGTGCTGGCCTCTACCTATTCGCGTATTCGATTTACTATCTATATCCAAATTATCGTTGTCACTGCGCCTTGTCAGGGAAATGTCATATTTGGCAATTTGGCTTCGATTCATTTCGGCAGAAAATTCAAATAGTTGTAATCAATAATCAAAGGTATAGTTTATTTATGAAAAAAGAGAGAAGTACTTTATGATAAATTAAAAATGCATAATTCATTGTTCGCCAATACGCTCTGGTACTTGGAGTTCTTCGCGTTTACTTTTACATTGATAGCATTCTTCTACTTCGTCTTGTATTTAGCCAGTGTAAACTACGTGAATTACAGTCCTCAATACGACTTTAAGAAAAAGTAAGTTGAGTTCGTCTAAAAAAAAATTTCGTGACTCCACAAATTTTTTTTTCAACTTTTTTATATACAACGTGTTTTTTTTCTATATCCCATAACTCTAGGGTTATATTCTATAAGTAACAATAATATAAAAATTCCTACAATATGTGGTTCAAAAATGTATAGTTTGGAAGATATCATCATTTATAACTAATGCATTTTTCTCGATGTGTGTAGGATGTGTGTATATAAGTTTCATGGATAAATACGAGTAATTCATTTTCATTCCAACTATTCACATTTAAAGCTTTGAAAATGCGAAGTGGTCATATTTCACGTAAGGGTGTTTTACATACAAAATAATTCGATTATAAGTGACTGTCTAATTATTTTGTATGAAAAATGAAAACAAATTAAATAAAAAAACTATATTAATTCTATGATATGTTATTATTACCCTAGAGTTATGGTATATTTAAAAACACGTTGTATATTATCATTGTAGTTAACAATCATATTACATACCTATTAATTACAACATACTTATGTTATTCATAAATGAATTAACTGACGACAAAGCAGAATGCTTTATACAACAATCTGAATTTCCAGGTACATGGCAGATGGCACGTGGCTACTACAAGCCTAAATGTGATGGAAAAAAAAGAACCCGAAACTAAGTAAGTTGAAGCCTAGTAAGGGAAATGTAGTTGTAACCGACCCTGTTTAAGACAATTTTAAAATAGATTTTTTTTAATAGTATTGAATGCTTTCACACTTAATCAACAATCAAATCAGCTTATCCCAGTCCACTGCTGGACATATGCCTCTCCCAGGCTGCTCCACAATACCCTGTTCTCCGCTTTCCGCATCCAGTCCGTCCCAGCCACCTTCTTAAGTTCATCGGTCCATCTAGCTGGGGGCGTCCCACACTACGCCTGCCTATACGCGGTCTCCACTCCAGGATTCGTCTGCTTTAAGCGGGATTGTCCGAAAGGGTTACCGCTACCCTGGAACATAAAGGGCTACGGAAGGAACATGGATGGGTTTTAGTCAGTAAGAGTCTGACACTCCCTTCCGCTCCACCCAGAGCGGGAGCAGTCATTGGATGATTTCCCTTTGCTTCACCGGCCATCGGTCTTTTGACAAAAATGGCCAGCCCACTACCACTTTTTGCTTATTTTATTATATTTTAGAAGTATGGTACTTAAATTTTATCTTTATTACCTTCAATTCTTTTGAAATTAAACTTTTCTTATAAACTCTACATATTATACAACAAAGTCACTTCCCATCATCCCTGTGTGCGCTTCTTGTTCTTCTTAGCGTGTCGATGGCAATCTAAATGTTCTCGGCCCAGAATTCGGCTACGTGTTTGGCGCCATCACTAGCGTCCATCAGTTCCTGTAACGTGCATACGGCAGGACACGCTGATTGTGCGCTTAGATCTTTTAGTATGCACATTGGATTTAAATGCGGTTTTCAATAATATCTGGAGTGATTCAAAAGGAATGTTTAGACGTATAGATTAACTAGTTTTCGCACGCGGTTTCGCTCGCGCGATGATATCTACACTGCACCTGTACGAAGCCAGAACGGCTCGCTCGTAATTAATAAAATTAAAGAGAACGAATCGATTGTTGCTATTGCCGACCCGTAGCAACAACTATGAAGCTAATATTAATGTCTGAAGTTATTACCAAGTTTATGGATTTCATATGACATTTTCGATTAAAGTAGATATTTATCTTTTATGTTTTATTTCATAAATGCAACCTTTTACAATCGAAATATAGTTCCAGTGGATCAGAAACTAGTTTTACTGATACTTGCTAGCCAAGAATGAGATGAGCCTAAACAATAAATGTTTTTAGTGTTTAGCAATTAGGTACGGTGTTCTAATAAAAAGCGATCGGTCCGCAAGTATGCAATCGCTTTCTTCGTGTAGTACAGGCTTTAGGTAACCATTAACCCGCACTGGAATCCCGTGATGACGATACGACCGTCGCCCTCGACCCATTCAGTTCTTCCGACTGAATATCAGCTATAGCGACCAATCTCAGCTGTGACCAGCCATCGGCGCGGGAGATATATTATAGTGCAAAAGTGTTTGCGCAGATTCAAGGGTACTCTCTCTTCTCTCATTCTCGTTGTACGATGGCACTACTAGGATACTCTAACTAAAGTAACCATTTCTATTTAGGTAGGTACTTAGGTACGTATAGGTAGGTTATGTTGTAACACTTGTTATCTTATTTTTATCCATTACAAGAATTCTTCGTTCTTTTTCGTGCGGTTAGTGATAGATTTTTTATGCTGCTCATGGGCCTCTGACTTAGCTTCACATGCCGTTGAAAAATATCTCTCTGTCATACCGGTTTCCTCACGATATTTTTTTTCACCGTTTTTTAAAGCAAGTGATAATTTATACAATACGCAAATGAATCCGTAAATTCAGAGGTTTGAACTCGAGACTAATGACTTGGCAGTCCGACGGTCCCGCCACTAGGCTATCACTGCTCGGAAAAATTGTATTTTATAGTTTTGTACCTATTAATAATATAATAATAATAAATTTATTGAAATAATAATAAGTTCACAGAAAAAATAAAAATTGTATGTATCGATCAGTAGTAGGTATGTATAAATCTAGGTCTATTAAATAGAATTATAGAAATCTGGATATAAACTATGGTATGACAAATATGAGATACAGTCAAAAATAGAGCTACAAATGTAATGTAGTGCGTTGCCTGATCTAGGTTTATTTAAACCTGTGTTTCAGGCAATTACCAAAATAGTAGGTATAACTGATTTGCTTGCCCTAAACTGGCAAAATATGGCCTGTATATAAACCACCAATTTTAACACCTGGTACAACCTGTACTTTCGGTGACAAATGATTCTTATTCAACAGAACTTCTACAGCACCCCGAGTGAGGCGTCCTCCTGTGGCCCGGCCACGCCCCGTGGACACCAGGCCGGTATGCTGCGACGCAGGATGCATATGGTTCTGCAGCCTCATCTTAAGCATCGTCACCATAGGCATGTGCTACTATCTGGCTTACACACTCCTATCAGACACCAAACTCAGGTTTGGACTGTTTATGCCGTAACTATTCGGTGTCGAATTCAGTATTGCCAGGTTATTGCAGACGGACATGAAGTTTATTGTCAGTTATGACGTGACTTGAAAATGTGTACCTGAGGTGTAGTTTTGTATATTTGCCGTTAATGTTTGCTCTGCATGCCTGAATTTTCTAAAAAAAAGACAATGATCAAGCGCAAGAAGGACACGTTAAACTGATGTGTTTTTTTTTCTTCATCGGACAAAATTATATTGAGATTCTGCAAGTAGGAAATGAAATGTATAGATACCAGTACTTACCACTAGAAACTTTATGATCATGAAAATGTCTTTAATTAGTAAAGTTAAGAACTATTGAATTTGTAGATAATTATGTATTTTCTGAATAAGTTACTCGTAATGGAAAATTACAAATAAAAATCGTATATAAACTATTTTCAGTGCTATGTTCTTATCCACTCTCTACATTTGCGTGCAAAAAAAACTGGAACAAAAAGTTAATAGAATAAAAGAATTAAGCTAATAAATTATTGTATATAATTAAATCTAATAACGTCTGAATGAAAGTGAGCCGATTACGAACTGTGGCGCTTACTGCAAATCATTTCAAACGGTTTGATAGACGTTATCTTCTAGATCGATAAGATGTGTTAATAGTCATGCATGGTAGGTAGACGAAGAAGCCCCATTGTGCGCAAAAAGTCTTGCATTTATTAGACATCAAACCATGAAAAACGATTGGAATTTAATACTACAGAAAGTAGGTATTTAGGGCCATCCAAGTAGGTATTTAGGCGCATTAAATAAATAAATAAATAAATAAATTTCTTTATTGGCATAAAAACAGGTTACAGAAACATGTGAGACCCTGGCTCCAGAGCTAGGTTGGAGTACCTGTATTTCAGGAGCCAGTGACTTCTTCCATTTAGGTTACAATTTGCAAGTTTTATGCAGCAGAGGGTGACGAACTTATTGGTACTTAAAATTAAGTTCAATAGCAATCAATAAACATTTAACTACTTAAGCACTAAAATAAAATTAGAACAAATCAAATCAAATTAATTAGAAAATCAAATCAGGATTAAAATTTAGAATAATTAATTAATTGATTTAAAAACAATATTAATTGTAAAAATAATGATTGTAGAAAAAAAATAAAATAAAAAAAAACAATAATAACAATAGCGTGCAATAAAATTAGAATAAATATATAAAAATAAAT
Organism: Hyppa rectilinea; assembly: GCA_951799385.1. Classification (NCBI taxonomy): domain Eukaryota; kingdom Metazoa; phylum Arthropoda; class Insecta; order Lepidoptera; family Noctuidae; genus Hyppa; species Hyppa rectilinea. Next base: position 6,119,292 of record OX637309.1, on the reverse strand, counting down.
TAGAAAAATAATGATAAATCAAAAATAATATTACGGGTATGTCAATGTGCATTTGAGCGTGGGTGTAAATGGGTGTGTGTGTTTGTGTGTGAGTATGTGTGTGTGTGTATGTGTGTGTGAATACCAATTATTTGTGTTCTTAAATATTTATGTTGATTGCAATAAATTTTCAGTTGCGTTGTAGTCCCGTGTCAGTAGCCAGATTTTTACCTTGTTTTTTGTTTCACGAGTCGTAAGGGGATTTATGTTCAGGATTTTGTTTAGTTTATTATAAAGGAAAACGGCAACATATATCCGCTGTCGCCTAGCGGACGCCGTGTGACAGCGTAAAGGTAAGCTAACGTTTTTTATAGTGCGCTTATTATTATTTTGTGCATTATAAGGGGTAATACTGTGCTGAACTATTTGCAGAATGTAATTCTGTCTTACTGTGAGTACTTCACACTTCTCGTATAAGACTTTTGTGGGAAATCTAAAGGGTCTGAAAGTCATGACTTTAAGCAGAGATCTTTGGGCCCGTTCCAGGTGAATCATAAAAGTCTTGCACCCACCACCCCATACAGTAACACAATATCCCACGACTGACTGCACGAGCGCATAGTACACAGCGCGAAGGAGTTTAAAATCTGCTACGTGTCTAAGCTTTTTAAATGCCCAGATCAGTTTTCTGATACGCGTTGTGGTGAGATCTATGTGTTGTCGCCAGCCAAGTTTTTCATCTAGAATCACACCAAGGTATTTTACATGTGTAGATTTAGTCAAAGTAGAGCATGAACAAGGCGATGAAGAAGCCAAGTTGCAGTCATGTAATCTGATATCTAAATTGGCGGGTTTAATTTTAGAAAACGAGAATTGGATAAATGTAGATTTGGAAAGGTTCAGAGTGAGTCGGTTAGATCTCAGCCAATGGCTTACCCTGTGCAGTCCCAGTTCCGCGCTTCGTCGAACTTTGACCCAGGTCCCTCCATGGAAAATTAATGCTGTATCGTCAGCATAGGTAACGATCTTGCCGTTTGCAAGTGGCAGCTGACACAGGTCATTTATGTAAATCAAGAAGAGACTTGGGCCAAGAATACTGCCTTGTGGGACGCCATAGGTAACCCTAGCATCAGAGCTAACGTACTCATTGATTTTAACTCTTTGTGTACGGTCACAGAGAAAATCCTTAAAAATGTTTAGAGCATTTCCGCGAATGCCAATCTTATCTACAAGTTAGATAAGATTGGCATTCCACAAGGAGAGAAATCATGACGGTGTCGAAAGCTTTGGCCAGGTCGAGAAATATGCCGACGCATTTCTGTTTTTGATCTAATTTTAGCGTGACGTGATCTACCAATTGGTTTACGGCATCTTCAGTGCTTTTCCCCGACCTAAAACCAAATTGGGCTTCTGACAGTATGTTATTGTGTTGCAGAAAGTTTGTGAGCCTTTTGTTTAGAACCTTTTCTAATATTTTCGATAGAGTAGTAAGAACTGAGATGGGCCTGTAGTTTCCAACATCGTCCTTCTTTCCCCCCTTGTGGACAGGAGTAATAAGGGACTTCTTGAATACTTTCGGAAAAACACCCTGGTCAAGACAGATCTCAATGAGTTTAGTCAGATGAGGGACGATAATGTGTCTAGCTAATTTAAGAAACCTGGCTGTGATAGAATCCCAACCAGTAGCACAGTCACTCTTGAGATTCATAATCAACGCTTCAACTTCGGCTTCGTCTGGCGGAAGTAACACTATTGAATTTGGGATGGGGGTTATGTCAAATTTATAATTATTTTGAACGCATTGGGTTGACGACATCGAGAAAATCGCAGGAAAAATTTGAGTAGAAGAAAGGGGAGGACCATTAATTGCTAATTTCACCAATGTAACTGAACGCGATCAGCACATTTAAAAACGCGTTCAAGAGCTCAGTGTCAATATTCCATAGATAATATTGTGATATTGACAGCTCATAAGCTTAGTTTATGCCTTAATCACATTGTTTCGTTGGTGAAATCTGCCTTATGTGATTCCGGGCTGTAATGACGATGATTGTAGGAGGAATTATTCTAAATGATTGCAGTTATCGAGTTTACAAATGCACACAGATGTAAACGTCCTTCTAACGATGTTTTTTTTTTGGCATAGGCATCTCGCAGTTCAACCTTTTAGGTGGTCTACTGCTTAACCGGGCTTGCACGTGGATGCAAGGGCTTAAAAACTTTAACTTTAACCTTAGCGTGTAGTCGCTCAGTATTGCAGTGGGGTACGGGACTCGGCTTAGGACGTTGCTGGGAGAGGATAGCGTCAGGCTGGATCGGTTAAGTGATTATTATTTAGGGGCGAATTTAGAGCTACAGGCTCAGCAGCGCGGGCTAGCTCGAGAAACTGTCGAAAATCTGTCTCCTATGTACCCATTATGTAAGGTAATTGTACGATGTTTACCTTCTGTCCTGTCCTTATACAGTGTGCGTAATTCGCGGGAATTGTGAACGCTACTAAATACAAATGCTGGCTAAAAAGTTTTGGGGACGAGTTAAATGAAATTCAAGAATAATGGCATGTGGACTAGTTTGCAATATTGCACCTACTTTGGACTCGTTTGGTTGTCACAGTCAACAAATTTGTTTGTTTTGCTTGCTACAAAGTGTGCTAAGGACAGTCACAAGCTTAAGAATGTTACCAAAATAATTTCCAAAAACACAATTCTGGAGTCGGGAGTTGAAATCTTCTACTAATGTGTCCTTATATCACACAAACTTTATAAAGTGTGTGTGAGTTTGTATGTTTGTCTGTACTTCACGCTCAAAGGGCCGAACGGTTCTGGATCACATCCACGGGCGAAGCCGTTGGCAGCAGCTAGTGAACACCGCGACTAAACTGTTGGATATCATATTTGATTGAATTTTCGTGTACAGAGGCCAGCACATCAAGTTACCACAATCTGTCAAATTTCTTTGATAGTATTTCAACTTTATTGCAAAGACATAAGGTTCATTTTTAATTGAGATTTGACAGTTAGGGATAGCTTGATGTGCTGGCGTCTGTACATGCTGGGAAAGGTATTATATAATATTTTTACGCGGCTTAATTATTTATTAGCCAAAGTGCCAAAAGCCAAAATGCCAAAAGTGCCTTGCATGTGTCCATTTGAAGAAAGAAAGTTGTCCGAAAATATGCGTCACATCCGCGTATTTTTATATTTCACATATTATCACATATTTGAAATAAATGATTAAACTTCGTCGTCTACACCCTGTATTTTGCCACTAAAGCATTAAATATTTATAATTTGGGACCGACAATTTGCTATTTCAAGAACGGAAGACCTATTAACAAATGTAAGTCGTACACGCGAATTAATCGAAGCAGTTTTTTGCTACTCAACCCACTGAAAACGTTACTTACTGAGTTTTAAATACTGACAAAAAGTACTCGATGATTGTATTTATGTGTCGCGTATGAATAATTGTTGAATTGTGTGCGAATCATAAATTGATAGGAACACGAAACTTATATTGCGCTTATGAAACTGTTTTGGGGGCGAAGGTGAAAAGTATGGAAGGAAATGGGGCAGGTACTGGGTGGTACACAATGGATACATAATCTCGATGTCACGAAGTTTGTGTCGTCACAATTATTATAACCATTATTCCCCTGCCCTTATGCCAATTTATTTGGGGTCGGTAAAACTTGTCTTTTTCTATTAAAAGTCATCTCGTTAGTCACTACCTTTCTAACCATATCATCTTTCACACAATCCATCCATCGTTTCTTTGGTCTCCCTCTACTTGTATAGCTATCCACATGCATACTTATAACTTTCCTGACAACATTTTCCTCATTCCTCCGCCATAACAACATGCCCATACCATGACAACCAATTTCCATACAACTTTTCAGTCACCAGTGTCACTTTCAGACTTCCTCTTATATTCTCATTCCGTATTCTATCCATTTGCGTAACACCACATATTCCTCTTAGTATTCTTATCTCAGCTGCATGCGATTGCCTTTCATTCATTCTTTTTGTGGCCCAACACTCTGATCCATACAAGAATCATAATCGAACGTATTAAGACTAAAATTTAATTCTTACGAATAACTTTCAATGTCAAACTTTAACAATATTACCTAATAAAAAGTTTAATTTTAAAATGGCAAAATATGTGACGTCGACTACACCATCCCGGAGTAACATTAATAAAATTCATGTGACGTAATTTTTAATGGTTCTCAACTCGCCATCAAACGTAAAACTTTGGCGAGATTAGAATTAAGTTAGACCTATGTATTGTAATATCGAACAATAAATAAAAAAAAGAAACTGCAAAAACCGATCCGTAAGCCAAGAGATGATGATTAAGACAAACTTCTTCAACCCTTCATTGTGATTATCCCGCTTGTTCAGCAAGTTTTGGTGACTGAGAGAGATTCCGAGACCTTTGGCATCCTGCTCGTCCCTAAGGAAAGGAAGATTATCTCGCCATCTTTCGGATGTTAAGGTCCTAAGGTTCTTAGAAACTTTACTCTTATCATATTGAAGTAGCGATATCAGTGCGAAGGCGTCGGTTGAAGACTTAATCGACCAGAGAGAGTTCCAAGTGATAACACGTTTAGATAAAATCAATCAAGTGCTATGCAAGGTAATGTGTGAAAATACTTTCTTAGTTTACGTTGTCCGTAAAGGAATAAAAATACACCCCAATGACAAATATTGTTTCTAGTTTGGTTTTGTTTACATATTTAACCTTTTGAACGCCATTTTCACATATACGTGACAAGCAAGCGCATGCCCTGTACGCCAACGACACAAATAATATGACAATGGCAACAACACTATAACACGAAATAAACAATTAAATCATTACGTTTGTGAGTGTTTATATGGATATATTAAAAATTGAAGCTCTCGTAGGTACGTATTTAATGACATGAAACAAATTAAAAGACACCATGGATATTGGGAAATTCATGATAACAAGAAAAAAATAATTTGTAGCTTGGCGTGGAGAGCACGCGCGTGCGGTTATGCTGAGGCGTTCAAAAGGTAAATGATAGGTCATAGGTACTCGGATTATCCCTAGCCGCGTGTGGCACTCAAAACTACGACGTCTCTCGGTAGCTGCGCTTGCGATTACAATACAACAAAGAATGATTTAAACAAATATATAAAAAATGATGGCAACCCGAACTGGCTGTTCAATAATCTCCCTTGTCTTAAGAATTTGTTTGTTTTGTTAGGGCGCATTTGTTTACAAAAAGGGCTACTAAGTTAAAATGGGCGGAAAGGATGCCTATGTGGTAATTATAACGCACCAAAAAACTTTAAGCACATTTGGTTGAAATGTACGGCTTGGCCGTTTCACGGTCATCTTACAGACACTCTTATGGGCTTGTGGTAAGAAAATAAAAAAGTAGGGTCTTTAATGTTAAATGTCATGCAATAGTTAAATGAAACTGCCGAGCCATTAATTTTTACCAAGATGTAAGGTTTGTAGAGTTAGGCCTCGTAGAGTTGGAGGCTTTGCTCTACATTAAATCTAGTGTTAGCACTTTATTTTTGTGTTACAGTGAAAGAGTTATTGACAGTCTTGGCAACCTACTTTACATGTAATGGTTTTTGGTGGGATTTCATTTATTTTTGTAAGGTATTCTATTGCTTTATTATTGAACAATGACTTGCAACCCCTTTATAGAGGTTTGGAGGCTGTGTGCCAAATTTCAATATTCAAATTTTTTTTTGGTAATTGTGTGCAAATCCCAACAAAAGAAAAGTAGAGCCGATTTCTCAACAGTATGTGATGCTAAGTCAGAGGCCCATAGGCAGCATTAAAACTCTGTCACCAGGTTAGTCACTAACCGCACGAAAAGAAGAATGTTGAGATGACCTGAAACACAGGTTTGAATATACTTAGATCGGGCGGGTCGCTACCACATAACATTGAAATTCCGAACTACAGTTACTTGTATCAGTAGTAAAAATATTTTAGTTACTTATAGTTTATTTTTAGGCACTTGTACGGGAAATCGCACTACTACTGGATAAAAATGTACAATTTTTGTAAACGTTTTATTAAGTAGGTATATTATTTTTATAATATTTGGGCGAAGGTTGATCATATTTAGGTACGTCTTAGTTTACCAATTTTTGTCAGAATGTAAGTCGTCATTGCGTAGCAGAAAAAGTGATTTCATTCTTTGGAAAGCTTTTGGATAATCTGAAGGTTTTTTTACCCAAATGATACAATTGCTTGAGAATCAAATCGATCCGATTTAAACATAAGAAACAGTGAGCAACACTATACGGGGCCTAGACATAATTCCTTTTAATTAATCCTTTTTTTTATTTTTTTAAAATTATGTATTAGTTTATAGTTATTATTTTTATACATGTACTCTATTTTATGGGCCTTCGTTGCCTGAAATAAAGGATAAATAATAAATAATAATAATAATAAGCGTTAACGCCAACAGAAAGATCAAATTGTATGTAGTTGACATTAGCTTTATGGATATCACGTGACTGCTAATGTTCACCTACTGTTGATGATGTGATCCTTCCGTTGGCGTTAACGCTTTTAGAAAAGGAATTTTCTCTAGGCCCCCACATCTCTTCGACAATAGGTTCACACCATTTTATTTTTCATTACAATTTCTTTTGTTTCTTTATCCGTGAACTATTTATCTCGTTGTAAAAATCATTTTGCCTTACAGAAACGGAAAAAAAGGCGAGGATTGTGGCTGTAGTCCTTAAGGGACAAAGGACCTCCAATGGTCGGCTTGGCTACGTACCAGTGTAAAATATGTGAGTAGGTTCATCAAGGGCATTCCTCGCGAACTATTCTGCTTACAACCATTTATGTCTTGATATATTATCGTCTCTGCACTTTGTTTTGGCGTCAAATCTAGCTCCTTAAACGAAGCGGCGAGATATCTAATCTACCATTCTCAATATCCGTTGGTCTTTAATATGTAAGTGCAGGAATTTCTACAATTTATAGTCAAAGATACAATGGAGTGGAGACTCGTCGCGTCGTCGGATTCAAGATTCTCCAGGAGCTGGCGAGTTTGTTTGTTAAGTTCTAATGTGACTTCGATAATTTCTGTGATGGGCGACGGTGCAAAAAACAATTGTCAGAAAACTTGAACTTAGACTTCACATAACATCATGCCTGGAAACCTCAAAGGGTTGGGCGAACAACCCTGACCAGTCGAACCCAAGACGTCATGCTCAACAGTAGTGCTTACAAAGACAAGACCAACGAGACAGTCGAGAAAAGAGGAACTTTGACTTAATCTTATAAATTCGAAAGTAACTCGTGTCTGTTTGTTTCCTTTACAACCTAAACCACTAAACAGATTTCAATAAAATTTGGCTGAGAGAGATTGCATCCCGGAGATGGACGTAGGCTACTTTATGTCTCAAAAATATCTCCAAATATTGTGATATAACTGAACTCTACGCGGACGGTGTCGCGGGCAAAAGCAACTATTGTTATATACATCGAGATTGCGAAGTACGTATGTGCCTAATTAATGCTACCTACACTCTGTGAGACAAGGCTTTTGCCCCGCAATGAGTCAGTTAGAATCTGACATTATTAGGTATTATTTGCATAAAATGATCTTATTTTCTCTAACCAGCTTTCTAACTAAATCTGTTTTATTTATTTCGCAATAGTAAAACTCTCTAAAGTAAAATGGTTTCTTGCGAAAATTATTCTTGGTATTTGTATAATATTAAAATGTTGAAAATTCTCGAGACTGCTAATTTGGGTGGCCGTCATGGCCAGTGGTCCAATAAACTGTTTTATGCTACATTAACTCCACTTTATTATAATTGTATTGCTTGTTTTTACTTATCAAAAAGTACTACTAAGCTGTTTGAACCAATTCAACGTCTGGGAAATAAATTGTAAAAAAAATGGCTACCAATTTTAACTGTCAATATTATATTGAAATCATAACTGGCATCCTTTACAATCAATCTGCCTAGCCTTGCCTAACTATGTTGGGGTTGGCTTTCTGTTCAACCAGATACTTTTTCTATTCGTGTGGTTAGTGACTAACCTGGTGTCTCACTCTCTCTTACTCTAACTCTGACTTAGCTTTACATGCTGTTGAAAAATATCTCTCAGACATGCTGGTTTCCTTACGATGTTTTCCTTCACCGATTTTAATCAAGTGATAATTATACAATACGCACATATGAATCCGTGAAATCAAAGGGGCGCCTTGGGTTCGAACTGGAGACCTATGACTTGGCAGTTCGACTGTCACACCACTAGGTTATCACTGGTGTATAACCAGATGCAGATGAATACCAGTATTTTACAACAAGCGACATGAATCCTTATTGAACAAAGTGGAAAATCTAGACGGATATAGGTTAACACTCTGCTTAGTAGTCAAACATCTACGCCATCTTTTTTTTTTGATGTTGGAAAATCATCAAATGACCCCCCTCTCTCTGAGTGGAACGGAAGGGAGTGTCATACTCTTACTGACTAAAACACTTCCTAGTTCCTTTCTTAGCTCTTTGTGTTCCGGGGCAGCGGTAACCCTTTTGGATAATCCTGCTGACTATTTACACACATCTGTGGTAAAACTAGAGCTGCAAATCTACGACGTTATGCTGCTTTTATGTCAAATTGTAACCATAGACTCGCGGTTAACCTACGATCGTTAACTCTCTTGATGAGCAAGCACGGATAGTTACATATCAACCAAGGACCATTAAAAACCATATATAGAAATAACAAGAAATATTAAAGGGACCACTTAAGAAAGAAGGTTTTCCTTTTTAAGGAGTTTATTGTTTTAAAAAACTGATTTTAACTCTATGGGGCTTAGCTATGGTAGTAAATCTGTAATTGAACGTTTAAAAACTTGGTTGGATGTTCGGTTTTTATTATTATAAAATGGCTGTTTTCTGAGTCTAACACAGGGTCGTCTACGTGTTAATAGATAGTGTTCTGTAATAAGAGCCGTTACTGCCTTTAGAAAATATATAATAACATATTCATTTCTGTAAATAATACTTATTTATCTAGTGGTAATCAGTTTTATATAAAATTTATTGCGTAAAAATGTAGCAACACACAAACCCAACCAGGTCCGGCGAGGGTCACAATCATCATCATCATCAACCTATAGCAGCCCAATGATGGACATAGGCTTCTCCAGTTGCACGCCATTCAGCTCGATTCCCGGCAACTCTCATCCAGGTGCTACCAGCCACACTGCCTCCACGTAGCCTGAGGGCGTCTTACCTTACGTTTGCCGATTTGCGGTCTCCACACAAGAACACGTCTATCCCAACGGCCATCGGTTCTACGGGTAATATGGCCGGTTCATTGCCTTTTTAGCGTGCTAATTCTGTGAGCTATGTTGACAATTTTGGTTGCCTGACGGATAACCTTATTTTGGATTCGATCCTTCAGATAAACTTCAAGCATAGCCCATTCCATAGCATAATGACCCTGAATTTATAGACCAGCCACATGGCTGACTCACGACATTGTGAGTGTCCACGTTTCGGCAACTAGGGAAAAGTCCGGGAAAATTAATTGTTATGGAAACTGGGTATCAACTTTATTTCCCAGGACATTCATATTAATTGTTATAACAATAATTTTCCTTACTGTACTAAGGCCGAAGACATATAGCGAGGAACTTCGCTTAATGCAACGCTATGAGTAGCTTAGCACCAAGCGTTTATAAACCATTGCAATGGTAAAAGCTTGTAGAGCTTCGTTAGGAGAATGTCACCAAAACGCAGTGTAGCATTAAGTACTAAGCGAAGTCCCTGTGTTAGACGTAAAGTTATGAGACGTGTGAACCAGGCTTTATTCTACATCAAAACAAAATTTAAAAAGTTTTACAATGTTTTTAACACGTCTTTACCGTTACATCCTTTTACTTTATGCTTAGAGCATTTAACCTATGGAGATGGCATAGCTAAGCGTACCCCTCTGCCATGACCGATTGGTCATACGGCCATACACGTTCTATAAAACTAGTTCATTCGCCAACCGCCGCCATTATGTATCGTATTGTGTCGCAAAGAAGTCCTCCTAAGAAATGGTTAATTGTGCAGTATCCTCCTGCAAAAAGCGATCTGCCACTTCAAATTTTCGAAACCATGGTGTTTCCTATCACTTGTAAATATAAATTATACATTAAAATATTTTTAATTACGTACAATGTCGAAGTAATCGTTATTGACGTAACGATAGAAAAAATACATTGGTACGTAGGTAGCGCTAAAGTAGTACAGGGGTAGGATTTGCATAGTGCTGGGACAACGCGAATGAATGATTTGCCAATTAAATGATTTTTCAGTCAATAGGTTCAGTAACCAGTTTTTTTGTGTATGTATCTGGACAAGTCACTATTAAAGTTCTTTGGAAGTCGATTTAAATTATTTTCATTGTATGTTTAGGATAATAAAAGAATAATAGTTTGTTCGTTTCGTAGTGAGTTTTTGTAGCTCATGCAATTTGAAAAAGAAACAATAGTTAATTATAATAGATAGCTAAATATGACGTCGAATAATAATCCACCGCGGACCGCATAGGTACGCTGTTAAAAAAACGTAGTACAATCGCCAACACTGCCTCAAATATTCGGAATGTAATATGATACGCGGACGATCTCAAATTCTCTAGAGTTTTGAGTCTAGTGACGATACTGAACTTCTTCAAAGCGATATCGACGCGTTAAGTCGATGGTGTAACGATAACAAAATGGTACTAAATATCAACAAAAGTTACTACGTGAAGTAGACACGGAAAAACAAAATAACAGAATTGTATTGCAATTAAATGACAGAAAATTTTAAACTCATATTAAAAGTATACTTTGTAAACAAGCTTATAACAAATTAGAGGATTATATAAAGGATAGGGATGCTTGGAAACATACTGGTCCTGCTCCACAGAACAATCTAGTGTCCAGACAAAATCAAACTGGTTGCTTAGTAAATTAGGTAATAAATAATTTATAATGTTGTACCATACTACATATTTTAACATTTTGGAATAACTTTACCTCTCACATTGATTGATTTATTATTATTAACTTTTAGAATGTTTGTAAATATGTGAGCACGTTCAAAAGTGCCTTTCTTGTGCCTATTTGACATAAATGATGTGACTTTAACTTTGACATCATTTAGCTTTGCAACACCGGACTGCAAAACAATAAAACCGACGTGTAAAACTGTCATTCATAACAAAATAATAAAAGTACATCTGATTGATTGTCTTATTCTATTATTTACTAGCTTCCGCCCGTGGCTTCGCCCGCAAAATATGCCGACAAATTATACACATAAACCTTCCTCTTGAATCACTCTATCTATTACAAAAACCCGCATCAAAATCCGTTGCGTAGTTTTAAAGATTTAAGCATACATAGGGATATAGGGACAGAGAAAGCGACTTTGTTTTATACTATGTATTGATATCCCCTTTCTAAATTATTGACACGTGTATATAAATGAAAGCCCGTTTTAAATAATGTGGTATGAATTCCGAATTGCCGACCCTAAATGCAGAATGATATGCAATCAATAATATTATTGAGAAATAAGAAAAAAAAATTGACTTTAAAAATAAATACAATCGTTCTTTTTCTATAGCACTATGAATTGTTTTGTGATTACTGGCGGCTACCTACGTAGTTTCGCAGGCATCATTAAACGTATTTTTTCAAAGAAAGGAAAACAGAACTTTTTATTCGTTCATTCATGAAATGAAATACCACTCATTCCTTGTGCCTCAACACTAGTAGTTTGTGTTTGTTGTCGTAGGACAATTGCATAGATACGCACAAATTTGTCAATGTGTATGTGTTTTTTCACTGTGTGTCTATAATTTCTTTGTGAGCGTTTGTAGCAATAGGAAGCATGTCTCTGTGTGTGGTTGTCAAATTTAAGAAGTGTGCTGTATGTGTTTTCCTCGCCCCCCGCAAAAAGTGGCAGAAAAAGTTGTTCGATGATTCGCCGCTTGCCATCTCCATAGGTTAAATGCTCTAAGACTTTATGTATGGTCCGTGCATTTAAATAAACAAGGAGGTTTATCAAATCCCTAAGGAGTTGTAAATGGTAATGTCCTTCCGCCATTTCTCTGCCGCATGCCGTGTCGCATTTGTAGTAGATTTGTCATATACACGTTGCGTACCGGTTTCTTATTGGTTTACGAGTTGTTAGTGGTTATCTAGTGTAAAACACTTCGTTAGAAATATTAAGTAGGTATATTACACGTATATTCATTATTTAAGGGTTTGAGTAGGAATTCGAAGACGTGTGACTTCCACCAACTTGCTGTTGGTGGGAGTCATGACTTTTTCAGAATATTCCGGTTTTTTCACGATGTTTTCCTTCAAGTTTTGAGAGCAGTGGTGATGAAATTATTTTTACAAAGTAAAGCATCTGTCATCATGCGAACCCCCGACCTACAACTTGTAAGTCAGGGCCGTTACCTGGGTGACCACGGCTGTGGCTGTGCATTATCAACAGCCTGACTTATTCATAATTTCGGGTTTAGAAAGGTGTTTAGACGAATTTGGTGTTCTTCATTTTTAGTTAATAATGAATAACAAACTAAACGTAAACTTCTACGTTCATAATAACACAAACTAAGCGAATCAAAAATAATTTGTTATTTATTTTTCTACTGTTTGTTCCTAAATTACATCTTACAACAAATGCAATTATTTAAACATTCAAACCGAGATATCATCTGTAATTAGCGAGATGTAAGTTTTCCTTTTGTTACTTTTCCATTCTCTCTTTTTGTTACCGTGTAATTCTAGTAGGAAATGTTTGTATTTTTCTTGCGTCTGCGCAACTGCGCAAGTCTAGATCAGATCGATTAGATCGTCTGACAAGTAGACTGTGTCAGGCATCAGCCAGGCGAGGTTACTTTCGAGACTTTTGACTGGGTTTCATTAAAATATTGATTTTCGCATTAATAGCAGAGGTAGAAAAACTTGTACAGTTAAAAAAAAACAAATATAAGTCGTTGTTTCTGACACTATTTAATCAGACATTTTATTTATATTAGGGAGTCTAATATCTAAGGGGTATCGTATTAGATCAAGTACCTACCTGGGTTGCGAACATGGATTTAGCAATGATAATTCATGAAGGTCATTACCAAGTTTTGTCACCATTATATTAGTAGGTTACTAATCGATTATTTCTATTGTGATAAGTATGTTACATTCACTGCTATTCTTCTGCCGATTCTCTTCCAATTGCCTTTACCCCTTGCTTGTATCAGGTAGGTTTGATCATAATATTTATGATTAAGGGTAAGACCATCAAACTGAACAAGTTTCTTGATAAAACCAAGATCGTAATCAAAAAATGTTATCAACAGGACTACCTATACAAAATTTCAAAACCTACTCTAACCAAATATATGGGACAGTTGGTATTTTGAAAAGGAGGAGCTTGTAACTAAGTAATAACGGCCGCTTGGGTCGATCCATCAGGTTTAAGCGCTTGCCGAGGTTGGTCAGCGGATGGGTGACCATCAATATTTTGAAACTTCTCCGTGCCTCAAAACGCACGTTGCCGGCTGTCATTTGTGGATTATTGACAGTCGTTACGGGTTGTCAGTAGGCCAAAAGTCTTACCAAGGGGTATCATATTACCCAGTTACTGGATTGTGGAGGTTAGATAGGCTGTCGTTCCATGTAAAATACTGGTATTCGGCTGCATTCGGTTAGATTTGAAGACGACCCCAACATAGTTGGGAAAAGGCTAGACAGAGAAAGTGATTCATTTTGATGGTCTGTACCAAACTCTCATTGAATATGGTCAAAGATCTCTGATTTCTGATGCTGTATAGCATTATCATAGCCTGTAGCAACATTTTCAGTTAACAATATTCTGCATAGTCACACGTTAATGGAAATTGCATTACGGTAATTTGATGTATGCAAAGATCTTTGTTTTTACACTTCCTTCTTGATACAAAAGATATTTTTTTAGTCACTTGAGTTTTTTACCGAGTTTCAAATCCAAGGCCTTTCCCTATTGTAGATAAAATATTGTTTTTTTTTGTTCGGCTGAACATTTGATCGATATTCAATTACATTGTAGGTAATTGAGCCACCACGTTGCGCCCGCGCAAAAATGATAAAATTAATCGTTATAATAGAAAGGTACTAATTTATCTCATTTTTCTTACCTATGTTATATTTTCTGTTATGTAATTTTTTAGACTGTCTTTGTTGGGACCAATTTGGTAAATTGCTTTGTGTTTTATGGCATTAACGTTTTTGTTTGTTATGTAACTTTGATAAGTCAAAAGATGTATGTCTGTAGAGGTCTAGAGAGAGATATTAAGTGGTGTCTTTGGACCGAAGATACAATCAATTTTCCTATAAAAAATTCAACTTGTTTATGACCCATTATATAATAGAGAGTTATCCTAGGGTTCAACGGGATTGTTCTAAAGGGTTACCACTGCCCCTGAACACAAAGAACTAAGTAAGGAACATAGATGGGTTTTAGTTACACAAAGTCTGACACTCCCTTTCGCTCCACCCAGAGCGGGAGAGGTCATTTAATGGGGTCAGAGCCCATTCGTCCCCTATAATTCGTCCCCCAGCATAAAAGTTGTAGATTCGGCCCCTATATAGGTGCCCATTGGTCTCCTGGTAGGGGACCAATTAATGTTTTAATAAAAAATACTATTTTTAAGGTACCCATTCGTCCCCTCTAATATATATACAATATAAGTTAAAGATTCGGCACCTATTCAGGTGCCTATTGGTCCCCTGAGATAAAATTAGCTATATTTTACATAAGAAACGGTTAACATAGTACACTTATGAACAGTTTATTAACGGAATTAATTTAATAAATCATAACAGATCATTAAAAAAGAGCTATGATGAATGACAATCCGTCTTCGTAATTTTTATTATATTATATTAGATTACGATTTTGCATGTAGTTGGTTAATATACAAAAAAAATATATGTTGATTTATCTAGTCTTCAATAATTACTGTGATTTTAGTATTTTTTTTGTACTGTTAATTTTTTTTAGATTTAAGTTATTATGATTTTGCATGTATGTAGTTGGTAAATATACAAAAAAATAAGAAGTGATTATTTACTGTTATTTGTTCTATTTTTTTTGCATATTTTATATTTAATGTTGATTTATATGATGGTCAATCAAGGCTGATTTTTGTAAAAGAGTTGTATTTTGTTAGTTTCTAGGACATTGTGATTTTGTCTGTGTTAATCTTATTTGAAATAAACATGACATCCACCGAATTACTATATTTTTTATGATAGCCTTTTCTGCGCGACTGTACCAGGACTACCAAGCTGCAGTATACACATACAGTAGAAGAATGAATAAAAATAAATATTCTTCAGGGGACGAATGGGCCCCTCAAAAGTTCCAGGGGACGAGTGGGCACAGGGTGCGAATCTTAGGGGACGAATGGGCTCTGACCCATTTAATGATTTACTACCCTCAAAAAAATAAAAAATCCCTAGGGTGCAAATCCTGTTGCGGAAGGTATGTACACATCCGCGAACCCTGGCGTGGGTGTGAGATGATGGAACACCAGGGTGGCTTTTAGTCAGTAAGCGTCTGATAGACCCCCCCACCTCCCTCAGGGGGGAGGACATCCATGAGTACTTTCCACCCCGTAAAAAAAGGGTGCGAATCCCGCCTCCCATATTCTACAGCGAAAGAACAATTCTGCAAAATCAGCAAATCGACCACAGAACCCCTAGTTTAGCATTGACAATCGTAACCGTTAAACCAAAAACTCCTAACATCAAACATCGCGATAAATATCAACAACATTAATAACATTAATTAACCGTAGAATTAGCGATTCGTTTGTAACCTGTCATTCTGCTACTCGCTACTGAATCATGGCCACAATGATTTATGTACCAGTACATGTTGTGCTACCTCAAACTATATTACACTATCAATCATCACAAGCTTGCTAATATTTTAATTTATGTATTATTACGCCCACTGTTGAATAGGAATAGAAACAACGAACATCTTAATTAATTATTCAATATTATGGCTTGATGATGTCAGTGTTTCCGATTTAGTAAAAGTAGAAAAAATTGCCCATTGATCAAAGTTTAAAATATCTGGTACCTACGTAAGGAGGTACGAGTAGGTTATAGGTTTAACTGGTTTATGTTAAATCAAATTGCATTAAATAATACTAATAACACTAACATAGCACGTAAGCACAATCTGTTACTAACCACTAACGTATGGACTGTTAAAGGTCTGAAATGAAAATGTATTTTTTTATTATTTGTAGTTGTAAAAGTGGGAGTCGGTTTTTCTTTATTTTTCTTAAGTTTTTAATTTCCGGCTATCATTCCCTCACAAGGGAACTCGGAGAGCGAGATGGAGTTCGTGGCTAAGATAACAGCCGCACAGGTTGATCCATCAGGTTAAGCTAAGCTTGCCGGGGTTGGCTGAGGATGGGTGACCATCTTTACATACCGAGACTCCTCCATGCCTTAGAAAGCACGTTAATTTGTTGGTCCCGGCTGTCATTTGTGCATCTTTGAAAGTCGTTACGGGTCGTCAGAAGCCTGAAAATATGACAGCCAGTCTACCCAAGGGGTATCGTATTACCCAGTTACTGGGTCGAGGTCAGATAGACAGTCGCTCTACGTAAAATACTGGTACTCAGCTGCATCCAGTTAGACTGGAAGCCGACCCCAACATAGTTGGGAAAAGGCTAGGCAGATTGATTTTTATCATTCCCTCACAAGATCTTCCCTGGTCAGAGATCAGACTTGAAATTTGCGAAAAAAAATCACCTGTTTAGTACATTTATGTTCGCATAATTCGTCAAAATGAATGGAACAGTCGATGTTTTTTTTTTCATATTTCAGAGTTGGTCCTATGGACAAAGTTGTTGACTTTCATGAGTACAATACAACCTGAAAGGATGTTTCTCGTTTAACTGACAGTCAGTTGCACCGGCTTTTTGTTTGACACTCAATAGCATGAGAAAACACTCCCAATGATTCAAAATACGTAAGATATCAAGTTGTCATTTGATAGACGTATTGCCTGTAATAAAATGTATGGGAAGAGATGTAATGGCTTATCCGAGGACCTCCAGCATTCTCATAGTAAAAACTACATTAAGCACCTATTTTCGCATGACGAAGGAGCGTGTCAACAATACGGAAACCTATTCAAAGGTACAGATTCCCATGGCAAGGGATTCTCGAAATACATTGTACTTATGAGATGGTGTTTTTATCCCAACAAACGGTGCTCGTCCACTTATTACTCATCCGCAATACATGCTATGGTTAAGAATGGTGAATTTATAGCCTGGTTTGTTACGCTCACATTATTTTATGGTTTTACGTTATTCTGATTTCAATAATGGTCCCATTATACTACATTTCGTACTGTAGATACATAATTACATAGCAATAACTCATTGAATAATGAGTTGAGATTTACTGATGTGATTAGCGGAGCGGAGGTAGACTTCCCTGTTCAGAATTCACACGTTCTGATGTTTTTATTGGCAGTTACTTACGGCAAGCTGTAGGTAAATTAAGCTTTGTTTAAATCCTCTCTTTCTGAAGGAGAATTAATGTATATTTTGCACCTGGCTTATTGTACTCTGGTGTCATAAATAAGGTTTTCCTTGTATTACTGGATATAGAGTCTAGACAAAATAAAATTAGTTGCTAATTAATTTAATTGATTATTTTTATGATATTAAATTTTTAGTCTGTGATTCTTCACAGAATTTTTTATGTGTAAAAATTTTAGGCATATTGTCTACCTTCCATCTATCTGTCTAGTTTTTTCATAATTATGTTATGGTCGACTAGAATCGTCTGCCGTGGGTACCCACAATACCCTATTTGTAAATATGTGACAGCATGTATCTATCAAGTTTTAATGTATGTGCCATTGATTTATTTTGGCACTTTGTACTTATTGTATGTTTGTCGATACACGATATCTTCTATAACATATTCTAGGACTATTTTTACTGCCTCATTTTAAAGGTGTTAAAACCTAACTATAAAATGCTACTGGGGCATAAAAACAATGAGATATTAACAAAATAATAAAAATAAAATCCTTTATTTCTTATTAAATTATGAATTATCTGGTAAGGTAGGAAAATTACATATTATTATTATAATGAAGATAAGTAACGTTTTCCGCATAGCTTGGTTTCAGCTCAATAAATATCGGCTAAATGCAACCATAAAACGCTTAACTCATTAAGTAACTTATTTACTGTGTACTTTCATGTTTATGTCATAATTTACAAGATTATTAAGCTATTAGTACGACTAAATAAAACTAGCCATGTTTTTGTGCTGGGGAGTTTGTTGCGCCACTTCTTCTTCCCAGCTAAAGCTCTAGGAAGTTGAAGGGTGGGGGTTTTTGGGGGACTGTCTTATGTAACTTTGACCTTCAAAAAGTGCTGATTTTTAGCCTAGTTAGAATAAATGACTTTTGATTTTGATTTGTGATTTTGTGTTGGTGCAAATTCTTCTTAGGTTAAGTGCTAGGAAGCGTTGTAGGGAAGACATAACTAAGTTTTGACATAAAAGCTTTGTGAAGATAAGTAATATGCTGCCATAATGATCCACTCGGTCTATTGTATAAAAATCTCACCTTAAAAACTAAGGTGAAGTGAGCTGTCTTCTACTTTTCGTGTGGTTAGTAACTAACCTGGTGTCCATGGGCCTCTGACTTAGCATCACATGCTGTTGAGAAATATCTCTCGGGCATGCCGGTTACCTCACGATGTTTTCCTTCACCGATTTTAAGAAAGTGATAATTATACAATACGCACTTGAATCCGAAAAATCAGAGGTGCGTGCCTTGGGTTCGAACTCGAGACCTATGACTTGGCAGTCCGGTGGTCACACCACTAGGCTATCACTGCTAAGTGAGCTGTCATTCTACAGTAGTGCTATTCTGTAAAAATCTCACCGTGAAAACGTAAAGAAAGTGAGTTTAACACTTTTACTGCCCAGTTAAAACTATTCTCAACTTATTTCAGGCAACCCTTTTTTTTTTTTTTTTTTTTTTTTTTTTTTTAAGGCTGGGAAATCATCCAATGACTGCTCCCGCTCTGGGTGGAGCGGAAGGGAGTGTCAGACTCTTACTGACTAAAACCCATCCATGTTCCTTCCGTAGCCCTTTATGTTCCGGGGTAGCGGTAACCCTTTCGGACAATCCCGCTTACCCGGCAGGATTTCTGGCAACCCTAGTAGCACGTTTTGATTTGCACCCGGTAGGCAATTTAATTTTACAGAATCGACCACAGATATATAGTAGATAGACATAGATAACGCAAGTATCACGATCTGTATGAAAACCAAGCGTGCCATTTTTTGACTACCTATTATGACGTCACAAGCACTATTTAGTGATGTACGATGATCGAAAACCAAGCGTGCCATTTGTTGACTACCTATTATGACGTCACAAGCACTATTTAGTGATGTATGATGATCCGACTAGCGCTGTATACCGATGCAGACTGAGCGAGAAAGTGACCACTTACGATTTTTGTACGTAAGCTAGGCACGCGAAGTAGTTGCTCTTGCGTTATCTATGTCTGTCTATATCTGTGGAATCGACCGACTGATGCTATTGGATTCACACTATTAAGAGCTGAAAGAAAAGAAAGAAGGAATTTTTAATTCTGCACAAACAAAAGGCACATTTCTAAAAAATAAACTTAGTAACTAACTACATCCGTGCAAAGCAGCAGAGCTCAGTTGAATCTCTTTTCACCTAAGTCAAAGTCAAAAGTGAAAGTCAAAACATTTATTTCAAATAGGCACAAGAATGGCACTTTTGAACGTCAAAATGAACAAGAAATAGAATTGATTCTAGTCGCCCCTTCCAAAAGGTAGTTTCGTGTGGAGAAGAATGGGCAAGAAACTCCACCGTTACTCTTTTAAAATGTTTCACAATGTTTTGTATACATGTATTATAACATTATATGTGAAGACGATGCACCCAGACTAAAAACAATACACCACAAAAGGTGAAAAGAAAAACACATGTAGCAGTGGCAAGTAAACTTAATTATGTCATAAGTACATGGTGCTCACATATTTATAACATCGACTGGATTCAATTTTTTCTATTTTTATAGTTTTGAGCTATTTAATTGGTTGGAACTAGTTTAAAGTAATGCTGAATATTGACACTGGAAGCTTTTGAACGCCGAATTGATGAAATCAGTCCTTAGTTTTGCATGAAGTTCTCTATCACGGGCATTAGTCTCCATCCACCCAATAGCGTAGGTACAGACAAGCTATTCGTAACTGTCAAATTTTCCCAATTGAAAATGAACCTTACGCTTTTGTGTTAAAGTTGAAAAACTATCAAAGAAATTTCAAAGATTAGGGTCTATTGATGTGCTGTCCTCTGTAAATACCTTCAGTATTTTCAGCAGTTACAGAATATGATGATACCGTTAATCTTCTAACACATTTGTTTAATAAACGGTTACAGCCGGGAAATTTAATGATTCGCCTTATTTGATGTAATACAATGCTATATCGCCCATAAACATAAGAGCGTAACAACATAATTGATAAATTATAAGCATTATACTGCTTTTGCGTAACATAACTAAGTAAATATATTGGCTATTGGTAATAATGTACTCTATATTCCAGAGTTTCAAAAATTTCCAAAGATGTATACAACAATGGCCGCTCGAAATTGTCTATGGTTTAGTTATGCGGTGTAACGAATTTTAAAGTTTTGGGGCTATCGTTGTTTTTTTAGAAATAAAAAAAAATACCGATGAAGTGTTTCATCAGTATTTTTATATTGAGTAACTATGAAATCAAAAACAATATTGAATTTTTATATAACATAATAATCTAAATCCATTTAAATAGGTACTTGTACAAACAATTAATCAATATTGAAGAGTTAAAAACATTAGTTCGCACGGTTCTTTATTAAATAGAATGCGGGCTAGCTCCAACAGTGTATTTATGATTGTTGTCAGTATAATAATTATAAAAACATTAATTTGGCGTTTTTTTAAATACTCCTTGTACAAATCGTCGTTAAGTATTCCATTTGATTCTAAAAATCTGTGACGTCACATTGTTATATTTCATACAAACCACGTACAAATTCCGCGTTTTGACAGTTCATAAAAAGAAACGTTATCACTATCGTTTCTTTTTATGAACTTGACTACCCTTTCAAATGCCCAATTTTAGTCAAAAGTCAGTTACAAATAAGTCAAAAGAAAAAGATTTATATTTTACTCTGCACTAAACTTCATATAAAAATTTCACGTGTATTCAATGATGTTACATAACGTTAATGTGAGGCCCATGGGTCATTAGAGACGCACATTCTCTCAAGTTTTCTTTCGGTAACTTGACTATGATCGTTTTATAGCCTCCACAATATACCATTACATCCCTATGTGAAAGCTACCATATCTTTTTCGTGCTTGCAATCGACACGTACTTCCAAATACGTAGTCGCACGAAGCCACTCTTTGACACCGTCAGTCAATGCTATGCATACTGTTACCCGCTCTAAGCAGGCGAGATAATGACTAGAATAGCGTGTTATTCTACGGTGGGCTATAATTTATTACACTGCTCAATCATTCTATGAAGTACGTATTAACTTTTAAAGTTCAGCGATAACTAGGGTATCTAGGTAATTCTGCAGTTTCTTTTAATATAGACATTAATGTAAGGCGTTGTTTCATTGCTAAGTTTTTATCTCATATAATTACTGTTGCATATTTGTTCTTGAGTTTAGTATAAAACGTTAAAAGGTGCTTAACGTTTTTATTGTAGCAGGTGCAATTAACTATATGTGTTGATAACATTTAAATCTAAAAACGTATTATGTTGAAAGTGCTTTAAATGGTCGGTTTGATGTATCTAGACTTTTATGTGAATTTAAGGAATTGACTGCTTCGTAAGTCTAGTGGTCGCAAGCGCCATTGCTGAACATAAAATTGGTAAATTGTTGCTAATTTTTCACCAATTGATCCTAATCCTAATTAATATTATAAATAAAAAAAAATAAAAAATGCGAAAGTTAATTTGTTTTTAACCTTTTCATGCCTAATACAAAACCGATCATACTGAAATGATGTGTATACGTTGTTAGGTGTACAGAAACGGACATACGTTACTTTTCATCCCGAAAAAGTACTGTTCCCGAGGCAAGCAACAATAAGGTTCATTTGATAATAGATGGCGCCACGTGTCTTTTAAGCAGACTACAGCCCGAGTTTATTGTCAAATTCTAATCTAACGGGAAGAAAGTCGCGGTCAATTTTTATTTTATATAATTTGCGACGCAACTTTAAGCAATCGCTTGGTATTACCCTTATAAAGTTGCCAGAGAATTTTCATTAAATGTAATTCACTTAATTATTCACGTCAATATGTTCAATTTAGAGGTTTTAAATTATAAGCTTCCCCCGCGGCTTCGCCCGCAAAATATGTCGACAAATTATACACATAAACCTTCCTCTTGAATCACTCTATCTATTAAAAAAACCGCATCAAAATCCTTTGCGTAGTTTTAAAGATTTAAGCATACATAGGGATAAGGGACAGAGAAAGCGACTTTGTTTTATACTATGTAGTGAAGTGATTTTTATTCTAGCGTTCCTGCGCTCTTTTAGTTTTTACATCCGTAAGTCCTCTGTAGCTTAGAGCCCGGTTGAAGGCTCGCCCCCTATTACATGGGACTCAAATATAACTGGTGAAATGAAAATACAAAACCGAAGACACCGACTTCCGAAATCAAAATTATTTTTCACTTTGTAGTGTTTTTTTTGGAAGTCGGTTTTATTTTTTGTAAAAAAGTTTTTTTTAAATAAAACATCTTTGGATTTTTGAAAATTATTCAAATTGAGTAAACATACAATAAAACTAAGCGGACGCTGAAATACACTCGAGAGCAATGAATCCGGGTCACTTAAAGAATCCTAAAAATCTCGGAAACTAAAAATGCTAGGTTAATGCAATAAATTGTATTTAATAGACAATGTAATACTCCTTAAATGAAGGTATTAAAACTTCTTAGTTATTGTAAAGTTATATCATAAAAAAATCAAATTTGAAAAAGGGCCACTTTCGAAGATGGAACTACGAAATTACAGCATTTGGTTTTGCTTTTGTTTGTAATCTGTCATTTATGTGGGTACATAAACCATGTTGATAGTGCTCTATATTCATTATTCAAGCTGAAATTATGTCGCTTACGCCTGAAGAATGCACCAGAATACTTACAATGCTGGAAACCGGCCGGAGTCAGCGCGATACAGCCAGGACTGTCGGTGTGTCGCTGTCAACAGTACAAAGAGTTCTCCGACGTTACGAAGAAACTGGTTCTAACCTACGCAGACCAGGAACGGGCAGAACCAGGTGTACCACAGCACGAGAAGACCGATACTTGGTGAACACCATGCTTCGAAATCGCTTTCTCACAGGAACTGAACTCACAAATCAGTTCAACACCTCGGAGGAAGTAACCCAAGTGCATGGACAGTAAGACGTCGGCTTGCTGAATCTAACTTAAAACCCCTTAGACCTGCAAACGGCCCTAAACTGGAGCGTGGGCATCGTATTTCAAGACTAAGATATGCCCAGGGCCACGTAAATTGGAGTATTGAAGATTGGTCAAAAGTTATGTTCTCCGACGAATCAAAATTTATGCTCTACAAGCACGATGGAAGACACAGAGTGTATCGAAGACCAGGGGAAAGATTCAAGCAAGCATGCATCTAAGAAAAAGTAGCCTACGGTGGTGGGTCTGTACTTGTGTGGGCCGGAATTTCTTCTGAAAGTCGCACAGAGCTGGTGATCATAGAAAACGGCTCTTTAACTAGCGTAAGATATGTGGAAGAAATCCTCAATGATCACGTTGGTCCATTTATGGTCAATTTAGGTGAGGATGCTATATTTATGCATGACAATGCCCGACCTCATACAGGTAGGATTGTGAATGACTACCTTCAAGAGATGAACATTACTCGTATGGAGTGGCCAGCGCGCAGCCCGGATATCAACCCGATCGAGCATGCTTGGGACGAGCTAGGCAGATGCGTAAAACAACGAAACCCTCCCCCAATCACGCTTCGTGAGCTCAACATTGCTCTCACAGAGGAATGGGAGAATATTCCCCAAAATCGTATAAGGAACTTGGTGTACAGCATGCCAAACCGCGTAAACGCAGTAATGGAAGCACGAGGAGGCAATACGAAGTATTAAAATTCAAGAAAATCGTAATAAAGTTCAAAAATTTCATGTTTCCTATTTTTGTTTTAAGGAGAGATCAGCAGTTTTTTTCTTTAAGTAATTTTGTGTTAATAAAATGTATGGTGACTCATATTTTTTTTACTTTCATTTAAGGAGTATTACATTGTCTATTAAATACAATTTATTGCATTAACCTATCATTTTTAGTTTCCGAGATTTTTAACATTCTTTAAGTGACCCGGATTCATTGCTCTCGAGTGTAGTTGTCAAAATTAAATATTATAATCATGGATAAGCTTTCCTAAAATGATAAGCTAATGCCTCCGTACTTATTCT
This sequence comes from Hyppa rectilinea, assembly GCA_951799385.1. NCBI lineage: Eukaryota > Metazoa > Arthropoda > Insecta > Lepidoptera > Noctuidae > Hyppa > Hyppa rectilinea. The sequence goes on along the minus strand of OX637309.1, from coordinate 6,094,685 downwards.
GTCTACATATTTAACTCTACATTCTATGAAGATATTATATCATCATAAACCGAGAGAGAGTCGAATCCGCGACCCTTACTTATCTCAATTAAAGCTTTACAAATTGCTTCAATGATCCTTTTTGTTCTGTCTCAACGCCACCTTATATTATACAGACAATAGAATGAATCGGCATCTCGTTTCTAAGCATTAAGTAGCAATTATATATTGAGAGTATATGAATACGCTGATGATTCATTTCTGCAATAGAAATATAGATAGTCTACAATACACTGGCTTGGAAAGGAAACAGCGAAGTCTATTTGCCTTATTTAATTTTAAAATTTCTCCTTTGTTGAATAATGTAAGGCATATGTCTTGGTTTATTCAACATTGAAGGTTAATCCCATAGGAAGTACTAGTCTAACTTAACTATTCATAAGTTCTTGTTACTTGTGGTCGTGTTTTGTTTATAATATTTTGATGGGAAACAATATTTACTTATTTAAGTATCAACTTGGATTGAATTATCAAAGTTCAATAAACTTAGGCTCGTTGTTCCCAGAATGTAAATAAGTTACTAAATGAAATGATTACCTACCTACATTTTTCTTTTGAAGGTTGGCCTTTAACTTTTAATATTTTCTCCTTGTCGTGAACGAAAACGCACACTGACGCGACGACGACTGACTGTTCCATGACGCGTGATACTCTGCACACTTAGCGAATGTGAGATATCCAAAAAAGTCTAACATTTCGACAGACACGACACTTTGTGTGTGTTTCTTTTTATGGTTCCGTATTCAACAAGGAAGCCTTAAAGTTTTGCCATGTCTGTCCGTCTGTCTGTCTGTCCGCAATTTAGCTCAGAATCTTAGCACTAGTTTCGTTTAGTTCAAGCTTTGTTTCTTTCGTTCCAACCGGATATCTCACGATACCTTTCAATTTGTTTTTGTTCGGCCGACACCGCGATTTTCCTAATACTTTGGCCATTATAAATTATTTGACAAATTTTAGGGATGTGCATACGAGTCATTGAGTTAAACCCGAAAATTGGAGGCTTTAAAAGATAGCTAAGCGGACCACGTAGCAGCGGCGAAGGTGCAAAGGGTTTAGTTAACTTAGCAATATAGTAAAAAAAATATTAACTTGAAAATAAAAGTATTTACTTTATTGAATTTAACACCATCTATCGCCAAATAGCAGAACCAAAAACACTGCATTACACAAAGAAAACTTTCAATGTTTTACAAAATTAAACTCAAACAAATTAGGTACTACCAAGTACTATAATTCTAAAACTAGCACACAAAAATTAAAATCAGCAATTTTCGAACGTCTAAAGACAGTTATGTTATAGGAGTCCTTCACCAATGTCACGTAGTAGTAAGTAGAGCTGTGTGAGAAAGAGCTGAGCTCTATACCATCCACCATCACCTTTATATTTAGCAAGCACATTTCAACGATAAAATATAAAGAATGCCTAATTATGGTATTATTAGATTTAATTAGTTGTCGGTTAATTTAAAGCTTCCTCTCTCCTACTATTTTGGTGTGCCAGAATGATCTCAATGTTCTACCTTTAAAGCTAAGTACTTACACATTTTGGAATGCAAATAAAGATTGAGTATTGAGCCACTAAGCAAGGTTGCCTTGTTGTATTCCATTGTGAAGGTATACCAGTATAATTACAGTCCCAGTCATTCCTGCTGGGCCTCTGGGATTTAAGCTGTGAGCAACTTTTCAGTAATTGTGATTTATTTATTTGTTGACTTCATGATCTCCCTACATTTTTTCCAAATATGTGGAGGTCAGCTTCCAGTCTAACCTGATGAAGCTGAATACCTATCGACAACTCCCTCTTTCGAACTAGGTGACGAATTATTTCAATTCAATTCATAAAAAACTTACCGCTATAAAATATAGATACCAATTAATACCCATCGTTTAGACACCAAACAGAATCAATTACGTTATGTAGGCGAATAGGCGAACATTTTTCGCCTATTGTTTTCCTTAATCGTGTCGAAAGTAAATCGTATGAGGAGGCTGAATGAGTGTTGCTTTTGCCACAAGCAACCACGTTGTACAGGTACACACGTAAATACTTCAATATATTCCAGTATACGCTGACCTCTCAGTATACAGGGTGTAAGAAGATCCATCATATTAAAAATGATTCCATGGAAACGACTTTTGTTTTGGGTGTTTTTTTTATTTTATTTGTTCAGACAGCATGCAATGTAACCCAAAACACTGCTTGTTATGCATGCAACGGTTCAAACTAAAACTCAAAGTAGGTATTTATTTCAAATAAACCAATTACAGGCATTTTTGAATTGTCATAGGGTTGGTTAATCAGAAAAATGAAGCCTTGTGGGAGTTTTTAAAATTAGAATACGAGTACATTAAACTTTTCTTAGATCTCGGAATATCTCCATAACTAGAAGGTACAAGTTCCTAAACAATGATCCAGTTTTAAAAAAATATCTTTCAACTTGGGTAAGCTCGTCTCGTCTCGTAGGTTTCTCGTTCCATGAGAGGTCAGCTTATACTGGAAATGTTGCAGTGCGTACGTAGGTTAGTGGTTAATTTTTTTGTATCATTACTTCAATTACGACGGTTTAGATTAGTACTAAAGGTCATTAGGGTTGGTTTCATGCGACCTTAATAGCTTGCGTGGAGCTTCACACTTTCTATGAATATTTTTTGTTTTGCTTTAATTAAATTAAATGTGACTGTTGGATAGCAAGTTACTTTACTTTAGTGAGCATTACGCTCGTTTCTTTTATGTTTTTAATAAAAAAAAATTACTACAACCCCACAATGGGTTTCGTGATTGTAGTATGGGTCATATTTTAAATCTATACTAATACTAGCTGACCCGGCAGACGTCGTCCTGCCTTAACTATGATATCCTCCTACCTTTCCTACCTACCCTACCTACCCTACCTACCCTACCTACCCTACCTTTCCTACCTACCCTACCTACCCTACCTACCCTACCTACCCTACCTACCCTACCTACCCTACCTGCCCTACCTACCCTACCTACCCTACCTACCCTACCTACCCTACCTACCCTACCTACCCTACCTACCCTACCTACCCTACCTACCCTACCTACCCTACCTACCCTACCTACCCTACCTACCCTACAAAAAAAAATTAGGGGTGGACTACCCCTAACATTTAGGGGGATGAAAAATAGATGTTGGCCGATTCTCATAGATACCGGATAAGCACAAAAAATTTCATCAAAATCGGTCAAGCCGTTTCGGAGGAGTATGGCAACGAAAACTGTGACACGAGAATTTTATATATCAGATTATAATGGGGTTAATTGTTTGTATGATTGTATATAGTGGGTAATCTTCTTCTTCTTTTCTTTTATGTTTATAATTTTGTTTTTTTTTTACTATTAATGGGTTCTTATTTTTGTATCGTTCATGTTTTATATCTATACTAATATTATTAAGAGGCACATTTGTTTGTATGATTGTATGTAAGGTGTAATCTCCAAAACTACTGGTCCGATTCCGAAAATTCTTTCACTAATGGGAAGCTACATTATCCTTGCGTGTTATAGGCTATATTAACAAAAAAAACCACGCGGACGAAGTCGCGGGCGAGTAAGTGAATAAATAATGAGAAACAGCGAAAATGTTTGTCTGGTTTGAAGATATTCGACACTCATCGTGTTAATAGTTTAATAAATTAATTTAAAAAATATAAGGACTACCGGTAAATACAGTGTTCTTAAATCGATGTCAAATTCACCCATGATTTGTGCCTGAACTAGGTAATACTGTGTTTCAGGCGATTGCGGGTAATATTAATTGATTTTAAAAATCACATAAAAATTAATCTTAATTTAAATTTACTCTTATTCGTTAATCACATATTAATCTTATTAAAAAGGCGTATAATAATTAATATAATACGAACAATATTTACTTATTTAAACTTATCGCACATAACAAAGGTGGACTTACTGCCTTAATGCTTAATTTAGCATAAGTAACAATTTCTCCGTATCTTCATAAGACATAGTTTGAAGAGCTTCAATAAGGAATTTCTTGCTGTTACTATGATTTAAGGAGTATCTAGATATTTCCTTTTTCATTTAGCATAGAGTATTGGTCCAACGTACATATAGCTGTGAAAGCATGTTTCGTACTTTTTTGAAGGCATACTACCTATATCTTTTCGTCTCCTTTTAATAAATTCAGCGCTGTGTGGAAGCGCTGCATGTTATTTAGTTCGTAAGAAAACGTTCAACATTATTATTACCTACTATACGATATTTCATTCAGAATACTCACGGGCTCATTGCTAATTGGCTGGGGCGGATATTAATCAATCTGCAGAATTATATGCAATGTTTTCTCAATCAATTATGGAGTGAGTGACACTAGATATTATTATTGAGACCTCTGTGCCTCCGGGAGGACGTGTAACTCGCGACGTCGAGCATAGCCATAACGAGAATATTTATGACAATTGTCATGTGGAGCTTTGATGTTTGACATCTTTGCTTGCACCCGTAAAGTCAATGACCGCTGCATATCTTGTGTTTGTCAAGTTTTAGGGTGCGTCTCCATCAGAGATGTGCGTAAAACTAACAAATTATAAAACTAGCTTAGCTCGAGCTATGAAAATGAATTAATCCTGTCGCTGGTATTTTTTCCTCGCACACCGTCTATCTGCCTCGCACATGTCTGGCTGATACGGAGCCTTAGAGGTCACATCCTCTTCTTTTCGTGTGGTTAGTGACTAACCTGGTATCAGAGTTTTTATGCTGGACCCCTGACTTAGCTTCACATGCTGTTGAGAAATATCTCTCAGACGCGCTGGTTTTCTCACCATGTTTTCCTTCACCGATTTTTAAGCAAAGTCAAGGCACTTTTGAACGTCAAAATGAACAAGAAATAGAATTGATTCTAGTCGCCCCTTCCAAAAGGTAGTTTCGTGTGTATAACATTATATGTGAAGACGATGCACCCAGAATAAAAACATTACACCACAAAAGGTGAAAAGAAAACCACATATAGTAATGGCAGGTAAGTACATGCTCACATATTTACAAACATTCTAAAGGTTAATAATAAATCAATCAATGTGTGAGAAGTTATTTCAATATGTTAAAATAGTATTTTACAAATAATAAATTATTACCTAATTTACTTAGCAACCAGTTTGATTTTGTCTAGACACTAGATTGTCCTGTGGAGCAGGACCAGCATGTTTCCAAGCATCCTCATCCTTTATAGCAAGCAAGTCATAATTATACACATGCATGCCTTGAGTTAGAACTCGAGACATATGACTTGGCAGTGTGACGGTCACACCACTAGGCTATCACTGCTTACGGGGTCACATCAATAGTTAGGTTAAGTTAATGCAGGAAATTGTAGATTTTACCTAATCATGATTGACGAACAGCACGCAAATTGCGTAATTCCATCACGATGACAGTTGAAAGGGTACATATCATAGATGTATTATATTTTCTATGGTACATATACACATTTGATCTTTGAATGCAGATTTGTTTCTTTTACAATAAAATTGGCTAGTATAAATTAAGAGTACCTAGGCGCTTTGCCTCTAGCTCAAGTTAAAAAAAAATATTTTTCAAACATATTATGAAGAAATTGATTATACAGGTAGGTAATCAATTTCTTCATAATATGTTTGAAAATTTATCTGTTAGACGACGTCCTGAATAACACAACGAATATTGTCAAATTGATAATTTAAAATACATAAAAGGTAATTAAAACTGTGGGAATTTTACTTCAATAGGCTGCAGGCAGGCCGTCTCCAACAATGTAAGACACTCAACATTATTTATCTGTCTACCTACAAAATTAAGAAAGATCCAATCAACAACATAGGTATGTATGACGAGTATATTTTTAATTTTTCTTCCATGAAGCAGTGTGACATGGTGGTTACCCGGGCCGGTACATGCACATTGCGCTTGCACATGTAAAACGAACGAGTTATAGCGCGACTCGCGAGCAATCACTTTTATTATATATTTATAGACGCGTACTTGCGTATTTAGAAGCAGTCGTATATAGTATGCGTAGCTATTTATGTTTAGTTTACCGTGGATTATTTATTTTAACTGACTTTTCCGCGAAGAAAGAGGTATTGGGCATACTATAAAGTTTCAAATATTTCCAGCTTGTATTCACGTGAGGCTAATTTTGGGTAATCTTTCGTTGAAGTGTTTTGTTGTAGGTACTTGAAGTTATCATTTCCCTGCCCTTATCCCAATTTATTTGTGGTCGGTGCAACATGAATTTTTCTTCTATACTTCCCTATCATTCGTCATCTCGGTAGTCACCCTCTTCCTAGCCATATCATGTTTCACATAGCCCAAAGTGTTATTCCTATTATCTCCGCAGACTTCTAGATAGCGTTGTAGAACTGGAGTTTCTGAAAATTTGTGCGTCGCTGATACTGACATCCGTTGAACAAATGAAGAAAAGAAAATAGTCAGTTCAATAGTCGGACTTACGAAGGTGTCATCAGCGGGATTGTCCGAAAGGGTTTCCGGTACCCTGCAATATAAAAGACTAAGGAAAGAAAATGGATGGGTTTTAGTCCGCAAGAATCTGACACTCCCTTCCGCTTCACCCAGAGCGGAAGGAGTCATTTGGTGATTTCCCTAAAAAAATGGGATGTGTCACATCTTTGTATGGGGTACCTGTCTTCATCATCTGCCTAGCCTTTTCCCAACTATGTTGGGGTCGGCTTCCAGTATAACCGGATGCAGCTTAATAACAGTATTTTACAAGCAGCGACTGCCTATCTGACCTCCACAACCCAGTAACTAGGGAATACGATACCCTTTGGTAAGACTGGCTGTCAGATTTTCGAGCTTCTGACGACCCCTAATGACTGTCAAAGGTACACAAATGACAGCCGGGACCAACGGCTGGATTGGGTATCTGTACGAGATGTATTACATTATCTGTGGTTACAACCAAATCCAAGCTGAATTTTATCTATGATATAGGTACACCATTGTTTCAGCTGTTTTTAAAATTTAAAAGTCATGGATTAATAATTGTGTTTGTATATTTTTTTTTATTTTCAAGGCACAGACAACAATGGATTGTTTTTTTATTCTGGAATGGATAATTTCCCATCAAATGATGAATGGTGTTTGAGGAATGACCCTCAAAAACACCAAAGTCATTATTGTTTTAGTTCCAGCCTTGACAGTGTATCAGACGGACGGATTATAATGGTCTCTCTAAGTATTAATAAAATAGAAGGCGCTAAGATTATTGACCTTCATCATCCTATAATGTTCCCACTTCTGGGTCACAGGCCTCCTTTGTTCGAGAAGGAGTGGGCCGTAATGTACAGAGGCCAGCACATCAAGTTACCACAATCTGTCAAATTTCTTTGATAGTATTTCACCTTTATTACAAAGACATAAGGTTCATTTTTAATTGAGAAAATTTGACAGTTAGGGATAGCTTGATGTGCTGGCGTCTGTACATACACCAACATATCTTCGAAGTTTTGGTACACGATGTTTTCCTTCACCGTTTTGAGAGCAGTGGTGATGAAATTGTTTTACACAAAATTAAGCGCCTGGCTGGGTTCGAACCTAAGACCGACAACTTGTAAGTCTGGGAGACCTTTGTATTTACTCAGTAGGGAGACTACATCTGCTCTCGAAGGTAATTTAATTAATTAATAATAATAATAAAATAATAATAAGAAATAATAAAAGTATTTATTTTCACAAAAACACTGTATAAATTGTTTAAAAGTAATATTTACATTATGATGCATGTAGACTCTATCTATTAAACTAGGACTAGCCTGTATCTTAAAAGATAACCCTATCTTTTAAGATACAGGCCAAGTGGTTTCACAATAAATGATCAGTAGAGCTTCTTCACCGTCAATTAGTTCATTATTATTAAGCTAAATAACGCAAGCCGCGTGTCTTCATGGGAAAATGATTTAAAACTGGTATAAATACCAAGAAAGGAAGTCGCACAGGATTGGCTTCGTCATATAACGATTAGACGAAGGCCTAGACGCTCATAAAATTAATACCCGGCTTCCTTGGGAAACGAGATGCATTCAGTATCAAAGCCTTTTAGATAAACGTCAATTTCAGCTGAATGTTATGTTTAAAACTTGTTTGTGCGTACAATAAGTACGAATTAAATCGACTTTTTACTGAGTAATAAGTATGATTGGATAATTTATATGTGTATTCATAATGACACCTCTTTAATACTGCCCTTTTCATAAATATTGATCTCCGGAGCACAAAAAGATGACCAGCTACTTATATCCTGTCAGTAAAGTAGTTTAATATGAATTGATGGGATGTACGACTGTGAAAATGATGGGATGGACACTTAAATGAACAGGTACCTCAATAAAAGTACGCTGTTGGATTTTCAACTATTGAGCCAGGGTTGAGGGTTGAAAATCCGATATTTAAAATAGGGCTTTAAAAGTATTGTATGGAAATTTTGATTGCCTTAAGGTTTTATAAAGGTACGGTTTTGGAATACGCTAGGCGATTGAGGATACAGTTAACGGGGTTTAAAGGTTTTTGTATTGTTCAGCTTTCCTACTTGACAAAATTCATTTTTAAATACAACATCAAATCTGGTTCTTACCTGCATAAAAGTATGTTACACAGAGGTTAATTTACTATCAAGCCCTGGCTGGAGGCTACAATTCTTTTGTGGCAGCCACAGGCAAGCCCGGTTAAGCAGTAGACAACCCTTTGGTTGAACTGCGAGATGCCATTCATTAAAAAAAAAAGGTTAATTTATTGCGATGTTTAAAATTCATCACAAATTTTTTAACACCCCGCGCAAAAAAGAGATCGTTTTATCAGTTCGAAATTCATTTTATAGATCCGTATAAAATCATAAAAATGTACAGAAAACAATGTTTTACTGGGATCGTATTTTTAAATAAATTATAGGATGCGCATGGGCAACGACGAATCGCAAAGTACCTAGTTTTCAAAATAATGTTCATAAATTGTTTCACGCTGTTTAAAAGCAATATAGGGCTATATTCCCTTTTGTTTGTATAAGCTATTCCAATAAAATATTAACTCTGTCATCCTATCATAGATGTCGCCCTTTTCTATTTTCTTCGCACATTCTTATTCACATTGCGATTTTTATCGACCAATCGTTTAGTCGTAATGGTGTCTAAGAGTCTGTTAACTATTTCCTAAGGTAATTTTAAATCGTGCAACGTGTGCGACTTCCATTTATTTTAATGTCATGGTAACTAACTACAATATTGGACGATTTAAATTCTAAATTATTATGCAGTCGCTTGACTTTAAATGGTTTAATGATGAAGTTTTAAATGATGGGGGAAGTTCTTCGTAATTTAGTAAGAGAGAATAAACAAAATACATCTCAACTGGTAAGATAGGCCATTCAACAGCTTAGACGAGACGAAAACAATTAACGCACATGAAAGTGAAGACGCACTTGCTAATAAAGTATCATAAATCCATCAATCAGCATATGAGTAATAAATGCAAAAACATAAACCTTAGTTCAATCGGACGCACCCTTACAGCCTCTGGGATGTTTCCTAGACGTCGGGCGGCGAAAGTGCAACAGCCGGGCGTCGAGCGGGGCGTATAAACGCGCGCATTGCACGCCGCGCGCCACTCGAGTACCGAGCCCGTAGCTGCGCGCGCCGCACGCACACGCCCGCACACGACCGCACGCGCACGCATGCACGCACGCACGCGACTATAGTGTGATGCAGTGATTCTTTACGTTTGTGATAGATTCTATTGCTCTCTACGGGTGATAACGCTGAGAGAATATTTTTGGTGAGTTTTTCTGTTATACCTACCTAATAATTATTTTATTAAAAAAAAAAACAAGTGATCTAAAAATATATTACAAAGAAAATAATAGAGGCAAATGTTTAAATTTTACATTTAAAAAATACTCAGGACGTAAGTCAATGAAATACTTTTATTTAAAATAACGAAATTACATATAAAATATTGAAGTCAAATATTTAAAAAAAAACAATGATTTATATTATTTTAAAAATAGTCAGTTCAATGAATAACGTTTTGTGAAAAATCGAACAAAAATGTTTTTTTGAATTACTAGCAACCACTGTCAGAAAAATAAAATTTCTTATGCCTAGTGTCGTTTAAAAATATCAGTGTACAAAATTTTCTCAGGCAGTTTTTAATACCCGCAAACTCTGCATTATTTAAATAGTTAATCAATTTCATAAAGCCGCATCACTAAATAATTAATTTTCAACATTCTTCTACATGAAAAGAACATCCATGTTTTCCACCCACAGCAAGCTACTGGCATAAAATTAATATCTCAATTATGCTAAACGCTCGCTTTGGCTACTTAAACTTACCTTTATTAGATATCTTAATAACGACCCGTGCAATTTAATTCGCATAACCTTTACGTAAGAAACCATAAACTAGGAGTATTCTCAATGAAGACGGCATAAAAATATGCCTGCTATTTTCTTGCATCAACTTTGCATAAATTTAATTAAAGAATGAAAAAAAGGTTTCGTTTTTAAACTGAGAACTAGACAAGAGGTTTAAATTTAAAAAAAAAGTGTGTTTGAAGATTCTACAAATAGGGTTGTGCCTAAAAACATTCCAAAATCAACATTCGCATGTGTCGCGAAAATTGTCGTGCGGAAACAGCACCAATAATATTATTGCTGCTTTTGCTTAGTTACAAATAATAAAATCGAATCAATTATTCTACATTCGTAGACGTTACCGTTTTGACGATAATCGATTAAGAAATCGTTTTACGCGCGTTTCCGTGAAAGTGTCCGCCGTTTGTGGGTGCGAACTGCGAACGTAGAAAGTGATGATTTGGTGAACTATATTGTACTGATTATTTGCCTTATCACGCGAGCATAATTCAATTTGATCAAATGTATCGTTAACTAAACGAGTGCTTCACACGATGACGTTAATCGAGTTGAATAGACTGATATGCAAATGTAGTAGTGAGGAGATTAATTAGTTCGTGGTTCTGAGCGAGCGGCCGGCGCCGATAATGCTGTACAATTAATCAATAAGACGTTTATATTAAACTCATGCGTATGGAGGGTAGAAGTAAGGAGGACCATCTCAGTGTATTAAAAAGTGTCCGTTGAAAGAGAGCAAATTAAGGTGGCGCTACAGTAGCAAGTGGAAGAATTTTAAATAGAGCGCCACAAATTATTAGAGTAGGATACTAAATTAAAAAAGGAAAGAAACATTTCCGCTTTGTTACAGCGCAATTTTTTTTATTTTATTATAATATATAGACAAACATGAGTATCGAAGAAAATTATACAGTGTTTTCAAGTACCCCAGTTGCTACACTAGCGCTATTTCGGTGAGAGTTCGAATAATAATTTGCTTACAAGTGGACACTTTTTCGACTAATCCCTCATACAAGACGGTCCTCCTTACTTCTACCCTCCATACTCATGCGTTACAACCGTGTAATGAATTGATCGGTGTGGATATTGAAACTTCATAGTGTAATTACCTTACACTCGACGTCCTTGCAACTAGTTTGGCGAGAATGCGAGTGTAGAAAAATCTTGGGGAGCTTTTTACGGTGTACTTAGCACCGTGGCATAGCGAGTAAAATATCATAAAAATAGACAAAGCACGGTTGTAAAATCGATACTGGCGTCAGTACAGAATTAGCCTCAGCCTGTCGCAGAGTCCACGGAACTGCGGATATATGGAATAGATGGTAATCTAATCGGACAGTGTTATTGCTATCCAACACGCTTCGTTGTTTTTATTGCGATACAAAACAATAAATTGCTTTAGCATGAACTGTTTTTTTGCACTTTAGTATTTACCTGCTTAATATTAGTGGGTACTTGCCAGTGTCTAAAAGTAATCATGTTATTAACATAAATATATTTTTTGTAAATTAAAAAAAAAGTCTTATATATCAGAAATAAATTTAACAAATAAAGTAGCTTAAAACTATAAACCAAATTAAAACAGTGCATAAACGCATCCTCTATATTTTTTCTAATAAAAAACATTACAAAAAAAATGTCCCACGTCCTGACAGGATGGCCCGTCACTTATTTAATGCAATTTTGCCCTCTTTTTCCCGGTCGATATACTTAGTTACGGCTCGCTCGAGATGAAATACCAGCCTTCAAACAAGTACATGTTCACACGACAACAAGTATTTAACTAGAAACTCGATATGACACAATTACTCAGAAAATTATGCTACTTAGTAAAAATAAAGGCACCATATTTTTATCAGCTAACACATTTCCTTCGCGGTCTTTAATTATCTTCAGTTACGATATTTAGTTCTATTCTGGATCATTTCGACACGCAACGGTACAAATATCGGGCTGGTACAAATAAGGCCCGAGACACCGGGACACTGGCGTCACGAGCCCCTCTAATGGATGCTGAGTGGCCTTAAACAGCTGCTATTAAATTTAGTCCCACTCGCATACCTCGAGAATTTAAACGCGCAAATTATTCTGCACATGCTGGATTGCAAATTGTTTCTTTACGATTATTCTTTGGGTGCTCAAGTTTTTTCTAGGAACCGACAGGATAGCACCACTGTGCTGTTTAAACTATTACAGTTCAAAAGGCTTATAAAGTCGGCGTGTGCGCGTTCTGAGAACCGTAAAATCGGTGACCGTGGAGATTGTGCGCTTGTTTTGCACATTTCATATCTAATAGGCATAATTTAAACCAATATGTTTCGCATTCTCTCGGTTGAGGTTAACTCTGATATTCTCGAGAGCATATCGGAAAATTCGCGTACAGTATCGCCGTACATTTTTGTTTTTTTTTTATTAAGTACATACAATAATAAATACTGTCAATATTATGCATGTAGGATGTTGAGATCGAAAATAATTATTGAGATACAATCGCTGCAAAGTACAAGTCTCTGTTCCCTGAGCAAATATTTAGAGCGACGCGGATTGACGAAATCCGTCATTTCTAAAAAACAATTTTTATAATTAAATTACCTGTTACTGTCTGTATGCAAGCGTGTAGCCTAAATTATATCTAGAGGTTTCTCCTACGGTAAGTAGTGAAACCGAATTCTATCAATCAAATTATTAGACGTTGAACTTTACCGTAAATTAAACCACCGGAACGAAAATGCACCTGAACTAACAAATGTTTTTCTTTACTTTTTATCTGCATTATTATAGTCGAAGCGAAGCTGCAAGTAGCGTTCACAAAAAAAGTGGTCGCTATGACTCCGCTGTAATAAAAATTGCCTTTATCTCTTAGACGTGATGAAATTAGGGAGTTGTGTAAAAATAAAACAAGGTGTGAAAGTTGTTCGGGCTGAAGACGTGACTTCCGCTTTGTCGTTATCGATAGAATTTGCACCAGAAAGCGTGAACATATATGTGCAGCAATAAAAAATGCATGACTGATGCAATTTGACAGGACAATCATCCATCTTCCGAAAATTGTTTCGATGAAAAAAATCAAGACACGTTCTTCGTTACATAACCATAACAGAAATAATGAACATTTCGTTAGTGAGAGTTTGTTAATTAATAAGCCGTAATTTGACAAGACGTGGGAAAAGATCCGTTACAAACGTTTTGATCGACGCGTTCGACTGTAAAATCGATGTATCCGTTGAATTGGATTTAATTTTTGTTTCCGCTTACATTAAAATGAAAAGTTATGGAAAGTAAATTGATAATAATTTGTGTCGGATATAGCCTTTGGATAGTGGCTTATGTCACTTACTTCTTTTTTTTTGAGGGTGGGAAATCATCTAATGACTTCTCCCGCTCTGGGTGGAGCGGAAGGGAGTGTCAGACTTTTACTGACTAAAACCCATCCATGTTCCTTCCTTTTATGTTCCGGGGTAGCGGTAACCCTTTCGGACAATCCCGCTCACTTATGTCACTTGCTTGGAATGACAGATTCGTCACGATACAGTTCACACGCGTTCGTACGAAAGTGGGTGCGTAGTTATCTAAAAAGTGCTCGTCTGTATTCAGTCTGCGCCGTCCGTAATCATGATTTGCCGAAATTGGTTTACGAGTCCATTCGATCACGCAAACCGTACTGTGCTCAATTCGAATTTGTTCACCTCTATTCTGACGGACAAGAGTCGAGTTTCTTCAACTTGTCATAGGTCTGTTCCTACTTTAGGGCTGGACACTTTCGCTGGTTCAGCCGTCATGATCATGATTTTATAATGATAGACAAATTGTCGTGTAACTTCTGACCATTGACCTTTGACTGGAATTAAGTCATTATGTGTGCATAACTTACGAATTGAGATGTCGAAATTGACCATTGAATTCTTTTTCTTTGACTTTCCTTTCTCATAAACGTTTCGGTACTTTTTAGTTATGTAGTATCAGTATTTGAATATACTTTTGTAAAACTTAGATATTTGGATTTTGCTAAAACGTTTTTTTTAATGGTTATTTTACCTCGCTCAGCTTTAAATGGAATTCAAAGATATTTCAAGCCTACTTTATGTCGGAAAGATGGACAAAGATGCGCTGTTTTTACACACAGTTATGCTAATTTTATCTATTCTGTATTTTAATAATCCTACATAGGCATGGTATGAAAGATTTTTTTGGAACTTTATCATTATATTATAGTTAGCCGAAGATGGTTACCTACTAGATTAGTACTGATAGCCTTAAGTAAATTATGTTAAATTAAGTAGTCCCATATTCATACTAATTAAGAAATAAGCATTTTAATTTGGTTCAAGAGACACTTTTTTTAAGAACCACTTTTAATTTGATAACACTTCTGTATTCCGTTACGTACAGAGGCTAGCACGACAAGTTACCCCAACTTGTCAAATTTCTTTGATAGTTTGTCAACTTTGTTACAAAAGCATAAGGTTCATTTTCAATTGGGAAAATTTGACAGTTTGGGTTGATGTGCTGGCGTCGGTACTTTGATAGGATTCAGCGATTCTGCCTGGTGACTAACTACATAATGATTTTATTTTTTTTATTTATTTATTTATAACAATCTTACCTACACTATCATTACAGATCTATGATCCAATGCGACAGAGTGGCCTTACTAAGTAAATCCTAAATCAACACCTTATACCTAGTTAAAAAATATCTTAATCTAAATAACTTATTACATTGAGTGTAACTTTTGCGAATTCACTCAAGTTGCACCACAATACATCAACCCTCCCGTGCACCTCATTCACCACGCGTATGGCTCTAGTGAGAGCAGTTCTCGCCAGTAGGTATGATAGTTGATAGCTGCGGTAGTTACTTACCGATGTACCTAGGTATGTACCAAATTAGACTTTACCGATGGTTGACTTCAAAGTAGCTTGGATGAAAGCAAATACACTGACTAATCGCTACTTACAAACCTACTTGAAATATTAGTACAATTTTCTAAATCATCAATGACGTCATTCGGTATAGTTTTTCGTCTCATTAACAAGGCTATGTCGGTGAAAGGAGTACCAGTATCATTAGCATTGCGAATCGGCACTTTGTTTAATTATCTCATTAGAGTCCGTTTTCATTACACGATGTTCATACGGGTGTTGGAAGTCGTCTTCTTAGTTTTCATGGCCGTACATCCTACCTTTGTATCACACGCTAGCTACTTCCCGCGAATATATCCACGTAAAATGTCTTATTATAAACTCACGATGCAAAATAGAAAAGCGAGCATTTAAAAAGTCAAAAATAATATCTATATGGAATGGCGCTAAGATGTCGCGGTGGGGTACCTACCTTATTTTAATAATTTACAAAAGTTTAAATATTTTTTTAAATTCCTGGCAACTTCCTATCAATGTCACATAGCGATAAAAGACAATTTAGGATGATGAGCTAAAATATTCCAAGTACAGACGCCAGCACATCAAGCTATCCCTAACTGTCAAATTTTCTCAATTAAAAATGAACCTTATGTCTTTGCAATAAAGTTGAAATACTATCAAAGAAATTTGACAGATTGTGGTAACTTGATGTGCTGGCCTCTGTACCTTTAGATCAAATAAAAGATATCTGTAGACAGACTTATAATGTGAGTTTAATTAGAAAGTTAAATCAATAATTTACAAGGAAATCTTTTTTGACCATATACCCAGTGAAACCGCTCCTCAACATTCTACAATGTACATAAGTCAGGTGCTACCTAAATAAATTCGCGAAAAAATCAACATAATATCGTCTACTCTCTCCTTGGCCCGATGTTTGTTCATACCACGCACATGTGATCTTCTATACAATTGTGAACCAGTTGTGTTTGTACAGTATAAGTTAGTGGGCCGCAGTTTAATTGATTTTTTTCGTGTGCAAAGGCTCTTTGTGTCTCATTGAATTTGTTTTTAATTTGTATACAGAAAGACAGAGTAAAACAAAATAAAATTTGATAGTGATTTTGTGATTGAACGGTAAAAATTTTGCCTTCTATTTTGCGTTCTTTTTTTAAATTCTTTAATGTTCTTTTTTTAGTGTTCTTACCGCACGTTCTCATATTTAGTGTTAATTTTTTAAATTAGTTAGAGATCTTAGAACATAGATATAAATAAGCAAGAATATTTATATGTCTGTGACATAAGCGTGCACTATTCTAAGTAATTCTCCATTTTGTTTTGGTTTGAAGTAACATTTTGAAAACCATTTTCCCCGAATGGTTTGGCAGTGGTGCACGCATAATAGGTACACCCACACTTCGCAAGTTATGTTTAAGTCCTGTGTAACAGAAGGCGAGGTTATTCAGGTAAATGCGCTTGGGTTAAAGCTTATGTTATTTGGAACAGAGTTGTTCACAATTATTCTGACAAGATGTGTCCCACAAATTCGAACACGTCACAACTCCAAGATGGCGTGTCATTAAAAAACAAATGAGCGACGAATTACAGCCGTATTTTACGATACATCCCTACAATTGTGTGAAAGAAACCAGATTCCACTATTATCGATTTTATGCCGTAAAAATATTTAACGATTAACCTACAATTGAATATGTCCAACCTACCTATTACTAACACCGAGGATCGAAAGAATTAGAATAATTAATACACGCTTAGAGCCACAGTTTTTTTTACGTCCAATAGACGTGTAATTGTGAACGGATAATTTAAATAGATTAACAAAACGTAGCACGTAATTGTTTTAAAAATGCTGTAAATAATTACATGTTTAAGACTTGTCTATTTTAATAGTCTTTAATTACTTTTGTCGGTGTTAGGTCTGTCGTCCAGTGGGTGCGATAATTTGAGGTTCTGTTGCAGAAAAACGCTTTACGTCGACATGAAAATGTATACCTACTGAGTATTATTCTTTTTTTATTTGTTGATAGTCGCGTAATGTTAAGATAAGATAAGATAAGATAAGATAAGTCTTTATTTGCCTTAAACATGGTATAAAGTTGTTACAGTCAGATATTAATGTTAAGTCCGCATGTTTAGCTATACAGGATATGTATCAATTGCATGCAAATTAATTATTATAAGTGAATTCCAAAGTTCAATGTCAGAGATAAAAAGTCAATAAAATTATTAGAAATAGAATAATAATAATAATCAAAAGCATAATAATAGTTTTAACAGCATTTCTCAGCATTGCGGATACAATGACAATTAGACTTGAAATTTATTGTTTAAAACTAAGAAAATCTCTAATTTCATAAAACATGTGTTCCTTCAACCATTTCAATAATCTCATGTTAATAAAATAATATCACACTGTTATTGCCACCCGTTTTGTTGGCAATGTGATTTGTAAAAAACAAATCGTTGTTTATGCGATGCTTGGATGTTATAGTTATCTTAATATTTTCTGTATTTAAAAATCAAGTAGAATATGCTTGTATTCAAATAATAAATAAACAACGTCTCTTTTTACTGCATAAAGCTAATAAGCACTGTGATTCATATGATAGCAATTTGCTTCGAAACCTAATGTACGGTCGCCAGCGTGTTAGGTTATACCAAACTGTCAAAATTTCTCCAAATGATTTTAAATCTTAAAATGTTGAATGTTAAGCTTGAAATCTATTGAGAAAATGTTATAGTTTGTGGTTAATTGATAAGCTGGCGACTGTACACGTGCTTTTATTCAAGCTTGTGAATTTACGCTTGTGATGACGCGATACCTACATTGCTGATCGCTTAGCTTGTAGTGGCGCTTAAACCTAACATTCAGTGTCATGCGCCATTATTCGACAGTAGCGCCAAGAAAAACTGATAATACTCTTTGATACACCTTTAATGAACATAATTGAATAGTTTATGCATACATTCATGGTTCTATAGAAAGTACAATTATTTCGTTATGTATGCTATTTTCATAGAAAATTACACGAATGGTGTTTGGTTCCGAGAGATTAAAATTAATTATACCTAAGATCAACAATCTGATAATTTTTATGTACCTACGTGACTGCGCTATGTGTAATTGTGCATCAACTAACACTATGTTACACTAGTTATTATTTACTAGTCGATGCCCGCGGCTTCTCTTGGGTGGTCCCTAATTATTTTTCTACAGTAAAAGTTAAGCCTAAGATGCTCCTTAAAACATCAGCTATATATCAGTCAGTGAAAGTCCCGACAAAATCGGTCCAGCAGTTTGGGAGATTAGCCGGAACAAACAGACAGACAAACAATCAAAAATTAAAAAAAAACAGGTTTTTTGTTATTAAAACCATTTATTATACTTTCCTTTGCATTTAGTAAAAAACTCTTAATTTTGTTATTACAAACAGGCACTTCAATTTTATTTATTTGTATGTATGTATGAATATTCATAGAAGATTATTATTACTGTCGTGATGCGCCTGGGCATCATGGGTGGTGGAGTATCCCATCATAATTAAGGCAGTGAACGTTAAATTACAAATCTCTGCTACATTGTTATTATACGTATAGTTGAAAAGATATATTTTATCTTAACCTAACTAAAACTATTAAAGGGTTGTTGTACATTCGTCACAAAGTAAATTCGTCACAAACAAAAATTTTGTAAATTCGTCACAATTCCCAATATATAAATTATGTTTATTGTAAATTCGTCACATGGTTTTAACCTGCACCGATAGCAAAAAAATAAATAAACAACAGTAGACTAAAAATGTTGTATATTTTTCATAATCACAGTATTAATTTCACTTGAAAAATTACAGTTTTTAAGAGAAAAATTTAAATCAATAATTTTGGTTGCTATCGCTACTTTAAGAATTAAATATTTGTGATGAATTTACATATATTTTTAATACGTGTGACGAATTTACTTTTAATGTATGGATTTTTCTAAATATGACGAATTTACTTTGTGACGAATGTACAACAACCCCTATTAACAAACTAAAATGTGTGTTACGTTTTATGGTCTAAGGTTGGCAGGATTGGTAATCTAAATCATTGTTATTTACACAGCCGCAGTCCCTAAAAATAATTCCCCATTTGTCTCAATAAAACATCCATAGAAGATGAGTACAGTCTCCAGTACTCAAACTGAATGAGAAGTCGAATCATCAGTTATCTACCTGTAGTGCTATTCTGTAAAAATCACACCGTGATAACGTCGATGAAGTGAGTTTAGAGCTGTCAATAGTGTCAATCCGAAGCATAAGGTAGAACGATAGCTCACTTCACGCTCACTGCACCTAAGTTTTCAAGGTTTTATTTTGTACAGAATCAACCAACTGATCTTCAACTGACACTATAACTCACTAAGCAGTTCGCTGAATCAACTCAAAGATCAAAGCAGACGTTGAAATGTATGTATCAAGATTATCTTACAACTTCCGCGGCTTATCAAGTCTTATTGCGTAGCAGTACGTACCTACTTGGAATTCATACCCACCATCTCGTTATGGGTGCATGCAACAATGACGTCTTGTACGAACCATGGCGTTACTGTTACGCGCGTATGGGCAATATACACCGCTCCACGTTATTAATATTAATACTGCTGCTCCATCTGAAAGAAGACCATGGTTGGCGTGTGAACTGAAAATTAAAATATCCGTAAAGCACACGTGACCTGTTTGCTAAATGTGAGTAACTGTCCACCAAATAGACGGGCCTTGAAGTAAGCGGAACAGTCATGCAGATCACTGCATAGCAATCAGATCTGGGGCACTGTCTAGATCGTAAAAAAAAGCGCACGGTGAATAAAAACACTGCACGTCTGAATTTAATGAATATGTTTATCTTCTACTGTAGTTTACAAAATCCTATGCATGTATATGAACTGCCTTTTTTTTTGGGTGGGAAATCATCCAATGACTTCTCCCGCTCTGGGTGGAGCGGAAGGGAGTGTCAGACTTTTACTGACTAAAAGCTATTTATGTTCCTTCCTTAGCCTTTTAGGTTCCGGGGTAGCGGTAACCCTTTCGGACAATCCCGCTTACCCGGCAGGCTCCACCTTAAAGTCGACGTCGTTCTTAAAATGGTTGGGCAAAGGCTAGGCAGATTGATTGATTTGATAAGTAAATGTTGATAATGTTGGCCCTCATCCCATAGCCGCGGACTCAGTTCATGTATACAAAACATTTGAAAAGAGTAACGATGAAGTTTCTTGTCTATTTTTCGCCGTACAAAACTACCTTTTGGAATCGGCAACTAGAATCAGTTCTATTTCTTGTCCATATTGACATTCAAAAGTGCCTGTCTTTTGCCTATTTGAAATAAAATGATTTGACTTGACTTTGACTTGGTAGTGTCGTCGGTAGTCGTGGCCCGACATTCTTTCCAAGGTTTTTCGCTGGGCTCACCTTGTATCATTTGGGACGCCTCTTAACCGATATTTTTATTTGATTCAGTACGTGTATCGGTTTTACTTGGAGTTCCCATGATTGTTTTACATTTGTAAGATAAATAAGTAAGGTAAATACAACAATCAACTGTGTTGTCTTGAATTTATTATCTTTTTTCTTCTGATGCGTATCTTCTTACTTTAAGATAATGTGTTTAATAACGATAACGCGAGTTGTGATCCTTTAAAGGAATGTACCATTACGATATTATAACGTGATGTTTATTGTCCTAGTAGATACATATGTTTCACTTCATATAAGGCCAGACAATTATTTTTTGCAATTCGTTTAAATCCAATATCCTACGCGACTCCAAGTTAAATGTCAACTGCGTATTTTACCAGTTCAGCTACATTATGTTTTTAAAAAAGCAATCTTGATAGCTATTTTATAATTGACATGAAATAAATGTTTGTCCAGCTCTCCTTATAAGGTGCCGATACCAGTTGGTCATAGTTCATTCGAGGGATAAGATTCTATATGATTCTTTAAAGGTCCCGGTTTTTTTTTTATCATGACAATCGATTAACAATATCGGATCCTGAATGTGCGGCTCCTTCTTAAGGAAACTCCTCGCTGACTGGTCGAAGTTTAACGTGGCCAGAGACTGTTTTATTTAAGTAAGTGCTAGTCATTTATTTATTTATTTAATTTTCATTTCATTTCATTTATTTATTCTATAACAATATACATTGTGTTGAACATTACATATTAAATATTAAGTAAAACCATAATTTGCAGAAACAATACTAATTTAAATGGAACATAAAATTATCACATGCAGAAACAATACATATAGGAATGTTGAAACTTTTTTGTACTCCCCGTTACTTGTCCCTAAAGGATCATTAGAAAACCAGCGTCAGACAGCATCTGTCTGTCATTTAACCATGCGACCATGAGGCACACTGTTTTTTTTTTTGTTTTTGTATTTTGTGTGTCACCGACCGTATCCAAATAAATGTATTTTCTTTTTTTCTTTCATCTTTTCTGACTGGCTAGTTGTTTGACCAAAGAGTTTTATTTTATTCTATTCGAGAAACTAACTTGTTCTGTTTTTAAACAATACGAAACTGCTGGCCATTTATAAGTTTCCACTGATAAATAAATTGGCTGCCAGTGTTACGGGCACGTTTCCGGATGATAGCGATGCGGACTTAGACGACTTGGGGGAAATTTCGCCAATAAAACTAAACGCGATTAGTAAACCTTGTTTAAATTTTCGTTTTACCTCGGCTGCTAGGGTCATTATTTTCTTTGGAATATTGACACTTACAGGTTTTAAATACAGATTAGATGTGTTGATCGCGTTCAGTTGGTGGTGAAATTGGAACTTAGTGTTCTTTTGTTTTGTATTTATTCGTATATTATTTATTCTTCATTTAGTTTAATATCTAGTGTGCTATTAGCGAAAGAAGTAATGTTATACCTGATTTGGCTTCTATATTTAGCATCGACTCATCTTAAACACTGTTGATTGTTTTGTTTGGGTCTCTTTTTGGTATTCGAAGTAATTAGACACTCATTTACAATCATAAAAGCCATAAGTGGCATTATTCCAGAAAATCAAAATCAAAATCAAAAGTCATTTATTCAAATTAGGCTGAAGATCAGCACTTTTTGAAGGTCAAAGTTACATAAGACAGTCCCCCAAAAACGCCCACCCTTCACCACTTCCTAGTGCTTTAGCTGGGAAGAAGAAGTGGCGCAACAAACTCCCCAGCAGCACAGCTGTCTGTTTAGTTGGAAGAACTTGACTCTACACACATTTATCGCATGAGAAGTAATTAACATTACGAAACACATCACATTAAAATCAATCATTTGCCTCATGTCAGCTAGCACACGTCAATATACCAATTAAAACATTAAAACTGACTGTACTCAAGCGTAAATTTAAAAAGAAAAAAAAAGAGCCTCCAGGTAAAAGTGCGTGCCCGCTTACATGTGCAATGCTGTACTATGTCCATACAGCCGTAAAAACAGAGTTGGAAAAACCCATAAATTGTTATATTGATTGTCGTTAATTATCAGCAATCAATGATCAATGTGATCATGTTCGAAACCTTTTTCCTGTATTTTGTTTATTTTTATAAACTAATGATGTAACAAAAATATAATACCTAATTTCAAAGGTACCTTAGGAGTAGGAGTTATTTTAAGAGCAGCTTTAACAAATTGTGAACAAACTAATATCTATGGTTATAATTTTGGAAGAAAAAAAAGAAATACACAAAGTACTTAGTGACCTTTCTCAGTTAATCAATATTTGTTGAGTTGACTAATTATATTAATATTACTTATTTAATACTAGCTGCTGCCCGCGACTTCGCCCGCGTGGATGTTGGAAATTATGCCAAGGGAACGTACTAGCGGGATAAATAGTATTCTATGTATGTTAATACAGGTTATAAACTACCTCTGTGCCGAATTTCATCCAGGTCTGTTCAGCCGTTTGCGCGTGAAGGTCGGATAAACATACAAAGTTACTCACAAATAATTCGCCTGTTTACATGACATACCTACACGTAACATAATAATTATAACGTCTATATTCTTCGACGAGTGAGGCAGTGTTGTATCTATAGCAGGTCCACTCACATTTCGCCAGCTATGTTTAAGTACCCCTAAGGGGCGACCTTATATACCAAAGGTTCCCAAACTTATTTTGTCTACTGCCCACTTTGAGAATAAATTATTTTTTTGCGCCTCCATTTTTTTAACCTACTACCTAGCCTTACTACTACCTTACCTTAAAAACCACTAACTAGATGAAATACAAATCGCACCCTAAGCCTCTACACAACGCCCGCATTTTTTTACTGCCCCCTCTAAACCTGCAGCGCCCACAAGGGGGCGTTATCACCCACTTTGGGAAAGGCTGTTATATACCCTCAACCGGGCATAAATCCAGACTTGGGGCTGTTTAAAATTCCAGGTCATCAACTATCAATAACATCACATATCGCTAATTAAATATAATAGTCATGTTTATATCATATTGATAGATCAAATCACCATTATACGAAGTGTAGTTGGTAGACTTTGTATAAAGATGTGAACGAAGTGTACCTACTATAAAAGATAGAAATCATTACCAACATTGTATGAACAATTTTAATTCTTAACTGCAAATAATTTGCCACAGATTATTGAAGTCCCATAAACCTGTTCCATAAACAACATTCGACTTAAAATATTAACTTAAGTAGTTAAATTAAACGAGTCTCTTCGAATAAAATTAAAATGTATGCTATTTATTTTCTGGAATTCATATGAATAAAAATACGTTAATTGGCTGCTAGCCAGAAAAAACAGTCGTGCTCTTAGTTACTCATGAAATATTACAAATAGCTATAAGTAATAGTTTTCTTTAAAATCGTTATAATATGTCTGGTACCGTGTCTATGGTAGTTGTTTTTTTTCTAAACGTTGCGTTGCAGGGAAACTGTCTTTTTACATACCAACCTATTTTACGATATGACGTAAAATAAGTTGATATGTAAAGGAGATTGTTCTAGACCGCCCTATAACCAACAAACATTGAACGTGTACGTTAATTTTAATTATATTTTAATATGCTTTTTAAAAATAATAAATTCAAGCGGACACTGTTTAATTCTTAATAGGTTTTTAAAAGTGACCTCATTGATTTTATTACCAACTGAACTCGCCATCTTTCAAGGAATTGTCAATGTGAATGTCACAAAAGATTTGACAGTGTCGCTCTCGCTCATATTACATAAATATCGATATCGACGACGATGTCCATAATATCTAGTGATAAATAATGGATGTTCGATATTTATCACTTCCAAAACATTAAAAATATGCAACATAAAAGGTTTTCATGCATATTTTTTTCATGGTCATTAGTTCCGTGAACATTTGAATGGAACTTATGATGAATATGGCCTAGCACGATTATGATGAAAATATAATGAACAAAACAAACTCACAAAATGTATGTATTTACTAGTCGAATGAGGGATTTTCTCACAAGTGAGAAAATATTAGTTCAAAAGAGGCGTTGGTAAAAAATACATCACTGTCTCAGGTTTTTGACATCAAATAAGCTTTCTTATTTACGGATCTTATTTTTGTTATCGGTAGCCAGTAAAACAAAGCCGTATTTTTTACCCACGCCATCTATCGAACTATGTTTTTTCACTTGTCAGAAAATCTCTCATTTAACGATTGAAATGTCATTTACGACGCAACTCTAGTGAATTGTTCTCATAACCATTTCACGACTTCAATAGCCATATTTTTACTTTTTAAGTACTTAAACTCTATTTTTAAATGTCGCAAACTAAAACGTTACACTTTGTTCGTTGGGAACAAAATATTTTATTTTAGCATTAATTTAATTGGAGTATATGATTCTACTCCAATTAAATATTTAACTAAAAAAAACTAACAACGTGTTTATGTTTGAAACGGAACAAATTAATTTACATTTGACATATTGATCTGTCATTTTGGTCTACTAAATTAAAACCACAGAATAAATAGGTGGTCATTGATAATCGATATCTATACAATGATTGATCTTCAAGAGAGCATCTCTACGTCACTACGTCAGTCGGTGCCTGTGGCTGTGTTGTGTTGTTGTGAATACCTACCTATTTGGCGATTTCTTTTGGCGTTTTTGATTTTGTTTCTGTTTAACGGACTACAATTTGGATTGCTTTCAACGTGACCTGGCTTCAAATAACTGATTCTGTGATCTGCTTAAACGACACCTTAGCATTTTGACAACGGATGACGGACTTCGCATAAAGTAAACTTCAACCAATAAATAATAACTGTACCTAAAAGGCATAATACAACTGTATTTACGGTAATATTTTACCATCGATATATATATGTACTACGTATTTTACTGTATTTGAAGTTTAATGCTTTGTAGAAACCAGAAATACCGATGTTAGAAGGAATTACTTAAGTTTTCTTTTATTAAAAATAACCTCAAAATCTGTTCCTTTTCTTTAAATAAATCTTTTCTCTAAAGTGTCCGTCAAGAAACTTTGTTCTTATGGGCTATTATGGGCAGTTTACAAATAGAAAATGAATTTTTCTATGCTGTTGGCTCCAGGGCGAACAATGTATGGGCGTAGAACAATCTCCTTTTACCCGGTTTAATGATATTAGGATAATATATGTATATGTACAAGTACATGGGATATGTATATGTACATAGGATATGTATATGTACATATCCTAATATCATTAAACCGGGTAAAATTTGTGAGTTTTTATGTAGGAGATAATCTTTGGAACTACCAACCGATAATTGTTTCAGTAATGTCGTAGGAGATATTTAATGTCAACACAAAAAATTTCACGTAATCGAAGTCGCGGGCAGAAGCTGATAGTACTAGTAATGATTTAATTTACTTATATTCAGGTTATTTGTAATTCTGTTCACT
The DNA here is from genome assembly GCA_951799385.1 of Hyppa rectilinea. Classification (NCBI taxonomy): domain Eukaryota; kingdom Metazoa; phylum Arthropoda; class Insecta; order Lepidoptera; family Noctuidae; genus Hyppa; species Hyppa rectilinea. Next base: position 6,068,438 of record OX637309.1, on the reverse strand, counting down.
GAAGAACATAATATTTATCATACCGGCTATGAAATAGCATTTCTAAGCCCGTAAATGGAAAGTTTAAGCTTACAATTCTAAAGCTTGTCTGCAATTTAAATCACAATAATATTGAGACTGGCTTTTGAGTATTATTACTTATTATACCAAGGGTATAAACTAGGCTAAAATATCGGATATATTTTAGAAAGCCAAAGCGATCCAGTTAACTCACAGTCAACGTCAACATGCAATGTTATTTAATTCATTAAACCGTCGCAAAATAATAATAATAATCAGCAGTATTCTTCCCATTGCGAGGCGAAAACCTCTCTTTAATTTTTCACTACCATTCAACTTGATCCTGAGCCAATAGGGGCCTAAACCTCTTTTCAGCGTCAAGTTCGTCTCGCTATCTACGCCTATAAACAAAAAGATAACAAACAAAAAGCAAAGATATTAACGATACAATATAATTATTATTAAAAACATTAACAATGGCTTCCAAATCTTTTACTGCACTGCCGGACACCTGCAACTTTGTATTTTACTGTGAAAAGATCTGTACCTTCTTAAATGATCGTGAAATCATTTTTTGATCAATGATAGATAACCATATTAATGGCCAGTATTTCGGCTTCAAACTGCATAAAACTTTTTTGACTTCTACTAGCTAATATTTAAAACGTGAAAGTTTCACGTTTCTTGTGTGAAACAAAAACAAAAACTACTGAACCTGAATCCTGATGAAATTTGGCACAGACATAGATTATAGTCTGAAATAGCGCATAAGCTAATTTTATATCGGACAATGTACGGTTCCTGTCGGATCATTTTCTACATAGACACGGGCGAAGCCGCTGGCAAAAGCTAGTTAATAATATTTTGATGTTTTATTACTTCATAAATGTAAATACGCACGGGTCGCTTTTCTTTGTGGCACGTTAACTCCTAAATCGTGATACAATCACCAACACTGCCATAACTTTATAGTCTTCAATGTCCCTAGAGGTGTTTTATAGACAATTATCTAGCATGCTAACTAAATACTTAAAGGAGAATCTTCAATTATCATTATCAATTTAACGAACTAATCAGACAGGTGTTGGCAAGCCAATATATATTATGTTAAAATGTTTAAATAGACGGTCTATTTGGCGTATCATGAGTCGTGGTTGACTTATGCTATCTACTATAGAACCGTGGGTCACACCACAGATAATAAAATTGAACAAGGAGTTCAACTTAGCATCTATTGTGTGACCTTTCCAGAGTTGGGCCTTTATCTATTTCTCTAAAGGGTAAATTCACACAGAAAGCGAGCTACAAGTAACATTTTGCAATGTGATAAGTGTTACAAGTTAAATAACAGTTGTTTACGTTATCGATTAGCAATAAAAATCTTTACGTGGGATTTGAAGACAATAAAACGTACCTAGGTTATCTGTGGTGAAAGTTTGTATATCTACTACAAACACTATATACAAACTTTTTTTATTAAAAAAAACAGTAAAAGTGAAAAAAAAGTTTTTAATTTTTCCAACTTTTTTATTTCGTTATCTTTAAATGTCTTCCTTTCCGCTCCAACCAGAGCGGAAAGGAAGACATAAAAAAGGCTACTTTTAGTTTAGAAAAAGATAAAAGAAACGCGGTGTACGCGGTAATATTGAGGCCTAGCTGCTGCCCGCGGTTTTGTACCGCGGGCAGCAGCTAGGCCTCAATATTACATTTCTAGTTCACCTCTATAAGGAACTTCTACCATTCATATAAATCAGGTGCCTCCAATATTTACGACATTAATATATTTACTTGCGCTGCTTTCAATGTGTTGATAGCTTCGAGTAATAGCAAGTGTAATCAAAGAGTTCTCGATAAGGAAGCAGAATCCAATAACAATTAAACGGTGTTCATTGCGCCCGCGCAGCCTTAAGTGTCATCTGGATCACTTGCTGGACTAGATAAGAAATATTGTAATTAAATAAATATTGCTTTATATAGCGCATGCTTTCTTTGACGCCTTAGGTGCAGATATATTTATTAAGCAATTGGCTATTGAATTATAACGGTTGTATAATACAATTCATAAGCTCGCGGTTATTTCTCTGTGTTGTTACTTAATTGAAATATTTAGAGTGTATTGGTGATATTTTAAGCTAGTTTTTGCTCGTGACTTTGCTGGCAAAATTCATCGAAATTAATTCAGTAGTTAAGTCATAAAAATATAAGCGGGATTGTCCGAAAGGGTTACCGCTACCACGGAACATAAAGGGCTAAGTAAGGACCATGGATGGGTTTTAGTCAGTAAGAGTCTGAGACTACCTTCCGCTCCACCCAAAGCCGGAGGGGTCAATTGATGATATTTTCCTAACCTAAAAAAAAAGTCAAAAATATAAATTAGACAGTCAGAGCAAATTTCGCATTTTTTTATGTAAAATAGCTCGGAGGAACCCTTAGTCTGGATTTACGGCCGGTTGGTCGCAAGAGGCACCTTTATACGGGACTTAAACATAACTGGCGAAATATCGGTGTACGGTCACTAGCACCAATGTATACAGCTAGCAATATTCCGAGGTGATTTTCTCGTAAAATAACATTTTCGACTTTGAGATACGACATGTATTGTTTGGTAAACCTATAGATTTGAAAACGCAATAATGTGTGACGACTTACAATTTCATTCAATACGAGTACGGCGAAAATCGCTTTTGAACTTAGCTAACTTTATTCAATATATTTTTGACTAGACTGTACCTATGTAACTATTATGGGTACACCTCTGCTTTACCCTGCGGGTAAACAAGGCTTGATGTTATATGTGGATTATTAATTTATCCCGTTGAACAGTGGAGAGAGTATTAAAGTCATTAAGGGCAGTGACAATCGTATAACAGTTAGGAAGACACTCTCGCCGGACTGTTAAGAATTTAAATTTATTTTCAAGCAAAGTAAAACAATTTTTAATTAATAAAAGCTATTACACATTAGACGAATATTTAAATGATAAAAACTTAAATGACTGATTTGACTGGAGAAATGCCAAACAGTTACTGTTATTGCCTTTACACAATTATTGTATAATTAATAAACCAGAAAAAAAAAAAAAAAAATTATATAAGTAAGACATGATTTGATGATTGAAGAATAGATGAAAATGTATTTTAAGATAGCGTGTCGATAAAATATAATAATAAATAATTAATACAAATTATAAATAGATTAAACTAATAAATGCAATAATAAAATAAACTAAATAATATGCAATTAATTTCTATTCAAAACAAAAATCTAATTACAATAAAATAATAATCTACCTAGCTTTTAATTATTTAAATAATATGAAAAATTGATAAAGGCGCTCATCCTCTCTCCTCTTTTTTTTTTTTTTTTTTTTTTAAGGCTGGAAAATCATCCAATGACTGCTCCCGCTCTGGGTGGAGCGGAAGGGAGTGTCAGACTCTTACTGACTAAAACCCATCCATGTTCCTTCCGTAGCCCTTTATGTTCCGGGGTAGCGGTAACCCTTTCGGACAATCCCGCTTACCCGGCAGGCTTGGCCCTGAGGGGCCCCTTCATATGCTGACATCTCTTTGAGGCGCGCGTGGAACATATACGCGCCGTACGGCACGGGTCTGGCGCTGATCGGACGGTGAGTCACCCATTACTCACCGCCCGCAGGCCCGCGCCTACGGTGGCCGGGAGTCGTCACGTGGCTCCCGACGCCCGGAGCGTCTCCCGTGGCGGCTGGGACGGGAGGACCTTTCTCTCTCCCATCCCGCTACCTCCTTCGCGAGCATAACTTTTTCGCAGAAGGAGGTGACTGCCTCCCACTCCCTCTCGCCCCGGACCATGGCTTGCACCAGGGTCGGGCGCGAGAGGTCGCCGCCGCCGATCGCCTCTACGAGGACACGGCGGTGCTCCGCCCAAGCGGGGCAGGTTTGCACCGTGTGCTCCACCGTGTCCTCTGGGCGATCCTCGCAGTGGTGACACCCGGGCGTTTCCTCCCGCCTGATGATGTGCAGGAACCTCCCGAAACATCCATGTCCGGTGAGGACCTGCGTCAGGCGGAAGGTGAGGGCGCCGTGATGCCTCTCTAGCCACTCCTCAAAGAGGGGCCTTACCGCCACTATCGTGGCGTGCCCTGCGCTGGGTTGCGACAGTCGCTGATTCCAGGCCGCCATGAGATCGCGCCGGAGGTCCGTCCGCTCCGCCGCAATTTGCTGCGGAAGCGGAGTTTCCCCCCGGCTTAGTACCTCCGCGCGCCACTCGTACAGGCGCGCGAGGACTATCGCCTCCAGATCCCACGGCGGCAGTCCGGCAAGGAGGCTTGCCGCCTAGCCCGAGATCGTGCGGTACCCCCGGATTAGCCGAATGGCTACCACCTTTTGGGGCGCGTTCAGGTAGTGGGCGGCTCGCCGCCGCAATGAACGCGCCCACACCGGGGCCCCGTAAAGGGCCATGGACCGCACGACTCCCGCGTAAAGCCTCCGGCAGGAGGCGTTTGGCCCCCTCAAATTGGGCAAGAGCCGCTTGAAGGCGGCCCCAGTCCGTTCCAGCTTGGGGGCCAAACGTCGGAAATGCTCCACGAAATTCAATCGGCTGTCGAGGACCAGACCTAGGTATTTCATCGTGGTCTCGACGCCGATGTGAACCCCTCCTACCGTAAGTTGGGATCCCGATGGTGGCCTGTTCCGAGGCCCATGAAAGGACATGGCCTCGGATTTGTGCAATGCCACCTCGAGACCCAACTGCCGGATCCTCTCAACGACTATCGCAACCCCGCGTGTCATCGCGTCGGCCGCCGCCTGATGCGACCTTCCCTGCGCCAGAACCAGCGTGTCGTCAGCGTAACAAATTACGCTGACACCGTCAGGGAGGTCGGCCCGCAGCACCCAGTCGTAGCCGATGTCCCACAGGTGCGGCCCCAGAACCGATCCCTGTGGGACACCGCACGACATCTCTCGCCGGTTCCATTCCCCATCGCGACCGGGGTAGATGACGGCTCTGTCCGTCAGGTACGCCCCGACTATTCGACGGAGGTAGGTCGGCACCCGGTGATACCGGAGTGCTTCCCCAATGCAACTCCAGGGCAGGGTGTTGAAAGCGTTGGCGATGTCGAGTGACACCGCCACGACGACCCTACCCCGGGACACCGCGTCCCCCGTCGTGAGGGCTCTAACGCGCATGATGGCGTCCACCGTCGAGCGCCCCTTGCGGAAGCCAAACTGGCAGTCCGCAAGGTCCGGCCCCGTCCTTCCAAGGTGCCCGACGAGGCGGCCCGCAATAATTCTCTCGAAGAGTTTGCCGACCTCGTCGAGCAGCACTATGGGCCGGAATGCGGACGGAGAGTCCGCAGGGCGCCCTGGCTTCTGTATAAGGACCAGCTTCCCCGTCTTCCAACGGAGCGGAAACTGGCCTCTTTCCATGCATGCGCTAAAGAGCGCCTCCAGTCGGGGCCCGAGAGCCCCTGAGGCCAGGACCCAGGCTTTACCAGGCAAGCCGTCGGGTCCTGGGGCGGTATTCTTGGCCTTGAGCCTTCCAACCGCCGCTCTCAGATCTACCTCGGTCACTTCGGGGATGTCGTCGTCGTCCTCGTGGTCCACTTCGGGCGGAGCCATAGGCGGGGGAGTATGCTCCCCCCGTGAGGGGAACAGAGCGCTCACCACCTCCTCCACCAGCTGGGGGCGGAGACTCTGCGTCAGAGGGGGGGCCCAGGTGCGGAGCTTGTTCCGCACCATTTTATATGGGCGCCCCCATGGATCTCTATCCAGAGTCCCCACCATCTCCTCGCGGGCCGAGTCCTTGGCCCGCTGGACAGCTTCTTGGAGGGCGGTCTTCGCCGCTCTGTACCCCTCGTACAGCTCCGCCTCCGTGGCTGCCGCATCCGGAGGGCGGATGCGGAGCCTGCGGTGCCTGGTGTACAGGTGGCGCACTTCGACGCACGCCTTGCGCAGTGTTTCCACCTCTTGCGACCACCAGTACACCTGACGTCGGGCGCATCCTGGCCGGACTCGGGGCATTGCCACGTCGCAAATCTCGGACATGGCCTCCCGGAACCACTCTGCCTCGTCGTTGATGTCGGCAGGCCTGACCGGTGATGAAACCCAGGCCTGCACGATCGAGGCTTCCAGGAGGAGCTCCCGGTCCAGCTGCTTCAGCGCCCACCGCGGACCACTCGGGGCCTGTCGGACCGGCGCGCTTGAGGTCTGGGTGGAGACGTCGAACCGGATATACCGGTGATCGGAGTAGGTCTCCACCTCCTCTACTACGCGCCAGTCAAAGACGCACTGTGACAGAGCGGGGCTGGCGAAGGAGATGTCCACAACGGACTCACCCCGCATCCGCACGCACGTGGGAACAGAACCCCGATTGAGGACGGCTAGGCCTGCTTCCAGAGCCCAGTCCTCCACCATCCTACCCCGCACATCCGTGTAGCGGGAACCCCAGGCCAGGCTTTTGGCGTTGAAGTCCCCGAGCACTAGCACGGGGAAGGGATGGCTTCTGGAGACGACGACACTCAACTCTGTGAGAGAGTTGTGGAACTCGGCGAGAGTTCGGTTCGGAGAGTAGTACACTCCCACTACCACAATCTCTCCGAACCGTGATCCTCTCTCCTGCCTACTCTCTAATTTTGCTGTGCCCGACAGGGTCCATGATTGTTTCTTCAGTTGTATTCTACCACCTATAATGTACATTATGGATTGCAATAAATGATTTGATTTGATTTGATTTGTTACGTAATGGGGCCCAACAACCACCTCAATTGTTTAAATATTACTTCGGTGTGCGAAAGTGATAGAGCTATCCAGGAGGTATAGCGTCATCTCTTTCTTAAAAGGTGGTTGGCCCCGTAGTAATCTCATTCATTACTGCAATCATAAACCATTCACACGTCCAGAGGTATTACTCGTCTGTGGTGTTTACACAGTGAGAGAATCCGTGAATAAAGCATATTCTATAACAGATGATAGGGGCTGTATATAATCAGCGCAAAGCAACACGGAAGCCATCGCAGCCTCCGGGCTCGTCATTACCACGCAGAGGGATCAACATGGTACTCATTTCAAATACACAGTAATCATAAAGCTTTTGACACTTGTAATATGACGTGTTAAGTAACTAGTATTTCGTTGGTAATACGAATGCGGTATACGAGTACTTATAGAGATTTCATGAATGAAATTGTATAATGACTGACAAGTCGCTAGTGGCGTAGGATGTGAAAATTACGACAGCTCATTGGTCGAAAGGTTCACCTAATAGCCTATGCGTCAATTTCAAAATTAAAATTCTAGCTTTATTTCTAACCGATCTATTTTGTAAACAACTCAAAAACATGGGTGAAAAAGGCTTGAAGTGAACTGTCAATGGCGTCAACGCCTCATACGTTACATCTCTGATAGCTGTCGTCTTAGTTGACATACCCTCCAGCATCACGTGAAATGCCAGTTCAATTTCAGCTCACTTTACCAATTTTTCCTTGATGAGATTTTTGCTTAATATACCTGGCAACTTTTAGCATAAACCGAAAATAAAACCATAATGGTTGATATCCCAACCAACCCAAAAATGAGGAGCTCGTGGCTAAGTAATAACAGCCGCACGGATTGATCCTTCAGATTAAGCTACGCTTGCCGGGGTTGGTTTGTGGATGGGTGACCATTTTTAGATATCGAGACTCCTCCGTGTCTCGAAAAGCACGTTAAGCCGTTGGCCCCGGCTGTCATTCGTGGATCTTTGACAGTCGTTACGGGTAGTCAGAAACCCGAAAGTCTGACAGCCAGTCTTACCAAGAGGTATCGTGTTACCAAGTTACTGGGTTGTGGAGGTCAGATAGGCAGTCGCTCCATGTAAAATACTGATATTCAGCTGCATCCGGTTCGACTGGCAGCCAACCCCTACATAGTTGGGAAAAGGCTAGGCAGATTGATTGGTTGATATCCCAACCAGTCGTACTCAGCGCTTCTCTTCTACATTTATTATAATGACAGCCAAAGTGTATATGAAAGTACCAGCGTCTATGTTCCCTTCGTCATATAACTGATCTGCCTTCAAAGCAAGAGTAAACAGATATCTTCTGGGCACGCTCGCTCTATCGTAGACCATATCCACCGTTTTTTATCAAACGTGATCGAGGTAAAGATCTGACAGTCGATTCTATAAAAATCTTGCCGTGAAAATTTAGGTGAAGTGTGCCGCGGTTCCAGTTGCTATAAAAAAAAAAATTGTTTATTTCTTAACCAAATCAGAACAGCAAGTTGATGATTGGAGCCTCCTTTTAAGCAAAGAAAAAGCCTGTATTAGGAGACGCCGCTCTTTCTGCTGCCATGTATTGCCACTATTGACAGCTCACTTGCAGCTCAGGTCGTTGTTTTTTTTTTATCTTTTTGCTCTCATTTTTTTTTTTTTTTTTTTTTATATTCCGTTTAGTTTTTTTCTTATTTTTTCTGTGTATTTCCTGTCCGTGTGAATAAAATATCTTTCTTTCTCACTTTAAACTCACTTCACGTAAGTTTTTACGGTGAGATTTTTACAGAATAGTCCTACAAGCCTATATAACAATAAAAAAAACATCTAAAAAAAAATCATCAAAATAAACCTGATTTATATTTGCCGGTCGCAACAGTCCTATTCGATTTTCGCTACCTCTCAAGTCCTTTCAGAGCTCGCGATCGCGAGTAGAATAAGATCTTGGGTTAAACTAAGATGTTAGACGTCTATTAACGTCAATTTAAGGTTTTGTATAGTCTACCTTCACTTGTTAGTTTAATCGCTCCCATTTCTAGCCTCGAAGGAGCTTAGCTCTGAAATGATTTTGAATTCAATAGCCTCAATGCGTCCCGGTTAGGAACGGTATTCTTAAGTATAATACCGTTCTGTAATGAATTATTTGAACTTATCTTCAATATGTATGTACATTGTTGGTTTATATTTTGGTGTCTCATTGCGATACGGTAAAACATTTACATAGGTTTAATTAGTTCTCTGGAGTTGCACCGACATTTCACCAGTTATTTTTTAATTCCATGTTATAGGGGGGAAGGTTTTAAGGGGAAGAAGGGTATTACCTTATTTAGATGTTTTTTTTTGTTTTTATAGAATCATTTAGGAAAACCCAGCTAGTTTATTATGATATCATCTATTCAAACATTTTAAACAAAATTCCTCGTGTCTTTTCGGTATGAGAAGGGCTGAATAAAGTCTGATTAAAGGTCCTTTGGACCTGCATGAGCTGCAGTGGAAAAAAATAGGCTGGTATAAATAAATTACTTTTTTAATATAAACAGCATAATATAAGATCTTCCAGGGAATTTTCATGCAAACACTATGTAAAAAAATTACTTGGGATTTTTTATTATTTACCTGCTCATGCTTCAGTTAACAAAAATACAGGAACACAAACACTTCGTGCTTTTAATTCAGCACACAACAGCACAGTTTTTTACTCTTTAATTATATATTCCATCAATACATAAACAAAGCGGTAATCTATCGTGCACAACGAGGCGCCTACTTTGCATATAAGGCAGTAAAAAGTCAACTTGATCGCATTAAAGAGTTCATCAGAATTTCCAATACCTGGTTTCATGCAAATTTTTTCATTGTCAAGATTTGCACGTAACGAATGAAGGCAGGACTGGTGAATCTATGATCTGGATGCATTTAATTATGGGTACTTAATGGTGTTTTGTTGGTAATATTATTCTGTGAGATCTGGCAACATTGTCGGTTCACGTGTCTTTGAGGACTTGCCTTAATTGAGACATATTTGGCGGTGGACAATTGCATTTTTTGTTTGTTGTTTTTGTTGCTTGTTATGAAGGCAATTTAAATAATTGAGCACACATGTTGGGTAACTAACCGTCCGATCAGGACCAGGCCCGTGCCGGACGGCGCGTACGTGTTCCACGCGCGCCTCAAAGAGATGTCTGCACTAGGAAAGGGACCCGTTATTGCCGAAACCTGCCGGGGCAGCGGGATTGTGCGAATGGGTTACCGTTACCCCGGAACAAAAAGGGCTAAGGAAGGCACATGGATGGGTTTTAGTCAGTAAGAGTCTGACACTCCCTTACGGAGGGAGTTTTCTAAAATCCTTCCTTAGTTAACGTCTCCTACTCACAGTCTACCTCTGTGCCAAATTTCATCTTCGTAGGTCCAGAAGAGGTTTAAGATTTCGTGATTAATCAATGAGTGGATGACCTTTGCTATTATATGTATAATTATATAGATTTAATTAATTTTAGTGACGTTTAAACGTCAGTAATGTATGGTTAAACAGTCGCTCATCACGATTTCACGTTAAGCAACGTTTATAAACACAGAAGCTGTTGTGTTTTACAATGTTTCAGGAATCGAATCCCAACAGAGACCAGCTGGTCGATTGTGTTAAATCTCACCGTGAAAATGAAGGTGAAGAGAGCTGGTAGTTCCACCTAACACTACTAAGAGCTGACTTTAAACTCACGTTACCTACGTTCTCACGCTAATATAATTTTACAGAATACCACTTCTGTGACGGGACAGCAGTGATAGCCTTCGGACTGCCAAGTCATCGGTCTCGAGTTCTACTAACCCAAGGCACGCACCTCTGATTTTACGGATTCATGTGCGTATTGTATAATTATCACTTGCTTAAAAATCGGTGAAGGAAAACATCGTGAGGCAACCAGCATGTCTGAGAGATATTTCTCGACAGCATGTAAAGCTAAGAGTCCCATGGGCAGCATAAAAACTCTGACACCTGGTTAGTCACTAACCACACGAAAAGAAGAAGACTAACTGTTACTTAGATAATTATTTCTGTGCGAGATGAATCCTAGTCGTAAATCATAAAGGCAGGTACTTAGTAGTAACTTGATCTTTAGCTATTAAAGTAAAACGAATTATCTTCCACGGGCATTCAGTGATAGTTATCGTTGCCTCGTCATTAAAATCATGTTTAAGTCACGATTATCATAAAATGAAATAGTTAATTGCTGTAATGTTGCTATTTTCATACTTTCCAGTTTTGAGAACAAATTATATGAAGTAGTGATTAATTATAATCCTGTGAGACAAGACTAGCAGTGCGGGAAGTATTCTCGATTTCTTTTTCATAAATAATTATGTAGATAAAAATAAGATAAGACATTTAATCTTGCCATCTAATTAGCTGATAAATTATCTTAATTAACTAATAAATTGATTTAATTAAGAACAAATAAACATCAGGCTCTCCAAATGTTAATGCACAATGAATATACATTTTAAATTTTAATATTCGTATAGTAATAGTGTTTAGTTTTTGTTTTTTTTGCAAATGGCTACATTAACGGTACCTACCGGCTCATTTGAGTTGTCAGGAGTCTCTTCAAAAACAATTTGAGGTTCAAGTGACCCTCAATGTTTTATTTCATACTTGTAATTGTTTGTATACACGCAAACAAAGTGAGAAGTGTTTGCTTAACACTTCATTTCATGTCGGCTTTTATTCTACTTTACAACGAATGTTTTTGTCCGAATACCGTAATGTGTGTAAAACAGTTTATTCTGTCGTTGGTTCTATAAACAGACGTTCCTCGGTATTCGAGCTGACGGAGGCTGTTAAGTGGCCATGTTAGAGGATTATTAGCCATAGATTGGTTGGATATTGTGTTCAACTCCCGCGGCGTTGGTAGCCAATCGGTATATAATTTACTGTTAAGTAATTGTACACACAGTATTGTTTTGTTAAGCTATTTCATTGCAGCTTTCTTATTTAAGTATACCATTTGGGACAACAATCTTAGGGGCTTATTAAACATAGAACTTGGGTGAAGACTTTGTCTTATAATTAAATCAACAATGACATCACGCCTTGTTTCTCTAAAGGGTTAAGCAGTGGTGTATGTACACCCTTATTTCACCTGTTATGTTTAAGTCCTATGTAATAGGGTGCGAGGCTATTTACAAATCCAGACCTCAGGCTAAGCGGGATTGTCCGAAAGGGTTACCGCTACCCCGGAACATAAAGGGCTACGGAAGGAACATGGATGGGTTTTAGTCAGTAAGAGTCTGACACTCCCTTCCGCTCCACCCAGAGCGGGAGCAGCCATTGGATGATTTCCCAGCCTTAAAAAAAAAGGCTACTACTTCTTCTTTTTGTGTGGTTAGTGAGTTTAATGCTGCCTACGGGCCTCTGACTTAGCTTCAGTTGATGTTGAGAAATATCTCTCAGATATGCTGGTTTTCTCACGATGGTTTCCTTCACCGATTTCTAAGCAAGTGATAATTTATAAAATATCACATGAATCCGTAGAATCAGAGATGCCTTGAGTTTTGTAGAGCTTTGGCTACAAATATTCAATCTGTAGCTACCACATTGTTTAACCCTTCTTTACTTCTTGAGTCTGACAGTTGAGAGAATTTGTATCTGTTAGACTTTTTTAGTGTACGAGTAAAGTCTGAAGTGCTAGGTATTCCCCCCCCCCCCCCCCCCAGCGAGACCCTAATCCGTAATCCGTACGCCACAGGAGATGCCCTTAGCGAGTATTCACTTGTTTTTTTATGCCTTTAGGCTTTAATTTATTGAGGCACCCCGAGCAATCCCGGTTGAGTAGCCGACAACGTCCCAGGTTGACCTGTGAGATGAATACAAAAATACAGACATCAATCCAAACTGTCAAATATTCCCAATGCAACGTGAACCTTATTCCTTTGTTATAAAGTTGAAAATTTGTTTGACAGATTGGAGAAGCTTGATGTGCTGGCCTCTGTACCTATGTACATTAGTTTTCAAAATTCCATCGCACGCGCAGCTTGCACTTTTTATTTGACACCATTTTTATTGTAATAAAAAGAAATAGGTACTGAGTGATGTGTCCAACATTAGTCGAAATGACGATAGTAATATTGACATGCAAATAGAGCCGGTGCCGTGTAAGGAATAATTGTTTGACACGAAGACGCGGCAAAAACATATCGATCATGCTAATAGAGGTGTTCGAAATACGATTGCATGAATTGAATTAATTAAATGCGATTTTGATGGCTGTATTAGTGATGGACGTTAGTGTTATCGATAGCTGGATTTATTTTTTAAGATTTGTATTAATTTTATTCAGTTTTGTTTTTTTTTTGGGGGATTATTTGGAGTTAAGATGAGTTCACTTGTTGATGTAGTGTTTGATGTAACTGTTTGTTGGTTTGTACTTGCAATATTTATAAAAAATCCACCAATAAGACATATTCAAGAGCAATTCTTGGGCAACGGAGACTGAGAAATTAAGTATGATTTACCTTAGTTCAATTTCGCATTTCCGTTGTCAACTGTTTCCTCTCTCATTTCAAATGGTTCACAATCAGGTAAAGAAAACACTTCATACATATCTAATATCTTAGATTGCTTTCGAAATTCCTTGCAAATAGGAGCAGTGGAACTTAGAATTGAATGCACCAACTCGTTGGTAACTAAACCTCGTCAGAATATCGGGAGTCGATCGCTTGTCGCTTGTCAGAGGCCAGACAATCGCTCGATTCTGAGCGTGTTCCGATTCAGCGCAGTTTATTCTGTCTGCTTTTTAGACTACAGGTACATAAACACATATAGTCTGTTCCGAAAGTATATGATGAAAGTGTAAACAAACCCTGTTCAGGTTAGATTCTCACCCAATCACTCACTAAACAGAATTAGTGACACATATTTAGCAGCATTCAACTAAAAATCGTACCACTTATTCCAACAATTATTGTTTGAATAACATTATTAAATTGTAATAGAAAAATCATTAAGTACCCATTCATATAATCAAATAAAAGCACCCAATTTGTAAGTGGCACTACATATTGGAATCCACAAGTACGTTGTCTGATTCATTTGTTTACATTTTATTAGATACTTCAAGAACAGACCATACCTACAGTTTTCAGAGTGCCGTATCTTATAATAATAGCGCATTGATTTTTTTTTACATAAAAAGTTGTTGAAAGCACTAGGTTAAAGCTTTACAAACAATTTCTAATTTTAAAATTGAAAACTTGAATGGTAGCTGTTAAAATATGTGGAAGTCGTGACACAATAAGATTAGTTAAAGTTAACAATGGTTCCGAAAAATGCGAAAGTATCGTCTAGCCCCTAATATGAAATTTTGTTCAGAATCTTTATTATTCTTTTTAAATATTTATTAAATTTTATAATATTTATTGTGGCGTTTTGGGTTTTAGTCAGTAAGAGTCTGACACTCCCTTCCACTCCACCCAGAGCGGGAGCAGTCATTGGATGATTTCCCAGCCTTAAAAAAAAAAAAGCCATTAAAAAAATAGGAAAGATTCTTCAAATTCTGTTGAAATATTACGTATTTCGATTCATAATGCGGTTTTCTTTCGTGATCATATAATAAATATTTTATTATGGTGAAATACACACATCAAAAGTGTCTAGGGATCAACATATATTTTTGCAATAACTTTTCTCTTGATTGATATTAATTTAAATTTTCTTTAAGGATTCATCAAATAAAGTGTTTTCGTTTGTCACAGTAACGATAAACCAAGTCACCTTTGCATTAATAAAGAAATTTGCCATTTTCCTAATAAAGGGATTTTTGACATTTGAACCACTAACATTAAAGTTCGAAAAAAAGACTGAAATAACAGTTTTCTTTAAAATTTTATTGGGTAACTTAAACAATTAATAATCCGTGTTTCTACCGCGAACACTAACAACACAAGAACATCGGTTTGGCATACTCAAAATGAGTTCATCCAAATCACGCTGTGGAATGGCCGCCCATGTTCGTTGCAACAACAAAAAAAGGTCTTCTTGCAACTGGATACCCTCCATATTCGGCAGAGCTCTTCTCTGTAGCATATCCCATGCATGCTCAATCGGGTTCAAGTCTGGCGACTGAGCAGGCCAGGGCAGGACATTGATGTTAGCTGCGGCGAGAGTCTGTCTTACAACTCTTGCGGTGTGCGGTCGTGCATTATCATGCATTAACTGAAATAAGGGACCGATTTGCACTTGTAGAGGAACGATGACGTCAGATACAATCGTCTCAGCATAAATTTGAGCGTTGAGGTTGCCTCTGATCCAAATCAACTCAGTTCTTCCGCCGATCCAAATACCCGCCCATACCATGATGGTTCCACCACTATAAGGATGGACTTCCTGGCAGGATTTTAATCGCTGTTGGCGTCCAGGGGTTCTCCAGTGTCGTATACGTCTTGTATCCGGTCTCATACCAAAACGAGACTCATCAGAAAAGCACACGAAACGCCATTGTTCTTCTGCCCAATTTCTGTGTTCAAGAGCCCATTGATATCGAATCCTACGATTGTGCATTGCTATAGGTGGTACCCGTAGCGGTCTTCGGGAATGAAGGTTCACTTCATGCAAGCGGTTTCTGACTGTTTGGTCGCTAATTAAGTTCCCTGAAGAGTGATGAAGCCTCACGGCTAACATCATGGCGGTTATTGTTGGAGCTCTTCGAGTTAAGATTTGAATGTATCGGTCTTGTCTCCGTGTGGTGCAGCGATACCGTCCTTCATGGCGCTCAGCCACGGTACCAGTGCTTCGGTAACGTGTCCAAAGTCGACTGATAACACTCTGACTTGTATTCAGAGCTAAAGCCACAGTACGTTGCCGGGAACCAGCTTCTATCATTCCCACGGCTCTGAGCATTTCTTCCCTGCTTAAATGACGTCGCCGCTCCATAATAACGTTGGTTTTAATCAGTAGTAGGGAAACAGTAGCACTAATAATGTCTTCAATGCGTTGTATGTTTTTATAGGGAAAATATTGACAGCTGATTTTCATCTTTTACTCGAATTTGATTGACAGTTCCTGTTTCAAATTATGAAATGCACCAAAAAGGAAAAAAAAAAAAAAAAAAAAAAAAAAAAAAAAAAAAAAAAAAAAAAAATCATAAATTTATTACAAAGCCACATCTCAATCTCAAGAAATCCGCATAAAAATGCTTGATCCCTAGACACTTTTGATGTGTGTAGTAAAAAAGGGAAGCGCGAATTATTTGCATACAAAAGCAATTCCACCTTCAAGCGACGCAGGCGGCAAAAAAATTTAATTTTCGATTACACGCCGACTATGCAAACGGCCAGTTACAGTGAATTAAATAATTATTCTGAGGCCACAAATTATAAGGAAGCTTAGTTTGAAATTGATCAGGCGGTTCGAAATTTGAAGCATTCGTTTTTTTTCTTGTCTATGCAGGCTATGTGTAAAAACATCACTTGGAATTTGAAAGAAATTATTTGACATGCAAGCAAATTTTCAATCGTGTATCTACGAGTATGTAGTATGAACGATTGCGTACACTGACGGTGAACCACTTTTCAACCTTATTACCAACGGTATAAGGGTAAAAGTGGTCAACCGCAAATATCCGCGGTTGCTTCTAACGAAGTGCGTTAATTAACATAACATTATATCACGCTTGTAATCCCTGAAGGGTCAGGCAGCGGTGTATCTTTATAATTCTATAGTACATATTCGCTCCTGCATTAAACCAAATGCCATAAGTAGGTAAATTGTCATTATTCCGAAACGTAAAACAGGAAAATAATTCGTATAAGGCCATAATCTCAAGATCCTCACATAGAGAGGAGGCTGTGTCTCAGCAGTGGGAACATATAGGCTTTTTTTAAGGATGGGAAATCATCAGACTTTTACTGAGTTAAACCCATCCAAGTTCCTTTCAGCGGGATTGTCCGAAAGGGTTACCGCTACCTCGGAACATAAAGAGCTAAGGAAAGAACATGGATGGGTTTTAGTCAGTAGAGTCTGACACTCCCTTCCGCTCCACCCAGAACGGGAGGGGTCATTTGATGAATTTCAATAAAAAAAAAAAAACAAGTTCCTTCCTTAGCCCTATATGTACCGGGGCAGCGGTAACCCTTTTGGACAGTCCCGCTGACCAACATTACCTATAGGCTGATTATAGATAATTTCAACAAGTCCTCCGCTGTCAGTTATTCAATAAATACTTATACGGAACTATACAGTAGCGCACTTGTCTGTTTATCATCAAGACGACTCCTGTAACAGTACACGGGCCAGTTATGGTCGCAACTGCAAAATATTCAGTACCACTTTGTTATAAAGTAAAATCGACGCTGTTCTGAATATATTCATACCGTATGTGTCCCTGTTTCCTTATGCTTATGTTATTGTAAGTGAGCAGTTTGTAAGTTCAAGTAATATGGAGGAAAGTTTTATGTTTGTTTGTAAGGAATTTACATGGAAATTTATTATTAGCCTTTAGTGAACGTTGACGCTATTGGAAAGCTTTATAGTTTGGTTATAGTAGTTTCCATAAAGTAAAATGGGAGTAATGTACGGATATGATCGCTTAGACTTTATGGTTCAATAAATAAGAGTGAAAGTGCTCTATCAAGTCTACCATTATGCTATCTAGTTTATCTGTTATCCGAAAGTTTACAGACTTTCTGATAATTGGTTCGGATTTACGAGTACTTGCATTCAGTTTGAACATCATGTCATCTAGATTTGAAATTCTTTTAAAATCCAGGCAAGCCTCGGCCTCATTATTATTACTCTTGCAGTTATTATTAATATGTAAATAATTATGTCTTACCCAATTTCATCAGAGATTTTTATGAACTGGTAATTATTTATAACTAGCTGACCCGACAGACGTTGTCCTGTCTTAACTGTGATACCTACCTACCTGCCTACCTACCCTACCTACCTACCTACCCTTCCTACCCGCCCTACCTACCCTACTTACCTACCCTACCTACCTACCTACCCTACCTACCTACCCTACCTACCTACCCTACCTACCTACCCTACCTACCTACCCTACCTACCTACCCTACCTACCTACCCTACCTACCTACCCTACCTACCTACCCTACCTACCTACCCTACCTACCTACCCTACCTACCTACCCTACCTACCTACCCTACCTACCTACCCTACCTACCTACCCTACCTACCCACCCTACCTACCCTACCTTCCTACCTACCCTACCCACCCTACCTACCCTCCCTACCTACCTACCTACCCTACCTACCTACCCTACCTACCCACCCTACCTACCCTACCTTCCTACCTACCCTACCCACCCTACCTACCTACCCTACCTACCCACCTTACCTACCCTACCTTCCTACCTACCCTACCCACCCTACCTACCTACCTACCTACCTACCTACCTACCTTACCTACCTACCCTACCCTACCTACCTACCCTACCCTACCTACCTACCCTACCCTACCTACCTACCCTACCCTACATACCCACCTACCTACCCTACCCTACCAAAAAAAAAAAAAAAAATTAATAATGTATTCTGCTATTCAGGGCGGAGACAAATCCAACGAAACAAAAACCATGAAAATTGGTCCAGCAGATCTCGAGTTATAATGGAGGGAACAAACCCGACTTTCTTTTATATATATAGATTATTAAGTCATTGACTGCCACGCAGCAGACAATAGAAAAACTATTGTTCGCGGCTCACCGGTGACCGCGTTGGCGCTCAACGTGTTAAATATATTAAAGAAGCTTGTTTGAAATAAAAGATTTAACTTTGACTGGATTAATGTGCCACACAAAAAGCTGCATAAAACTATAGAAGGTATTTTTTAATGTGTCATAATCATAACCATCGATCACTACTAAAGAACATAACTCTAAATTCGGGTTCTATAACTAAAAATAACATAAAGAGTCCTAGAATAAGTGGTCACTAGTATGCAAATACTTCGATAAAAATTCTGTAGTATTTAAGATGTGGATTACGTAGTGAGCTACGCATATTTATGTATTTGTGTAACTGTTTGTTTTCCCAAAAATAAATAAAACACGTTGTATATCTGACGATGCATTTTGTAAGTACCATATCTAATAGTTAAAATTCAGTTAGGTATGTTGGTACCGCTGTCAGCCTTAAACAGCATTGTGTCATCGTTGGCCAGAACCGACCGTTAAGTCTTTGAGCTTGCGATGAATAAACATCAAACAACAAACATCGTTGTACTCATAATATGAGCAGTTGTTTTTGTGTGATTATGGAAATTCTCAGAAGCTTTGATGCTTTTGATAAAGATGCGTGCCTATAAAAAAAGAATATTGATTGACTGCCCCGTTGGTGTGGTGTTGAGGTCGGCTTCGATTCGCAAGTCGGGCAAGGTATTATGTATTGGGATTTTCTATCTAGAATTTCGCGCCTCAAGTTCGTCTTGATTTAGACTACAAGGATTTCCCCTACTGTTTGATTGAATAATTTATATGGAACCACAGCGCAAGCTTCCCCTACCAAATTAAAAAAAAATCGAGTCATGAACAAAGAACTTTTATATATTTAATAAATTTATATACAAATGTATAATCAGACGAATCGAGAAAATGCTCCTTATATTTCAAAGGAGGTTAAAAAAATTGCACATAAATACTCCATGATCGATTAATATTTCAGCCAGCATACGATATAAGAAAAACTGTGTCAAATTAAAAAAGTAGAGCAGTAGGTAGCTGCTGAAACAGTACAGAATCTCTAGCAAATCCGTGAAGCCATCAAATCGCAATGACACGCCACTAACAACCGAGCAAATGGCACAATCCATTAAATAATGAACAGTGACCAATTCAGAAATATTATGTTTATGGGCTCTGTACGATATATTTTATTATTATCTTCTTTCTTTTCGTGAAGTGACTAAGTTTTTATGTGTCTGGTGCCAGAGTTTTTATGCTGCTCATGGGACTCTGACTTAGATTCACATGCAGTTGAGAAATATCTCTGAGACATGCTGGTTTCCTCACGATGTTTTCATTCACCAATTTTTAAAAGCAAGTGATGATTATAAAAAACGCACATGAATCCGTAAAATCAGAGGCCTTGGGTTCTAACTCGAGACCTGTGACTTAGCAGTACGACTGTCACACCATTTGATTAGGCAATCACTGCTGTTACATTATGATTACATTGTTATAAAGGAAATTAAAAAGAAAGTTTTATGTCGATGGGGTAGGTACTTGTCACGTAGGTACGTTCCGGTGACCCCGATTCTTTGTGAGACGGTACACCAGCGTGGTGGTACCCCAGTAATTCTGAGAGTCTGGCAGACCCCTCCAACCCATCTGTGGAGGATATTCATGAGAATTTTCCACCCCAGAACAAAAAAAGGTACTTGTTCTTCACGTCGATTACGATTAGAACTTGTGAATGCGCGTACTCTAGTCGCGGCAATTGTAAATCTGGACTGTTCCAGGTTATACCGGCCCCAGACTCTACACGAAATATGCGTGAAAATTCTCAGTTTGTAATTTCTCACGACCGGAAAAAACCTACAAGACACAATACAATTTAAACAATAAAATTATTTTCAACGCAAATATTTATAGGCAGTATAAATCCTGAATAAATCCATACAGATGTAGCCGGGGCTTCTCGTGATTGATTAACAGCGATTTGTATCACGTAAGTAGTTATGTCTGAGCACGCGCAGGTATATAACTGACGGGCGGCGCGTGCGCGAGAATCTGTTACCGTTTGTTGGAGCTTTTGTTCCGATGTTTAGATAATAGAGTAATACAGTATCGATGAATCTATTTTCTGAGATGCGTGAAGTAAAGAGTATGGGAAAAAATCGTTTGTTTATTGTTTTAGACTAATAATTGTGAAGTTTTTGCATACCTGATTTAAATTACTTGATTTGAATAGAACGTAGAAACGAAAATTGGGTAATAAAAGCCCTAATTTTTTAAATCCAATTTTTTTTACACATAATATTCCATCTGACATTGGCAGAGTTGCCGACATCGGGACTAATTGCCCTAAAGAAAAATAATAAAATATTTTCTATACAAAGAATGAGGGCTTCCGTTGGTTCCACTTCGGTTTTGCTATGATCCATCAATTCATACATACCCAACAACTGCAGTGGCCACACCCAGAGAAACTTAGAGATATCTACCAGCAAAAAGGTGTACAAAAACTTATCAAGCGGCGATTCTAGTAGTAATGTCATCATTCCTGTGTAATGACATGTTGTGGTTTGTTGTAATCGGTTACAAGAACTTACCACTAATATGCGACGTAATAGCCGGGACCATTGTAATTATAGATGAAGCATACACTGCTAATATATGGCCTGACCAAGATTAAGTCTGGACTTTAAAAGGGACTGTGACCAGCTTGTTTCGGTCTCTCTTCTCAGTTTAAAAGTGTTTTTTAATGTCACGGAAATAAATGTCATTTCTCAATAACCGAACTTGACAAGTCTCCAAGGGACTTTTCTTTCATATTGCTTCGTGAATAATTTACTGGCTGACAAGAAATGCATCGTGGGGAAACCTCGGCTTGTCAGAGACCATTGTGGTGATTTATGTTCGCGCCTTCTCTGAATGAAAATAGGTTTTTACACTGCATAAGTGGGACAGTAACTGGCCGATAATGCACTGCTTAACAACCTCCTGTCTGACGAACTAAAAGTACCGTTTTTAAGTACATAAAATTGTTCTTCGTCCCTGCCTTCATTTGCCTAAATGTTTTATGGGCGTATAAATCGATCTGTGTTTATTTGTTGTGCATGTCCGACAGTGTTCATGAACTTCCTTATTAAACCATTTCAATGGGATTCAAGAAAACATTTGTTCCCTCTTGAACAACGCTTACATTAGTAAGTGAATCTCGTTCTCAGTGAATTCGATAAACTCCTGGATTCTAGCTAATGGAGATAAACCTTAGGAGTCACTTCCGTGTCTTCGGTAGGGTTGTCGCGAACACGAAACTTGTTTGCAATTAAAACTCGGGAAAATTGAATTTATTAGAGATGTCTGTCCTTTTCTGGATCAGATATCGAATGGAAGTATTGAGTTGGAATCCCGCAAAGGCGTCGAGAAACTGGATTGGCGCGAATAATTATTTAGGTCCAGTAAATGAATCACTCTGTGATAGTATTACTTCGATCATTGAAACATTAGCTTTATTTTTACACTGACATAATCTTTCAGTCTCATCTATTCACCGCCAACTAGTTTTTTTAATAGCTGACAGCATGTTTAAACTTGGTGGTTATTTTTATAAAAATATCGCCTCCGAGGCATCATTAGCGGCCATTTTGCAAATTTCTCGCTTGGTGTGTCGATATTACCTTTTTAAATCACTTACAACCCTAATAATGCCGTAGATGCGCGCAGGCGCGTAAAAAATGGCGAGTGTTGAATACACACGTGCGACGTACATCGATCGATGCAATTATATTGAATTCGTTTAATGCGATTGGTGGAAACAAGTCGAGTAGAATTTTAGATACAATTTGGTGTGATATAGCAGCTACAGAAATGGTCAAGGAAATGGAAGGTTCTGCCTTAAAAAAAATGTTTACTTTGACTTTTTGGTTATCTTAGAAAATTAGAAGACAGTTTTATAAACTCAGTCAACTAAACCATGAACTTATCAGCGAAAGCATCTGCACAGTTGCGCAATAATTAAATATTTTTGTTGATGACCTCTTTGTGAACAAAATGTAAATATTTTAGTGTAACGCCTTTCTGTTATAATACAGAGCGAAAAAAAAATAGAATTCATGTTTCATAACCACTTATCAAGCTTGGGATCCCCACGTATACCTTATCCTGTACCTTGTGGTTTTACATAGAAAATAAAGGAATAACACCCACCACGCCTTTGCGTTGTCCAATGTGCAGATTGTTTCTAATAATATCAATACTCCTATAAATATTGAAATAAAAAATTAGTAGGTTTTGTAGCGGCCTTTAGCGGCCTAATGTCGTAACAGGCTGGTTAGAAAAATCTTCGGCTACATTCGAACTTTGAAATAAATTAGGAATAGTTTTAAATACCTATGACTGTTTAGGATTTTATTTCAAAAAACGAATGATTTTTATAGTAAGCGCAATGCTGTAAACATGTTATTTTAAAGTAATATAATATAGGTTAATACTACAGATACTATCGTAATTTAGCGAGCACGTTTATTACACCTATTTAAAAATAACTGGTTTTTAAGTTATTTAATAACAAATAGATGAAAATTGACCACTTCCTCAAAATGCTAAAAAAAACTTATCATTGTGCGTGGTTCGACACGCACTTGACCGGTTTTTACTTAGAAGTAGGTACCTACCTACTGATTTAATAAAATGAAACAGTAAACTTCGGCAAGGTAGTGAAAAGTACATGGATAGCGCTTTTATTTAGGCATTTAACTAGTTGTTACCTAGTGTTAGTGAAAAGAGCATAGGTAGGATAATATTAAATTTTGTATCACAAGTCTCCGCAACTTACATATATGAATAGTTTCTCACGTATATTTTTTAAAGCGATAATTCTAGCTATAAGCGTTACGAAAAAAAACACTGACTCTATACGGCAATTATTCATCATGAAGCAACAAACAAATAAAAACTAAAACAACAAACATAATAAAGCAAAAACAATATAAAAGAAATGATATGAACATGTAACATTAAGTGCAGACAGGCGGTTACTTGTCCGTGTAGGATTACACGGTCGGCGCGGGCGCAGGGTGCAAACAAATTACGCTGAGACACCACGTATCGAAAGCTTTTTGCTCTTAGGGTTACCATTTCGAAATATGAAAAGTTCTAATCCTGATAAAATAAAAGTCCGGTCATTTTATTCTTAAGCTTTCTTTTTTAATTATTCAATTAAACTCACATTTCGCCATTTTTCTTTGGGTCCCATGTAATAATATCCTATTGCTATCAACCAGGCCAAAACAAATTCAGGCTTCGGGCTTCTACTTGAGAAATTCCTCATAATAAAAACCAATACCACTTTGCCCGACCTGGGAATTGAATCCAGGATCGTTTGCGACCACTAGACCTACCATTATTCAATAACATTTTATTATATAAATAAAAACCATTATTAAAAGGCCCGGAAAAATCCGGATACCGGGGACCAAAAAGCCAGACATGGCCGTACAACTCCGAACGGATGACAACCCTGTTCACGCCTAGAGGAACGACTTCAATTTTATGGGCTACTGAGTTGTGATCAGTGAGTCTTAAGCCATGCATTTGATGGATTAAATTGTTTAGAAGGATGAATGGTCTCGTTTTGTTTTGCAGTTTGTGATTGAGTTCAAGCATTGCAGTACTGGACCAAATGACTCCATTCTAAAAGAGATAGGTTTTACTGGGCACAATGACCCCATTCTTAAAAGCATAGGTAGTAGGTACTGAACAAAATTACCCTATTCTAAAAGCTTGTGACAGGTAATTATGAATATAGTGTTATTTGTGATGGTGATCTTGTCGAATTTTTAGGTTCCCAGTTAATTAGAGATAATGATCAACTATAATGTTTAATTATTTTATAGCTGCCTTACTTTTCCATGCAAATCACAATAGATCGAAGGTAAAGGAGGATAGGAAAGGCAATAGTACCTTTGAACACCCTTTTTTAAACTCACGGAGGTCTTCTCAGCTCAATTATGAGGTAACTTCAGGACCTCTTCTCTCTTCAAGAACCGTCAAGACAGCGATTACCCAAAAAAAAAAATACTTTTATTTTAAAAGTAAAAGTACACGCTTTTAATTTTTAATTTCACGAATAACATAAATCATTTTTTGTTAACAAAAGTTGTTAAGTAAAACCAGGAAAATGACCTGCACGGATGCAAATGACTAAATCGCTTCCCTGTATAACAAAAGGCTACGACGTCTTCTGTCAAACTCACCGTATAATGCCTCTGCTACACTCATCATCTGCCTAGCCTTTTCCCAACTATGTTGTGGTCAGCTTCCAATCTAACCAGATGCAGCTGAATACCAGTTTTTTAAATGGAGCGATTGCCTATCTGACCTCTACAACCCGGATGTTTCTGCATCACTCAGGTTTTAAAACAACTTACGCAGCACTTGTTTACTGCGTCATACCGCACACTGAATCCTATTCACACCTCGAAGTGTCTTTCATGTGAAGTTTATCGTCTAATACATGGTGATCAGATGTATAGCCAAGTGTGAGTCGAGTTATGTTGTCAAGAATGTAAGTTGTCGTGGTTTATTTGCTAGTAAAAGTTACCTGTAAAAGATATCGTTGCTAATATTTACTTAACGTAAAAAAATGTTCACACTTTGAACTTCAACAACATGTGAATATTTTTGAAAGTAGGATTCCCTTTTTTTTTTTTTTTTAAGGCTGGGCAATCATCCAATGACTGCTCCCGCTCTGGGTGGAGCGGAAGGGAGTGTCAGACTCTTACTGACTAAAACCCATCCATGTTCCTTCCGTAGCCCTTTATGTTCCGGGGTAGCGGTAACCCTTTCGGACAATCCCGCTTACCCGGCAGGCTTGGCCCTGAGGGGCCCCTTCATATGCTGACATCTCTTTGAGGCGCGCGTGGAACATATACGCGCCGTACGGCACGGGGCTGGTCCTGATCGGACGGTGAGTCACCCATTACTCACCGTCCGCAGGCCCGCGCCTAAGGAGGCCGGGCGTCGTCACGTGGCTCCCGACGCCCGGGGCGTCCCCCGCGGCGGCTGGGACGGGAGGACCTTTCTCTCTCCCATCCTGCCACCTCCTTCGCGAGCATGACTTTTTCGCAGAAGGAGGTGACTGCCTCCCACTCCCTCTCGCCCCGGACCATGGCTTGCACCAGGGCCGGGCGCGAGAGGTCGCCGCCGCCGATCGCCTCTACGAGGACACGGCGGTGCTCCGCCCAAGCGGGGCAGGTTTGCACCGTGTGCTCTACCGTGTCCTCTGGGCGATCCTCGCAGTGGTGACACCCGGGCGTTTCCTCCCGCCTGATGATGTGCAGGAACCTCCCGAAACATCCATGTCCGGTGAGGACCTGCGTCAGGCGGTAGGTGAGGGCGCCGTGACGCCTCTCTAGCCACTCCTCAAAGAGGGGCCTTACCGCCACTATCGTGGCGTGCCCTAAGTAGGATTCCCTTAACGTTTGGTTTTTGCTAGGTAGCAAAAAGGTTATGGTTGACTTATGATTGCATCTGCTACATATTTGTATCTGTATCTAGGTACTCAAGAGTAAAACATAAATGGTAGAAAATCCTTAAAGCAGGACCGCCTAGAGCAGTCATATTTAAGCATGTTCTGTTTCAATTATTATCACTTCAAATCAACATCAAATAAGAGTAGGTTAAGGCTGAGTTATGATTGCATCTGCAACATGTTAGTGTCTGTATCTAGCTGTACTTAAGAGTAAAACTAAAATGGTAGAAAACCCTTAAAGCAGGACCGCCTCGAACAGCCATCTTTAAGCATGTTCCGTTTCAATTATTATCTCTTCAAATCATCAAAATATTTCACACAACCACCGTAACAAACCTGTAAAACAAAAATCAACCAACAAACGATCTTATCGCTCATAAAAGTAATACAGGCGATTACGATCGTCGTTAGAGTCATGCGCTTGCGCCGGTCCCGGCCGCCGCAGGCATCCCGGCCGATTTGCGGGCCCCGGCAGATCCTGCGGGATATTTACCGTTCGCATTCCGCACGCCATAGGTGAGACACGCTGACCATCAGCGACGCGGATGGTAGATATAATTGGCGGTTGAAATTTTTGGTTTGAAGTTGTAAAAGAATGCTCTTATTAAGTGCGGACTGTGAGTATAGCAAAAAAAATCCAATCACTACATAGTATAAAGCAAAGTCGCTTCCCGCGTCTGTCCTAATGTCTGTAGGTATGTATGCTTAGATCTTTAAATCTACAAAAACGGATTTTGATGCAGTTTTTTTAATAGATAGAGTGATTCAAGAGGAAGGTGTATAATTTATTAAGGTTTGCGGACGAAGTCACGGGCAGGAAGCTAGTTCATAATAAAGGCAAAGACAATCACGTAAGTAAAGGCGTGACAAGAATTTGATGCTATCGTCTTAAAACAAAAGACCAGCTTTTAATAAGTTGTTGAAAATATCAATATAAAGATTGCCTACAGGAATGGAATCAGCTGCCCTAAGCATACCGTCTAAAGAGCTGATCTATACAACCTTTTTTTGTGGAAATCTGATGCGAATCTGCAATACTGATCCACCAAGACCTGGTGTAAAAAACAGTCGCACGCGCAGGCTCTTCAAGCCTTAATTAATGGTCACAATTAGTCTAAAAATGTTGTGATCACGTGATTTCCGCCCGTAATCACTTCACCGGATACGTTCGCGGTACAATTTACATTTATCGTTAGTCTAGAATTATCGCTGCCATCATACATAAACTGTAATTACAAAGCTTAACGACATTATTAATTTATTCATAAAATATTGACGACGACTTAGTTTCAAGCCAAGTAAGCTATAAAGAAGCTCTTTATTACAGCTTGCGTTATCTTTTTGGCATTTTCACTAGATATGAATTTGTGTTTAATAAGCTTAAAAAATTACTATAAATTACGTTATAGGACAAGAATTCTATAGAGCTATTCTATTTTCTATTCCCGTTACCCTTTACCCCAATAAGCATGTGAAGTGTCGACTAGGTGGGCAAAAAAATCTTTAAAAAGGAGCCCCGCACATAGTCGCTTGGCCTGAGCGTTTCGACCCCAAATTCTTTTTGCCCGACCTGGGAATCGAACACAGGACATCGTGTTCAGCCAGCACTAGAAATTGCGACCTCTAGAATACCAAGGCAGTCAACAAAAAACTTACTGTTATTATTCCCCCCACGTCAAAATTTTTTAGAAATTAATGATTAAGATCTATAAGCTACCATTGTGCAATACACAAATAAAGTTAGCAATTATAATGCCGAAAGACTATTTATTTTTAAGGTTTTATTCGTTTATTAACTGTACAATTTTATGTTAAATTAAGTTCCCAAATCTGTTTTTAATTGCGTTTAGGAAACAGTGCAGAAAGTAATTTGGGCCTCAAATTCAGAAATGAATTAAACTGTTAACTTATCCAAAGAAATCTATGTTTTTATTTACACCCCAGTGATTCAAATAATTGCAAAAAAATATTATAATATTAAATACTATTTAAACAAAACTAATCCGTATATTATAAATACAAGAGAACTTAAAATCCTTTGCGCAACGCGCCACCTTATCATAAAACATTTTTCGTAACATGTGTATTTGTTGAATTAAAGTGAAACACAGCAATATAATTAAAATATAACTTTTTATAATTATTATAAACGAGGAGCACGCCATTGATGGTACAAAATCAGATCAAACAGAGTCATAGACTAGAGACGAATTATAGTGTCAAAATATTATTTGTAATGTTGCCATTACATTTAATAGTTAGGTGTTTGCATTCATTATAAAGAAATTCTTTTTATTACATAAACACTATAAAAAGTAGGGATAGCAAAAAAGTGTTTTCACACGGGAGATTATTTTACTGTTAACTTCAATCATAAAGTCATTTTAGAGTAAAATATTGGGAAGATTGCTGCCACACTTAGCGCGGTTATTTTCTCTTACACGTAATGAGATACATGTTGCTATGTCTTTATTTGAGGGAAATGGTTTAAAAATGTGATCTTTTTATGATTTGATAAATTTCTTTTACCACAAAGAAAGCAGTTATCAATAGGTTGCAAGAGAGGAAGGAATTACTAGGTCTTTTTTTTTGTTTTATTTTTTCTGCTTCGTCGGTCTAGAGGTCGCAAGCACTACTGCTGAGCATAAGGTCCTATATTCCATTTCCAGGTCGGGCAACTTCTGTTGGGGTACTGGACGGACGAAGTGTGAATTTTTGCTCGGTTCATGGCAATAAGCTCGTCCCTTTATTACATAGGACTTAAGCATAACTGGCGAATTCGTCTACTCCACAACGAAATTAACGCAATAAACGTGGTTGAACAGTCAAAACTTAAGAAAAAGCAATCATTGTTGTTTTATGTGTGTTAAGCAATTACTCTGCATGTAGTTGTTATTATTATCGGCGGTAAAACGGAGACATACGACGAGATGAAATGAGTAAATGATTTTAAACTTCTTTGTATGGATCAGTACTAGCAATCAGCATGTTTACAAGCATTCCTATCTAGGATATAATCCTCTAATTTGTATTTTTTTTAGAATGTAATCTTTTAATATGAAATTAAAATTTATTCTTCTTTCATTTAATTGCAATGTATTTTGGTATGACATTTAACAAGTACCTACGCCATAAAAGATGTATCCTTGGTTAATATGAAAAATAGTTGACCTATTTCAACCTTATTTTCGGTATTAAAATTATGTCTAACCAACGACTTAGTAGCAGATGCTACTTATTGCACCTTGACGACAACGGAATGTACATAGTACAATCGTGACCGGTTCTACCGAGGCTAATAGGGTGGCTAGACAATGCCGCCTGAAACTAAGTGAATTCAGCGCGGACAATCAATCATAACAGTAAGCCTGAAACAAAAGCAAACAGTTCGATCTCGATAGGGTTTTTAAAACATTAAAAAAAAAATCCATTGATTTTTTACAATAAAAACTTACGGTTTTTAAATGTGGAACGTGATTTTGGTAGTTTGATTGATTAAATTAAAAATTAAATGCCGAACTTTGGAACGTCGACTTTTTGAATTTCTGTCATTTATAAACAAAAACATAGTCATAGTACACGGTTACTTTTTTTTTTCTATATTGGGAAATAATCAAATGACTCCTCCCGCTCTGAGTGGAGTGGAAGGAAGTGTCAGACTCTTACTGACTAAAAACCATCCATGTTCTTATCCATTTATGTTCCGGGGTAGTGGTAACTCTTTCGGACAATCCCGCTTAAGTATTATTATACGGTTACAAGACGTTGAAGTATGACACATACCTACATTTTTTTTAAATAATACACTATGAAAATAATAACTTACTCCGCAAGTTCGCACCGTAAGTGGTTGTTTAACATGTATTTCTTTCAATTTTACTTGTATTTAAAGTTGTGACGGTACTCTTTTGTACTGCCTTATTTGGCGATGCATTTATCAGCAATTTAGTCTTCAAACTCTGACAGTTAACTATTGTATAACATGCATGTGAATGATTTCTGACCACAAACCTTTACTGACAAAAGCTTCACCGGATATGTTCGTCAGACCGTCACTCATTCCGTGTATCTTTTTGTTATTGTAATACCGAAAAAAAGAGAAAATAAATTTAAGAGTTGTTTGACATTAATCATAGTGTTTTCCTTTGTGATTTTTTTACTACAGCTTTTTTATTAAAACGTAGCACTTTGCAAGCACCTACGTTCTCTCGAGAGATAGTGGGCTATTTAAAAAAAATCACGCCATAAATGTATCATTCATAAGAGGGCGTTGATGATTGAGTCAGTGTGAGTTTGTCAGGATTTTTCTTTTAAATAATTATGTATCTTTGTTTAGATTATCAACAACTTATTAGTAAGGTGGCGCCAAAAAACGAATGATCAGTCTATTATAACGGCGTATAATCGATCAAATAGTAAGCGGTCATTGATTGGCACGAGTTATTATCTGATACACAATAAAAGGTTATTGATCACGATAATGTCCGAATCACGAACATCGGATGGGATCGCCTTCACCACATTAAAGTGTATAAACAGCTGACGATGACGGATGAATAATGATCATTTCTAATTGCTTCACATCGGGCACTTCCTGTAGAAAGAGTTTTCATTGTTCAACAACAGTTAATTGTTACATACGTTCAAATGATTATTATATATCTTATATAAATAGGTTTGAGCGAAAGTGGATGCCGAATTAACAGAAATCATCTCACTTTTTACACGACTGGCCGAAAAGAAGGAGTGTTCAAACGAATTCATGTACGTTTGTGTGTGAGTTTCTTTATTCCACCGTAATTTTTAAACGCCTGAATGGATTTAGATGTTTATGGTATCGATAAAATTCTTGCATAATAATAATAATGCAAGAATTCTTTTATAAAGTAAAGCTGCAGTATTATTTTTCTTGTTTGATCGCATCTCTGGAACTACTTGTAGGATTAGAAAAAATATTTTTGTATTTAATAGTATAAACCTTAAAATTACGCTTCATCTCGTAAGAGCAGTCAAAAATAAAATATAAGTTAGAAAACGCTAAGCAAAACGATGTCTTAGCGCGCGGGAGGCGATGTGATGCGACGCGTATTGTCGGGGGCCGAGGGAGTTTGATAAAAGGGTGACTGTTATTTTGGTATAGGTACCTATTGTTTATCTTCGACTTCCACGAGAACGAAGTCGCGGCCAACATCTAACAAATAATAAAAAGCTATGGTACACAGCAAAAATGATACATCGTCTTTCAGAACTAGTTTCAACTGGTTACGTATTCTCGTGCAAAAAACTGTTGATAAATATTAATCAAGGATTTAATTGATCGGTTTTCATTGCTCATCTGTATCAGATTACGCACGCGACCGCTAACATCGGCAGATGGTTAGATAGAAACAATTTTATATAGTTTTTCTGTAGCCTGATCAGTATGACTTAGCCGTGTTGTGTGTAAGGCCCCGTACGTTACATATAGCTGCTAACGTTTTTGTTACAGATATACTACCCGATAGTAAAGACGCCAGCGTAACACGCTATTTCCTCGTATTTGATATGATGATATATATTAATTAATCCTTCAGTGGGTAGCTGAAACAACAATTGTTTTTTTAAATAAATGTTCTTATTAGCTTACATAATCTGCTGTTAATAAATCATAAATGCGAGTCCGTAACAAGATCAAAATTAACTGCGCACACAGTTTTAAATTACATTTTGATGCGTCTAATTTCTCACGACATACCACTATTACTTACATCAAATGTCATAATAAATAGCGATAAATTTTTTTATGAAGTGTCAAAGATGAATATTTAATAGACCCGAGGTGGGACGCGAGATAAATATCCGAATTATGTTATTATAG
The DNA here is from genome assembly GCA_951799385.1 of Hyppa rectilinea. Lineage (NCBI taxonomy): Eukaryota > Metazoa > Arthropoda > Insecta > Lepidoptera > Noctuidae > Hyppa > Hyppa rectilinea. The sequence goes on along the minus strand of OX637309.1, from coordinate 6,036,647 downwards.
TTGATAATTTATAGAGCCCTTGGAGGCTGCATTTCGAAGGTCCGTTACTCTGCTCGATAAAAGTCGATAAATCAGTTAAGTTGAGTGTTGAGGGTCGGGTGCGAATGTTCCCGCCTACTGTATCGACCGGGCCACGGAACAAACAAGTGAGCCCAATTAAAATGTCACTTATATTGTGAATTATTACGGTGTAAATCATAGAAAAGTCACGAAGGTGAAATTACCTACAATCAATATTAATGAGCAGCTTTTTGTGAGCGATTTTATTAACTAGTGTGAGGTGTCTGGGGCTACACATGTGCGGAATCGATAATGTGTGACATCGTTCAAGCTCACACGTTCGCATGAACAATTACAATGAATTTTATTGGCCGTGAATTTTCTAGACTAAAGCATGTGACCTAGAATGGTGTAAATAGTGTCAAGACGGGAAAATACTTTAGGTATGATGTTATTCGTGCTCAATATAGAAATGTTCGTGTGCAATATGCACGTAATTACGAAATGGATACTATCAACGGTTGCTGCTTAATTAAATCTGCTATGAGAAGACGACTGTTCGATCGATTAAAATTACGATATCGACGACACGATATTTAGCAGATAATTGTAATTAGGCTATAGTTATTACTCGCACGCGCACATTTTATGATCCACGAGCGATTTATAATCCGCTCTGTTTAAGTTCACCCGTGGAGGTATCCTGACGCCATATGGCCTTGAAATTTAACTGACCGAATAAAATGCGCATTAGCAAGTCGCTACCGGATTAATGACCACAATGTTTTCGTTTAAACTCATTATAACTGCACTTGCGCGTACGCAAAAAGCGGGGAGCGTTACCTCGCGGACGACTGTGCAAAAAGTGTAACTACCGCACAAATGCAAATCACCTAATTAACATTACACAGAAATGTATCACTCTGTTAGATGTATCTTTGAAGTTCACACACATATAATTGCATGGTAATTTCTCTCATCTCCATCTGATTACCCGATTTATTCGGTTCCCTGCTAATAAGCTATTGTTAAATTGTGTTGTTTTGTGTTTCAGATTGCGAGATAACGGACGCAGAGGTGAGAGCCAGTTCACTATTTCGCCTAGATACATTATTCCGTGGTGATAAAGTTTTCGGAATGAATTCAATGCAAATGTTAAACTGTTGTAAACACTTAAACGCTAATGGCTTTTTACGATACGTTCTTTATTTTAGTTAAGACGAACATTAGCAGATGTAATGACTGAGATAACTCGGCATGCCTTGGATTCCAGACTGATGCTAAGCTTTTAATCTACGGCAAAGAATAATGAATATAACACTCCTATATTCCACGAAGGGTTAAACTTTACATCAACACGTCTGTATTGCCGTATTCCGCGGGTTAGGCAGATCATACTACATTTTTAAATGACACCCATTTCGCTAGTTATGTTTAACCCCTCAAATATCGTAAAACCCCATAGGTTCGTAAGAAAAATGCTCTCGAAACGACAATAAATATATCCGTACAAATCGTTGAACTCGCATAAGCAAACGGCTTCTAATAGGCGACCATCTAATGGGTTAAGTCCAGTAATAGGAGGCGAGTCTGTTGCCATCGACTGGGCACAAATCCAGACTCTGGTCTGCTACTGAGCATTTACAGGTGGAAAAAACCAATAACTCTGCCCGACCAGGGGATTGAACCATGAACCTAATGTTCAGCAGTAGCGCTTGAGACTACTAAACCATCATGGCAGAAAATAAGTCTAATAACAAAACCCAGCGCTAACCCTGGGTTTCACTTAAGTTTCAACACTCATTTAAGTTTTCATGATCGCGTTCATTCATCAGATACTAATATCTGATGAATGAACGCGATCATGAAAACTTAAGTGAAGTGAGATGTCACTCAACTTTATACAAAGGCAATCCCTACGAAGTGAAGTGAGCTGTCAATAGTTTATTGACAGCTCACTTCAAGTTCACTACACCTTATTTTTCACGGTGAAATTTTCAAAGAATCTATCGGCAGTTCTTTCCTTGCCATTTTGTAATCAAAACAAGCGATATTATTAATTCTAGCGGTAGATATATTTTCTGTTATGCAGTATTTTCCAATAATTTCCCCCACATTTTCGCACAGTACATCAACCACAAATGCCATATGCGCACGAGCAGACCGGCTGCCTACGAATGCATCTAGTTTTTTAACAACATTACAAAATAGTAACGGTAATAGATATAATATCGCAGCATGCAAGAAGGCGTGTAACCACTCTTAATTTTGATAAATTACTTCCAAATTTCAATTTAAGTAACCATTTTTTGTTACATGTCAGTCAAAACAAACTCCGCAAGTGAGATACAGCCTTAAAAAGATTAATGAGTGAGTGATTATGTACGTTTTTGTAATGAGTATTATAAATACTGATTGACAGGAAATAGAGACTTGGGCGAATTTCACCAATGAAACTGAACGCGATCAGCACACAAACACTGTCTAAGTGCTGTCAGTTTTATTATTTTCTATGAAATATTGACACTGACAGGTCTTGAATGCGGTGTAGATGTGTTGATCGCGTTGATCAGTTCCATTGGTGAAATTGGCACTAAATCCAGGATATGAATGTCATTAGATGATTAATTGAAACTAAAGAAGAAACTTTTAAATAACGATAATGATTGTGTTCATTTTCATGTAATCAAGTTTTGAATTAACTTTCTATAGGAAGAGTGACGAGTGGTTTTCATTCATTTAAAGGAGGTGCTTTATAAAAAAGTATTTAAGAAAGTGACAATAAATCAATCTGACAGTTAAGGCCCGTAATCGATGTTAATACCAACAAAAACATGGTGGCTTTAACTTGGGCCCCTTAATTAAATTACAATTGTAAGATCATTAAGCGAAAGTACCCCACGCAGCTTACTTTATTACGTACAAAGCCCGTAAAGTTACGGTTTCGAAGAAAAGCGGTGGCAGTCACATATCGTTCGCTATTAAGCAGCGAAAGGCGTCACTGAAATGTTATTTATAATCGTAAGTTGGTGTGTTGCCGTATTGAAAAAAAAAACAATGTTTATTTTAAAATTATAAACGAAAAGGTCATATTTTGGCGGAGACTCTTAACACCGCGATTCAGTGGAGAGTGCTAAATGTACAACGTCATTTAACAAAACATCAGGAACTAAAAAGCCTTTAAAATATCAAACTAAACTATTCTAATATTTCTAATGGTAGGATTATACGACTAGAGAGCGTTTTTTAAAACTTAGAAGACATGTGTCACTGCGGAGGATATACACTATACAGGGTGTAACAAAACTATTATCCGACCCGAAAGCGGTTTCTTCAGTGTCGTTATAAGAACACCAATTGGCACGCAATAAAACTTAAAAAAATCGGACGATTTTTTTTTCTCTTATACAAAATGTTCTGTCACGTGACTACATTTTCTATGGAAAATCAACATTTTTTAAATAAGTTTAACCTAACTAATATGTGTTCGTATACGACACTAAATAACTCCCTTTCGGATCGGGCTTTGTTTGCTTGCTGCCCGATCCGAAAGGGTCTCTACTGTTTGTTGAAGGGGATCTACTGTTTGTTAGAAGAGCGATCTCTTCTAACAAACAGTAGATTTACCGATAATATCAACTCTTAACCCGGCAACGTAACACCAAACAATTATCTCGCCAAGACAGGTCCAAGTCAATCGTGCTTTATCAATTTATACGGATTAGTTTTTATGCCATTGTCAAAACAGTTATAATCCACGAATATATTGACCGTTGTGAACTCTGAGAGTCCGCGTAGGTTGACAAACCTTCCTACAGACCTCGAATTCATAGATATTAATGATTTTATTATAATTTCTGCGACACGTCGTCCGTTAAAATCCATTTTGCTATTTAGAAGCTGCTGTTTAGACGTCAAGATTAGATTATGTGGGAGATAAAACGATTTAATAATTCAAGAGATCCATTATTAATACATTTGTCATAATAATTTCTGTGGTGTCATAATATCGTGGAGTGTAATTTTCGAGGTCATAACTTAATCTTGTGATTCCCACGTTATGGAAGTTTATTTCTTTCAAGAAATAAATACAGAATATCATAATTATCTCAGTTGAAGTGATTTTCGGGTTATATTTAAATGATTAATAAAGTAAAACAGAATTGACGAGTGGTATATACACCTTTCAATTTGTAGGTCGTGAGTTTGAAGTCAGACAGGCATTTTACTTTGTGTATTTAATTTCATTACCACTGCTCTAGAAACAGTGACGGAAAACATCGTGAGCAAAGCGATATGTCCAAGAATAAAAAAATAGAAGACATGTGACATTTACCAACCCGCACTGGGCCCGCGTGGTAGATTACACTGCGCGGGCCACTGCCTCTCATAGAGAGTAGACCTGTGTCCCAGCAATGGGAACATTATAGGTCGATTATGCTATAGACTAAAAGATAATGTAACAACATTAGCAATCCTACCATGTTAGTTACGAGAATTTCTAAGAGCAGGTACAAATTATACTGTGGTGATTAATAGTGGCTGTCACTAAATGGTCTCAATCTGCGCCGATTAAGCCGCGCGTAATAACCGGTGCGCAAGAGTCGATTATTTCCCGCCCGAACATTGCTCGCGGACTCAAATGATACGGATAGAATCCATACTAATATTATTATATAAACGAAAGTAACTCTGTCTGTGTGCCTGATTGTTAACTTTCATGCCTTAACACGTTGAACGCCAACGCGGTCACCGTGTGTCCGACAAACAATAGTTTTTCTATTGTAGACACAATAGAAAAACTATTGTTGCTGCGTGGCAGTCAATGACTTAATGGGTGAAATGATTTCGATGAAATTTGGCACACAGGAAGACTGGGTTAGCACAAAGGATACATATTTACCTCGGTAATGCGTTTCCGTGGAATAATTTCTGTAGGTTCCTACTCCATGCGATGGTAGCCACGGGCAAAAGTTAGTTAGATTATAATGAATGACTATTGTTCTTGAGAGCATTCGAATTAAATTAATGACCATCGATTAAATTAGTCATACCTACATTGTGTTGTCTAGCTAATTAATTAGGTATTCGACTATCGATATCAGTAATTAATTATGGCAAGAGGTATCAACCACCACCTCTTATAGCAGTTTTATTTTAATATTGCTTTACATCGGGAAAAAGATACAGCTGTACCTCCTGTGTGTCCCATCTCTTTCCTACTGAAGTAAACCCACTAATGTTATAAAGGCGAAAGTTTGTATCTGTGAATTTGTATGTTTGTCAGTCCTTCACGCTCAAACGGCTGAACGGATCTGTTCAATACATAAGCTCGCATAACTCAAGCGGGATTGTCCGAAAAAGCGGGATTGTCCGAAAGGGTTACCGCTACCCCGGAACATAAAGGGCTACGGAAGGAACATGGATGGGTTTTAGTCAGTAAGAGTCTGACACTCCCTTCCGCTCCACCCAGAGCGGGAGCAGTAATTGGATGATTTCCCAGCCTTTAAAAAAAAAAATTGCTCGCATAACTCGTCAAAATGTAGGGAACAGCAGATTTTTGTTCGCGATTTCAGATTTATAGAAGTCAATTTCACCTGTATATTTTTCGCGATTTCAGTTTCGTTGAATTCAATTTCACCCTGTTTATTAGGACTGCCGTCATTATGTGAACTCTCACCATTTTTAGCAAAGCAAAAAGTTTGATAGGTAAAGTAGGTATATTGCATATTCAAATTATAAGTTATTCAAATAGTATACTAAATCAATATCGCTAATAATTATCGTTTCTACCTAGAAACTAGACACGATCAATTTTCTAACTGATGGCCGATAACATTCACTGTTTAGTCTCTAACTCTGCTTACCCTGCAGGCATCAATTGAATGAAAACTTTAATGGCATGCAATCTAGGCAAGATTAAATAAATGGCACCTTAATTAATTATATGTAAAATATTTAATCTTAGATTGCCGTGTTTGATTTTAAATTGTGCAGGAAATTCTAGTATTATGAGCAAGGACCCTCCTTTGGAAAATGATATTACTCGTATCTCATATCGTTCCTTTTTCGACAGAAGTTTAAATTAATTTTGTAAATGACATAAAATTGCGAGCATTATTTTTTTAATTCAACCACGGTAACGCTGCCAGCCTTTTGGGTATAAACTCGCTGACAGCAATGGGGACGCATTTTTGGATGCCCAAAGAGCCCTTTCTTTTTTTGCCCTTTATATACTTGTACATAATATAAACATATTTCAGTTTTAGATTGTATATTGTATTTCAAACTTGTGGCGATTAACACATCGCATAGAACGCAGATCTACGCGAGACACAATGGCTTTTTAATTGTGTCTATATAACAGCATGCGAAAGGTCAAACATATGAATATGTAGGTACGTTCTCAAATTCAATTTTACATGGTTCCCTATTAATAACCTGACAACGACTGTGTGCTTATAGTTAACGCTTTTATTAAGCTAGGCTAATTGGTACGCGACCCTAACTGTGACCATATAAGGAACTAACGGTGAATTGTATTTGAAAACTGTGACTTATTACTATTAATGTTTGATGATATAAATAACGAATCTATATGGCCAGTTCTAATTGAAAGATCTTTCTCCTAGATAAATGCATGAAGCTAATTGGTTGCCTAGTTCAGCCACTGATTTATAGATTGGTTTGTGTTATTGAATATTCATTGCTGTAGGCAGAAACTTCAATGTAATCTTGGGATTAAAACGTTAATTCTGATTCGTCTGATGTTAAATTTGACGACACGGATAGCAGTCGTTTAATATAGTCGTCTCTTTCATTCTATGTCACTTATAATAAAACACATAGAGCTGCGCGTACGCAAAGCAACATAAAATCAATTCAACTGCCGCGTAATATTTTGTAACAACACTACCCCTTTCAATTTTCCAGTTATTTTATTTTTATTACGGGATATATTTACGAGTGTGCTCACGGCATAGAGTTGTCAGGCGTTCGGAACCTTGGGTTATAAATCAAAGTGTGACGTAACAATGGCGGGCTAGAGATGTACAAACACGCCCTGTAGCGTTACATAGAGAGGCGGGGTTGCATGGTTTTAATCTATGCGAGTGTAAGGACAATGTACACTGGTATTGTCTTAGGACTGTTTAGAAGTCTACGCTGTTTGTTTGTAGCCGCCGAGGTGTTATTATGTCCGCGACAAGGCTAGCCAATGATGTATAGCTTGTTCCACCTGGCTTTTACCCGAATTTCTCCCTGGGTGGCTTGTTTTGACACTAGTGATGTATGTGCTAACTTTCTCGCTGATAACCGAGCAAAAGAGCATACCAGTCCAATGCAATAAGTCAGCAAACTCCAAGAGTCATACCTAATGCGGTTTGGACTACTTTTGCCGTTTCTGTGAACCAATTTTCACGCTCAGTAATGTCGAGTGACGTCACTATTTGCTTGTTTAGTTTTAAAATGAGAACTAAAAAAGTGTTGAGAAAGAAAATGAAATGAAAGTTGAAGACCAATCACGATGACGTGACTAACAACCTAAACCTTTTGCGTGCTACTTTGAACACTACTGACAGACGCTTCTCCACACTTTTGCTCTTATTAAGCTTTATCAAGAGATGTTTAATGATATCTTTAAAACCACTAACCCGAAATCCGATTGTCCTGTTAATTAAACAGACGCAGATGCTGATTAAATATGCACAGACCCGGTAACGAACCGGACACCGGAGCTCATTATGTGCCAACAAGCGTAACGGCTCCCACAAAAGCTCGCTAACATAATGAACGTTTTTCAACCACTTTCTTCCAAGTAAAAAGTGCACAATTTATCGGACTTGTAAAAAAGTCATTAAAAAACCTAACTTAATTGTCACGGCTGTCGGCAAGACGGCGCGCGCGCCGCCGCCGTCCGTCGCCCGCGCACCCGACCGCCGATTATGTTACCATTGTAACAGTCTTTTTTCACCAAATTGGTCTCTTGCTTCTTTTACAGAATTTCGGTTTCGCTTTCACTAGAATGTGTATTACTGTTCATTGTATTGATTAAACAAATTGCAATTTGATTTGAGGTTGCGGTGATACGAATTAATGTATATTTAGTCGTGTTTTAGACTTTTTGTATGAAAGCTGTAAGCTCCAGTTTCTTTCAAGTTCCAATTGACGTTTCTTAAAGCGGTTAAGGGCAGATTTTAAATGAAACTGAATGCGATCAGTACATAAACCCCGTTTAACACTTTAGATGCTAACGCGGTGACCGTGTGACCGCGAACAATCGTTGTTGTATTGTCGGCTGCGTGGCCGTGCAATGACTTACGGGCTGTCTGTGTCATTATTTTCCGTGGAATCCTGACACTGACATGTCTTGAACGGCGTTTAAATGTGCTGATCGCGTTCAGTTTCCTTGAGGAAATTGGCACTAAGTAAACAATACATAGAAGTTGTTCTTCAACCTCGAAATGGCTTACTGAACTAGCTTCTAACTAACTAACATTGTATAATTAATCTTTTATGAATCTGATATCAAACATTCCTCAGTCCCATTCTCCCATGATCCGTTTCCATCATTGAATTAGTTACGTAACCGCCAATCTCGGTGGGTCTAAGTGGGTTATTAGAGACGGGTTAAGCTGACTCATCCCTGTCATTGCGATCACGAGATTCAGCTGCCGTACCTGCACATTGTGCAATGTTGCTCTTGCAGTCAAGAAGCGATGGCCCTTGGATTGCTCTTGCAGTGAGGAACGGCCAGTGACCGCCTGTTTAAAATGATAATTATTATGATGGTTAATCATAGGTTTGGTGGATAAAGTTTTATTGTATCCTATGAATATGTGAAGATACGTAAAGATTGTAGTGGAAAATTGTGTTTTCGTGTTCGTTAGGGATCAGCTTATAACTTGTCATTAACTTTATTGAATATAAAATTATAATAACGATATTCGAAGCTTAATTGTCAGGTAAGTAGATAATATGATAATCCAATTATTTGCTCTAAGAATACAAAAGTGTCTTTGCATATTTAGGAAGATCAATGAAATTGAAAATGCAATATTTGTACTACGTAACTTGAGTAAACAAAATTATAAGTTATGTCACTGCTAAGGCAGTCAAACTTTCAAATGTTTTTCAAACAAACTAGCTAATTTACGTCGAGCGAACTTTTTCGCAAATTAATTAATGAAAACTTTCATTTTTAAATAAAATTCGTACCTAATTAGTCTTTACGAGCGTGTCTGTTAGCACAAAAATAAAAATTAATTAGCGTGTCGTTCATTAATGGTATTGCTCTATGGTGTACAAATATTTAAGTGGTAAAACCTGCGTATAGTTTTATGATCTGTGCCAAAAAAAAATAGCAGTTTTCAAATCCAAGCAGATGTCAAATTGCTTACTTAACCACTTATAACATAGTCCCAAACACTAATGATTGAATACGGCAACCTACGTCCTACTTTAAAGAAAAAGAGATATTGACCTATACATCTTAAACATTAATAAGTTTTATTAGGTATTATAATTTTAATTTCTTCATCTTAGCGTGTCGGTGGCAATCTAAATGTACTCGGCCCAGAATTCGGCTACGCCTTTTGCGCCATCACTAGCCTCAATCAGCTGTAACGTGCATACGGCAGGACACACAGGACACGTTATTAATTTTAACTAATACTTGTTATTCTATTAATTTCAACATTCCAACTTTAAGCACTCTATCACTGCCAGAACACGGCGCATTTCCCAGGGGCACAAAATTCAAACAAGTAGGAGTTAATAAGCCGTAGTAACTCAGTTTAACCGAGGATACCCACCGATTAAAATAATCTTCGGTTACGTCGATGATTTGCGTCACAATAATCACGGCAGGCTTCCAATATCCTCTGCAGAGATATCCCACAAGTCTTTTGATTCTTTTTCTAGTATTCCATCTATAATTTCAGAGCTGAAGTGATAGTGCTTGTAATGCAAGAATATGTCTAGTCACGGATTTTGAGTTGGTATTCACATGTAAAATCATGTCTTAAAAAGATGATACAAACCAAAGTATAGAAGTTTGTTACATTACCTTTCGTACTTTGTATATATCCTTTTTGTATATTTTTTATCTTTAGGAGTATTTTTCTAATATATTTATTTATTTACATGCACAACATTACAATTAGTCTCCTAATACAGGCATCTTTTGCTTAAAAGGAGGCTCCAATATCAAAATTTGTTGTATGTTTAAGGTTAACAAATAAACTATTTTTATTATGATATATAAGAATAATAAAAAAGAAATTTAGCAAACAACTTATCACTACTTGCTAAATTATAATAGAATAAACGAAATGTGAACAAGACATGTATGTGAGAGGGAGTAGGCATTTATCCAGTGCGGGTTGCTAGATGTCACATGTGTCCGAATTTCTGGTTCTAGGACATTTCCAGTTCCACAGTTCCAGTTTCCTCACAATGTTTTCCTTCACCGTTTTAAGGGCAGTGGTGATGAAATTATTTGCACAAAAGTATAGCGTCTGGGTGGGTTCGAAGCCACGACGAGTTGTACTTGTAAGTCGGGGCAGTTACCAATGGGCCATCACTGCACTTCAAGACTGAATAAAATAAACGAAAGGCAAGCAAAAAAGTGAATAACATTACTTTTAATATCTTTGGATCATTTTCTCACAAAATCATAAACATTCACGATAATCATCTATCGTTCTTCCGGCAAACAAGACGTATGTAGGCGTCTAGTAAAGTCAGTTATGATATGAGTTTACACTATTTGGATCGCACGTACAATGTCCAGAGAAGATACCAACTCGAAAATGTTTCGAAGCGTCTTGAAATAGACATACGTACACCCCGTACAATGACACTTACTGAAGATAAAATCAGGTATTATGATGTTCCTTGCATCGCTATCCTCACCATTTTATTATAGCCTCAAGTATTCATAAAAGATTCAACAGCTTTGACTTCATAAAAGCACCGCATTTGAATGTGAGTTCAGTTGAAGCTTTAAGCATTAGATATTAGTAATAGGATACATCGGTAATTGCTGTATCAAAGGCAAGAGCGTAAAAAAACCATAAAACATTAGTACCTACTGTAAACTATGAAACGTAAAGTTTTGCCAGCGGCTCCACTCGCGTGAATTTAGAATTCGACTTTCAGGTCGGGTTGTACTCTGCTTGTTGTTGGGCTGTTGCAATCGTGGGTTCAGAACGTACTCGTGGCGCCATCTGTCATCACGAGAACGTTATTGTTGTTTCCTTAGGGAACAGTACTTTTTTTTTTCGGAATAAAAAGTACTTTATGTCCGTTTCTGTACACCTGACAACGTATATGCAAAATTTCAGGATGATCGGTTCTGTCGTTTAGGCGTGAAAAGGCAACAAACAAACTGACAAACTTTCTTTTGTAGTTATAATAATACCAATGTCGGAAGGCGAAACGGATACATGAGACCGTGCAAAACGCGCCTTACTTATGCATGCCGTTGCAATAAATCAAACTCTTAATTTGATCTCCACCGATTCCATGTTGAACATAAACTGGTTATGATGCAATTTTTATACCTACACACATACATCTGCTTTCCGAGATAACGAGTATTCTCTGAAGGAAGCACTCATCACATGGCTAACGAGAGATATCGGGTAAGTGCTGCAGCCTTTACTACTAACATAAATGTTAGGTTTCTTAGAAAAACTAGGTACTTATGATCTAGTTATCCATTTGAGTTTAATTAAGTGAGAACTGTACTGATTGGGTAAAGTTTATTTTAAGTCAATTTGTTAGATGAGCAGTTCAAGCAATACTATTTATTTTCCGTGCGCGTATGTGCTGATTGGAATAATAATATCTTTAAAACAATGTTCTGTTTTTGACATGAATTTGTGTGAAATTAGACTATTTTTAGTCGACCTGGTCTCAACCTTAAATGATAAAGACTACATCAATTAACTATTTTAAACGGTCAAAAATTAATATGAAATCACATAGATTAAAGACCGCTCGTCTTAAAAACTTCCGTCACCGTACAGAAATTAAATATTATGCGAATGCATAATTGTTAAATTGCATTTAATGCTAATAAGTATTCCATTTGATTCTAAAAATCTGTGACATCACATTGCTATATTTCATACAAATCACGTACAGTTTCCGCGTTTTGACAATTATAAAAAAGTAACGTTATTGACCACCTTTTCAAATACCTAATTGTTTAAGGTTACTGACGCCGCACACACGTCGAAACTATTAATTTCTCACATCCCATCAGAGCACAGCCGACAAACACATAACTCCCGTGTCGTGGTGTACCTATCATTAAAATTGTTACGACTATTGCATGTCATTGTTAATTAGTCAGTACAAGTAATATTACATCAGAACCAACTTGAAGTATGGCTATCATAAATTGTATTTATACAATTACTGGGCCGGAGGGAAATAGAATGTTCTACTGTACTCGGAACTTGGTTACGTGTAATAACGGGAGATTAGGAGCCATAACAAAATGGCCGGCCTATTGTTAAAACTGAGATTATTAATTTATGTTTATGAGAATATTTTGGTCGTAGGCGTTGTATTTTGTGTAGCGGCGTAGGTAGCTACGGCGTAGCGGTTGAAGTTAATTTCGTAGATTTCTGTACTGATTAATATGATTTTGTCGAACTAGTTTTTAATTTAGTAGCCCTTTTTAATCATAACGAACAGTCGTACACCATCAATAAATTTTTATTGTTGGAAAAATGGAAAATATGAAGAAATATTATTGTTATGCAATAGTGTAATAAGTAGTTGATTCGTCGTAGTTTTTTTTTAGTATAAGTAATAAATACCTACCTATATATATAGGCCTGTTATAGTATATACTTACAAAAAAGAATAGAAAAAATTTAAATATTTATTATTTATAATTAAATAACTACTTAACTTTACATATTTACGTGCCCACTCGAGTACGTTTTACGTACGAGAGGTGTGCAAACATTTGCAACCTTAACACGTCCGAATAGGGACTTAGTTAAACTGGGATTTGTATCAGCGAAGGGTATTTTTTTTATTTATTCGTATTATCGTTGGAAGCTAAGAGAAGACGGATTAGAGTAATGTAGCAAGTTGGCATTACAATGATAAATGGAGTATTCTCTGAGCATGTATTACAAGATATTTTTTTGTTTTTGCCTGTGGTTTCGAGATTTCCACCCGGCATCAAAAAAAAAAAGATTAACGAAGTGTGGATAGATAGTTTCTTTACGCTAGCTAAATGAAGCTCATTGCGCTCTAGCGGTTAATAGCCATCTTGATTTCAGTAAGACTAGATGACCTTAAAATTACGGCTGGAATTGACTGGATATCGAATGGTGAAGAACGTGGTGTTGTGAATTGACTATTTGACATAGTCAAAAATAAAATATGAAACCACATAGATAAAAGACCGTTCGTCTTAAAAACTTCCATCACCGTACAGAAATTAAATATGCGAAGATATCATTGTAAAATTGCATTTAATGCTAATCATCACTCTCCAGCACTTATCCCAATTTATTTGGGGTCGGCGCAACATGTCTTTTTCTTCCATACTTTTCTATTAGTCGTCATCATCGACATTCAATGCTAATAAGTTTTCCAATTGATTCTAAAAATCAGTGACGTCACATTGTTATTATCATACAAATCACGTACATATTCCGTGTTTTGACAATTAAAAAAAAGTATTTTTGTTGACTACTCTTTTAAATACCCTATTGAGAGACTAACATCCTGCAGCTGCAATACCCAATATTTGTCGAACACAACATTAACGTTTATAAGGAAAATAAACTATAAAATAAATTCAATTACTTGTGATTTCTACTGCAGCAAAATATATTGAGTCGACTTTGGAAATACAAAATTAAAAAAGATTTCAATTGACGACAAAATTTTTACCTATTCTGGCTAATGTTGTTTATTCTACCTTTTTTGACTTTTTGTAGATCCGTACCTAATTGAATTGCATTTTATAAAACGTCGTACTTGTTTTTCTTGTTTAATTTTTGTGTCTGTTACCTATCATCAGCTTCTGTTACAAAAGTTTATTTTAAGTCAATTTGTCAGATGAGCAGTTCAAGCAATACTATTTATTTGCCGTGCACGTATATTATGCTGCTAAGAATATCTTTAAAACAACGTTCTGTTTTAAAGATTTTAAAGATGTTCTTCTCACAGCTAGTCTTACCAAGGGATATCGTATTGCCCAGTTACTGGGTGTGGAGGTCAGATGCCTATCTGACCTCCACACCCAGTAACTGGGCAATACGATACTGACTGCCTAGTCACTGCATGTAAAATACTGGTATTCAGCTGCATCCGGTTAGACTGGAAACCGACCCTAACATAGTTGGGAAAATGCTAGGCAGATGGATGTCCGTTACCTATCATTTTACCACCTTCTGTTATAACAAAGGTGTTGAAGTTAGTATTCACATTGATAGCTTTACTAAAGCAGCTCGTATATAAGCGACCAACACATTTACGATGTCAGTTTTTAATATCCACAGTGTTTACATGCGCTTGCGATTCAATTACCATATAAACGGGTTGTGAAAATAAAAGTGGGTCCGTTTACCCTGAGGCAGAGAATATATAGACACAGAAGCCTGATTCCATTCAACCAGCGAAAATACAAGCACACACGATTTACTAACAAGGACTACAAACGCTCTTGCGTCTGGCATTCGTTTGCAGGCCGTTTAGTCGAACTCATAATTGCATTAGCATTTTTGACAAACTCTCCTCTCTAAATCAAAATTAGACCTTGTCAGTTTATGACGTAAGTGTCATTCAAACTTAGGGTGGTAAAGCAATTACCAGGCCGAATATACATACGCCTCTAATCGCCAGTTTCTGGAACAAAAAAAAAGGTGACAAACTGCCAAGCGCGCGAAAATTGCTGACGATGTTTAAATGCTTCGCCGATAGCCAACAAAACCTGGCCCAATGTGCGCATGCACAGGTTTTCGCTTGTTTTATGGAGCTGATCTTCTGTAGGTGCTACATATTTTGAGCCTAAGGCTTATCCGAGCCCTTCTTGGTATCAAAACCATTATTCAAGTGCAAGTTAACGACGTAAAGCGAGATCAAATTAGATTAGAACTATTTACAATGTAGTCGTTGTTGCTAGGGGATGTCAGAGAACTTCATTTTCTTTTTTAGAGTTTAATAGAAAAAATCAGAACCCTTATAGGACCACTTCGTTGCCTGCCCGTCCGTCCATCTACCCGTCTGTCAGTCTGTCAAAACGAAATAAAAACATTGGGATAAAATCATCCCTATTACGGAACCCATCATTGTGCGTGGTCCGTCACGCACTTAGTTTGGTCGATTTTTATGCTTAATTTAGTTGGCTCTGGAAAGTTTTATTAGAAATCTGTGATTGTGAGCGTGGTTTAGGTATTTTATTAGTTTTTTTCTGTCTAGTACATCTAGTAATAGCTTTGTGGTCTATTGGATTATTGAGTTTAAAGTTTTTGTTATAGCCGCGTATTTAGAGCCTTACTGTCAGCAGTGAGCTGACAAAAACTGTTATAATGTCATTTCAATACTTATAGTAAGATTATTCATTCGAGTCAGTAAAATGACAAGTGCAACTGTCACTGAAACAAAAAAGGGGGGACCCGCTACAATAGTGATGTTCGGCAATCGATAGACTTAGACATTTAGTCATGCTTTATTTTATTAGGTATCAAAGCGTTTTTTTATTGTAAATATGTAATACATACCGTATTAAATAATACGATTTTAGAAATATGGACCTTACCAGCATATTAAAATTTCTCACTACAACATTATTACAAAAGCTGGGAAAAAATGTTTAGAGATTCAGAGGAATTAACACTAGAAAGTCGGGAAAATACAAGTAATTTTATACGTTTTTATTCATTACGGTTGCTATTGATTCCGATTCTGAATCGGTATATTCAGAATCGGAATCGGAATCAGTTACATTTATAATGAATGAATCCACATTATTCATCTATGTGGTCAAGTATTAAGGCTTTTATGGCATGGTTGATGCACTGTCTCCAATTTTTAGGCGTCACTTCTTTCAGGCCTTCTTCAAATAATTTTTTTACGTCTGACTGGAATTAATAATCGTACTTTAGTAAAAGATTTCTCACTAAACAAGATGATACATCAAATGCCACTAAAATCAACAAATATGCGTCGATTTGTCCAACCGCTGCTGTAATGGTTTTTTCAAATTGCATGCTTTCTTCAAGTCAAAAAGAGATGCAAATATCTTTTTGCAGTGATTTTATGGCTCTCTTTTTGCATAGGCCAAAACAATAGCTGTGGCGCCAGGATCAGGGATGACCAACGTCTTTCTTATTTACATATTACTCTGGAAAAGACAGATTTGATTGATTTTCATTATTTTTTCAAATTTATAAAAGAGTTTCTATCAGTATAATTATATATAGACCTGCATATTCTGAATGCAGGCGAATTGGAAACGCTTTAAAGTTCAACGCCTGTTTGAGTAGAAACATGACACAAATGTGACCTATTAAAAATAAGTCTAATTATCCACATAAACTAAAAACAAAACAAAATAGTAGTCATCATTCTAACGACTGCAGATGCAGATCTACCAAAAGGCCCCCGGAGCACTCTATGAACAAATATGATGTCGCCCATTTTTTACGTGTCAAATTTTGTGTATATCTGTTGTCGGAGTTCCTCAATAAATAAATATATTGATTGAGCAACCCTACGTAAGGACCCTGTCTCGCGAGCGATGACGGCTGGGTCGCCGGTCGGCTGGCGTGCGAGCGTGCGGTAAAGTGAAGGCCGCGCGGAGGCCGGTCGTCGACCGCGCTATTTACGTCCATGCCAACCGTGGCCGGGCCAGCACCGGCCGCCGGTTGCTCGTCCGATTGTGACTTAGCGAAGTAATGAGAAGAAGCGTCAAGTGTAACCACGGAAACAAAACACGATCGATGCGTTTGCAGGAAAATTTTGAACCATACGAAGCGTCTAGGGTAACCAAATACTATTGCCAATGTGGTCACTGGAAGAAATGGTTTCGTTTGACAGCTTGCCGAAGAAAATTGGTAGAGCGGCGGTGATGGGTAATAAGAGAAATGTCAAGTAAAGTAAAAGTTATTTGAAACTAGCTTTTGCCAGCGGCTTCGCCCGTGTTTATGTAGGAAATTATCCCACGGAAACTTGCAAAAAATAGCTTATATGCTATTCCATTCTATAATCTATCTTAGTGCCAAGTTTCATCCGGATCCGTTTAGTAGTTTTTGAGTTTATTCGTTACAAACATACATACAAATCTTTCCTCTTTATAATATTAGTATAGATAAGCATTTTCAGGCTATTTTATGACGTAAGGTCAATAACTATCAAGTGGTTCCACTTTTTCTCCAGTTACACTTAATGAGTCTCAGTTCACCCAGAATAATGGCGAATGTCATACCGGACATTAAAAGCCCATAATTTTAAAATAACGCACTCTTTTTTATTGAACGGTGTATAAGTTTAGGGGTGTGTCCTTATTTACGCACTGCCTTTTTGGGAATGCAGAAATTAGTTTTTTATTAAATGTAAATTTTATGCATTATGTTTCTGGTACTTACATGCAAATAATCTAATCATCTTTGAAATCAAATAATAGTAATTTAAATTCTATAGATTTCTATTGCCTAAATACAAATGCTGATTACAAAAACGATTAAATGAAATTAGTACGCCGTTAAGTATTCTCTATTATTGTTAAGTAGATCTAAATTGAATCTGGATCTAAATTGAAATGGTTTAAATAGCTTTCTTATCCATTTGAAAAATGCTGGCTAGAATTTAAATAAGTAAGAGAATTTGTCGTTTAAGCTAACTTTCTTTTACGAAAGTTTCCACTTTCGCGTTCCAAAATTAAATTTAATAATTATTCTCAACTGTCAATTGTTTTAAAAAGTAATGAATTAAAGTAAACCCGGGTAAAAATAGTGCTGATTTCACCAATGCAACTTAATGGTTTAGATATGATCGCGTAGCACATCTAAACCGCGTTCAAGATTCCCCAATAATGTCAATTGGCACTGACAGCTCTTAAACGCGATTCAGATGTGCAGATCGCATTAAATTTAATTGGTGTTAACAGCCCTTAGCTGGTATATCAGATTGGTGTAGAACTGCATAAAATATGTAGTTTACGTACAACTAACAACTTTAAGAACATATTCAAGAAAAATGTGTATATTTTTTTAATATCAGCTTTTTTACTGGTTTAATAACGAACTCTTTTTTCGCAATTGTTTATGGATTATAGAGATGAAAGAGTAGAAATAAAAACTTTTTTAAATCCGCTCGTCTCTCAAGTGCATTGATAATACATTGATAAGCCAACGCGGTTGGCGCCTATCGTCGTCGATTCTCGCAGATCGTAACTCATCGCTCATTATACTTAATTAACACGGTTTTTTACCCTTTTAAAGATATAGCCGACCCGATCAATTCGATATGCCTTTAATGAATTTACTATGAAACTGGTTAATTTAAATTGCAGTTTATTATAGGTACCTAATTAAGTAGGCTGTATATATTGTATTTAAGATTTGTTCTTTATTAATATAAAAATTAACATATTAGTGTTAAAAAAAATAATTAATGGTATATGTCTAATATAGAAGCCTATATTCAGACTAATAGGAATACCTATAGTGAAAGTAGGTTTACAAATTATTGTTTTTTTGAATGTATTTTTTGGTGTTTACCCAAAGTGACACTTACAGCGCCACAGTCAGTACCTAACCCTTCGACTTTTTACGATATTGTTGTTGTTGCTGTTTGTGAATATTGGTGACATCGTATAATCGAAGGGTCGATGGAAAGACAATGTTATACTATACTACAATTCCCTGCATACTATTTCAATCTTTTTTTATTCCATTTGTTTTAACCCTGCACATGTATAAAAAATGTCGATGATGGATAAAGTAAAGCACCTGAACAAAGAAATAAAACCAGCTCTTAATAATGAAGCCTTAAGTACCTATCTATAATTAAAAGTTCCGATCTCGATGTACTTATGTGGAATATCGCGAACAATTAATCGTAATTTAATTAGTTGGCTTACTGACATTTACCTTCGCTATCAGAGTACAGTCATAAACAAAACGTTTGCAACGCTCGCTGGGTCATTTTTTTAAATTGGTACTTGCTTATAATCATGAAGAGATAAACACTGTCGAAATATTCTAGGATAAAAAGTACGATAATGTACAATATTTAACCCGCGTATAAGGATTCATAACTGATTTATGTGCGTGTTGTATAATAATCACTAGTTTAAAAATCGGTGAAGGAAAACATCGTGAGGAAACCAGCATGTCTGAGAGATATTTCTCAACAGCATGTGAAGCTAAGTCTGAGGCTCATGGGCAGCATAAAAACTCTGACACCAGGTTAGTCACTAACCGCACGAAAATAAGGTTTCTTCAATTTCATTGATTTTATTACAATAGCCGATATATTGCGCCAAAATCCCACCGTGAAATCTTAGTTGAAGTAAGTTTGTAACTAAGTTTTCGCGGTGACATTTTACATAAACAGGCTAATAAAGCTTTTTGTAAATATATTTTGTTCATGACTGTATATTCCTACAGGAGCTTGTCGAAAAAGAAAACTTTTTATAATTAACTCGTTCTGTCAAAACCTTATCTGCTACCTCGATATGCAATTACCTTTTTATTTGGGGCGTGCCGCAAGTAAACCACTCGAATGGTAATTACTTACTACCATACAATTTAATAATCGTGTGTCTTGTGCTAACTAGCGCGTGTAATGCCCTGTCGTACTGTTTGGTTGTAAGTTGATAATACATTGACATAACATCACGCCTGTAATCCTCGAAGGTTCCGACAGAGGTGTACCATAAGTACTCCCTCATTTCGCCAACCAAAAACGCACTAACACTTTGCTCAACCTGTGAATCCAACCCAGGAGACTTCAATATTAAGATAAAGTACAGTCGCCACCGCATCAAGTTTTACCAAACTGTCAAATTTCTCCAAATGATTTTAAACCTTAAACCGTTGAATTTGAAGTTCAAATTCGATTGAGAAAATTTGACAGTTTGTGGTAACTTGATATGTTGGCGACTGTACAAAGACGTTATTATAAAACTGTCTTTTTTGCATCTTTGCCTTCATTGAAACGTTCAAATAAATTGCAGACGATAATAATGAAGTAATAGCCTTTTAATTAGTATCTACGGTGGGAGTTTTTAAAATCATGTGAAAAAGACTAAAGTACTTTAGTGCTCACACATTGTTGCCCAGACTTCAAGTTTTAACTCAAAAGTAACCAACGTTGTATGTCTGACGTTTAAACGATGCAATTAAGCCGTCATTCGGATACAATAACAGTTTCCCACAAATATAGTTGCTATAAATAATGAATCTTATCGTATTGTTATAAATAAATTGAGTATAAACAAAACATTGAGAACAGTGCGACCTCACACAATACATATTGTAATAAAGGGCTCATTAGCAATCAAAAATTTAAAAACACAATGGAGTCTACACCATAATTTCACACTCATTTTCTTAAAAGAATAATTACAAACTTTAAAATTGTCTGTGATGAAAACATGGTTTTTCTTTGTTGGGTGAAATGAGAACGGAACCAGACGGTACATCGCGTAGGTAAGTGCTGTTATCGATACTTTAGAATCACTCGATTCATTGTAATAGCTCAGAAAATGATCTGATTGCAGTACAATAATAATATTATGGAGCGCAATGAATAACAATTGTGCACCACCGAGTGGATTTCGAAATCGATCGCATTGCGCAACTCTAATGATAGCACAGGAAATAATAACACAGGTTTGTGCATAATAACGTGTTATAACTATATTTTTGTTAAATTTATTACTGTAGGGTGGCATTATTGATTCGGGATCCGGAAAGGGCCTTAGTAATTGTGGAGCTTTAGATTATCTGGTAGATCGTGGCATGCGTAGGCTTGTAACTGTATTTTTGTGAGGGATACGGGAAACGCTACAAATCAAAATTATCGCGACGCAACGTATCTTGGAAATAACGAATAATATATTGTGTAAGTTTCAACAAGTACAGACAGCCCATCAAGCTATCCCTAAATGTCAAATTTTCTCAATTAAAAATGAACCTTATGTCATTGCAATAAAGTTGAAATACTATCAAATAAATTTGACAGATTGTGGTAACTTGATGTGCTGGCCTCTGTACGCAAATCCTAAGTCGGGATTTAAGTGGAAGAGTCGCTATCTAGCTGGAAAGATATTCATGAGTTGATTCAAGGATTAAAATTAACCATATTTATGTCGTCTGTAAAAAACCAGACACCTCCCAGTTTCTGTAAAAATCTCACCGTGACCACTTAGATGATATAAATGTGAAGTGAGCTGTCATTCCACCTAATGCTAGGGATTGACACTAATGACAGCTCACTTTAAACTCACTTCATACCTAATTTTTTACGGAATAGCACTACTTGTTCTGTGTAACACGTAACCAAAGCAGATAATTTCATTCGATTTCATGAATTGCAAGTCGCATGATTTTTCGCCTCCTTTCTTCGAGACAGTGGGCTGTAATGCATCACGCGGAATCCAGTGCGAGTTGGTAAATGTCACATGTCTTAGAATGTATAGTTCTAGGACATGCCGATTTCCTTGAAATTATTAGTAAAGCGAATAGGTACGAATTTACGACCTACAACTCGTCTGTCGGGAACTCTGCTCTATCTATATGCGGAAGAAGACAATGCTCACAACAACTCTCGACCCAATCTCAAGGAACAGCCGCTTTTAGGGGCAGCTTTCGTTATGCGGCTTCGAAAGTCTGGAATAACCTGCCACCACCAATAAGAGAAATCAAGACGATTGACGCTTTTAGACGACGCTTACGGCAGTACCTAATAGAAGCGCAACGGGAGCTGGATATGGTCGCAATAAATATCTCAATCATATGATTCATTTACCACCCTGCCTACCTATCTGGCTACCTTTGAGTATTTATGTGTTCCTGGCGATGAATGTTGCACGATTTTGTATATGGCTCATTGGTCTTTTTTATTTATTTACCAGCCTGTTTGTTTTGCAACTTTAATAAAAATTACACTCATTTTTCAGATTTTACACAGCAACTATTTAATACTAAAAACACACACACACACATTCACATCTAGTTTCCTCATTTTCTTCGTATATGTATATTTACTACTGTTATTTATTTTATTTGACACCAATTTTATTTAATTTAAGTATGCATACACACATCCGTCACCTCAGGTCCAGTTGAAAACCAGCGTCAGGCACTAGTTGTCTGGCATTTTGCTGAACTGGGCCTTTTTAGCGCAGCCGTGAGGCACACAACGGTGCTAGTTTTCCGACAGCGCAGCGTACTGACTCTTTTCTTTCTGTTGTTTTCCTATATTTTTATTATTCTTTTACAGTATGTCGTGTGCCTTTTGTCTGTGTTAAATAAATGTATTTTCTTTCTTTTCTTTCTTTCTTTCTATATTTACCCATTAAATCATTCGTTTAATATACAATTAAATATTAAACGAATGATCTTATTTCTCACTTCAACCACCGAAATAAATCGCTGAAACGTTTAGAAAATAAATCGAACTTTTAATCAAAAACTGAGAAAGAAACCCCATATCATCCGGTCACGTGCCCCGCAACCATTACATCAATTTCATTCAATTCTTTAAGTAACTCTCACTCTCTACATGTACGACAAGGAATGAACGGCGAAATTTAATATGTCTGATGTAATATGGACAAAAAATAGCAATTCATTTCACATTAGACAGAAATGAGGTGTGTTTAGCCTTTCGAGAGGCTTCGCAGTTTTAATGAGGCTGTAAAGCGCTTTAAAATGTTTAATAATTACGGTTTTCGAAGGCTTAATTCCGGTAGCTTTTATGCATTATTATGTTGTAACTTTTGTCCATTGGTTGCTCATTTGTGTTGTGTGTTAATAATAATTAAGAACGCTCTTAATTAAAGGCAGTATTGAACCATAATTTATGGTTATGGCAGTCCACTACTGAACATAGACTGCTCCCAGTCTCCACCGCAACACCCAGTCCTCCGCCTTCCGCATCCAGTCTATCCAGCCACCTTCTTAAGGTCATCGGTCCACCTAGCTGGGCTTACAGCTCTTAAATTAAATTAATTAAATAATTATAGCCACCCTTTTTACACAACAAGAGCATAGTATCGATCGAACACATAATTTTATGCAAAAAAAATGGGACCACAGGCAAGTTTTTGTCTCATCACTATTAATCCTTATTCCCCACACTAGCAAATATGACCGCTAATTACGAGGTGACAAACCGACGGATGTAAACATCGTGATCTCAGTATCGAGGCTATTTTTAAACAGCCTATATAAGGTACCTTTAGGGCTGCCAATAGAATTTAAAGCAGAAATAGTTAGAAGGGAAAAAGAACGTACATACAATTTGAGCTTTTTTTGTTGCCCATTTTGAAGTAAGTTTTATCTTTTTCGCGGCGGTAAATCTTTTGCGTTCCAACACGCTTCGATTTTAGTAGCTATTCAAGCACTTCGCGACTTCTCTCATTACTTTTATTTTCTTTCCATTCCTTCCAAGGAAAAAGAAATCACGTCTCCAACTTGACTTTTGTATAATTCTATTCAGTTAACGGATAATTGTCTAGTCATTTTATTTGTAATGCAATCACAGCAATACTAACAAGGCAAAACAATACAACTGCGGTCTGCCATCAGTCCTGCAATTTCTATAACAACGTTGCGGTTTTTGAAACGTATTATATCCAGCGATCTTTGTGACCTTTAGAAATTATATAACGATCAATTTTCTAAAATTGATTGCAATGATTTCGGTGGCGCACTTACGTGCTTATGGAGTAACGGCGCAGACTGTACATCACGACCAAAAATCAATAAATATTTCGTAATCACCTGTCTGCGCAAGTTCGTAAATATTGGCTCCTTTGAAATTCCGATGAATAATTCAATTTACTTTTCGATAAATATATATGATACTTTTTGAGTGGTGGTATTTTGAACTCTATATCATTGAAGTTAAGCCTGAAATACATTTTTATAAAATGGAGGACCTTCAGGGCTGTTCGGAAAATAATCCAATAACTTTACTTATACATCGCTGTAGGTGTCCTAAGAGATGACTGTACTCCATTATGACTAAAGTATAAATGTAGCATATATTTATTTTTAAGTGCCGGTAAATTAATATCTCAAGGAGCGAATATTCTTACGATATTTAATAATTAAAATAATTTTACCAAAAACCTCATAATAAAGAATTCTTATGACCAACTTTTCATGAGTTATAGAAGTATTCATGAAAGTTCTCCACGTTTCTTTTCATTTTCTGCCCGATGTACATATAAAAGCTGACAAGACAAGAGGTAAAAGAATTCAAGCTTTATCTCGAAAACTATTCCACATCTAAAGAAACTCAGAGCTATAAAACAGCTTGAAATGGTCTTCAATACGACCATTACCTTATCTATCAAACATTAGCGGAGCTTTCGACTGCAAAATTAATTAGAAAACAGCATATCTAGGTATAATAATACTTAGTTACGTTTCTTATACTTAGGTAAATTAGTCTTTGATTTTACTGTTAGTAAACCCATTAGCGATACCTACTCCATTAGAAGCGATTTACATTAGAAATTGTGTGGGTTTCATCTGGCAACCCGCGCATTGTGACGGGGAAATATTATTTTGACGTCGCGTCAAAAAAAAAAACAATTGAACTCTAACTTCTTTCCTGTTGACAGATATGTGGACAAATTTTTTGATGCCCTTTAATTAATATACGTAGGTGTTATTTTTGTAAATGTTATGATGAATTTTTAGCTTTTATGTTTCTAAATATTATGTATAGTAAATAAAAAAATAATATTAAAAATTAAAAAAAAAACTTTTTTTAATGGATACTTTTTTAAATTAATGGACCTCAAAAACCTTTTTGTGCTTCTAATAAAGCACATTTTTTAAAATTTCATACTTCTTAAGGTTTACCAAAAGAACCGCAATCGTTATATTAAAGTGTATAAATTAAATATAACTAATATTTTTAGGAACGCAAAATATAAATTATTAGAGATTCGATCATGCCTTCGAGAATTGAGGCGATCGATTGAATGAGGCATTTGATACAAATGTTACTGATTGATTAGCAGGGCTACTGATTGCTTCGTGCTTGATTGATAGGCGCCGAAATTATAATGTATAACTATTACAATTTCCCATTACATCATGGAGAAAGGTACCTATTGCTGTAATCGTTTTAATAACTGATGTGGGAATTAAAAGGTTAAAATTATTGGATGTTTATCATATCATTAATGATTTTACTCGTGTTTTTAGCCATGATTAACATAATGTATCATCACGGCTTCATTATCCAAAGGGTTAGTTGTACACAGTTCGCACAGTTGTAGCTATAGTTCACCAAAAAATTCCCCAGTTATGTTTATGTCAAATTGGTATACGAATAAAACACAGTCGATTTGTTCAATCGCGTCTCGAACTTGTCTTTTTAACACTTACTAATATTTCAAAAATACTGGTTAAAAAAACGCTAGTACTTATAAGCGAGTGGCCCACAACCTATAATAATAAAACGTCACTTGTAAAGGCAGATTACAGACTAATTTATTTTTAAAACTATTTTTGATAATAGACATAGATGGCGACACTAGTCTTATATTGTACAACGCCTTAGGATTTGTTCTGTTATGTTGTGCATGTACATTTAAATTAATATATTAATATTGGAGATATTATTACAACAAAAAGGTAGTTTATTACTGCCGGTACCCTCAATAACAACATAAAGACAAAAGAAGTACTTATAACTATACACATACAGTTCACAAAATTAAATGTAAATAATGGGCAAAACTTTTTAAGCTCACATCGAAACTCCGGGCTGAGAAATCCGAGATTGAAAACAGAATAACACTATTCCCAACACGGGAATCGAACCCAGGACCACAAGGTCAGATATAATTGCGCGTCCGCGTCTACGAAACGGCTCTTTTACGAGTCGAATCCCGTAAAATAACTATGCCAGCCCTTTATAGGAGCTTTATAATATTCAGGAGCGATTTTCTCATAAAATAACTATCTTTACTTTGAGATACGTTACGTACGGTCAACCTATGGATTTAAAAATACAATTTGTTCATGAAAAGACAAATTCATTCAATAATTAAGGGGACAACCGCTTTTAAAATTAGCTAGCTGTATACATACTTTTGCTTGTGACTGTACATTTAAATAGAAAACTGAAGATGAGTTAGCAATCTTCCTTCGTTTAATGACGCCGATCTGTAAATTCAATACTTTGCTATGGACACGCGTTAATAGTTATACTGACAGTAAATATATGTTAAGGGTACATTATAACTGTCACTTGCATCCTGTACGGTCATGGCTTCTGAAGTGATATCGAGCTTTGTATGTAGCTATTTAAGTTTGCAAATAATACTGTTAGAATACAAATAAAATACATTTTTAATTTACCAAATTTATTTTATTTTTCAAATTTATTTATTTTTGTAATCAATTTAACAATACATCGTAGATTGACCCCTAAACTAGGCATTTGCCTGTATCTTGGGGATCGGAACTTTAACATTTTAACATTAATTACCTACAAGATTGCAGGGATTACAAAATTGGTCATATGTTAAACTAAACTGAGGGTAATATAAAAAATATTTAAAAAAAAACACTTAAAATATACACTGTCCTCAGCGTGAGATCAAGTAGATAAATAAATAAAATTAATATATTATTGTTATCCTAAATTAAATAAACATAAAGCAAAGGCAGTTTTTTAAGACAGTTTTTAAATTTCGTACTAACGTGTTTCTTGTATACGATATTTACAGTGCCAAATTATAAAATATTTGAATATGGTTACAAATTTAAAAAATAAATTTATATGTAGTTATTATTTTTGTTATCGACACGCTAAGAAGAAGAAGTGCTAAATAAACATTTTTCTTTCATTTGCTTGTTACTGAACTTAGTTCTTAGAAAATTGTCCCATAGAAAGAAAGTACAGTATTAATTGCTATTTTATAAATAATGGCTACAGCACTAAATAAACGTAACAGCACGCGATATATACTTCTTCCAGAACATTTAATAGATAATAAAGATAATTAAATCTCATAAAATATTAATGAACAGCATCTATAAAGAGCTTTTTAAAATTGCATCATGTCTGTGCTATAAATTTTCTGGCTATTAAAAACTATAAAGGCTAATTTTCCACAATTGTTGGTAGATGCTGAGAAAGAAGAATACTTATTAACTATAAATCCAATTTTATAATTATATCTTCGCATAATATTTAATTTCTGGGCGGTGATGGAAGTTTTTAAGACGAGTGGTCTCTTTCTATGTGATTTCTCATCATGTTTTATTTTGGACCATGTCAAATAGCCGATTGAATCCAAGAATAGAAAATTTTTGAGCCTAGTGGCCCGTACCCGCATGTGATACAAAAAAAAAATATTTTATTTATTCAAAATTACGTTAATAACACCTGAACAGCTACGACGCCAATGCAATGTAACTACCACAAAGATACACATATCAAACTAACATTGACCACCAAAAATACAATTATTTTAAAATATAATCAAAAACACAATCCAAAATACAATTCAAATCTACCCCATTCCTTAACCTCTCATATCTGTATTTGAAACGTTAACAGCTGAGCGTTAATTGTAAGTTATGTAATGCTATTTAGTGATGGACGAGTGTCGAGTTAGCACTTGCCACTGCGAGTATCAACGATAGTTGGCGGCGGAATGTGGACGTATTACGTCCGAGTGTAACATTGATAATAAATCTTATCCTCTAGTTGACTTCGTGCTTCGTTTGCTAAGTGTGAGGTCTGGCTGTGAGTTTCAGGTAGCGGGTTCTTATCTTATCTTAGGCGGACCATTGTGCGTGGGCCATGGCGGCCTGTGGCGGTTATTCCACCACCAGCCAGCCCAGCCAGCCCACCTCCCTCCAGAAGTTAGCGGGTAGCGGGTTTTAATAATCTTCTCATGGTGATGAGATTGAAATTGAAGATCACGGATGATAATGGTCGTCTTGCATGGGTACCAATACTGCTTTTGGTGATCACACTAATATTATAAAGGCGAAAGTTTGTGAGTGTGTGTTTATACAATGTCACCCATGGGCATGTGACCGCCCGTAACTTTGTGTATGCTATATATGAAAAATGGTCAATTATTAACCTTGAAAGGGGGTCTATCTTTAATATTTTTCATGTTATTCAATTTATTTATTAGTTACTCCTTCACGGTCAAACGGCTGATCGGATCTGGATGTAATTTGGCACACATATTGTTTATAACCTGGATTAAATACAATCCAAGATTACCGCCCCAGTCGGTTTAATTAGACTAATGTTTTCGTGCCCGTGCCGCTGAGTCGTGTTTATACGACTGAGAATCTATGTTCGGGTTTCGTTTTTTATGTCATTGCAGGACTCAAGTCCGCAATAAAGTTATGTTTTATGACCTGGGGCACGGCAATTGATATAAAACCAAACGTTCAATAGGTTAACACATATTAAGATACTATTTGTCCTCTGGAATAAGCTAGTCTTAAATAGCTTCGAAAACGGCAAAGGTAATATAATAATAATAATATCCTTGGACATTTCACACAACACCATTTATAGTCCCAAGCTAAGCAACCTAATGCTTGTGTTATAGTAACGAGATGGCTGATAAACTACTTATATACATTTTTTTATACACACATACATATTATTATAGATAGAAAAACACCCAGACCCGGAACAGAACAGGTGAGATGATTCTGGAGGTATTAAGCATACACAATCATGTGATTAGGAATATTCTCCTAGCAGGTCGTGTTAACGTGCTAGAAATGATTCAGACAACGATGTTTTTTTAGCTAAGAACGGAAATACGTAGTTAATGCCAGCTATTACGTTAAGCGAAAATTGTCTAAGTACCAAATTATTTAGTTATTTCTCTATCACTACAATTTACGTACTGACAGCTCTTCAAACAGGACTCAATTTAAATGAAGCAGACTTTTCTAGTAAGTGACGGGCCCGTGTCTAGTTTGCACCGACCAGGCGGCTACCTGACGGACTGCCGCGATAGATCGGCGGCGGAATGTCGACGTATTACGTCCAAGTCTCACTCAGATATAAATCTAGAGTACCTATGACGGCCCATAGATTGATAATGTCGTTAGTTGATGCGGAAAACCGTTATAGATTGTTAACTTTTCTTCCCTATCTGTTTTAACACACACGGTTGTTTCACTCTGTGACGAAACATAATTTTGGAGGGATTAATTGCATAGCCGGGAAACATGGACTGCCAAGTTCTGTTTTAGTTTTCGGAAAATCCATGCCAACTCAGTCATAATTTTTACTGAAGTAGGATGGATGATATAAATAACATATCACAATGAACTTTAAAAATGGACAAGCTCAATCGCGCAAGTCGATGACTGCAAACTGTTTTGCACCTGTCGATCACATCTTTCGTTCATACCTTCGCACTGAAATAGCTTATTATTCCGTGATATTTGTACAATGTAGAATATATAAATCTTATCTCCTGCCCCCGTTGGTTGCACTCCACGGGGGGCGCACGATCCTCTATGACCGGCCAATCCATTACGAAGTGCGCTACTGTGCTAAATCGCACTTATGACCGGTAGCAAAAATGATACAGCTTTATAACTACACATTTTTTTAAAACCTGTTATTCAGTTTTTTGTTGCAAGTTACAAGGAAAATCTGTACTTATGAATTTCAGTTATCAGAAATAGGCGTGAATTTTTAACGGTGATGTAAGACTTTGTTATCTTCAATACTGTTTTCATCAGACTTAAAAATAAGTCTTGAATACTTTTTTTTACTCTACAAAGTTTTTATTTAATTACATCATCATCATCATAATCATTTACATTTAAAAGCTAATATAGCTATTTTTTAAGCTAAGTCTTGAATTCTGTCTCTTACCAAACATTGTTTTCCGTTTTATTGTAAGAGAAAGCTCGTTGCGAGACTTAAATTTTGACTTTAAACTTCGAAACGGATCTACATTGTGATAAATAGTATCCTCTTATGCCCATACTGTGTACAAAGAGTTACAAGTAATTTTTTAAATGCTCTTCCATGTAGCATATTAATTTATGATGCGGAGTCCTAATAAAACTGCGATTGAGCGATACCGTCAGCGAGCGATTTGTCGACTTGTCGCATTATAAGTAACGACTTGTTGTCATGTTCAATGTGTGTAAATAGCGTGTAGCGATGAAAAATTGAACAGGGACAGAACAACATTTATTTTCGCAGGATGTGGTGGCTAAATAGCTAATTGCTACTTTAAAAGGGGCTGACATTGTGTGCACGTGCAGACTAACCATATTAGGAAGTTTTTACGCGGAAACGAGGAGTGAAGATAGATTTTGTTAGCACTTTTTATGGTTGTATAAAATATTGTGGATATTAAAATAAACCTACCTAAGTAGTTGTGTTTTGTTGTTAGAATTAACTTAACAAATGCTTTTTTTATGTTAAGCCATTGACTGCCATGCAGCAGACACAATAGAAACGGTCACCGGTGACTGCGTTCGCGCCTAACGTGTTAAAATGTATACAGGGTGAAATTGAATTCATGGGCATTATTTTAAGGGGTACTCATCATAATGAACAAATTTCACTATGGGAACAAATCTGAAATCGCGAAATAAAAATCAGCTGTTCCCTAAATTTCGACGAGTTATGCGAACATAATGTATGGAACAGCAGATTTTTCCTATACCTAGTGGTACAATTCTATAGTGTTTAAATAGGAGGAAATTAAAACTCTACTTTTTGATTTCATTAGTGGACCATTTAGTTTATTCTTATTTTTGTATTTTCAGAAAAGGCGATGACAAGTATGTGGTTTCATTTATTGCCCCTATGTAGTCTCCA
Source organism: Hyppa rectilinea (assembly GCA_951799385.1). Lineage (NCBI taxonomy): Eukaryota > Metazoa > Arthropoda > Insecta > Lepidoptera > Noctuidae > Hyppa > Hyppa rectilinea. The sequence continues at coordinate 6,005,576 of OX637309.1, read as the reverse complement.
TATTGTATACAACATTCCGACATCAATCACTGTAATTAAGACACATCATCTGTCTGGTCGTCCCTTTTCTTAAGAGTATCAGTAAACTTTACACCCTGTTCGTCATACCTCCATAGAATCATAAACTTAACCTGTCTGAACGGGACAATGCTTAAATCTAAATATTCGAACCACAGCGAGTTACTGCCTAAAATATCATGTTATTGTGTCAGGCTCTGATTTATCAAGACATTCTCCATATAAACAGCTTTCAGACAAAAACTATATAGAGCTGGACTATTTATATACAACACATTGTGGGTCAAGCCTTCGTCGACTGTATCGATAAATCTTGGCCGGTACCTTCGCGTGCAGTGTCCGTGTTAACATCGGTTGGTGACCAACAAACTGAACAACGAAGGCTCTCGATTTAAATGTAAATATTGCAATTAGAGCCTCCTTACACGCTTGCTCACCCAGCGCTTCAGCGGGACTGTGGGACCGTTAGGAGCGATCGCAATGATCGCGACTGTACCCAAGTGTACCTATTCAGCGTTGACTTAGTGCTGGAGCTTTGGATTTAAGTCTTGTAAATATGGGAGCCATGTAGCTGCGGTTATGTACTTTCTCAGGATTTAGTTCAAATTGAACAAATTGTAGTTATTGTTGTATTCTTTTGTTCATCTAAAATAGTAGATACAACAGAAGAACAATTTAGCAATTTTTATCGTGAGTTTTTTTTTAAATACTTGAAATCTTAGCCTAATGTCAATTCTCTCACATAAAATAAATACCACAAAAGCTATTGTACTGCTTTAATTTATTAATTCTTTACTTTTAAAAAACAAAAAAAGCACCTTCATCCTCTCTCCTATCAATTAATTTAACTTTGCTGTGCCCGACAGGGTCCAAAATTGATTCTATGTTTAACATACCAACTGATATATTGAAAACTAGCACTTTGCCCGCGGCGACCCGTTATTTTTACCCCTATGTTACTCCCTGAAAACTAAGCTTTCTAATGGTGAAAGAAATCGGCACAGTAGTTTTTGAGTTTATTCATTACTAGCACTTTGCCCGCGGCTTCGCTCCCGTGGTCTTTCCCGTGGGACCCGTTATTTTTCCCGGGATAAAAAGTAGCCTATGTTACTCCTAGAAAACTAAGCTTTCCAACGGTGAAAGAATTTTTAAAATCGGTCTAGTAGTTTTTGAGCCTATTCATTACAACCAAACAAACAAACAAACAAACAAAGTTTTCCTCTTTATAATATTAGTGTAGACAAACATACACACAAAAATACAAATCTTTCCTCTTTATAATATTAGTATAGATTATGGAATGCACTAAAGTATTGAGTAAAATATGAGAAGAATGGGGAGTTAAAAGCGATTAGGTTCAGTGTAATCGAATGTTACGTTTTCTTGTCTGTGTATATCTTCAGTCGTTTTAATTGCTACAATTATTGAGTTTAATTATAAATATTTAGTATTCCAGAATATAATAAAATAATTATTAACATCAAAATGTAGTAATATCGAATAATAACATGGTTTCAGTAATCTGTTCGTTTTACGCGAACGGCTGGAAATTAGTGCTAATAAAATTATTGGTTAACTGTACCAGGATAGCACAAGGAACCTATAATTATATTAAACACCATTTATATTATTCAAGCAAGTTTAACGGTCAAGCGTACCTAATAACAGCGATCTAATTATTTGAAAGCAAATACATCTAAACTTTAGCCTAATGTTTATATCTTTATACAGGCTGAAATCGATTCATGAGCAATATTTTAAGGGATCATTGTACTCATCATTATGAACAACTTTCACTACAGGAACAAATATGAAATCGCGAAAATATTAGTCAGCTTTTATTTTGACAGTTCAACAACATTCATTGCGTTACTTATGATTGTTTATGAAGCAATGGATTAGCAAAATCAATCTGACTAGCTTTTTCCCAACTATGTTGGGTCGGCTTCCAGTCTAACCGGATGCAGCTGAAACCAGTATTTAACATGGAGCGACTGCCTATCTGAACTCCACAACCCAATTAGTAACTGGGTAATACGATACCCTTGGTAAGACTGGCTGTTGGACTTTCGTGCTTCAGAATTTCCGTAACGACTGTCAAAGATGCACAAATGACAGCCAGGACCAACGGGTTGACGTGCTTTTCCGAGACACGGAAGAGTCTCGATATGTAAAAATGGTCACCCATCCACGGACGAAAAAGAAAGAACAGTATTAATTGCTATTTTGCAAATAATGGCTACAGCACTACATAAACGTCATCTCACCCATCGACGGACCAACCCCGGTAAGGGTAGCTTAACCTGATGGATCGATCAGTCACCGCTGTTATTACTTAGCCACAAGCTCCTCAAGAGCAATGGATTAGCAATAACATTCAAATTGTGGTTGATAGTATGTGCCGCACTTAGGGTTCTGGTGGACGTACCGTTCGCTTGACAATACCAATTCCCATACATGCCTATTGTACCCACCCATTCCGGTAACCAGTAGTAACCACTAATGGGAACCAGCCTGGAATAAGATTTATTCCCATCTTATCTGAATAGATTGGCCACGGTTATAGATTAGAGCTAGGATATCCAGCGCGTTTGATTTGCCTGTAACTCCATAAACTCTATGTATTGTTAACAATTTCCTATTTAGTAAAGAATCCGGTTCAACTGATTGAAAATTTAAACTAACATGATAGCAAATTGTGTTTAACTGGTATCGGTAAAGGTTAATTTAACAGTTAGTCCGAGGAATGTATTGTTTTATTATCTGATTGCTGAATGCGAGTGTTCCTATTTGCAGTAAATTTATTATTAAATGGCAGGTGAATTTTAGTTAGTTAACGATAGTTTGTCGGGCATACGATCGCTGCATTATACTCAGCGATAGCCGTTTGGCGCGGATGTGACGTATGTACGTTTTCCCCCAATTTGTTCTTTTGTTTTTTCTGTACGTTATGTTTACCGCAAATAATACGTATTTTCTTTATTACTTTTTTCTATAGTCTGTATTGTTTATTTTCAAATGTACCTTTTTCTTTTTGTGAGGGTGGGTAATCATCAAATGACTCCGCCCGCTCTGGGTGGAGAGGAAGGGAGGGTCAGACTCTTACTGACTAAAACACATCCATGTTCTTTCCTTATATCTTGAAGAATACCGGCCCTCATAGCTTGGGGCACGTCTTTGTAACACTGTATAATGTGGAACAACAAACAAAACCTCACCCTATATAATCATAATTGTTATTACTTATTAGATGAAACTACGAAATTCGCCGCTTCCTCGCCGTAACGAGCATAAAACGGAAGCCGGGCATAAAGTGCAATTACAAGACCATACACGATGCAAATTGTCCATAATTATATGTTTGAACACCATAAAACCTTGTAATATAAAGAAACACCATCGTCATCATTATGTAATAATTATAAAACTAATTAGAACATGTATTGTGTGCATATTCTATAATGAGAGTAAAAGAAAGATTTTATGTCAGATAATTTCGCACGATATTCGACTTTTCTTGTGAATCATTGTAAAAGAAAATATGTATTTTTTCGCATTGAAACGAAATTGCACTTTCATGATCGTTGATGGTAGTTATGAAACGTGAACCATCACCAGTTTTAAGAAAAAGCAAATAAGAACTCATTTTTATAAAAAAAATTAAATAACTCATTATTTTAATTTCAAGAACTTAAAACAACAACAACACCACACACAACGACAACGACAACACAACAACAACAACAACAACTCAACTCATATTTTAAAAAAAAATGTGCATTATTTTATTTAAAAATTAAATGACTCATTAATTTTATTAAAATTGCATTTAGTTACTTCCGATTAATGTGAACCTAAGTGACCTATATTAGTAATAAATCATAATGTTTATCGACAATCATATAATAAAGTATTATTAGCATAACTGTTACCATCAACATTTCAAACACCTCTGAATGCGAACCCGTGACGTGAATATAAATGAACATGGTTACATATCCAGATTTCCATATTCATATATTTTAGCGTGAAATTACTATACCTTGGTGATATGGGACATACTCGTAAAATGTACCGTCGGCCGGCGCAAGCGCAAGTGCTCTTTTCTCTGGCGTGACTGTGTCGCGAGTTTGATTTCCGCGTATAAACAAAGTTAATATCCATTCGACCCATGGTTCAGGTTTAATGGAATTGCATAAAAGTTTGGATGCACAAATCTATGGGGCAAATTGCACCGTAAAATTTTATCTTGATATTTATGTTTCCCCCCATGCGAGGGCGCACATTAACAACTTAATCTGTCCATTAGTTGATTTCTGTGCATACACCTGTTACGGGTGTACTTCGATATAAATCTAAATGACGTTGTAATTTTACCTACTAATGCCATCCAGCTTTGCTTTCAACATACCTAGTTAATTTTCTAGTAGTGTCGCTACAGGAGAGCTGACGGTACCGTAATAAAAAAGAACTTTTCTTTGCAATATATACTTAGCATTATTATTCAGTGACTTTTTGTTTATATACATTTTTACATTCTATTATTATCTTCAAGCTGTCTGTTATCAGCTGTGGCAGCTGTCTGTTTAATCTATTATTTTATCTATCTCAATCAATATTCGTCTCTAACTTCACTTAAAATAAAGACTTTTATTCGAATTCTATGTTTACTTAAGACGTACAATTTGAAACTCTACAGTACAGATAAAATAATAATAATGATAATAATATTCTTGGACATTTCACACAACGCCATAGAGTCCCAAGATAGGTTACCTAATGCTTGTGTTATGGTAACGACATGACTTATACACATTTTTTTTTGTAAATAAATAGATACATATTATAGGTAGACAAACACCCAGACCCGGAACAAATACTTGTAGGTCTTACAAATATTTGTTCCGTGCGGGAATCGAACCCGCGATATGCTGCGCAGCAGTCAATCGCTCAACCACTGCGCTAACCTTACCCGAGATCTACTTATACTCGCTCTTTCTTACCATGGTGATAAGCAGAAACTATAGAACGCCAAATACGACGTCCCTTACATACTTCCTTTAGCGTTTGCTTTCTGCTTTTTCAGATAAGTAACTTACTCAATACACCAACATGTTAATGTGTGCAAATATGTTGTGAGAAATGGAACTAACTAATATACTTACGTATGTATACCTACAAGACGAACCGTACCACGAAGGTTTATATTCATTTCTGGTTAATCTTCAGATTATCCCCGTAATCCGCACATTACCAACTTTAGCGGTACCCTACGTTTTATAGTCCATACGCAAGAGGTAACGGTGCAGTAGAGCCATATAAATCTAAACCCCTCAAATTACCTACCTAAACTAGGATTAGATTAACGGTGAATTCAAACTCTGATAATAATAATAGCCTGTAAGTCCTTCCATAACAGCTGTTAAATAATTCTATAATTTAAAAAGAAAATTTCTTTTTTCAGGTGTATCGAAGAAAGTGGCCAGTACTAAAACCTACTACACAAGAAAATTATAAATAAGGTAAGTTTCTATAGTCTTAACAAAACCTCATTCAGAACAATAAAACTTCCATAAAAGTATGTAAGATTAATTATTGTATCAGTACACTATCAAAATTGGTTCATTCTTTTTTGAGAAAGGGTAGGACTGTACATGTGGAATTCCAGGCTATAACAATATTGCAAAACGTCACGTCATCTTTACCTGAAACATAAACTTATGTATGACAGAAGGGACTGACACAATAATTGTATGGAAGGTCCAGATAATGCATTAAAAACATTTGCTTCGTGGGGGCTCCACTTGTCAAACGTCAAGCACACAGTATCAAAGACGAATGATGAGTAATGTGTCTTAAAAGTCCATTTATTTGTACGTTCCGAGGAAAACCAATATTTTGACGATCAACTTTAGCATTATGATTTTTAGTACCTATTTCCTTTTATGTATCCCGCTAACAGACATATTAGCTACTTGCATAATTTATAAATTGTGATTGACAGTTTAAAATGTAGGTATTAGAACAACAATATTTTTCGAGAGAAAAATGAATGTGATGTTGCACCTTTTCAGACTTTGAATATAAGTTGGAGACGCCAGCTAAGAAAGGATTTTAGGTTACTCTCCCCGTAATGGGGCGAAATAGGGGGAGGATGTTTCTATGAACAATTTAAACATTGTAGCGGGCGGCGCCGGGTGCAGCTACTAGTTTTAATATAATATCGAAATTTTGATATTTTGTCATGTCGTAAAAATCATGCGAAGTAGAGGCGAGTTAATAATTTGTTTTGTGATAAATAACTTCATCGTAAAACATAATATCTGCTATGCATCTGACGCCATTTCTTACGACTTCGTTTAGCCAGTTAGCGCATTATACAACGCTTATAACGCAGCTATAAGTGAACATCATACGAACCAAGCCGTAAATAGATGACTTTTATTATGTTCATATTGAAACCATTGAAGAGTAAAGCTTGAGTGCATCTTTAAATAATGTTTGTTGTAATAACAAGCGTAACAACTTGTAAGAACATGATGATGGGATATTTATGGCAGAATAATCTTTATGTCGTACAATTTATTGGAGAACATGTACTTGTTAGCGTGGGAATGTAAAACTAGGATTGTCTCGTTGGTCCAGTGGTCGTAAGCGATAGTGCTGAGCATGAAGTCCTGGATTCCAATCCCAGGTTTTTTATCCGGAATTTATCGGTAGCAGTCCGGAATCTGGATTTGTGTCCGGCTGATACCAATAGCTCGCTCCCTTTTACATTGGACTTAAATACATCTCTTTGGGGAAACAAGGCGTGATGGCTTAATATGAAGTCACACTTCTAGCTTTAGTGCAAAGCTTCTTAATACATAATGGCCCATTACGATAATAGTCATGTATGCAAAATTTACAACAACGGTGTATGGTCGCCCCTATAAGCACCGTATGTAATATATTCCATTATACAACGCTTATACGGCTAACTTAAATAGAAAAAGAATAGTTTTGGCCATTTTAATTGAACTTTATAAAGATATAATGTACTAGTTACATCATTACGTAACAAATAGACCGTGATCGAATCCATTAAGGATACACAGAAAGTAATTAAAACACAATAAACACGTAAGCCCATTTTGTTCGCTTTCCCCTCCGTCTGCAGCGTCTTCATGTTAAAATTCATGGCGTTTTCCTCATGCGTGTGGTGAGTATATTTCCTTTCGTTTTGGGTGTATAGTCAAGAGCAAAAGTAAAATCATTTGAATATTTTTTACAGCCTGAAAATTTGGTTTCGTAAAATAATTACAGCAATACTACTCTGTCAAGAAAGTACCGGGAAAAGATCAATAATACACAAAATGTCTGTTATTCATCCAAATTTATTTTATCACCTTCAAAGTATGCTCCTTTAGAAACGATACACTTGCGACAACGAATAATCCATTCATCAAAACATTTTTTAAACACTGCTTCCGGAATTGAGTTCAGTTCTCGCCGCGAATTCTCCTTTATGTCTTCTATCGATTGAAAACGGGTGCCACGAAGTGGTAATTTGAGTTTAGGAAAAAGAAAAAAGTCAGCAGGAGCCATATCTGGTGAATATGGTGGTTGCTGGATGGTATTTGTTGAGTGTTTGGTCAAAAATTCGTTCACAATGATAGCCTTGTGCGAAGGCGCATTGTCGTGGTGCAAAATCCAAGAATGTTCTTTCCACAAATCTGGCCTTTTTCGTCGAATTTGCACTCTTAAACGCCGCATAACGCTCAAATAATATTTTTTATTTACCGTTAGACCTTCCGGTAAGAATTCAGAGTGCACAACACCGCGATAGTCAAAGAAAACAGTCAACATGACTTTGACTTTTGATCGACTTTGGCGTGGTTTTTTCGGTTTCGGTTCAGTTGGAAGGCGCCACTCCGAACTTCCGAAGCTTGTTGACTAGTTTGCATGTCAAACTCGTAAACCCACGTCTCGTCACCAGTAACAATGCGTTTCATGAATGTTGGGTCCGAACTGACTCGTTCTAGCATGTCCTCAGCGACTTTCATGCGATTGAGTTTTTGGAGAAAATTCAGATCTTTTGGGACTAGCCGAGCAGCAACATGTTTCATACCCAAATGATTAGTTAAAATGGTACGGATCGACTCGTGAGATACAGAAAGTTCGGCGGCTATCTCTCTCAGAGTTGAATGGGGATTTTCAGTCACTATTTTCTTCACTTTTGCGATGTTAACTTCAGTTGCAGACGTTGACGGCCTACCAGAGCGAGGCAAATCTTCCATCACATCTCGACCGCTTTTGAACGCTTTGAACCACTCATAAGCACGAGTTTTTGATAAAGTCGATTCACCGTAAGCCTTCTGTAACATTTTCAGTGACTCCGAACACGAAATTCCATTGGCGATGCAAAATTTAAGACAAACTCTTTGTTCGATATTTTTGTCCATTATGAAATTCGCAATACACACTATATATAAGACTATATATGATATTACTAAAACCAGCACTGTATTTAATATAAATAACAGATGCAACTCAAACTCCGCGCCAAAATGGAAAACAGTTGTGCCAATCTAACAACTACAAAAAAACAAAAATTTGAATTTGGAACCATAAACAAATCATCCATTCCCGATACTTTTTTGACTGAATGTAGATCATTCTCAAAGCGCTGTTCTAGTCCATACACTGCTGAAGTGTGTGTTGAAGGCACTAAGCTTAGAATAGCACAAAAAATAGTGGCATTGTTTGTACTAGTCTCTGTTATTTGTTATTTCAAAACATAAAAGCAAGTCTTAATTTACCAGGAGTAATATCTATCATATCATCAGTTATGTAATTATTTTTATTCACCTAAGACTTGATTACATAAGAATTAATGATCTATCAATAAACAACAGCCACATAACGTACGGCATTCTTCCCTTGAAGGGTTAAGCAGAGATGTTTCTGTTGTGGGTGCTTTCGCCAGTTATTTTTTCAGTCCCATGTAGGTACTAGAAGGCGAGCCTATTACCATCAACCGGGCACAAATTTATAATCAAGGCTGCTACTGTGAATTTCCAAATAGAAAACAGCAGCACCACTTTTTCTGGTCCTTTATTCTTGTCTGTTTTATGTGTGTACATAAATGGTTAAATCTATACTAATATTATAAAGCTGAAGAGTTTGTTTGTTTGAACGCGCTTATCTCTGGAACTACTGGTCCGAATTGAAAAAATCTTTTTGTGTTGGATAGTCCATTTATCGAAAAAGGCTATAAGCTATGTAACATCACGCTACTACCAATAGGAGACGAGCAGCGGGAGACAACCGCGTGGGAGCAGCTAGTGGTTAAATAAATAAAACCCCAATAACACTTTGCCCGACCTGGGAATCGAACCCAATACCCAGCAGTAGCCCTTACGACGACTAAACCAACAAGGCAGTTAAACTAACAATTAATTATAGATTAAAACGAGAATGTGAAGTTGCGTTTAATTACACTGGGTCACGTCAAGTTCCTAATATTAATATTCATTAGTTTATACCTTATTGATTGATAATTAAGCTTTGCCATAATTATTTATTCACACGCCCCTAATGAGCTATTTCGACGATAAATTATATGGCACAGTGATAATTAATTTCAAATATAATTAAGAACAAAATGGGTAATGTGGGTCTACAGTATTTATTTAAGGTTAATCTATTAGGGGGTAATACGGGTCAACGGTTAATAGAGGCAGTTACATAACCCTAATTCCTTACAAATATAATAAATGCGATTTTTTTTGTTTGTTTGTTACGCTCTCTCGTCAAAACAGCTGAACGGATTTGTATGAACACAGATAGACTATTATCTATAATAACAATAATAATCTGGTTTTGACATAGGACTTTTATACCGGCAGTACATTCCAGAGGGTTAATACATACGTGTTCCACGCGCGCCTCAAAGAAATGTCAGTATGAAAGAAGTGCCGAAGCCTGCCAGGTAATAGCGGGATTGTCCGAAAGGGTTACCGCTACCCCGGAACATAAAAGGCTAAGGAAGGAACATGGATGGGTTTCGTCAGTAAGTGTCTGACACTCCCTTCCACTTCACCCAGAGCGGGAGGAATCATTTGATGATTTCCCTGAAAAAAGTGGGATAATTCCCGACATCAACGCGGGTCGAGCCGCGGACAAAACTTTTGGTTTTTCGTAATAAAAGAGCTAACATTTTCTGTCTATGCTGTACCATGCTTCTAAGTTAATTGACTATTTACCTTCCTGAAACATAATAATCATTTTATGTTTATACTTCTTCTTCTAATTACGATCTTCGACATTTATTTCTTACGATCGCCATTCATGATCATTTAGCTTCATTAAAGTAAATAGTGAAATGTAAACTCAGAGAAAATTATTGCTTTGCAAATAGCCTATCAACTGAAATTATCCGTAAATTCAAATCGTAGCTGTAATTCTTTAGTAGTCGTATAAAATGGCTTTACCGCTCTGTAAATAAACTAAGTCTATAAATTTTTAAAACTTATAAAAATATTGTTCCAACTGTACGAACATAATAAATCATAAAATATAAAGGTAGCTATTTGTATGCCTTTGATAATTTTGTATTACTTATATTTTCACTCACACACACACACGCACGCACACTACACTATTACCAAGTCCCATTCCATAATTATGTTTTAAAGTATTGTTGATTAACACGCGGACGAAAATTGCGGCAGAAGTTGGTCAGTAAAAAAACAAAAGCCTGAGATTCATCTAATTCAAATTATAAACCAAAATTACAAAACTCTTAGAAAATGATTAACACAATTACGCAGGCATTAAGTAACCAAAACGGTTTTTCTAATTTAATTTGGGATTAAAATAACATTACACCTGTTTTCCTCGAAGGGTTGGGCAGAGATGCAGACCTATAAGTACAGCCATATTTCTTTACTTACATTTAAGTCCAATGGGGGCGACTCTATTGCCATCAACCGGACTCAAATCTAGACTTCTAGCTGCAACAATTCCCGATCGATAAACCCAATTACACTTTACCCGAATTGGGAATGGGGATGATGTCAATTTTTTTTATTAGTCCGTACTTAAGCCAAATTATTAAAAAATATTGGACGCGGATTTTTACGTAACTTTTTTTTACGTAATCCAAAGATTACGTCTATACATTGAATTAAAATGCTGCATGACGTCACAAGTACGTAGTTTTTTACTTGTGAAGTAGCGAGCCCCACTCCCTAAATTTAATGCGTCTTATCTAAGTCATTTTCTATTAATATGATAAAGTAAAAAAATCGTGTCAAATATGTTTTTATTATCTGATTGACGGACTAAATATAACTTCTTTTTTTTACCTAGATATCATCTCTATTGAACCCAGGACTTCATGCATGCATGAATCTGAGACTAACTACATTAAAGAGCAAAGCAAGAACAGTCTATTATGATAATCAGATAGTCACACTAAATACATGAGAGAGCACGTAACAATACTAAAAATCAGATATCAGTATGTCATGTACAATAACATGTCGAATTAATTGTTCACTACACGCTTTCTAGTTCTGTATGTGCATGTGTCTGCTGTCTAGTTTGCTTCTAATAAGCGGAAATTTTAAATTAAGTCAAATTGGAAAACAAAGAAAGCGTGCTTTGATTAATTGTTTGTTTAATTTCGTAGCCCTTTGTGATCATTAACTGTTTTCTCACGATAATAAGAGCGATGGAATTAGAGATGAACGTAGCGTGGATTTTAATATATAATTGCCGTAATTGAGAGTAGCCCTTAATAGACTAGTCTCATATCTGCACCGGTCTATTAAGGGCTTCTCTCGATCTAGCAGTCTATTAAGGTAGACGAATACTGGATATAATTATAATACATGTTGTATAATCATCCCCATGGACACAATATTGATAGTTAATGCGATTAAAAGTTTAAGGCTAATTGAACTTTGTCTCGATAGTTTAGTAGTTGCAAGCACTTCTGCTGAGCATGAGGTTCTGGGTTCTATTCTCGGGTCTGGTAAATGGCTTTTCCATCAGGAATTTATCAGTGTCTGTGAATTTGTGACCAGTTGGTGGCCTCGCCTATTACATAGGACTTAAACATATCTGGCGAAATGTCGGTGTATACTTGGAGCTTTTATTTTTGCGGTTGGGAAATCATCAAACACCCCTTCCGCTCTGGGTGGACCAGAGGCTCAGACTCTTACTGGCTAAAACCCATCCATGTTCCTTCCTAAGCCCTTTATGTTCCGGGGTAGCGGTATTTTAATATATAATTGCCGTCATTGAGAGTAGCCCTTAATAGACTAGTCTCATTTCTGCACCGGTCTATTAAAGGCTTCTCTCGATCTAGCAGTCTATTAAGGTAGATTGCTTTAACAAAACTCTACGCGTGTAAGGTGTTGTAAGTTGCATTTTAACCATCCAACAATTTTCTACATTCCGGAATACTTATCTAAATAAAAATAAGCAGGAACTTATTCTAAGATACTTATTTTAAACTACTTTCAAGTTAAGCATCTCTGCATGCTACCCATTTAGATAACAGTTTGTCTAAGCAAAAATGGTAGTCTTAAGTGTAACATCAAGTTAAGAAATAGATACGCGTCCTATTTGAGCGTTGTGAAGTATTTAATCCAGTTTATGATTTGATTTTATTATCCAAAGCAATCTAATTTTAGCACGCAACGCAGTATCAGGTATAAAAATATCGTTAATCTTAGTTCAGCGGCGTGTTAAACGCTCGTTACGCCATCCCAGCAACGATCCTAGAGATAAAGCTTAAAATAAACGTTATAGTTATTCTCTGGTAACTTTATTCCTTTCATAACTAATTTTTATTTTCATGCTGACTTGGGAATGGTTGAGGAACTGTTTAAACTTAGTTTAAGCGGTTCGTTAATCAGGCGTTGGGAGTTATTAGAGTTAACTGAGGTTAATCGTCTGGTATCCTGATTGCGAGCGATGGGTGAAGCTATCATTACTTATGCACATGCAATCTTAAAATCTTTCACGTTATGGCTGTTTAGAGGCTTAGGAATTTCTTGAGAGCGGATGGAGATTTTCTCTCACTGTTAAAGTTGTGGAAGATCTTCTCTATTATTAGTTTTTCCGGTCTAAGGCTGCTTGCATCACTCGTAACAATACTACCTAATATGGACTAATGCCGTTATTACCCTGTTTAGGTCTCGCCTCTAATGCACGACTTTGTGGGATCAAATGCGGACATCTACTTATGTGATTTTATTCAATTCATAATATATTCTTTATGAGTTTATCTGGGCCATTAGTGACATCGAAAGGAAAACTGGACTTAAAGTTAAATAGCTACCCCCCACGCTTTCGCTTGCAAGGCATTTAAATAAAAAGTAGCCTACATCCTTTCCCAGGGCTTAAAGTATTCTTTAATCAAAATAATTTCAACCATTAAAAACAAACAAATAAACTCACATTCGCATTGATAATTTACTACCATTTGCCAGCGGCTTCGCCCGCGTTTAAGGAGAATATTATCCCGCGCGAACTGTTTATTTCGGGATAAAAAGCCCATGTCCTATTCCAGAGTATAATTTATGTTTGTGTCAAATTTCATACAGATCCGTTCAGTAGTAACCGTTGGTCCCGGTTGTCATTTGTGCAATTTTGTCAATCGTTACGGTCGTCAGAAGTCTGACGGCTAGTTTAACCAAAGGGTATCGTAATATGGTTAAGGTTACATTTTTAGTCACTATGGTAAAGTTACTGGGTTGTGGAGGTCAGATAGGCAGTCACTCCATGTAAAATACTGGTCTGGTATTCAGCTGCATCCGGTTAGACTCGAAGCCAACCCCAACATAGTTGGGAAAAGGCTAGGCAGATTGAGATGCAACCATTGACGTTGAATGATGGTTGTATGTACTTCTATTAACTTATTTACAACTTATGACGTTTCTGCTAAATTTATCTTCCAACCAATTACACATTGTTTAAAAAAGAAAGTTTTGTAATCTCAAAGAGATTTTGAAACAGATTGAGAGCAACCAAATAACAGCCTACACGGACGCAGACTACTTAAAAGTAATTTTAGCATTTGTACATAGACTAATAGATTTAAAAAAACTACCTACCTGTGTAGTGTGTACCTACTTAAAAATTTAAAGTTTCTCCTTCAGCCGCTATTATCCATAATTTTGTTTATAATTTCACGCACTACTATTACCTGCCTACTTTTTACCTTGTTAACTGTTGCTATTTTTTCGCCAATTATTTTAATTTTTTTGCGAAATAATTTTAATTTTAAACTCAAATTTTTTAGCGTTACCCTTATAAGTAGACGGGAGTTTTTGCGTAATTCACTTGATTATATTCAATTTAGAGGTTTTACTTATACGTAATTTAGTAAGCGCTACTGCTGCATGAGGTTCTAGGTTCAATTCTCGGGTCGAACAAAATATTATTGGATGTTTCCTGGCGTTTCACAGTTAATCTGTATTTTTACCCAGTTGATGTTAATAGGCCTCTAAATAGGTAATCCGTGTGTGCACCCCTGTCCACCAACCCTCCAAGAAATACAAGCGTGATAATATGATTATTTTTTCTTCGTGTGGTTAGTGACTAACCTGGTGTCAGAGTTTTTAGGCTCCTCTAGTTTTCAGGGGCCTCTGACTTAGCTTCACATGTTGAGAAATATCTCTGGTTTCACACTCTTTTGCTCCACCTCCGGGAGGGGTGATTTGATAATTTTACCCACAATAATAAAGGGTATTGTGGTGCAAACCTCCGGGAGGGGTGATTTGATAATTTTACCCACAAAAATAAAGGGTATTGCGGTGCAATCTATATCCAGCTGTGAACTTCTAAAGGCTGAGTTGATTGAAAACATATAAATTGTTTACGTTAGTATATATTATTTATTTCAATAAAAAATTAATTTTAGGTCACAAGCGCTTTGCAAACCACGCTCGCATTTTTTTTTTTAAATAACGACCTATGATGTAGATGTCATTTAACCATATTTTAATCCGCTTAAGTACTTACTCGGGCCGTAAGTACTTGTAATGTAATGTCCTTAGATGGCATTACGCAGTAAGACATCATTCGTCTTTGAACATCGAACCTAATAAAACTCCTAATGTTTGTGCTTTCAGCCGTATAGCGACTGTTTGATGACCGTTATAAACCTAAGCAACAGGGTGGCCACTGTCCCATCTAAGCATTATTATTGTCGTGATCTTTAACCTAACATCACATTTACTACCTAACATAGCTTTGATCCTCGTCGGTGCAGTTAATGCTGCTAATGCTAATAATCTGCTTACACTTTAAAGAATAATAAGCTCTGAGCTCTTAAAACACTGAATGGTAGTACGTGACAGCACTAATTCTGTAATTATTCTTAACGTTATTTACTACAATAGTTAAAATAAGGCACATCGCATTCCCACCAAGATGTTGGCCACAAATAACAAGATGGAAATGAAACAGATGGAGCAAGTTAACTAGCTATTATCTTTAACTATTCGTCATTATTAATCTCTGCACTCGCGCATCGAGCGATCATGTGCGCGCCCGCAACCAGTAGGGCTGGCCGGTTACGAAATGTTATGTAACTGAAAATTGTAAGACAAAGGTAGATGCTTTGATGTTCTTTGATTATATACATATTATTATGAATTTTTAGCTTTTAAATGTAAATATGATTATATTAGTGTTATATTATATAAGAAAAAAAGCTTTGTACCATAGACAAAAACAATCCCAAAAAAAAAATGTTTCTCTTGAATGCTCCGTTTATTGCAATGCCTGTAAAGTTTTTGTCAACGAATACTGTATTTAATTATAATACATGGACACATTACTGATAGTTAATGCGATTAAAAGTTTAAGGCTAATTGAACTTTGCCTCGATGGTTTAGTAGTCGCAAGCGCTTCTGCTGAGCATGAGGTCCTGGCTTCAATTCTCGGGTCTGGTAAAAGGCTTTTCCATCAGGAATTTATCAGTGTGACCAGTTGATGGCCTCACCTATTACATAGGACTTAAACATAACGTGCGAAATGTCGGTGTATACTAGGAGCTTTTTTTTTGCGGTTGGGAAAGCATCAAATACCCCTCCCGCTCTGGATGGACCAGAGGCTCAGACTCTTACTGGCTAAAACTCATCCATGTTCCTTCCTTAGACCTTTATGTTCCGGGGTAGCGGTAACCCTTTAGGACAATCTCGCTGACCCGGCAGGATACCTTAATAGGTGCTTAACCCTTCCTTCTTACCTGTGATGTTCCATTATACTCCGTTTATTATAACATTAGACAACAAATAACGACTAAAAACGACCGTTATTGTGTAATATTGTTGACATAACTGCATTTTATAGTTGTTTTTTTTAATGTAAATGGTAAATAGATTAAATTTCTTCGTATGTAACGTGAAATAACTAGTTTCAATATACGTCTATATAGAGATAACGAAAGGGTGATAACCGTTATTTGTCTAATGTTATAACAAACGGACTACCTATAGTGTAAATAAAAAAAAAATTGGCTGAATACGTCAAGAATGGCAACACTAATTATACAGGCAACTAACTCATCCCTGTCCGACAAATCCCAGCTGTCTTGTTTCAAAATTGTTCAAGTACTCGGTAAGTCGGTAACCCTAGCAGCAATGAGCGCCGTAGTTAATCAGCGCTAATGTGCACACTGGCCATTACGGGCGCCAGATTGCGCCTCCGTCTTACAAACGCGATGGCTCGCCTAGTAGGTACAGAGGCCAGCACATCAAGTGTCAAATCTTCTGAATCGATTTTGAACCTTAATTTCAACTTCTTAAGGTTAAAAATCATTTGGAGAAATTTGACAGTTTGGTATAACCTGATGCGTTGGCACTGTACAACACTCGTGGGTCGCCAGGAAATCTATCAGGTCCCTTCGCACATTCGCAGCTGAGGAGCCAGAATAGATTTAGATTTATTAGTTCTGGGAGTTGATCTCCTAATTAGATTGTCTTTAATTCGCTGGATAGGTTTTCCTTAACTCTTCCAAGACCTATTTTCAACCAGTCCACTGCTGGACAAACGTGTTGGGGTAGTCCTCGGAGGCGATAACACCAAAAACTTTTTGGGTTGATATTTTTGTTTATTTCGTGTTATATATTATAGTATTGTTAAATCCTAAATATTATTATAAATGCGAAAGTAAGTTTGTCAGTTTGTTTGTTACCTTTTCACGCCTAAGCTATTGAACCGATCATCCTCGAATTTTACTTAAACATTGTCAGGTGTACAGAAACGGCCATACTTTCATCCCGAAAAAAAGTACTATTCCCGAGGAAAACCACGATATCGTTAATCAAATTCTAATTTAGATAACGCTATAGGTATAAATTTTAATTAGTCAATTAATTTAGCAAATTTTAAATATTCATGAAATGTTTAAGCATGCACATAAAAACGACCAATAAATTGAAGATAACGACGACTGATGATAAATAAATTAACAATTAATAAAACAAGATGAAAAAAGCTTCTGCATACGCTACAATGAATAGTAACTATTTTTAGTAATTCACATAAACAAATTTAATATAAATTCTTCTTGCACGTAAGTTTACCGATAAGCATCCGGTTTCATACATGGCGTAGTAACAGAAAATTAAATGTTTGTATCGAATTTCGCAAGACCAAAATAGTATAGAGGCCAGCACATCAACTTACGTCAATCTGTCAAATTTCTTTGATAGGTTCTCAACTTTATTACAAAAGAATAAGGTTAATTTTATATTGGGAAAATTTTACAGTTTGGGATAGCTTGATGGGCGTCTCTACTGATTGAACTATAAAATAATAACAGTTGCATACGTCATTCAACTCTATAGGATCAATTTTTTATCATCAGAGTTCATTAACCCTAAATATGACGTTCCAAGAATTCATCAATAGTATAAAGATACTCGTATATAAAGGATAATTTGACCTATCTCTGCATAGTATAAGACAAAGTCGTTCTCCGCCGTCTGTCCCTTTGTACGCTAAGATCTTTTAAAGTTTGCGACGGATTTTAGTGCGGTTTTCATCAACAGATAGAGTGATTCAAGAGGAAGGTTTAAACGTATAATTTAACTAGCTTACGCCCGCGGCTTCGCCCGCACGATTGTATCTACATTGCATAACAAAATTAAAAGACTTTTTTCAACTCATTTTGAGTTTTTAATTTTTTCTTGATATCAAAATGTATTGGGTGTCTATTATAACTGCAACATATATGTGTGTGTTGTACGTTGTTGTGACTTTTCATTGCTTTCATCGTTTCCAGTGGAGTTGAACTCGAGAAGAAAATGTTTGCAGGTTTTGTTTCGAGTATTTTGTTTTTGGTAATTGGTTTTCGATGGTCGTTTTCCCAGAACTTCGTAGACTAGTTAATCATTTCTACTTTCTTCATTCAATTGAACTATAATATTACCTTCACTTTGATTGAATACTCCAAATTCAAATTCTGTATCGATATTGTAACGGTTAACTAATTTATTGTTTTTACGATTGAAATTTTACACTTTTTTATGAATGTTAATAGATTCTCTCGTAGAATCTTTTCAAAATTAATATACGTAATTTGATGATTTATAGCAATTATTCGTTAATTGGAATTCGGTCGAGAAAGCCATATGCCACACAAACAGACAATATACACCTACTACAGTTTATATTTACATTATTAAAAACTTAATTAAGATCCGTATTGCATTATGATCGTCCGCCAGACCGAATTTCGGTTGCCGAGCCTGCCGGGTAAGCGGGATTGTCCGAAAGGCTTACTGCTACCCCGGAACATAAAGGGCTAAGGAAGGAACATGGATGGGTTTTAGTCAGTAAAAGTCTGACACTCCCTTCCGCTCCACCCAGAGCGGGTAGAAGTCATTGGAATATTTCGCACCCTCAAAAAAACAGATCGGATTTCGGTTAAAACGACCAATCTCAGCAGAGATCAGTCTTCTGCGTGGGAGTTATTAGATATAGTGCACAGTTGTGTGCGCAGACGCAGGTGCACTATCTTCCAGCATCACTTTATACATCTGTTCCTGTACGTGGGACCAGGAACAAATCTGCGCGCGCATCTCATGTGCGTCTTGTTTGTGCTGAATAAACATTTTTTCTTTCTTTCTTATTTTTTTATCTGCTTAACCGTGCGGGCAATATAAGTTACCACAAACTTACAAATATTTTCAATCAATTTTGAACTTAACAAACAACGTTTTAAAGTTTAAAACCATTTGGAGAAGTTGACAGTTTGATGTAACTTGATGCGCGACCGTACATTAGTTCCTGTTAGAAATCTCCCATTATTATGTTACTTTAACCAAATCCCACTCAACTCAATGTATTCTGGACTAGAAATCCCACCACAGATCTGACAAACTTTGTTCTAAAGGGCCTTGACCCCTGCTTCCTAAGCCACACCAGGTGAACACCGTTCGTTCCTAAAATAGCGTAGGTAGTGTGGCTTGGAGAGAACATGACAAACTCACCAAAGTACCGTAAAACCGTAGTAACGAGACTCATCAGCTACCGGCGGTTGCTAAACTTGGCTGTTTTACCTGTGGGTTTGTAACGTCAGATTTATCCACCTGATATTATTCTACAACGGTCTACCCGGTATATTGTGGTTGTTAGGGTGCTCACTTAGTGGGGGGAGTAGCGGTTCGATTTTGAACGCTATCTATTTTTTCAAGAATATTGTGAGTTTACATTTTTCTGTAATAATTAATAATTAACCTTAGATGTCTACGAAAATGACAACATAATTGATTAATTATTTATATCAATTGATCAAATACATATTCTATAGGCGAAATTTTGTGTGAGTGTATGTTTGTTACGTCTTAACGTAAAAACTGCTGAACGGATCTGGATGAAATTTGGCAAAGAGATAGATTATAACTTGGATTAAGACATCGGCTATTTTTATCCTGGAAAAATGTACGGTTTTCGTGGGATAATTTTCGACATCCACGCGGGTGAAGCCGCGGGTAGAAGTTAGTGCAATATAAATCTATGAGCAAAAGTGAAAAGAAATTTAATATTGCCTGTCTCTTTAATAATTTTCTTAAAAGTCCATTTACTTGCTGTAAACGGCAACTAAATTATAAATAACTACATTTATTGGCAAGGAAAGTGGAAAATGGAAAGCGAATTCGACTAGCTATGAAATTATTAATATTTATTAACCGTGATTATTATTTACTGTGGCAGTTTATTAACAGGAAATTGGTATTAAACTCAAATACATAGATAAACTTGTTATTTTACTATGCCCATGACTCGTTCGACATGTCATGCACGGCATGATACGTCTGCGATTCGTGTTTTGGAGCACAGCACTAAGTTCCTATCTGGGGCGTTAGTCTGGCTCCAAGAATGAAAAAAAAAAATAGGAATCTATTAATTCAGAGAAATGTTGCGCCAACCCCAAATAAATTGGGATAATGCCCACCCGTTCATAAGTCACTTGTTAATTTCTCAATACCGGTAATAAAAGTGTATTTATGTATTTATATTTAAATGCCGCCCGCGGCTTCGCCCGCATAATATGTCGACAAATTATACACATAAACCTTCCTCTTCAATCACTCTATCTATTAAAAAAAAACCGCATCAAAATCCGTTGCGCAATTTTAAAGATTTAAGCATACATAGGGATATAGGGACAAAGAAAGCGACTTTGTTTTATACTATGTAGTGATAATGAAGTTTCTAATCCCGTCTATAAAGTATATTTTCACCTTTGTCGTTGTAGTTTTGAAACTTCATTCTAAACGACAATCTAAATATGACGTGATGACGCGACAAGCCAAATCAAAATCACTTCAAGTGCCACACAAAAATAACTTTTATGGCAGGCGTACTGCTTCCTTCACAATATCCAATTTACTAAACCAAATAAATGTGGAGCTTAAAGACTCAATGAATAGCAAAAACATAAAGCGTAAGCTGAAAGAACACTACATGAACTCGATTATTACATAACTATTTATAGCGCGTTGATCTCATCCTAGGCCATAGTATGCTAGGACTTTGTGTAACTGTATGTAAAAATTAACAAACAAATAAATACGACACGGTTGGCGCAGTGGTTGAGCGATTGACTGCTGCGCACCATGTCGCAGGTTCGATTCCCGCACGAAATAAATATTTGTACGACCTACAAGTATTTGTTCCAGGTCTGGGTGTTTTTCTATCTTTAATATGTATGTATTTACAACAAAAAAAAATGAATATGAGTAGTTTGTCAGCCATCTCATTACCATAACACAAGCATTAAGTTGCTTAGCTTGGGACGATAAGGCGTTGTGTGAAATTTCCAAGGATATTATTATTATTATGATTAATTTAAAAAAAAAACGCTCCGCTCGTCCTTACCCGCTACCTTAGCTCAAGGTTATTGTGGTGTGCCAGTGGCTGCATTCCTCCTAAACCACTTCAAAGCCACCAACTGTTTCTGAAGCCGAGTGACCAGTACAAGCCCCTACCACGCATGCGCGGTACAAGTACATAAGTTTAACAATACAATGTGACAATACATTAGATCGTTGTCGGTTTATGTTTGCTGTCTGGTTTACTGTTTATTGAAACAGGCTTTTCTGTTAAGTTCGTTTATTTCTGTTTTCTGAGCATAGTGGCTGGATTTTGGCTCCTTTCTTAGTTAATCTTTTGAGACGATTTAAAAATGTTCTGAATTAGTTTTTAGGTTTCTTTCAGCACATTATATTAATCTGCTTGCTTTAAAAACATCGGTCAGATAATTACTAAATACTCACAACTCAATAATCATTTGAATGATCTTGTAAATTGGTAAATAGCAATGTATCCTCGATCCAGTCTTTTGTCGATTCAGTCTATCAGAAAACTTCCAAGAAAAAATTGTCTGTCTGGCTCCACTTCTCAACCTCGTGCTGATATCGCCATTTTAACGTAATTATAGATTAATATCGAAACGAAAAGAAATCCAGAACCGTTCAGCGTTTCTGGCGTGATTGAGTAACAAACAACATCCAAACCTTCGCATATGTAATATTAGTCAGGATCTTGACACAATATTTTTAGGAAAACAGTCATATGAAAGCCTCTAGTTACAAACGATAACGTTCTCCATAGGTAGGAACATGAAACCTAAAGCTAACATGTGATTTACTAGAATAAGATACCCGATATGATTGACACTAAGGTGCGGTATTATTTCGTTTATCTCCCATACTTATGTACAAAATCTAATAAAATTAAATTCAAATGGCTCTGTTATAGGTGTGGTGAATTTTAATTGCGTTATTTTTAAGAATTCTTATTGGATGATGTAATATATTGCGGTTTTTTTTGGAACTTCGTCAGCTGTGGTGTAATTTGTTTAAGCTGTAACTTTTTTTTTGGAATGGGTATCTCGTAGTTCAATCTAGGAGGTTGTCGACGGATTTGTCTGTGGTTGCATCAATAAATTAACGCCTCCAACCTGGGCTTAAATACTTATAAATTAAGCGACTTGAGTCTTAGGGTACCCCCTGTGGGGTACGGACCTTGGCTTAGGGCTGGCCGTCACTGAGGGGGCAGTAAGGGACAGGCTAGATGGGATTGCATAAACTGAAAGTAATGTAACAGTACTATTATATTATTAGTGTGTGGTTTTATTACAAGAAATAAGCGGATTATTGAGAAATAGCACTATGATAATTTATCAGTTTTTTGTACACCAACTAATGAAGAATATAAATAGAACCTATTTTGCGCTAATTCATAATTACATATAGCAGCATCTCGACAAATGCAAACCAAACCGAAGCTAAGGTAGTATAGTACCGAAGTATGTATAGGTACAATATTGTTATAGGCTGTACAAAAATATGCGATGCGGTCATTCAATACGGGATCATCACCCAAGAAAGCTGAGATTGTGTCATTCAGGTCATTGAGAAAGGAATAATTTTTTACAAAATACCTAACCAATGAAACAAGAATTACTTTTTACGTACCTACAAGCCCGATTTACACCGTTTAAATAGTGTTTAGTCATTTCTTAGTTCAATATTTTTGTTTGCCACTACAAAGAAACTTGAACCATGTAAACCGAGCTTTAGTAATATCTTCAATGTCTTTAAAAAAAAACAGAAAAGAATGTGTCAGGAATGCAAACACCCGCAATTTTGCTAAAAACATGTAGTAGGGGAGTGCACTCTGCATTACAGAGGCGAGATGATTATTTCCTACGGCTAGTAATGTCAGCACACCTCTATAGATCTCTAGAGATGTGCCACGATGCCACGATCGCATGACCGGGAGCTGTTATTATTGCCTCACGTCCGATAATATTAACGTAAGCATTACGTCTTGTATATTTAAGCGTTTTCGAATTAGATAGCGAGCAAGCTGTGAGGTGGTGCGCGACTTTTATCGATGTAATTTTATGAGAATGTAACGGTTCATATAAATAGATTTATTTTGTTGGAATTTAACATGTCTTTGTTGGGTAGGAATTTGTATTTTTATGCTTTAACAAAAGGTCTGTTAAGTATTTGCTTGCAAAAGCTCAACAGTTACTTAAGTACACACTTATTTTTAGGTTTACGATGTAAAAGTTTATCTTTTTTCCTAACGTCGTTTCCGTAGTTAGCATCTATTAGTTTCCAAGAGAGTCAGCACTTACACCTTCTAAACATGTAACCCAAAGTAACTTAAATATAAAGTTATTTACTGAAATTAGGTTTATAATCATCATATTTGGGCGACAAAATTACATAAGATAGTCACCCAAAACGTCCGCCTTTCAGTACTCCCCTTATACTTTAGCTGAAAAGAAAAAGTGCCACAAGAAACTCCCTAACAGCACAGCTATCTGTTCTGTGAAGAACTTGATTCTATACATTACAAAGTAATGAATATTATAAAACAAAGAATTTCCATTAAATACAAGAACCAAACTCTCTCTAATAAACTAAAGCTCACTGAAAACGACATAAAACAAGAAACAATTCCTTAACGACATTAATGAAGCAAGAATTCTAATAAAAACGCATATAATTAACAGTAGCACTTAGTTATGTATTAACTAACACATACTTAGTTATTACAATAAATGGGATATGTCGCTTCGTGTCCAATAGAATGCGTTTTTGCTATGTCTCCCGTTCACCTGTTAGCTGGAATGCATTTCCGGAACCATGTTAATACCTTGTATAGTTAGACTTGTATCTATTATTTACTTATCTAATGACATCAAACAGAAACCAAACATTCTAACTAGAAGCTTGATGTTTTTTCTTTCGTTTTAAATTATTCTACAGGGGCACAATAACATTGACTGCAATATGGACGCTTCTTTCATTTTCGTATGGTTAGTGACTAACACATCGAGTCAGAGTTTTTATGATGCCCATGGGGCTTTGACTTAGCTTCACACGCTGTTGAGAAATATCTCTCAGGCGTAAGGTTTACCGCCATCCCGGAATATAAAGGGCTAAGGAAGGAACATGGATGGGTTTTAGTCAGCAAGAATCTAACACTCCCTTCCGCTGCACCTAGAGCGTCATTAGATGATTTCCCACCCTCAAAAAAAAAGCCATGCCTTTTTCCTCACGATGTTTTTCTTCACCGTTTTTTAAGCATGTGATAATTATAAAATACGCACATGAATCCGAAAAGTTAGAGGTGCGTGCCTTGGTTTCGAATTCGAGACCTATGAATTGATAGTCCGACGGTCACACCACTAGGCTATTATCACTGCTACTGCAGACGCTGATATGACAAGATATTGAGTTATCTTAACTTACGTTATTGGTTCTCAATCGATTGCGTACCAAATTAGGTCGCTGCAGGCATAGTTTGTCGATGTGGGGGACTTCTGACTTACTCAACACCTAGTGCGAGTGCGTTCTCGAGTTGTTCTCATCTGACTATTCCCTACTTGCTGAGTGTATTAAGAGCCCGTTCTCCTGCAACTTGGATGACCTAAAGAGTGTAAGCTAATGGGATCATTCAAAACAACATCGAATAAAAATTATCGACACGTAACGCTAACGAAGAAGGTACCTATTAGCTGCAACTCTTACATACAACTTAACTTACCATAAGGGGATTATAACTAAATGGGTTGTATAGGTGATTTTAATGTATTTTTGTATTAAATTCTGTAAATACGTACTTATTTACTACGGCCGTGAATCATATTTTGATCAACATGAAACCTGTTACTGTCCTGCAAATTGGAAACAAAGTAAGAAATAATTTTTCCGGCTTTTACTTTTGGTTTATTAATTTACTAGCTTAACTATTTTTTTTTCAATTATTACAGCTTAATTTTTGTACTCTTTCTAGGCAAGAGTAGATGCAATAAAGTGAGAATACAGTTTAGTTCTTCCATTGAACCAAAAAGGAGCAGTTATTAAAATGTTTGGTAGGTAGGTAGGTACCTATACAATTTAGTAAGGAGTTACAAAATATTTGAAAGCAGAATAACTACTGCCAGAATTTTCAAGTACTTCATGGACCTGGCTTTTGGTATTACTAATCATTCAACATAATTGACTAAGGACCCACTAACAATTACGTGGGAAGAAAACTGGTCAGTTCGCAACTTTTCCTTCTACAGCAGCGGTATTTAAAACCACTTTACGGAACAAATTCTTGACACACGCAAGACCATTAAGATGAATGAAGATCTATTTATCAAACTTTAATTATGACATGGTAATTGAGATGGAGGGCTCAATTTGACCCATAATTCATGTAAACACTGTGTTCAGGCATAATAAACCAGAAAATGGCAAGCCAAACATATTTTATAGTAACAGTAGTCCGATAATTCAAGTTTTCCCACATTTATAACTGCTGGAATAAATCAACTGCAACGAAATCATAAACAAACACGGAATACGTATAAAGTTTAATGAAATGCTAATAAGCATACATGAAACGCGAACTTTAAATAATTAGATATCTAATTAAATATCTAGCCATTAGGGATAGCGTCATGATAGCGTTAATATATATAAGTGTAAGCTACCTAGGTAATTAAAAGTGAATAAAAAAAAACCATGAAAAAAGAAAATGTGTGTTTGCAATTCTCGCATAGCCGACGACGCTCAAGAATTTAATCGCCGGCTCGTTGGCATAGAGTAGTTAGTAAATGGAGTGCTGAGAGCTCCGAACACATCTATAAAAAATCGTATTTCGTTTAGTTAGGCGTCGATTCATTCTTAGCAGGTTTTTTCATGCTTCTTCTTCTTTTCGTGTGGTTAGTGACTAACCTGGTGTTTTAACCAGAGTTTTTATGCTGCCCATGGACCTCTAACTTAGCTTGACATGCTGTTGAGAAATATCTCTCAGACTCTCTCTCTCATGTTTTTCATGCTATAAAGTTCTTTTGAGTACAACTAACGAAGATTTTCAAGCGCACGAGTACTTCAATTTATTCCTTTTCTGTGTTTTTCTTCTCATTGAATAGTTTATTTAAATAAGTAATACCTACCGGCCTTAATGTATGGACTTGCGAGTCAGTTTTCTGTTTCCACGCACCTTGTAAACGTTTATTATACTTAGCCGATATTTATGCAAGCTCGCCCTCTATGGGGTTTAATAACATTTCTCAATATCCAATAAACAGTTCTATTTGTGGTATCGCATTCATATTATTGATAAACGAGGTATGTAACTCGGGCGGTTAGTTCTAGCGAATAGTTTCTCTTTTAGGCTTTCTGATGATAACAGGTATCTTTGGAACTGGCTTCGTGGCTCGTAATGAATATCTTACTAATAAAGGATGTGATAATCTGTAACTACAGATTCAAAGGCGGCCATAATGGATTGCAATAAGGCAGTATAAGCTAAAGATAATCAGTTTAAACTGAGCGATTATGCATTTTCTTATATAACCTATATATTTTCAGCGTTGCCATCCAACGTGGCAACGCTGCCAGCGTTATGGGCACATTTTCCACTGACGATGGGGATGAATTTTTTGACGCCCTATGAGATCTTCCCCTTTTTTACCACTTGTACATAATAGATATATTTTTTAGTTTTAGGATGTGTATATTGCATTTAAGATTTGTGTTTTTAACTTAATTTTATTATCTATGGACATTGGACTGTCAAACGACTATAGACTATGAATGACAATAGGACTTAGTAATCAGAAAAATGTGCCACCATTTATTTATAAATTCATTTAACCCCTCAAATGTCGTATGGACCCTATAGGTTCATAAGAAAAATTCTCTCTAAACTACAATAAATATAACCGTATAAATTTTTGACCTCCTAAAAGCAAACTACTTCTAATAGGCGAACATCTACTGGGTTAAGTAATAGAACCTACTTTATTATGAGAGAAATGTGAAGCCTTTTAATTGTAACATAGCATTTACAGTAAGACGAAAGTAGTCACTCAACTCAGTATGCTCACGCGACTATGCAATGTCACTAAATAACGTCAAAATTACCGACATTCCATTGTTTAATCAAATAAATATAAGAATAAAAAGGTGGTTACGGACTGAAGTAATCATCGATCAAAATTAATGGTTGTGTAATATGTTAATTTCGTATTTTCACACTGGGTTTATCCAGTGAAGGGTAGCGTGCTACCGATTAGAGTTTTGTTACGACCATACGATCATGCCTATGTTTGGGATTTTCCAATTATATTCTAGTTCATTGCTTAATTTCGTGTTATACAAAAGGAACTTGCTGAGTGCTAGCATGAGGAAGCGCCATCCACGTAATAGGAGCATGCTTTATAGCTTTGCAATATGCTACTTTATTCTAACTTCTACCAGCCCTTAAGGCATGCATGTTGCCGGGTCAGTGGGATTGTCGGAAAGGGTTACCGCTACCCCGGAACATAAAGAGCTAAGGAAGGATCATGGAGGGGTTTTAGTCAGTAAAAAAGGTCATGGATGTATTATGAGAAGCATTGTGACTTTGTAAAGTTGGTACACTCTACCTGTCCAACAGTACTAAAAATCAATTTCAAAATGCCGCAACTATCGTCAATATTTCGGAAACTTAAGGATGAACAATTTTCTTTCTATCTTTAGCAGTCCCGATAATTTCAAATCAAGAAACGCTCTTGTTTGACAGCACCCTAATAGTAAATATTAAAACTCTCTGTCAAACGCAAAATAAATGCCACTAACGTAATTATTAGCTAATTAGACGAACACATGCAGCTAAATTGGCTCATTTGTATATAATTAGAGTTAGTAGCAGGAACAGCTGCATTATTTATTATGGCCAGCACTGCGTTTCGTTCAGTTTAACGATACGTAATAAACCATCATTGTCTTAGTTAAATATTGTTGAACTCAAAGATAATATAAATTAGTTAGCAGGTATTGACTTGTAAAATGACGACACTGTCGCATTGGGTACATACTTACACTTTTAATGATAGTTGTATGGGAGATTTAAATAAATAAATCAAAAAATTTGTAAATCCAATTATTATCCATGTCGATTTACCGGGCAATATTACCTGGACAGTATATTGAAATGTAATAATAGACACACATACACATATACCTACACATACTCTGGTTTCGATACTATTATTGGTCAAAGTCAAAGTCAAATCATTTATTTCAAATAGGCACAAGTAAGGCACTTTTGAACGTCATTGGCATTAGTATAATCAGCTGCTGGGACAAAGGTCTCTTTGTGAGAGGCAGTAGGCCATAATTCACCGCGCGGACTCATAGCGGGTTGTTGAAGAACACACGTCCTCGAATTTTTGGTTGCATCGTGTGGAAACATGCCAGTTTCCACACGATGTTTTCCTTCACCGTTTTGAGAGCAGTGGTGATGAAATTGAATACACAAAGTAAGTGCCCGCCTGGGTTCGATCTGACGACCATTTAGTCTTGACCACACGTAAGTCGGAGCCGATACGAATAGGCCACTACTGCTCAATTAACTATTTATTAATTATAACATTTAAACCGTTATTGAAGCTGTGTTGAGGGTTTGTCGAGGTTGCTTTTTTCCCTACACCAATAACATACCTACCTCTCTTCATTCTTTGTGTAGAATCTTATTTTGTTGTTACCCCAAATAAAATTGATCAACAATCTCGAAATGATTAAGTTTTTGATGAAGGTTAATGGCTTTCTTTTCCGAATTTATCAATTGACTCGTTATGCCTATTAAAATATGGCACATATATTATGTAGGTACAGGAAAATCGGAACCGGATGTTCAAACACTCCTCAACAATCTACTCACGGCTCTTTTAAAAATCAACAAAACCTCTTCATTATACCACTTCTCCTGTTGAAATCACATTAAGAGACAAATCACCTGTCTTTCTGACAAACCTGTACATCGTTAAGCCAAACGGTTGGCCTAACCCTGTGATTCATACAATATGTTACTTCATGCGTCCTGGCCAACGTAGCCGCGTGACCATTGTCTGTTTACGATGTAATACGTTTCGATTTACTGCTCGACTAGTTTCCTGGGCAAGATTGATTCGTTTAGTGGTCCAGGATTCCTTACGGCTTGTTATAAGGACTGAAACTTGGAGTTGGTTATTTGCAGAAGGTAACTAGTTTGTGTACATATATTTCAGTATTTCTCGACGCTTTTGCGTTAGCGAGTATAATAATGTTTTGAAATCAGAACGAGGACTACGATTGCAGTGATAGCCTAGTGGTGTGACCGTCGGACTGCCAAGTCATAGGTCTCGAGTTCGAACCCAGGGCACGTACCTCTGATTTTACGGATTCATGTGCGTATTGTATATCACTTGCTTAAAAATCCGCGAAGGAAAACATCATGAGGAAACCAGCATTTCTGAGAGATATTTCTCAACAGCATGTGAAGCTAAGTCAGAGGCCCATGGGCAGCTTAAAAACTCTGACACCAGGTTAGTCACTAACCACACGAAAAGAAGAAGAACAAGAACGAGGACTTATTTTAGTTACATGGAAAGTTTCTGTCATCACACTAGCCTGGAATCAGTCTTGTGGTGCTTTCTGCATAAAGACATTATGAAAACATTTCTGTAATTATCATAAGTTTTCGGTAGCCTGTAATTTGTAAAGCCGATGTGTCGATACATGCAAGCAAACGAAGAACGGGGACACCCATATCATCACCCACTTAAATCTCAACGGACCTCAACATAATTTGCCAAAAAATCGAAAAGCAACCCAGGCACCTCCAATTATCCATGTAAATAACTGAATTTATTCAAAATTCCTCTTATTTTGAGTACTACGCTCTACGTACATTGATTTCCTTAATTTGCGGTCAACAACAACATTATTTCCATAATTACAGTTGCCACACAAAAAAATAAGTGCGACACAGTACTATATTTAATTTAATATAATGCGCTGGTACTTTTTGCGTTATTTTTGGTACTTACAGCATTAAGCTATATCGCTAATGAGTCGCAAGCGGTGGGC
Source organism: Hyppa rectilinea (assembly GCA_951799385.1). Classification (NCBI taxonomy): domain Eukaryota; kingdom Metazoa; phylum Arthropoda; class Insecta; order Lepidoptera; family Noctuidae; genus Hyppa; species Hyppa rectilinea. Next base: position 5,975,133 of record OX637309.1, on the reverse strand, counting down.
GTGAGTGGTTCAACAAGTTTTTGTCACTCATCTTCGCAAATCCGATACGATTACATGTTTAGTTCATTAAATGACGACTAACCATTACTTATTATCTTTGAGAACTGCCAATCATAAGTCAGTGATCTCAGTCTGCAGTCACTTAATGTTATGTGCCGCTAACTCGTCATATGTGTCAAATTAGCTAAGAGATAAGGCGCCGACAAAAAGTGTTTGTCACAAACAATGTCGGGAACTATTTGGTCACAGCTAGTCACCATGTTTTAGGTCATTATTCTGAAAACCACAGTTTTCCACGTTTCACTTAATTTGCATGGTGATTGTAAACAAAAAGACTGACAACGAAAATCTGTTTTTACTGCTAGTAAAATATTAGCTAGTATATTTGCACGCTTGAACAACTAGTTACACTGAAGAGCAAACTGTACTCAGTTGAGTAAATTAAAGGGAACGAAAATGAAACATTGTCACTTTATGTTTGCATAGATTACATAGAGTTATGACAAGACTACAGTGTAAAACCTTTGTTTTATTACATGTAAATGGTTAAAGACAAGATCTTTTAAATATTTAATTGGAGAGAGAACGACGGTTGCTTACTTTGAGCGTTTATGCTTATCTTATAATTGCGATTTCATCGACACTACACAAATATGCAGGGCTACCGCAAAGTACGGGTACCACAGGAAAATAAAGGGCTATCTTGACTATTTTTAGAAATGTTATATTTAGACATGGATCTACGTAAAAAGATGTGGAAGGTAATTAAAACGTAGTAGGTAAGGACCTACATTATATAAAAAAAACTCTATAAAAATCCTGTAGCCATAATTCTTCTTCTTCTTATTTAATTCCGTTTAATTTAATTTCACTTACAATTTCTTTATGTAGCTAGGTATTTATACTTTTTATAGTATGTAATCCTTGAAACAGAAATGAGGAAGCTGTAAAAAGATAACGCATCAGATTCCCTGATAAGAGCAAAAATTAAATGAATATAAACGATATTATCTCATCATTTCTTTGCCCGATACACCGTTTGCAACGTCTTCAAAGCAAATTATCGTGATTAACCGGTCAATTTGCATGTGCGGCTGCTTCTCTTTGTAGTGATGGACCAACTTTCGCCGGGAAGGTTGCAAATTGCCCACATTACAGGGTAATGCGTTGTCAGCTGACAGCGGTTGACGAGACCACCGAGTGATCAATCTGGAAGATTTATGGGCTACAGTGAGCTGAGGCTGTTGTCATAATATATATTGACACTGGTCATCTTGAAGCTGTGAGTCCCACCGATACATGATAAAGATAGTTCTACCTACACGCAAAAAGATGAGTAGTGGTTGCGTGTCTCTTATTTTTTTTTTCCTGAAACTTGTTCCTAATATGCATGCAACATTTGGTAAATGTTTTCAAGTTAGGTACTCTTTAGGACGATACATACATCTTAGTATTAAAATATAAAATCATTCATTATCATCATTAACATCCTCATTTCAATTCAATTCATTTTCGTCCGAATAATGTCCACTGAAGGACGTAGGCCTCCTCCAAGCAAACCGCCACTTCCCGTATGCACCAGATTTCTGCGGCTTTTACGAAGTCATGGGTTAAAAGAACCTCTAGGGTCGTAATCAACTAGTAAGGATGGGTAAAAAAAAGGAATTACGTTTAGTTCGACAGTCAGATAATAAATAAATATAAGACACGTATTTATTGGTTTATTCTAAAATTGGGGAACCGTCCCCAATTTTAATAATTAATCCAAAAAAAAAGTGTCTCGCAACGTAACAAGTGAGTAATAAATTTACACATTAACGAAATGTATCAACCTAAATTTCTTCATAATGAAAAAAAAGAAAAAAAAGTACTTATCCAAAAATGTTTGTGACCTAGCTGACGGACAAAAAATTGTTTAGTCATCATCCCTTATTACAGATTAATACATCCACGATGGTACAGCTTTTTGGCGATGTTGACAGACGTCATGGTTACAGTAGAAAATAAGATACAACAAAAAAAACTATGTCCTATCCATAGATACCAATCTATTTACTTAATTAATTACTAAGCGTGAAGTTTTTTGTTCAAACGAAACAGAAAAAGTGGCCAGTAAGTTTTTATTCTTGTTTCGTAGATAAACATATCACTCAAATAATTGATGAAATTGATTACAACATTGACATTCGCACATCCATCAGAGATATGCAGGAAAGCAAAAAATATGCAACTGAGATGTTATTATCCTTAAAAGCATTACCCGATGATAAATACGTAGTGGCAATTGACACAGGTAAAATTATATCAAGTAGAATACCTATCCTAGTGTCCCTCTGCTGGACAAAGCGTCTTCTTCTTTGTAATGACAAAATAACAGCTCTCTATAATAATTATGCAAAAAAAAAGTTTTATATACGGTACTTTTAACAAAAATACATATCATTAGTCTGTGTCTGTCTATCTGTCTGTCTGTTTGTTCAGGCTAATCTCCGAAACGGCTGGACCGATTTTCGATTTTGATGATTGGCAGATACCTTATGCTATAAGGAGTAACTTAAGCTACTACTACTTTTATTTTAGAAAAAGAATTGGGTATCATGCGGGCGAAGCCGCTGCTAGCAGCGAGTAATAAGAATAAGTCTGGAATCACCCATCTGTCTTGAGCAACAGTGGTGATCAATGCGCGTGCCTTCTATGTATACCTAATATTAAATAGGTTTTATTTTGTTTTGCATTTTTTTTAGGCACCAGTAGGAGGTAACTTTAGTGATATCATTATATAGACACGATATAAGTTAAAAAAAAAATCTCGATAGCAAAATGACCAATAAAGTTTAGTAGTGTCATTGCATCATTCATTTCCAATGGTTTCAATAAAGTTTACCATAATCTTACAATGTTTTAGAACAAGGATCTTGCTAACAAACTTTTCACCTTTAAAAAAACTGGGAACTTATGCTCTTCTTTCAAGAACTCTATTAGAATTACATTTACTTCAACTTAACGATTTCTCCAAACGCCTTGTAATTTGCCACTTTTCGTTGTCATGGCAACTGCATCGAGATGAAACTTAAACTCGAAGACGACAACTCGATCAAGAAATAATTCTGATCGCAATCAAAATACAATTCAGCAATTGATCATAAAAACCACAAAAACTTAACCAGTTAATGTTATATTGGAATTTAACTACACCTAATAAAATGGTATACGATCACAGAGTGGTCATTATTTTTTGCACGAGACACTATTTTAATTTAATATCGTCTCCTTTACGGACTCCATAAGTGGTCACTTTAAAAACGTAAACTGTCGGGCCGGAATAAAGTACCCAGTTCACTGGGATATTGTTTCAATATTTATGTGCGGTCTTGCCACGATAGAGGTAAAATCCTTTTGTGGTTGAGGGTTTTCTTACTCCTGCATTGTTTTTGAGGAGTTCCTTAGCGTTTCAGACGTTTTATAGGTAAGTATAAACAACTCAGACATCTACGCGGAAGTGGTAGCATTTGAAAAGATTGACGTACAATAAATCTTTCAACTGAGTTTTTATGCTTGAGGTATTGATGGCGTCCGCTACTACCTTCCCTAACTGTAGGTTTTCCACGTTTTATGAAAGGAAGTAGCTGTAATTAATCACTTCTCTTTATGGTAAACAATTGTTTGGCATCTTATCGTGTTTTCGTCGTTGTAAAGATAATTGTATGTAAATCAGCTCGTAAAGATATTGGGCAGTGTGCAACGACCGTAAAGCCACTGCTGCTGTAATGAGTCTGACACAACGTTACTCAATTTAACAAGAGTAACAGTGTATTATAATTTTATTGCCGGTTTAAACTTGTTGGACAAATTGGTGTAACTACCCACAAGTGTTAGAATCACGTTAATGATAATATGATCGGGAACGTACCACAGTTTTGGATTAAAATAAAATAGCCTTCATAATGGTAGCTAATTATGGCCCCGCGTGTAATTTTCATGAACATGGTTGTGGAAAGCAAAAGTAATAGAGTGTTGGGAATTTAATTTGATGTAAAAAAGTATTTACTGTCCGTTGGTTTTGGATACAATTTAATGAAAATTTTCCTCTACGAAAGGATAAACAGACGTAGAGATCGATATCTTCGTGATACGGACAAAAGTTTCATAAAATACGACATTATAATAAAATAACATTGAAAATGACATTAGTAGAAAATGACGCTTTCGTTTCTCACATTGTAAACGCAGATTACCTAAATTGTATTTTAATGTTCGCACTTTCGTTTTACATACTTACTCAATTTTGTATTTTCACATCTAGGAAATAAATTGTGTTACGACATAAAATAAATTGAGGTCGTCGAAATAATTCGGAGTCTATTATAATGATGGCGTCGTCAACCAATTTTGGTAATTTTAAAACATTACACTAAAGTACTTGATAAAAATCTACAAGTCGTAGAGTAGATACCTACTCAATTTCTAAACAATCTTGCATTTGACCGAACTCTAAAGCTTGATTTACACGGTGTGAGTTATTTGCCTGTACCATACCAGGTAAGTTCACGCAATAATAAAAGAGGTACCGTCTAAACAGTAAATAAAAGTCATTGTTTTGCTTCAATTTTATTGTATGCCGCAGACAAGAAACTTGCATCGTGTAAATATTGCTTTGAACTGTTTCTTAAACCACTAAGCACTACGGCTCGTTTATGTCTTTTCAATAGGAGTAGTACTTACCAATTTTTTTTTTGAGTGTCGAAAAATCAAATGACTGCTCCCGCTCTGGGTGGAGCGAAAGTGAGCGTCAGGCTCTTACTTACTATAACCCATCCATGTTCCTTCCTTAGCCCTTTATGTTCCGGGGTAGCGGTAATCCTTTCGGACAATCCCGCTTAAAAAGTACCAATATTAGTTTATAATTAATTGACTAACTTGGAGATGAAAAAACTTTTTTTACAAAAAATAAAACCGACTTCCAAAACAAACACTACAAAGTGACAAATAATTTTGATTTCGGAAGTCGGTGTCTTCGGTTTTGTATTTTCATTTTTTGCCACCGACTTCCGAAATCAAAATTATTTGTCACTTTGTAGTGTTTGTTTTGGAAGTCGGTTTTATTTTTTGTAAAAAAGTTTTTATTTTTCACTTTTTAGTTGTGGTACCTACCTACACAACCCCCCCTCCCCCAAATCTTAATACCACTACCTGGTATGTAAATTACAGTGACAGGAACTTATTAGAACATCGTCCACATATATTAAGTAGGATTTTTTTTAGATTTTTGTAGATTTTTCAAAAACCGCTTATTCGATTTCGATAAAAATTTTATGGGACCATTTGGGAAGTATATCCTTTCCAACAAAAAAAGAATTTTTCAAATCGGTTGGCAAGCAACGGAGCTATGCGCGAACAAACATAAAAAAAAAAAAAATACAAACATCCGAATTGAGAACCTCCTCCTTTTTGAAGTCGGTTAAAAAGAGACGAAAGTATTGAAATATAAACGACTAGCACTTCGTTAGACTATGACACTCAGGGATAATGTAGCATCCCATTAGTAAAAGAATTTTCGGAATCGGACCGCTAGCTCCAAAAATTACCCCCTACATACGAACATACAAACAAATTTTAACCCTTTATAATATGAATAATAATGAAACACTGAATAGTAGCTATGCCACTGAGTCAGTGAAGGAAAACCGTTCTAGTTTGGTTCCTATACTTATCATCATTAAAATGTTGAAACAATAGTCTTAAGATGCACACTGAATTAAAATAACGATCGTCTTAAGTGATAGTTATTACAAGAACAGTTGCTGCAACATTGTATCCAAACCAGACCTCAGTCTAGACCCACATCTTTTTTAATACAAATATACATGCATTTGTGTTGGACAGAGTTGCAGTTAATCTGCATTAACACACATTACAGACATGCAATACAGGGCAAACACTAGAAAAATAAATAACTGTATACTAGCCTTGAGCGACACAAGAAATATTGAAACAAAAGCAGGCTCAAATGTACATTTTTCTTTTTTAAGGGTGGGAACTCATCAAATGACCCCTCCCGCTCTAGGTGGAACGAAATGGAGTGTTAGTCTCCAACTGACTGAATCCCATCCATGTTCCTTTCTTAGCTCTTTATGTTCCGGGCTAGCGGTAACCCTTTCGGACAATCCCGCTGAGCACAAATATACCTACACTCCAGCTGATGAGGATTGCGTTCTTAATACCTGTCAGTTGAATAAAAAATAAAACGTTTTTTACGAATCTAAACCTCATTTGTTCCCAATCCTGTACATAAGCGAACTCTCTCGCTGGCCGTCATTTATCATAAGTAACTCGGCGTTAAACGACAAAGTAATAAAACCGTTATAGACAAGCTGACATTTAGATTAAACCAATTAAAACACATGCATAAAACTTAACAATACTAATTAACAGAAACAGACGGAGGCAGGTTAATAATGGTACACTAGCAATACTGATATATGTATCCTGTACGCACATAAAATAGGTCAATAAAACTATTTCCAAGAAAAACTCTTAGTTGCGAGTAGTTTACGAAAGGGCATAAAGATACTATCCACTTGGCTGAATTCTATTGGTTTTTTTTGGGAAGATAGACTGAGAGATATCTTCTGTACACAATCAATCTGCCAAGCCATTTCCCAACTATGTTGGTGTCGACTTTCAGTCTAACCGGATGCAGCTGAATACCAGTATTTTACATGGAGCGACTGCCTATCTGACCTATACAACCCAGTAACTGGGTAATACGATACCCCTTGGTAAGACTGGCTGTTAGACTTTCGGACTTCTGACTACCCATTACGTCTGTCAAAGATCCACGAATGACAGCAGGGACGTTGGTCCCTGCTGTCATTCGTTAACTTAACCTGCTTTTCGAGGAACGGCGGAGTCTCGATATGTAAAGATGGTCACCCATCCACAGACAAACCCCGGCAAGCGGAGCTTAATCTGATGACTTATTTACACTCAATTAGTTATTGAGTTAGTAACTGAATCCGTCCAGAGTAAAGTGCGACAGACACGACTGTATCGCAACCATTTCTTCTTTATAATTAATTGACTCTTTAAGAGGCTAACTGGCTCACTGCTTGCTTGCTTGCTTGCCGGACTTACACTTAAATAAAGCTATAAGCCACAAGGTGGAAAGTTCCTCATCAAACTTGATCAAATCAAAAAGTGATGCGTAGTTCGTTCGTTGTAGATGCCTCCACACACTGGTTTAAATTTAGTAAATTATCATATTATGCCTGGTTTCTGGAACAAAAATTACTCGACGCATCAAAATTGAACGTATTTCAATTTTGATGCGTGGTAACGCACGCTTGACTATGTTTGGTGTTGATTTTGAAACCAACCAGGCCCTAGACGACTAAAAGCCAAGTGTAATAAGCCCTTAAGAAAATGCGTAAATGCGAACGCGCAGATGCAATAAACTTTCTATAGCTTGTTATCGATCAAGTGTCTGCACATCCGTGCTGTAAATATATGGATGATAAATGTCTTTCTATTAAAAAGAGATTTATATAACCGGATGGTACCTAATAGTAATCGTAACGAACTCATGTATTTTTTTTCCTGCAGGTTTGGTTAAGTTTTCTGCTAACTAGCTTTGCAAGGTATCGATATTACATGGGCAGTTTTTCCAGTAATCTAATCTTGTAAAATGCGTCTGATTGGTTTTTATATTTATGCAAGTAACGATTGGTTATCTTTTAACATAAACTAGTGCTAGTAGATTGCCAATCTGTTTTAGTAAGTTGCAGTCAAGAATTAAAGAGATATTTTATAAAGCATAATTCAAACAAGTACGTTTTGAACACAACTGCCGGGCTACTATGTGCAAATCTCATCGTGAAAACTTAGGTGAAGTGACCTGTCATTCCACCTGATGTAAGGGATTGACACTGGTCAGCGGGATTGTCCGAAAGGGTTATCGCAGTCCTGCAACCTGCTGAGGGCTAAGGAAGGAAAATGGATGGGTTTTAATCAGTAATAGTCTGACACTCCCTTCCGCTCCACCCTGAACGAGAGGAGTCATTTGATGACTGGGACTGACACTATTGACAGGTCACTTCACCCGAGTTTAACCAGAATAGACCGCCAGTAATTTTCATTCAAAATTATGGCGTTAAAATATAAGTAAGTTTTTGTTTATTTTTCTACTACATCTATAATTATCTATACTAATATTATAAAGAGGAAAGATTTGTATTTTTGTGTGTATGTTTGTAATGAATAAACTCAAAAACTCCTGTGCCGATTTCAAACATTCTTTCACCATTAGAAAGCTTCGTTTTCAGGGAGTAACATAGGCTTTTTATCCCGGGAAAAATAACGGTCCCGCGGAAAAGACCACTGGCGCGAAGCCGCGGGTAAAGTGCTAGTACCTTGTAAAGAAAATATGAAGGTATTATCCTGACTCAGATTGTGACTAAAGAAAATAGACTTCAACATTATATTTATTTGCCAGTTCCTATCTCAAATCAGTAAACTCTCAAGAACATAAACTCGGCTCACCACTGTTACCATCCAGTTCTTATTTCATCCAAAAAAGCAATTTAATTTGCGACTGTCTTAAGTAAACGCTAAGAATGAATAGATTACTGGATATAAGTGGTATGGGGTATTAACCGACCTTGAGAACTGCCCCGGCTACTTGAGTATTTTTTTTTCTTACATGTATCCTGTTTGCTAGGAATCATACTGACGGCCTTATGACTAGCTGTCTCGTCATAAAAAAAAAAACATTCCAAGAAAGTGTCTATGCAATGATCATAAACAAGTTTTGATTTATGTTTCCGAGATTTATATGTCAGAGAATAATATTATGTTCAATTTAGGAATGTTTCAATTTTGGAAGCTATTTGAGTTTAAAATGTTTATTGAAAATTTTGCCGCGGTTTTAATTGCAGGCGTATGTGCGTGGGTAGCTTTTGAAGCTAACGTGATTTTATTGTACATTTTTGCGTTTTAATTTTTATAAAAAGTAAGACCTTTTGAAAACTCAGAGGAGACTTCTTGTTAAAATTATACAGCGCTTTAACGAGCTACCATTTCACTGGCATAATACCTTGTTGTGTTTTGTTAAAGTTTTGTTTGTTCGCTTCCATTTTCTCAATTTCCTACCGTGCTTAAGTACAATACTGTATTTTTAATATATATTTTATGTATATAATGTTGAACATTTTTCATAAAAACTTCCACCCCCTGTTTCACCCCTTTACGAGGGAGTTCCCTAAGATCCTTTCTTAGCTGACGTCTTCTATTCATAAATCTACCTCTAGACCAAATTTCATCTTCGTAGGTCCAGTGATTTTTGAGGTTTTGTGATTAATCAATGAGTGAATGTATGAATGAGTGACCTTTTGCTTTCATATAATTAAAATCGTTAGTAATAATCAAAGAAGGCTCAAAGGCTCTTCTCCATAGGAAATGACTAGTTGGAACTGTGCACCTAGCTCCAGACGTTCCATAAGTGCATGTAACTTTATGTTAAATAAATTAATCATCATCATCTGCGTAGCCTTTTCCCAACTATGGGGTCAGCTTCCAGTCTAACCGCATGCAGCTGTATACCAGTATTTTATATGCAGCGACTGCCTATCTGACCTCCTGGCATAACCTGATGGATCTACCTGTGCGGCTGCTAGTACCTACTTAGCCAGGAGCTCCTTTTATTATATGTAAAATAAAATAAAATTTTATTTTTAGATACTATAGTCTCGTTTAAAAGCACACCAACAAGACATGTCTTTATTAATGATGCAGTAGTAATAACCACGATGGGTTCAAGTTACTTATCCATCCGTCTCAGTATATTGATACTTATTGGTTTTTAATGAATGCCCTGCAACTTGATTGATGTTAAATACACAGTATAATGTGTGAATGTGTTATTCGCTCGGACCTCTCGGTAATTTAAAGCATGCACACAAGCATGGAAATTAAAGAAAGATTTATTTTTGCCACGCCTTTTCTTTTATGGGCTGCATCAATTATTGTTATATTCTGATACTTTTCCGTTTTGGTAGTTTTGGCATCATACCTACGACGGCGATGTTACGAAAAGATTTTTTTTTAAATTGCTTGCCGCTTCATCATCAAATGCCTCCTCCCGCTCTGAGTGGAGCGGAAGGGAGTGTCAGACTTTAACTGACTAAAACCCATCCATGTTCCTTAGCCCTTTATGTCCCGGGGTAGCGGTAACCCTTTTGGAGAATCCGGCTTACTCGGCAGTAATTGAGTCAGAAAAAAAGTTAATGTGTCTTTATTTTACCAATTATTCATCATAGGTAATATTTATTGACAATTTTAAGACAGGTGTCTTCGAAAATTCAAAGACCCAACCTTTTATTAAACACGATCTTCTCTTGTTTTCAGACTGAAAATGGGAAACTCCAGAAACATGCTGCTAGTCGTGGTTCTTCTGTCGCTACTGAGCCAGAGTTACGGCGCGCCGACCAGGAGGTCACGTGCTGCCGCCCTTCAGACGGAGGAACCCACCACGGTCCGAGAGAATAAACTACAGGACGAGTTCAAGGAGACCACCACCACCACAGAAGCACCAATCACCAGCAGGAGAAACAAAGCCCTCAACCTTTTCGGCTTCTACCCCTCCTTCCTATCATCCGGCATTGACTACTCCGAAGACGATGAAGACATCAACTTCACCATCAACGACGAAAACTTTGAGGACGAAGAACTCTCGCGAACCATCCCCACCAGACGCCGCCAGCAAAACAAGAAGAAAAATGGTAACGGACAGTACCAGAATGATAACATTAATTCGCTGCAGTACGAAAACTCTCCCATCTTCTACATCAGGCTGCCCCCCACTCCGTACATGTTTGTTCCTGGTTTAGGGTACGTGTCTCAACCCCCGAGCCTAGGACCCCCAATGGCGCCGATGATGCCTCAAGCACCACCTCAGATCGCTGATCCTTTCATCAATCTGCCTATTGACTTTGTGTCTAATGGAAAACCGACTGGCGTGTATCAATGGAGCGGTGCGCCTGCGTACCCTCAAATGCCCCAAGTAGATCCCTTCGGTTATGGCGGTCAGCCCATGATGCCAGCAAGGCCGACATACAACATACCTTCATACTCCCAACCCAAACCCAAGCCTGCGCCATCAAACTCGAAGATTACTAATCTTAAAGGCCAGTACATGTTCAACGGGAAACCAGGTGACAACGTGTACGTTCTAAGAGACACATACAACTCCATATACTCGGATGCCCTCCAGAACTTCTACCCTTAAAGGCTGAGATACGTAGGATAGGTTTGTGTCTGGCTCGTATCGAGCTGCTGTAATTAACGAATTTCGAGGGACCAACGTGCGGACGAAAACGAGTGAAGGGAAAGTTTACAACAAGTCAATGATCAGTAATTATGAGGAGGAAAGTTAATTATCCCCCTCATGAAACATAACGATGTTAAATGAAATCTTAAAAACAATTATATGCTCAAGAAACGTGAGGGACCAATAACTATAAGCTGCCAATTGTTGCAATTACTTGCCAAGAAAAAGTCGAGCTGACGTAGGCTCGAAGAATTATGAGTGAGATCTGCTTCGTAATGAACTTATTATGAACACGAATTTAAAATTATCTGAAAGCTGTTTATTCATTGTAACGAGAACTTACTTAGTACTTTCTAACAGCCTATACATAGATTCATCTTCTGAGACCTGTGTGTCATTCTGCCAGATTCAGATTAATTGTAATATCTACTTATAAACTTTTTTTTAAATTAGTTTACCAAATGCAAGGTAGTGTTTTAATATGTTAAGAAAACTGCCTTGCTTTTCTAATGTACTTATGTAATAAGATTTAAAAATAAGGGAAAAATTAATAAACTTTTTTGGTATTTATTTTCATATATTTGTGATGCTGATCACAATCATATTAAAGTAAGTAGGTATTTATAGAAGTCAAAATGTAGAATTTACTTATGCTTTCTCTGCTATTAAATTATGAACAACTATGGCTCAAACAAACGATCGATTTTCAGACAAAGAAAAAAAACTCACGGATTGCATAACCTACTTTAACGAGGACGGTTAAAAATAAAACGTTTTGCCATCGAAAAAAAATCAGCAATATACAAGATTTTAACAGTTTGTATGTGGGTATCTACAGAAGGCTGGTAATACCTACACTGCTACCAGGATATTTATTATTTGCACAAACGTTTACAATTATTGTTTTGTTTATGATTAGAAAAAACAAGATGGCGTTAGTTCCAATTTTCGCCACACGTCAAATGAACCTTGCGACGCTATAACAAGGTATTGTCGGTTGTTTGCTTGAGCGTCAAACTTAGATGTAATAACTATGAGTAATAACATGTTTTGAGTCAGCGCTAGAATTAAATTTAATAATCAAATAATAACTTATTGAGCTTGTATTTATTCTTTAAATTATTTACTTAGTATTAAGATTTCTTATTAGGTACAAATAATAAAAATAGACCGTTCATGAAATAGTGTTAGATAAATGGTAAAATATTTTAATTTAAGCTAATTTCGTAAACAACATACCTAGGTATTGCAACAGATTGTGTGACATTTCTTAATTTCTTTACAAACTACCGTACATAAGTAATTTTAAATGTCGGTGTTATTGTAATCTTCGGTTACATTGGAATGTATATTGAGGACAGTACATAAAAATCACCGTGTAATTAAATATTTTATTGCTAGTACTGTATTTATTATATAATTACCTTGGAGGTAATTCTAAAATACGGCAACTATAAGATAAATAAATACCTAATAAAAACGCCGTTATATTTTGTGCTTAGATGCCTGTATTTTTCAATTAAATTTTGTAAAAAGGCCGTAAAACGTTACAAGCTTGGAGAGGCCTTTGCGGCGAAAAGGTTAGCCTACGAAATTCATCATTTTTTTTTACTTTTCTAGCAATTTGTATGTATAAGATTGTTTGTTGATCAAAATATGATTCCTAACCGTAACAGTTATGTTTAATAAAATATACAAAATTACTCGCATACATACATACATTTTTTTGGCGGGTAGCCTGCACTTATTATATTGTATCATGAATGTAACTTTCTTATTTTTAATGAAATTATACCCAATCTTTAAATGTTAATGGTTCAACTTGTTTATAAACAGAACGTCACAATTTAGTGTAAGGTATGAATAATATCGACTGTTCCGTCCGTATTGTGTAGAATTATGGGATTTCCCAATATTGTACCTAAAAGTGAAGGTACTCACTAGTTGATGTAGATGTAGACAAAATCACTAATTAGCAATATAGAATTATGAAAATTAAGACAATAAAATATTTTTTTTAATGCCACTGAGTTTTTTTTGCACCATTCCTATCTATCTATATCTTTGACTGGACAAAAAAATGGCGTGTGAAACTTAATGAATCTAAATCTGTTCACATAGACTTCACAAACAAAAAGCCAAATTATCATCCGGTAAACATAAATGGTCATGTCATACCATACGAAAATACAGCTAAATACTTAGGCATGACATTAGACGCAAAGCTTCGTTGGAAAGCTCATGTTAAAAAGAAACGCGATGAGCTAGAGCTTCGCTACAAGTCGATGTACTGGCTGATAGGAAAACATTCTTCGCTGTCAGTACACAACAAAATACTCCTGTACAAACAAGTCCTCATGCCTGTATGGACTTATGGTATTCAGCTTTGGGGCTGTACCAAACAAAGCAACATCAAAATTATACAGCGTTTTCAAAATAAAGTACTCAGAGGAATCGTCAATGCGCCCTGGTACATTCGAAATGACGACCTTCATCGGGACCTTAAAGTAGCCCTCGTCACAGATATAATTAAAAAGAACGCCGAAGCTCATGAACGAAGGCTTCACCATCATGTGAACATCGAGGCTATCCAGCTCCTCGACAACACGGACATAGTGAGAAGACTAAAAAGGACAAAACCTTTTGAGTTAATTTAGTAAAGTGTTAGTTTAATGTAGTGAAATGAGTGCTACCCATAAAGAACACAAGAACAAAGTGTCTTCCCCTTAATAGAGACAATAAGAAAAGTGTTAATGGACACATTCTTAGGCTTAGTCTACCTAGCAAATTAAGTCAAAATTTAATTACTCATTAGCTTTAGTATTAAGCTAGATTGTATTTTTTATGATGTTTCTGTATTAGGACACATCATTCAATAAAAAAAAAAAAAAAAAAAAAAAAAACCATTCCTATCTTTTGAGAACATTTTGGAAACATATGTACGTATTTAGAAAACTTGTAATTTATTCAAACAAACAAAACCAACATACACACAATCCAACACACAAACACAGCAAAGCTTGGGAGAAATTATTAATTTCTTCAGCATGCATCCCTAATAAATAAAATGGCTATGACGGCAGTCGGTGATGATGAATCAAATAGAATAGCCTCAGATATTAATAGTACGCCTTTGCACGGTATTTTTGTTTACTTGTGCATAAAGTTTTAATACACAATAAATAAGCATCAGCTCTATGCAAAAACAATGCGAGGTATACCTACTTATTATGAAGGAATTCTGTTAGTTCACACGCACACTGTTAAATCCTTTGTAATCAACCAGTAATCAATGTTCTATTGTTTGTGTTCGCAATCTGTTGAACATGAATCTATCTGTTCATCATGAATTAGTACCTAATTAGCACGCTTGGTAAACAAATTGGTATGATGTATATTTATGAATAGGCAAAGCTTGTTGAGGATTCTCATGACCATTTATCTACGGATTCCGGATAATTATGGTATAAGTTTCTTCTTAATTTGGTGCAGAATAGTAAAATCAAATCTTTGTTATAGAATAATTACTCAGGTCATTGAAATTGGTCATATAGGCTATAATTTATCTTGGAAACTTGTACACCTGATGCAGAACCGTAACAGACCAGCTAAATTGTAAGAGATACAAAAATGGTACCATAGCAAAAATTGTTCTACGTAATGAGCATTTTCTGCTGAGATAGTAAATTTGAAGATCTGAAACAGGTGTTCCAGATCTCTTGGAGTCTCTTGGAATTACACATCAGGTGATGTGGAACTCCAAGAGCCTAGCTACACTAGAACATACATAGGAATGACGTCTAAAAATTGAAGATCTGGAACACCAGTTGTGGATTTCCAAGAGCCAACACCATAACACATAGAAATGATGTTTTAGCAAAAGTTGTTCAGTACCATCAGACTGACCAACTTTTTCTAAAACGTCATTTCATTTCCTATTGACATACACAAATCGAAGATCAGAAACATCTGATGTGGAAATCAAAGCTATCACTAATTTCACTGTAGGTATAATTATAAAATAATATAAGCTGGGAGTACTTCCACGCGGTGAAGGCAGTAACAGTTTAGGACTGATTTTCGATGACGATGGTATATCATTGAAAATTTCACTCTGTACTGGCCAAAACTCCCATTTATTTTTTTATTTTATCGAATAAATATGTCTTCGGGCTTATGTTTCTTGAGTGTATAATTTCCTTTTCCATTTATCTTCGTGACACGGTAGCCTTTCCGATAACGCAGGGGAGCAGTCACTTAGATTTTAATTGATCAGGTATGTTCACAATAAAACTATGCCTAGAAAGAGGGCAAATCTTTCCCAATGTTCCAAAGGAGCTAAAAGATTGAAGATCATAAGATCCCAAGAATCTACCAAAGAGCGTCAGGAGAGACTCGATGCTGTTCGAGAACATCAAACTGCAACTCGCTCCGTGGAAACTTCTTCGGATCGCGAAGCACGCCTGCGTTCTCAGCGTATCTAGGCATCGACTTCTAGATCTCTAGAGACGTGGGGAACATGATGCGCGACTGACCGCTGATCGTGATTCAGATCTCCGATTTTGACGACCCCGTTGTCCCTGGCATAAGCAACAGGATCCGCGTACGAAGTCGCGGGCAGAAGCTAGTAAATAAATAAATATCCTTGGACATTTCACACAACGCCATAATAGTCCCAAGCTAAGCAACTTAATGCTTGTGTTATGGTAACGAGATGGCTGATAAACTACTTATTTAATTTTTTTTTGTAAATACATACATATTATAGATAGAAAAACACCCAGACCCGGAACAAATACTTATAGGTCGTACAAATATTTGATCTGTGCGGTAAACGAACCCGTGACATGCTGCGCAGCAGTCAATCACTCAACCACTGCGCCAACCGTGTCGTCGGCTATAATGATTGTCATTAGAGATAATGAAAGACTACATATATTTGATTATTGTTACAAAATCTAATCTACTCATCTAAGTATTGTTTTATATCTATAGGTACCACGAGATACACACTTACACTTACACCTTTTGCAAAAGAGATGTTTAGTGTTAAAAGATATTATATATAGTTAAAAGATAATTATATTATATAGCATCATTAAAGACTACCTACATAGTTACATTCTTGGTAATTAGACATTATGAAAGACTATTATAAAAAAACACCATTGAATTGGATGAATCGCTGCTCTCCTGGCTTGATCACCGAGTAGGTAATCTGTATAAGGAGAGACAGTTTGAAAATCCCAATTTAAGCAACACGATAAGCAACTTTCTATGCTTTAAAGCTTAGGTAAAGTTAAAAAAAAATTGATACAATATCTTCTGATCGTGATCTGAGAATCGCTTTTTTATTAAGGTATGTTGCGAAACATGACTTATTCTATTGCCTACAAGCTTTTTAGTTTTAAAGACTGTTTGCCACTGTACACCATACATTGTGGAGCTAATCTGAACAGGGGTGGATATGTCCAAAATTATCAGGCTCATTGAGTAAGAGGACTTAGGGTTAGAATGAATTGCTCCAACGACAGTCATGTGCCTTAGATAACATATATTTTGGATTATCCATAGACACATTACAAAAATTAATTAATTTAGATAACGACTTATAACCTACTACCTTACCCTGCACTGATTTTTAAAAGTTGAGCGTTTGAAGTTTTAACCACAGTTTCTTCTCGATCATCATTTTGGACGATTGATTTTGAAACAAGTCTATAAATTCAAGCCTACGAAATTCAAATTTTCTTATGATAGGTACGAAAATTTGAATTTCGTACGCTACCTTGGCTCCCATCAATGTGATGGTAGCTATCTAGCATAATCAATGTTCCTACTGCAGGGACACAGGCCTATTCCAGGTCACATATTTTCGAACTTATGGTTAAAGGACATGCCGGTTTCCTGACGTTGTTTTCCTTCACCGTTTTGAGGGCAGTGGTGATGAAATTAATTCCTCAACGTAAAGCGCCTGCCTGGGTACAAACTTACGACCTACCTACAACTAATAAGTCGGGGCAGTTACCACTGGGCCACCACTGCTCTCTTGTGAATATGATGGTAAAACCCTACAATAATTGTCTTCGCCTCCGACAGTGACAGTGGCCAAATCTGACGGCCAACCCTTGTAGCTATCTCTGCAAACGCCGATAGAATCGCACAAAGTCTCACAAAGTACGTTCTAAAATATCTGCCTATTTTCACAAAAATACTATTCTGACAACTATTTTTTTCAAGCAATTTTTTTTCTGTAGCATGTTTGGACGTTTTGTTTACTCCTTATTATTTCGAAAAATAAACTAGGAGGACTAATAGACTAATGCTGCCAGCCTTGAATGAATGTAAAATGAATGAATTTTTTGGTACTCTTTGATTATAACACATATTATTTTTGTGCATAATGTTATTATGAATATTTCGCTTTTAAATGTAAATTTTATATGACTTTAATAGAAACAAATCATTACGGTGGCACTAAACGGAACTCCAGCTGTCAATTCGAACAAGTCGAAAGAACTGTCAAAATTACGTTGGACAAGTAAATCGTACGAGTTAAATCATAAAAATAGTATAATTTATAATTTTTTTGCACATTGTTCATTAAAATACAAACATAAGCTAACTCGTGTAACGCAATGACCCATTAAAGTGATCAATTTAATAAAACAAAGAACATGGTGCTAATGTTTTAGTGTGACGACGTGCCTCAATGAACTAAAAAAAAATGAAAAAGTGTGTTGTTTTCTTTGATCAAGTGTAGAGGATACTAATACAGTCATGTTTCGTAGCAGAAGTTGGTTTGGTGCTTCATGGGGTCGTCCAAAAAACCCTCATTCCTTAGAAAGATTGAAGTATTTACATAATATTCTTTGTAAAAACACAACTGTATCCGAAAGTAATCGAGGCACCTTGGTGGAATCGCTCAGGTGTATAGCAGAGATATTGATATGGGGTGACCAGAATGACAGTTCCGTTTTTGAGTAAGTATCATTTTGTGATCATTATTTCATTATTTGTAAACAATGCTCCCTTCACTACACAAGTAAAGTGAGCAGTAATTCAAAACTTTGTGGCTCGAAAGACTAGTTAACATACAAAGGTTTCCTTAAGATACCTTAAATGTAATCATATTAAGTTTTATGTCATCTTCAATAAAGTAAAAGGCATAACAAAATAATTACCTCACATTTGACCATGTGCTGAGTCATTCTAGGAAGGTTATATTTTATGGAGTATTCTTTTTTCGGAAGAAACTCTGTCTGTCTGAATGTTACCTTTTCATGCCTAAACCACTGAATGGGTTTAGTTAAAATTTGGCAGAGAGATAGATTGCATCCCGGGGAAGGACATAATGTCCAGCTCCAAAATTTAATCAAAGATGTTGATAACAATGGCCACTCGAAATTGTATATGGTTCAGTGATGCGGTGTAACAAATTTTAAAGTTTTGGGCTATTGATGTCACGATGAATGATGTTGAAGTTTGCAAAATTTTAAATATAATAGATATTTAAAAGTTTAGGAACACCTACAGGATGTAAAAGTGAGTGTGATAATATGTGTATCCTATTTTTTGTGTATTTAATCAGTGACACACAAATATACCGTTTAATTCCCAAGCAAATTCAATGTTATTGCTTTTGGTCAGTGGCTACCACTTTGTCTTTAGGCTACTTTTTGTCTCATAATATCCTGGAAGGAGGGGAGGGGATTGACTTTGACTTTATAATAAATACTTTATTTCATTTTTTTTTTTGGAAACGGCATCTCGCAGTTCAACCATACGGTTGTCTACTGCTTAACTGAACTTGCCTGTGGATGCCACAAAAGAATTGTAGCCTCCAGCCAGGGCACTTTATTTCAGGTCATAGTGTCCATTTTGTTAGTTACAATGTTCTTATAGACTAGTTTTAGTAATACTTAAAACTTTCCACAGCAAAACATATAAAAAGAAAGTAAACTCATCAGTCATTGCTCCGCCATATTATGGCAAATGACCGAGCAATGACTAATGTAACTAGAGTCCAGTGGACTAGCTATCATGCTAAGGATGACATAGTGTGCATGTAACTCCCATTCACTTAAAATATGCATTTATGTATATTCATAATAAATCTCAAGGCCCCCATTCTTAGTAGGTATTACTATATGTCACAATACAGGTTTTTGCATCCTGTGTTTGAATCCTTTTTGTTTTTTTTTTAGTTTTGCAAAGCCCAATCTTGTATTGGAGCTGTTAATAAGAAAAAAAAAAAATATTACATGCATACAGAGTTGATATGACAGAGGTGCATTAAATTACACTATGTATACTGTACATGTTTAGTATTAATATGATACCATATAAAAACAAAAAGCACGAAATTTTTTTATTTTTTTAACTAACTTATTAGCTTACTAATCAGAGTAAAACGCAACCGCCCTTTGAAAATAAAAACTGACCTTGTAACAAAGCGGTACTGACGCGCGCGCGTCGCAGCACTGTTAGGAAACATACATTAAAATGCGTCTAAACTATTGCTCCTATTTAAATCATTTTTGGTACAGAGCTTGAAAATGGTCCCTGTTAACCACAAGTAGTACTAGTCCATAGAAGTATATCAAAATTGTTTTATTTTCAGCTTCTTCTTAGAGAAGAATATGCTGTCATACTTCTTGAAGATCATGAGACAGAAGTGTGGAGGATCGTCATATGTTTGTGTGCAGCTGTTGCAAACATTAAATATTCTGTTTGAGAATATAAGGAATGAAACATCGCTGTGTAAGTTGTTTAATTTAATATCATTTGGAAACATGTTTTGGCTAATATGAATCCAAACATTTCAACTTGAACAGTTCAATTATGTTGTTTATATTTGAAACCTAATTTGTTTTTGCTGTTGAACTCTGGTTACTGATTCTTTTTAACACACTAAAAAAAAACTGAGTGTACAGCCAATTAGCTAACAAATTGGGTTGCACTATAATTTCTTTATTCAAAATATTGCTGTTACAAGGAGGTTTTCCTGTTTTTATTTAGACCTAATAAAGCTAATTTTCCCAATTTTTTTTTTACATAATTCAAAAAATACATACTTGTTACAGATTATTTGCTGAGTAATAACCATGTGAACTCAATAATAGTGCACAAATTTGACTTCTCGGATGAGGAGGTGATGGCTTACTACATATCATTTCTCAAGACACTCAGTTTAAAGCTTAACAATCATACTATACATTTCTTCTACAATGAGGTAAGTTTGCATAATAAATACAATTTCCTCTTCTGTTATAGTTTGTGTGTTTTCATAAACTATGTATAATTTGTGGATGTTGTTTTACCAGGATAATTCTCATATGGTTAATTTACCTAATCTGTGGTTTTCTTTAACTAAATTACCATTATTCTCTTGAACACATAAGTAGTTGATAATGCAATGTATAAAATCGAGTTAAGCTAGTATTATCTATGGCAAAATCCTTCCAATTTACTAATGTTATCTCTAGTGATGGAATACCAGATAATAGGTTAAATTACTATTTTAAGGTCTTCCTTCTCTCATATATAGACAATTGACTATATGAAACGGTCAAATTTTAAATATGAAATCACATATTAGATAAAATACCGCTCGCCTTAAAAACTTCCATCACCATACAGAAATTAAATATGCGAAGATATAATTATAAAATTGAATTGAATGCTAATAAGTATCCCATTCGATTCTAATAGTCTGTGATTACACATTGTTAAATTTCATACAAATCACGTATAAATTCCGCGTTTTGACAATTCATAAAAAGTAACTTTATTGACTACCCTTTCAAATTTTCATTTATACCTTCATGCAATATCTTATAACAAGGGTACCAACCCCTATCACGAGGCATTTAAATAAAGAACATAATTGCTATACAGATAATATTAACTGTTAATACATGAAGTTGGTAATACACTAATTACAGCTGAGGGACTGTTCTGTTCCATCATTCTGATTCATCAAATTGAGGAGTAAGGATGGGGGGGGAAGTGATTAATTCATACAGATGACTAAACTTACATTCATAAAAATTATCTTTGTTTTTACAAAACCTATTAATAAAATAATTATCATTTAATCGTAAAATAAAATGACCACGACACTATTATGTCTGATACACTTGTCGTATCAGCTATGATTAATTAAAGGTTTTTTTGTACAGGTCACTTGTTATCAATTAAGTAATCTTTTGTTCAGGTCTATAGTGTTTCCTATCTTAGAGAGAAATATTAGCAATCAAACAAGTGGATATTACAGATTATAAGATGACATGTCTAACTTTCAATTAATTTATGGAAGGAAATATACGCGTCAGTATACTTTTTCCTTGTACAATGTCAAACAAATGCTTGCTTTCTAGGCACTTCCCTATTTTGAAGGCTTTGGTGTTACCAGTGCACAAAACTATGCACGATGATGACGCACTGGCGAAAATAATTTATAGATAAAACCTGCCTAGTTCAACTACATGTAACAATTTCTCTTATCAAGAAGTAACTTTGTTACATTTCTACTGTGATAATACGATTAACGCTGCATAGGTACAATCGGCACATCAAGTTAAAATAAACTATCTTTTCTCAATCGATTTTGATCTCGACATTCGACGTTGTAAGGTTTAAAATCATTTGGAGAAATTTTACAGTTAGGTACCTATAACTTGATGCGTTGGCGAGCGTACCTACAAATGCGAATTTGAAAATGTCAATTTTTTGCGTTCGATTTGACTTTATGCACGTTTCCCTACCTACTGGTCTATTTTGTAGGTAGGGCAACATTTCCATAATATTTTACTATAGAAAAGATAAACAAAATTCAAGTTTGCGTTTTCACGTGGTGTCAATTTCAAGTCACGAACTATAGCGTGTTTCGTTTAAAAGCATCGCCGTAAAATATCCATTTTATCACATTCACACGACATATCTATTTCGGGTTTAAAATGTTAGTAAATCAGAGACATGACATGCATACGAAAATAACTCGTTCTGTCTGTCTCCTACCTAAAGAGATTCCGATGAAATTTGGCATACAGAAAGACATCGGATAATTTTATCCCAGTAACACGTTCCTGTGAGTTAATTTCCGACATACACACAAGCGAAGCCGCGCGCGCGGGCAAAAGTTAGTTAAAAATAAAAAATGATCAATAAATTGTGATGTACGTCACGAAGACTAGATATTAAATCATTGAAGAAGCCTGTCTATACATACTTTGAAAATAATATAGGTACTTTTTATATTGGCAGCACACGAAAGATTTCCCGCTCTATACGGAGGCGATCAAGTTCTTCAACCATTCAGAGTCTATGGTGCGGATTGCCGTGCGCACTCTTACCCTCAACGTGTACCGAGTACAGGATGCCAGCATGCTCAGGTTCATTAGAGATAGGTATGTACAATTAATTCCCTTAAAAAGAAATCCCCCCTGACAAGGTCACGTCGTACAGACGTTTCTCCATAGGTGACGTACTGGGGTTGAAACTGACGACAACTTTGAGTTCTAATTCAAATCGAATTGATTTGATTTGAATTTAGATATAAAGTATCAAATGTACGCTAATCGGAATCAATTTAAATTGGATTCAAAGTCGATGGATTTTGGTAAGTCAGCTGATTCTCGGGTGCACGAACTGTCTTTGTCGTGGGGGCTGGTGTATGGTCTACGATGTTTTATCTAGATGCGTGTCTGAGCTCTATTGACATTGAACTTGAAACGTCTACAACCTACAATTTACGATGTGGTCTAGCTTCGATTTCGACGTAATGTCGCGATGTCGCGCGCTTTGGAACTTAGACTGGTTTCAGTTGCCGACGAGAGCTATTAGGTGACTGTGAACAATGATGCACAACCTCGAACTGTGTTAGAACCGATACCTGCATTATCTGCTACTTTATAGTAAATTCTAGATCTAATGTAGGAAATCTAGTCTCCTTTCGACGCCTCGTAAGATTATTGTGAACAGTGGTTAGTGATAAGTGCGTACATAAAGCGAAACAAAAAGCGATCGTCCAAAATGAAGCTCAAAGATATGGATGACAAAATACTGCAGTCTAGTTTTTCGTACGTGTTGTTAGTTACTTGTGAATAATACTAATTATTTTTCCTCGTTTAGAAAAAATGTGGTCTACCATTTAGAAGCTATGCATATTAAATTATTTACCTACTGTAACTCGGTTCTTTCATTAGTGGTCATAAATATGCTAACTCAATTCGTTGTCTCACAGGACGGCAGCGCCATACTTCAGTAATCTCGTTTGGTTTATCGGAAAACATATTCTAGAGCTGGACGCGTGTGTCAGGACCGACGCTGAGTAAGTCAGGCTATGATGTTACTTATGATTTTGTTTTGGTCTGTTTTGTTATGTTCGGTTTTCATTTGTTATCAACGTAGATAGAAATTACTGTTGAATTTTAAGTTTTTTATTTTATTTTAAACATTTCAATCAACCAGTTACATACTAAATGTACCAAATTCAAAATCATTTTTTTTTAATCTATCAGAAAACAGACAATATTTACGACTCAAAATGTAGAAATTCCTTTTCCAGCCATCAATCACAACAGAAACTGGATGACTTAGTTGCCGAGCACCTAGACCATCTTCATTATATCAATGACATCTTATGTCTAAACATTCCTGACCTAAACGACGTACTGACGGAGCATCTTTTGCACAAATTGCTAGTGCCGTTATACATTTACTCTCTCACGTCCGAAAGTGTAAGACGACTGCAATCCTCCTCACCGTACAACCGAGACCACATACAAAGCATAGAAGCTATTACAAGAAACTTAGAAGCTATTCTCAAAGGAAAAAATGCAGAATCTCCATCACGAATGTCATTCCCCAGACAAAGAATGGATTCAGAGGACGAGACCAAACCATCAGTGTCGTGCGTAGTGTCCCTGTTTCTGTTATCGCAAGTGTTCCTTATTATAACGCACGGTCCGATTGTACACGCACTGGCCTGGATCATATTACAATCAGACTTATCAGTTTTCGAGGACGGCGCGACCAAGATACTAGAAATGTACATTAGCAATGCAAAGTCCAATGTCAAACTAGAGTTCTCGAAACCGCAACTAAGTCTCGAAAAAGCTTTAGAAAATACGTCTAGTGAGAGGGACTACACCACCCCTGAATACGCTGGTCCTAAAACATTCGGATATGATACCGATCACTCGAGTTGCGATCTCGATCCCGAGTTAGTTTCGACTTCTCTTCCGTCCACTTCACATATAAGCGAGTCGTCGAGCATCGGTCACGATTCCACTGAAGATTTAGTTACTCAAATACATCCAGCAAAAACTACTAGCTCAGGGACTCTTAAAGCGAACATGCCCGACTCGCCCTTGCCTGATTCAGGTATCGAATCGAGTTCGTCGAAAACGAACGAATACAATAACATTACTGACGAAGAGAAACAGAAGATGCTCGGTGGAGCACCGAGTACTTCTGCTGAACGGTCAGCGACGTTAGACAGTATAATAGAAAGAGAAAGCAAGGAGATTGAAAAGAGGCCGTTTTTGAAGACAATTTTGGACTCCTTGGACTGCAGTGAAAATGATTACAAAGCGTTGTTCGCTCTGTGTTTGCTGTTCGCATTGATCAACAATAAGGGTGAGTAAACTTCACATGTGGTCAATTTGTATATAATATCGTCTTATGGTCTGATCTTATGATGCCATTCACCTTACATTATTAGATTTTATATTTAGTTTTCCTTTTGGTTGAACTGAGGTCAAATTTATACGTGAATGCTGTAGATATTAT
Source organism: Hyppa rectilinea (assembly GCA_951799385.1). NCBI lineage: Eukaryota > Metazoa > Arthropoda > Insecta > Lepidoptera > Noctuidae > Hyppa > Hyppa rectilinea. Next base: position 5,950,013 of record OX637309.1, on the reverse strand, counting down.
ATAGAATTATACAGCCAGCTGGATTTACAAGGTATTTTATGGAATGAATACTTTGAACCTTACCTTAACGCAACTTCCCGAAAACCTTAACCTTGATGCCCGCTCGTACAAGGTTATTGCACCGTGAATGCTCGATTCAAATATTCTTTTATATTATTTTGGGCTCACGTTCCAATAATCATTTTGTACTTAAAACGTTAAACGCTTGTTTTTTAACACTAATCTTTATCTATTCTCTGTCTTTTGCTTCCTTTGGATTATAATATAGTGGGTAAGTTAGTTTCACTCATGTTTCATTTTAAATCATTTTTCTTACATTGTCAACGGAACATACCTATACTTCCTGATATAATTAAAATTGTAACGAAGTCAAAACTGTATAATTATTGAATATTTTGAAAAAAAAATTGCTAGGAGGAATGGGAACGTATCGGATTTTTTTTTTTAGAATTTGTGCCCATTTGTCTGTTTCTCTGGATGTATGTTCCGGATTAGCGCAAAAATAGCTCATCGGATTTGGATGGAATTTAGCACACATATATTTTATAACCTCAATTAACACAGGGTATTTTAATCCATCCCGGTAGTACAGTCCCGTGGGATATTTTCAAATATTCATGCGAACGAAGCCACGATCAAAAGCTAGTTCAGACTATTATCCTCTATATCGGCTTAGCACGCAATTATTTTCCTCAGTAATGTATGTCACGCACGATATGTTTCGCAAAGGTCAAAATGACACAATCGCACTACAAAATGTTCTTGCTGTCGAAGCATACACAATAAAAACCAGTAATTATATGAGCAATAAAGTCGACAAAAGCTTAACATTAAGGTGACGGGAACCAGAACCAGTTTCCTATCGTATGTTTATGAAATCATGTTGTAGCACCAATCACGATGACGTCCCATGTAAGGGACCTTGAGGCCCAAACAGTAACCATGGATACAGAAACGGATCAGTGGTTCTACTCATGCAAATTAACATTTTTTTCAATGGGACCAACTCTGAAATATGAAAAAAAAATCAGCTGTTCCATACATTTTGACGAATTATGCGAACATAAATGTGAACTGAACAGCTGATCTTTTTATTCATATTTCAGAGTTGGTCCCATAGTCAAAGTTGTTCATTTTCATGGGTACTATACCCCGAGAAAGTATGTCCCTCGTTTAACCTAACACACTGTATACCAACAAGCGTTGAATTTTTTTCCAGTAATAAAAAGAATCCACTTTTTCATTCATTTTCACCGTATTTAGGTTACTTTGGTATGAACCCGCAGACTTTTTTTAAACCGTCAATGAATTGGGGTCTACAATCTTGTGCTAAATTCATGGTACCTAACTGTTTGCGTATCGGAGCTCGTGGCTAAGTAATAACAGCCGCACGGGCCGTTCCATCAGGTTATGTTGCGCTTGCTGGGGTTAGTCCGTGGATGGGTGATCATCTTTATATACTGAGACTCCTCCGTGCCTCGGCAAGCACTTTAAACCATTGGTCCCAGCTGTCATATTTTGTGCATCTTTGACAGTCGTTACGGGTCGTCAGAAGTCCGAAAATCTGATAGCCCAGTCTTACCAAGGGGTATCGTAATACGAGGTCAGATAGGCAGTCGCTCCATGTAACATACTGGTACTCAGCTGTATCCGATTAGACTGGGAGCCGATTCCAACATAGATAGGAAAAGGCTAGGCAGAGTAGTATTTTAATTTGCGTATCGTTGCCCCATGCACCGTCAATATAATACCTATGTTTAAGCTGCAATAAATTCACTACCTATACTTCTACTCACTCAAAACATTAAGAATCTATTAGGTATTTGTCTTCCCACAAACTAATAATACATATTTTCCTATTCTAGGAGTGAACACGGAACTACTAGACACGCTGCTATGTCCTGAAGAAGAGATAACGTCTGGTACACACGAGCCCAGCGAGGTCGCGAGCGCAGCGCCCTCTGGCGATACGATGTCGCCGCCACCTAAACAGCACCAGCTACAGAGTTTTAATGCGTTGCTGATATCGAAGCTGATGGCGATCGCCAATTTGAGCTGTAAGCCTGGTTGGTATCTTTGGATAGTTTTTAATTTGCTGGGGAGACATTTTGCGATGTAGTTAATGGAGGGAGAAATCGATAGATGGACCTTTATGTTGTCGTGTGTTGTTCATAAAGATATTTTATTGAAAGGAAATAGGTTTAGAACTTCATAGTAGCAATACACGAAATTAAGAAGATTGGTAAGTACCTGAATAAAGCTATCAATTCCTAGAAAAAAATAATGGAGTCGTGATTATTTGATTATTGGGCGGATTTGCACCGCATTTTGCATTTTGATACATTTACTTTAACCTCATATATGTAATTGCAAGAAATCGTCCGTGGGTTGCAAGTTGTCTAAGTAGCAATCTAAAACACCCTAAATATGGAAAAAATATCTGCATACGCCCATGTGCCTAAGATGAGGTACATATGTGATGTTTTATGACTCCCAACTAATACCCACTGTATCAAATCCGAACTAGGTACTCAAATACGTCAATTAATAACCGTCCCTTTATTACTTTCTAGCTTCAAAAGTCCGTCTGGTAACTTTAGAGCTGAGCGTAACTCTGATGCGCGTGGCCATGTGCGGTGCGGGGGGCGGGGCCAGCGCTCGCCACGCCCCCGCGGCCGACGCACTGCGCGCACGCGCCGCCGCTCTCGCGCGGAACTTTTACAAGTGCGACGATATCTTCCTGGACATGTTTGAGGATGAGTGAGTGATACTATATTCAAGTTTTATATGGTTACTGCGGAACGGGTCTTAGCCAACAAATTACTAAAATAAATGCAAAGCGCTTAACGAATTTAAAAAGTCGATGTGTTAAACGATGTTTTAAATTCGTTGAACGCTAAATTCACTTAGTGATTTGTGGTGCAAGCAAACCTTAGCGTGAGACGGTTCGTGATGGAGGTGTTAGAATATAGAACAAGCTTGAATGTATATACTGGATTTGATATATTTGCATCGTCATCACGTTTATTAAGATCCGTGTCGCATTTCACAAGTTAATACGATATCTCTAATATATTTTGTACTGTTTGAGGTGCAGTGACGCAAAACATTGATTTTGTTTTACAAAACTTTTCCGTTTTTCATAAATTAGAGCATGACTAAGATAATACTCCTACATGGATACATATTAGTTGATAAGATATATTTATCACACCCAAGTAATGACAGATATCCATCGACACTCAGTTACAGCCATAAAAACTGTTATTGTATCTCTTTATCATAGAAAATTATGACATAAATCTTTCATTTTTGTTTTGTATAGCTACATTTAACTTTGGGTAGGTACTTATACTAGACTCGATTTTAAATACAGTATCATTCGCCTGCCCTTATCCCAATTTATTTGGGGTCGGCGCAACAAGTCCTTTTCTTCCATACTTCTCTATTAGTCGTCATCTCGGCAGTCACTCCCTTTCTAGCCATATCATTATTCATCCATCGTTTCTTTGGTCTCCGTCTACTTGTATAGCCATCCACATTCATACTCACAACTTTCCTGACAACCTTTTCCTCATTCGTCCGCATAACATGCCCATACCATGACAACTACAGTAATAGACAATATTAATAAAGGCAGGCAGGGGATATAATTATTCCATAGTGTAAGGTACCCAATCCACTATACTCACCCAAACTCTTGCGTGATGCATACAGTGATAATCGTCTATTGGTGCCTCCTCATCAAAGGGCATCTGCGAGTTGCTCTCGGCCTCTTATACGCCATTCAATAGTCTGGGACCCCAGTGTACCGAGATGCCAAAAACAGTTTTTAAATTAATAATAATGTAAATTTGGGCAAGTCATAATTTCATGCCACAAAATCTTTGAAAATGGAAGCAATCAATTTAAAAAGAACGCAATAATATGACTTTAAAAGTAAATTTGCGGTATGAGCATAGTTGTCCGATCACGGGCGCGGTTTTTATACAAAAAGGATTCTCGGATATCGCCTTTGCCATGACGGATGACATCTATGTGTATTAACATAAGGTTCATTATTATTTGCACAGATACTGCGAGACGAGTAAACGACCACTGAACGTAGAATGGCTGTGCATGGATGCGGCAATATTATTACCGCCTACAAGGACGCCGATGTCGGGTATCGCCTTTGCCAAGAGATTGCCGAGTGGAGAGGTAAATCATGTGTGAATATCACAAAAATGTTTTTTAGTCTGTAAGCTAGATTATTTCAAAATATTGGACACGTATTTTTGTACGTAATCCAAAGATTACTTCGATACATTGATTTTAAATGTGGCATGACGTCACATGTGTGTAGTTTTATTACTTGTGACGTAGCGAGCCCCCACTCGTCAACTTAAATGCATCATATCTCAGTAGGTATTTTTTTAATAATAAGATAAAGCAAAAAATGCGTGTCTAATATATTTTTATTACCTGATAGCCGGACTATTATATAATTAAAATAATGTTTATGTATCAGAAGATGGAGCTTTTTTGGCTTCGCACAGGTCTTTTATTTGCTTTTAAGGTTGATGTTCCAGGGTAGCCCGCGAAATTAAAATTTTCTTAAGTTTTTTGCAATTTGCAGGCCAGTGATAGGTTGTATGTTGATGAACATTTGATTCGCGGCTGTAAGACGTATGTAGTTACAGAATTATAATCATCAAAATCATTAATACAACCCTCCGAGCTCATAAAGGTGTAAAAATGACTTTTTACAAGGTCAAAGTCATTCCGGAACCTTTGTGTTCATCAACATACAACCAAATGTTCATCAACATACAACCTATCACTGGCCTGCAAATTGCAAAAAACTTAAGAAAATTTGAATTTCGCGGGCTGGTTGGAGGATTCACCTTAATGTTTATTAAGTTGTTACTGTTTGTATTTCCTGCGCATGTCCCAAATAAAATATTTTTTAAATAAATTCATAGATAAATATGTATCGCTATATCGATGTAGCGCTACAAATAGTGTAATCAAGGCATAGCTGGAATACTACCTATACTTTAAAATGATCCCTCATACTTTGGTTGCCTGACTATGCAATGCCCTCATATTACGGCCTCAATAACGACTGTCCTTATAAAGAACGATTTTGACGTCATTGCTGCCGTTGTATGGCTCTTACCGCTGTCTTAGATAATCTTAGCTCTAGCTGCCTTCCTTTACATGAAATGGAAATATTATTCCAACCCTTGGTGGTTGGAATAATATTTCCATTTCATGTGCACCTTGTTTTTAATTTATTTTGCATCCAAAAACAACCAAATAGCTGCATTAATATTGAGTTATATAATTGGGTTTTTTAATACTTAAGTTTACGAAACTCCCCAGAGCCTCAATTTGTGTCTGGCTGGTGACAATTGGGTATTTGAAAGGGTAGTCAATAACATTACTTTTTATTAACTGTCAAAACGCGGCATTTGTACGAGATTTGTATGTAATTTAACAATGTGACGTCACAGATTTTTAGAATCAAATGGAGTACTTACTTATTAGCATTAAAAGCAATTTTAGAAATATATCTTCGCATAATATTTAATTTCTGAACAGTGATGGAAGTTTTTGAGACAAGCTGTCTTTTTTCTATGTGATTTCATATTTTATTTTCGACCGTTTCAAATAGTCAATTGGCTTGCTCCCTGGTAAATGGGACTTAAACATAACTGGCGAAATGTGGGTGTACTATAGGTAGATCTCTGCTTCCGGGATTACAGGTGTGATGTTATGTAAGTTTACTAAATTGGTATTATTCCAAACAGATGGAAAGAGCACGGCGGGCAATACGCACTTTCTTTCTGATCCGCGACTTGTATTTGAAGCTGACCGGGAAGCCTGAAACACAACTGCCTCTAACTAACCCAGTGCCGTTCGTTCAAGTAGGAGACGTTTTGGACCTTAGTAAGTTACTTTATATTTAACTAGCTTCCGCCCGCGGCTTCGCCCGCATAATATGTCGACAAATTATACATATAAACCTTCGTCTTCAATCACTATATCTATTAAAAAAACCGCATCAAAATCGTAGCGTAGTTTTAACCCTACATTGCATACTGTACCATATCTGGTACAATCAAAATAATTAAGTCTACTGTTCGTTTAAAGACACCTAGCGTTGTCTGTCGACCGTCGGAATAATCTTTACAAACTTAGCAACGGTTTAGTAATGGCAAGTCTCACCAGATAGTGTTGGCTATCGATTGATATTGTGATTCGTACACAATTTGAAAGATCGACACGAACTCATGGTTTACGTAAACAGAAAATTCTTAAAAAAATAGTTTTTTGTAAATTTGGAAGCGGAAAAAAATACATTTACATTGGTAATAGTGTATATTAAATGAAGGTAAGTAATTTTTTTGAAATATTACTGTTTTATGATCTAATATATCAACTTATTTAAATGTTCCAGATATGGTACACCATGCATTAGTTCACTTCTAACATTTTGTCTCGGTTGGATTTTATTACAGATTATGGCGAAGAAGGTATTGTCTAACGTGTTGATTGAGCAGTATTTAGATATACCACCAGGAAGTGAAGACGGTCAAGACTTTTCGAGTGCGGAAAGTGATGATGACATGGATAGAATCAGAGAAAACTTGCACCAAATGAATGAGGATAGTGACTCTGAAAATGATATTGAGCCTACCAGGTATGCACCATTTTTTTCTACTAATTGTACTACCCGCGCCGAAAATGCTAATGAAGAATCCACAAATCCTCAAGCTAGCATTTCAGGGCCAAGTACGTCATCACGCCAAAGTAGAAGTTTGTTCACTATGCCAGTTAGAAGAAATCAAATTCCGAATAATGTAACTACAGATAAAAGAAAAAAAAAATTCATAGGCTGACCATCCCAAATTTTCTGGAAATACAAATTAGAGCCACCATTCAGAAGAAATTCTTCATGACAATCTACGTCATGAAGAATTTCTTTCCTTTCCAAACAAGGTATCCAGCCACTTGGAACGGTCAACAAAGGCCGACTAGGCAAATATTTCAAAAATCCATCCCTGAAAGACTTGAAAAATACTAAAACAGAACGAGGCCATTCAGAAGAATGGGTAGCTGATGTAGATCACACGGAAGTTAGCACAGTAATGTGGTATGATAACAGGCCCATAATTTTGCCCTCATCTTTTGTAGGACAACAGCCCATTAACAATATTAGATGGTATTGCAAGAAACAATAACCACAGATGACATGATTGAGAAGAAGAAAAAAAAATGCAGCAATCCTTCCCCCTCGACATGTAAGACTGGAAAAAATTGACCATCTTCCTATATAAACGAGAAGAGACAACGCTGAAGTATCCACAGTGTAAAGGAAAAACATATATATTTTGCGAAAAGTGTCGTGTTGAGTTGTGTTTGAACAACAACAACAATTGCTTTAATAAATTTCATTCATAAGTAGAGCTATTCTTAATGTAAAACTAAATATATAATTATGTTCATTGTTCCTAAATAAGAGCTAAATATTAGTGTTAATGCATACTGTACCACATATGGAACAGGATGAAAAATATAATTATCTACAAAATCAATGAATTCTAATTGTTTTTATTATCATTTATCATGTCTAGACACTATATAGAACCAAATATATTTTCTTGACACGATTTAAAAAAATCATGCATTGTAGGGTTAAGCATACATAGGGATATAGGGACAGAGAAAGTGACTTTGTTTTATACTATATAGTGACATTTAAAAAAATTATGACTTAAGTACATGCATGCGCGGGCGCTTCTTAAAAGTCAATGTTTTTTTCCGTGCACGGGTTTCGCTCGGCTTGGCAACGAGAGTTGAAAATATAATAGTGCGCCTATTTATCACGATAAGTATCCGCTCTGTATGTTTGTCAGAGTCGAAACCCAGTAATGGTAACACAATGTCGCGTTAAACAACTGATCGTGCGACGTTTAAAAGTTTAATAAAAAAACGGTTGCAATAATTGCAATATCGTCTTCACTGTCTGAAGAAAATCAGCTAACTAAAGAAAGTTTTGTTAAGATATAAAGCCTCTGTTCAGTTTTATTTCTGGCCGTTTAAGTCGAAAAAAAAGCCATCGCCATAAAAAAGCGACGAAGAAAAAAATAAGAATAAAATTAAATGGCATCTGTTTTTTTTTGACGAAAAACTGCCAGCATTTCTTGATTAACTGAAGTAAACCTTTTTTTATTTAATTAGATTCCATGTTGTTCATCCAATTTTTGGCTGTATGTTGTAATGAACTCGGGGAAACACGCCGATTTCGATATTGAAAAATGATTTGTAAATTGTGAGATTTATTTTCAATTTCGTTTTTCCTTTCACAGATGATTCTGATCTCATATCTTGTGATATTATACAAAAGGATGGAACATGGCAGCATAGGTTTCTTGCAGTAGACAACATACAAATAATTTTAGTTGAACCGGACAAGCAGAGGCTAGGATGGGGTGTCGCCAAACTCGTTGGAAGTCTTCAAGACTTGGAAGTAAGTACAAATTTTCATAAAATAAAAGTAACGTTCATTCAATCTTATCTCTTACGTGTTAAAGTTGATTTATCAAAAAAATAATCGTTATCATTGTTTTTTTTTTGCGTTCTAGATAAATCAGGTACCAAATCAAATCGAATTTTAATTTTTCTAGTATTTATTATTTTGACCATAGAACTTTTAAATCAATTATTATTTACGCCTTCTTTGATTTTGTATCTAGCACTTTCTCATACAAAAACTTGTACATACTCCTTTTTTTTTTTGCTTAACACTATGGCAAGCTTCGTCACTACTTGAAGCTTCATAGAGTGAATTTATTAAGTAAATAGTTATGCTTATTTAGTACCATAGAGAGTGACAAGGATCTTTTTCGCGAACGAATGATGCTAACGCTAAAATTTCACAAATGTTTACATTTGTAACATGTATAAATTAAAACTTTACTGCTAAAAAGATAACAACTGTTACATTGGCCCCAAACTAAAACAAGAATCTTGTATTGAAAAAACAAGATGGCCGCGTTAGTTCCAATTTCGTTCACGCGTCAAAGAAACCATGTTGCGCTCTAAATAAATATTTTATCTATCTAAAATATGATTTATTGTGTTTTCCTATCAGATACAAGGTGATAAAGAGGATCCCCGGTGTCTCCACCTCACGATACATAAGCCGCGAGTAGGAGCGTCCGGCGCACTTCCTCGCACCGTGCTATTACGAGCCAAGTTCAAGTTCGATGATCATATACGCAGCATGGCCGCGAAGCAACGCCTTACTAAGGTACGAGGATTCTTTATTAGTCCCGTTTCGTTAACACAAGTGAACGACAACAACCCTCTGTTTCATAGGCACATTCAATTGTTTTGTACAATCTTGTATCGAGTGATCTCCAGAAACCTGTTGAAAACTCTTTTAGTTTAGGGTCACCTTAACACAAGCACTCCCACTATTTTTTGCTATTAAGCTCGGTGCCTTCAACACACATACGTACTGTTCGTGGCAGTGTATGGGTTAATAAACCTAAAGTAAGACCACGATCCAACTACTTGAAGTTAGCAGCTTACTTGGGATCTGATTTTTTTGCAATACCTTGTTCTCCGGTCAATGTATAACACACACACACGTACACCTGAAATCGCAAAAAACAATCAGCAGTTCCTTACATTTTGTTTTTTTTTTTCGCGATTTCAGATTCTTCATAATGATGAGTACAATCATACAATGACACCTTAAAATATTACGAATGAATTCAATTTCACCCTTTATACAGCAGTTTCTTTTTTTTTTGATCTGACGACAAATTTCTTCTCGTAAGTTCAGAATCACTGAATCCATGGCAACCGGATTCGCGTCGATGCCCTTCCACCTTGTAGAATAAAATAGTCAGTTGCGACTAACAATTTCCAATATTCTGCTACCCAGGGTCGCACGAAGTCCCGTCAGAAGAAGATGCAGCAAATCGGTCGGTTACTGGAAGTGTCAGGGATGTGCGCACCTTCAATGGCGCCCCGACATCGACCCTTGTTTGCCAGACCAGCACTAGCGACAGTGCGACGATCTACAGGTAAACATTTTTATTTCCTGTTCAAAAAATGCGTCAGAATATAGAATAGTAGCTGCACCCTCGCGGTTTCACCCACTTCACGGCTCCTATTGGTCGTAGCGTGATGTTACATAGCCTATACCCTTCTTCGATAAATGGACTATCCAACACAAAAATAATGTTTCAATTCGGACCAGTAGTTCCAGAGATTAGCGCGTTCAAACAAACAAACTCTTCAGCTTTATAATATTAGTATAGATTTACAACAAAAAAAAAAAGATTAATTAATGACACATAGTTAATCAATATCGCACTCTATACAGTTGTGTCGGTAGGTGGAGAAGACGACACAGATCGGCGCCTGCGCAGACCTAGCGGACACATGCTTAAAGATGGCATCGTTGTCTATCGAGAACGTACAACTAGCAGAGAGAGGTAAGCTATTAAGGAGGTTATTAGGTAAACCTTCGTTTTTGTCATAATAGTTATATAGAAACTGAAGGTTTATAGTCTTCTACAAAAGATATCTAACATTCCGTGTCTACACAGTAAGACCGTGGTCAGGGGGAGGGCTGTTCTACACCGCCCCTACATTAATGCGTATTAAACCTATTGTGTGTTGTATTGTTAAGGTCGCTGTTATTTATGCTGATAACAACAATCTCGAGACATTCTACATCTGGACATCTAACATGCTAGAGATTTTTTTTATCACGATGAGAAATGTAGTTTTCATCATAATGCAACAAATAAATTTACATGTATAATGTTTAGAGATAAACCGAGCAGTTTAAAGTATCGCCGTATAATCACAAAAAAGTTCTACTCCAAAGTAGCGTTAAAACGAATATATTTCTTTACTCTTTGCATCCAGACTCTCATTAATCGGATTTTGTGTCACAGCCGTATTTAAGCCATTGACTGCCGGAACGCAGATCTACGCGAGACGCAATGGCCTTTTAATTGTGTCTGTAACTAAAGGTTATAACAACGTTTCTAACCAAGTGATGTTATTTTACATTATAGCAGTGTATCGCGAAGCAGCAGTGCCCACGGTTCGCGGGAAGGATCACCGCGTTCGCGATCTGAAGAAATACCGATGGAAGACATTAAGAGGAACGCAGTTGTTTCCAGTCTAGCGGCCCCGCCCATCGTACCACAGGTATGTACCTACCTTAATCTTATCTTGTCTTTGTCTTGCCCAAACTTCGATTCAGAATCTCAGATAATTAACAACAAACTCAATATCGTACTTAGTTCATATTTAAAACCAAAGGAGAAAGGAATGACTCCATACATTCCTGGGCCCAGGTGTTAACTGAATCAAACTAGCCTTATTTAAAAGAGGGTATTAATAACAAGGCCTCAATGAGAATTTGGTGAAATTTGGCTATCCAGGAATAAAGTTATATGAAGTTTAGTAAAAGTGAGGTTATATTATAATATTGTGGTTTTTCATGTTTTTTACGAAATACTTTGTTGGTGGTGTTATGGTTTTATGAAGATCATCATCATCATCATCCTCCAAGACCAGCCATCGACTCTATTGCCAATAGAGTTCTGCGCCCAATCGCAATCGTACAATTTACACAACGATCCATGTCGTCAATTTCCGATCGATAGGCGTAAACAGTTGTCCAAAATAGAGAGCCAGGTAATTTAGAGTACCAAGATCCGTCAAGTCCTATGCAAAGCCAAGGTCGTGGCGTTAAACAATAAAACATGTAAAAATGAAAATACATGCGCACTCAGAACGAAAAACAACGAACGAGTGTCATCTGTCAAACGGTGACTGACTGCTGTCAGGCAGAAGTGTTGACAGCAGAAAAATTAAAGGAATTCTATTCGCTATGAATCGATTCCGCGAAAAAATACTTGTCACTCGATTTTCATACATAATTCTGAGATTTTACCGATTTATTCATAATCGATTACTAGATATTCAGGCACTATTTAATCGATTATTTAGTTTTATAACTAATTTTAAGTTTTCTCGCATCCTAGATAGAACCATGATACCATATTTTGTGATTTCCTTTAGAAAAATATAACGGATTTTTAATACACATTAAATAATACACATTTCAACTAGTTAACTGCTGGGCCCAGAAGTCCCCTTCTCCTTTATATAACCTTTTTATTACAAACGGTCAATCAAAAATGAACTTAAAATTCTTAACATTAAAGCAGCAAGTAGCGTAGTAAATCATCTGAGATTATTGAGTTCTAGTATGAATGTTAGCCAATGGCATTCCACTGCTGAACATGACATTGTCAAAACACTCTGAACTGTTTGACTTGCCTTGAGAGCGCTATCAGTGTAGTAAATTTTGTTGTTTATAAAAAAAATTAACTGCTGTTTCATACAACACCGTCAAAATGTATGAAACATCTTCTTTTTTTTTTTAATAACCGACGTAAATTTTTACGCTGTTGGGTCTAGATATTTGTGCCTAATTAAGGGTCAGTTTATGTCCCTTATAGCGTGTATGTTTTTTTTAGCCCAGTCAATGTTCAGCAGTGGACATCTACGGGCTAGTTAGAACGCCTTATGCTACCCACATACCCACTGACCCAGATATTGTTTTTGAATCCGAACGAATCTCATCGAAACAAGAACTTATCAAATGATGCAGACACGCAGATGAACGTTGAACAGTTGAACATCCATATTCTCTAATGTATGTATTAACTGTAGTCATTGTTACAATTATTATTATTACATAAAAAACATGGACGTAGCCAAAGTTCCAAGTTATCGTGACGAAGAAAGTATAAATTTTATTATTATTATTAATATCACCAAAGCGTTTCTATTGACTTGTAGTATTTTTTTTGAGGCCAGGGTATCGTCATTATGCGGGATTGTCCGAAAGGGTTACCGTTACCCCGGAATATAAAGGGCTAAGAAAGGAACATGGATAGGCTTTACTCAGTAAGAGTCTGACTTTCCACTCCACCCAGAGCGGGAAAAGTCATTGGATAATTTCCCAGCCTCAAAAAAAAAGCGAATCGTCATCTTTTTTTTAATGGCTTTTGAACTAAAATCGTTTGTATCGTTTATTTTATACAAATATATTTTAGACACTCGAACACACTCATCATGCCAAGTATTAAAGTATTACGTACCAACCACGCAAAAAAAAGTTAAACCCGCAATTAGAGATATCAGTCATGGAGCTCCCGCTAGCAAAGCTATGTTGATATATTTCAAGCACCTGCCTGAATCGAGACATCCCATTAAAGTTGTGCCTAAAACATCCTGGCTACGCCCATGTCGAAATAGCTCTACAAATCCACGGTATTTCATTTTCAGAGTCAACCAAACCCACCAACCGTCCTTAAGGCGAGCAACTCATCGGAAGAGACATCGTTCATATCCAGCGAGCCTCCACGACCGAAACGCGTCAAGGGACTCGTAGAAACCATATGATATTAGCTGGCACACGCGGCCTCTAGGAGAATTGCACGGTATTAAACGTGCGAACGTGCTTTTTCAGTGACAAATATGAGAACGAACGATTGTAAGGAATTGTGCGATGTTAAGAAAAACAGATGTGATAAGAAAAGTCAATGATTATGACGATATACAAAGGCCTTTGAAACGTTTTTGTATTAAGAAAAAAGTTAGAAACTGTATCAGGAGTTACAAGGGGTAGTGGGATGAAGAAGAGGCTCAAAAACGAATGTTTATGTACTAAAAAAAAATATTTCTGCGTCTACGATCTCATTGGTCCCTCTCCCTGAGAGTAAATGTTGATGTCATTACACATATTTTCACCGTTTTAACCAGTGATGTGATGTGAGATTTTATTTTTATTTATTTACATTTTACTGACTGTTATATTTTGTTTACAATTTTGACGAATTACTGTTTGGATTGAAGGCTATAAAATTTTAAAGTAGTTCATTAGATTTTTGTTTACATATGGCGATTGGCAATCCTGTGGAGTTTAGTTTATATGGATGTAAAATAGTGACGTTTCATGGGCATGCGCTAGTTGACAATAACTCCGATATGCTAGAATAAGGATTGTCTATAGTTACTTCAAACCTCTATACGTGATCACGTTTAAAAAAAAGCTTTTAATAAAAAGAATATCACTGACCATCTTTCAAATATGTATTCTTTCGACGTTCGTCGGTGGATAAAGCGCAAATTCATATACCTACTGGCAGCCAACAAGCTGAGAAAAGTGATATCATATCATACACATTTAATGAAAATCTAAGATTTTCAAAACTTCATAGAAGTTTTATTTCGAACCTTACTGGATGTCAAATATATCTTTAGCCTAAGGCGGTCAAAATCAAGTTTTTCTGCCCTCAACAATCGTAAGTAAGTATTATTTCAGTTACCAATTAACACAATAATTAATTTGTTAGCTCTCCTTAATTATTTCAAAACTATTTTGTAGGGTATAATAATATTATTGTCCTAGAATAGTCTTCGTAACAACACATCCATTCATGTGTTTAAATACTGTCAAAGCTGAAACTATGAAGTTTTAAAATCAAAATAATCAATTTGTAGACTCCATAAATAACTATATTAAAGTTACAACGCAACTTAAAAATATAGAAACTCAGTTTGACAGTATGTGAACACGTAGCATTTAATTTAAACTAGATAGTTGACAAAATTACACGAAAAGATAAACCATAGATTTCATAGTTATTTTTCTAAAAAATAACGAGTTGGATCTCTTGTTACGTCCACGTAGTGTATACAGAGAAAAAAGAAAGAATTAAAGTGGTTTCACACAAACAGTATCAGAATCTCAATTTGCTGTGTGTGTGAGACTATCTGTGATCGAGTTTGCGTTGATTAAAACTATTGTAGTCCATAATCAGAATAGGTTAAAGTTGAAATTTAAATAATTCTTCAAAAGTCCAAAATATTTCTAATAACAAGTTGAACTATTAGATACAGTATTGATAAACAATCTTTAAGTATATTGAAGTACCACGAAAGATAATTAAATGTAACTAATTAATTGACGACGCAAAACTAACATTAGATAGAAAAAAAAAATAATGTATTCTTAAATATTTATGTATTGTATTTTGTATTAAGTATGTATGTATGTGAGTAAAATATTTATTCCTTGTTCGGTGTTATGTGTCTCATTTGTTAGCCAGGAATTAATTTGACGGTTGTATGTGTACGTACAATTTGTTATCGAAGCTTGCTTATGTATTGCTCATTTCACGTACATCAAGAATATTATAATCATTATTAATATTTTACTAACAAATTAGTGATAAAAATCCTTCATAACGATTAATTTTCCTAATTTTAAATTATGATTTTGAATACCTACCTACTGTCAATAATTTGCAATAAATCATTCCTTATGTGTTGGTAATATACAAAAGTTTTATATAAAAAATAAATAAAAAAATAACTAAGCATGACTACGAGACAGATCTAACTAGAATATTCTATTGATAAAAATTAAAAAGTTCTGTTGTGATTTTTTAATTTTATGTTAAGAGTTGCAATAATAATTGATGTAAATAAATGTATTTTTATGTTCTTAAATGAAAATATTGTAGTGTTGAATTGAAATATATCACATGTTACATTTATATGCGTGTTTTGCAATTTAAAATCCTTTGCTCATATGAAAAGGGGTTAAATTGAAATGAAACTTCAGCGTCAACTATATTTTTGTTCTAATTTATTTGATTAATCATCTGCTCTATACACATGATATGCACCAATGCCTATAAATAATATAAACGATGATGAACAATACCGGTTATGACATAAAATATTTACATTAACGTAACAAAACAATATTACATACCATTGCTCTTTATCATTATAAAATTCTATAATAAAAATTCACATTTAGGTAACCCTTGAGCTATGTCATTAATTTTATTTCAATATCCTCTGGAACTAAACATTAACATTCATCTTTGCCCAACACGTCATTACATCCTTCTTTTAACAATAACATTTAAATCACAGTTCTGTCCTTTATGTTTTGCACCGCAATTACTCTCCTATAATATAGGAAGGTGTAGAATCCGCACACAGATGTAGAAAATTGAAAACTTTCGAAGACAGAAAATAGTCTCGTCAAGTTCATTCAAAGTTAGTTTAGAGAAGGTGCGACTTTTCTGTCAGCATTCCAAGTATGAAGCTAATCTGTTTCAATATAGTTTTAGTTCTAGCATTAGAATTCCCTTTCTTGTGAATCATTTCTGATTTCTAATTTTTCCAAATTAAGAAAGAGCAGAAAACAGGAATAGAATACATACAAAACTTCAAACTACTCTTAAAATGTAAAAAAATTATACCTGAACAATACATTAGTCAAAAGAACACTTTATTACAATAAAAAATATTAGTTAATTTTAATAACACAGCATGTAACATATAGAATTACGATTTGGTCGTCGCAACATATACACAATGTAACAATTTATAAGCGAGGGCAAATAACACACAGACCAACAAACAAATACGCACTGGGGATAAAAAACAACGTTGTCTTTAATATTTTCTACCTAATGTTACACTTTTATTAATTCACAAAATAATGGTAGGGATATTTCTCGCTTATCATTATAATAATAACATCCAGATATACAACTATCATGGATCTTAGGATAACTTAAATACATCCATTGAAAACAATATGTTTTTACGGAACATATGCTGTTAACTTTTGTACAGTAAAGTAGCAATATTTAAAGAAGACAGTCGATATATTGTTTCGTAATCAAACAAAAACTAGTACTTTGGAATTTGGACATAACCGTAAGCTGAATCCAAACAAATGCGGCAGTAGGATAGGAGCGCTCACTCATAAATTACTCTTCATGTTCGGCAATATTGTCCATTAAGCAGAAACACTGTATATTTACATAAAATCTATCTACGAAAGAACGTCAGGAGATTCCATAAGCTGCGTTTTGATAACATTCTATAGTGTTGCGAGGAATATTATACTTACGTGAAACTTATACGATAAATTACGACATTTTGAACACGGCACCTAATTACAATCAATGAAAAATTATAGTTTGCCATCAAAACGCAGTCGCTATTAGGCCCTGAAACTTAATGCTTAGCTCATTAGGTAAATAAATCTAGGTTTCACGCTATGCAGTTGCACTTATTAGGAAATACGAGAAAAGCATCTTCAATGCAAGCTTAAATGGAAGCACGTATATACTAAAATATATTAACCATGTGAAACACTGGCTCCCCTGGATATTCAATTTAATTTCTGAGTATTTTAGTAATTTCACAAAGTTAACTAGAAATGTTGAGTTCAGCAATTGGCGCAAATTATTACTTTATAGTTAAATCTAAAGGAACAAAATGTCTATTGGTGTATAGCATCACGCTAACAATGACGTAGACACACTAATATACGACCTTTTCATTGCTTATTTACACAATTTCATTAGAAATTAAAATTAATTTCTTAATTTTAAACATTGGTGTTTTCAGTACGAACTGTGAAGTGAAAAGTTTTATTATGTCAATATTACAGTTTTTCTATAAAACGATCTATATAATTTTATATACGTAAATAAGCAGACGAATTTCCCTTCGTAAAATAGAAGTGATGTAATTTCTAACAAGTAAATGAAAACTCGTCTGCTAATAGACAAAAATAAATGAACCCTGTCACCAGTTTTATGTGCGCTTAGATCGTATTAATCAAAAGTGAAGCGAAAACAATGTTATATATCAGGTGATGTTCAAAGTAAAAGTTACACACGACGAAACCTAATTTAATACTAGTAAGTATGAAGAGATGCAAGGAGTGACAATGGATATCTATTTCGTTAATGTACACAACACTTTGTTACACAAGCCAGTTAGTCTAAACGAAGCTCATATTTTTCTTAACATCTATTATGTACGTCTATTATTTTATTCTGATGTTCATAATATTTTATACGAATTTTATTACTGGCAACATGAATTTTTAATGTATGTCCTTTATAGCGTGTTTTGCCTAAATCGGACTAAGGTGGTGGTTTCGTTCGAGTATTTAATTATAAATAAAGACGACACAAAAATATAAAATATAGGTACCAAGAATATGAATGCATTGATTGAAGATCCAGAATTTAGCGATCGAGAAAGCATATCAACGGTCACGATGTTTGCATAATTAAATGGGGTATTCTAAGCATTAGTAGTACAAGTAGTGCTCGATACAGACAGCAAGTAAAACAAAGCGAATCTTATCTCGAAAATAATTAGTAAGTAATTGACCCTCCTTAGATTTAAACAATTCAAAGTAACTACACTTTAATTTGATTACAAATATATAATTGACAAAAACTAATCAAAAACTTTTACAATAATTTTCTGTTTCGTCTACAGAAACACAATTTTCAAAATATGTTTTTATGACACTCCATTTTGTGTCTTCCACAATAGTCTAGCTAAAATCTGCAGATATACATTTTAATATTTCACTACTAAAGGTGCAAATATTTCTAAAATATATTATATATTTATAAACAGTATTCACTATATTGTGCCATATACAATGCACGCGTAACACACATGTATGTATTATTAATATACCGTAGTTACTTACACATAAAAACATTACTGTTAGACAGTATCACTTGCTATACACCAACCTTTATGTAATTAGCTAACTATTATATTATATCCTTTGGTGTCTATACGTAGTTCACACGCCAAGTTTATCATATAAAATTAAACGCTTAATTAAGCTGCAAAGTAAGGTTCCTCATTGGTTGTGTCCGTTGCGACGTGTTGATCAACGGGCACGCACGAAGGAGCCGTGACGTCACTCCTCAGTAGGCACTCGGCGCTTGAACTACTCACGATTTGTTGGACATAATCAAAATAAAATAAACGCACATACGCCATAACATTTTATACATCAGTTAACAATCATTATTGTCAGTTATAAATCTATTTTTATGAATTTTATATTTAAGTATAAATTCGCGTCTAGTAGTAGGCAGTTTTAAAACAATTGTTTATAATTATATTCATTATTTAGTTTCCTACTGCTACGAGGTGTGGTGTTGTGTCAGTTCTAATAAATTTATTATTCTACTGTTTACAATGAACATCTTATAAATCTTTGGAAGGATTGTCACGTATTGTTCTCATTCACCGATGGACTCTCAGCCTTCATCAAGTTTTTCATCTAATTCATTCATCAGTGCTGGAATGTTCGCACATTCTAGGAACATACTTGGAAGTATAAATGTTTTTAAAATATGATAAAAAAACTCATGCAGATACGTCAAAATTCAATTTATTTAGGAATCTGGCAATGAAACCTTAACAAATTTAGGTAAAAAGAAAAAAATAGTTCTAAAAGAGAAAGATTGATTCGATAAAATGGCTAAGTATGTATAAATATTAGCTTTTTACAATTAATTACAAAGTTTGGTCGTCAGCACCACACCTCGTTGTGCAGCGTGGTGTCTACTAGCCGGCTGAGATGGATGGATCTAGCACATTCAGTAATTGCTACACAGTTAGAATTAACGCTTACAGTTACGTGATACGAGTACTACGATAAAAATAGTCAAGGTCCTGCCAGACGGGTGGTCGAACAGCGCGTCTAGATACATAATCAGTCAACCACACAGGTTACTTATGTCTGGTCTGGCAGACCCTTATTCACTCGTTGCTCAATGAACATGCAGTCGAAGCATTCTGCCACAGAAACTGAACATAGAGACACGACGTGTAACAAAACACGGTCGGCAACTCAAAGGAAAATCAATATTTATGAGATGAATTGTTTTTTTTTTTACAAATCCAAGTCTACCTGCAGTTCATAGTCAAATAACAGTGATTCAGTCGATATGAGTGATTCTGTAAAATTAATATTTTATGCCTGAAACAAAACCATTCTTTATCTTTAGAGCCTTTATTTTGTTACACGTCACATACACAAAAATGAAGACATTCCAAAAACAGTCAAGTTAGTACTAGCAAATTATACTTAAAGTTAGTTACGAGTATCCATAGGAGTTTGCGAGAATATATCCAAACGTGCAAATAAATCAACGACCTCGTAGCTTATCGAATAGAAAATTCACTTAAAAACTTGTTAAAACTGTCAAGAGTCTCACGCTATCACATAACCGATATCCGTAGCGGTTCGCATCGATATAGTCACATCGTCCGAAGAGTTTGGTAAAAAAGGGGGTATTGCGAAGACGTTTATTGCTTGTGGGTTAGGAGCGCAGTTGTGCGGGGCTAAGCACGAGCTCGCCGTCGGGTCCGCCGGCGAAGGAAACGTTGCGCGGTGGCGGTCGGCGGGTCCCGGCCAGCGTGCTGGGCGGCAGGGCCGGGGCCTGCGCGCTGGGGGACAAGCCCGGGGCCAGCGCGCTGGGGGGCAGGGCTGGGGCCTGCGCACCTGGTGCCGGCGATGGCGGCCCGCTGAACGTCGTCGGTGCGACCAGCCCCGGCGATACCGGCGCCGGGCCCGCCACCGGGCTGTGCTGCCCAGTCCGCTGCAACGCACTTTGGTTGGACCCGCTCTGGTGTAACCCATTTGGCGAGCTTGCGCCCTGATGCGCCGTGACCTATATACCAGTTAAAAATTAGTTTGGGCTCCGATAAGTCATACATATTACTTCGACTTAAGTTTGAAGTTACCAGACTAAATAGGAAGCTGAGATCAAGTCCCATAATCTGGGAACCAAAAGTTAAAGAAGTTCATGTTCACAAACTGGGCACTTAAGAAACGCCAGACGCAAGGTGTACGGTTCCAATTGGCATTTCATATATGAAGATGAGCCGGCAAGAAACTCTACGATTACTCTAGAAGGGGCTCTATTCTGAATTGGGGTCATGAAATTACCTGGTGTAGTGGTGGTGGGTGCAGCGAGGCGGTGCGGTAACGGCGCAGGCGCTCGTCCTCCTCGCCGCTGGACAGCGAGGACACGTCGCAGGACGACGCGTCGAGGCGGCGCGCGGGTGAACACTGCGCAGGACCGGCACGGGGGCCCGTCGCACCCCCGCCGCCGCCCCCCACGCTCCCCGCGAGCGGCATCTCCTCGCCCTCCCCGCACCCAGACAGTCTGGAAACAACAGCAACGGTTGTATGGAATGTTCAAATAAGGGTACATTGGAAACAGATTTAACCTGAAAACCTTTTGATTTCATCTTTAGCTTCAGGCAGCGAAAAGACCAGCCCAGATCTGGACATAGGAATTCCCGTTGCACCGCACATCGACTGATTCTGCATTTCTCGCAACCAGCGGGTTATCGTGACCTTTACCAGGTCAACTGTCTATTTTGTGGGAGGCCTATTCGCGCTGCAGCTGCGGTCAGTTGGCCTCCATTACAAGTCCTAAAGCTAAACTTCCTGGGGTAGGGTACCTTCTGTTCTCCTTGTAGATGGTTCGCCGTCGACAGCAAGGCTTCGCAAATATGCAAAAGAGAATACGCAGCAGACAGCACGCGAGACCTGCCACGATGAGTGAAGGACCCACCAGACGCAAGGCCGGAGTCTTGAAACCCTGGAAGAATTTTTTACCACTTTTTAACATTTGTTGTTAAAAAGCAACAGTTCATAGTTAAAGAACAATCTTGTAGAAAAAGTAACTATAGCTTCGAACACGTTCGATGTCGTGCCATTAGAACTTTGAAACAATCAGGACCTAACTAGGTCCAATACTGACTTATTTTGAACATAGTATCACAATCTCAGCCACGCTCCGAACGCATTCGAAATCAATTTAGTTTTGTAATTAAAGTATTATTAGTTTTCCATGACTAAATCTCACCATGTATCAACTTCATACCGTAACAGCCTCTCTGTCATACGTACAATGTCTATTTTGTGTTTACTGAACACCACTAGCAAAATTCCTACTATCAAAAAATTTGCAAGCTTATGTCTCAGTATTCTGGTGCCTAGTGCGATGGAAGCGATATAAATATGGCCGCTGGTCGTGCCGAATTATGCCGATCCGGAAAAGTGTGTATCACCTCTACCCAATATAAAATCAGTGATGATGATTTATACTGTGGAATTCAGTTGACTATCATTGGGTAAAGTCAAAGTCAAATTATTTATTTCAAATGGGCACTTAGATATGTACAAGAAATAGAATTGATTCTAGTCGCCTCTTCCAAAAAGTATTTTCTCCTCGTATAATGCAGCTGTGTACCTAGATTTGATACTGACATCGACAAATAGCTTCGGTTTACACTTTATCACGTAGAGCGTCATAAATATGAGACTGCGCAATATGCACAGCAAATGGACATAAAAGGACGAATCTACGAGTGCTTGTCGACGTCTGCTATTGTCACTCGCTACACAAAGGACAACTTGCGCTCTTTCTGAAACTTTTATGCACCCTCTTGCAGCAACGGTGAATGTTTATGATGATAAGCACTTTGTGTAAATGTAACAAGTTTTAAGGAACATCAACTTTTATGCAGATGTTTTGCGTTATCAAGCTGTCATACTTTGATGTCACCACTCCAGCGTGTGCATGTACAGGTCTAGGTTAATACTACACAAACTGAGTTGAATTAAGTTGCTGGGCATGGGCATGGCTATCAATCCTTCAGTAGGTATATGGACTGAAAGCAGCGCAGTCGATGGGTTGAGCCATCAGCGGGCACTAAGCATCTAATCTACGAATGGAAGCCCCGCTAAGCAGATGCGGTGTGCCAGTATGGTCAGAACAGCTCTAAATCAACAAACTACGTCTCAAAATTAAGACAAGTTGCAACTTACGCGTACCTTGTCGCCGGTGCCGACGAAGTAGACGACGAGGCCGAGCGCGAGCGTGCCGAGACCTGCGTAGAGCAGCCTTGCGACTCCCCACGTGTCGCCGGGTTCTCGGTCCGCCTCGCCGTCCGACTCCGACGACGAACCGTACGAAGCGTCTCGCACCTGGAAATATTAACAAACATGATTTTATGCCAGTTTTTTTTGGAGTCCATACTGACATAATAATCGAGATTTACGCTAGATTTTTGTTTGGAGACTAGCTTTTCTTCTTTTAATACTTGGTCTAAAAACCTGCTGAACAACATTGTAAGCTGACTAAATTAAATAGCTTTCTAGCGTCTAGTTCTAGCATGGGAACTGATTACAAACAACCAGCCATAGAGCAGAACACTGGGGTTTCAGACTTCACTGGCAGAGTAACATCGTCAATACATTTTAGTACCTAAGAAACATGAAGACTGACAATGAAGTTAGAGTACACAGTGGTCCTAAGTCAGTGGTTCCTTAAAAAGACGCGACAAAAGGGGCAAGCTGCATAGTTATCGCCACTATGTATTTGAGCTCAAAGCTCACCAATTTCCTTGCAATGTCGTAAATATGTACAACAGTATTATACCCGGTTGTTTCTGTGCCATTTGCCGGTTGGGTTCTTTCCTTGACGCGCGCCGGGGTGATCGCCGAGCACGGAACAGCGCCTCGCCGCGCCGCCTGCGCCCGCGCACCCTCCGCCAACCGACAACGCCGCCGCCTCCGCCCAGGCCGCGCGCCCGGCTGCGCACTGCACAACACAACACACAGGGGTAAACTTCAAAATCTTATATAATTATCAAGTTCAGGTTCAGATAATTTTCAGGTATCTGTATGAAATTAATTTTGTGTTTTGGAACCTTAATTTCAAGGGAAATATTCTATTGATCTTCCAAAAACTTATTGATCTATTGCTGTATGCTTTTGGAAATTATTGAGCAACTTTTTAACATTTTACATTTTATTTTACAGTTAGGCGCAGTAACTAAGTTAACAAATGGTTAAGTTAACTGTGACCAAATGCGAGCGAGTCATGTAAGCGAAGCAAGTGCGACCGCCATATTCAAGCTGGTAACAGTTACTGGGGTAGCTGCCACCAAAATATGGATTTTTTGAGGTTCACAAAAAGAGGCTCATTCATTATATTAGAGTGTTTATTAATATTTTTGGGAACCCAACATGGGAAATAGGAAAATATTCAAGACATGACTTGGATTTGGCCTTCAATGCAATCGTTTTATTGGAACTTTTTTATAGATAGTTATGGCAGCTCAATTGAAGATCTTAATGCACAGCAATTTCCTTCGTGCTGAATTCATCGCGTCAAGTGCAGAGCGCCGACTGTGTAATAGAGCATTTCTTACTTGAGTTCCGGACAAGATATAGGCAGGTATACATTTACGTATTCGTATAAAGATTTGCAATTAACGGACCTTTTGAACGTTTCTTCAAAGTCAAAGTCAAAGATTTATTTGCCGATAAATATGGTTTCAAAAGTTCTTACAATGTTAGCATAATAGTAGCTTAACATATTCAATCATAAGATAATGACATGCAAATTTTTGGTACAAATAGATTATTTAAATTTAAACTGCAGGAATTCTTGTATATTATAGAAGGGATTCTCAATTAACCATCTGTGTAAAGCTCTTTTGAAACGGACCATTGGAAGTTCTTTAATTTGGTTAGGAATTTTGTTGTATATTTGAATACACATAGGATAGCAACTTCGCCTGTACAGTTCAGTTTTCATTCCGTGAATAATTAATCTATCAGGATATCTAGTTTTGAATTTGCA
Organism: Hyppa rectilinea; assembly: GCA_951799385.1. NCBI lineage: Eukaryota > Metazoa > Arthropoda > Insecta > Lepidoptera > Noctuidae > Hyppa > Hyppa rectilinea. The sequence goes on along the minus strand of OX637309.1, from coordinate 5,925,390 downwards.
TTTATCTCCTAGTTTTTCAAACCTTCAGGATGAGATTTGGTAAATTTACATATTTCCTCAATATAGATACCTGTTAGTGTAAGTATTCTAAGTTTTTTAAATAGTGGTTTGCAGGATGTTAGTGGGTCTACATTACAAATCGCACGTATACATCTCTTTTGTGTTATGAAAGCTCTTCCGAGATGCGCCGAGTTTCCCCATACTAGTATACCATAACGCAATATTGAACTAACATATGCATGATAAGCCTGCAATGTGGCTTGTCTACTTGTTAGGCTAGATAGATAGATATCTTGTAGATAAAAATATGACATGATCATGAGGTCCTAGGTTCGATTTCCTGGTCCGGAATAATGTTATTGGGTGTTCCATCTCGATTTCTCAGTAAGAGCCGGGAGTCTAGCTTTGTGTCCAGTTGATGGGAATAGTCTGGTTCCCTATTATATGGGACTTAATCATAAATCGCGACACTTGCGTGCCCCTACTTTGGATATATGTACGTCCGCTTAACCCTTCTGCGAAACCAAGCGTGATGTTATGTTAAAAGTATCGTGTGAAGCAGAAATTCTCATAAAAACAAAACTGAATTACGTTGGCTGTATCAATCATTTTACGAACCTGCCCTTTTCTTATTTGGAGGTTTTATCCAAAAAACAACATACGCCCATTTACAGTCTTGTAAAACGAAAACATAATTACCTACATTCGATTGTATACCCAATAAATACATTAGAAGTCAACCTTCCCTCGGTAAAAAAAATTGTTGATACCAGTCACGATTTCGATAAACAGAAAATGAGGACATATAGGCAATAGCCAGTGGATTTGAGAGCATATTACACGGGGTATTGGGCCGCCGGCGATATATCATGTCGTGCACACAAGGAAACACTGACTGCAATAAAAATCCTCTAAAAGTAGCTATAAACAAGCCTTACAAACAGCGATAGGAAGCTAAGAATTGAAGACTATTCATTTACCAAACAAGTTATTCGGATGTGCCTCGCGTAGTCGCGTCTTATTGTTCGTAGGATTTTGATTTACGGAAGTGGATTACTTATTGACCTGTTTATTGGATATTTTACTCTTATTTTATAAGTCGACACCACGCTTGTGTACGGGTAAAATCGTAACTATGCAAATCGTCCGTATCTGGGTCAATGGAGGACGTAAATACTGAAATGATTGCTTCTAATAGTTAGCTTTACCGAGCCTACTAAAATAACATACCGCGCGGCGATGATTCCCGGAGCCATCATTTTTCAAACACGGCAGTTGTCTATGCGGTAACAAATGGCGTGGAATCTTTTATATGTTCTGTTAGCATGAACTATGAAGATATTTACCAGACTCAAAGGCTCAATGAAATGTTTGTCTGAAATCTCTACATAGTACAATACAAAGTTGCTTCCCGCCGCGGCGCCGTCTGTCCCTCTGTATCCTTAGATCTTTTAAACTACGCAACGGATTTGAATGCGTTTTTCATTAATAGGTAGAGTGTTTCAAGAGGAAGGTAACGTACCTATATGTATAGCTTAACTAGCTTTTGCCCGTGGTTTCGCCCACGCTATAGTTTCTACATTGCACCCGTGTGAGGTCGGGGCGGGTCGCTAGTAGGACTGTAATTTCGGAACGTTACATCCAACAAGCATTCATCAGTACAAAGTCTCTTTTGTACTTAGGTACAACCTACTACTCATTCCTTTAAATAAAAATTCAAGGAAAACAAGTGCGATAATAGAGTCTTATTCCCAGTGACATCGAAGCTCATATTATGTTAATTTGAAGTCCTTTGTGCAAATTATTACAACTTGATTTATGTGGACAAAAATGTTATTACACGGTGGGCGCGGCACACGCCACCTCGTCATGCGAGGCTTAAATGTTTTAAAATTATACTGAATTTCATATTATACGGTGGTTGGCTACGTGGAAACTCTGGGTGCTTATTATCTTTTACAAACATACAATTTATATGCAATGATTCTGTCGTCGAGTGCTTTAGTAAGAATTTGAAATGGCTTTACCTAGTAACCAGGTCTTCTAATTCTTTTCGTGTGGTTAGTGACTAACCTGGTGTCAGAGTTTTATGCTGCCCATGAGCCTCTGACTTAGCTTCACATGCTGTTGAGAAATATCTCTCAGACATGCTGGTTTCCTCACGATGCTTTCCTTTACCGATTTTTAAGCAAGTGATAATTATACAATACGCATATAAATCCGTAAAATCAGAGGTGCGTGCCTTGGGTTCGAACTCGAGACCTATGACTTGGCAATCCGGCGGTCACACCACTAGGCTATCACTGCTTAGTAACCAGGTGATAAGCATTTTTTTTATATTCTGGTAACACATTTTTTTTTGTTGGATATTTGCGCTTGTATTTTGCTTGTGTGTTTCGTGCTTTTCGCTTGTGCTATATTCTAAAAACCTAATTTACACGTTGCTTTTTTTCTTTTAATCGTTTCGCACGTAGATAAATTATATTGTTAACTTCAAGGGGGACTCTTTAAGCGGGATTGTCCGAAAGGGTTACCGCTACCCCGGAACATAAAGGGCTACGGAAGGAACATGGATGGGTTTTAGTCAGTAAGAGTCTGACACTCCCTTCCGCTCCACCCAGAGCGGGAGCAGTCATTGGATGATTTCCCAGCCTTAAAAAAAAAAAAAAGGGGGACTCTTAGAAAATGGAGTCTTTTTTAAACGACTTGGGTACAACTTACAGCTTTGCAACACTCACAAGCATCAACAACAAATAAAAAAAAAAAGAATTTTAATCGCCACGGTCCTGACAAGCTCTATAACATTTTCCAACAACGCGAATTTTTCAAAGTAATTAAGAAGGGAAATGTTTAATATACCCAGGTATTTGGGTCACACACCAACATATACCGCCTCTGTACTTCAAGGGTAAAACGTGTGTGTTTAAAAGTGTAAAATTACCCTTATCCCTAGGCTATTTGTTATATTCATGTTGACACGTAGGTATTATGACTAACGTAAAGCGGCAGTAGAAGTACCATTAATATTTGCTATCAAAGTTTAAAGGGAAATCTGAGGTTGATGATGGTTTTAGAAAATTATGGGCAAATTGGAGGTGTGCCTATAAATTGAGGTACTGCAGTTTTTATTCTCAAATAAAGATTCCGAGGCATGTAAAAATACTGTCTGCTGCCCGTGGTTTTGCCGAACGCGTTGTTCCTATTTTTTTTCTGAAATAAAAGAAGTTAATCCTTATAACGTCAGTTATCGGTTCATGAAAGTCCCGTCAAAAACGGTTCAGCCGTTTAGGAGATTAGCCGGAATAAACAGATAGACAGACAAAAAAAAGTTTTTTTTTTATAATTTATTATCTCTACTTTCAGTAACAAACTGTTATTTTGGCATTAAATAGACCCTTTGTCCAGGGGAGGCATAAATCCATTAGTAGGCTGCGATTTTTGACATTGACAACTCAGTCCGAGTTGTCAATGTCAAATAAAACACAGCAGTTGATTGATTGAGAAGAAACTTCGAATTCAAGGATTCTTTCACATTCATATTAAAATGATGACAATGAATGCTATCTTGTAAAAATGTCACCGTAAAAACTGAGGTGATGGGAGCTGTAAATAGTGTTAATACTTAGCCATGAGTTGCGCTATTCTGTAAAAATCTCACTCCTCGACTGTCAGCAGTGTTAATCGCTAGCGTCGAGTGGAATAACATCACACTTCAAGCTCACTTCACCTAAGTTTTCACTGCGAGATTAAACAAACAAAACAAACAAAAATAATTTATTCAAACTAGGCAGAAAATCAGCACTTTTTGAAGGTCAAAGTTACATAAGACAGTCCCCCAAAAACGCCCACCCTTCACCACTTCCTAGTGCTGGGAAGAAGAAGAGGCGCAACAAACCCAGCAGCACAGCTGTCTGTTTAGTTGGAAGAACTTGACTCTACACTTTTATTGTATGAGAGATTATTATTATAGAATAGACCGCATCGCGGCTGATCTATGAAGTATTCTGATCGTCTATGTTTCGACCTCATAGAATGACCATCTGTATGCCTATTCAGACTGCTAACATGCTTGAATACTGATTCAGTCATTCGTGATGACGTGTATCTCAATAGTAGGTATATTATGGCATTGATACTTCAATAGCCACTAGGTGAAGGTACAATAGGACATTGACCTCCCCGTCAATGTAGAGGGCAGCTTATAGGTCAACGGTATTATACAACCACCTTATCACTGCGAATCGCTGGTGGGTCACTGTAATTTAACTTCGAAAGGCAGGTATGTACCTACTTACCTACATATGCAAGTCTTTTGTGTTCTAAGTTAGTAGTTTTTTTGAAAATTTAAATCGTTGAACTCTTATAAGCAAACAGCTTTTTCTTCTTCAAAATTTTCTTCGAACGAATCAAAGAAATAAAGTTTGTCCGAACTTTTCCATATTTATTTGGTCGAGGCTTCCCTGAATTTTTCTTTGTAAATCTAACTGGTGAGTGTTTTGCACGCGTCTCGTCAAAAACATTGTACCTACTTATCTGCGATATTTTTTTTTCTGTTGTAAAACAAACAAACAACAACTTACCAAAGTTTTATCACAATTGGTCGAGTCATTTTCGAGTTTTTGCGAGACTAACGCAAGGTAATTTATTTTATACATACAGACACATGCAAAGATTAAAAGGTCCTGCACAAGGTAGAACAGATACACATCATGCAATCCGACTGATATTAATTTTACTTTCAACCAGTGTTTTACAACATAAATATTTTCTAAAACAATATGGTAGTAGGAATACTGTACGGTGAACAATTCCGATATGATTGTTTGTTTCAGTTACAACTCGCCCACGTGTACTCTTTGTTCGTACGATTGTTTTGTAACTTGTTATCCAATTGTACCCACAAGCTCTGCTCGCTGCCAGTTGTTGTTGAATTTAGAAAATAAAAACAATATTTTGAAGGTTGTTCGGCTTGGTTAGAGCGTGGTTTTTGTTGTGTAGGTATTGATTATTGGTCAACAGTAAAAAATTTGTAGCTTTGCCAATCAGAAGAGTAACTGGTGGTCGGGACACTGAATTTTATAATACTTTATGTAACAATAATATCTTCAATGTGGATACAGCAATCATTGTGCCGATAGTCGTGACGGCCAATGGTATAATAGCCAAGAGCCTCGACCAGCATCTGAAGAGGCTCAATTTGGCTGTTGGATCAAGGGCTTGATCCAGAAAGCGGTACTCTTGGACACGGCACGTATAGTTAGGAGGTTCCTCTTTCAGGAGCCCCCACCACCGGTAATTTGGACCGTGGTCCTGATACCGATGGGCTACTACCATTTTTTATATTTTGGGCACATACACAAATGTGGGTGCAGACAAAGGTGCACTCTCTCTTCCCTCAGTCTCATAGTACGACGAAGTAATGTAAGTCCAATAGGCACATTAAGTACACACACACACACACATACAGCAAGAGACCTAGCGGCAACTTGAGACTGATTTTGTTTGCCCAAACTCTGTGAAAAGGCATAAAACAAATTCAAGTTGTGTATTAAATTCTCAGCTTATTTTTATTGTGAAAAACGATCATATCAAGTCCTGTCTACGACTGCCACAGTTTAATTTATCACCGAGTAGCCGCAGATGATTGCATCAAGTAATAAATTAATTTCCTTCACTCAACGTTTACAGTTGCAGTGGGACGTTGAAAATATTCTGCTTTTCTTCCATTCCGTCGCATGCACGACAAAACATTTCCATATTTTAAATAAATGTACAACAATGTTAAATTCGCGTTCGCAAAAAATACAGCTTGTATTATAAATCAAGTGTTGCATTTTGTTTCGTGAAGATGTAATAAAATTATGATAAATACGGTTTTTATTATATCGTTGCGAATTCATGGACTCGACAAACTGACTTCATAAATTCAATTGTTTCGACAATTACGAGTTGCAATAAACATTCTTGTTTTTATTTACAGATTTTATTCTATTCTTTCAAAAAGATTTTGTAAAATTATTTAGCTTTTGAATTCGTATTGAATAATTCTATTTCTAACAAAACTATTCAGTTTTGTTTGCAACTTTATTGTAAAATTTATACATGACTAATAGAGAAGTATGGAAGAAAAAGACATGTTGCGCCGACCCTAAATAAATTGTGATAAGGGCAGGAGAATGATGAAGGATATATGTCATGAAAATATTTTATGTGGTACTCATAATTATATCATCACTGCCGAGCCTTCTCCCAACTATGAAGAGGTCAGCTTCCAGTCTAACCGGATGCAGCTGAATACCAGTATTTTACAAGGAGCGACTGCCTACCTGACCTAAACAATAATACGATACCCCTTTTGGCTGGACTGTATGTCACATTTTGGGCTTCTTACGATCCGTAACGAACGTCAAAGATCCACGAAATATGTACAGCCGGAACCAACGGCTTAACGTGCTTTCCGAAACACAAAGGGGTCTTGGTACGCTAGGATGGTCACCCATCCACGGACCAACCGCGGAAAGGGAGGCTCAACCTGATCGATCGACTAGTGCGACTGTTATTACTTGGCCACAAGCCTCTCTTATAAATTACAACTTAATATAAGTACTGTAGAGCCCTGGAGTAAAACCTTACGTTGAACTTGGCTGGAGTAAAACCTTATGTTGAACATGGCTGGTAATAAACGGACGGCATTCGAACCTTTAAAATAATTTAAATTAGTTAGGCCTTTTGTACATTTGAGAGTTGGCCACAGGCGGCGGAGCTAGACAGATATATTCGTTATAATCAAGCTATTAATATATAATGTGTTGAACTTGTAATGAGTTTGCTTTGATAGCATAGAAGACCCAATACACACATTACACGCTCTACCACTGAGCTCCCTCAGTAGAAGGTCTTCAACCTTCTACAGTACCTACGAGAAATTAGGTGTGAAGGCAATAATGAAGAAAGTAAGAAGTACGCGAAAATTGGTAGGTACCTACCTACAATTATCGTCCCCCACAATGACCCGTTCAAATCCACCCTCTGTTCCCAGTTCAACGAGTCCTAATTATCCGTTAAAATTGAAGTGTATTCTTTTGTTATTCTGACAACTTTTTGTAACTTATGCCTGCCTAAGCGTTGTATTCTGAGGAGCCCTTATGTTATGTTCAGCGATTGTCAACAAAAATTTCAGTACCATCTTTCTGTCAGCTAAAAGTTTGTGAATGTCGGCAATTTTACTGAGAGCAAATTTCTCACAAATGGTTTTATAGTTGTTTCCGACAATTTCCAGATACATGGAATAATAGAATTTCATTTCAAAAATCACGCTTGGTGTAAACAAAGAAAGGTCTGAAGTCTAAAAGCCTTGGCATATACATTCAGTCAAAAAAGTATCGGGAATGGATGATTTGTTTATGGTTCCAAATTCAATTTTTTGTTTTTTTGTAGTTGTTAGATTGGCACAACCGTTTTCCATTTTGGCGCGGAGTTTGAGTTGCATCTGTTATTTATATTAAATACAGTGCTGGTTTTAGTAATATCATATATAGTGTGTATTGCGAATTTCATAATGGACAAAAATATCGAACAAAGAGTTTGTCTTAAATTTTGCATCGCCCATGGAATTTCGTGTTCGGAGTCACTGAAAATGTTACAGAAGGCTTACGGTGAATCGACTTTATCAAAAACTCGTGCTTATGAGTGGTTCAAAGCGTTCAAAAGCGGTCGAGATGTGATGGAAGATTTGCCTCGCTCTGGTAGGCCGTCAACGTCTGCAACTGAAGTTAACATCGCAAAAGTGAAGAAAATAGTGACTGAAAATCCCCATTCAACTCTGAGAGCGTTATGCGGCGTTTAAGAGAGCAAATTCGACGAAAAAGGCCAGATTTGTGGAAAGAAAATTCTTGGTTTTTGCACCACGACAATGCGCCTTCGCACAAGGCTATCATTGTGAACGAATTTTTGACCAAACACTCAACAAATACCATCCAGCAACCACCATATTCACCAGATATGGCTCCTGCTGACTTTTTTCTTTTTCCTAAACTCAAATTACCACTTCGTGGCACCCGTTTTCAATCGATAGAAGACATAAAGGAGAATTCGCGGCGAGAACTGAACTCAATTCCGGAAGCAGCGTTTAAAAAATGTTTTGATGAATGGATTATTCGTTGGCGCAAGTGTATCGTTTCTAAAGGAGCATACTTTGAAGGTGATAAAATAAATTTGGATGAATAACAGACATTTTGTGTATTATTGATCTTTTCCCGGTACTTTCTTGACAGAGTAGTATATTAAATTCGACATTATCAAGTAAAATTACGACACTTCTATGTGATCTAATCTTGATGACTAAGGACTTTCACAAAATAAACTGAACACGATCAGCACTTAAAACCCGTTTAAGAGCTGGCTGTGTCCTTATTGTCTCTTTTTGACACTTTGACACTGACAGGTCTTGAACGCGGTCTTAGATGAGCTGATCGCCTTGGGTGTCATTGGTGAAATTGGCACTTAATTTAGTTTCCCTTAAAAAAGTAACAAATTCTCAACAAAATAATGTAAAATATACATTTCCCGAGCATGTCGACACGCTTTTCATTGCGGCTATCGCCGTTGTACTTAGTTAAGCCACGGTTCATAATTTCCAAGCAGATTAGCATTCACGTAAATTAAACATGCTATGAACTTACAAATTAATTTTAGGGTTCAATAAACTTTTGATATTCCAAAGATTTCCTTCCGGAACCATCAATAGACTTTAGTTGATGTAATTCGTTATAAAATCGTTTATTACTGTAGTACTTTTAAATGAAACGTAAAGTAATTATTACCTATTCCTTTAGTATACTTGAAGTTTTTTAATTTTTCTTGATAATTTATCAAAAAAACAAATAACATACACGAATTTCACTAACTATTGATTCGTAGCACCGTAGCGTCCGTAGCAAGTCGTAGCGCATTTCAAACATAAATATTTGCTACGCTTTCGCTACGATTACCTTCGTAGCAAGTCACCGCTACAGCTCGCTTCCTCTAGGTAAAAGTCAGGTCAAAGGCAGGAAGAGGAAACGGTAGTAACTACCGACTGGTGAACAAAAATTCGATTCATGTTTAAATAGCTCTGATTTTACTGAAGAAGAAGTTTCGTTGTTTTGAAAGTTTTATTACCTACATTAAATGTTATACCTACTTAATTTATTGGTCATTAAAAAGTAATTTATGCTAAGTTAGTTAAAATATTTGTGTTTTTTTTTACTGGTAATAATATCCATGTTTTTATTTAACCTTTAACCTCTGTTGATGCAAAATTAGAACCCGAAATCTTTGACACGGAAAGCAAGTATGCTAATGAGCGTGCCTACATATAGCTTAGCTTTAAAAATTCACGACACGAAAATTAAGTTCCCAACTTTACTGTGCGTAAGTTGTGAAATGTCAGAGTAAAAGTTTATATCAACGCGTAAATAAGTTGGGTTTACGAAATTTAAGGGACAAGGGTCCTTAATTCCATATTCAGCATTTATATCTCTAAGGTCGAGTTTACTTGTTTATCGTATAGGAAGCTAGTCAGTAAAAGTGGACCAAGTGTCTGAAATCGTAGCACCAATGTCTTGAAAAATGTGAAAAACCTTTTAACTAGTAGAATAATCCGAAATGCTCGAAATATATACTAATATTATAAAGAGGAAAGATTTGTATGTATGTTTGTAACGAATAAACTCAAAATCTAGTCAACGGCTCTGGATAAAACTTGGCACAAAGTCTGGAATAACATATAATCTACTTTTTATCCCGGAAAAATGTACGGTTCCCGTGGGATAACTTCCTAGATACACGCGGGCGAAGTCGCTGGCAAAAGCTAGTATACTACTACTATTATATATATGCCAAATGCAATTTTGATACTGCTACCTTGGAATGACATTGGTTTAGTGCCCAGATAGCTTAAAGGGGTAATTATTCAATGTGTTATTAATTAATTAGGTTCTGCAATACACGTTATTCGGGTACTTAAAGGATCGGGTCCTGCTACTGCTAATATCCTAACTAATATAATAAAACTATTATTTATATTATAAAAAATGCGAAAGTAAGTTTGTCAGTTTATTTGTGACCTTTTCACGCCTGAACTTCTGAACCGAACATCCTGAATGTTGCATGTACGTTGTCATATGCACGGAAACGGGCAAAGGGTACTTTTAATCCCGAAAAAAAGTTATTTTCCCGAAGAAAACAATAATAACGTTCTTATGATAATAGATGGCGCCACATGCATGATCCGTTTTAAGCGCATGATTGCAACGACTAAACAACAAGCAGAGTAACGCGACCGAAGTCGCGGGCAAAAGCTAGTAAAAAATAACTAATCAAATTCAACCCAAAACGACGCATTTCAGTATAAATTCAGTTTGAACATCGCCCACCCTTCCGTTTCTGACCACGTGATTGTGTATTCCAGCTCAAAGATCATGCTCGATGACCGAAAATATCGAGCACACCATACCACGCCACATTTTGAATGTTTAGGCCCACTCAACCATATCGCTTGCATTAATTTTCGCTTTGTGAATTGTGACCCCAAAAATATGGTATGATGGTTTCAAAACAAGGATACATTTTACATCATCTTTATTTAAATTGAGCAAACAATTAAAAATGGATACTTAACATAAGTAGGTAAGAAGTTGTAAATGGATTTTTGTATTATGTGAGAGCAACCACAATTTATTAATTTATTTTAGCTGTATAGTTAGCCATTCTCAAAAAAACTGATAATTGTTGTCAACTGTCATTTCCACACCAATCGCAATAAGTATCACAGACGATTAAAAAATCATCCCTAAGTAAGACAAACGCATGCAAGTCGGAGAGTCAGGACTCGCTACGACACAAGTAAGTATAAAATCTACATAGGCACCCTCGATCCGTCGCATGGGGTCTTTGAAAGCCCAGGGTTTAGAAAATTGCCAAATACTTACACTTTGAAAACGTTTACGGATACCATACTTTAGGTATCCTCGCAAAAAGGATTACGCTACACGTTCGCGCCATCAAACTTCAGGCTGCGCGGGCGTGCTATGAGGTATGGACGCGTGTTTCTACGCAAGGCTCCGAAAGACCCCACGCGACGACTGGCGTAAGTAAACTTTTATTATTAACTTAATTGTGTTTCTTTGTTTCCGTGTTTATATTTGTTTAATTTTTTTGTTTTAGTAGATATATTTATTATATATTTGGTTTGATGTAGTATTTATATTTAAGTGGTTTTTTTTTGTTCTAGAAAGTAAAAATTGAAATGGATCATAGACAAACCCAACGTATTCTAAGTTGGTTAGATGAAGAAGATGAGGAGATAGTTGGTGATGAGGAGGGTGGTGAAGAAAACATTGATTATCCGGATGAAGTCAGTGAACATGACACCGAGTCCGAACAGGAATATGAGAAGAAGACTAACATGATCAAGTTGATCCATCAGTACCGTCAAGTAGCGAGGAAGAGGAAGATATGCCATTAGCGAATTTATCGTCGCGTAATTTGTATATCGTCAAAAAAAAAAACACCCTGAAGAGAATTGAAGTCACGGGCAACTGTTACGACATTACCTCGTGTGTTGAAGCAGTGTACCTCCTCTTCAGGATATCTCCCCTGATGATGCTCAGTTGGTACCTACGAGAAAGCGTTGTATACATTGTCCAAGACGTACAGATAGAAAATTCAAGTCCATTTGTCACTTTTGCAAAGGAAACATTTGTCCAAATCATACCAAAGCTGTATGTACCGATTGTGTCCAAAGAAATTATTAGGGTAACATAGACATACAAAAGAAATATGTGTTTTTATATTTCTTTGTTGATTTATATTTGATTTTATTCTATAGTTCATTAATCTCAAATTAGTATATAAAAAGAAGAAGTACCTCATTGTTTTTAATTTTTAAGTTTATTTTAACATGGCCAAGTTAAAAGATGAGAAAAAATTTTATGCCTATAAAGGAGATTGTTCTACGCCCATACATTGTTCGCCCTGGAGCCAACGGCATAGAAAAAATCATTTTCTATTTGTAAACTGCCCTTATTAGCCCATAAGAACAAAGTTTCTCGACGGACACTTTAGAAAAAAGATTTATTTAAAGAAAAGGAACCGATTTTGAGGTTATTTTTAATAAAAGAAAACGTAAGTAATTCCTTCTAAAATCGCTATTTCTGGTTTCTACAAAGCATTAAACTTCAAATACAGTAAAATATTACCGTACATACAGTTGTATTATGCCTTTTAGGTACAGTTATTATTTATTGGTTGAAGTTTACTTTAAGCGAAGTCCGTTATCCGTTGTCAAAATGCTAAGGTGTCGTTTAAGCAGATCACAGAATCAGTTATTCGAAGCCAGGTCACGTTGAAAGCAATCCAAATTGTAGTCCGTTAAACAGAAACAAAATCAAAAACGCCAAAAGAAATCGCCAAATAAAATACGTAGTCACAACAACACAACACAGCCACAGGTTCGTCTCGGTGAGACGCTCCGACTGACGTAGTGACGTAGAGATGCTCTCTCGAAGATCAATCATTGTATATCGATTATCAATGACCACCTATTTAATCTGTGGTTTTAATTTAGTAGACCAAAATGACAGATCAATATGTCAAAAGTAAATTAATTTGTTCCGTTTCAAACATAAACACGTTGCTACGATTCTACTTCGATTAAATTAATGCTAAAATAAAATATTTTGTTCCCAACGAACAATGTGTAACGTTTTAGTTTGCGACATTTAAAAATAGAGTTTAAGTACTTAAAAAATAAAAATATGGCTATTGAAGTCGTGAAATGGTTATGAGAATAATTCACTAGAGTTGCGTCGTAAATGACATTTCAATCGTTAAATGAGAGATTTTCTGACAAGTGAAAAAACATAGTTCAATAGATGGCGTGGGTAAAAAATATGTCTTTGTTTTACTGGCTACTGATAACAAAAACAAGATCCGTAAATAAGAAAGCTTATTTGATGTCAAAAACCTGAGACAGTGACGTATTTTTTACCAACGCCTCTTTTAAACTAATATTTTCTCACTTGTGAGAAAATCCCTCATTCGACTAGTAAGTAGATTTTGTGACTTTGTTTTGTTCATTATATTTTCAGCATAATCGTGCTAGGCCATATTCATCATAAGTTCCATTAAAATGTTCACGGAACTAATTCCATGAAAAAAATATGCATGAAAAACTTTTATGATGCACATTTTCAATGTTTTGGAAGTGATAAATATCGAACATCCATTATTTATCACTAGATATTATGGACATCGTCGTCGATATCGATATTTATGTAATATGAGCGAGAGCGACACTGTCAAATCTTTTGTGACATTCACATTGACAATTCCTTGAAAGATGGCGAGTTCAGTTGGTAATAAAATCAATGAGGTCACTTTTAAAAACCTATTAAGAATTAAACAGTGTCCGCTTGAATTTATTATTTTTAAAAAGCATATTAAAATATAATTAAAATTAACGTACACGTCAAATGTTTGTTGGTTATAGGGCGGTCTAGAACAATCTCCTTTAAGTTTTTTTCAATATAAATAAATGTCTGATTTGCAAAACCTTTTCCTTTTTGTTCCAATGCAATCCTATGCAAATCATCTACGTCAAAATGAAGTCAATAATGTATGTCCTAATATGAATTAATTGCTATTTATTTTTGGGGTCTCTGAAGACCCCACGCGACTGTTCAGGTAATAATAAAGGCGCGACGGGCGGAGTGTTAAGATGACAGATGAGGACTTTTTATCCGGATTTTAAATATGCCTCTTATTTATTTACAGAATTGCAACATTGATTCTGTGTATTCAAGACAACAAGTTTATGTAATACATAATATATATGCTATTCGAAAACGCATTACCGTATCAATATTGGCAACGGAACTTGAGCGACAAAACACAGCGAGACGAGAAAATACGTCTAGATTTTTCTAGTTTTCTTATTCATGTGGTTAGTGACTAACCTGGTGTCAGAGTTTTATGCTGCCCATGGGCCTCTGACTGAGCTTTACATGGTGTTGAGAAATATCTCTCAGTCATAGCGGTTTCCTCCACCGTTTTATAAGCTATGTGATAATTACACAATACGCCGAGGTACGTGCTTTGGGATCGAACTCGAGACCTATAACTGACAGTCCGACGGTCACACTACTAGACCATCACTGCCTTACCTTGCCTTTCTACTGACATAATCTTACGCGAGACTGGCTATAGACGAGGTGCGTTCTTGTTTACGTGCTAAGGTACATTTTTGTAGAGGAAAGGTTACGATTTCACGTCAGTGACATTTAGGTGGTGACGCAGGCAAGCGCGGCAAGCTTTGCGAATTGTATCGGGGTACGATCGATAACCGTAAACCTGTGACAACTTATACACATTTTTATGAAAACGTGCCTGTTCTTCTGCTTGGGATTTGGTTACCTTATTTTGTTGTGGAGAGAGACCAGATGTTATGAGGTTAAATGATCTCAATAAAAATACCCTTTTTTTGAGGGTGGTAAATCATCAAATGACTCCTGCCGCTCTGGATGGAGCTGAAGGGAGTATCGGACTCTTACTGACTAAAACCCATCCATGTTCGTTCCTTAGCCGTTTATGTTCCGGGGTAGCGGTAACCCTTTCGAAAAATCCCACCGGGAAATACCCTAAGTACCTATTTTTTTTCTTATCATAATATAAAGAAACAGGGTGAAAGTGTGTAGCCCCTTACTAGTAAACGTATTATATCAGGTGAATACGATTCCTCTCTTTCATTCGTCAGATATTTGACTTTTGAAAGATGAAGACATAGCGTTGTGTAACTTTATAGACGCTATACAACGTTTATTAGTATCTCTGTAACTTAATCTTAGCTAGCCTTTTAAAAAACTTATTGGAGTAGGTATGTATGGCCTAACATACCATCAAATGACACACAAGCAAATAGGTATAATTTAAACCCTATTTTTAAAAGATTAGCTTTTTATTTACCCATTTATACGCACACATAAAGGGAAAGGAACAGGAAATATTTACAAAGATGCTTATTTGTAAAAAAATCTTTTCGAGCATACCTGCGATAGGAAAGTAGATAAAAAGAGATGTAGACAACGTGTGTAAGAGTAGAAGGGAAGACATAATACGTAGATACAAAGATCCATTCACTCATTTTAATATAAACATACACTAAGAGAAAATACATATGAATATGCATACATACGATGTATTGACATACCTAAAAAGACTTAAAATATTAATAATACGATTATATCATAAAAATTAATATTTTTTTAACTTAAAACTTGCAATCCAAGTACATGTAACTTCAAAATAATAATAAACATTAATTATTAATTGAAATGTATACCGCACCCATCACTCAGGACTTAGCGTTGTGTGACCGATTAATTTGTGTAATCTCCGCCACAGTTTCATTAGGCCATTATTCATGCATGTCTAAATTATGTACATCATTACTATTTACCGAACATTAATGTGATTGAACTGAAACGTTTTGTGTCTTTCAACATTTGTTTCAACTCAGTGCATTGCACTATTTCACTGCTGGATAAAAACCTTTTTTGGGAATTCAATTCAAATACCCAATTCCTTATTCGACCTACGATGGCTGACCTGAAAAACGTATCAGATATCTTTCATTTAGTTTATTCAATCCATAATCATCACCATAATCAGCTTTTAATGTTCCCACTGCCGGGACATAAACCTCCTCTCTGCAAGAGGGAGTGGGCTGTCCCTAACGCGGGTCCAATGCGGGATATCGGATGTCACATGTCTTCCAATTGTTGGTTCTAGTACATGCCTTTTTCCTTCACCGTTTTTAGAGCAGTGGTGATGAAATTATTTAGCGAGGTAAAGCGCCTGTCTGGATTCGAACTTACAGCTCGTGAGTCGGGGCAGTTACCACTAGGCCATCACTGCTTTTCTATTCCTATTCAGTTGGTGAGTGTTATATAAATTCTACGTTCGAAATCCCAACAATTCAGCTGTCAAGGATTAATTTGCAAGCATTTTGCAACACCTTTTACATGAAATATTCAAAAGCTCACCCACGAGTTTTTAAGCTATAACAACACTTGGACTTTCGTGTTTTATTAAGTGTCAAAGATAAGAGTTAACGATAACGTTTGCATAAGTACGATAAGCAATGTAACATTGAGAGAAAATATTTTACAGAAATATGTTTCTGAGATTGTGGTTGCAAATACATCTAATCGTATGGTTTGTTTCGAAAGTGTAAACAAACTCTATTCAGATTAAATTCTTACGCAATAATTTCATAAAAGGAAGTAAGTAACACATTCAAATTACTCGACTCTTAAACTCGATTTCAGTTTCAATTCAATACAATATACAACTTGCATATTGTATTGAATTGAAACTGAAAAATCATAGACGAAAATCGAGTTTATAAAATTAAACTTAATTAAAATGAACAACAATGATTGGAAAATTTAAATTCCAGGGATTCAAATAATCAAACCAAAGCACTCAGTTTGTAAGTGAAACAACAAATAAGCATCAACAGGTATATTTTCTGACCTATTTAATTACATTTGAGTCAGATACTTTCTGAACAGACTATACGACGTGTTCCTGTAACATTTCAACCATTCAAACCATTCGTTGAGTAACTGAAAGCGCAGAAATCATTGAACGTGCCCCGTCTATTATGGAGAATGCAAAATGGCTAGTTACGCCCGCATTATGTATGCAAACGAATGGATATCGCTCCCGATCGACCTGACTCTTCAGGTCACTGGTATTTATTGTGTGCACAGCGAGGGAGCTTTGCTTTGATCTGGTAACGCAAACATCTATCATTCTTTACGTATAAACTTTTATCTATGAAATACAACTCCAGAGAGAACTTTTAAAAATATGAAGCTCATTTTACGTTTGACCTATCACAAGGTAGGTAATAAATCTATTATATTCGCGGAGCTCGAGACTCGGTTATTCTGGTGAAATATATTCAATTTGTGTAAGTCGTTTCAATTTACAAATGTGGAATTATTAATTTTGACATGCCTTATACGATTTTCTGTTTCTGCCGACTGTCTTATATTTTCGGGGGAAAAATATACTATTTTCGTAAAGTTATGTTTTCGTGTAATTATAGGACCTTCCTTATACAAAATCTAGAGTTGAGAAATGGTAGAACTTTTGCAAAATATAATAAATTATAAACTTACTTATTAAAATCTTAACACATTTTAAATAATTTTATTCGACGTTATTGTAATTGTTTTCCCAACTTTTTAAACCGCACTAAAACTAACATTTCAATAATTACCAGTCCAATTAAAACACCTGATTCGTGTACATACATTGGGAAGCGTTAAAACGTATAAATGAGCTGTTGCAAGTACATTACAGGGCGGCTCGCATCAGAGCGCGCCATACTCGGCGAGTCGTTATGTATTGATTATTGAGACCTAGGTTTTGAATCGAGTAATTTTTTTAAAGAATGGAAACATAACGCTTAAATCATTTTAATTTAATTCATATTCAGTTTAAAAAGTTTAGATTTTTTATTGTATTTTCGAAAATCTGTTCTTTATACCCAATTCGGTTACTAATTATACCTTTGAAAACGAATAAAATTACTTTATAAGCAGGTGGCAGTTTAGACGTGTTTAATTCCCGATTTTATACAGGGTGTAACCGAAAGGGTATATACATACAAAAGCATATGCTACAGACCACCAAACTGAACAACTTTTAAAATGGGACAAACTCCAAAATCGCAAAAAAAAATCAGCTGTTCTATACATTTTTGGTCACGTGACTCATCGAAATGTCGGGAACAGCTGACAATTTTTTCACGATACCCAGTATGAACATGAACTGACAATTTAACAAATATCGGTCCTCTAATTATGTGACACAAGGTAAAAAGCATTAGGACGTAGAAATGAGCTCTTACTTGTGCATTACAGGGCGGCTCGCATCACCAGTCAGTAATTTGATTGATGAGAACGCGCCGCACTCGGCGAGTCGTGATGTAACCGGCAATTGTATACAATGACCTGTTATTAGCGTCACTTCGACGTATTGATTATTGAGAGGGAGGTTTTGAACCGAGTGCTTTTTCTAAGAATGAAAAACTTAACGTACCTTTTCTAGTCATTTTAAAGCTTCAATTTTAAAAGATTAAAATTTTATTAGAAAGATTTTTTATTGTATTTTTTATATACAGTCGTTGATACTCAATTCGCTAGTTATGACTCTGTCCTACTTAATGATAATAATAATATTTTTGGAAATTTGCACACAACGCCATATAGTCCCAAGTTAAGCAACCTAATTGCTTGTGTTATGGTAACGAGATGGATCGATAAACTACTTATATACTTTTTTTTAACACATTCATATTATAGATAGAAAAACACCCAGACCCGAAAAAAATAGGTACTTGCAGGTCGTACAAATATTTGTTCCGAGCCGGAATCGAATCCGCGACATGCTGCGCGGCAGTCAATCGCTCAACCACTGCGCCAACCGTGTCGTCAAACTAGTGACTTAGTCGGTATATTAAAAGGTAACCCGGCCAGTAATTTGATGGATGAGAGTACACTGCATTCTGTGTGTCGTGATGTAACTGGCAAATGTCCACAATAACCAGTTATTCACGTCACTTTGACGTACGCATAGTGTGTACTTGATAATTCAGTGGGAGATTTTGAATCGAGAATGTTTTTTCATTTAATAAATTTGTCTTGGTTTCAAAGCATATTTTTTGTAGGTTTTATATCAATTACCAAGACCCTAGTGCCTAGCTCATTAATCAATAAATAACGATAAACAACAACACAGCAACAACGACAAACAACAATGAATAGGGTCGTGCATTGAAATAAAAAACAAAAGACGTATACTCGTTTTTTGTTTTAGGCAGCACGGGCACAATACATAAATATTCAGAAATGAATACAATTTTATCTTGGTCAATACTGACATCGGTTAAGAAACACATCATGAGCAAACGACTCGTAGTTAATCACCTAAAGTATGAATAAATCTGAGTTATAAACAAAAGTCTCCCTAAATTAGAAGCCTGAACTCTGCGTTTGATACCAACAATTATGAAAAATACATTATCCACTAAGTAATCTCCAAAATGAGGGTAACCTTAAAAAAAACAAAAGCTACTGTCAGAATATCGATAATGTATGGAAAGAGTTCAGTAGGTAGTGCTGGCGTGAACGTCAGCTGATATCATGAAGGTACAGAGGCCAGCACATCAAGTTACCTCAATCTATCAAATTTCTTTTATCTCAACTTTATTGCAAAAACATAAGATTCATTTTTAATTGAGAAAATTTGACAGTTAGGGATAGCTTGATGTGCTGGCGTCTGTATATTCAACCGCATATTAGTGGAGACGATTTAACATTGACAGCGGCATTATGTAGTAGCAGTATAGGACGATTTTTGTAGCACTGATGTTCGGTTGACTGTAGCTATTAAAGGGAAAATTAACAGCTGGTGGTTAGGTCAAAGTGGTGTCTACTTAAATGTCAATAATTAAAAGTGTTATAGCGAGCCACGAGTTGGTATAATATCGATTTTGTAATCAACAGGTGATTTTGTCGGTAATCTGTTTGAGGTGTAAATTACTGCTTGTTTTTATTGATTGGTGAGGCGTGGTTTTCCTTTGACGGTGGTAAATATTGGAAGTCAATTTTGAGGTTTTTTTTTTCAGTATGAAATTTGTGAATGTTCGAAACGGTCTTAAGAATCATTCTGTGGCTTATGTGGCTAAAATGCATAAGATTATAAATGCAAAAGCAATTTTGCCTGTACGTTACCTTTTCACGCCTAAACCTAAGAATTTAGCAGATAGGCCTTTTTTTGAGGGTGGGAAATCATCAAATAATAATATGGACATTTCACACAACGCCATATAGTCCCAAGCTAAGCAACCTAATGCTTGTGTTATGGTAACGAGATGGCTGATAAACTACTTATATACTTTTTTTTTTTGAAAATTCACCCGCCCTGGAGCGGAAGGGAGTGTTAGACTCTTACTGACTAAAACCCATGCTTGTCCTTAGCCCTTTATGTGCCGGGGTAGCGGTTACCCTTTCGGACTATCCCACTTACCCAGCAGAAGAAGTCTTAAATCACGTCAACCACTTAACCTGCCACATCTATGTAAATCATTGGTCGCTTTAAAGTTCCATCAGAAGATACCAAGCGTTCTGTACCTACCTTAAAAAGAGATTTCCTACATAAATATTCGTGATCTGGTCATTATCTGACGACACCTCACCCTGTATTCGCATATGTAGTCCGGCCCTGAAGCCAGGCTATGGCTTCAGGGCCGGATTAGGTACTTAAATTGGTGCTACATCTTTCACGCCTCTCGCTATGGGCCCCCTGCGCTTGGTCGTAGGTACAGAAACCAAGTCTTGTTACTTAAACCATCGGTAGGTCCATTCATATTTCTATGATTAAACATCATTCCATATGTATGATCAAAAGAAATCTGACGTTTCTGAGGCGTTGTGTTCTTGTCGGCGAAGCGACTCTTATTTTTCTAAGAATCGTCACAACAATTGTGTGGTAAATAACGTTTTTCTTTAGAAACATTAATTTTATTTGTGTTATATCGAGAAAAACCAACCTAACTTAAAACAAACCAAGTTCTACAAAGGGGCGCTTTCGTAGAATTTGCAACAGGCCCCACGTTGGCGTACTCCGGCAATGGCGGTCGGAGTGTAGCCTTAGGGGCGCTATGGCGCAAAGACAGAATTTTACAAAAATATTTTTTTTCGGAATATTCGAATTTTATTGTAGTATCAAATTGACCTTGGCCATAAAAACCAATTAGCTTCTGAGAAGCATGGCCCTACGACACACCGTTTCAGAGTTACAAGCTTTTAATTTTTTTTCTGGTTTACACAAAACGCACTATATTTCCAAAATGGTAGCTCAGATGAAAATCTTTTCATGAAAAAAATTGTTGCTCTAGTCGAAAACCATGAGATGATATAAAAAAACCGACAAATATTTAGAGAAAAAAAACAATTGAAAAATATTCTGTCTCGATCGGTCGATCTCAGCTTGCGTATTGTTAGGGGCGCAGGACTTAGCCGAATCTTCGAAGTTATTTTTTTTTAACAGATTTCGTCCATTTTTCTTGCATAACCTTATTAATCTTGACCATAAAAACTATTTTGGTTCTGAAAATATTTTCATCTGAGCTACCATTTTGGAAATATACAGCGTTTTATATAAAATAACATAAAATTTGGGGGCCCATAATTTGGAAGCGGTGCGTCGTAGGGCCATACTTTTCAGAACCAAATTAGTTTTTATGGTCAAGTTTAACCTGAGAATGAAAAAAAAAATACAGATTTCAGATATTTTTATTTATATTTATGTCCAAAAAAATTTTTAACGAAAAAAATATTTTTTTTTCATTTCCTTTGCTGCTCATAGTGCCCCTAAGCGTATACTCCAACTCCTAAAACTTCGCCCCTCAGACGACCCACTGACCAAAAGGGGAAAGAGAGAGAGAGGAATAGCCGTGCACAAAATCATTTACCATTTACATATTTCAGTTTGTGAAACTCTCTAGTATCAAACTTTACCTTTAACTTATTGGAAGTAGGTAAGACCAGAGATTGTTTAGTCTAATTACTGCTTAGACAGTTGATCTCTGCTAAAAAATAATTAACATTAGGTGCACTTGCCATCACATCAAGTTACTACAAACTGTCAAATTTTTTCAATCGATTTTGAACTTAACTATCAACGAGTTAAGGTTTTAAATCATTTGGAGGAATTTGACTGTTTGATATATTGATGCCCTTGCGACCGTACCTAACTAACTACTACTATAGCATTTGTAATTTGAAAAATTGCGACACATAACACGATTTTTTTATTGGTAAACGATCAGCTACAACGTTTATCGACGACCCATTCATTCTTGTAGATATAAACTACTTGACTGGCATACATATCAGACTATTAAGGCACAACACTACGCTATAAACATCGCCTTAAATATTGAAGCCACTGAATGAGTGTTGAAAGTCGGTCATCGATTTTGGTACGTGCTGTTGTTGACTGTTACTGTGTTCTCTTTTTAAAAACTGAAAATTCAATATGGCGGATGTTAAACGTCATGTCAACGAACAGTTGAGTCAGTTTCGACAGTAGCGCTTAGTGAATGCACATAATTATTATTTGGGAAATATAAACTGACGGGTTAGGTGCTCGAAGATGATTTATAATTAAGTAGATATATTATTATGGCTGTCATTGACTTGTGTTTCAGTTAAAAAAATGATGTAATGAGAAAATTAGTTTGAAAATTCATATATTTAATATAAACATTATATATTTATAAGAACCTCCTCCTTTTTTAGAAGTCGGTTAAAAATTGTATAATTGTAAATATTTTTAGTAAAATTAATTAAAACAAATTATAATTGGAACTAAAAAAAGGTATTCACTGTTATTGATAAAATTTCATTCTATTTCAATTAAAATATGAAAGATATATGTACATATTTGTTAATTGACTCTCACTCTTTGGAAAGAGAAAGAAAGTACCTACACCCCTCTCTTTTTTTTTGAAGGACCAGCCTTTAAGAAAGTTAAGCTCAAATTGCTTGCTAACATTTTTTATACCTGCTGCGATGCAATGCTGACTTTTATAACAGTTCAATGACATTGTCATGTCTCACCATAGAACTACGAGCTCGCGTTCCGTGTCATTGTTTAAGTTCAAATGGTTTTTGTACATAAACTGACAATCGGAGTCGCCATTAAAAAATCTGTTAATTTCACATTCCTGTCTAGGTTTTGCAGTAAGTTAATTAGAGGTCGTTGACCTAATCCAGAGTGAAAGTTATATCTAATTTACGGCTATTTTTATTTGAGTGTGGAAAATCATCAAATGACTCCTCTCTGTGTGAAGCGGAAGCGAGTGTCAGACTCTTACTGACTAAAACCCATCCATGTTCCTTCCTTAGCCCTTTATTTTACGGGGTAGCGGTAACCCTTTCGGACAATCCCTCTGACCTGGCAGGCTTCAGCCCTATCGGGCTTCCTTCATACTCAAACTCGAACTCTAATTCTTTATTGCATTGTTTTACTGACATCGGCTAGAATCATTCTCATAATGCAACCACTAACTTTATCACAACTTAAGTTTTACGGACATACGGAAACTCTAACTTCATTACTTACTTATAAGTACGAAAATGCTTTTTATACCTCTTGCCCACAGCCCATTGATATCCTTATAAATGGACCCACCTCTTTTATTCGGGTCTCCCTTGTTTTACCGAAAAGAAATTGCCAAATTATCACTTCCCAAACAAATTTTCGCATAATTTCATTTGCCAAATTATTACTTACCAAAAAATCTCTTTACAAATAATTGTTACGAAAACCTATGTTTGGCAAGTGAACGTTTGAACAATAACTTGTTCACCAACTAGTACTTTTACCATTTTTTATCTAGTCAAATATTTCAGTTGGTCATATTTTACGCAACATTAAATAAGCTGAATATTTGGTGTCGTCAATTTTAAACTTACCATTTCTGTTTAGTCGATTGCGTAGCCAATGACAAAAATTTTGCATCTATATGTTAGTTGCACAGATTATACAAATTAAATTACAATGTGTAAATAAGTGGGTAGATGGTAAATCATAAATGTCGCGCGATGTGGGTAAGTCATGCAAAACACTATCACTGTGTTTTGTAGCGGAAGTTTATTGAGATTGTTACGATAATATATATTTTCACAATCGTAGTAATCTCTTTTTCCATATTTTTTCTATATAATCTAGTCGTTTCTGGCACTCGCCGGCCGCTGCCGCGGCACCGCTCGCTTCGCTCGCTCGGCTCGTGCGTAGGTGGTCACAGTTTTAACCTAACCTAACCTAACCATTTTTTTTTAAATTAATAACCTACTGTAACTAGTTCCATAAATAACCTAATGTCTAGTAACCATAAATTTGACTTGTTTCAGACAAATTCAAGCACATAAGCTTACAAAGAAATACGCAAATGACATCAAATTTAACAAACAAGTAAAATGTTCCCAAAAAAATTTTTGCCTTTATATTTTTTGTCATACCAAATCATTTGACTAAACGTTTATTGTCTAAATATTGTTTGCTGTAATAAATCATTTGATTAAAGACCAAAAGCCTTAATGACATTATCCTTGGTAATAATCTGCGAAGTAAACATTTGACCAAATGAAAATGTGCGTACTAAAATTATTCCAAATATTACATTGGTATAAAAAAAGGTTGCTAAAATTTGTTTGGGTAATGAAAATTTGGCAAAATCTTTTCGGCAAAACGGCAGGATCCCCTTTTATTCACTTAAAACTTCAAACCAAGTTGGTTTTTCCTTCCTTATCTAGGTACTATAATAAGTACGTAGTTGTACAATAAACAAAGTAAATAGGTCGTCAGTAAATAGAAATACTAGAGTAAAAAGCTAAAGTACCAACCATGACGTGTTGAAAATTATGTGAAATTATATTATTTCCATGAAGGTTTATTATTGCTGTTTTAATTAATGCTTGTATACCTTAACTATAACAATAATATGGGCGCCGCCTAAACAATTAACATGTTTTTTTATTTTTTTATTCCTTTATTTATCACGCCATAAACAAAATCCGTACAGTAAAAAGCTCGATGGGATTTCCGATCGGCAAAAGTAACGGACTTTCATACAAAATTTGGGCCCCCTTTTCAAAAACTTCACTTTCATGTACAGACGCCAGTACATCAAGCTATCCCTAACTGTCAAATTTTCTTAATTAAAAATGAACCTTATGTCTTTGCAATAAAGTTGAAATACTATCAAAGAAATCTGACAGATTGTGGTAACTTGATGTGCTGGCCTCTGTATTAGGATTTCTATTGCCAAAATTACTCGTTTCTAGACCCAGATGTTTAGGCCGTGCGTTATACATGTCATTGAATGAATTAATTTAATATTTTTATCGAGTACATAATCTTAATCAGTATTAACGTTTAAGTTTGATAGTTCTGCTTACAGAAGAATAATTCAAAACGCAGACGAACACAGATTGTTCTTCTGTTCTGCATTCCCCATTGTTGTTTGAAAATCGAATGTCAACTGTCATTCATAGAGCAATGGCGAATACAAGCGATCACGATACGGTGCTTGGCGCTTATTCCTTGAGCAGCTGCATTTTTGCACTAATGGAATCCACGCTATCCAGTCGTTTCTTAGGAAACAAAAAATAAAAATGGCTCTTACTGTATGTGCCGAACCAATTCAAGCGTATATGTTGAATGTGTAATGGTTGATTTAAAAAAAAATACTTTTTGGTAATAATTTTAGAACTTTTTTTAAATATTATGGGGCCTAGTACACAATATTTTTCTGTATTTATTTGCACTTCTACAGTTATTGTCGATTTGATACGACGTAGATAGACATTTTTTTTCCTATAGCGGTGCGAAATTATCAGTTTCAGGGCAAAAATACATACAGTTTGTGTGGGAGAGTAGTCATGACTTTGAACGACGAAATGGAACAGATATTCCCAAATTTGCAATGTCCAGTAAATAGATGTATATATTATTATTTACATTATTCACTAAAGATAAGGCGTATTTATTAGATGGTGCGATACACCTTGTAAAATCATTAACCCTATTTGTACAATATTTTAGGCGACAGTTTAATGATAAATGGTGGCATTGTGATTTATATTCTTTGTATTATTTATACAGCGTGTTACGGAAAGGTTCATACCAAAGGCACGGATTCTTTAGGTGATAAGTGGCATGGCAATATTTTTTAATACCTATACATAAAGTCCTTTTATTATAGCATTAGACAAATAACGGTTAAATAACGACAGTTATTGTGTAATGTTGTTGAAATTACTGCAATTTAGAGGTATTTATTTTACACAAACGGTAAATAGATTATACTGCTTTGTATTTATCGAGAAATAACGGTGTTAATTATACGTTTAGATCGAAATAACGAATAGGTGATAACCGTTATTTGTCTAATGTTATAATAAATGGAGTAATATTATAAAGTTAAGATACATTTCACCTAAAAAAACAAAATTAATGTTTCCAATCGAATTCTACACATCACTACATCAAGTCAGCTGATCGATGTCAATAAACTATTCGCCCAGAAACAACTCCGTAAAGAAAAATGGGTAAAAAGAGATACCTTGCATAAAGTTTAGACTATAAATTAACTCGTAACCAACCCATCAGAACCAGGTTAATTAACTTTCGGAAAATGTCAATGACATTTTAATAACGTAATACATAATACCTACATGTTGCGCCGACACCAAATAAATTGGGATAAGGACAGGAGAAACATGATGACGCTATAGCGTTTGCATTTCAGAAATTGTAGCACTTATTATTTGTTATTATTATTTATGTATTTAAACTTTCACCCACTATCCTTACAGGTCACCCTAATACAATAGTGGATGGGTGGCTAACATATCACAGATATAAAAAATATCAACATAAAATAGCTAAAAATCTACTTAAACTAAATTATAATAAAATCTTAACCTAAAGTAAAAAACAAACAACAAAGAATATTTTTTTAAGGTATCTATAGATTTCGTACCACAATTTTTACCTGATTGTAGTATTAAACACCTTTTTATTTGAGTAGAACCTTCTTCAACACAAGGCCACGTTATAACAAAAAAAAACAGTCCACAGTCACAAAATAATTGAAAGAACCTATCCTAACATGATTACCACAGCTAATCAAGTGTTCGTCATCGCGGCACGTCATAGTCATCGTATCGATCGTTACGTCGATATCTGCATAGGCAGTCCTTGACACGGGCGCCCGTGTCACTACACTAGCTGTCAGATTTCTATTTAATCTATGCTCGCTTGATATTTGTTTCGTGAATATTTTAACATCTGTTACGTGTGTCTGCTCTGTGTAATTATAACACTATTAGTTTAAATGCTTTTTGTTTTGTGTAAAAGGCTGACCTGGTTTAAATTGTGTGGGTAGTCATCGGTTGGTATTTCTTTGTAGGTACTTTGATTCTGAATTTATATTGAGTAGGGAGTTTTTACAAAGTATGAAAAGAGATATTTCAACGACACGGTTGGCGCAGCGGTTGAGCGATTGGCTGCTGCGCCACATGTCGTGGGTTCGATTCCCGCACGGATCAAATATTTGTACGACCTGCAAGTATTTGTTACGGGTCCAGACCCGTGATAGAAAAACACCCAGGTGTTTTTCTATCTATAATATGTATGTATTTACAAAAAAAAAATGTATATAAGTAGTTTATCAGCCATCTCGTTACCATAACACAAGCATTAAGTTGCTTAGCTTGGGATGATACGGCGTTGTGTGAAATGTCTAAGGATATTATTATTATTATTATGATCGAAGATAAACCTAAATTTCTATTTAAAGTATTGACTATTAAACCACTAGCCACGTTCACTAAATACCTACATAAGAACCATTGTTCATGAAAGACTGAATGTATATTTATCTATCTATCTGTACTACTAATAACAAAGCTGATTAGATTGTTATTTTGATTGTTTGTTTGAACGCGTTAATCTCTAGAACTAAAAGTCAGATTTGAAAAAGTATTTTAGCATTTGATAGCTCAATTCTTTAAGAAGTAAATAGCTATTTTTTAAATAATCCGATTTCTTTTATAATAAACGGTAGGGCACAGCTTTATTTAAAACTTGTTCTAAAGCAGTAGTAGTAGACCAGTGGTATCGGCACCGCTTTACGAGTTGTGGGTCGTGAGTTCGAAACCAGATAGGCACTTTACTTTGTGTATTTTACTTCATCATCACTGCTCTCAAAAAGGTGAAAGAAAACATCGTGAGGAGAGGCAGTGTCCTAGAACCAAAATATTCGAAAACATGTGACATCTTCCAATCCACACTGGGCCCGCGCCCACTCCCTTTTACCGAAATAACGCCCGTGTCCCAACAATGGGGACATTATAAACTGAATATGCATTCAATAAACTTGCACAATTTTCATATAGCGTTATTCCCTATTGCAAGGACGGCAACCACTTTCTGTAGGCAATTTAAAAATCTATGTATGTTAGCAAACACACGGACGAAGCAATTTTAAAGTTTTATGCAGTCTCAATATACACTTTTCACCCATAAGCTCTTAGTAATAAGGTTTAACAGTATTCCATCGCCTTTATTGTTTTGTGTATCGTCACTACATAGTATAGTCGCTTCCCGTGTCTGTCCTAATGTTTGTAATATGTATGTATGGTTAGATCTTTAAAACTACACAACAGATTTTGATGCAGTTTTTTTAGAGTAGAGTGATTCAAGAGGAAAATTTATATGTATAATAACGAATTGTTTTACTACGAATTTAACGTGCGAAGCCGCGGGCAAATGCTAGTTTAATAATAAATCGACCCAGTATAATACTATCTAAGACCTTACTGGCACTGTCAGCTGTCACTCAACAGCTAATTAATAATGTTCCTACATGGAAATGTAAATAATTAATTGTATAATTTTACTAATTAATTACCAGAAGACAGGAGTATTAAGTTGCAGTCCAGGTAATTTAGCGTAAAGTATATTACCAACATACTATTCTTACAATAACAATGCTTAAATCTGCCTAGCCTTTTCCCAACTATGTTAGGGTCGGCTTCCAGTCTAACCGTATGCAGCTGAATACCAGTATTTTATACGGAGCGACTGCCTATCTCACCTCCATAACCTAGTCCCTTGACTACTTATGATACTCCTTGGTAAGACTGGCTGTAAGACTTTCGGGCTTCTGACTACCCGTAACGACTATGATAATACTTGTTTAAATGCCAATATAATTATTCTATTCTATTCTAATGACATTCATTTTGACATTTCAAAAACGTTCACATTCATTGCGTTATTTACGTAGTAAAGCAGACACTTTGGTCGAATATATGAAGCAATCGATTAGGAATTTCCTACTAAATATTTGGAGTATGTTTGCTGAATGCTGAACTACAACAAATTAGAGGGTTATGACATTCAGAACAGGTAATAAGAAGGTAGAATGTTATCATTACATGAGAGAAACGTCAATATATCAACATCAGTCAAATGAGAAATAAACCTTAACATAATGATATTCACAAACGCAAAGATAGAGTGCATACATAACAGACTATAAACAAAAGAACAAACTGACCCAAATTAATAGTTTAGGGGAAACAGTTAAAAATTCAAGGTCGCGACTCGATGACCGTGAGCGAAGGTGGTTCAAAAATACTTCCTCATTTTACTTAAGTTCTCAGAAGTAAACACCCAAGCGTACATAAAGTGAGGTAGTATATTAACTCCTACTTATATTATCATTATAAATGTAAAAATAGATTAAGAGAGGGGAGGAAAGGGAGAGTAGTACTGTATTATCTGATTGCAGAAGTTTTAATTTGTATCCTAACATTATCGACGATTTATATTATCTTTATTGTGTATCCAAACAAGAGTAGCGGCCAGTAGGAGTAGTATCATTTTATTTTTGTTTTAGAACAATCGGAGAACGTTTCTTATTTTCATGACGATGTGAAAATTATTGTGCGCTATTTTATTTACTTTTGTGTAAGTTTCAAAAAAAATGTTAAATGCCGATTTTTATTTGCGCTACCATCGCACCATTCACTAAGAACCGGTTTTTGAAAATATAAATTCATTGTGAATACTTCAACAGACTATCAACCTCATGTTAAGTGCTGTGATTGGCTGATCGGAAAAACAGCAGTCAATCAAATCAATTCACATGATTTGACCCCAGAAGCTTTTTTTTTCATCCTGTATACTATATTATAACTTGCTTCTGCCTGCGGCTTCGCAGGTGTGGATGTCGGAAAAATGTATCCCACGAGAACGTACTAAGTCCTATATTTCAATCCAGATTATAATCTACTTTTGTGCCAAATTTCATCCAGATCCATTCAGTAGTTTTTGCGTGAAGAATTAACAAACACACACTCACAAACTTTTGCCTTAAAAAAATGCTGTATTGCACTCAATTACAGCAGTACTTCTATGCTATAATACAGCCACTTTAACCCTACACAGGGAAATTAATCTTTTTGGTTTACAGTGGCAATATGTCTAGGTTGATGAAGGAAGGGTCTTTCGTACCAAATAATGTCAGCCTGAAATAATGTCACTACAGGGCAAACACCTTCATTTCAGGCAGATTAAACACATTAGGCACCACATGCTCACACAGCGTGTTGGAAATTTTAAGGTTACTGTGTTTGTTCAGAGGCCAGCACATCAAGCTACCGCAATCTGTCAAATTTCTTTTTTAGATTTTCACCTTTATTGTAAACTAGCTGCCCCCCGCGGCTTCACCCGCATAATTGTGTCGACAAATTATACACATAAACCTTCCTCTTCAATCACTCAAAAAAAAAGCATCAAAATCCGTTGCGTAGTTTTAAAGATTTAAGCATTCATAGGGATATAGGGACAGAGAAAGCGACTTTATTTTATACTATATAGTGAAGTATAAGGTTCATGTTCAATTGGGCAAATTTGCCAGTTTAACTTGATGTGCTGGCGTCCTGTACATAGGAAGCCAACCATAATAATAATAATAATACCCTTGGACATTTCACACAACGCCACTTAGTCCCAAGCTAAGCAACCTAATGCTTGTGTTATGGTAACGAGATGGCTGATAAACTACTTATATAGTTTTTTTTTTCTAAATACATACATATTATAGATAGAAAAACACCCAGACCCGTAACAAATAATTGCAGGTCGTACAAATATTTGTTCCGTGCGGGAATCGAACCCGCGACATGCTGCGCAGCAGTCAATCGCTCAACCGCTGCGCCAACCGTGTCGTAAGCATTATCACTGTTGGGACACAGGCTTCCTCTTCGTGAGAGGGATTGGGCTGTAATCCACCAATGTCAATGTCTTCGAATTTTTGGTTATAGCATATGCTGGTTTCCTCACGACAATAACTCAAACTCAGCATCAAAGCATTTATTTCTAATAAACCAATTACAGGCACTTTTCAATTGTCAAGGGTCGGTCAGTCAGATAAATGAAGCTAGTTGCCCATTCCAAAGCTGTAGGTACCTATGGAGAAGAAAGGGCAATCGTTTTTTTCTCAAACTTTACTATAAAAAAAGCAACATTATGATACTAAAAGAGAAGACAGGTCAAAAAGGGACAGTTAAATGAACGAATTGGCCATAAACGGTTCCATAAATAATAATTGTCGTCTACACAGCTCCCCTTCCTCAGAGCTACGAAAACATTTTCATTTTCCGCCGGCAATTGCATTTCCCGTAATTTAATTAGCTTTGTTGCGGGCTTCGCGGAAAAATTGCGCTTTCCGCTGCTAGCACCGGCGTTGCGGGGAGCGTAAACATTACGATAATAGAACAATGCAATTATGTAAGCGTAAAGACACACCAGACGAACATTACGTCAAAACAGATCAAATATTAAACACTAGTTTAAAAAAACAAAAAAACACGCATTTATAGAAAACCGAAGTAAAATAAGCAAATAGTAAATAAGAAAAAAAAAATTTTTTAAAAGCGTGGGGTGCTTTTGATAACATTATTCAACACCACCATGCACCCCACGCTTAAAAAAATGCCTGTAGAAAAATTGCAATAGCTATTATAATAATTTTGATCTCTGCATATTCCTGGCATTATATGTCGTGCAAATACATTAATGTCATGTCAGTGATAAAATCATTTTCATTATTATTTCGTTGTTATACACCGTGATTTCTAATTCACTGTTAACCTTTCAGGAGATGAGAGTACTCATTTTTTGAGTTTATAATCTTTCACTATGGGACGAACTACGAAGTAACAAAAGAAAATACCTGTTTCATTTTCTTTGATTCAATATTGCATTTAAGTTGGATATAATTATGGGTAGTTTCACGTCCTGAAAGATAAACAGTAAATTAAAAATCACTGTGTATATTGATTATTATTATTATAATATTATGATGATTATAGTTTACTCCTCTAAATATCCCTATATTGTGTAATAATGCTTATATAGTAAAATATTAAATATTGTCTTGTCGTCTTGTAATGTTTGGTTCAACGTATTCAATTGCTGATAACACAAAATAATCAATAAAAAACCGGCCAAGTGCGAGTCGGACTCGCGCATCCATATTTCCGCACCATTATCTAAAAACCGACAAAAAAATCAGGTATGTTTTATGAAAAGGAGCCCTCTTAAATATTTATTTTATTCTATTATAGTATTTGCTGTTACAGCGGCAACAAAAATACATCTGTGAAAATGTCAACAGTCTAACTTTCATGATTCATGAGATACAGTCTGGTGACAGACGGACAGCGGAGTCTTAGTAATAGGTTACCCTACGGATATGAAACCCAAAAAATGCAAAAAAAATGAGAGTGCTGGCCGACCGATTTTTAAGCTGACACTGATTTTTAAAACGCGACGCAATTTTCGGCAGGTGTGATCAATTACTTTCCGTCGCGGAATTTTGGCTGATATATTGTTAAAAGTATTGAATTTCGTTGCGATAATGCAGCGGAAACGCAGCAGTAAGCGCGAGTGTGCAAACAGCGTTCATGCTCGCGGCTTCTTTGTAAAGTTCCTCGTCATACTTCTTATAGTTGAAAGTTTTCTAGGTTGATTAGTTTGGTAAACAAATCTGCTTCAGTCTAGGGTTTTCTCAAGTCAGTTTTACATTGCAGAGTTTAAAACTGGCCCCTTTACATAATTAGAGGCTATTATTATTAGTGTTCTAGGGTTCTCTGTAGTCATCGAGATTGCCCGAAAGGGTCACCGCTACCCCGGAATACAAAGGGCTAAGGAAGGAACATGGATGGGTTTTAGTCAGTAAGTGGAGCGGAAGAGAGTGTCAGACCTCTCTTCCGCTCCACCCAGAGCGGGAGGTGTCATCAGACCTCGTCCCAACATCAAAATAAAAAAAACTTGAGAGGTGTCAAGGGACACCCGGATGGAACGAAGTTCCTTTCGATTAATTAGTGAAGGAATAGTAATATTTTTTTTTTTTTTAAGTTATAATAATGTATAAAAATACATACGCGATTTTACGCGATAGATAAATAGGTTAGGTACACAACTACACAAATAAAAACACGAAAAGCGAATTCAGACTTTATTTATTAACAGTAAACGGTAAAATTTAGAAATACCAAACTAGGTACCTAAATACGCAGTTTACTAAAATTATTCTGAGAAACCTATTGTCTCGTGTCGGACCCGACTTTACAAAGATGCACAACCGAATTACGCGGTTAACTTAATAAAAATAAGGTCTTAATTCGGTCCAATATTTTCATAGAGAAAAGCTCGTCCAAATAATAATGAACTCTATTCGACCGACGAAACGATTCATTTTTCTGTTCGAATTGCTTGCCTTTATAGAAGCCGCCAGAATTACCGCTATGGCAATAAGTGTCGTGACAACTTTTTCGTAAGAATTTTTTCCGTCTAGCCCCCTTTCACAACGCGCGATAAGGAACTTCGTTCCAAAAAACCGGGATGTCTGTAGGTAGTCTCAGTTTAGCGAATAAACTAAGTTTCTACTCAATCTGTCTGAATTCAGCTTAAAAAACGCGAGGTTGTCCTTTCATCAGATCCTTTCATCCCAAAAAAATACTACCCTCATAAAGTGCCAAAAAAATAAAGAGCAAAAATAAAATTTGTCTTTTTTTGCCCAAAAAAATTATTCTGTCATTTCCTCAACAAAATGTTGTCTACGGTAAATAAGTCAGCGAGTAAGTAAAACTTCTGCCGCATCATTCGCGCCTAACACGAGCCGACTTTATCATCGGCGCCCATCAATATTGTGTACACCGAACTTTGTACCTTACTGGTAACGTATTAAAGCGTGTTTTAATATACAGGTGTTGACTGATGGTGTTGGAAGGAACGTTCGTGGGGCCGAGAGCGATAATAGCTTCCTCGTGATATCTGAATGGGCCCTGACAGCACTCGCTCGCTTTATAAACTCGCTCGCAAACTGAATGATTTTTCATAGTAGGTACATGTATTTAAGGGGTGTCGCTCGGGGAAATGATGTAATTACGGTATAATGCTCATGTTTAAAGACTTTTTTATCTTTACGTGTCGTCTTTTAGACGACATTCTTTCTTATGTAATATGTGTTTATAATACTTGTTACTTAATACCGTGTTCCCGAAAATAATGTAGTAGACGATAGCGCTATTGCGCGGAGCATGAGGTCTGGGGTTTGATTCTCAGCTCGTGTAAAATGTTATTGGCTTTTCCTGCAGGAATTTTTCAGTAGTAGCCCAAAGTCTGGTTCGGTTGAAGGCCCTAATACACGGGACTTAAACGTAACTGGCAAACTGTGAGTGTGTTGTAGGTACACCTTTTTTTTTGGAGGGTGGGAAATCATCAAATGACTTCTCCCGCTCTGGGAGTTTCAGACTCTTAGACAGGCAACATCTGTGCCTGATCCTTCATGGATTACAGGCGTGATGTTATGTTAAGTATGTTAATAATATTATAAATGTCTACAGCATTTTCAGTGTTTTGTATTCAAACTTAGCCAAAATTGTTAGCAATGCTTTTACGAGACATGTAGTTAAGTGAGGTACCATTTGAAACCAGGCACAGTGAAGCCGAAACTGAAGGTCACGTGAACAAGCCACGATCGCTGGTAGATTATAGTTAAACACATTAACAACGGACAATAATTTAACAAGACTGAGTCTTGTACACATAACTTTAAGAGCTATATTGTTTTTTTTTTACTGGAATATTAACTTTGAATACATGTCTAATCATTTCTAAGAGATAAGGGGAAAAAATGTTATTCGAACCATTTGTTCTTTTTCATTATATCAATTTTGGAAACTAGTATGTGAGATTGTCCATAAATAATATAATATAATATTGAGTAAAACTTATTTAAAAAAATAATGAGTATCGACTATAAAACCGAGACGAACGACTGGGAAATAGAGTCGAAACGCAATTTTATGAGTTAAAAATGATAAAATCATTAATGAAATCACACTGATATTACAAAGGCGAACGTTTGTGAGTGTATTTGTATATTTGTAACTTCTTCACGTTCAAATGGCTGAACGGATCAGGATGAAATTTGCCATAGAGGTAGTCTATGACCTAGATTAACACATAGGATACTTTTTATCCCGGCAGTACGTTCCCTTAAGATAATTTCCGAGATCCACGCGGGCGAAGCCACGGGCCGTAGCTAGTGATCTATTTATGAAACAGAGTCGGAACGCACTGTTGCCTGTTCTTGCCTGTTCTTCTTCATAGGTACTATACGCTTTGGAATTGGCAGCAACTTCACCTGGCCGACCGCTTGATAATTCAAGACAAAAGTGCTTGTAATTTTTTAATTTCAAATACTTTTGCGTTGCATATAAACGCCTTGAGTTGAGTTTGAATTTGTCGATGATGACGTGACCTTGGTGTCCCAGTATAATTAGGGCCACAAGTGGTCTTTTCAGCCTCTTTAAGATAGATGCAGTATACGTGCCCACAAACAATTTTTCATTTTTTTTTATCCGTATTGTTAGCGGCACTGTTAATTAAAAAAAAGCGTCTCAATAAAATAACCTTATTACAAATAATTTAACTTCGTTTTCCTACCAATTTCGGTTGTCTCCGCCTTATAAAGGCTTAACAGGCCGCCCAACGATTAGCTGCGAGCTTCATGCCAAAAAATACAGAAGAGAGATTATTAAATTTACTTTTCTGAGAATCTACTCCCTCTAATTACTTGGCCTCATTCCGCGTGATGGAATATGCAACCGAGTGCACGTCCTTCCTTTCACAGAAAACTATACTGTGAATAACCCTACCTGTTTACCTATATAATTATGTGCGTTCGCTCGGAATGGTGTCAACTCCGGTACAGGGAGGAGCATTATTTATCTCGGAGAGGGATTGCTGCACCAAATATAGCTTTAAACTTTATTGCAGTGTTTATTTGTTTTATTTGAAATACGATGTCGATGTTTTCTTTGTGTAAATATTGGATGCTCCGTATTTCGAGGAAAGAATAGTGATTTATTTGGAGGAATTGAGTTTCTTTTTGCGCTACGAAAACATGATGAGGCATGTTTAGGACGAAGTTTGAAGTTGGTTTTATAGTATGTATTATACGAGTACACTTTGTAACCATGAACCTATTGCATATTTTCTCGAAGTCGAAACTCTTACCAAACCACCACTCATAGCTAAATTCTACTCCACAATGGGAAAGAGATAGAGCTAAACGTCTTGTAGAGCTCCGTCTCATTCTCTCACTGAAGATAGTCCATTAGGAATGAAAGCACTGTACACGTCGCTACTTAAGAATCACAAAATAAACTTTAATACTTGGTAACTCCTGAAGCCAGGCAAGTGGGACGTCACATACAAAGAGTACAAACTAGCAGCGAGTACCATTATTTGTATTGTGTCCCAGCTGCGAGTCGCGAGCTATGAAACAAAGCTTGGAACACGCCTGAAACACCGAGCAATGAAACAAAGCTGAGAACAGGCTTGGAACACGGGGCGCGGACAACGTTTGATAAATGGCCGAGCCACTCGCCGTACATACTAAGTGGCTAACCATCCGTCATTTTTATAGTCTACCCGCTTCAAATCTATGTTTTTTATCATCGTAAGCCGAGGACTTTGAATATATTTGCTGTCAAATATAATTAATTATACATATTATAGTGTCGGAATTGTTTTTTTAATGTTTACTCAAAGCTTTTTTATGGCTTTTGTAAAAAAAATAACATTTAAATCGACGTACAGGTATTTCGTGATAAACACGGTCTTCCTAATGAGGTATTTCTTATAGATAATTGAAATGAAATTGGAACTGAACAGATTTTATTTTTATTCAACATTGTGACCACGCTTAATTTATTTCACACTTTTCCTTACTTTTAAGAGAAAATGGCGAACTATATGAAGCAACAGCTGATTATAATTAAAAATGTCATCGATTTAACCATAATATACACACATCAAAAGTGTCTAGGGATCAACATATATTTTTGCAATAACTTTTCTCTTGATTGATATTAATTTAAATTTTCTTTAAGGATTCATCAAATAAAGTGTTTTCGTTTGTCACAGTAACGATAAACCAAGTCACCTTTGCATTAATAAAGAAATTTGCCATTTTCCTAATAAAGGGATTTTTGACATTTGAACCACTAACATTAAAGTTCGAAAAAAAGACTGAAATAACAGTTTTCTTTAAAATTTTATTGGGTAACTTAAACAATTAATAATCCGTGTTTCTACCGCGAACACTAACAACACAAGAACATCGGTTTGGCATACTCAAAATGAGTTCATCCAAATCACGCTGTGGAATGGCCGCCCATGTTCGTTGCAACAACAAAAAAAGGTGTTATCAGTCGACTTTGGACACGTTACCGAAGCACTGGTACCGTGGCTGAGCGCCATGAAGGACGGTATCGCTGCACCACACGGAGACAAGACCGATACATTCAAATCTTAACTCGAAGAGCTCCAACAATAACCGCCATGATGTTAGCCGTGAGGCTTCATCACTCTTCAGGGAACTTAATTAGCGACCAAACAGTCAGAAACCGCTTGCATGAAGTGAACCTTCATTCCCGAAGACCGCTACGGGTACCACCTATAGCAATGCACAATCGTAGGATTCGATATCAATGGGCTCTTGAACACAGAAATTGGGCAGAAGAACAATGGCGTTTCGTGTGCTTTTCTGATGAGTCTCGTTTTGGTATGAGACCGGATACAAGACGTACTGGAGAAACCCTGGACGCCAACAGCGATTAAAATCCTGCCAGGAAGTCCATCCTTATAGTGGTGGAACCATCATGGTATGGGCGGGTATTTGGATCGGCGGAAGAACTGAGTTGATTTGGATCAGAGGCAACCTCAACGCTCAAATTTATGCTGAGACGATTGTATCTGACGTCATCGTTCCTCTACAAGTGCAAATCGGTCCCTTATTTCAGTTAATGCATGATAATGCACGACCGCACACCGCAAGAGTTGTAAGACAGACTCTCGCCGCAGCTAACATCAATGTCCTGCCCTGGCCTGCTCAGTCGCCAGACTTGAACCCGATTGAGCATGCATGGGATATGCTACAGAGAAGAGCTCTGCCGAATATGGAGGGTATCCAGTTGCAAGAAGACCTTTTTTTGTTGTTGCAACGAACATGGGCGGCCATTCCACAGCGTGATTTGGATGAACTCATTTTGAGTATGCCAAACCGATGTTCTTGTGTTGTTAGTGTTCGCGGTAGAAACACGGATTATTAATTGTTTAAGTTACCCAATAAAATTTTAAAGAAAACTGTTATTTCAGTCTTTTTTTCGAACTTTAATGTTAGTGGTTCAAATGTCAAAAATCCCTTTATTAGGAAAATGGCAAATTTCTTTATTAATGCAAAGGTGACTTGGTTTATCGTTACTGTGACAAACGAAAACACTTTATTTGATGAATCCTTAAAGAAAATTTAAATTAATATCAATCAAGAGAAAAGTTATTGCAAAAATATATGTTGATCCCTAGACACTTTTGATGTGTGTATGTAACTACTCTTTGTCCTTAACCGGTACAATACCTTAAAAATAGGGATCACGACAATTTTTTTTTCAAGGTCAGCTAGATTATTAAAACTTATTAGGTACGTATTTTTTATTTTTTTGCCAAAGTTTACGTCGATACATTGTAATGACGTCACGGTTAAGTAGATTTTAAACTTAATTGTGACGTAGCCAGCCCCCGACATTAATGCGTTTTATCTAAGATATTTTTTATTAATAAAGCATGATAAGGCAAAAAATACGTGTCTAATATTTTTTTATTATCTGACTGACGGACTAAATATCATTTCTTGTTTTTTATGTGCAATGAGTTGATTCTAAAACGTAACAAACTCCGGGTCAAAATCAGGTACCTAACTTATTAGCCGACTGCGCCAGAAGCAGGGTAATGTTTTTTATTTTTAAATTCTCTGCTGTTGCATTAAGAAGAAATTCAGATACAAATCATCCAAAAAGGTTTATATCGTAGTATTACATAATTATGTACCTCGAAATGTTGCAATGAGAGTTTTGAGCCGGAACAAGTGGAAAACTTTTTGTTAGAAAAACGAAGGTGTACAAAACGTTTTGTGTATAAACTACGTAGAACTTTTGGAAATGTTTGACCTACTTAGTATAAGTACACCTGCAGTTATTAACGAGAGCAGTTCATTAAACGTAAAGAGCAGACGGTATACGAAGAGCCATAGAAAATAATAATTAGAATATATGGACCGATTTTTCAATCGTAAATCAGTAAAATAATATTTTTCTGAGAAATAAATTGTCGGTAAAAGCTTTTGTATAGAAAGTATGTCGAAGTGCGAGTTTTATTCTCCATATAAAACATATTTACCTACTTTAAAATCATATTAAGTTTAAATTCGTCATGCAGAGTGGAAGGGATATCGCGAAGCCGGTTGCCATGGATTCAGTGCATGAATTTGAACCTTTCAGCTTACAACCGGTATTTTGGATCCTGTTCCCGATACCCGATACCGACAAGATTTTATAAATACAGGGAAAATTGAATTCATGGGCATTATTTAAGGGGTCATTGTACCCATCATTATGAACAACTTCCACTCATCATCTGCCTAGCCTTTTCCCAACTATGTTGGGGTCGGCTTCCAGCCTAACCAGATGCAGCTGAATACCAGTATTTTACATGGAGCGACTGCCTATCTGACCTACACAACCCAGTAACTGGGCAATACGATACCCCTTGGTAAGACTGGCTGTCAGACTTTCGGGCTTCTGACGGACTCTAAACAACTTTCGCTATGGGAACAAATCTGAAATCGCTAAAAATAAATCAGCTGTTCTCCACTTTTTGACGAGTTGTGCGAGCGCAATGTATGTAATAGCTGTTTTTTTAACTATGATGATGATTTTGATGATTATGATAATTTAATGATGAGTACAGTGACCCCTTAAAATAATGCTCATGAATTCAATTTCACCCTGTATGTATATTTATTAATGATATTTAGGAACGTAATTTAAATGTCTTTAAATGAAATAAATATAATATTATTTTGGTTAGTAGAGTTATGATAAGGGTATGCATTAGTGCTAGGGTGTTAGAGGTGATAAAAGGTATCTCTGACCATTCCAAGAGATACGAGAAGACTTTTTGAAACGATTTTAGTTTCAAGACAACAATTTACACGGTTTAGAGCCACTTCCACCAATGAAACTGAACGCGATCAGTACACCTTTTTTTTTTTTTTTTAAGGCTGGGAAATCATCCAATGACTGCTCCCGCTCTGGGTGGAGCGGAAGGGAGTGTCAGACTCTTACTGACTAAAACCCATCCATGTTCCTTCCGTAGCCCTTTATGTACCGGGGTAGCGGTAACCCTTTCGGACAATCCCGCTTACCCGGCAGGCTTAGCCCTGAGGGGCCCCTTCATATGCTGACATCTCTTTGAGGCGCGCGTGGAACATATACGCGCCGTACGGCACGGGTCTGGTGCTGATCGGACGGTGAGTCACCCATTACTCACCGTCCGCAGGCCCGCGCCTACGGTGGCCGGGAGTCGTCACGTGGCTCCCGACGCCCGGAGCGTCTCCCGCGGCGGCTGGGACGGGAGGACCTTTCTCTCTCCCATCCCGCCACCTCCTTTGCGAGCATAACTTTTTCGCAGAAGGAGGTGACTGCCTCCCACTCCCTCTCGCCCCGGACCATGGCTTGCACCAGGGCCGGGCGCGAGAGGTCGCCGCCGCCGATCGCCTCTACGAGGACACGGCGGTGCTCCGCCCAAGCGGGGCAGGTTTGCACCGTGTGCTCTACCGCGATCAGTACACCTAAAACGTTGTTTATGCGCTGATCGCGTTCCGTTTCATTTGTGAAATCTGTGTTTAGTCAGCCAATTATATCGGCAAAATTCAACTCCACTAAAGCAGTGTTTAACTTAGCCCAATTATCTATAACCGAGTCACCTTCTACGGAACATTCACGAACACTTCATTAAGCGATATGAAACACGTAATTTTCATGCTGCATCCCTGCTATTTACCTTTCTTCACAACAGCTGTTAAGAAAATTCGATAGTGCAAACAATTTCCTTCTTTTAATCGAAATTTTTGTACATGTTTCAGAGTAACAACAATTGTTTATAGAAATCGATAAAAGTCAGATAA
Organism: Hyppa rectilinea; assembly: GCA_951799385.1. NCBI lineage: Eukaryota > Metazoa > Arthropoda > Insecta > Lepidoptera > Noctuidae > Hyppa > Hyppa rectilinea. Next base: position 5,884,091 of record OX637309.1, on the reverse strand, counting down.
ATTTGAAAGCACTATCTGAATACATCGAGATTATTAACGGAGTATACGATCATAACTACCATTCAGCATGCAACCACACACACCAACAAAATAAACATAAGACATACCCATGAAGCTGGCGGATATCTCGGGAAGGGCGCGATCAGCTTTGTCGCTATGTTGCTTGGCAGATCGTGTTTGTACCCTCTCTTTAAACGCTGTTTTCTTCTCTCCCGCGATTTGCTTCTTAGCATAAGAGCTGCCTGCATGCTTGCCAGGTTTGTGGCCGTTGGTGAGCGCTGGCACAAAACTCAGCCAGGGGCCTCTGATAGCACTGCAGCTATCCACAACGCGCACTTTGTCTCTTATCAGTCACGGACTTTACAGTTATCAAAGTTACCGCGGATCGACACACTATATTTTTATAAGTCTTTTCTTTTAGAGCGAAAAACTACTTCTAGCGCGTCTACACTACCCCTAACTAGCGATAAAGAGATACAAAGACTATTTACACATTAAACGTCGATACCACCCTAAGTTAGTCCCATCACAGAATAAATTACTTTCAATTAAATTTCACTATAGAATGCTTTAGAATTGGATTGAGATAGGCACAAGAAAGGCGCGAAACTATTTTTAATTTATATCTAATTTATATTTATTAAGGTAAAGTGGTCGATCTTAGATTTACGATATGTGAGAAGAGAATACGCATATATTATGGAAGCAAGCGCAATTTGGCGTTGAGTTGTTTAGTTGGTTATTTCGGAATGTTTGTCGCACGTATTGCTCATGTTTCGTTCCGAACGTCGAGCCGTAGTCTCTGGTTCTTCGACACCTGCCATCGGACGCTAGTGTCCACTGGGTGTCGCAGTTTCATGGCCGGCCCACTTTGATCACTGCACTCAATAACACTTCACAGTAACACATGTTACACGGTTTCTAACGCAAACTGAACACAGTATACACATCAACGAAAGGCGAATTAAGGATGTTTCCCGCTTTATATGAAAAGGTGACGTTTCTCGTTCGTTGCATTGTCTCAGTACTTACATGCTTACATTAACTAACTATGGAATACAGTAAACATTGAATACATACCTAAATAGCAGCGCAGCTACGAGTGGTTACCTCTAGAGCATAGATGCGAGGCGCAAAGGGCCTCTGAACATACACAACATATATAAATGGGATACCATGCTTACGCTATTACATTGATAACACTTAGGGAGGTACAGTTCTCAGAGTTTGAGAGACATCAGACAGGAGGAAGAGATTATCGGTATTTGGAAAATGAAACTACATCGTATTTCAATGTCGCTCCAATTTATGTTGAAAATTATCAAAACTTCATAAAAAATCAGTGTTCCAATAAATCACTATTTTGCTTTGAAGTTGACTTCACAACATCTTGCAATAAACATGTAAACATTACTACTTATAACTTAAGTTGAATCTATTTATGGAAATTTGCTTGTTGCCTTTGCATATAACTTGTAATCGATTTGTTCCGATCATTTCTGTCTCGTGCCCGATGCTTTCAAACGGTGAGTACTGTACTGTGTCGTTTTACTTTGTCTTATTTGGTAAAAAACATGGTATGCAAAATTTGCGAGTCGCTTGATCAATCACAATTTTAAAATGACTGAACGTGTTGTTAGTGACACATACACCGCAATTGCATCAAAAACTTCCAAAAACCATTATTTGAGTGCCATATTTGTTTACCAAAACGGACACGTAAAGAGAAACACACTATAGCTGTATACCTCGATGAGCTCGCATGGCGATGGCGGGTCGTCGATGTGGGGCGGGTTGACGCGGGACGGCGGCGCGGCGAGGCGGGACTCCCAGTGCTGGCAGGAGTATGCGCGTACGCCGGAAGGCGCGGGGTGGAGGGGGCTGTGCGGCCGCGGGCTCGACGGCGCGGGCTGGCGGCCGTGCTGGCGCGCCTGGCCAACATGAGATAAAAAGTTAGAATACAGGTAAGCTTTGCAGGTTTGCTGTACCTGGCCTAGTAATCTAGATCATTAACGTCATGCTTGAAACTTCCTAAGTACTTCTTATTAATCTACCTTCAGAAAATTTCATGGTTTTGTTGCCCCTTTTATTTCTGGGCCATATTTAATTTATTATCTCTATAATCCAAATAGGATTTCGCAACTACTGGGAAACTACACAAAATTATGATCATTTTGGCGAAACATGTAAGAAAAGCCCTAAACTCTATCAAAAGATATTGTAAGATAATGAATAAATTAAAATTAAAGGATCATAGTTACCTTACGGCCCGCGAGCGAGGCGCCGCCCGCCGCCGCGTACATGCACCGCCGGCGCCGGCGTTCAGCTAGCGCACCGCATGGCTACAGGGGGCGAGGCCATGAGCGCGCGTCGCCGCCGCATCCGGGCTACTCACCAACACCTGGGACATCGTAGGACATGGTACAATTAACGTTAGTGCGGGGGCATTTTGATGTGCGGAAAAATTAGGAAAACTACAGTGTGTTTAATCAAAAACGTGTTGAGCAAAAACAGCTAAATGTTTGACGGCTACTTGCAACGTTGCCAATCTTCAATATGCACCTCTAAAAGTGTGAAGGAAAAAATTAAGAGTTGAGACTAAAGAGTTTCATCTTAGAATCTTCATCTGCAGACCATCTCATGGCGTTCAACTAGCGCACTGCATGGCCCCAGGGGAAGGCATTAAAGCTATTCAGCTGGGATATGGCAGGACCTAACACTATTAAGGTGAAAGTGAAAGGTGAAATGGAGTCTGCCAAATTTGAATTTCGAGGGCTACCTTTACGCATTTTGATGTGCGGAAAAATAAAGAAAATTAAGATATATTAAATCAATGTGTGTAGAATTGGTTTCTATTCTCGCCAATATGATAGCATGACTTATCAACAAAGGGCTTTTAAATAAAATAAATAAATCATCTTTATTGCAGACCACTCATGTTCCATGAAAGAACAAAATTAGAACAAAAAAAGTTATTGAAAAATACGCAATAAAAACTTGCACACTTGTAAACGTAACAAAATCAGAATACTAAAAGCACCTTCGTTGATAAGTCGCATAAATTGGCAGGTGTGCATAAATGCCAGAAAATAATTATTATTATCAATAAATGCAAATTAAGCTATTTGTCTTGTGTGTCGCTGTGCACAGCACCCCTTCATAGTAATAAGGATTCGATTAAAAATAGAAAAGGAGACAACGATGGCAAAAGCCTTTACTTTCTTTTGTCATTTTAAATCAGCAAAACGTATGCGGACGTCCCTCTGAGCCACCCAATCACCTTCAACACCAAATAATTATTTAATTACGTTGACAATACATAATCTCCACTAGCAGTCGTTTTTATCTGCGCGAAACTGCCTAAACAGCGCTTCAAACATTGTTTTGTCAAACAAGAAGAAAATACCCACCACAGTTTTACAAATTACACAAAATTTATAAATTACAAAAAAATATTATATTGTAATATAAGCACAAAACAACATGCTTCCAACACCACATTACACACTCATTTCGCGAACACCAAACGCCAGTTAACAAAATAATCCTCAGGGTCCTAATATTTAATTAATTATAAACTACACGCATGTAATTACGTCGTCCGGCCATTTGATAAATTAATTTTAACTGAACAACCAATAGCTAGTTTCGAACGTTTTAAACTAACGTGCGGATGCAATTTAAATAAATTAACTGTTCAGTGGAAACCAATTATGAATTACTATTGAATTTATTTAGTGTGCAGGTTATTGCTGGTTAGGAAACCAATTTTAATTTTTGTAGGTACATACTATAATGAATATTTAGCTTTTATACTTATGTAAATATGATTAGATTAACATTATATTAATTTAGTTGTAATAAAAGGACACTTATTTTAATTTTATTTTCTGATCTGTTTACTAATGTTTTTTTTTTAATTTTTGTTTCATTTACTAACACGAATCTGTTTGAATGTAACAAATAATCGATTTGAAACTTAAATGTTCAAGCCGTTTTGGGATGAAACAAAAAAGAATCACGGAAATCCGATCAGAAACCTGGGATTAATCGATATGCATACATTAAAAAAAAACTAATCGTATTGAGAAACTACTCCTTTTTTGAATCGATAAAAAATACTTCATATAATATTCCTAATCTTTATATAACCTAACAAACGATATTACTTCGGTGTTAACAAGCACTTTTATGAAACTGAAATTCATAACAACCATCCATACAAACGATCTACCCTCCCCAAAATACCTATACCCGCTTATTAACAACAACACATGACTGAAAGCCATAAAAAAACCTTCAGCCATTAAAATCGTGCAGTTACAAAACACTCTGTATTTAAACAATGGTGTAAACCGCATCGATGCATACGATTGGCTGACTCAGTGCCAATGCATCACCAGCAATACCATGAGTCCCTGACCGCGTTTCCCAAGGACTTTTATAATTCGCGGATAGAATCAGCTGTTTCGTATGTTTCTTTCTCATCCTCTTTACATTCGATAAAATTGTTAAACTTTAAATTTTTGTTGGTTGAATACGAGGCTTTTGGCTACTTTTAATGTGTGTATCAACCTTTCTTATGTCATAATAACACACATCATTAAAAAGCCTTTGTGTCTCACGCAGATCTGCGTTCCGACAGTCAATGGGTTAATCGATTTATATGTTTTGTAATGTGCTTTTTGTTTGTGCAGAATAAACAATTTATCTTTTTTCTCTAACATCCGTTTGTAAAATAATTTATAGATTTTTTTTGTACTTTGTCATCTAACATAGCTAAACAGAGCCTCTGTTTAGCTTATTTGATAGTATATTTATGTATCTTAATTAAATTTCTCGATCAGTTTTAGAGTTTTTCACAATTTTCAGCTTAGCAACTTAATTAAAACCCCTCAAATGTCGTATGAAACCCATAGGTTCATAAGAAAAATTCTCTCGAAACGGCCATAAATATAACCGTATAAATTGCTGAGCTCTCATAAGCAAACGGCTTCTAATAGGTGACGCTCTAATGGGTTAATGCAATTTGAAAAAAAAGCTAAATCCATAATCGGAAGTCTCAAATCGAATTTAAATGGAAAAAGGTAAATAATACCATTTGTAATTTTGCCATGTTACTGTAGCCCCCACTTCCAGTCACTTTTACTACTGACCCTTCGAACCAATTCAACAGGCTCAACTTACCGATATATGTAATTCTAGAATTTTCCAGCAAACTGAATTTCGAACATGAAAATCGCCTTAATTACAAATTACCGACGAACTTAGCGTTATTTACCTAAAAGGTCGGAGTAAGGTTCCTGCACCGTGTTCATACTGTGTCCGTCGCTCGCGCAACGCGAACTTCGTGGGAGTGAAAACCGCGGGGGTTTTCCAACAACAATATAAGTTTAATGGAATAAACAATCGAAGTGTGCGCCGCCAATCTAAATTAATGACGCGCTCGGAAGGCGTTCGGTGAATCTTGTACTCGTAGCGAGAGATGTTTCACATTTGCGTGTGTAATGTATTGGTGATCGACTTGTTATATAAATGTGTTGTTTTCTGTTTTTCAGCGGCACTTTTCATTGATAATATTACAGGCTTATTTAATAATTTGAAGCGCTTTCACCTATTGTATGTCGTGATTACAAACACAATTAAAAAGCCATTGTGTCTCGCGTAGGTCTGCGTTCCGAAAGTCAATGGGTTAAACCCGTGCCAATTGATTATTTTCATCTATTTAGCTTCCCTCAATTCACGCGATAACACTTGAAACATTCCGCAAGATCAAGTTTTTAATAGGTGTCTGAAGTAAATCAATCATGTCGAACGTATGTTATGAAGGCACGTGCATAAAAGTAAATGTATTTTTTTAAATATCACAGCATTATGTTGAGATATAAGCCTTTTTGGCTTCGCACAGGTTTTTAAACAAACAAAATTTTATGAAAATAAATACAAAAATATGTATTATATTTTGTATACTTTTGTTTTTTAATTTTATTTTTGTTTGTTTTAATTGCTTGTCTTATTTTGATGTTTTTATTGAGCAGTGTTGAGCAGTCCGATTGAGCAGTCCCAAATATGTTTATTTCTTTCTTTAAAATGAAGTCAAATACCATTTATAATGGATGCCATTTGAAATGTTTATTGTTACCAGTTTTTTAAAGTCCTCGTTTTATAGGAGCTTTCGCATTTTCATTAATCTTGAAAAGAGTCAATTTAGTGTCACCGGGTGACAATAATCAAATACTTACACTTCTAGGTAGCCCTGTGACCAACTATGCTAGCTGACATTTTTTTTAATCGAAGCATATAGATGAAATATCTGAGGGTATTTTTTTTCGATCAAACACAAACACGTCAGTTTTGTATCATAACCTAATAACAAAGTGTAATTCGACAAAGTTTAATAGTGTAAACTAGCTAAAGTTGTAATTAACAGGCGTTTGGTGAATCTTGTAGTACATGGTACACCTCTCCGGGGAGGTCCCGACCTACGTTACCTAACGTACTATGAGGATGATGAATCGACTATTACATGTAGGTACATAACATCACGCTTGTATCCCCTAAAGGAGAAGGCAGAGGTGTTTAGCGCCAATTACATTTATTCCCATGAGCTTATAATCAGTAACCACGGCAGCCTTTTTTTTTTTAGGCTCGAAATCATCCAATGACTACTCCCGCTCTGGGTGGAGCGGAAGGGAGTGTCAGACTCTTACTGACTAAAACCCATCCATGTTCCTTCCGTAGCCCTTTATGTTCCGGGATAGCGGTAACCCTTTCGGACAATCCCGCTTACCCGGCAGGCTTGGCCCTGAGGGGCCCCTTCATATGCTGACATCTCTTTGAGGCGCGCGTGGAACGAATACGCGCCGCACGGCACGGGTCTGGTGCTGATCGGACGGTGAGTCACCCATTACTCACCGTCCGCAGGCCCGCGCCAACGGTGGCCGGGAGTCGTCACGTGGCTCCCGACGCCCAACCACGGCAGCCTGGGCTATAATTGTATAAAAATCCGATAAAAAAAGCAAATAACCCAACGCTTTACTGGAGAATGCGTTTATCAGTCGTCAATAAATGGTTTTAAGTTACCTAATCAAGGTACTTAAAAAGGGACTTCCTTAAAAACATATTTTAATAGCAAGGGGCCATCAAATCTTATAGCAGCATTATTCTTTGCTTCACATTAGCAAAGAGATGTAGTTATACTTATACTGGATATATAGCTACATCTATATAACTTCATATCTTTCTCACACTGAAGTAACAAAATAATACTGCCCTTTGAAGTGATAGTTGGCCTCCTGGACTGAATACCATATTATATGTATACTACAATGTACTTCTGCTTACCTTCGATAAAACAAGCAAATCGTATAAAACTTGTTTCCAAGCATCTAAACCCAAAATCATATTAATTTTAGTCAAACAAAACCCCACCGTACCGTTACGCAACCAGCCCAATAACCGTAGTCATTTAAATATTTTCGTTATGTTTAGGAACTGAATTAGAATTCAGAATTGCTTTATGGCTACATCCTAAGGTCGGTAAAAGTTCATAGAACGTTTAGATCGACCGATTACACATAAATATCGTGACGCCGCTTGGTAGCCAAAACGAAATGAGATTAAACAGCTATTATTGTGAATTTAAAACTGCCTGAATAACGTTCTACTGATTACTGTTAATATTCGATAAGATACTGGGACTAATTTTATAGGGTACTTTGACTAAGCAGTTGCTACGCCGTAGCAGTCGTAGCGATGTGCTACGCAGGTGCTACGAAATGCTACGACATTTACGCGTGGGCTCATTTTTACCAATATTGTTGTTTTTGCGTTGCGAAGTCGATGGATATATTAATCCTAGAATTTTATTTTCCTAACCTAATTAACTAGATGCTGCGCAGACTTTAAAGTGATTCTGTGCCCTAATTAGTTTTAAAACCGTTTCCTTATACCACGTTATTACAATTATGTCTTGCAACGTTATAAATAATATTTATATTTATTTTGTGATTAAGTTAAAAGTTATTTTAACGCTGCATATGAAAACTAATTAGTGATGTATAAGAGCAGTTTATTACAAAGTTTCCTTAGTTCGTGTAAAAATATGTGGTGGTCATAAATCGTTCTAATTCCCTCAAATTATAACTGGTTATATTTAATATGGTAGTTTATAAAAGTTCACCATTAACTTTATTGCTGTTAGGCACAAATAAATAATACTTAAAGACTGTATAAAATATTTTCTTCGACGAAAGTTTTAATGCTATAAATATGAGCTGAATAATTTAGTAATTGTTTAGTTATAATTATTATGGTTTCCTATGTTTAATTCCCGGGTCAGGAAGAGTGTCATTTTCATCTGGGATTTCTTAGTAGCAGGTGAGTCTGGATTTGTGCCTTGTTGAGACAAAAGGCTCGCCCTTTATTATATATATACCTACAATAGTGCGCGTGACCCTTCGGGGAATACAGGTGTGATGGCTATGACAATATATCATAATTGAATAAATAAGAAAATATTTTAGGCTCTTCTCCTTAAAAACTTATTAGTCATGGCAAAATTATTACTTAATGACCAATGAACAGAGGCCAGCACATCAAGCTACCTCAATCTGTAATTTTATGGATAAGTTTTCAACTTTACTACAAAAGAATAAGGTTCATGATCAATTGGGAATATTTGTCAGTTTGGGATAGCTTCATGTACTGGCGACTGTACATTTTTGCTCAGTGAATTCATTGTAACGAGCACTCTTTAAATAACATTGCAAAATCAGAATAATCGGCCTTTTTGACCTTTGTAAATAAATTATTGGAAAATGATTGTTTAACAAACTCTGTAATTGTTGTGTATATTTGTTCCAAAACTAAAAGTTTACTCATTAAAAAGTATGAAAAACGCATTAATTAATATTAGGACGATTTAAACTCTCTTCGCTTAAAAAAATATTGCTTGAATAGTAATTGACAAACCAATGGAAAAGTCACCGACAAAAATTTAGGTTTTAAAAATGTGTCAAATAAAAAACGTCTTTATTGTGATTTAAGATTAGAACTTAATTCAAATATGTAAGTGGCACTACAAATTATCATCCATACAGGTACATTTTTAATCCGTTTGTTTACATTTTCATCTGATACTTTTGGAATAGACTTTACCTTTAAGTGCGCTCGTCGTAATCGATTCAATGAAATAGTAAGTACATCTTTTATCTCAGCAAACGCAGCTTAACTATGCAAATGTATCCTCTACCAGCAGATATTTAGCCCACCACTTTTCCTAATGTATCTCGACCATTGCTCTCTAATTGCACTAGTGCCTTTCTCCGATATGAAAGTAACTCAACTACAGTTTTAATCGATTCGACTGTAGCGTGCTTATCCGAGTCAGCATCGATTAAGGACTTAACTTGACGTAACTTAGCCACTTAGGCTAACTGTTGCATTTCTGTTATTGACCGCGGTTGTGTTTGGGATAATGGAATATGAGTTTTGAAATAGAGTATAGTGCATCGGAAATGAACCAATTTGTTTATAGATAGCACTTTAGTACATGATATGACTAATAAGCATTGACGCATTAAAAAATACTTCAGAAAAGTAAACAAGTCATAATTCTCCAAGCCTAGCCTTTTCCCAATTATGTTGGGGTCGGCTTCCAGTCTAACCGGATGCAGCTGAATACCAGTATTTTACATGGAGTGACTACCTATCTGACCTCCACAACCCAATAACTGGATAATACCCTCGGCTGGCTCGGTCAGACTTTCGGGCTTCTGACGACCAGTAACGACTGTCAAAGATGCGCAAATGACAGCCGGGACCAACGGCTTAACGTGCTTCCCGAGGCACGGTTTAGTCTCGAAAATAAATATAAAGATAAGTAAACAAGTACCGGTAAATAATAGTTTTACTTCTTTCTTACGCGTATTAAAAGTGTATTTGCTTCATAACAGAAGAAAATAACTGAGTTCACACACTGCACAGATGTTATCTATAATTAAATAAACGTTATTCCACGCCTCATAATGCGTGTTTGTTTTTTCATATGAAAGGTGAACAAAGGCTAATGAACTTAGCCTAAGTATCTAAAGTCAACTGATTTCAGTATTCACTTTGGAATGCGGAATTGTATTTTGTGTACCTAATTATCACTGACAACCGGGCACCTAATTACCTTGGAACTATGACAAATGTGTTATGTAGGCTTGTGATGGTACAGGCATAGACAAAATAGCTAAAAAGAAGGAAAAAAAAACCGGCTAAGTGCGAGTAGGACTCGCGCACAAAGGGTTCCGTACCATTACCTATAAAAAATCACATTTGTTGTATGGGAGCCCCCTTAAATATTTATTATATTCTGTTTTTTAGTATTTATTGTTATAGTGGCAACAAAAATACATCATCTGTGAACATTTCAAATGTCTAACTATCACAGTTCGTGAGATACAGCTTTGTGACAGGCGGACAGACGGCGGACGGACAGTGAAGTCTTAGTAATAGGGTCCCGTTTTACCCTTTGGGTACGAAACCCAAAGAAAAAGGAAGAGGAATTTTACAATATTTTAGCGTGGCTCATTTAATTCAACAAACTTAGATACTTGTGAGTAGCAGTTTTTCAACTTAGTTATGATACGATAAACATAGTGTTAGTTATTATTTATTTTCGTGTCTTTTGGTGTTATTTGCGTAAAACTGACATGTTTGTCCAGTCAATAAGCAGACTTAGAATCATGGTATTAAGGACTAAAATAGTTTGTCTCTCCCGTTCGCAGTCGACCTTCTGTCCCTATTACTCTATGTTCCCCGTCTGTCGGGCAGGGCGTAAGGTAAAATAGGTGAGTGACGTCATCGAGCCACTGCCCTTTGAGGCACGTCAAACATCTGACAGTCTGGATCAATTGTTTTAACCGGCACTTTGTTTTGCAGGCCAGTTGTTTGTACAGACGTTTTATAGGTCACGGCTTTCTTTGAGATGGTGAGAGTAATTTGGGTAGGTATATATATATTTATATGGTATTGGTATATTGGTACGGTACGCTAACAAAATGTTGTACTTAAAACCGGGTTCACACGACTCGATTGTAGTTGAACAACTTTTGTTGTTCAATAAAAAATACGAATTTGATTGAAAATCTGTTCAGATGGCTTTCGGCTTAGCAGTTGATCAATGCAAATCGAATCGTGTGAACCCGGTATTAGGATCTGTCCTGGCCGTTAATATCCACTAATAAGCATAAACTTCTTGAATGGCATGCAACGATTGCTAAATACGTTTATTTTAATAGTTTCGCCATACAAGATTAAGTCGGAAATTAGTAAAATCATGGACTAAAACATTATTCGCGAAATCTAGGTGTACTATTGTATGTATGTGATTAATGAGCCGACTATGGATTTTTCCAATATTTGACTAGCAATAAGTCTCAGCTAGCAATAAGTCGCATCTAATAGTTACTAAACTATTAGATGCATTTCGTTGAATTTTTGCACGCGGTCCGGGCATAGTCATAATATATTATTGTATCGTATTAGACTCGTATAGTAGTAGTATAGTATTATTAATTGGTTTATTTGAAATAAATAATATCCTTTAATAATAATATCCTTGGACATTTCACACAACGCCATATAGTCCCAAGCTAAGCAACCTAATGCTTGTGTTATGGTAACGAGATGGCTGATAAACTACTTTTATACATTTTTTTTTTGTAAATACATACATATTCTAGATAGAAAAACACCCAGACCCGTTACAAATACTTGCAGGTCGTACAAATATTTGTTCCGTGCGGGAATCGAACCCGCGACATACTGCGCAGCAGTCAATCGCTCAACCACTGCGTCAAGCGTGCCGTCAAAAATGCTTTGACTTTGACATACAAAGTTTAATTTATTGTTGAATTGCCGTCCCCACCTTGTATAACAGGCGGAATGTATTCTATCTAATAAATGTATTCACAAACTATCCTGTTGCTGCTACAAAGTCATTACACAGCGGAATATTCTATGCAATTGTTATAGGCTTACATTACCTACAGGTACCAAAGTTATTCAACATAACTGCCTTGAGTTATAACTTACAACGGAGCATAAATACTAAACCTAGTTTGCGCGAACATTTTCTCTTGCAATAGGTAACATTTGTAATCTCAACGTTCATTACTGAAGAGAGCATCATATAAAATGTGCACAATATCCGATGTGAACGCGGCAATAAGCGGGCCTATGTACCTTAAGGCTCGTTCACATTGAGCAAGTTAGTGGTCGAGTAAGCGGGAATGAAAATAACAATATTTTATTGTTACTATTGTTTGATTTAAAAGAGTGTTCGTGGAGTTTCCTATCTGTTCTTCGCCATAGAAACTACTCTTTTAAATAGTCAACAAGCTTTATCTTTTAACTGACCGACTTCTTGATCATTCAAAAGTATCGGTAATTGGTTTAGTTGAAATAAAAGCTGTGAATTTGTATTTTGAGTTTGTATCGATTTTATGTAGAATGTGATTATGGTGGTTTTTATGAAATTCAAAAAAAAATCATCTTGATATTTGTAATTTATGGGAAATTCAAAAAAAGTAGTTCATTTTAAGATGCAGGCAGACATCTTAAATACTATAACAAGTATAGTATTTAAGATGTGGGGGCTGATCACCATCTGTTATAGCAGTATTATTTTAATATTAATTCAATGTGAGAATGAGAACACAACACAATCCCTTTCCCACTTTCTCTCACATTGAAGTAATATTATAAAAATCCAGCTATAGTAGGTAATGTTTCATGTCCAGTAGGTTTAATTTGGATAGTGAATATGACAGACCTATACGGCTTACAAAATGACTTCTGTGATCACTGCACTACCTGAAAGTGAACGAACTATAATCCTATTTACTAGCTCTCGTAGCCTATTCGACCGTATGTAAACGCACCCTAGTTCTGGCGATATTAATATGGGATTGCGTTCGCCCGACCCAAACCGTGTGTAGGAACCTAGTACCAGCTATACTTGAGCGGACCCGCAAAACCCCGCACAGACCCGCACTATTGAATTTTAAAAATAAGCACAATCCTACCGTGATTCAACATTTACGTGCAGCTTTAGAGAACAAACTCACAAAGGAGGTTCTAGTTCGTGTGGTTTGTATGGAGGTAATGCACCGGTTTTATTAATAATAATATATGTTATTGTGTTCAATATCCGAGTGGGTTAGTTTAGAAAAGCTTTTGCTATTTCAGCGCATTATCTTAGTATGCTGAGATTTTATTTAACAAAGAGTGTTGGGATTGGTTTGGATACTTTCAAGCCTATTTCCACCACAATTCGATTTATACATTTAGGACTTAAGGAATTTAAAACATATTTCACACTTTGTTTTCTTGAAGGGTTAAGACGTCTACCCTAGTGGTTACATTTTGCTAGTAATGTTTAATTGTCATGTCATAAAAAGCGAGGCTATTGCCATCGACCGGGAACAAATCCAGACTCCGGGCTACTACAAAGAAATGTCTTATAGAAACACTTAATAACACTTTACCCGACCTGGGAATCGAACCCAGTACTTCATGCTCAGCAGTAGCGCTTGCGACCACTAGACCAACGAGGCAGTCAGAAATCTAAAATGTCGTTCTAATTCTGTCAATCCTTTGCATTTTACAAAGAAAAAATTATGTTTTAAATATGATTAGAGCTAAATATGTTTCTCGAATTGTAGTGCTTAATAATGGGCCTCAATATTATTGGTTACAAGGTTCAAAATATTACCTATTCCTTACAATAAATGTGACCTGGAGAATAAGGTCAATTCTATTCACCCTAGAGAAATTAGAACAATAAACTACAACAATTGAGGGCACCCCAACTTCCTGAAATTTACATTTGCATCAAGCAACAAACAAAAGAAGAAGTGAAACAAAACTTGACTTAAAAGCGATCGCTTTAAAATTCTTTTTCCCTTTTGACTTTCAAAATTGTAACCCAAATGATGTTTAAAACAATATTCGTTGCCACATAGGCCGCAAAGCGACAAAAACAAAAGCAGATTACATACATTCGATAGTTTATATCGAAGGGAATAATGTGGTTATAATCACACTATGTATTTATACGTAAAAACATTGTTTGTTGATGTACAGACTATGTATACAGCCCCTCTAGTATATCATTATTATTGCTTATGGTTACTTGTTTTTGTTAATGATGAAACTATTGATTTGAATGTATTTTTTTGTATTTTCTGCTTCAAACAATTGTACGTAATGCCTGTACAGATTTGGATAAAACATACGTAAGGTTGAATGTATTACAGAACGATAATGATAATTATTTAGATACTTTAGGATCAACATTTGTTACATATAATGTATGATTGCATTGTTATATATTTTTTTTGTAAGAACCTAGAAATGAATCTACCAGCCTTACCAGATGAAGAGGTTGTAGAGGTCAGATAGGTGGTCACCTCATGCAAATAATTGTGGTATTTAGCTGCATTTAGTAAGACTAGAAGCCGACCTTAACGTAATTGAGAATGGGACCTCAACATAGTTGTTGGAGACCAGAACTATTTCTGGGAAAAGATTAGATAGAAGAAGATGTACCTAAAAATTTCAAATATAATGCACATGTGCTACGTTTGTCATTCATATGTCGTGTAAAAAGTTACTGAATTGCTCGGTACAGAGGCCAGTACATCAAGTTACTACAATCTGTCAAATTTCTTTGATAGTATTTCAACTTTATTGCAAAGACATAAGGCTCATTGTTAGTTGAGAAAAGACAGTTAGGGATAGCTTGATGTGCTGGCGTCTGTTCATTGACTGTGTAATTACAAAATATCTAATAGACATTTATTTCGCAAAACTGTATGTGTTTGAAGGTCGCTACGGACGTCAGGTGTATTGATATTACAAAGGCTAATACGAAAGTTAAATTTTAGTTCTTAGTTACGAGTAGGTAAAATCTATGTCTGTTTGCAGGTAAGCTTAGATAATGAATATGAAAAGTATAGAAACTAGCATTTAGCCCTATCAGCACTAAATATACAGACTCTAGTTACTGAGAAGACATTTGATCATTCTATATTATAGAAATGTGTAAGCAAAAAATCTGGTATTAAAATAACTACAAAAGGGGAAAAAGTTTAAGTGTAAATAATTAAAAAAGTAAAGGCTATTTATCGTATTGTTGTCATATAAAACAATTTCATTTTACTGCAGTTCAGAAAATAATATTTGCAGTGTTTTAAATTTTAAACTCTACGTGAAATTAAGGAAAGAAATAAAACGATTACCTTGTACTGAAATTTAATCCCATAAGTCCGATCCACAGCACTGTTTGCGCAAAACAACACGAAGAGACATTACGTGGACAGAATACGTTACCATGAACACTGTCAAAATAAATCTGACTAATGTCCATTTTAATAAAATAATAAAGTGTCAAAACTTTTTGTATAGTCACAGAAAAAATGTTGACAAAATTACCCGTAGATACACATGCCACTCGGTAAGTATAATATTTGGTTACATATCAAAGCATTTAATCTGTCGACGAAACGTAAACAACTTGTGGGAATTAAATAACGAATGTCGGTAAATGTGAACGAGTGACGATTCGATATAACGAGGAAAATAAATAAAAACGTGTATCGATACACTTAATGTTACTTTCAAACGATAAATGATAGGAAAAACATCAATATTTATAAATATTTTTAAGTAATGTTCGGGCCAGGAGGTTTTGGAAACTTTTGTCTATTAACCTCTGTAAAAGTTTCTATTTTCTTTTGTCAATCATTTCAATAAGGTTCATATTCATAAAATAGCGTATGGTTGTACGAGGTACGGTAACGGCGTCACTCTGTCTGCTAGTAACAACACACTTTTTTTTTTTTTTTTTAAGGCTGGAGAATCATCCAATGACTGCTCCCGCTCTGGGTTGAGCGGAAGGGAGTGTCAGACTCTTACTGACTAAAACCCATCCATGTTCCTTCCGTAGCCCTTTATGTTCCGGGGTAGCGGTAACCCTTTCGGACAATCCCGCTTACCCGGCAGGCTTGGCCCTGGGGGGCCCCTTCATATGCTGACATCTCTTTGAGGCGCGCGTGGAACATATACGCGCCGTACGGCACGGGTCTGGTGCTGATCGGACGGTGAGTCACCCATTACTCACCGCCCGCAGGCCCGCGCCTACGGTGGCCGGGAGTCGTCACGTGGCTCCCGACGCCCGGGGCGTCTCCTGCGGCGGCTGGGACGGGAGGACCTTTCTCCCTCCCATCCCGCCACCTCCTTCGCGAGCATGACTTTTTCGCAGAAGGAGGTGACTGCCTCCCACTCCCTCTCGCCCCGGACCATGGCTTGCACCAAGGCCGGGCGTGAGAGGTCGCCGCCGCCGATCGCCTCTACGAGGACACGGCGGTGCTCCGCCCAAGCGGGGCAGGTTTGCACCGTGTGCTCTACCGTGTCCTCTGGGCGATCCTCGCAGTGGTGACACCCGGGCGTTTCCTCCCGCCTGATGATGTGCAGGAACCTCCCGAAACATCCATGTCCGGTGAGGACCTGCGTCAGGCGGTAGGTGAGGGCGCCGTGACGCCTCTCTAGCCACTCCTCAAAGAGGGGCCTTACCGCCACTATCGTGGCGTGGCCTGCGCTGGGTTGCGACAGTCGCTGATTCAGTAACAACACACTGTGATTACCAATCCGTCAGGTAATAAGGGTTGTTATTGTACTTTTCCTTTAAACCATTCTGGTCAACTGGCCGTAGAGTAGCCCAATGTATTGGAATAAAGAAAACTAATTTACCTACCTAATCATACTTATGAAATACAATTTGCCAGCCAATTTACGCCAAGGAAATTATGATTCATAATTTTAGTCTTTCTTTCTTTTTTGTGTAGTTAGCGACTAACCTGGTGTAAGAGTTTTTATGCTACATTGGCTGCTGACTTAGCTTCACATGCTGTTGAGAAATATCTCTCAGGTATGCCGATTTCCTCACGATGTTTTCCTTCACCGATTTTTTAAGTAAGTGATAATTCTACTATATGCACATGAATCCGAAAAGTCAGCGGTGCCTGCGTAATTTTAATCAAACAGGCATGAATTGTAGACTTGACAAGAGTTAGTGTCAAAAGTAGTCACGTTTTTTCTGGTAAAACATTTCATTTTTAATACATCGTTTGATCTACATATATTACTTAAAAACCTGTAGATCTACCAAATCGAGTTAAAAACAGTTGCAAAAGAACAAAAATCAAATTAATTGTGTTCAAAACTGGTACGTGGCACTTTCACCGACCGTCCGTCACTATAAAGTGTTCGGACAACTGAATCCGGTTCAAAAAAGCGGACAGTGACTGAATGACTGCATTTTTAGAGCCGCATTGTCCAGATTTTTGCACTGAGCTTAAAGAGGTAGTAAATTAGGAGTCGGCTTTTGTTTTAGTAAGTTTTTGACTTGTGTTTGAACTAATTTAGAGTAATTCGTAGGAAATGTTAACAATTTTGAAGCCACGTTCATTCTAAGTTGGATGAACGTCAACCTCATCCAACTTAGAATGAAAGTTTAAAATAAAAGAGATAATTTGTTTTTGTTTCAGGAAACTTTTTGAACATTCTTTATTGAACTTCAGAAAGCGATCACATCTCACTTAAGAAAAACGCTTTATTCGATTCTATAAAAATTGCGTTTAGCCAAAGTGTACTGCAACATTTTCAATATGTAAACTAGTTACAATTATTGCTGCGTAATTTTCAGGTTTCTATTTATACAAAAGACGGCCAAATTTTGTCCATGACCGCTATATTACCGGTTTGACCTTTTAGTTCAATTGAGTAAGCTAACAGCCTTCATAGTACCTACGACTAGCTTCTGTTTGGGACTTTGCTCGCGTGAAAGTCATAAGGTACACAATATACTAAAATGATGATACATGATTTCTCCGTACAAATTTTGAACTCCCGTTACATCCCTTAAGGGGTTGAATTTTTTTAAATCCATTCTTACAGGATGCCTACGTCATAATAACTATAGGTATGCCAAATTTCAGCCTAAGCTGTTCAGTGATTTGAGCTATGTGTTGATAGATCAGTCAGTCAGTCGCGGTTTCTTTTTACATAATTATACAGATACACAAACAGAGCTTGTTTTTTTGTTATTATTTCATGTCTGTGTTTGTGCAGTAAAATATGGACTGATCAAATGGTCAATTTTAATAATAAAATCTTAGAGAGATACTTCATCACATTTACTTACTCAGTCTTATTAAAAAAAAAACTTTTTTTAACTTATTGTAAAAAAAAGTTCTTAAAGTGTGACAAAAGTTATGAGTAGGTAAATACCTAGTGTTTGCATGGAACATAATAATATCTACTTGTCCCAAATTAGACAAAAACATTACAGATTTCAATCGAACTTTATTTGTATACCTACCTTACGGTGCCTGTTACCCACATTCTGCTTCAACTAAGCCTATAAATTTGCATTCGCCGAAACCTTATGTTGCCAAGTCGCGAATTCAACTCAAGACAGCACAAATAAAACCTTATTGTCAGCAATTTATTAAGAAATGAAGGAAATAAGGTATTACATAGATAAAGATAGTTTGAGAAAAATACCGCGAAAAAAGTTGTACAAGGAATAAGAGGAGAGCGATATATTCATGTTATCTTAACGAATACGCGGAATATCTTATTGCCGTCAGTAATATATTGTCTTATGGTTATGTGAGATACTAATACAATAAAATGTTGGATGGTGCGTAGCTAATAATATGACAAAGAGATTGGTTTCGGAAACATATACTTGGGAGAGATTTTTCGACTGTTTTTAGTAAGTTTTGCAGATAAAATCATGCTCGTGTAACGAAATTGAAATGATATAGTTACGTAGAGATCGAACTGAGAATTTTCGATCTCGTGTTCAATTGATAATGATCTATTGATATAGTAATTTTCATTGAAGTAGGTTCAACATTCATTTATTGTCAATAAAAGCTACCAGATATTCATAAAAGTTTAATTTTCAAAAGTTTGAATTGATGAGCGTCAAAACAAAAGTTTTCAAATTAGTAATCGCTCTCCAACCTCAATGAACATCAACGACGAAAAATTTATGAATCACAATGCAGACATGTTACCTATATGTTTGTTTAAACACAAAGTATAGAATGCAATATTGTTTTGCAATCAATAAATACTGAAGGCTGAAGTCCTGCGGATTACGTCCGCACCAACAGACACCACTTAAACATGAGACAATGCAACCATTTACCAATCAATAAACTTTTATTATCTATTAACACAATCGCGAATTAATCGCGATTACACGAAAATCGACCGCGGGAGTGACGTCACCTTTTAATGAAGAAAGAAACGAGCACGAATTTATGTGGTCGGGCGACAAACTGACCCGCGATCGGGACGGCCGTTGCCAAACCCATAATCCCTTAATTAGCCCACCGTGTAGAATTTAATCAGGATTTGAGTGACAGTGCAGTGTCGCGCGGGCGTCGCGGTTGTCGCGGGTGTCGCTGGGCGAGCTCGGCGCGTGTTGTGACGCGGGCGCGTGAGACAGCGCGCGTTGTGCCGGGCGCGCGCGGGCGCTCTGTGCGCGGTGTTCGCGCCACGCCGCCTCAGCCTCGACTGCCGGGCATGGAAATTCGATTTTTCTGACGTTTCCTCCGCGCCTTGCTTCGCCACGATCGAACTGCACGCCACATGAATAGTTGCTGCTTTACCCACCGCTGATTTTGCACGTTCATTTTACTGTAACTGTAATAATTCCAAATGTTTTATGACACTTTTGGTCGACGTAGACAGTATGAATGTAGTAAGGGCTTCGATCACGCAAAATTTCGATCTTCGTAATGCGACCTACTCGTTCTGACCTTGGTGTTTTTCGCATCCGCTCATATTTGCTTAACAAAAGGCTGTAAATACCCAAAGGCTGTATACCCAACGGCAGTTCAAAAGGGATCCTCCAGAAAAACATAAACAGAGTTTAGAGTTAAGTTTTGTTTTCGTATAAAGTTTTGAATCCAACTTCAAATCGCTTTCAACTAGGTAGATCGGGCACTCAATTTTAGCTTAGGCAATCTCTACTTAAATATTGATGGTGTTTTGTCAGTGATCGTTAGTTTACCGTACTTCCACTTAACCTCTACATATTTTTAAGTTCTCACCGGGTACCTTTAGTTAATGGGAATGAGCGGCCATTAGGCCAATACTACGGAAGTGAGAATAAATTTGCCTCACGCCATCAACGCACGCGGCATATAAGTACTTGTAGACATGGAATTATTTTAAAATTACAAATTAGATAAGATTTTGTGATAGCATTTAACTTTGTTTCAAGTTAAAGTTTAAAGACCGTAAAAAGTGTTGATAAAAAATTTTCAGTTAAAGATTATTTTTAAAGTCTACAGTTGAAATGCGGAATCAGTAGTGGCATGTATATTTTTCTTCTTTCCGAGGCTGGTACAGCGGCTGGTTTCAGGGCTACACGTGCTACATTGAGTCACAAGTTCGATTCTCACAAAAAACAAAAGTTTGTTTGTTCCACTTGTGCGTGTGAGTATTTTATTATGTCTATAAACGCCGTGTGCATTACATGAGGAATTCCGTGTCTGCGGCAATGTTCATAAAACTATTGTCTATAACACTATTAAAATAGTTTCTTTTTTTAATATTGTCCTAGGTACAGACGCCAGCACATCAAGCTATCCCTAACTGTCAAATTTTCTCAATTAAATATGAACCTTATGTCTTTGCAATAAAGTTGAAATACTATCAAAGAAATTTGACAGATTGTGGTAACTTGATGTGCTGGCCTCTGTAGAAAATTTCTCCTAATAAAAAAAAGTAAGTAAAGATGTAGCAGTTATAAGTGACAGGAGCTTTAACATACTACATGGTGAAATTGAATTCATGGGTATTATTTTAAGGGGAATTGTACTCATCATTATGAACAACTTTCATTATTAACAAATCTGAAATCACGACAAAAAAATCAGCTGCTCCTTACATTTTGACGAGTTATGCAAGCATAATGTATGGAACAGCAAATTTTTTTGGTGAATAATGGTGTTATGTTTACTTACAGATTCCTTAAAACCTAATTTTATTACGGCAAAATGAATGTATTTTCTTGTTATAACATTAAACTGCAATAATCCATCTAGTTTTAGCCTAACGAAAGTGAAACTTCATATAGTTAATTTTCTTGAAAATTACTATGCAAATAAGTAAATACCTGTATAGTTATCGTGTAGTATGAAGTCGTTAGTAATGCATTCCTGTTTTTATGAAAGTTTTTTTTTCTATCAAATATTTGTGCAAAAATATTCAAATCAGTCAGTTCCCATAAATATTTAAGTAACTAACTAAAAATAGGAATGCACATATACTTAAATATAACATGATATGCATTACACAATTTTAATTGTATTAAACGGAATAAAATTGTTTATTCTCTTGTTCTCTGTTTAGTGTAAATAAATAATTGGTACGGCCGAAGATTATATTTTAAAAATATACAACCGGGCACTGACCTGCAAGTTGTAAAAAACGTAAGAAAATTTGAATTTTGCGGGCTATCCTGGCGCTTTCCTTTCATATTAAATAAATGTTTTAGTATCTGTAGCTGGTTTGGAACATAGTTTTACACATATCATGTCATCCCGCTTGGAATCTATGAAGGGCTTGTCAGAGGTGTGTAGTACCAACCTCCTTTTAACGTCAACAATTTTTTTTTTTTTTTCATAAAATTGTTTTCTCGTCGAACTAGTTTTTATGAAGTTTTCACCGTATCCACTGTTCTAATAACCTAGGCAGAGGTGTAGAGTACCTACCCCATTTTTCGTCACCAAATTTTTTATATTTTTTTTCATAAAATTGTTTTCTCGTCGAACTAGTTTTTTGAGGTTTGGTTCACCGTATCTACTGTTCTAATAACCTCAAGAAACGCGTTGTATGCACTGCTATGAAGCGTCGTAACAGTGCGGTTGGCTGCCAAGTCTTCAACCCGGCGTTAACAGTTAGAGGGTTGGCAGCACTCGCTACAACTTTGACGGTTATTCGCTAGTTTAACCTCCGTTTAGCTTTATTGCTCGTGTGCTCCCAAAGTGCAGTTCAGTGTAGTGTTTGGACACTGTTTTTATGAGCAAAGCATATGTATTTTTAACACGTGTATTTGAGTTTGTGTTGTCATATTTAGGGGGTGGCACAGACCATCAAACTGAACAACTTTCTTGGATCGAGTTCTAAATTGCGAAAAATTAATCAGCTGTCCCATACATTTGGATCGAGTAAATGTTGATGAAGTATTTGGCATTTGTATGAGGCATCTGATAATTTTATATCCACTACGATACTGGAGTTGGCCCACTGGTAACGGCTGCAACCTTCCAGTTGTAGGTTCGAACCCAAGTAGGCTCTTAACTTTGTGTTAATTATTTAAGAACCGCTACTCTCAAAACGGCGAAGAAAACTTTGTGAGGAAACCGGAATGTCCTAGAACCAACAATTTGAAGACATGTGACATTTACCAACCTGCACTGGGTCCGCGTGGCGGATTATGGCCCACTCCTTCTCACAGAGAGGACGCCTGTAACTCAGCAGTGGGAATATTATAGGCTGATTATAACGATGTTGGTCCCAAGGAATATGTTGTTCAGTTTGATAGTGTGTTTCACACCCTTAACCCCTTAAATTAATGTCGTATGAACCCTAGAGCCGTATAGGTCCATAAGAATTTTTTTCTCGAAACGACAATAAATATAACCGTTTTTTTTTTTTGTGAATGGCATCTCGCAGTTCAACCAAAGGGTTGTCTACTGCTTAACCGGGCTTGCCTGTGGCTGCCACAAAAGAATTGTAGCCTCCAGCCAGGGCTTAGTAAAAAACTAAACCTAACTTACAAAACTAAGCGACTACACGCTAAGGGCACCCCCTGCGGGGTTCGGACCTCGGCTTAGGGCGTCGCTGGGGGGGGGGGACAGCAAGGGACAGCTGGATCGGGGGTTTTTAAAACTACTGGCTCAGCGGCAACGCGGGCTGGCTCGAGCAAGGGTCGGGGGGATGAGAGTGGACAGGGTCGTCGCGACGGGCCTCGACGGCGAGGACAAATATAACCGTATAAATCGTTAAGCTCTTATTAGTGTTGCCCAAAATCGGTCTTGGTCTTGCAGTCTTGGTCTTGTTCTTGCATTTCCGCAAGACCAAGACCAAGACCAAGACCGCTTTATTGTAGCAAGACCAAGACCAAGACTAAACCCTGCAAGACTTGAGCAAGACAAGACTTAAGCCTGCAAGACTCTTGCGTCTTGCAGTTAAGACAATTTGAAATTTGGGCGTTATTAAGTAGGTACCTCTTTGGTTTTAATCCCGATTTTGATAGACGTTCCCCAGTATCAAAACCGTATCGTCATAACACTAAACTAAGGGCTGCAGTTGTATCTGCAGTTGGCAACGTGCCGCTCGTCTGAAAGAACCCTAAAAGGTATTGTTGATTAGGTAGGTACTTATTATATTTCAACTATTTATTAAGTAGGTAGCGTGTTAATACTCACAAATCTGTTCCCATCATCCCATGTGATTAAATGTACCTAGAATAACTTGCTAGCAAAGTTCATACCTTGTAGGTATCTACCTATAATAATATATATTATGCTTGTTTATGTCTAATGTGCAGATGTAACGTCAGTAGGTTGGTATGTGCTTAAAATTATAGCCAACAAAATTATATAAACATTATGTAGGTACCTACTTATGTTTCAAAATTTATATTATTATTCTTATTCAGCAAAATTTAAAACTAACAGCGAGTCGAGTAGGTCTAGTAACAGTTTCTACGGCAGCCAATGTTATGGTACAGACGCCAGCACATCAAGCTACTACAATCTGTCAAATTTCTTTAACAGATTTTGAACTTTATCGCTAAGGTTGATTGAGATAATGTGACGTTCCGCGAATAAACTGTTGGTCGGTCGATGTATTATATACCTACTTATTTGATAATTTACCGACAAAGACGCCGCGGTTTGCAACAAGTGTATCACAGCATTTGACACTGTTTGAGCGCCGCATTCGCCGACAAAGAGTACGGACAGAGGAACACAAAATTGTTACCTATTTTGGTAGGGTTGGTACAGGAGGATAAAATTAAATGACCTTGAAGATGTCTTAGCAGTAGGTAGGTATAAATTGAATGCTTTGAGTTTCTTGTATAAATACATTCTCACACTGGCTCGAATTCGAACACTACAGCGTTTAAAGCTGTCGGGCGAGATGATAATTAATAACTAAGTAGGTATCGCATCTATTGAATTGCAAATATTTTGATTTCGAAATAATCATTGTTAATATTGGTAAATGATAGATAGTGAGTGGTACTAAAATGTGAGCAGCAAGATTAAAAATTGTATAATTATGTCATGTCAGGGCTTTCCATAATTTTATTTTAAAAAAAGCTCTCAAGTAAGATTTAGAGTTTACCATTCAATTACACACAACAAATTATTGAAAAATAAAAATTATGAAAAATATATTTAGACTGATTACTTAGGAAATTAGTAGAATAAATTTTCTATCGTGGATACCTAGTTATTAAAAAGTTGATAAACGTTGTGTTTACTTAATTTTATTTTTCTGTACTAATGCCAACATTGACAACCCTACCAAAATAGGTAAAAATTTAGTCCGCTCCTAGACTTTGTGTCGCCGCCGCCGCTTTCATATCAAAGGTCGCCGCCACTGCCCATGTTCAACGATGACAGACTACGTAGGTATAGCAAAGCGCGCCAGACACGAGTACGACAAATTGCCTAAAAAATGTACCTACGCACACTGTTATGAAATCTGCAAATCTCAACACGACACGCACTTCCTTATTTTGGCCGCATAGGTAGGCTTTGCCTGTAGTCTTCTATTATTGGTTGATTAACATTGTACATTAGTGAATGCTTCAGGATAGCCCGCGAAATTCAAATTTTCTTATTTTTTTTGCAATTTGCAAGCCAGTGCTAGATTGTTTGTTGATTACAATATTATTCGCGCTGTAAGACGTATGTAGTTACAGAATTATAATCATCAAAATCATCAATACAACTCTCCAAGTTCATAAAGGTCGAGGAAAAATTTAAAAAAAAATGACTTTTTCAAAGTCAAACTCATTCTAAACTAACGTGTTCAATAAATAGCAATAGGCTAATAGGTATTTGCAAGACTTGCAAGACTTGCGAGACTCTTGCTGCAAGACCAAGACCAAGACCAAGACTGAGAGCGCAATACCAAGACCAAGACCAAGACCAGGTGTATTGACGCAAGACCAAGACCAAGACTGGCCTAAGTCTCGTCTTGGTCTTGCATTTGGGCAACACTAGCTCTTATACGCATACGGCTTCTAATAAACAACACGGTTGGCGCAGTGGTTGAGCGATTGACTGCTGCGCACTATGTCGCGGGTTCGATTCCCGCACGGAACAAATATTTGTACGAACTGCAAGTATTTGTTACGAGTCTGGGTGTTTTTCTATCTATAATAAGTATGTATTTACAAAAAAAAATGTATATAAGTAGTTTATCAGCCATCTCGTTACCATAACACAAGCATTAGGTTGCTTAGCTTGGGAGGATATGGCGTTGTGTGAAATGTCCAAGGATATTATTATTATTATTAATAGGCAAACATCTAAAAGGTTAATTTTCAGCACACTTTTCTGACACATGCTGTATAGTTACAACTATGAGATGGTCCTACATTATAAAGCAAAGTTCATCACAGGTCACGGGTATCCTTTCAAAAATTCAAAGCGGAAAACGTTACAGGCAAATCCAGTCTAGGATTCCTTACAATGTATGAAACAAGAATCTTGCTAAGAAAATATACAGTCGAAACGCTGCACATTATTAAGGAGGCAATTAGGAGAGCATGCAACTGTAGGTACTTGGATAACATGGCTGAGTAACCCGACGTTTAACTGGCAACATTCTACAAACTTACAATTCGATATTACGCCAACTTGGGTTGAATTCTTCGATGTTGTTATGAACTTTATAAAGGTCTGTTCAGAAATTAATTACTTAGACTACACCAGTTTTATTTTGAAAATTAATTTACAAGCAATTATTAGATACTAAATTATGCCTGCAACTTTGTCCACGGTTTCGCCCGCGTGGTTGTTGTAAGTTATCCCACGGGAACGAATGAAGTTCCAGTATTAAATATGATAGATACCATGTGTTAATGCAGGTTTCATACTATCTGTGTGCCAATTTTCATCCAATTCGGTTCATCCGTTTTTGCGCTTATCCGGGACATACATACCGAAAAATTAAATAGTATTGAAGACTTTTGACTTCAATACTATTTTATTGCAAATGTATAAATATTGGCTTAAATAACCGCCTTTGTAATTACGTTATAGGTTATGAACTTCCATTTGCGTTATGCCTTGCACGTGCTGACGTGAACCTTCTTACAAATAGGTAGGTATGCAAGTCAAGTAACAGTATAATTTATGAAATAAAGTACCATGCTGTTTTACCCATTAAAACATTCTGAAGTGCTCATAGTACAAAAAAAGGAAAGCAATCAATTGATTGCAGACCCAAATAGGCCGCTGCAAGCAAAATCTATCGAAATGTGGGATTATTGTCACAAACGACACCCAGCAAAAGTTTTGCTCCTGACCAAACCATATCCTATATTTTGATGTGTCCAAAGTGCCCGTACACGTGCACTTCAGACACAATAACCAACGTGACCAACTACTGGACCCCACTCATTTAATAAATCATCCAGGAATATGTATTGTACAGTATTTTACTCCTACCTTCGATTCGAGAAGAAGTCCTGAAAGAAGATGATGCATGCCTTTAACCTTATAATGCAGGTAACAACAATCACCATGAAAAAAAATTACCTTTTGAATTGTACGTTTACAACAACAAAAGCAATAAAAAGTGAACTAGCCTCGAGTAACAATGCATTATTACAAAACGAAATTCCACACCAGTGCATTTTATAAAGTCGTTGGCAAAAGAAACTATATTTACGCCTGATAAAGTCAACGAATTATAGAGGATTGAAAGTGCTCATACATTACGAGTAGAATTACAGACGTTTAAACTTACATTACAGTGGGTATCATGAAAGTCGAGCTAGTTAAACACTAGAAAGCTGGCACCACTCCAAGCTACCGTGCTCTACAAGCTATTACGATCGAATCCCATTTCTTTATTAACAAATTATTCATTTTATACACAATAAGTTTTAAAACCTTGACGTGATGGCGGAAAATTTAATTGCCAACAAAGTTTCTGAACGATAAAATTAAAAGTTTTGAGGAAAATATGAAACGAATTTTTTGTCTGCTATTTTGCTCTTTTAGTCTTGTGACGAAACATTGCGTGTATTCGTATGAACATTCTTTTGTCTATGAAATGCTTTGAAAAGAGGAGCATAATGCAGTTGTCTTTGTGTGGTGAATTATGAAGGTGAAATGCACCTGTTTTTTTTGCATTCTATTTTATAACTAGCTTCTGCCCGCGACTTCGTACGCGGACCCTGTTGCTTATGCCAGCGACAACGGGGTCGCCATTTATGTTATTTTTTATCATTTTTTCCATTTAAATCTTTTATCACACTGAGCTTTAGTTTTATAATTTCATTCCAACAACCACCAAAACAGTCCATTTGTCATCGTTTTCATTTTGGTAACCGCATTATTATATTCCTCCTCTAGAGACCTAGAAGTCGATGCGTAGATACGCTTGGAACTCAAGCGTAATTCTCTTTCCGTGAACGTCTCTGACTCGCGAGACAATACATGACGTTCACGATCAGCGGTCAGTCGCGCATCATATTCTTCACTGGTCTCTAGAGACCTAATGAATACGCTGAGAACGCAGGCGTGCTTCGCGACCCGAAGAGGTTTCCACGGAGCGAGTTGCAGCCTAATGTTCTCGAACAACATCAAGTCTCTCTTGACGCTCTTCGGTAGATTATTGGGATCTTATGATCCTCAATCTTTTAGCACTCTTGGAACATTGGGAAAGATTTGACCTCTTTCTAGGCATGGTCATAGTTTTATTGTGAAGATACCTGATCAATAAAAATCTTCAAATCTATTTATTTAAACAATTTTTACTATTTTTGCCATCGACACGCTAAGAAGAAGAATAAAAATCTAAATTAAAATGACTGCTCCCCTACGTTACCGGGTAGGCTACAGTGTCACGAAGATAAATGGAAAAGGAAATTAAACACTCAAACAACATAAACCCGAAGGCATATTCATACGATAAAATAAAAAAATAAATAGGAGTTTTGGCCAGTAGAGTCAAATTTTCAATGATATACCATCGTCATCGAAAATCAGTCCTAAACTGTTACCGCCTTCACCGCGTGCAGGTACTCCCAGTTTATGTTATTTTATAATTACACAGTGAAATTAGTGATAGCTTTGATTTCCACATCAGATGTTTCTGATCTTCGATTTTTATAAGTAAAACAGGAAATGCCCATCATATTGAACAACAAAGACGTCAAAGACGTCATTCCTATATGTGTTATGTTGTAGCTAGGCTCTTGGAGTTCCACAACAGGTGTTCCAGATCTTCGATTTTTATAAGTCAACAGAGAGTGCTCATCATATTGAACAACTTGTGCTAAGACGTTATTCCTATATGTGTTATGGTGTAGCTAGGCTCTTGGAGTTCCACAACAGGTGTTCCAGATCTTCAATTTTTATACATCAACAGAGAGTGCTCATCAGGCTGAACAACTTTCGCTAAGACGTCATTCTTATATGTGTTATGGTGTAGCTAGGCTGTTGGAGTTCCACAACAGGTGTTCCAGATCTTCGATTTTTATAAGTCAACAGGAAATGCCCATCAGACCGAACAACTTTTGCTAAGACGTCATTCCTATATAATGTTATAGTGTAGCTAGGCTCTTGGAGTTCCACAACAGGTGTTCCAGATCTTCGATTTTTATAAGTCAACAGGAAATGCCCATCAGACCGAACAACTTTTGCTAAGACGTCATTCCTATATATGTTACAGTGTAGCTGGGCTCTTGAAGTTCCACATCAGGTGTTCCAGATCTTCAAATTTATTCTCTCAGCAGAAAATGCTAATCACGTAAAACAATTTTTGCTAAGGTTTCATTTTTGTATCTCTTATAGTTTAGCTGGTCTGTTGCGGTTCTGCATCAGGTGTTCAAGTTTCCAAGATAAATTATAGCCTACATGTTGCCCAGACTTAATACATATACAACAAAAAAAAAAATCATTGTAATCCGTCCAGTAGTTCCGAAGATTAGCGTGTACAAACAAACAGACAAACAGACATACAGACAAACAGACAAAATTTTTTTTTTGGATTCATGCTCTATTACTGTTTCTAAACCCCCCTCAATTATTATTTTTTTAATATATTCAATGTACAGACACAGTTTTTTTACTGTTTTATTATATGTATAGATATAGATATGAAGCTGCTGCCCGTGGTTTCGCTCGCGAAGTTACATTTTAGTGCTATCCATTTCAGTTTTTTTTTGTATGGCTGAAGGGTATTCCCCTATTGAGAAGTCACAAAGTTGTTGACGTTTCGAGGTGAAAAAAAAAATAGTATTTGTTTTAATATTTTTTTTAGTGGGGTGGTGGCCCAATAGTAAGAGTCACATGGGTCATTCGACGCGGGTCCTGCAGTTACCGAGGCTGGTCCGTGGATTGGTGACCATCCATCATACATTATTGAGACCTTCTGTGCCTCGGAGAACACGTAAAACCGTTAGTCCTGGCTGTCATATATGGATCTTTGACATTCGTTACGTGTAGCCAGATGCTCAAAAGTCAGACAGTCTTACTGAGGGTATCGTATTTCTCGGTGGCTGACCTCCGCAAGGTCATACAGGCAGTCGCCTTATGTGAAGTCCTGGTAATTAGTTGTATCTGGTTAGACTGGAAGCCAACCACAAAAGTGCTGTAAAAAGGCTAGGCAGACGATGATTTTATTTATAAAAGAGAATGCAATATGACGATACAAAATACATTTTGCAAAAAAAAATACCTACATAAATTGACACTTTTCAATTTAGCAAAGACAAAACGTAAAGCCGTGTCCAATTCACACTGTCCGTCAAAGCCTATTTGTTTATGTGTGAATTCAAAACTTCGTTCACGGAATTTTCGGTCCCATGTTGGGTGCCAATAGCAGCGGCGCAGCATTCCTATAATATTTGTTTTCCCTTTAAAAAAATATTTGTTCCAACGTCAGAATTTTTGTTAAAATAACAACGTGTTACAGTTCAAAGTTTTATTTTTATTTTGTGATAGATTCGGCAGTAACCGCGGGATGGAACGGTCGATCGATTCTGTAAATATCTCACCGTAAAAACTTTGGTGAAGCGAACGTGAAGTGACATTAAAACTACTGACAGCTCACTTTAAACTCACTTCACTTACGTTTTCACGGTGAGATGTTTACAGAATAGCACTACTTATGTACAGACGCCAGCACATCAAGCTATCCCTAACTGTCAAATTTTCTCAATTAAAAATGAACCTTATATCTTTGCAATAAAGTTGAAATACTATCAAAGAAATTTGACAGATTGTGGTAACTTGATGTGCTGGCCGGACAGAGGCCAGCGCATCAAGTTACCACAATCTGTCAAATTTCTTTGGGAAAAATGTTGCCTCCTACATGATTGGGCGATTTTTCGAAGTGAGTACACATGAAAAATATTTCATCTAACAAACTGCACTAGAACAAATGATCCTTTCCACTAGAGAGATTACAGACACAAGATTTCGGTTTGCAACTCTTTCGGGAAATCGAGCTTTTGCCTCACGATCATAAATAAATTATATGTATATGCCTCGTACAATACCTAAGATACTGCCTACCTTACTATCTAATACAATTTCAAAGTCTCCTCTTGCGGTTACAAATTTGAGGCACAAACATTCACCCTCAACTAACATGAAAGCTGATAAGTAAAATAGCAAACTGTAGTTAATACGGTACTAAGCAAACAGGTGAAATACAAAGAGGTATTTGCTGTTTATCTATTCAAAATGCCACCCGAGAACAATATCAAGACCTATTTATATAAAAGATACGTCAAAAACTAAAAAAAAACAATTAAAAACTTTATTTTAAAGCAAAATGACAGCTGGCGTCCGCCATATTGATTTATCTATGACGTGTTATATCTTAGAACAGTTGGGGACAAAACCAATACCATATTCATCAATTGTTGAAATTAATTCCTCAGTTTAAGCTGTATGACTATGTAGGCAAAGCATCTCACATTCAAATATAGAAATTCAAAATACCAGTGAAATAATTCTAGCTTTACCGTAGGCAAGTAATTGGAATCCAATACCGTCTGAATCACAAAGCTGGCCTGCAGCCCATTTACGTTCCAATTGTGGATACGTCTGAACGGTCAATAAATTAGCCCAACAATCCGAATATCTCTTACAACGGTTACATTCACTAAGTAATTCCATTATGTCCGTTTGTGTACTAAAATTGTACATATATAGGTTGAGTAACCGGGTTAGTGCAGCCGTAAGTCAATCCACTGTCGAGTTTACATCGCAGCCCCTGGGATGTTGCAAGTGCCTGCAACCGACCTTGTTTGATGCGCAACATGATACGTGATACGTCGCTGTAACAGAGCTTGTTTGTGGGAGTGTTTTAAAAGGGAATACAGAGTGTTGACTGTACTCTTGAGCTTATAATGGTGGAGTCAAGTTCGAGAGTGATGTGTAAATAGGGATGTCAAAAAATACGATGCAATGTTTTTTTTTAATATTTCTTCGTATATTGCGTTCTGTCTTGTCTTGTGTTTACTTCTGTTGCATTTTAATCGTAACTAAGGTAACAATAACCAAAGTTAGTGTGTGACCTTAAAAATTCTTTAAATATTTCTTCGTATATTGTGTTCTGTCTTGTCTTATGTTTACTTTTGTCGCATTTAATTTGTAAGGAAGGTAACAATAACCAAAGAGTGTGTGACCTCTCGTCTTTTTTGTTGATCTCCAGACAGAAGCCAAAAAAAAACTGACTGACTGACTGTGACTGTGTCAAATCTAATACCCACTAATAAGATTGGTTCGGTGATTGGTTGGTTTGGTGATTGGTTGGTTTGGTTGATTGGTTGGTTGGTTGGTTGGTGTTGGTTGGTTGGTTGGTTGGTTGGTTGGTTGGTTGGGTTTCTTTTTTATAAATATAAATTTGAATTTGACGTTTCAGTTTGACGAGTTCTTAACCATAAATACTCAATTCAAAAATTGGGTGTGAGTGTTTGATGAATATTCACCCTTATGTCTGAGTAAGTGAGTTCAAAATGAATGACTTAACGCGACTTTTCCTGTTGACAGCGATGTGGACGAATTTTTTGATGCTCTTAGATTGTTATACATAGTTTTTTTGTACATATTATTATGAATATTTAGCTTTTAAATATAAATATGATTAGATTAACATTATAATAATTTGGTAAGTGAAATCAAAATGGCAATGCAAACTTTACATCCTGCTATTCGTAGTTCAATAAAATGCGACAAGGCTTCATTATAATTTCTCTAATATGCCAATGAAAAAAGTTTGGGCGTTTCATTTTAGTGACGTAATGTCCACATTGTACTCTAGTCGGACACGACATACAACAATTCACCTTGGATAACATAACATTAACATTGTATAATAAATGATAATTTGTGATTACATTTTCACATTAGGGATTCTTTTTATGTATTTTTGCGTCATTATGCACTTAGTTTCAGGGTTGGGGCAAAAATTGAGGACTAGGCTAACATAGATATAATTCCACTCTTATGATTCGGCCAGGAACAATATGGTGTCTTACATTGGGATCCCGCGAAAAACACCGAAACCGTATTTTCAAGATTTCGAGTACTATTTTTTAAATACCCACACCAAACACTCGTACAGTGGTTAACCTTTTTGTACGAAATCTCTATCTGCAGATGAACTGCTGCTGCTGCTGTGCTGTGTATTTAAACTCACTAGCGAAATGTCTCTTTCATATAACCAAAGGCGCTCCCCGCGCGTCTGTCCGTCTATACGCTTAGATCTTTTAAACTACGCAACGGATTTTGTTTCTTTTTTATTTGAGGTTGGGAAGTGATCCAATGTCTTCTCCTGCTCTGGGTGGAGCGGAAGGGAGTGTCAGTCCACCGTGTCCTCTTGGCAATCCTCGCAGTGGTGACACCCAGGCGTTTCCTCTCGCCTGATTATGTGCAGGAACCCCAAAAACATCCATGCACCATCCATCCAATCATTATAGATAGAGTGATTCAAGATAAAGGTTTATTTATACGTACATATAGTTTTACTAGCTTACGCCTGCGCGATAGTACGAGTATATACCTTGCACCCGCGCGAAAGTGGGGCAAGTCGCTAGTAGACGATAAGTAACAATGGACAAAACATAAGTACAGACGCCAGCACATCAAGCTATCCCTAACTGTCAAATTTTCTCAATTAAAAATTAACCTTATGTCTTGGCAATAAAGTTGAAATACTATCAAAGAAATTTGACAGATTGTGGTAACTTGATGTGCTGGCCTCTGTACCTACTTGTTCAACCTATAAACATCATAATAGAAAAAATCTAACACGACTTTTTGTTTTTGAGGGGGGGAAATCATCAAATGACTCCTCCCGCTCTGGGTGGAGCGGAAGGGAGTGTCAGACTCTTACTGACGTAAACCCATCCATGTTTCTTCAGCGGGATTGTCCGAAAGGGTTA
This sequence comes from Hyppa rectilinea, assembly GCA_951799385.1. Classification (NCBI taxonomy): domain Eukaryota; kingdom Metazoa; phylum Arthropoda; class Insecta; order Lepidoptera; family Noctuidae; genus Hyppa; species Hyppa rectilinea. The sequence goes on along the minus strand of OX637309.1, from coordinate 5,850,298 downwards.
CGGCTACCCCGGAACATAAAGGGCTACGGAAGGAACATGGACGGGTTTTAGTCAGTAAGAGTCTGACACTCCCTTCCGCTCCACCCAGAGCGGGAGCAGTCATTGGATGATTTCCCAGCCTTAAAAAAAAAAAAAGCCCTTTATGTTCCGGGGTAGCGGTAACCTTTTCGGACAATCCCGCTTACCTTTAACTAACAGGACTTGGCACACTGTTTATAAGAATGCAAAATAGGTACTTCAAGTGAAAGTGTCTAATTAAAAATATCTGCTTCAGAACAAGTGAAGAATTTACAAGAAGAGATGGATCTGTGAAGCGAGACAGCGACCGGCGATCCCAAAAGTAATTTGTTTGCCCCCTCCGCTGAAATTACATTCCATTTGATAAAAATTTAAAGAATTAAACACAACATCAGTGCCGTAATTTACATTGTAATTTAATTGTGGAGCATTCCCTAGTTACTTAAAGCCTTCGAATTTAATTCTGTTTTATTATGTTTTCAAATCTTATGCCAATTTATTAAGGATTGGTTTCGACACTAAATTTGCTGAGGATCGATGAAGCTTTATGCATATATACTGATCGGGCTTAAAAAAAATATGCTGAAAAATGTTCTGGAAGCAACAAAGTTACTTCCTAAATAAGTTCATAAAATTTGAATGAAATATTCACCCTCTTAATGGCTATTAAGAGGGTGAATATTTCATTAAAAAGCTACTTTGTATATCCTTAGCGGCTGCTAAGGATATACAAAGTAGCTTTTTAATTAATAATGACAACGACGAAGCAACAAATATTCATCACGCCGAATTTTACATCCTATTAAATTCAAATTGTCTGCTAAACGATTTTGACGCTAAATAGAGCTATTTAATGCCCACTAAAAGTCGGTAAACATGAAATTAAGTTATAAAAGTATAGGTACAAGTCCGTCCCTGGGGAGATACTATGTGAACTCGACTCACTTTTACATTTGTTATTAGATGTGCAGTTAACTTGCTACTTTCATAAATGTCTATTTTAGAACTGTATTCATTAAATATAAACTACGTCGCATCTTAACGTAATGAAAGGGATGATGGTAACAGCTGCATCAGATACGGTTAGTGGTATTCAGAAGATGATCTAGATTTTAAAACGCACAAAGTATGTCATATCTTTTGATATATAAAAAGAAAAAAAAATGTCTATTTAGATATGTTGGGCTTGGACTATATAACGTTATCGTTATTTTACTGAGTGCATTCACAAAGGACCTTAAATGTTAGTAGGTATTGCTTTCATCTACCAACTGGTATAACTATCTATTGTGTTTGTATGCAATTATTGAATTAACTTGCTCTTAACTTCAATCAAACCTCACAACCAAAATCAAACTTCACAAGAATTTAGAGATTGATGAACTGCTTCTCACATGGATAACCGTAACTCGCTTGCTCCCGGGTCACACAGTCCTGACTTTCTTCAAATATATTTTGGCTATTGAAGCCAAAACATACTCACAATTTTATCAAAAAGTGACTGTAATTGTAATATACTGTGGTGTATTACGACTGCCATGCGAACAGAGTCACGGGTAGAAGCTAGTAAATCAATCAATCATTTCAGACTATCGCAGTCCACTACTGGACAAACACCTTGTTCTCCACCTTCCGCACCCAGTGTGTCCCAGCCACCTTCTGAAAGTCAACGGCCCAGCTAGCCCACGGGGCGTCAAACGCTTGACAATACGCGGTCTCCACTCCAGGACTCGACTGCTCCACCGGCCATCGGTCCTTCGACAAACATGGCCAGCCCACTGCCATTTCAGTTTGCTTACTCTGCACGCTATGTCGGTAACTCCGGTTCTCCGGTAGTTGCTATAAATACATATGTATTATTATTTAAAATGATAATGACTTTAACTTTAAAGCTCACTTATTCCGAAATTAAATCGAGTTACTCTTAGTAGGGGTGCAAGTAATTAGTGGTGAATATTTGAAGGTTCCGCCGACTATCAGGGCAAGCGGTCTGTTTGTCTGCCCCTAGGTGGATGGGTATATAACTATGATCCTACCCGCAATGCGTTTTAAACTATTAACGTCTGCAAACTTTGATGATTCAGACATGATTGTGATTAATGAGATTCTGTGATTGATGCTGTGAGGTAGATGGAATTTATAAATTATGAAACTGACTGAATTAGTTAGATCTTCATTTAGGAGTAACTAATTGTGATTAAATCCTTTATAAACAGTTGTAATGAAAGAGTGTCGTGAAGCCAAAACAAATCAAAACACAAATCTGTCTTAAACATTAATATTTTGACATATGTTTTAACTCTGACCCAAAATGTGTTTCAGTTTTTCCTAGTATGGGACCGCGTGGTGAATTACAGCCCAGTCTCTCTCACAGAGAGGAGGCCCGTTTCCCAGCAATGGGAACATTACTGGCTGAATACTCATAATACACAACTTGATACAAAAGATAATGTTATCAAGACAAAGTGTTGGTCCCAAGACATGGGACATGTTAATACAACGCGGTGGGTAGTGTCATCTGTTTTTATCTGGCTTCCGGCCAGGAACTATTGCTCTCACTCCTCTACGCTTAGCACACTACATTTATTAAGTAGCGACTAATTTATTAGATGCTTGACGAGTAAATTAGGTTAAGAATTGTTCTTTTAATGAGCTCAAAACAAAATGATCAATGAATAGCATTCAATAGGTCCCTTAGCCAAAGGGCGCCAAACGGAACGCTACTGTGGTAGGTAGACATTTGAAACTTTCACAGATTGTGTATTTCTATTGCAAAAATAATAATAATTTCAAATTAAAGGGGAGCACAGAAAATAAATGTTTTTAAACTGTAGTATTAAAAAAAAATAAGAAGTATTATATATTTTACGGTGGTGCGATACCCTTCCCAAGTCCATCTCGCACTTGGCCGGTTTTATTTAAATAGGTAGTACCTACCAAAAAAAGAGTACTCTTCTTTATTTTTCCTTTAAATTAAAAGGCATTTCCAGATGCGCTTAATGACCACGGATAATTTTAATTGGGCGATACTTATTTTTCTCCTTCAAAACTAGAAGAGCTAAAGTAGTCCAAGTACCAACAAGTTTCCGAGCTTTTTAAAACTTTAAAAGGTTCTGAAAATACCTTTTTGGTCCTTTTTCACTGAACTTAACTGTACTAGAAAATGTATTCGTAAATCGATAACATGAAGTACTTCCCCTCTTGGTGAGGTTAAAAAATTACACCCTGTATAAAGAGTAGGTACATGAAGTCTACACCTACACGACAATAAAAAACAAAGATTTGGTTTCGTCCAATTAACTTTTTCAGATCACAAACCAGAAACAAGATTCAATTAGGAACAGGAAGCAAAACACGATGCAATTTAATTTACCAAAGAGGATTATGCTAAGATCCAATATACGTGCAGGAATATTATGTTCTCCGATACTCCACACCGCAAACGATACATTTTTCTACATCATCATCTGCCTAGCCTTGTCCCAACTATGTTGGGGTCGGCTTCCAGTCTAACCGGATGCAGCTGAATACCAGTATATTACATAGATCGACTACCTACCTATCTGACCTGAACAACCAAGTAACCGGGCAATACGATACCCCTTGGTTTTCGGGCTTCTGACAACCCGTAACGACTGTCAAAGTTGCACAAATGACAGCCGAGACCAACGACTTAACGAGCTTTCTGAGGCAAGGAGGAGTCTCGTTATGTAAAGATGGTTACCCATCCACGGCCAACCCCGACGATCATAGCTTAACCTGATGGATCGACCTGTGCGGCTGTTAGTACTTAGCCACGACATTTTTGCCACATAGAAAGAAATTATACAGTTACGAGACAAAATGATATTCTGTTCAGCAGAATGATATTCCGACGCGCATCGGTTCCGTGCAAATCGAGTCCGAGCTTGATAACTCGATTGCATTTTAAATGCATCGGTGTATCGGACGCGGATGGGGTGGTTGTGGTGTCGGCATTGGAATCGAATAGGGCAGAAGGCCCACTTAGAGAGATGTAAAACAGCTGCGGTACGCATTTAAGCGTAACGAATATTATGAAATATGGCTATACAAGTAGAGGGACCAAAGAACCATGGATGGATTGTGTGAAAGATGATATGGCTAGAAAGGGAGTGACTACCGAGATGACGACTAATAGAGAAGTATGGAAGAAAAAGATGTATGTTGCGCTGACCCCAAATAAATTGGGATAAGAGCAGGAGAATGATGATGATGATGATGAATATTATGCAATTAGCAGTTTTAAATTAGAATACCGCGTGACTAAGTATCAGCCGTACGAACGAATTATCAGTTTAAGCTACGCTTGCCGCGATTGGTCTGTGGATGGGTGACCATCTTTATATACTGAGGCATGGAGGGGTTGCGGTATGTTGTATGCGACTTAAGCGGTATGTTAAGCATAAATCGCAGCTGTTCGTCGTGGATACTTGACAGTCGTTTTGTGCAGTCAGGTGCCCAAATGTCTGATAACAAATAGGGTATCCTACTATCCAGAAACTGGGTGGTGGAGGTCAGATAGGCAGTCGCTCTATGTAAAATACTGCTACATCAGGTTAGACTGGAAGCCGACCCCAACATAGTTGATAAACGGCTAGGCAGATTTTTTAACAAATAAATCCCGAACTCATGTGTGTTCACATTGAATGAACCTTCTGCAGCTTGGTCTTCCTAATAACAGGTAGACGGGAGGGGGTGTCGACACGCTTCGGTACGGGGCGGGGGTGACGTTAAAAAATCAACGCCCATTCACATTCAGCCGTAGTAAAATGCAATATGATTACATTCATAAAAGTAGATTTTATTAAATTGAATGAAATCAGTTTCAGCTTGAATTTTTTACAGTAAAATTTTTTCAGTTGCATTTAAGGAGTGTCGGAAATTTTTCTCTAACAATTATTTTTGAACAGATTATGTTTACAAATAACAGTATTTCTTTTGTTTTCGGCGCAGATTTAATTGCATTACTCAATTCTTTTTAAATGATGACAAATATAGTGCTCGTTATTATAACATAATTATTTTACTACGTTTTTTAAGGCATTTTGGGTGAAAGTCTAAGTGGCTAAGTAATAACAGCCACACGGATGGATCCATCAGGTTAAGCTACGCTTGCCGGGGTTAATCTGTGGATGGGTAACCATCTTCAAATATAGAGACTCATCCGTACCTCGGAAAGCACGTTAAGCCGTTGGTCCCGACTGTCATTCGTGGATTCTAGACAGTTGTTACGGATACTCAACTTATGGGTAGTCAATTATCAAGTTAGTGACTGGGTTGTGGAGGTCAGATAGGCAATTAGCTCCATGTAAAATACTGGTATTCAGCTGCATCCGGTTAGATTGGAAGCCGACCCCAATATAGTTGGGGAAAGGCTCGGCAGATTGATTTTGGGTGAAAACACGTCACTTTACCAAACTATTAGCGTATTTACCCGACCATAAACGGTCTAAGCCCTTTTTAGTTTCAGTTTTCAACAGTGAAGGAAAACAGTAACTGCATAAACTTCGTAAATAATAAATATGAAATGTCCTGAGAACGTTTCTGCTACTGACATCTGTCGACAGCTACTTGTACTGCTATTACAGGTACAGTCTGCATCAAAGTCAATTGAATTCTATATCATGGTTAAGTTTTATTTTAGATCTTTACTTTATGTTTTTTTTCTATTGATTGAGTTACAGTATTTTAAATTATTGAAAATAATTCACTAAAAATATCAAAATGCGCATTAAAACAGAAAGATTGTGTAAAATCTATTTACCATAATTATTAAAAAAATACCATTGGTTTTTAATCATAAAAGCAAAGGGCATTTGAATCGAGTTCAATTTCTTTTGTTCTAATAATTTGGTTGTAAACCTTTTTATTTCACAAATGCATGCATCACCAACAAAAAAAAATAGTGGTAAATTATCAATTGGCTCCACCCGCTCTGGGTGGAGCGGAAGGGAGTGTCAGACTCTTACTGGCTAAAACCGATCCATGAATGATTTGGATGAAATTGACATACACACAGATAACGGAAATTAGGAAATTATAGGATACTTAATATGCAATATTTAATAAATAAATAAATAAATAAATAAATATCTTTATTCAAATCTATGAGAAAATATTACAAACAAACGCGTAATACTAAAAACGACGTAATGTCAATGCTATTTTGAATACAGTTCCACTCATATAAGCGGGATTGTCCGAAAGGGTTACCGCTACCCCGGAACATAAAGGGCTACGGAAGGAACATGGATGGGTTTTAGTCAGTAAGAGTCTGACACTCCCTTCCGCTCCACCCAGTCATTGAATGACTTCCCAGCCTTAAAAAAAAAAAAAAAAAGCTCCACTCATATTAAATCACAGCGTTAAACGTGTAGGGACGAGCAACGTGTAAGATATTAATTAAAAGCGTAATTTTGACAATATCAGTAACGTGTAAACGTTTTGCAGACTGCCTCAATAGTTTAATAACCACAAGTGTGACTACTGAGTACGGGGTTCGCTTCCCAAGTCGGTAACAGTGTTATCCCTTCAAAAATATTACAGTTGCACCCGATTGACTGCTAAATTGACATTCTCATTACATGAGATTGACTGACGAAATGTTGGTGTACTATAGACCCGTGCTACCCCCTTTAAGGTAAACAAGCGTGATGTTACGTTCAAAATTAAACTCTAATTTTAATTAACGAAACGCCAATACCCCGTTCGTTCACACAATGCACCGCGGCCCTCAAACACGTCAACGTCATGAACACCGGTTTTATTCCCGTGCCGGCGCCCGACGGTCAACGGACAGCAGTATAGTCTGACAACAGGTGGTAATTACCGGATAAATATTTAATACGTAAGGGTTATATGAACTGACTTGGCTTAGCTGAATTATTTATGATGTAAGTTAATGTTGCCAAGAAATATCAAGCGTTGATATGAAGCTATCATTTTCAATTGTTTGTATCTATAATTTAAACACGAACATTACTCGTTGCATAGTAAATTAGGTAAACAAACAAGACGTTTGTGAGTGGGGTATTATCAAATGAAGCCCTGGGTGAAGCGGAAGGGAGTGACAGACTGTAACTGACTAAAACCCATCCGTATTCCTTCCTTAGTGTTGTGTTCCTGCGGTAACCCTTTCGGACAATCCCGCTAAAACTTCAGACCTCACCGTCACTATAGAACCTCTTATACTCACGTTTACAGAAATTTAAATTTATAATTCCAGTTGAATAATAGGAATGCAGCAAAGAAATGTTTTCACAATCATTTTCGAATAAATAAACGAATCTAACTTGGTTTGTGTGTTCTCAACAATAGTGACAGCCAACGCCATCTATTGCGCTGGGCTTGAACTACCGACAGGCCATGAACACAATCAGGGACAAGTATTCATAGTGATGATTGGCACTCGTTTACCGATGCAAACAATACATTAGGTAATGAGTGAGTGTGTGTGAGTGTTAACATTGTGGATTTTCATTTTCTATGGGGATGTCAAGGATATTCAATGAGACTTTTTTGGCCAAAGTAGCAAAGCAAAAATATTAAATAACCGTCCTTTGTAGTCGAGTAAAAAAAAAACAGGAAAAAAACAGTGAGTTCGATTCCCGGTCTACAAGTTCCAAAATATTGACTCCATTATGTCATAGTAACAGATCTGATAGCAATTACTTAAGGTTCCTGACAATTTAAATGTCAGCGCCACACAGCTCAATCACGCTATCCCTTGGTATAAAGTTAGCATTGCAGTTAGTAACAGTTTAAACTAGTTAGGATTTCACTTCACTAGCTGGAAAATCTCTTAGTCCAAGCCTGCGGTTTAGGTGAAAATCTAGCAGTTTCGCTACACATAAAATAAATTGTATTTTAAAGGGAAAAGCGTCAGGGTAGCCCATAAAGCTTTAATTTTCATACACTTCTTGAAATCTTTCAGGTTTGAAGAAAAAATTTAATTTCCCGGGCTAACTTAGTACTTGACAAAACTCTTCTAAACTGTTATTAACACCTTATTATAGTAGTAAAAATACAGGGCATCGACGCAAAGATGGTTGCCATGGATTTAGTGCATGATTCTGAACCTCTCTGCGTTGAAATCATTCGTCAGTTGTATAAAAAAAACATTTACTTTATGGAAAAGTGCCATACCTACACAGTAAAAATGTATGCAGTTTTTTTTTATTATCTGTGCAATACCTATTCACATTATTTTTAATAACCTCGTAAGGTATTAATCGCAGCATCTACTATGAATCCCAATCACTTAGTGCAGGTATTCACAAGTGAAGTTGCTGAACAAAAGATGAGCTTTGTCAGTCGTGCATAATGACGAGCATCAGACACTTTTGTTCTAGCCATTCTAGGCAGCTTTAGCAGTGGCTTTGTCATAAGAAAAACGTGTTTTTAAATATGCTTAATCCCTTCTACAAACTTATGTCGGACCATCAGCAATGCCTCTTTTATAACACACTAGCTGACCTGAGAGACGCTGTCCTGTCTTAACTATGACATCTACCTTACCTACCCGACCTTCCTATCCTACCACGGGAACGCGGTTGAACAGGATAAAACCTCACCACCAATTTTCGGCCAATCGGTTCAACCGTTCTTGAGTTATAGACCACAACAAAATACCTAAAGAAAAACTGGTCCCACACAAATTGTGAAGGTTAATCATCTTGTAAACAAACCCCAAATTATTTATTGAAATGATATTTTTATGTTTTCTCAGTTTCCACCCTTTCTTATAACCTACAAATCCTTTTCTAACGACAAAAATGTCAACAAACAGACTTGCTACATCCAAAGCGGAACACACTCTCTTCACCATTAACTGACTTCGTAAACAATCATGAATCATCAATCAGGGTCGCTGGTGTTAACAGCAGTATACGCTCTTGTTGACAAACATATATTTACAGCCCACAAACAACACGACAGAGCAAAATTGAACCTTTTGGAAAGGACACAAGGGTGATGTGAAGAGGAATATGGTTTTATGGTACGCAAGTCATGGAAAGTAATCGAACAGCGTATTGTTTGTGAAGCAAGGTATGGCCTACCGGTCTCCTGATGATTTATGAATATAAAGCTAGTTGATTTTATATGTATGGCAGGACAATATCGGATTTTCATATTTTTACTCTTTTTTTATTCTAGGGAAAATTGATGGAAGAGAAAATCTTTTCAATAACGAATGTTTGTTAATTGACATGCTTCACTGTTTGTCTTTCGCATTTTTTTATTATTTTTCGAATAAACAATTCTTTTTAAGTAAACTTGAATAGTGGAATAATGTGAAGTGAGTAATCAGTTTTTTATAGGACCAAGCTATAAAAAACTGATTTCAACTGATTTATATTGTCTCATTAAGGAATACGTTTTTAGTGCCTTGTAAAGCTAAACCTAGCAGAAGCTTCGACATTTTTAGGATTTAAGGAAACTCTCCCCTTAAAGGGGTGAATTTGGGGGTGGAAATTTGTATGAAAAATTTTAAACATTGACGCGGGCAGCACCTTGTATAATATGATCAGTAAACAATTCTGTCCCAATTACAAATACAATAATTAAAAGCACACCAAAATTATACCAAAATTAAAAGACGTACTATTCATATTTAATAGATGCCAAAAAAAATCATAACAAGATACCAAAAAAAATAGAATCATCGCTCTCCTCACTTTAAACAACAATATAAATTCACAAAACCAAAACGCCATTACATTAAAAAGACATTTTCACATCCCTCCCATTCTTTTCCACATAATAGCCACCCACCAAAATACATTGACCCCTGTCCATTGAAAAATCTCTTGTACTCAAAGACCAAGTAATATTTGACAGGTGCAAGGGTAATCAACAGTTGAGTCAATCAATCAAGGTCCCTACAACGATCGAAGGTTGATGGCGCAGGGATCTGATCGTCTTTTGTTCAAATGATGTTATTGTTTGGCTATGTTTTGACAAGACGATGAATTTTGATGTGGGGTAGTTTATAGTCAGTGTTTTTGACATAATGTATGGATGTAATGTTTAGTTTTCGACTTGTTGAATTTACACCTTCTTCAATAAATTTCAAGTTCACGGATCGAATGTAGCTGGGTTGTGCTTTTAATTAAATGTTTTTTATTACGTATAAACCTTAACTTTTTTAATGTTTATGACGAAGTGGGAAGAAACTTTAAAAAATCGATTTACAAAAAATACCCGTACTTCGCTCCCCTTTTACTACAGATGCATCTCTACCTAACCCTACGGAGAAAACAGGCTTGATGTTACTTTATGTTAAATAGTAAAACATGTACAGAGGCCAGCATATCTAGCTACCCCGATCTGTCAAATTCCTTTGATAGATTTTCAACTTTAGTACAAATGAATAAGGTTCATGTTCAATTGGAAATATTTGACAGATTGGGATAGCTTTTTTTTTTTTTTTTAAGGCTGGGAAATCATCCAATGACTGCTCCCGCTCTGGGTGGAGCGGAAGGGAGTGTCAGACTCTTACTGACTAAAACCCATCCATGTTCCTTCCGTAGCCCTTTATGTTCCGGGGTAGCCGTAACCCTTTCGGACAATCCCGCTATTGGGATAGCTTGATGTGCAGGCGTTTAGAAGAAAACCACAGGGTTATAAGCCATCAATCAATCTGCCTAGCCTTTTCCCAAATATATTAGGGTCGGCTTCCAGTCTAACTTGATGCAGCTGAATACCAGTATTTCACATAGTTAAAAGCATGTGAAAAAAAAACTTTAAAAGAGTACTAAGTTACTTTGGTAAGTATTTAACTTGAGTTCTTATTTCCATTACATCATTTACAAAGAAACACCCTAAAAATGGTAAACTTTTCAGCTGAGCGGGAACTCTCGCCATTCCCGAACAAGGCACAACTTTAAATGCATCGGCACTCTGCAAGCTACACGCAGGCTGCACTCAACATTCTCTGGCTGCAGCAACAATAGCAACTATTAAGGGAACAATGTCGGAAAACAGGGAACAAAACATCAAAGTTGAACATTCAAGCCTTTGAAAGTGTTGTAAATTGCTTTAGTTTTGTAAAAATAATAAAACTCTTTTTTATAAAACAGTTTTTTCAGTCGTTAAAGTTATTTAGTAGCTGTAATGGAGGAGGAGCGTTCGTGATACTCGAGTAGTATGCCGTGGGTTTGTATCAAAGCAGGCAATTTACTTTAAAATAACAAAAAAAACATTATCACGGTGATGGGAATTTTCGCGAGGAAACCGTCATTTCCTTCAACAATAAAAATCGAATATATGTGACTTCTAACAATCCGCACGAAGCCCCGTGGTGGATTGCGGCCCACTTCCTCTCACACAATGAGGAGGTCTGTGTCCCAGCAATGCAATGGGAACATTACAGGCTCATTATTCAATTTAATTCTCCTCACTTTAAAGAACATTATAAATTCACAAAACCAAAACGCCATTCCATTAAAAAAGACATTTTCACATCCCAATTTAATTTATTTCTCAAGTAACCATAACTCGTTCTGATACTCAATTATGATAATTTTATCAACATTAGACTCCTGTACAATAAAACACAGCGGCTGCACCATTCCATGGAATAAATATGATTCCACCCTAAATATGGTTATGCAATGATATGGTGTTTGTAAGTTCTAAATCATGAGTTAATAATGGGCTATTACCGTTTTAGTAGTTAGCATAAAAGCAGCGAAAACTAAGAAGCAAAATTGGTTAGTGTATTAATTTACACATCACTAAAAATATTCCCCCTTTGCTTTTTTAAAAATCATAAACTAATTTTTTAAGTTAAGACATGTCTATCAAGCGTGAAAATTCAAAAAATTGATCATAAAAAATCAGAGTCAAATGTAACCTTCTGCCTCTCAAACTAGCCCTTCCCAGAGCAACAGCTTATTTGTCCTCATAAATTACTCCCACAACAATATAAACTCCAAGTATCATGTTCTTGTGTATTCGCTTGGCACGTAGTGATGCACAGCTCTCTTAATAACTGTCCCTGGCGTGAGGCCAGTAGAACCACATGTGAGGCTTTAAGTCCACATGGTTCAGTTGATATTGGGGAACGTGCCATACGTATTGTGGAGGGAAAAGTGGAGCACTAGATAAGTATCTACATCACTCATGACGTCACGAGTTAAACAATAAATACAGTGAGGTTGGTAGCCTGACAGTCAAGGTCGCACCAGACAAACAACGACGGAAATTAAAGTGCCTATTGCACAATCCAGCGAAATGGGGGATTATTGTGCCAAACATTGCGATGCGGTGCTTCTGACCAAACCGTGTCCCATATGTTGGTGAGTGCCCATACACCTGCACTTCTGAGGACCTAAGAATGGCCACTGATGCCACGATTGGATTGGCAACCTACTGTATACAATATATCGAATACATCATTTATTTATTTATTTTATTTGACCATTTATGTACACATATAAAAACAGACACGAAGAAAGGAACAGAAAATATGTACAAAGGCGATGCTTATGTCTAAAGAATAATCATATATTAATATCTACAATATTTTTGTCTCTGTCTATGACTCGAAAATAAGGAGATGGTGATTAACATTTACTGCGACTATATAAGTTAAAAGCATCATTCAATCTACTATGCATGTAGATACCTAAACTTGCTTGCTATTATGATAAGATGTTAAGTACATTCAGCAAGACAAATCGGTTAGCATTAGTCCAAAGTAACAAAAGAATGTTTACGAATGAAAACTAGGAATAGTATAATGACTAGTATCACATTAAATTTCATACTAACTGCTAACCGTGGTATGGAGAAATTTTTCATACAAACTTCTATCACCTACATCGGATGGTGCAGGTGATGGAATTTCCTAAATCATTTCTTAGCTGGCGTCTCTTACTTATAATAATTTCTCTATGAGCCAAATTTTCATCTACGTACGACCAGTAGTTTTTGAGATTTCGTGCTTAATCAGTGATTAAATGACCTTTCGCTTTTATGGTAATATATTGATACACTTTTCGTTTTATTGAAAACCAAAAGTATTAAAATTAACTCAAACTTGTGGCAATAAAAAAAAAATAATATCGTCAATTATCATAAAATTGTATAAAAAATATAGCTTTCCTTTAATATTGCAAATACAGAAACTCATTGACAAGTGAAATGCTGGAGCGTTCACTAATGAGACCGCGAGAGCAAAGTGCTGGCTTGAAACAAAAGATCAAATACAATCATAGTCTGTGAAAGAAAAAGAAATACAAAGAGCTCGTCAGTTCATATTCCATGCACGTAACAAATAATTGTGTTATGAGGTTAATATGTTATTACTCGCGAATACTTCTAACAAGCTTTCTATTAATTTATTGTTTGTTTTCTTATATTTTCCTGTTTATGTCAAACCGTAACTTTTGATAACATCTCTTAGGTCTATTTCACAAGACATACCAATAATGAATTGTAGGTCCTTTTCTATGAAGATAAATAAGTTTCCCGATACTCATTCGGAGATAACGTAACAGGCCATAAAGTCGTTTAAAATTAACAAAAAAGACAAAACAACAACAAAATTTTACACAAAAAATAAGTCACGGACACGTTCGAATAACGCTACTAGCGTCATCTAGCGGCACTTCCCGGAACTACCTAACAAAATGTTCTTATAAACTATGCTAAGCCAATCAATCTTACTAGCTTTTTCCTAACTATGTTGGGGTTGGCTTCACTGGAAGCTAACCCCAACATAGTTAACCGGATGCATCTGACTACAAGTACTTTACATGAGGAGCGACTGCCTATCTGACCTCCACAGTCCAGTTACTGGGTATCACGATGGTAAGACTGGCTGTCAGACTTTCAGCCTTCCGACTAACCGTAACGACTATCAAAAAAAGATCTACGAATGACAGCCGGGACCAGGAGCTTAAATTACTTCCGAAGCATGGAGGGGTCTCGTTATTTAATGGATATAACCCATCCTCGAACCGACCGCGGCAAGCGTACCTTAACATTTCAATCGCCTTTGCGGCTATATAAACTAACAAGGCGTTAAACGGCCCGTAGTTTGTAATTCGTTTCTCAGTAAGCGTGCCGTAGACTTAAACTTACTAATTACCTCCTCCCGTTTACTTTTAATTACAACGAATTTAACATTCAATTGCTTGGCGTGGCAAGCGGTATTTCACATGAAATTATAATGAACTGGGAGATTTAAGAATTAAGTTAATTAGTTGATTATGAAAGTAGTGGGCGCTTTGAGGGTGAACGAATAAAAGGGTCACCTTTTCTTGTCTTTTGAAGATTAATTATTCTGTGGGTTTACTTTTGATAGTGGTTTGTTAGATCATTGCAGTTGTATTTTTAGCAGATCTACCTACTAAGCTATTTTTGTGTATTCATGTTAAAATATTTTAATTTTATTTTATTCTCAACTGGCTGCTGCCCGCGGCTCTGCCAGCTTCAATGTTGACGTCTTCTACCCCCTATATATCCGCTTCATGAAAAAACTTTCCTAAAATCCTTTCTTAGCTAACGTCTCCGTCTCATAATCTATCTCTGTGCCAAATTTCATCTACGTCCAGTAGTTTTTGAGATTTGACCAAAGCTTTTGCTTTTAGATTATAGAAGATAGAATGGAAAATATTAATGACAGTATCATGAAAAAAAAATGCAATTAGAGAGTTATCACGCGCAGTAATGTCGTCAATTAAATATATTATTTCAATATTGTATTAGCAACTATTGGCTATTTAATGTAGTTTCCTACTCGTACCTTCGTGCAAGTATGTAAACTGTCTACGAGTATACTACATGTCAAGTATGTTACAAGCTGACATTGCTTATATATCGTAATCTATATATATAAAAGAAAGACGGGTTTGTTCCCTCCATTATAACTCGAGATCTGCTGGACCAATTTTCATGGTTTTTGTTTCGTTGGATTTGTCTCCACCCTGAATAGCAGAATACATTTTTTTTTAAATTTATTTTTAGGTAGGGTAGGTAGGTAGGGTAGGGTAGGTAGGTAGGGTAGGGTAGGTAGGTAGGGTAGGTAGGTAGGTAGGGTAGGTAGGTAGGGTAGGTAGGTAGGGTAGGTAGGTAGGGTAGGGTAGGTAGGTAGGTAGGTAGGGTAGGTAGGTAGGGTAGGTAGGTAGGTAGGTAGGTAGGTAGGTAGGGTAGGTAGGTAGGTAGGTAGGGTAGGTAGATAGGGTAGGTAGGTAGGTAGCTAGGTAGGTAGGGTAGGTAGGTAGGTAGGTAGGGTAGGTATCACAGTTAAGACAGGACAACGTCTGTCGGGTCAGCTAGTATATAGATAATTCTAATTTATTAAAAATTGAGGTGGGTAGAAGTGATGCAACTACCGCTTGTTTTTTTTCGTGAATTCGTTGATTTCCAAGGAGGTTTGTAGGCGGCGCGTAAGCGTATCTATAGTTTATACAATTTAATTGATATGTTTAATAAATGTAGGGCTCGGGAGACGTACGCGTGCGGGAAGGGAGCGCTTGTCTAGCGGCCAGCGTCGCGATTTGTGAAACAATTGTTTTTAATGTCCTCTACGAAAGATTGCACACGGACGTATCGTAAACGACTCCCTACCCTTCACTCTTTCGTAAACCAAGTGTTTCACGGTGCACACACACGTCCCTGACAAGGTTTAATAAGGAGTCTCTTTGGATGACATGTTAAAATTTAATCTTCTTTTCTGGAATGCCTGTTGTCTTCTTCTTATCGTGTGGTTAGTGACTAACCTCGTGTCAGAGTTTTAATGCTGCCCATGGGCCTCTGACTTAGCATCACATGCTGTTGAGAAATATCTCTCAGGCATGCCGGTTTCCTCACGATGTTTTCCTTCACCGATTTTAAGCAAGTGATAATTATACAATACGCACATGAATCCGAAAATTCAGAGGTGCGTGCCTTGGGTTCGAACTCGAGACCTATGACTTGGCAGTCCGCCGGTCACACCACTAGGCTATCGCTGCTTTGCCTGTTGTTAAAGCGAGAAAGATGTTCATCGAATTGACGACTTGGTGTCATTCTTATAAGCTTGTTTCTTTCTTGAACGATGAAGACGTTGTTTTGCCGATCCTTAAAGTGGCTTTGGTCAATCCCAACGGGATCAATCCCCTCAAATGTTGACTATACAGTTTATTTGGTTTAAATTGTTTCGATGCTATCGCAAGTTAAAATGGGGGTCGGCCGGACACCTCATTTTTAGCGCCCACACCCGCGGTTTATGACGTCATCACGGTCAGTAGAGAGGACATACTTTTATGTCATCGCCAGATGGATCTTCATATTTAACTACCACTTTTGTAAGTTTAAACTTCAAATCATGAGATCAAAGCTCCCGAATGCCTCTTTGGGATACCCGTTGGGATGACGAGAAAAACTTTCATTGAATCCTCATCAAAACGTAAATGTCTAGATACAATAATAATACTGAATCAATACAAGTTTGTACTGTCAACAACATTAAAATTAAGAAGCAGTTTTCAAAACATCTATTTTTAAAGTCCTATACTAACAATCTAAAATCCGTGTTTTAAATTCAACTCAAGTCCCTCCTTCCCCCTCCAGTAGCAATCATGAAACATTAAACTCAAATTAACAAAGGGTTTCCAGTGTTTCCACTAATTAATTTAATCAGAACAAAATAAACATATCAGGAATGGCCGCAAACGGGTTCAATTCACTTTTGATACGCTAAACGGCGGTCCGGACGGCCTGCTTGCCGGATCGGCGCGTAATAAACCCGGCGTGGACGTTTATTACTGCCAATTACACGGGCGGCAAGGTTGCCACCCCTGCATTCATAAGGCTACGGACATAGAAGCAAGCGAAACGAGTTGCAGAGCGGGCTTATATTGCTTTTATTTTGCCACCTTAGAAAGCCGTGAATAAAGGAGCAAAAATAATGGGCAGCAAAGCGGTTGCGGGTTTATTCTTTCGTTATCAACCAACTCGATTACACCATATTACATATAACAGTCATTCGCTCAGCTCACAAGATTATAATAACCATCCGAACAAATTATTAATGCGGGTCCCTGCTATTATATTACTTATGCTACGTGCCGCGCGTTTGCAACCCCTACATTCATAAGGCGGTGGACATGTGAGCAAGCGGAGCGAGCACTAGAACGGGTTAAAGGTTTTGTTTGTTCAATAACCTGGCTGCGATGTTGCCGCTTAGTAACACCGTGGCTCTGATTTGATAACCAAATTGTTTATCGTCCCCATGTAGTTAGGTATGCCACTTTCATATCTGTATGAGCAAAGAAGAACGGACAGTAGGTATAATGTTGATGATGATAATTTATTTATTAACCAACAAAAAAGTGTAATTTGGATTCGCACCGAAAAGGTTCCGTACCACCGTAAATATTTAACACTACATTTTATATTATTTTAAAAATAATTCAGTTAAAAAAAAACACAATTCTTGAACGGGGACGCCTTTAAGTTTAAACTTTATTTCATTTTTATTATTTGTTGTTATAGCGGCAATAGAAATACACAATCTGTGAACATGTCAACTAACAGAGAGACGCACTGCGTAGTAGAGGCTTAGTAATAGGGTTCCGTTGGGCACCCTTCGGGAACGGAACCATAAACCAAATAGCCTTTAGCCAATTTTCAATAAAGCTATTGGCTATTCTCATAAGTTGTAAACATAATTATCGAAACACCACAGTCATGCACTCAACTCTACATCCAGAGAGACTGACAAAAAAAATCTTCTATTCTCCTTCCAAAATGTACTCATATTTACACAGTTGTAACATGAATTTACCATTCGGCCATTTGTCGGTATACAAATTACTTAAAGTCAAAGTCAAAGTCAAAACATTTATTTCAAATAGGCACAAGAATGGCACTTTTGAACGTCAAAATGAACAAGAAATAGAATTGATTCTAGTCGCCCCTTCCAAAAGGTAGTTTCGTGTGGAGAAGAATGGGCAAGAAACTCCACCGTTACTCTTTTAAAATGTTTCACAATGTTTTGTATACATGTATTATAACATTATATGTGAAGACGATGCACCCAGAATAAAAACAATACACCACAAAAGGTGAAAAGAAAAACACATGTAGCAGTGGCAAGTAAACTTAATTATGTCATAAGTACATGGTGCTCACATATTTACAAACATTCTAAAAGTTAATAATAATAAATTAATCAATGTGTGAGAAGTTCTTCCAATATAATAAAATAATATGGTACAAATTATAAATTATTACCTAATTTACTTAGCAACCAGTTTGATTTTGTTTTAGGTCTTGATATTCAATAACATGGGCCTCACGTTTGCCACCCCTGCAATTGTAAGGCTGTGTTTATAGGAGCAAAGTGGAGCGGGCAACTGAGCGAGTAATTTTTTTTATGATTTAAAATAATAAAATAAAGTATTAGCTTAAGTCATACTCATCGTGATTTGTAAGATTCAAAGAGACTTAATGTGTAGCAGAATTACAATTTTCTTAATATGTCATCATCATCTGCCTAGCCTTTTCCCAACTATATAATATGTTGGGGTCGGCTTAATATGTAGTCACATAAAGAATATTATTAGCAATTGCAAAATAGAGATTGGTTAACGCAACAGAAACGGGGGCAGGAAACCATTCTCTACGACTAATAATAGAAAACGTAGAGCTATCTAAAACGTAGTATAAATTATACGCTCCAAAAGACTTGGGAACTAGGTAACCTCCCTTATACAGATGTGAACAAACATGTGCATCAGAGCGTGCTCACGACTACTGCATTTCTAACTTCGTTACACCATTCATGCGCTTCGGGAAGTCCTGTGATCTCAATGCACCGTAATGCAAACCTAACTTGAATGTCATGTGTGATGATGTGAAATGTATTTATACGGGGTGTTCGGAAATGTCTGTCTGTTAGTGAACTATCGATGGTAGTTTCACGTATAAAAATACAGTTTAAAATGAGTCAATTTCACGAAAATAAATGGATATTGTGGTTATTTTGACCGCCTGTTTTGTCTTTACGAAAAGCTTAGAATAGTCAAGTATCAAGATAGCTTTAAATGATATCTGATATACTCATTTAGTTCCTAATAATCGATAGTTAACAAGAATGAATGAAACAATTTAGAAGTGTAGCCTCTAAGAAGATGTGTTACGATGCTACGACAATGTGCTACGGTGCTACGAGATTGCTACGCCAACGTAGCACTTAACTACAGACATAATTTATTCCATTAAACTGTTTGTTTCTGATTAGTTTTATTCACGTAAATTAGATAAACGACAATAATGTAGATTTAGAAAGACCGATATCCCAAATCTTTAGACACTACAAAACAAAATAACGTTTAATTTCGTTCGAACATAAAAACGTTTAATAAAACAAATCATGTGGCTAAAGAAATTTTGCGACAAGCAAGAATGACGAACTTTCGTAAAAACTTTAGTCCCTTTGAGTAGTTAGTACTTAACCCCTTTAGGGGATGAATTTTCAAAAAGCCGTCTTTAGTGCTCACCTTCATTCAAACCCAGTGGTTCAGGCTGTGCAATACATGTCAGTGATTGAATGAATTTAAGAAGATTCCTTTACCGCTCTTCTAGCCGCTCCGCTCGCTAACATAACCGCTCCCTGCGTCAAGGCCTACATGCGAGGCTTCTCATGTGACCGCCCACTATGCAATACAATACACTCATACTCCTGTCTTTACCTTTATCAATACTTTTCAAATTTTGATCACGCTTATATTCTTCGGAGGGGTAGGTAGATTAGTGTGCCACAGTAATTTTGATGATAAGTTGAGGGATTTAAATCAGTTTCTTTACGCTTCATATTTGGTACTATGTATGCTCTAAGTATTAGCTCAAAA
Source organism: Hyppa rectilinea (assembly GCA_951799385.1). Taxonomy (NCBI): domain Eukaryota; kingdom Metazoa; phylum Arthropoda; class Insecta; order Lepidoptera; family Noctuidae; genus Hyppa; species Hyppa rectilinea. The sequence continues at coordinate 5,830,412 of OX637309.1, read as the reverse complement.
ATAAGACATATTATATCTTATTATTTTGTCAATATTATAAGTACCATAATTTTGTGTTGTATGAAAATTTCGTCTCTTACTTATAGTACCCAAGGTTATATATTATATTATGTATATATCTTATTTATTTCATACTAAAATCATTCTATAATGTTCCCAATGCTGGGATAGGTACCGACCTCCTGTGAGAGAGAATGGGCCATGATCGACCAAGCGGGCCCACTGCGGGTTGATGGCTGTCACATGTCTCCGAAATTTTGATTCTAGAACATGCCGTTTCTTCACGATGTTTTTCTTCGGCGTTTTGAAAGGGGTAGACAGAGCTGTACACAGTATCTTAACCTACATTTCGCAACATTGACGTATTGTTAACATTTTTCTTTTTGTTCTTTTTATTTCATTAATTATGTTAAGTTCCAGTACTATGGTGTTACTAGGGATCAAATCATACTTAACCGTCACACTTGCGACTATTAGACCAACGAGGCTGTCTTTCATATTTTATCCGGAACCAATAAAACCCGCCGTCAGCACCTCCCACCAGTGAAGGAGCCCGTTAGGACCGAAGCCTGGTGGGTAGGCGGGATTGTCCAAAAGGGTTATCGCTACCCCGGAACATAAAGGGCTAAGGATGGAACATCGATGGGGTTCAGTCAGTAAGAGTCTGACACTCCCGTCCGCTTCACTCAGACCGGGAGGTCATTTGATGATTTCCCACCCGTAAAAAAAAGCAAGTGCTAGTCACCACCCTTCCGTAAATAAAAGTGGAAAGTCCACTTCTCGGGTGTGACATGCAACCGTGTAACCGTGAGACACTTTCCCATTTAAAGGCTATTAATGTGCTCTGTTACCATTCACGGCTATTAATAATGTCTTAGAAATAGCGTGTGTGGCCTAATGGCTATATTTAGAGTTGATGTTTTTATTTCATGTGTGGAGGAAAAAGTAGCGCGTGTTTGATAAGGAAATCTGTTTAGAAATATAAATGTTTCCTATGTTTTTTTTTATATCATAGACAGTAGTTGTAAGGTGTAGGTGCAGTATCTGGGTGCATCGTCTTCACAATATATACTTTGTATAAAATGTAACTCATGTATAAGATGGTTTATATACATGAGTATAACTCATGTATATAAACCATTTTATACTACCATTACCATTTTAAAAGGGTAACGGTGGAGTTTCGTGCCCATTCTTCCACATACGAAACTACCTTTTAGAAGGGGCGGATAGAATCAATTCTATTTCTTGTTCGTTTTGACGTCTAAAAGTGCCTCTCTTGTGCTTATTCGAAATAAATGATTTAACTTTGAATTTGACTTTGACAGTATATTTCAGGAATAATAACGCTAGTAATTACTAATTAATTAGCTAGTAAAATACGTTGCCAAATTCTAGAAATTACAGCAAGATCCAGATCCAAACAAATCTGTAGGCCACAACACCTAAATATTTTCTCTTGTTTAGAATTAGATCGATATCGATCGATCCGCAAGCCGGAATTTATTCTGTGTTTCAATTACATCAACCATCAAAATCTATGATATAACAAAAACTAAAAACAGCAAATGCTTTCTTACGTTTTACTCACAAGTTATTAAACTTTCTTCAACCGTTAGGAAGTTGCACAAATTCGAGAGAATGATATTACCAAGTTTTATTTAGAATATCGTCCTTCAAAATAAAATAGGTACCTACACGCAAGCCTGTCTGCTTAACCCATTAATAGATTATGTACTTAACTTATTAATAAAGGGACACGTTAAGTCGAAACCTTTTTATTTGCAACCGACTGATGGCTATTTAATTACTTTCAACGCTTTAAAAGCTTTCACGAGTTTGAACTTGTTTGTGTTGGGAAATAATAACTTTACGGAAATAAGTTTGAATGGAAAAAAAATCATATGCAGCTAAATTAAAACTAACATAAGGACCAATTATTTCATATTAAATAAATAAGTTAATTAATTATTATTGTTGACGATGTGTTACTAAATACCACTTAAATACGTTGCGCGTGCTAAGTAGATACCGCTAAGTACCACTTTTCGGATCTTGTCGAAATCAAAGTAAACTTGAAAAATAAAATCATATTTAAAAAAAAAAAAAAATATTTTAAATTTAAGCTACTATACGTAACATATTATTTTAACTCGAAGTTTTCCTCATCAACTGTTGCAACTTATCGCTGACAGCAAAAACTATAAGTTGATAGATATATTTTACAACTACGCTTTAAAGTATATCTGCACGAGATTGTCTATTTAATCAAGTTCAATTTGATACCCAAGTGGCCGGTGTTGAAAGCCAAAAACAAATATGCCACCAGATTTAACCGTTCTCGTAAATATTTAATGAAAGGTGGGAACCTGTCGGACGCAACGTGGGTACTAATACAGCTCTCATATTGGGCTGCCATGTAAACAAACCGTTTTGCAAACCAAAAGGCAATTTTCGGCAGTACATAATAATATCAGCCTGTATTGTCCCACTGCAGGGCAAAGGCTTCCTTTTCTTTTATCCACTCAACTCGACCTTGAGCCAATATGGACCAATCCCTCCTATACTTATGCCGTACATCATAATCAATTTATCAAACCACTTAATTATATTATCAGTTCCTGCAAAATCAGTAATCTATTCTTCACTGTTTTTCAATGTTCCTGAAAACAGTACGACTCAAAATTATAGTTAGTAAACTTCAATCTACGAATTCTGCCAACTATTTGTCTGTCACAAGGTGCTAGCCTATTTATTTATTTTTATGTTCCACAACATTGACCATCATATTCAAAAAAAGAACATTCACATTTTTGTCTGACAAGTGTCTCTGTCGTTAATAAACTTTTGCATATTTTGGAGGGTTAACAAAAGCCGCCAGAGCTTGGTTAGTTATGAGTGATACTGGCTGGTGACCGTCACTCTGACAGTGCGTCGCATCGATGGTTGCATGGCGACTATCTTCTGATGACAGATGGTATCAGGGAACCCGTTGCCGTACCACATCCACGACGAACTGCTATATTCCAGCACAATCCTGATGATATTTAATCTGCTGAACGACTAATAGGATGATTTCTATATAGATATTAAAAGAACTAAATATGTAGTTCCTTAAGCACGAGGAAGTATTGACTATCATAAAACAACTGAAAACAATTAGTATTTTAGCGAAATTAAAAACGTAACCAGCAATTACTTTCTAAATGGGGTAACAAACAGTAAATAACAGAAAAACCAATTAATGTAAAGAGGTTTGGGGTGACATAGGGCGTGACGTCATCCGTTAAAATTGAAATGAAAATGAGTCGCCAGGTGATGGGAGAGCTCACTCGTCACTCGTTAGTGACAGGCCACAGAGTAAAAAGTGAGCAGTAGATCAAACAACAACCACAGGGCTGAATTTTAAGAGAATATTCACAATAGGGAATAAATATCTCAAATAATTGATTAAGTTAATTAAATTTTTTATTATGTATTATTGTTATTTCAAACTTAATTTTATACTTTTTGCTGTGCCCTACAGGGACCGTAATTGTACCTTATCTTTAAGCATATTGTTAGATCTTCACACATTATGAAATGTATATAAATACTAGCTGACCCGGCAGACGTCGTCGTGCCTTAACTATGATATCCTCCTACCTTTCCTACCTACCCTACCTACCCTACCTACCCTACCTACCCTACCTACCCTACCTACCCTACCTACCCTACCTACCCTACCTACCCTACCTACCCTACCTACCCTACCTACCCTACCTACCCTACCTACCCTACCTACCCTACCTACCCTACCTACCCTACCTACCCTACCTACCCTACCTACCCTACCTACCCTACCTACCCTACCTACCCTACCTACCCTACCTACCCTACCTACCCTACCTACCCTACCTACCCTACCTACCCTACCTACCCTACCTACCCTACCTACCCTACCTACCCTACCTACCCTACCTACCCTACCTACCCTACCTACCCTACCTACCCTACCTACCCTACCTACCCTACCTACCCTACCTACCCTACCTACCCTACCTACCCTACCTACCCTACCTACCCTACCTACCCTACCTACCCTACCTACCCTACCTACCCTACCTACCCTACCTACCCTACCTACCCTACCTACCCTACCTACCCTACCTACCCTACCTACCCTACCTACCCTACCTACCCTACCTACCCTACCTACCCTACCTACCCTACCTACCCTACCTACCCTACCTACCCTACCTACCCTACCTACCCTACCTACCCTACCTACCCTACCTACCCTACCTACCCTACCTACCCTACCTACCCTACCTACCCTACCTACCCTACCTACCCTACCTACCCTACCTACCCTACCTACCCTACCTACCCTACCTACCCTACCTACCCTACCTACCCTACCTACCCTACCTACCCTACCTACCCTACCTACCCTACCTACCCTACCTACCCTACCTACCCTACCTACCCTACCTACCCTACCTACCCTACCTACCCTACCTACCCTACCTACCCTACCTACCCTACCTACCCTACCTACCCTACCTACCCTACCTACCCTACCTACCCTACCTACCCTACCTACCCTACCTACCCTACCTACCCTACCTACCCTACCTACCCTACCTACCCTACCTACCCTACCTACCCTACCTACCCTACCTACCCTACCTACCCTACCTACCCTACCTACCCTACCTACCCTACCTACCCTACCTACCCTACCTACCCTACCTACCCTACCTACCCTACCTACCCTACCTACCCTACCTACCCTACTTACCCTACCTACCCTACCTACCCTACCTACCCTACCTACCCTACCTACCCTACCTACCCTACCTACCCTACCTACCCTACCTACCCTACCTACCCTACCTACCCTACCTACCCTACCTACCCTACCTACCCTACCTACCCTACCTACCCTACCTACCCTACCTACCCTACCTACCCTACCTACCCTACCTACCCTACCTACCCTACCTACCCTACCTACCCTACCTACCCTACCTACCCTACCTACCCTACCTACCCTACCTACCCTACCTACCCTACCTACCCTACCTACCCTACCTACCCTACCTACCCTACCTACCCTACCTACCATACCTACCATACCTACCCTACCTACCCTACAAAAAAAAATTTAGGGCTGGACTACCCCTAACATTTAGGGGGATGAAAAATAGATGTTGGCCGATTCTCATAGATACCGGATAAGCCCAAAAAATTTCATCAAAATCGGTCAAGCCGTTTCGGAGGAGTATGGCAACGAAAACTGTGACACGAGAATTTTATATATTAGAAGATATGAATATAAATATCGATATGGTCATAGTTGATGCAACGGTCGCATCGTATTATTAGAGAACATTTACAACACATACCCACGCTTGGAAAATCGTTGATGGTATTGTAATATTATTGTTGGAACCACTAAAGAAACGTTAATACTATATATATTAATTATAAAAACAACGGACTTCAAACAAATCAGCTTTGTAATCACGCATAAGCTCTATGAAAACAGACGCTTCAATACACGAAAGCCTACTTCATCAAGATAAACGAGCTGGCATTAATCTACTGCATCCCATTACTCTGTGCCGGAATGAGGCGGTCTCCGAAATCCCTGAAAGCTGAGCAATTAAAGCGCACTGTGAAACTGAATCTTTCACACCTTTTCATTCGCTGAAGAGCTTAATTTTCCTTTCGTTACGCCAATTTTCTTTCAAAGATCATCGGTGGAGGTTTAATTCTAAGGGCTTATGCTCACGACGGGGCGCCGCGTTATCTACGCAATTTAAAAAAGAAGGACTATTTGCAGCGCGTTTTTGTTGCGTTATACGCGCCTAGACGGTGCGTAAGGAAGTCGTCGTGAGCTGCATGGGCCTTTATTCCAAGGATTCTTTTAATTAAAGGTTTTATTACGTGGGTAGGTATTATTGAAAGGTCACGTTTGATCACTTGAGGGTATTCGAATGTTGCTTAGTAAGTAGGTGTTTGATTTACATTTTATTTGCTTAGTTTGATGTTAAGTTAAGCGTAATGCTTATTTGATCACCTACGGACTTAGAGCATTTAGGTTAAATGCTCTAAGCCTACGGACAATGCTTCAAGCTATTGTTACGTCATATTGGTATGTTGTAACAGGATGAATTATACGAAAATGTATTTCTTCATACTAATTATTGTAGCAAAAAAACTATAATGATTAAATTTAAGCCACAGCTATCAATCGCATCGTAGCAAGAAGGCTGCTTATCAACAACAATATTCAACAAGTAAAGACAAATAATTGTGTAAAAAAATTAAATGGGGCAGTTGTGTAATACGCTTACAATTTTATTGCAATGCCATTTATTTTGATAGATCAACAACATTCATTGCGTCATTGTTGCTGTCGGGGAGATGAATTTTTCAAACATATCAAGCAATGGGTTAGGAACTTCTTTCAAAATTCTTTTGATTGTGATTGAAAGAAAATATTTAAATAGTATTTATTCATTTCAAACTCTATTTCGTAGGAAATAGATGTTATATATTAAATAGTCCAACCCACAGACTAGTTAAAGTCAAAACGCTAGAACAAACAAGACTAGACGCCAGTGAATAGTTTTGTAAGCCGAATGGCGAACTACGGAACTCAAAGTTTGGAGATTCACTACCCATTGGAGTGTTCCTAACACTATTGATAAATGATGCTAACTTCTGAAGGATTGCTCTAAAAGCGATGGAATGCACTTTACCTTTTAACTAGCGGGATTTTTGGGGTTTATATCATTGTGACCAGAACTGTAAGGGAAATTGTTTTCAATGAAACCTCTTTGGTATTATAAAATGCTGCTAGGTACAGGTCTCCAAAAGTGATAATGCACATAGAAATCTTCGCCACTGTTCGGCAACGGTCGTATTCCCCGAGCGTCGGAAGACGATATGTATATAGAGTGGTTAAGTGCATTTTCTTCATGCATAATTTAGTAAGATTATGTGTTTTGTCCTAAAAGAGATAAATATTGATTTATCAGTAACGAAATTTGATTCAATAATTCCATGTAAGTAAATAGCGCGCTATAATTCAAATAAGCCTAAATCTGATTTTTAATATGTTTTTTCTAGTACTTAATATGTATTTTACGTAGGTATTTTTAATTTTTAATATTGAAAAAAACGTGAAAAATGTTAGTATATTTAAATATTTAACAAAATTAACTATTTAAATTTGAATAAGATAATTAAAGTTGAAATTAAATTCACCTTTGAAAACAAAACCAAGAAGGGTGTGTAATAGCAGCTCTATATAATTCCAGACAAAGAGAACACGTGCAGTCACCACCAATATAACAAGACGACTGACGGACCTTTGACTGACCGCCGACCGCCCGAATTGTTTTCGATTGTGTACACATGATATTGACTCCTATTTCTTTCGAACAAAGTGCAAAATGCAAGTGCATTGTTAAGGACTCGAACGATTCAATGATTCGGGTGTTTCCGGGAATACGACAATTAGCGAAGATCTGCATGTGCATTATTAATTTGGGAGTACTGTAAGCTGTTTCAAGTGTGTCCACACTATATAACACAACATTTCATAAAACATAGTTATATAACATGTTCCTATAGAGAGGTTATCTATGTTATTTAATGTGGACGCGTTAGATAACAAATATGTTTGTGGTATATTACATAATCTGTGCGTATCCTTAGATTCGATTTTCAAGTCGTTTAAAGTGTAAATGGACTTTTTAAGTAAGTACAGTCGAGGGTACATCAGTGCACATGATGTACAGAGGCCAGCACATCAAGTTACCACAATCTGTCAAATTTCTTTGATAGTATTTCAACTTTATTGCAAAGACATAAGGTTCATTTTTAATTGAGAAAATTTGACAGGGATAGCTTGATGTGCTGGCGTCTGTACTACGAAAATCGCCCTTATTGCTACAATATAACGGCAATGTCTATATCAAAGCGGTCACAGCTGCTTACAATGGTGCGGCTGATTTTTGATAAATCTTAATATTTCGCTGAGTGATTTTTTCGTCGGAGTTTTATGGAGAGTAAGCCTCAGGGTGCTTCTCCGACCGCGCTGAGATACTCTTAACAAAGGTCGTAAGTAATTTGGTAGAGCTTTGCTTGTACGTTCCCGGATTACAAACTTCATGACAGTTAATAAATATGAGTATATCCAAAAACGGTGGCAGAAAATATCGTGGGGAAACCAGCATGTACAGTCGCCAGCACATCAAGTTATCACAATCTGTCAAATTTTCTCAATCAAAACTGAACCTTATACTCAACGAGTTAAGGTTTAAAATCATTTGGAGAAATGTGTCATAGAAAGGCAGCCAATCCTATCAGTGGGCACATTATAGGATGATGCTGATGCTCAAGAATCTCAAGAAAGTTAAATACAAATTAATTTTGTCAAAAAGACGGCATTGAAATATTGAAATATTTTATTAATGGTTGTGCTTCCGAATAAAATCTGTCTGTTATAAAAGCATACATATTGAGTTTGGAAGTATACATAGTATAAATTAAAGTCACTTTTCGTGTCTTCATGTGTGACCTCGTTGTTCTTTTAAACTTATCAACGCATTTCGAGAAAAATTTCGAAAAGAATTTATTCCCGAAAGTTTCAATCAATCTGCCTAGCCTTTTCCTAACTACATATGTTGGGGTCGGCTTCCAGTCTAACCGGATGCAGCTGAATACCAGTATTTTACATGGAGCGACTGCCTGTCTGACCTCCACAGCCCAGTCAGTAACTGGGTAATATGATACCCCTTGGTAAGACTTATTCCCGAAGGTTTATGCATATAATACATAATATTCAACTACATAATTAAAATAAATGAATCTCAATGTATTATCATGTCGTAAAAACCGCAAAATAAGTACAAAAAGGTAAGTATTTCAGCAAATGGTGCAGAAACATCGCAGCCTTGATTTTGGAGTAATTGACGCGTGAGCGCTCATTAGCGCAGGCAGGATCGGTTGATTTAGCTTGTTAGTGAGGTTATACTTAGTAGATAAGCGATGCCTGAGTACAAAGTAAGGACATTAAGGTTCTCGTGGAAGTGATTTTTATTCAGTCTCACACAGTTATCGAAGATTACAAAATATAAACAGTGGGTAGGTATCGATTGATTGATCGACTCTTCACGCTACCAGAGGACTGGCCAGTTTTTTGGGCAAAGAATCAGCATTGTCATGAAACGCGGCAATATTGCCAGCCTTTTGGGAACTTTTCCTGTTGACAGCGATGAAGACGAATTTTTGGATGCCCTTTGATTATTATACATTATCATTATAAATATTTAACATTTTATTCAATTTACTTGTTGTAATAATAAAAAGATTATTATGTCATAGTGTGCATAAAACAATCTATGAAATACTGGCTCCTAACTGTCATCAGTAAAAAAACTATTTCATTATCTGGGTTGTTACTTGAAATTGCAATTAAATGGACAGAGGCCAGCACATCAAGTTACCCCAACCTGTCAAATTTCGTTTATAGTTTTTCAACTTTATTGCAAAGACATAAGGTTCATTTTTAACTGAGAAAATTTGACAGTTAGGGATAGCTTGATGTGCTGGCGTCTGTACAGAGGCCAGCATATCAAGTTATTAGTTATTTTCAACTGGGAAAATTTGACAGTTTGGGCTAACTCAGTGTGCTGGTTGCACTCTTTCCTAAATCTGCTAAAACAGTGGTAACTTACGACACCAAAACAGGAGTAGTACATTTACATACATTTTAGTCCTCGCGGAGTTAATACAATCAAGCCTGGATGTATAATCCAGGTCACTAGGAGCTATGCTTTCAGAAACTTACAGAATCAATTTATTTCAAATAAACCAATTACAGGTACTTTTGAATTGTCAAGGGGTCGGTCAGTCAGAAGATGAAGTTAGTTTGAAATGAGTCACTAATTCATTGGTGGGATAAAGCTAGTTAAAGTTTAATTAAAGAGCTATCTAGAAAATGCAGTCTATTCAATCTGCCTAGTCTTTTTCCATCTATGTTGAGGTCGGATTCTAGTCTAACCAGCTGCAGCTGTATAAAAGATAGATCTGACCTCCACAACCCAGTAACTAGGTAATATGATACTCCTTGGTAAGACTGAATGACAAACTTTCGGGCTTCTGACTGTCAAAGATCCACAAATGACAGCCGGGACCAACGGCTTCATGTGCTTTCCGAAGCACGGAGGAGCCTCGGTATGTAAAGATGATCACTTATCAACAGACCTACCCCGGAGAGCGTAGCTTAACCTGATGGATCGACCCGAGCGGTTGTTATTAATTAGCCACGAGCGTCTCATTCTATATTCGTATAATTAATTACTCCTAATATCTAAAGTGAAGTCCTAGGTGCGAAGCTGCTTAAAATTGCACTGTGCGTTTATACCCAAAGAAGCGGAATTGCCTCATTCGTGTCCAGGGTTGGTACGTGTAGAAACAGTATAGTGTGTATGCTACCAAAAATAGAAGCGGTAGTTCGATAAAGCTTAGTCTATGAATCTTCTTCTTCTTCGTGTGGTTAGTGACTAACATGGTGTCAGAGTTTTATGGTGCCCATGGGCCTCTGACTTAGGTTTATAATTATGCTGTTGAGAATATTTACAGCAAGGAATATGTTAGGCTATGAATGAATGCTAAACGATTATTTAAAAAAAAACAAAATTATCAACAGCAAAAAAATACAAGGATGCATTTCCTTCCTTCCTAAAATCCACAGACCAGCAACAACAACTTACAACAACAAACAGTCGTAACTACATCCACACTTCTACATTTTAGTCCTCACGAAGTTAATACTATCTAGTGCTATAAATCCAGGTCATTAGGAGAACGGATGTGTCGGGATCCGTCCGGCTGCGCGTAATCGTTGCACGAAATTAATGGGGTGCAGATAAATACGCGGCTGTTATGAACTATGGAAGATTGGGCTCATGTTACTTGTTTGTAACCGAATGCAGTTGTGTGGCTTCAGTTGCTGCTAATTTATTAGAGGTTTGTTTATCGAGTTGCTAATTGAGAATTATGGGGACGTGTGCGCTTGTTTATTGTAGTTTTAATTTGAACGGATTAACAGTGGTAGCCCAGTGGTATCGGCCTCGACTTACGAATTGTAGGTCGTGAGTTCAAAACCAAGTAAGCGCTTTACTTTGTGTATTTAATTTCATCATCACTGCTCTCAAAACGGAAACAGCGTGAGGTAACCGCCATGTCCTGAAACTAAAAATTCATAGACATGTGACATCTCACCACTCAGAGAGGGGGCCAGTGTCCCAGCAGTGGGAGCATTATAGGCTGATTATTCAAATTCAAATTCAAATTCAAAATTTTTATTTCAGATCAAAGGGATCCATATAGTGTTAGTATGAGCTTAGCCTATGTTAGTACACTCATAAAACATAACTTAAATATACTAATTGGCTACGTGAACATGTGCACGCACATGTCTGCCAGCCCAGAGCCTGATAAAAGGTCCATCGACCTTGTCCGCCAGTATACCTAAAATACTGTTCGGGCTGCCCCTGAATCGCCGTAACATCGAAGCAATCCTTTTGCGCATGATGGCATGAAAGTCATCTACTCGCGCTTCCGCAAACATGCCCGAAGCACTGCAAAACCGAGGCAGCCCCAGCAATATCCTCAGTGCATTATTATACTGCACGCGCAGAGCGTTGTAAGCCTTTTGCGTATACCTAACCCACAAGCTGCACGAGTAAAATGACTGGCAGTAGGCTCTGAAGAGCGTCAGTTTTACCTCATCAGTGCACTGCGCAAACCTGCGGGCAAGCATATTGCATCGGGCTGCCAACGCTCTGCGCTCCCTGTCTATGTCCTGGTCGTCCGTGAGTGAGAGAATCCGTGATTACATGACCGAGGTATTTAAAATGGTTAACTACTTTTAATGGTGATCCTTGTAACATCACCGGTGGTATATTCGAGGGTGTATTGCGTACTTTAAAAACCACCACCTCACTTTTGGTAGCATTATACCTCAAGCCATGAGCCTCCGCATACCTCTCACACACGACCAACAACTTTCTTAGTCCGCAGATTGATGGGCTGAGCAGCACCATGTCATCAGCATAACTAATGTTGTTGATCATTCTCCCATCAACAGAACAACCGACCATAGTGCTACTCAGCTCACCAATCAGCCGGTCTATGTACAAGTTAAACAGGGTGGGTGAAGTCAATCCCCCCTGCCTCACTCCACAATCTAGCCCATACTGTACTGATTGAGTATCTGACCATCTAACACAGTTTATCTGACTCTCATACCAAGTTTTAAATATATTTATAACCTCAGGTGGAAGGTCTGTATCATTCGACATTTTTTGCCATAGTATATTGTAATTCACCAGGTCAAAAGCCTTCGACAGGTCCAGAAAACAACCATATACAGGTGTCTTCCTGTCCGTGTAGTACTGCACAGTCTGCTTGAGACACAGGATTGCACTTTCCGTCGACAAACCGGTTCTAAAACCAAACTGCGCGTCGTTGAGTCTGATGTGCATCTTCAACTGTTTCTCAAGCAGACTGTCCAACACTTTTCCAATGACTGTACCTAGTGAAATAGGCCTATAGTTGTTTTTGTCGGATGAGTCCCCTGTTTTATTCTTAACTATGGGAACTATGACAGTTTTTACGAGATCGTCAGGCAGGTAAGAGTGACTCATACAAAAATTAAATAACATGGTGAGTAACCTAGGTAAATGCACACCAGCGGACCTTAAATGCTCAATACTCAAACCATCGTGACCTGGTGATCTACCTCGTTTCATACTTTTTAACGCATCTTTTACATCTTTCACGTTAAATCTTACGTGAGGATCACCTTCACCTTCACACGGGGTCCGAATGCTTTTTAAGTGGAGCGACTTTAAAGTGGTTCACGAACATGTTGGCTATATCACTGTTACGTGATAAGCCATCAACGTACGAAGGCAGGCTCGGCCTAGGATTCAAAGAGTTGGTTTGTTTCCAAAAGGAACTAAATTTCTTTTCTTCGTGAAGGGTTGCAATGATATCCATTTTTATCTGGCTTTCATTGTTCTGACACCATTTCAATTTAGTTTTAAATCTATGTCTCGACATTTTCATTTCCAGATATACATCTCCCGACGCAGGTTTTCCATGTGAGATCCACCTTTGAAACCCAAGCCGCGCCCGCGCATGAACCTCTTTCACATGCTTATTCCACCCCGCTACAAGTCTATTTTTATTAATGTCTAAGACAGATATAATTTGCTTATACATATTGTTAATTAGTACCCTATGATGTTCATTAGTACACATCTTATCACTACATTTCACAAACTGACTTGGAAAATCAATATCACGGAGGGCCTTATGACAAAGATCAGAGTAGTGACGTATTTGTTCAGAATTTCTAGTTCTCCAATTATTACTTTATTTGGTATTACTCTTTTATTGCTATATTTCGGCACTAAAACATTAAAATTACACGTAATTTCCAGGGGAAAATGGTCAGACCAAGAAACATCATTAATAACATTAACTTCCAAAATAGAACACTTAGTAACAGTTGTTACCAAACAGTGATCCAGCCATCTAACGCACCCGTGTGAGTCACTCATGTACGTATAGGTGTCTGAACTTATACCAAGTATATCAATATCAGCACAGGACAAATGACAAACACAACAAAACTTTATGTGATTATGTGTTATGTAATTTGGTAACGGCGCTGCTGGACTATTCTGTAAAAATCGCATCGTGACGACTTAGTTGTCATTCCACCTAATGCCGCGGATCGACAGATCACTTCAAGGTTACTTCACCTTAGTTTTCAAGGTGAGATATTTACGGAACAGTATTGCTTTTAAGTAAAAATCTCACCGCGAAAACGTAGGTGAAGCGAGTTTAAGGTGAGTTGTCTACAGTGTCAATCTCTATTAGGTGGAACGACATCTCACTTCACCTAAGTTTTCACGCTGTACAGAATCGACCGACAGATCGGCGGTTTTATTACGACTAAACTACTAGACAGGAGTAAAGTGAGTGTTTTGCGGTAAAGTGCTGAAAGTAAGGTAAAGCAAAGTTTTATGCAATTTAACGGTTGACGTGACACTGGACGCAAAATCAGTCGGACCGTTTTCATGTTTGTCAAGTTTTATCACAATTAATTTTGAGTCATGTAAAATGGTTAAAATTGGGTATTTTAAAGGGTAGTCAATAAAGTTACTTTTTATGAATTTGTACGTGTTTTGTATGCAACATAACAATGTGGCGTCACAGATTTTTAGAATCAAATGGAATACTTATTAACAGTAAATGCAATTTAAGAATTATGTCTTCGCATTATACCGGGTCATTTTTCAATGACCGTCCAAATTTTCGCAGGGTGTTCTACCCATAAATATGAACAACTTTCACTACGGGACCAACTCTGAAATCACGAAAAAAAAATCAGCTGTTTCATACATTTTAGTCGAGTAGGTATTGATATTTTGTATGAAACAGCTGATTTTTTTTTCGGGATTTCAGAGTTGGTCCCATAGTGAAAGTTGTTCACATTCATGGGTAGAACACCCTGCGAAAATTTGGACGGTCATTGAAAAATGACCCGGTATTTAATTTCTGTACGGTGATGGAAGTTTTTACGAGTGGGCTTTTATACATGTGGTTTCATATTTTATTTCTGTCCTATTCAAATAGTCAATTGTCTGTACCTTTACTTATCTATTCTTTACAAGCTTAGTAATACTCTGGCCGTGTCCTAACCATAGCGTGCATGCGACCGTTCTGTACAATTTATTCGGATAACCCCAAATCGCGGCGACATAGGGTGCCTTCCGGTTTTCCAAACAAATGAGCGACACATGAACCCGACGATCGCGAACATCCGAACCCAACCAAAGCATGGATGGGCGCGGGATTATGCTTAAAAAAAAGGTAAAACTTAGCTATTTTTAATGAAACCGCTATGCATATAAAAACCATAAATCTTAGTTATAGTTAAAGCGATAGCCGGTAAATTATACCAACAATATATTTTACATAACGACGTCTAGAAACAGGGACTTGCATAATTACATACACGTTGTAAAGGCACTTATAAATATGCTGCGGAATAAGTGGGTTGACGAACACTTGGCGTAATTTTTTGCATATTTTCAGCTTTCAAAATATTTCCTATATTATATAGTAATGATGGGACACAGGCCTTCTTTCGATGAGAGGAAGTGGCCCATAATCAACCACGCCGGCCCAACGTTGGTTTGAAATGTCTTTTAACAATTATCTAACTAAAACACAAAATTAATAATATCTAGAACAACCTGAAATATGTAAGTGATTTATTGAAAGAAGTAAAAAGTTGGAAGAGAACAGTTATTCCATAATTGAACAAAACAAACCATAAACACAAAATTCATGCGATTCCCTTCCAAAGTTAATTTAATCATTGGCTTTCCGTTTTCAAATATCACATTCCAAACAGTAAATCGTTTATAAATTAAAATTCCTACACAAAAAAATTGGGTGAGGCCACTTGCGTTCGGCCTCAATGGGCCTTCGAGGCTGAAGTACAGGCCATAACATTATCATAAGCATAAACAACAATTTAGCATACTTACGAGCTCTTTGAAACGAAGCCACGCTACGTTTTCGACTTTCCCAGCTTATCGCTTTAGCCCGAGTCCAAGATGGCCGACGATAGATACTTGTGTGGTGTAGAGATGGGACGTGTTCTCTTGAAAGAACTGCAATTGTGAAGCGTGTTACACTTCAGTTCTTTTATTATAAGTGTAACTTTTTGTCGACGAAACTTTTTTGTCGTGCTATAGACAATAACCATTTCCATGGAGGAAGTCTAAAATATTTTAAGTTTATCTATGAGTTAAACCATTGCAAGACATAATATTAATTAGGTTATTCAATTAAATAATCCCCTTTACGCTTCAATGCAAGTAAGGTAAGGTGCGGAACATCTTGCAACCGCTGAGTCTAAAAGAAATGACGCTACACCTTCAACCACTTCTCAATCGTAGATCCAGCATTGCTTCATTAAAATACATTAGTAGCTCGTAAGAAGCCTAGCCCCACTCCAAATTTAAATATGTACTTCTTCTTTTGACTCTGTTTTGCCAACAACACAAATGCAAATGGTCTCAGCACTTTTGCATCGACTCACAAAATACACTCATTTACATTATTTCAAACATCATTACTACGGTATTTATGTTCGTAATTATTACTTACTAGCTTCTGCCCGCAGCTGCACTCGCGTCAGTGATGAAAATGTTTCCTAAGAAATTCTACCCCCATTTCACCCCTTAACGGGGAGCTACTCATAATTTACCTGTGTGCCAAATTTCATCTTCGGAAGTCCAGAAGTTTTATGATTTCATAATTAACCCCTCAAATAACGTATGAACCCCATAGATTCATGCGAAAAATTCTCTCGAAAAGACACTAAATATAGCCGTGTAAATCGTTGAGCTCTTATAAGCAAACGGTTTCTATTAGGTGAACATCATGGGTTAATCTGTGATTAAATGTATGAATGAGTGACCTTTCCTTTTTATATATATACATAATTTGACGACACGGTTGGCGCAGTGGTTAAGCGATTGACTGCTGCGCTGTATGTCGCGGGTTCGATTCCCGCACGGAACAAATATTTGTACGACCTGCAAGTATTTGTTACGGGTCTGGGTGTTTTTCTATTTATAGGTAATGTATGTATTTACGAAAAAAAGTATTTACGTATATAAGTAGTTTATCAGCCATCTCGTTACCATAACACAAGCATTAGGTTGCTTAGCTTGGGACTATATGGCGTTGTGTGAAATGTCCATGGATATTATTATTATTATTATTAAATGTAGATAAGTACGTCTGCCTATATCCAAAAAAAACGGTTATAGAAAGAAATCTTCGCATCTATTCACATTTCTAAACATAAAACGATACCATGTTTCGTAAATACTTAGCAAATATTGATATGAACCATCAACAGCAATCAGCTGCTTTAATTTCACATTCGCTTCTATACCAAACCACCACATCCTTACTCCTTTACTTAAACAAATGCACTTACACGAGTAAAGTTACAAAATGAGAACTTTGAAGAAGCAACCACTTTCAACCCGTCCCCTTAAAACTCCGGATTCATTTTCCTTCCCCACTTGGGTACATCCTTAGTCCCGTGTACAATATATGAGGTACGACTAGCTCTCAATGCATGGCCTGTAAGACTCACTGCACTTAATCATATTTGACCGTGGACGAAGCTCACTTTGGACGTAATCGTAAAATGAAGTGACATACAATAGTTATCGCGAGTTTAGCTCGAAGTTATAGATGCACACTATGTCAGTTTTAGAAAAAAAACTATCCTACTATCACTGTAATATTATAGCACAAAAGGTAAAGACGCGTCATTGTACCAAGATCATAAGTATCTGCGTGGAGATAAACTACGAAAACATGGTGCGCCCCTCCAAAATTCAAAATGTTTGAATGTATTTGTGAAAGTAATTACAAAGCGCCCGCCACCAAGACTCACAACGCATGTTGCTGCCGGCCTACTGAAGACAAATACTTACAACAACATACAAACTCTTTCGTAAGGATGTGACTACAAACATTGAAACAGTAATTTGAAGGGGCGCGCCGTGTTATCGTAGTTTATCTCTAACGATATAATTCTTGCTAGTATTTCCTACGTATTTCTTTCAGTACTTGTGGTAGCTATACTAGTGCTTCTGGATGCTGCGTATCTTTATGTATAAGACGTATACAGACAAACCTACATATAGTACAGACGCCAGCACACCAAGCTATCCCTAACTGTCAAATTAAAAATGAACCTTATGTCTTTGCAATAAAGTTGAAATACTATCAAAGAAATTTGACAGATTGTGGTAACTTGATGTGCTGGCCTCTGTACATTAGTTCACACCTCAAACGCCGCGTAACATTACTAACCATTCATAATGACGTTAGTGTTGTGACCGTCGGACTGCCAAGTCATAGATCTCGAGTTCGAACCTCGTGATTTTACGGACTCATGTGCGTATTGTATAATTACGACTTGCTTAAAAATCGGTGAACGAAAGCATCGTGAGGAAACCATGCATGTGCGAGAAATATTTCTCAACAGCATGTGAAGCTAAGTCGAGGCCCATAGGCAGCATAAAACTTTGACACCAGGTCATTAACCACAGGAAAAGAAGAAGAAGAATAATGACGTATTTGCGTACTAACCAGAACCTAATAGTACTTATCTAGCTAATATCTTATAACTTAAAGCAGGTGCATATTCACCTAATTAGTTATTACGAAGAGACAGGCGTCTCCGGGGTTAGATCTACATTAGTCGCTTGCGATCCAGAATTACATCTCGCTGCTAGAAGTGATAACTAATGAGGTAAGGGAAAAGACAATTTTGTTGTAAGTTGTAGGGTTTTATAATTTTTTTTTGCAATATAACTCTAGTTAGGTTAGTGCTTCGGAAAGCACGTTAAGCCGTTGGTCCCGGCTGTCATTTGTGCATCTTTGACAGTCGTTACAAGTCGTCAGATGCCCGAAAATCTAACATCCAGCCTTACTAAGGGATATCGTATTACCCAGTTACTGGGTTGTGGAGGTTAGATAGGCAGTCGCTCCATGTAAAATACTGGTATTCAGCTGCATCCGGATAGACTGGAAGCCGATCCCAACATACTTGGGAAAAGGCTAGGAAGATTTCGTCCTCTTGATTTTTTCTTTTATGATTTTGCAGATTATTGATCAATTTTTTTTTTATAAGTGTTGACTTGTAACTGGCTTATGTCACAGTTGCTATTTTTATACCGTTTTGTATAATTGTTAATCTTTCAACGAAAATAAAAATTTGGTAGGTAAATAAGCCAGAAAATGTTATTTGTTTTCTGTTGTGTTTTAAAATTTAGTGGTACTTAGACTTACCTACTTAAAGTACTTTTTCAAGTAAATGTATGTCGCATAGTTATGCAGGAGTTCTTGTAGAAAATATGTTAAAATTAACAGAAAAATTAACAGCATATTTTCATAAATTGCGGCCTGCAGGTGGCCCCATTATGTACACTGGTTTTAAATAATTATCGTTTCCTTTGCTTTGCTTTGTCGCCGCGTCCAAATGACTAAATAATTGCTAACTAAGTTTTAAATAAAGCGGAACAGTCGTACAGAAATGATTATAGCTTTCGGAATGTATTGTTACATTTCAATTTCGTTCCTACAGATAAGAGAATAATATAATCCGATATAATCTGATACAATGGTATCAGACCGTAAACTCACCTGCTGTAGAACTCATGGTCTTGTGACCAGCACATCAAAACCGCGTTCAAGAGCTATCATTGTTATAATTCATAGAGAATATTGATACTCATAGGTCTTGAACGCGGTTTAGACCAACACGTCTAATCGCAACAGGGTAAAAAAGAAGCAATTATATATTTAGTCCGTGAATCAGATAATAAAAAATATTAGTTACGCTTTTTTGGTTTTATCATATAATATAAAATGACTAAGATAAAGCGCATTAAAGTTCAGGAGTGAGGCGCGCTACGACACAACTCAGTATGAAATCTATCATGCAACATTTTAACACAATGTATCGACGTAATCTTTTGATTTAAAATAAATCTTCCTACGTATGATAAAATCACCAATCGCTATTTAAATACCCAATAAACTTCACGTGAAAAAATATAAAATAAATGTCCAATTTTTTTTAATAAACCAGCTGATGGACATAAACATACATAGCCATTATCCCTATTCCATTGCCATTATGAAAAAATTATAAATTGTGACATTAAGCTCGTAATCACAATTATTAATATTAGATGAAAATTTATACAAACTTACAAATTCATTAAAAAACCGTGACTGATTGATCTATCAACGTATAGCTCAACCCTCTGAATGGATGGGGCTAAAAATAATAAAGATAATTATTATGTCCTAGGCGTCCGCTATTCCATACTTACAAAGTCACGGGTAGAAGCTAGTTACAAATAAATAGCCAAAAATATTGTAGGTACTTTCAGCAAAAAATGCTTTAAACAATGTAGATGAAGCTCACGTAAATATTTTCTATAAAAGTAAAGAATTCAAGCAATGCAGCTGCGGCCGAAACTTGCCTACATCAAAAGCTAAAGTAACACAAAAACGCAGGGTATTCAAACGTTGCATAAACACTCGCTTTTAGAAAGCACGTTTTAGTGTGTAAAATGTAAAGTTTTTAACTGAAAAATGTATCTACCTATAAGGCACTTGTCTTACCACTGGCGATTAGCGAGAAACGAGTAGAGGTTAAAACGAATTGACAAGCAGTGAGTGCCCTGACTTATGAGTTCGAATGCCGGCAGGCACTTTACTGTGTATTTAATTTGATCACTACTGCTCTCAAAACGGTGAAGGAAAACATCTTGAGGAAACCGGTATGTCCTAGAACCAAAAATTGGAAAACATGTGACATCCACCAACCAGCACTGGGCCCGGGAGGTGGATTACAGCCCACTCCCTCTCGAAGACAGGAGGCCTGTGTCCCAGCAGTGGGAACGTTATATGCTGAACATGAGTGCACCATGGTCACAAGTGGTTACACGCTGGTATCCGTAGGTACTTATCTATTAACTGTGTATCTCGCCGCGAGTGCTCTGCCCGCCAAGCGAGCGTCGCTGAGCTACTACTCTTTTGATCGCTGCAACAAACGAGTAGGTACTCGCCGGCAGTGTGAACTCGCAGCCACCGATTAACTATTAATATATGTGACTCTTTTACCTCCACGTTATCTACAATCTATTGTTTTTTAAACAATACTTATTTATTTATTTTTTTATTTATTTATTTATTTATTTATTTATTTATTTATTTATTTATAACACCCTTAATCTATCATAACTGGTTTATCCCTAATGCGATAGCGCGGTCTTAAAATAAATTAACTCTATATATAAGCTAGCTCGCTTTCTCGACGATTACGGGACCTAAAGTACCTATTTTTCGGTTTTCAGTACTAAAGAACACGAGGTTTCACAACCACACAAGTGTGAATGCATCGTTAGCCCCCTGGGATGCGGAGGTGCCTTTTATCCGAGATTTCGGATGTAATTCCTCTTATAAACGTAACGCTAGGGAGTGTAGAGGCACTGAAGCGAGCAAACGTTTAATTACGAGAATTCCACTTGAGTATGTTACGTGTTTAAGCAAGAATAATTCCTTGTACTTAATGTAAGAGCGCCTGGGTAGCTGGTGAAATTCAAATGTTCTTACCTTTTTTGCAATTTAGGTCAGTATTAGGTTCTATGGGACCAAAATATGATTCGCGGATGTAGTAAGTACGAATTATTATCTTTAGAAAACTACCGGTAGAGTAGAGGAGTCTTAGTGTAGAGACCGCGTATCGGTAAGCTAGGTGGACCGATGACCTTGGTGGCTGGGACAGACTGGATGAGGAAGGAGGAGGACAGGGTGTTGTGACGCAGCCTGAGAGAGGCCTATGTCCAGAAGTAGGCTGCGATAGGCTGAGTTAATTGATGGACATTAACCTTCCGGAATTAATTATCAAAATTATGGTTGGAACCGCATCTATATCAGTCGTTACGATCAACGCGATCAGTCAAACGGATGGGAAAAGTGACTTCAGGTATAGGTTTGTACAGAGGTCAGCACATCAAATTCAATCCGTCAGTTTTTTTTGCTAGATTTATTACAAAAGTTCACGTTCATTTGGAAATATTTGATAGTTTGACATAGCTTAATGTGCTGGACGTCTGTATCAATCGTTTTGCTTTCATACAGAGTTGATATAACAGCATCAAATTACACTACGTATAATACTATACAGGTTTAGTTTTAGTAGTAATTCGATACGGTATAAAAATAAAAAGTACCAAAAATAAGTTTAAATTTTTATCAAACAAACTAAATAGCGTACAAAGCAGAGAAAAACGCAACTATCCTTCGTAAATAAAAATTGAACCTGTAACAACGCATCGTTGGTTATACTAAGATTTCTCGTTTTAAGGTAAATGACCTATGCGTATTTAATAAACATAATCAGGTGTTAGAAACAATACATCCTGTCCATCCGGGCAAAAACTTAAAAAAACATTTGCGATTAAACTAGTACTCCTATGTAATTGATTTTTGGTACAGAGCTTGAAAATGGCACCTAGTATAGGCAGTTTAAGGGAAAGCCCCTGTGTCTTATCAACCGAAATAACTAAATACTTTATACAGTAAAGTATTTAGCTATTTCTTAGTAGATACTGCTATTCCAAGCTAACTTGATATAAAGTTGAAAGTCAGGTAGTTCCGGTGCTCGTCTGACGTTGTTAGTGCATAGAGGGTTTTAGCTAAAATCTAGTTTCCTGGAACACGCCGTTTCACACGCCGACATGACTACGTACCACTTATTATTGACTAACGGTAGCACCCAATCCAATCGGGCACCACTTGTGAAACCACTTCACTGGAAAAAGTTAGTGCTAGCGTTACGTTGAGTTATCTACTCATACTTTCATTCATTTGCATTCTACAATATTGACAAGGTCTTATATTAATGGGGATGTATCTTCTTAGCGTTTCGATGACAAACAAATGTGATTATTGATTATATTGTTTCAGCCTAGAACTTGGCCACTTTGAGTTTCTAAGTTAATTTTAATATTTCTACTGAAACTGTTTAACTTAATTAAGATCTAGTGTACCATATACTCAAAAATTAAAAAATTAAAAAATGTATAAAGCTAGGCACAATCACCCTGTAGGACACGGCAAAAATTAATTTAAAAAAACATCCACTCTCTATCTCACTGGCAGATAACACTCTACCTTGCTGTAATATTATATTTAAGCTGCTCATGTTGCTCGCGCAAGTTTTTTATTTATAAGTATTTTTCCGCTTACAACACAGAATTGAGCTAATCATTCCTTTCTCCTTACCCATACATTCCTTATCGTTCGGAACGAGATTGGAAGCTCATTTGCGCGCGACAAAAGTGTCAGTGTGATCATCGCATTCAACCGCTACATAACCTCAACCGCTCTTCGCTAATACCGCTTACTCAACCCGCATCCGCATCAAAAACTGTATAACTAATAAAATAAGTGTTGGCCGACACAAGTGGGACATTTAAACAAGTGAATAGTGCATCAAGGAGAAGCAGGAAGAAATCAGGGAACACGTGAGACGTCTGCAAAGGGCTGTCCTTGCCACGTGTTTCGTCCAGAAAGTCTCAAGTAAGTCCATCCATCCATATTCCTGAAAACCATCATATCACGAAAGCTCAATTCTGTGTCGTCCAACAGTTCACCACGCTAAAATCTACACCCCAATAAAATTAATTCACCGCATACCAAGGTCCTTCGAAGTCGTTTTTAAAACTTAACCACCATAAGTTATTTGGTCCAATCGAGTCGGATTCAAAGAATCAACGATCCTAATATAGGTCTCATACCTAGGATTTAGGTTAAAATACCTAAAATACAAAGTTCGTAAAATCGCCATATTGAACGAACCTACTTGCGTTCGTACATTCCCCGCTAGGTACATTATTCATTGAGAATTACTGTATCAACTTAATATTTCGCCTGCTGCATTGAAATAGCATAGGTAAATATTCAATCCGCTAATTATCGTGAGTTAGTCTTGTCTAACTTACTTACAACGTATATTCATCCGCATTCCTTTTGTATACCCACTTAGAATAAAATAATTATTCTAAGTCTACCCGCTATACCTATTATCGTGAGTTGGTCTCGTATAACTAACTTATTCAACTTTATTTCTTTGTATACCCGCTTAGAATAAAACAATTATTCTAAGTCTACCCGCTATACCTATTATTTTGTACGCTATATTTTCTAGAACTACTCCAACATGGAAGATCTTAAAATGAAAGTTAAATTACTTCAAGCGAAAAATAATTCAATCCTCAAATATTTAACATCGCTATACGAGGCTTCTAAGAAAATAAATACGACTAGTATTGAGCTTCGTTCGGTGGAATCATTTATGGCAGACTCTGAGGCTCTCTCAGTAACTCGTCAAGAATTTAGTAACAATTTAGATAAAATAAATACATACTCCTTGCAATTAAATCCTAATCATAATATTGATTATAGCAGTCAGGAATCTTACTACGAAGTTTATTCTCGTATAGAGAGAGTGCGTTCGTTAATCACCGCGAACCGTACAAGGTCATTAGAACATTCATGCGATTCTAATGATAACGCTAAACAATATAAAGGCACGGTCAAACTGCCACCGATTCAAATTCCTTTCTTTGATGGTAGGATTGACAACTGGCCTGTTTTCTATGAATCATTTAAATCAAATATCCATAGTAACTTAAACCTTACAGATTCTCAACGTGTGCAGTATTTGATGGGTAATTTAAAGGGAAACGCATTGCAAATTACCGCCGGAATTATTCCCTCAGGAGATAACTATGCCGCTATTTGGAACAGTTTAGTTCAAAAGTACCAAGATAAACGAGCACTAGGCTCACATTACATGTCTAACATACTAAATATTAAACCCGCAATTAATAACTCCGCATCTTTAAATGTTTTTATTGAAAGTTTTCACGCGTCCGTTTCTGCTTTAGAACAATTACAAATTAAAGATTTAAAGGATTTCATTTTGCTTAATTTAGCTTTGAAAAAATTAGACCCCGCAATCGTAAATTTATTCGAAGCGCATATGAGAGATGAGGAAATTCCTACTTATACGGATTTCGTAAAATTTATAAAATCACAAGTTAAAATATTGGATCGCACTATTTCATCTCGAACCGCGTTAGTGAGTAACAACCCTAATAAAAATAATCCTTCTCGTAATCAGTCACGTAATAGTACAGTGCATACTTTTGTTGCTTGCGATAATAATCAAAGTTGTTTGTATTGCAGTAAAGTTGATCATTATAAACTTTACACTTGTCCAGCCTTTCAATCCCTCTCAGCCAATTCGCGTTTGGATTTTATTAAAAACAAACGTGGATGTGTAAACTGTCTTAGTATAACGCACACTGCTTCACAGTGTAAATCTATACATAACTGTAGGACGTGTAACAAAAGACATCATTCGCTTTTACATTTAGAACATAGCTCGTCGCAACCGGTTTCAACTGACGTTGCCGCAAATTCGCAACAGGTGGCGCTGTGTGCGTCCGCTCGTATCAATAATGTAAACAAACCACTTACATCGATACTGATTTCTACTGCCCGAGTCTATGTTGATAACAAATACAGCAAACACGTTTCTGTGAGATGTTTAATAGATAACGCTTCGCAAAATAATATAATTACTTCCGCTTGTTGTAAAAAACTTCAATTAAACATTATACCACTTTCAAACTCCGTTATAAAAGGGGTCGGATCATCTTCGCGGCCTGTTATAGGTTACGTTGAGATAAAAGTTACTGCTAAAATTAAAAATAATTCTTTTAACATTACCGCACTAGTTATCGATAGCATTACAGATAACTTACCATCTCACTTTGTTGACACTACTGCAGTGCAACATTTGTTTGATTTACCGCTCGCTGACCCACTGTGGCACGTACCTGGTGAGGTTGAATTGCTTCTAGGGGCAAAACTGTTCCCGTATTTATTACTCAACAATAAAATTATCTCACCTACCGCTCCATCCGCTATTGAAACCGTGTTCGGTTACATTCTTATGGGTGAGGTACCCGCTAGTTTATCTAATAACAATTATAGCCCCGCTGAATTAAATACCGTTTCATATTTTTCTACCTCGCTAAATATAGATAATTTTCATTGTTTTCTGTCGTTAGACGAATCCTTACATAAATTTTGGAACATTGAAGAAATACCTTCAAAACATTTTATGAGCCCTGCTGAACTGGAGTGTGAACAGCTGTACGCTTCTACTGTGTCACGTGACTCCAGTGGTAGGTATTGTACCGCGTTACCATTCTGTAAAAATCCAGATTCACTTGGAAATTCTTATGCTGTCGCTTATCGACGTTTAATTAACTTAGAAAAAACTAAGCTTCGCGACCCTGTTTTGCGCGCTAGTTATAATGAAATAATCCAAGAGTATATCGATCAAAATTATTTAACTGAAACAACACCTAGTTCTGTTAATCAGACTGTAGGTTATTACATACCGCATCACCCTGTTGTTAGGAATGATAAACAAACCACTAAGGTTCGCATCGTTCTTGATGCAAGCGCTAAGTCTCATAATGGCGTGGCATTGAATGATTTGTTACACACAGGGCCGAATTTACAGGCTGACATATTTTTATTACTTTTAAAATTCCGCTTGTTCCCTATTGCAGTTACAGCTGACATAAAACAGATGTATCTTCGAATTGCTGTTATTGATGAGCATCGAAGATACCAAAAAATATTGTTTCGTTTTAATATCGCTGAACCTATTCGCGAATTTCAATTTAATCGAGTTGCATTTGGTTTCAAACCTGGTCCCTTTCTAGCCATGCGCACTGTGCGCCAGCTATCAGAGGATGAAACTCCTCCCGATTCTATTATACTGCTCTTACAAAAATTTAAAGAGCAATTACCTTTACTCTCTTCTTTAAAATTACCTCGTCATGTAGCCGTTACTATGGGTTGCGTGACAAATATAGTAGGTTTTGCTGATGCCAGCTTGAATGCATATGGCTGCGTCATATACTTACATGTCATTGATACAAATGGTAACACACACGTAAATTTGGTGTGTGCTAAATCCAAAGTTGCACCTGTTAAGGTCATATCTCTAGCTCGTTTACAGCTCTGTGCTGCTATTCTTTTGTCTAAATTAATTAAATTAGTTTATGACACTTACTGCTCTCGTACCGCTATTAAAAATATAATATTTAATTTTGCCTTTTCCGACAACGGAACAAATTTCGTTGGAGCCAAGGCTCAACAACAAGAACTACTTGTTAACCGCTACCGCATAGAGTGGAAAATGATTCCACCCCGCGCACCCCATTTTGGAGGGTTGTGGGAATCTCATATTAAATCTACTAAAACGCATTTATACCGTGTTATCGGTTCTCAGCTTCTTACCTACGAGGAGCTTTCGACTGTTCTCACTGAAATTGAGGCAGTTCTAAATTCCAGACCGCTCTGTGTCCTGAATGAGGATCCGTACCCAGAACCGCTTACTCCCGCTCATTTTGTAATGGTTTCTCCGTTAACTTCGTTGCCTGTCGTGAATGTTCCCGAAACGACGAAGTCTCTGACTTGCCGCAAGAAATTGCTTGACCAAATGGTTTGTAGTTTCTGGAAGAGGTGGCGTATAGAATATTTACATAATCTTCAAGTTAGACAAAAATGGTTGAATGCCGCAGACGATATTAAGATTGGTACAGTGGTTCTCATACATCAGGATGATGTCCCTCCTTTACGTTGGCCATTGGGTATAATCACCCAAGTTTTTCCCGGCAAGGATGGGACAACCCGCGTTGCTATGGTGAAGACATGCAGTGGCTCTTTCAAGAGACCCGTTGTCAAACTATGTCCTTTACCTTCTCAATAACATCACCGCGTTATTAAAACCATAATTTATCTTTAGTTAATATGCTTAGAATATCTTTTTTTTTATAAGTCCGCTTTAATATAATTTCTTTCCTTTTGAGAATATTACATATCCTCAAAGCCGGGCAGGATGCTCGCGCAAGTTTTTTATTTATAAGTATTTTTCCGCTTACAACACAGAATTGAGCTAATCATTCCTTTCTCCTTACCCATACATTCCTTATCGTTCGGAACGAGATTGGAAGCTCATTTGCGCGCGACAAAAGTGTCAGTGTGATCATCGCATTCAACCGCTACATAACCTCAACCGCTCTTCGCTAATACCGCTTACTCAACCCGCATCCGCATCAAAAACTGTATAACTAATAAAATAAGTGTTGGCCGACACAAGTGGGACATTTAAACAAGTGAATAGTGCATCAAGGAGAAGCAGGAAGAAATCAGGGAACACGTGAGACGTCTGCAAAGGGCTGTCCTTGCCACGTGTTTCGTCCAGAAAGTCTCAAGTAAGTCCATCCATCCATATTCCTGAAAACCATCATATCACGAAAGCTCAATTCTGTGTCGTCCAACAGTTCACCACGCTAAAATCTACACCCCAATAAAATTAATTCACCGCATACCAAGGTCCTTCGAAGTCGTTTTTAAAACTTAACCACCACATGTCCTTTCAACTTGCTTTGACCCTGCTTACTGTATCACCTGGACAATAAAATATTTTCTATTTTTCTCGCGTTTTTATGCTGCCCATGGGGCTCTGACTTAGCTTCACATGATGTTGAGACATATCTCTCAGACATGCTGTTTCCTCACGATGTTTTCCTTCACAGATTTTTAAGCAAGTATTAATTATACAATACGCACATGAATCCGTAAAATCCGAGGTGCGTGTCTTGGGTTGGAACTCGAGACCTTTGACTTGGCAGTCCGACGGTCACACTGTCAAACTGGAACACAAATCAAACTGGTTGCTAAGTAAATTAGGTAATAATTTATTATTTATAAAATACTATTTTAACATGTTGAAATAACTTCTCACACATTGATTGATTTATTATATATTAACTTTTAGAATGTTTGTAAATATGTGAGCACCATGTACTTTTGACATACTTAAGTTACCTACCATTACTATATGTGTTTTTCTTCTCACCTTTTGTGGTGTAGTGTGTTTATTCTGGGTGCATCGTCTTCACATATAATGTTATAATTCATGTATACAAAACATTGTAAAACATTTTAAAAGAGTAACGGTGGAGTTTCTTGCCCATTCTTCTCCACACGAAACTACCTTTTGGAAGGGGCGACTAGAATCAATTCTATTTCTTGTTCATTTTGACGTTCAAAAGTGCCTTACTTGTGCCTATTTGAAATAAATGATTTGACTTTGACTTTGACTTTGACACCACTAGGCTATCACTGCTGTTATATATTGCTATAGCTATGTATTGGAAACAGGGAACAAACCACATCGCATATCCCTGGTATATAATATATAACAAATGTTATCGACCACAATGCGGTCTGGCAACCAACTGCTACAACATTTGAATATGCACGTACAGCCTGGTTGGTTGGCTTTCTGGCATATTGCAGTTTTCAGGGAATAGTTGTGAATATTTACAATACCACGAAAATAACTTTGGTAGTGAAAAGTTACCAGTTTTGGGTATTCTCGTTCGTTCGTGAGATAAATTTGAAGCTTAAGCAAACCATAATTTTAGCACCTATTATAATGGAACTAGTTTTTGTCTGCGCCTTTTCTCGCTTCTTCTTCCACTTCAGTTTTACCCACATGAAATAGATTTTCGAAACTGACACTCAGGTTCGAAATCTCTTAATCATTAACCTATTGACTGCCGGAACGCAGATCTACGCAAGACACAATGGCTTTTTAATTGTGTCTGTAATTACGACAAACGAGCGGTTAAATCATCAAAAAGAGTAGCAGTCATTATTTGTGTCCTGTTTGTAGTACCGGTAACAATAGTTAATAATCTAATAAAGAATAGAGAAATGAGATTGTCCATCTCGTTAGAACCTACCAACGTTCACGAGCGATAATTTCCAACCTCCTCGAGGGTGAAGCCGCGGGGTACAGCTAGTTTACAAATAAAACATAATTTTAATCAACAAAAAGGTTCTATAAAGTCATCAGTAAGTAAATGACAATACACTGTAATTATTTGACATGTGTGTCCTTGACACAAGGACAGTAGACACCACGTCGTGTATCATTTATTCATCAGGGCGACCTCACGTGGCCGAATTTTGTTTGCACTGAAATAAATGTCTCATAAAGAACGCGACACATATTTTTATAGGACATGTGTTATGGCGCGTTGTTACTAAATAATTTTGTGTTTAATGTCCCTTTTTGTGTTGTCATCAAATGGTTGTACATTGTACCTACGAGTCTGACAAGTTTGTTTCATCTCATTTCTTTACAGGGTACATCAAATGTTGCAAAAAATGTATCATAGCTTAATTCTGCAGAAATTAATTATGATTAAAAACTAACCTCTTTCAGATCACTAGTTCAACTGAGCCTAGGGTCTAATGACCGCCCGCTCAACTGACCCCAGGGTATAATGACCTCCGGTCAACTGGCCCTAGGGAATAATGACCTACGGATCTACCAGTTGAGGTGACATTAGTTCTGTTGTATATTTTTATTAATTGTGTCCACCCGGTTGCTATATTTTACAGTTCATTTACTGTTAGAATCAAGGATTGTAAGTTTCATTGAAATAAAGCTGAAATGCAATTTGTCTATGAAAACTGTTATAGTTATATATGGTTGCCGTTTCGAAATAAATATTGTTCAAGTATTTCCTCCTTTCCCTGAAATTGCATACGGGAAGCAATCTAAATGCAGTTACAGACGATGTTAATGGATTTTCACTGTCCCAAAATAGAACAACACTTAAAATGTTTTCCCAAAATAGAATTTAATCTTTTTTCATTAAATACCTTGTAAAACAATGTTTTCTACTTGTGTGTGTGTAGCTCAATCCAGCTTACAGGAGCTTGCTTTGAGCGGATTACGCTCAACAATGGGTTTCAGGCGATTTAAACATTATTGGTCCGTAAGGGGGATACAAAAAAAGGAAGGAGGAAGAAAAAGTTTTTATTTTGGAGTCGCACGGGAAGATCACAAGTTAAAAGTAAGGGAATAAGGGAAGGAAAAATAACCTCCAGAACCCAGTAACTGGGTAATACGATACGCCTCAGTAAGACTGGCTGTCAGACTTTCGGGCTTCTGACGACCCGTAACGACTTTCAAAGATGCGCAAATGACAGCCAGGACCAGCGGCTTAACGTGCTTATCGAGACACGGAGGAGTCTCGATATGTAAACATGGTCACCCATCCAAGGACAACCCCGGCAAGCATAGCTTAACCTCATGGATCGACCTGCGCGGCGCTTATAAAAAGTCCTGTACGCAGCTTAAATTCTCCTATCTCAACATGATGCGACAGAATGAAACTCGCCGAAAATACATGCTCAAAGTCAGTCAGCAAATTTTACGCTTATCTAATCCAAACCCTAACAACTTACAAGTTATGAAACCTTCACCAAGTAAACATATGCTACGAGCCGAGATTGATGGTTACCAAAGAACTATTCGATATTAATTGTTACAGAATTAGGTCAACGTGTTGTAAGTTCCCCTGAGTACTGCAGGTACGCTACTGAAGGTACTGCCCTTATAAAACAAATTACGTAATTAAACTGCGTGGTACCTGCAATTACGATAACATTTCATGGAAAAAAACATGATCCGTTTTTGTTTAAAATCCCCTCAAGCTAACTTATGAACTGAATGAATTCTGAACTGACATTGTTATGGTGTGTAGTTATGATCAGATGATCAATGCGGTAAGTGATCCCTTTCTTTTTTGAGGGTAGGAAATCATCCAATGACTTCTCCCGCTCTAGGTGGAGCGGAAGGGAGTGTCAGACTTTTACTGACTAAAGCGCATCCATGTTCCTTCCTTAGCCCTTTATGTTCCGGGGTAGCGGTAACCCTTTCGGACAATCCTGTAAGGTTCCCATAAAAGTAAAACCATTCCATTTAAAAAGTTCAGCTACCTTTTAGTCATCACCATTGATAGTCTACATTTCGAATAAGGTAAGTCGTGAAGGTAAAAAATATAGGAAAACCTCTGCCTCAACGGTGCAACACCTTAAAAACCTCAAATTAGTAGATACTATGAAACTTAAATGAACTATCGCTCAACCTTCATGTTATAATTCGCGTACAGGCACGCCCAGTCTTATGAGCAAACTGAGGTATCATTATCTTAATGCTTCAGAGCGGGAATATTCCGAAACCTAATAGGCCGAACAGTGAAACTGAATAAATGATGCGAAGCCCAAGTTCGCAGTGATAAGCAGCGCGACAGCGGAAGCGATTCACTACATTGTTACCGCGTCGTAAGCAAACGACATACATTCTAACTATGCAAGATGCAAACGAGTAGAACTAGCAGTGTTAGTAATTTAGACGACGCAAATAGGAATGTGGTTGCGACACAAATATTTTTCTAAATTAATGATACTAAGTAAACCGAGGTAGTCTGTTTGCGTTCATGTAGAGCACGGGAACAAATATCTAGTATAAATACCACTTTTATTTCTACACAGTTGTCAGGTATGCTCTAATATGGATACAACTACTTAAATCATAGCTAGAATAGAATAAAATAGAATTTTATTTTGCAAATATGGGTAATACATTACTATTGTCTATTATATATAGGACTATTGTCCTTAAGATAGGATAGCTAGGCTTCTTTTTTTACAAGCGAAAGAATTGATTCTCTTGTTCCGCCTGTGGTGCGCGTACCGAAATGTTATCTGCCTGACGTCATGGAAGAAGATTCGCTTCCGCGGACCGCAGAACAGCTCAAGAACAAGCTAGTGAAGACTTAATAATTATGTATGTTTAGGTTAAGCTATTTAGCTATGGCTAGGACTGCGTGCGTCGCCTGATATTAATAAGTAATGTAAAATTAAATAAATTTAGGTTTTGTGCTTAGAAACAGTCAAGAAACAATGTAAGTGTATTTGACGGCCTGCAACCTTTAGCGACGGAGCAAGAGCAAAAAGAATTTTTAACATTATAAATTAATATTTGACACATCTTCATCAATATTCGCAACCTCCCGGTTCATCACAATATCCTCAGAGCAAATCAATGGTGCCGCCGCAGCGCGATGATCGGCCACATCATGTTTTATACCCCTGTTAGCATAATGTCATGAATTAAACCGCTTGTTTTCACACCCCGCTGATATTTCGCGAAAATACCGCAATATTTATCATGAAATGTCACAAGTGTAGACTGAGCTTAATTTAATAATAGACCTAGAAACACACCTGATTTCGTTTACTGGAACACGAAGAAAACTTTGTGACTTTCGACTACTTTTAGCTTAGTTTACGACTTTGCGTCAATACTTTGTACTTTATTGGACAGATTTCCATACGCAATCTGATTACGAGTTGAAAAAATATTCGCACGCGAAGTTACGAAAAATGGTTCGTTCAAGTATACGCAAGTCAAAGTACGCCAGTGAAGTATGGAGGCAAGTGTACCTGCCCTTATTCCCATGGCCTGTTTGCACGACCTCGGAGCAAGGCGGTAAATAAGAGGAATTTGTCAGTGCCATCAACATGTTATTTGATTATGTAACCTCAGTCCGGGAGCAGAGAGATGCTCTCGAGCGGAAACTATCGCCGGAGAATCGGCTACAACTATTTCTTCGTAAGTTGTTCGAAAATTTTTGTGAAAGATTTTTTTTGGTCCATAGGTTCACGTTTATTTTATGTTTTCTTTGGCTGTGTAGGCATTAAAAAACACAATTAATGGCAAAAAGGAAATTGGTACTGTGACAAGTTATTCTCCGGCACCGTGGTGACTACATAACTTGAAATATATGATTGAACTAGCGACCCGCCCCTGTTTCAAACGGTTTTACGACTTAACAAAGCATCGTGATTTCTTTAAATTATGTTGCTTTGATATTAATGTATTGTACACATAAACTTTTCGGAACCGCATCAAAATCCGATGTATAAATTAGGAGAACAACGCGGTCACACAGACATTAACGAAAATCGACTTTAATTTAAACAACGTGTATAGGTCTGGGTCATATCCGGCTCGAAGGACTTTTGTTTTGTAAATATTATTTGAATTTTAAAATGAACTACTATAGCGATTCACTTTCAAACTATTCTTCTTAGAAATAGAAGTGGTGCCACCCAGTCTCTAGAGTGAAAACTTGTCAATCTGACAACAAAATATACTGTGTTTTTATGCATTTAATGTGGAACAAAATGCTTCAAAATGAAGACAAAAGGCTGTCCAATACGTACTTGAAGCTGAGATGTTGGCTCTTGGCATTGACCTCATTTGCACGCTTAAGGCCACTCTTATCCCTCTCAATTTTGTCATAAATTACTGCCTTATTGATCCGACGAGATAAAAAGAATGGATAAAAGTAATCCTATAGAAACAGTTTTAATGAGCTTGAGTGTATCTCGGCATTTATACAGTGTACTCTGAAATCACGAAAAAAAATATCAGCTGTTCAGTACATTTATGTTAGCATAATGTATGAAACACCTGATATTTTTTTTCATATTTGAGGTTTGGTCCTGAAGTGAAAGTTGTTTATTTTCATGAGGACAATATCCCCAGAAAGTGTGTCCCTCGTTTAATCTAACATACTGCATAGTGGTGAGGTGTGATATCAACAGCACATTCCAAGTATCAAATTTTACAACAATTTCGTTTATATCATTATACACCCCTTAAACATACCTATGTCATATCCAATATTTAATATTCCACACAAACTGTAACCTGCTACAAGATATTACAAGAAAATTAATAATACACTGCTTCTTACTTAGAAACCATCTCGAGTGTTCTACATCACTGTACCACCTCGCCTCGCCTTGCTTCGCGACGGTTCAAATACAACTGCACTGGGCTATATAATAATGTCAGCGGTAGTGTTACCATGTTCCTTGATAGATTATACTGTGTGCATAGTGATGAATTGATGTGTCGACTTGGTATCGAGATGTATGATCTGAGGAGATTTGCGTCTGTGGAAGTTGTCTGTATTAGACTCGCTTTTGTTTTGACTTTGATCGTCACTTGTTTTTCGTACTACATGGCTCTTCTTGATAGTCATTTGTTGTTAGTACTTACACGGCGTTTCCTACATTTGTTTATTGATCATAAATATGGAAACTGAGATTTAGCACTCTCATTTTGAGACACGCATAGGTAGTTTTTTCGGTTTCAGCAACTAATTTAAATAGATCGGCATTATTTTCGCTACAGTAATCGAAAACCTGTCTGTATTCCTAAAAACCTTATTACTCGTGTCTATCAAAAGACGGCGCAGAGTTGACTCAGCTGTTGTAAAAGGTCAACCAACTTAATGAGGCTTTAATGTATAATAACCTCGTCAATGAAGGGCAATATTTATGATCAATTTAAGTTTAGTTTGTTCTAGAAGAAAGCCTTTAATTAGAGCACAAAAAAAACGAAGCGGGAGGAAGCAAAATTGCATTATGCATTTAAAAAATGCAAAACTTTCCAGGGCGCGGCGTGCCGAGATCCCCGTGCCGTGTGGTCACATCAACTGCATGTAATGCGGAGTAAGGACATACAGTGACCTACATAGGACTTCGGATGTGAGTTAGAACTCCTCGTCCTCTCTGCGGGACGTAGTTACCTGATATTTCGTGGGTCGCACAGTTTTGGCAATGGTTTTGTCCACCAACGAAACGCCATTTGTTGCCGGCTCGCCTTTGCCAACCATATGTCAGAAATAAGCCTTGGAATACATTTATTGGTTTACTTCATCTATTTCGTGTGTCGGCACTGGTTTGAAGCATAATTTATTTTGGTGTCTTTAAGGCACTCGCCGTTCTTGTCATCATTGTTGTGTAGATATTCCTATTTTGTCGTATTCATTTGATTTTTGTTGGAGGTGGAATTACTATATTAATAAACTCCTAATTTAAACTATGATTTAAGATCATACGTTTTTAATTATTAATCAATTTGTTCAACACTCTGGCATTTCCGGCAAATCTTTCCGAAAATACCAGATTGTGTTGTGATTGTGTGTAACCTTTTACCACTTACCGCTACCGCTACCCCGGAACATAAAGGGCTAAGGAAGGAACATGAATGGGTTTTAGTCAGTAAGAGTGACATTCCCTTCCTTTCCACCCAGAGCGAGGTCGTTGATGATTTCGAACCATCAAAAAAAAAATGTAGCCGAATTCTACATAAAAGAAGAATAACTTGGTCGAAGCTTTTATAAATATACATGATTAACAAGAGAATCATACGACGAAGAAGAAGAAGAAACAGAAAGAGTTGACAGGAAAGTTTTTTTTTTACCGCATACGACTATGTTGTTAGCATAAATGGGCTTAGTTTCCAAAATATCTACGAATTCTTTGAAATGAACAATTTCAGTGAGCTAGTTAAAATATTAGTTTCTGTTGGAAGCTAGCCTTAAGCCAATAGCACTCAGGTTTTGTGCCGAGTCATAGAAGTTATTAAGTTAAGAAGCCGTAGTATCTAATACGATCACGAGCATCGTTCGTAATACACTCCAATAGGTATGAAAAGATTGTTCGTAGCAAAGACTTTAAAAATATTATTCAATATTTTGAGATATATGTTTAAAGGCTTTACCAATAATATAATTTCAAATGTGTAAACTAAATAGATACATATATATCTAAGCGGGATTGTCCGAAAGGGTTACCGCTACCCCGGAACATAAAGGCTAAGGAAGGAACATGGATGGGTTTTAGTCAGTAAGAGTCTAACACTCCCTTCCGCTACACCCAGAGCGGGAGGAGTCATTCAATGATTACCCACCCTCAAAAAAAAAACAGATGAATATTATTGTTGTAGTCTCAAATGATTGTCTGACAATGGTCTGGTAAAATTAAAATTATTCAAGGTTGATGGTAACCGTGACTAAAAAAAAAACAACTCCAATGCGAAACCGAAGACCTTGAGTTCGGCAATGATGCTATGCTATTGATCATGGATGCAGCTACTAATATTTTGACAGAATGAGAGAAATGTCTGATACATGCCTGACAAGGTGTGGGCCCAAATAGCACAGAATTGGTGCCTTGAGACAGTACGGCAGACCACGCTGAAGATGGCGGGACGAACTGGATAGATTCCGTCAAAACTGGAGAGAGGACGCGAGGACTCGCGAAAAATGGAAGGAGTGGAGGGAGGTCTTTGTCCAGGAGAGGGACAGCGTGAGCTAAATAAAAAAAAAGGAGAGAAATTACCAATCCGCACTGGGCCCGCGTGTTTGATCACGGCACACGTCCTCTCACGAAGAGGAGGCCTTCCTAGCAGAGGGATCATTATATGCTGATTTTTATCGAATTTGTAAGTATAAAAGCCAAAATGCTATAGATTACCACAACATTGAATATACAGATGACAAACTACACATTCGTAATACCTACATAGAGGTTAGGAAGGGTTAGCAAAGGACCAACTCAAATAGCCAATATGAAGGCATTATGAGGGGTCTCTGTCAACAGAAGACCCTTCATCAAAATCTCTCATAATCAATAGACTATTCAAAAGACAACCTCCTTCGCTCCACCTTTGAATGATAAATTCACATCACACACCGCGTGATTGTTCTAAAACAATTGAATAGCGCTCCAACAATCAGGCAGTCGAATCTGTTCATACTATATTATTAACACAGTCGGGTAGCTATTGTCTTGGTCATATAGTGGCGTGTCCATGACAGGTGGAGCCTGATATATGGCGCGGCTGTCAGAACGCCACGCCACTAGAGGCACGGTATATTGTGGCTGAGTTGTTTTGTGACGCTGCATTTCGTCGGTGGGCGATTAAATCTTGCATATTTAAATTCCTTGTAATTTTGGTCGGTGCAGGTACCAAAATGTGGTTACGAATGTAGTGGAGAATGTTATTGTACGAAATATTTTGTTACAGAGGTTTTTCGTGGTATATGCGGAGGTTGCTTAAATTCCTCTCTCTCCCTCTTCGTATTTCTCTCTTTACCGAGTAGTCGTCTTCATGAAAGATATCCGTACAAACTAACATCAATCTGCCTAGCCTTTTTCCAACTTTATTGGGGTCGGCTTCCAGTCTAACCGGATGCAGCTGAATACCAGTATTTTACATGGAGCGACTTCCTTTCTTACCTCCACAACCTCTCTAACTGGGTAATATGAAACCCCTTTGTAAGACTGGCTGTCAAACTTTCAGGCTCCTGACTACCCGTAACGACTGTCAAAGATCCATGAATAACAGCCGGGAGCAACGTGCTTGCCGAAGCACGAAGGAGTCTCGATATTTGAAGATGATCACCCATTCACAGACCAACCCCGGCAAAGGTAGCTTAAACTGATGGATCGATCCGTGCGGCTATTATTACTTAGCCACGAGCTACAAACTAACATAAGAACAGTAATTGTTCAACCAACAACGATATTTCATTGTCATCGTAGAAGATACGTAATGTAATTAAGGTGCAATAAACAAGAAAGAAATTGATCACAGACAAATCTTTATTACGGCAACATTCACACAACGGCAGACAGGTAGAACGTAATAACTTGGTATCCAATATCAGCAGTAGCATTGGTTCATCGGTTCAATTACCCACGTATGTTTGGCAAACAACACGATACTAATATACCGTGTTCGCACAAAGAACTGTTCTGTTTATCTTGTCACTATATTATGATATTTCTCTACTCCGACTAATGAAACGAGAGGGCGATTCGATGAGATTGGCCTAAGGGGGCTACACACGTCTTAGGGTCGGCACACTGAAGCCTGCCGGGTAAGTACCCCGGAAAATAAAGGCTAAGAAACGAACATGGATGGGTCTTAGTCAGTAAGAGTCTGACACTCTTTTACGCTCCACCCAGAACGTCTCAAAAAAAAAAGGTCAGCACATTCGATTCGGCGGTAGTCACAACACATGTTCGGCTTTCAATAGGCAATAGGCTCGCATCTTTGTTACATGGGACTTAAACATAATTGGCGAAATGTAGGTTTACTGTAAGTTCACCTCTGGCTACCTTTCTGGGTTTACTGGTGTGATGTTATGTTATTATTGTGCTCGTGCCGATCGGCAAAATTAGTTCGGAATCTACCGTCCTTATTGATTTTTGGGTCAGCTTGACGAGCTAAGCAGCTTTTCCGAAACATATATACAAAAATCCGATTTTGCCGACCGGTGGTGCCGAGTCAAGCCGACCCGAACACATGTGTGACACCCCTTCCATCGCGAATTCGTAAGTGTTCGTGGAACATCGTAAGATAACGAAGGGCCAAGGTAGGTATATGATGGATGGCTGCCTACTGTCGTTGTGTGGACTGTTCCGCTTAACTGATTCGTAATCGGACTCGCTTGTTAGATAACTGATGAACAAGCGGTTTTAGAAGTTCCGCGTCCATAACATGTTTTTGGGTTTTGTTGTTTGTTTCATGTTTTTACGTGATGTAGCAATAATTGCTGTTTAAATGATAATTTACCTGTGTTTTTAACACTCACACTAATGACACTCAAATTCCTTTAACCCATTAGATGTTCGCCTATTAGAAGCCGTTTGCTTGTAAGAGCTCAATGATTTATACGGTGATATTTATAGTCATTGCGAGATTTTTTCTAATTTTGAATCTATGTGGTTCATAAGACATTTGAGAGGTTAAGTAGAGAAAAATATTCATGAATTAATGTAGTGATAGAAATGAATAAAAAAATTTAACATTACGCATGTAATCCCCGCAGGGTTAGGCAGAGGTGTACTTATAGTACAACCACATTTCGCCAGTATTGTTTAAGTCCCATATATTACAGATGAATGGTTTTATTTAAGAATGAACATACATACATCCATGCTACACGGTGATTTTTAATTCACTATTAACCTGTCAGGGCGTGACAGTACCAATGATTATGAGCAACTTTGACTATGACACCAACTCTGAAATATATAAAAAAATCTTCTTTTCATTAAAAAAAATGCAATATTTACTTGATGAAAATGTAAGGAACCGAAGTATATTTTTTTGTTATTTCGTAGTTGGTCTCATTGTGAAAGATGTTTATAATCATGGGTACTCTCATCTCTTAAAGGTTAATAGTGAATTAAAAAGCAACATGTATAAAACATTTAATGCTATTTAAATTTGCTATTTAAATAATTTTCAATACTCAGTTCTTGGATTATGAACACGTTTGCTTTAATCGAAAGGGAAGACAAAGCAGTTATACTTAAAGGCCATCTACAAAGGAGGAGGTATACGCACGTTATTGTATTTTGACTGTCCAACAACCAAAACATACTACCATAAACAGCCTAACCTTGTCTCTTTAAAGGCCGTATCGTACCATATACGTGTAAAGTAAATCCACTAAGATACAAAGACGTTACATTGCGTGGGTGTGCACCAGACCTTAAGCTCTGTACAGAAATCCGGCTGATATAAAGACGCAGCGCCGTTTGCAAATCCGTGTCCCCGATTCAAGAATCGTAGTGTATGTGCTATGTATCTGAATGTGAACATTTTATTTGAATACTTTATTCAATCAGATGCACACGTGTGCGAATTTATTTGTGTCATTGTAAATCTGTTAGGGTTTATGTGCTTTTAATATTTGTGTTATTAGATATAGTATGTTTAAAAAAAAAATGATGAAAGTGTAAACAAATCATGTTTAGTACAAATTCTTACGAAATCTTTTAGTGAATTAAAAGTAATTTTACATTCAACTTCATTCAATTAGCAAAAAACTTTATTTAGAAGGAAGAACTTTATATGATTTCACAATTTTTTCCAACAATTAATGTTTAAACAAAATGATTAAATATAATTATATAATAATAATTATTATTATCAGTCTTCTGGGCACGTTTCCGGACGACAGCGATGCGCATGAGTACTTCGACGCCTAAGTGTCCTTTTTTTGTATTTATTTAATTTAAGTATGTTCTATAATATTAAAAGTTATAGTAGCAATTAATATGAAATTATTAAATCGTAATTGAAAAATCGGGAAATTAAATTAACGTCAATTGTATTGTTAAAGTGATTTAAAATTAGAATATAAAATCGAATAATCAAATCCACGGATTCAACTAGGCACTACACTACTACTATTGGCACTCAAAGTTATGTTTTCTGCTCTATTTGTTTACATTTTCATCAGATATATTTGGAACAGACTATAATAGTTTCGGTGTATTTTGCATCGCCGAAAAATTATCTACTATAAATCAACTTTCGTTGCCCAAAACGTTTACCAAATCGTATGCAATAAACGTAAACGTTCCCACAGATTTAATACCAGCGATAAGCCACCCAAAATTGAAATATTCCCCGTCAATCAGATAAGCCGTTCCATATAAATACCGAACATACACACAAACAAACTTTTCTCGTTATACCATTATTACAATTTCCGCCAGCACCGTATAGTTTTGGACTATTTTACACATTCTAATAGGGCTGTAACAGTTACGATGGTTAAGGCAAGCATTAATAGGGTTTTCACACTATACTATCATAGGGTTTAACATGCTTTAAGCCTTAAATTATGATGTTAGATAACGGATTAAATGAAAGGTCTAATATGGTGTGTAATTTTTGCTTAAAATGGTAATTTTAGTTTAAAATTTGTTCAATTTAATAACGTAGATGAGAGGCTCACCAGATCTAGATTCGTTACATGAGAGCTTTTTTTTTTAATTGGGAAAGAATCAAGTCAATAAGACTTTAAAAAGCCAGCTTAATATGAAAGTATTTTTATTTTAACATAATTACCACCCTATTTAATTAATTACATAGATGGCACGAACATTGCTTAAGACGAGTTGGCGCATTTATTGATTATAAATCCAGGATTCCTCACGGTTTTAGTTCATATATTTAACAATTTTTTATGGCGTATTTATATTACAATTATTTCTCAAATCTTAACCAAGACCAGAAATGTAAAGATGCTTACTTACAAATACGCACTCATTACACTCAAATCATTAATATATTAAACTAAAAAACCTTAATCATAATAATGAAGCTTGAAACTCAGCTTAATAATCAGAGCCCATAATCCCTTAATCATCCAAATAAACCAAAAAGTTTATAGCCCCTAATAAAATCAAACATAAAACTGGCCACTTTGAAATTTTAAGAAAAATAAACGGTCTCTTAATGGCATTCAGAACTTCAAATAAGGAACAAACTATTTTTTATTTTATAGATGGTGTATTTTTACAACAACAATGCTATTATATCTAAATAAAATATTGACCCGCCCATGCTTTGCCAATGGTTTTGCACGGTTATTATTAACTGACAAAACAACGAAATTTCTTTGAAAACTCTTCAATATGAATGTAGTCTACACATAAAATCTAAATGATCATGACTACCCATCAAAATCCGCTGCGTATTGTAAAAAAACAATGCGGTGACACAGACAGACAAACACGAAAAGCGACTTTAATTTATGATATGTATTACATACTGTTTTCAACAGCAAAGATAATCATTATTATATTCCTATTGCCAACATTATAACGAAACTCGGGCCCGTCTGAAACGAGCACAAGAAAAAGCTTGCGGCGAATCCCTTTAAGAGGGGAATTAAAGTGTTCCCTTTGACACGGAGTGAGATTGGAAACGGTTGCATTCGTTTGTGGGCCGTGCCTCGTAAATAGAGGACTGTATAAACAACTACAAAGAAGCAGTGTGGCGTAACGCGCATACATACATAGAGAGCGACTACATTTGATTAAAAGAAATAAATGGCTTGACCGGTTTTTACTTGCTTGTGTTTTGGTTAAATCAAAGTATTTATAAGGTATTACTGTGTGATCACAAACATCAAAATGTTTTCAGCGTTGACAAAATAAAATAAAAAGTTTATAAACCTCTGTGATTGTCATATTCAACGAAATGTTGAAGGTTGAGAAATGTAATTAGGTACACAAAATACTTATAAATATTCTATGTATGTCACGAACTAATGTATATTACGAATACTTTCCAATTTTTGATCACCGTAGCTTTTGTTCAAAAAGTCGTAGCAATTCGTAACCTTGAGTCTACGATGACATTAAGAAATCATTTATTTACCAAGCTATAGGTTTTTAAGGTATTTTCCAACTGATTAAATTCAAGGCCGAGTCTACGATGATACTCTAAGTATGCCAGGATACTGAATATCAGACGGATGTTTAGTTTCAAAATAAACCCTATATCACCCATTCAAACTGACATCATTGTTGCATATTTTACACAAAAACTCGTAGCAATCTCGTAGCCATTTCGTAGCGCCTCTTCGATGACAGGCTACAAGCTATTTAATTTGCTTTGGTGCTAAGGCTGACATATGCAGTAAACCTAAGCCGTTGAAATGCAATTCTCAGGTGTTTTCAGAAAATATATTATAAATAGCTTTTGTTCAAGTACACGATTTCAATGATTGATATATCACTTTGGTTGCTAACTATCATTGTTAAGTTTCAATTAGCTTATTTTATAAAGTAAATAAAATTCTTTTCATAGTTCTAAAAAATACAGCCCTTACAACTATTATTTTTCAAGTTTCGTCACCGTAACGTTGGATCAAAATCTCGTAGCAATCTCGTAGCCGTTTCGTAGCGCCTCTACGATGACAGGCTACGAGCTATTTGATTTGCTTTGGTACTACGGTTGACATCTGCAGTAAATCTGTGCGGTTTCAGTGGAGATTGTATTTCAAATGCATCTCTGAGGTGTTTTCAGTAGTGAGATTTTAAATTGCTTTTGTCTAGCATTGAAAAGATTTTGTTTGAACGAATTTGTTTAAAGGAAATTGAAATGTGAATTTTATGTGTGTTATTGTATCTTGAAATTCGAGAGATTATGATATAAACCAAGTTTAGGTAATATTTTAAAAGATTATTGCACTCATTACTTTCGTTAATTATCACATAGTAAAAATAAATTTAAATCTATTTAAAGTAATACATATTTTACGGTTCAGTACGTTAACGGTATCATTTATGGAACACTAATGGAAAACCATTCAATATTATACATTACCGACTGATTTCACCAATAAAACTGAACGCGATCAGTACATCTAAACCACGTTTAAGAGCTGTCAGTTTCAACATTATTGGGGAATATTGACACTGGCAGCTTTTCAACGCAGTTTAGGTTTTTTGATCGCGTTCAGTTTCATTGGTGAAATTGGCACTTAA
This sequence comes from Hyppa rectilinea, assembly GCA_951799385.1. NCBI lineage: Eukaryota > Metazoa > Arthropoda > Insecta > Lepidoptera > Noctuidae > Hyppa > Hyppa rectilinea. Next base: position 5,786,531 of record OX637309.1, on the reverse strand, counting down.
TTGATAAACAAAAGATACAAGTAACTAAAAGAAGTCACGTACGCCTAGACTTATGTATTTTCGTAACTATGATAGTGGGAAAAAAGATTCCGTTGCACAAAAATGCTATCAACCTCCGTCCGCAGCTATCATTAAGATAGATGTTATCCGAGTTGAGCCGGCTGCAATAAAACCAGGACCCTACACATTTGGTACAATCCCTTAATCACGTCTTAAGGCAAGCATCGTGAGAGAGAGTGGCCCACAATAACAGCGTTCGTCCACCGTCACCGTCAACAGATCGTCAACGATAAACGTTACTATTCGAACTGAACGTGACGTCCCGTTGACGGACATGCAGTGGACACGTGGCCATAGTAAATGTATGTATTGCTACTTCGGCACCGTCTTCTCATTTTCGTTGACGTCTCGTTGACGGTGGCGGTGGATAAATGGCTTTAGAATGGGTTCAAACGGTTATAATATATTACTAGCTCATCCTTAAAGATAAAGTGGTAAGGTCCCGAATTAACAATTCGGTTCGGTTTCCTCACGTTGTCTTCCTTCACCGTTTTAAGAGCAGTGATGATGAAATTATTTACAAAAAGCGTAGCGCCTGGCTGGGTTCGAACCCACGACCTTCAACTCGTAAGGCGGGGTTGTTACCACTGGGCCACCACTGCTCCTATCTTTAAAATTGTGTACTTATTAAAAACAAACAATAATTATGATGTGCAATATAATACCATCAGCAAAATCCTAGTTAACTGAACATGTTTGAGCACAACTGTAAAATTATCGGTTGTTCAGGGATATTGCTTTAATAGCCCGTTGGTTACACATGGTGCATAGTTAACGCTGTGATATGAGATAATTGAGCTGTGTTGTTATTATAAGCATACGAATAGAGATGCTGAAGCATATCCTCTTGACAAACATCCTCTTAGTCTTTCACGTCCCATGATAAAAGTCCCGCTAACGTTATAATACCATATCGAAAACTCATATCAAACAAGTCTTTAAAAAGAATGTTGTTTAGTCTTAATATCCATCAGGTTAAGCTACGCTTGCCGAGGTTGGTGCGTAGATGGGTGACCATCTTTTCATACCGAGACTCCTCCGTAGCTTGGTAAGCACGTGTTAGTTCTGGGTGTCATTCGTGGATCTTTGACAGACGTTACGGGTCGTCAGAAGCCCGAAAGTATGACAGCCAGTCCTACCAAGAGGTATTGTATTAACCAGTTACTGGGTTGTGAAGGTCGGACAGACGGTCGTTCCTTATAAAATACTGATGTTCAGCTGCATCCGGTAAGACTGGAAGCTGACTGCAAGTAATTGTCAAGCTAGTTTTTAGTATTATTACTTTTTGATATGACTTTTCGTTATGAAAATATAATAATTTGCATAGATTTCGTTATAAACATTGATCTGCAACTTTGTTTGATTGGTATTGTGAACCGGGATATTAGACATCCGAATGTCAAACAACAAATTCATCACAAAAAATACAATTCATGGAACACTTATCAACAATTATCAAATAATCTTCGTAATGGGGTCTAAGAACCAATGACTACCATTAAAAAATAAGTTTTTAAAAAGATGTCATGTCCAGAAATGCAACGGCTACGTTAGTACGCAGTGAATTATCTGGGACGATTTTTTTTTTATACACCACCTTCTGTAATTGTATTTAGCCTACCTATGCATTTGCAACCATGCAGGCTAATGTATCAATAGGCAATAACCTTTATTGGCAATTAAAAAGGAACAAAAATGTATAGACACTACTTTAAGACGAATTATTCGTCAACACCGAAATGTTTTACAAAATATACCTATTTGTATAGATTCATTCTATTTACATCCACATAAGGGTTGCTACAAATCATCAATCAATCATATCAAGCCGTCATGCCCCGACACTGAGTTAAGTACCTCCGCTGAACGGCATCGTAAAGGTAAATATCACTTATCAGAGAGTATCGACTGCACAACGCGATGCTCTTCAATTAGGCGAGGATCGCAAGTTGTTACATTGTATAATACCCAGAGTGCTTGTAACGACATGATTGACAGTTTGTTGGCAGCCCCGTCGACTGTAACATAAGCTGGCAACATGCTTATGAACAAAATTGAACGCTGCGTATGAAGTAATAACTTCATTATGACTTGTTGCTAAGTAAATATTGGCGAAACTGTTATGTTACACGTTTTAACCTAACAGAATAAACTGCTCGCTTGTTATGATCATGTTTATGTTAATGCCCCATGGGGCGTGCGTTGCAATCAACGACCAACCAATGTGTCGGGATCTTAAAGCTTACGATATCTTCCGCTTCATAAGAAAGCGATAGCAGAGGACAGATAACGACAGATAGACAGGTCGATAGAAACCGATTGGAATGTTTTATGTAATGATTGGGGTGCGTGTCTCGTACACACCTCGCAGATTTCCGCGGCTTTCAATAACAAACGATCACACTGTCCTTCGATTACGTAAACCGATAGAGAATTTTTATAAATATTCCGTCAGAAACGAACGAAACTTTGGACGATCGATAAGAAAAACGCTTCAATATAGAAAATTTCCGCCGCTAATGTAATGAGAAGGTGGCTCGAGGAACGGCTCGCAGTAAACATCACACGGCGCAGTCGCATAAATTGTCTCCGAGTATTAATGCTATCGGAAAAACCATTATTTACTAACGGATTGAGGTGCTAGTGCGTGTACGTGTTGACGCGTGGCGCGGCACAGTGCCATGCAGGCGCGGTACTTACGAGACGGGCGGTGTCGCGCGGCTCGCGGGCTCCGGGGGCCGGTCACCTCGGGCACTCCATTGATGAGCTGAGGCGGCAAGCAGCGCGGGCGGGGTTGCATGGAGCGGGCGCGCGCGCGGGCCGGCGAGCGCGGCGGTACTGGCGCCCGGCACCCGCCGCACGTGGCCGCTCAGGTATCAATCAATCGATGCGCGGCGTCGGCGCGGGCGCGTCGCGGGCGCGGCACATTCATGTCGCGCGAACAGCTGACGGCCGAGCCCCGTAAACATGAATCGGGTCCCCTCTCCGCACACTGCGCCCCGCGCCCTGCGCCGCACACCCCCGCGCTCCCCTGTCCTGACCTACTCTGCGCAGGGCGCTGCCGAACGCGAACGCTTACACCACACAACGTTCAACGAAATACGGTGCGGCCTTTCAGTGCCAGTGTTTCATAATACAACTTTTCGACGAAGTTGGCAATAACGCAACTGGTTGGCACAAGATACTGTTATGTTGTGAAACTACAATTCATTTGATGATATCCTCACATTTAACTTAAGACACGAAAAGTATCAGATTTTACTTTTACCAAACAAAATATTATTTATTTACATCTAATATAAAATATCATATCATATCACTAGGACTACAAATCCCGTCACATGTTTGCAGTGAACATCCTACCATTAGTTCGGAAGGGGCGGACGGCGTGCACGGCGCGTGCGTACAGGATATCGTCCTGATGCCACTGGCACTGCCTCCGCATCCCGAGAGCCACCACCAGTCGGTTGGCGACCGCTGCGGGGACCACACGACGCACGACGGAGTACGACACACGTTCATGTACACGATAGGATGCACGGAATGGATGGAAGTTTGAATAATTAGATGACTTATCAAACCGAAAGTTTGCCTGTTTGAATTGATGAACGAATTTGTTAGAATGTTACTTACTGAACATATAGAGTTTTAGGTATATGCATGCTTATAGGTTGGGTTGTACCTATTTTCGCACTTGTACTAATTCCTAAAAACTTTTTAATGGCTGATCCACGGCTATTGAGGATACACGATTTTAATTATGCGGCGAATAATTACGTTAGCAAATGTAGATATATAATTTCCTGTTTAATCACATAACTTACCTACTAGAGCTGTGAAATCATTCACTCACATAACATAAACACTAATCACAAATAAACCAACAACTTCATCGCTTTCTCAGCCAAATCTTAACAGAAAGTGAATACATTCATCATGTGAGACGAAGTGGAGTTTTATTTAATGTGTAATTGATAGAAGCACCTAACTGCCGCGTCCTGGCCGCTAGCCAGGAGCAACAGTTCTTTACGAGGCTTCGATGCAATTGTAACAATATACTCTTTCTTTCAACGGGTATACTTTGGCAGGGGATCTCGGTAAGGCTGTGTCTTATAGAACGCGATTAGCGGGTTGGTGCAATTAACAGCCGAGAGCTGGGAATTAATTCATCATCTGCGTAGCCTTTTTTCAACTTTCTTCTTCTTTTTCCTTTCATGCGGTTAGTGACTAGCCTAGCCTAGCCTGGCCTGAACTGGCCTAGTAGTGGCCTTTTTTCAACTATGTTGGGGTACTCGGCTTCCAACATTACCGGATGCAGCTGAATATCAATTAATGGTTACGTTAAAAATATGTATTGAAAATAGATAGCTTAAATTGAAGGTAGCTTAGGTAGCTCGAAGCTTATCGTATTCTTACTATACGATATCAGAATTGCTAAGTGCGATCGCCTTGCAGAAATAACTACACGCCGTACAACATCTTTCTATACTGACCCATACCCATATTATGCTCCATTGTCAATTTTATTATGTTCTGCCCGCGGTTTCGCCCCCGTGAATTTTGTGAATAAATTGTTACGTTTAAGGAGTTTTAGTAAGTATCCCAATTTTTTTTGAAAATATAATGTATTAGTCTATGTCTCCCGGGGATAGTGTAGCTTCTCAACAGTGAAAGAATTTCGCAAATCGGTTCAGTAGTTTCGGAGCCTATTCATTGCAAACAAACAAACAATCAAATCTTTCCTCTTTATAATATTAGTATGGATTAGTTGTAATTAACTGTAGTTGTTTTTTTTATTGTGCATGCTGTGGTCTCCTATAATTGAAGGTTTACCTAGAAAACACTTTGTCGTCAATTATTGTAATGTTTAGTGTATTCTATATTAATCTTTTTTCGTCCGCGTGATGAGCACGGGAGCCCTCCGCCCCGCTTTCAATACAACGAAGTCTCGACTCTTTAAATCGTCGTCTTATTTACACACGGTCTATTTGTTTAGCGACACTCGTTCCCAGTCGACTGCAGAATGAAAACGATACCCGGCATGATAACGCGATTTATGAACGAAGAAAAACTTTAAGTGATTCTCTTTCAGTTTCAACAAAAATTTTGGCGATTTAGGATTGTTTAACGTGTGGGCGGATCGTGGGTTGAAAAAAGAATTTGGCATTGTTATAAAGTTTCATAGATATTCAATTTCGGTTTCAGTTAGTTATGTTAAAGTCGCAAATTGTCTTATCTGATAAGTTTATAGGAGTTACATCATACAAACTGCATGTTATACTATAGGTCTTTCAGTTAGTATTTCTAATTATTTACCTAGCGTATTTATCAGTAGCACCTCTTTCTCATTAACCCACAATATTACTTTATATTGCCCATTTGCGTAGAAGCTACACAAGTAAGGTTCGCCGTAGCAGCTACGAAAGTACGCTACGTCGTAGCATTCGTAGCAAACGCATGTTTTCTGATCATCGCACGATATACGAATTTTGTTTTTCGTGTCGCGGTAATAGTACTACTAACACCAAAGTTGGTAGCAAGGCAACTCCCAATCGTGCTCAAATATTGTAGATATAATACATTTTATAAAGAAGAGATGCCTATCAATAAAATATATTGATTGAACTTTCAAACTCTTGTTCAGCGTTTTCGGTGAACATGATTCTCGATAGATTTTGTCGTCAATTTTGCTTCGTGTGCAAGACGCACTCAAGTATGTTATTCGATTTAAATCAACGACATATTGGAGAATTCTTTATAGTGAGACTCGCGAACAGAATAAGGAAGATCCATTAAATCTATGAAAATCCAAAAAATATGGCACAAAACTACCTACTTCCTTTTTTTAAAATAAAATAAAACATAAGTTTACGCCTGAAATCCCCCAATGGGGTGTTGTTATCAACTGGTCACTAATCCAGACTTTGGGCTGTTTCTGATAGAAAACCCGAATCACACTTTATCCGACCCGGGAATCGTACCCAGGACCTCATTAGTGCTTGCAAGAGGGCAAAGTTTGATTGAAATTACATAAATAAAGAAAACATTACATATTTTGCATCGCCTTTATCGTGCTGACCTTGATGAACCAATTATATTATGAACCAAGTTATAACTAATTATTTATGTTCAGCAATAATTAAACAATCCACATACCTTTTTATCTACAAATAAATATATCCTACTAGCTGTCCTGTGAGACGTCACGCTATTAAAATTTAAATGGTTCGAAAAGAAATTCCATAAAAAAGTACTCTCAGTTTACCCGAATTTTCAATATTCCAGGCCAATATATTTCCCTGAAAACCATATTTAAACGCAATAGCGTTTTATTATAATATAAAAAAAACCGCAAGTCCTTCCAACCGTTCTCAAGTGATGCGCTCAACGAACATGTTTATTTCATAGACTATATAATATGCAATGGCACAAAACTGTCAGTGTCATTATTGTCTATGTAATATTAACACTGTCAGGTCTTGAACGCGGTTAAGATAGGCTGATCGCAGTTCAACTGTAACGGAGGTTTTTCTTTTTTCCATCAATGCACACAAGCTTTTTTAATTCACTGGACATTGGCACAATGGTCGTCATCGGCTTTATTGCCATGGGTAAAAAATAAAATAGACTAGGCTGATCGCGTTCAGTTTCATTAGTAAAATTGTCACTCAGTCTGTTTACCATTAATTTAATCTTCTTCCTACCGCCAGTGGCCTAAGTTCAAAGAGTATAATAACTATACAGGTATAAGTTACTTGAGTTTGACGCTGAACGTTGGTAACTATATGTAAAAAAAAACATTCCATTGTCGAATTAACAATTGGGTATTTTGGGGGTATTTGAAAGGGTAGTCAATAACGTTACTTTTTATTATCTGTCAAAACGCGGTATTTATACGTGATTTGTATTGTAATTGTAATGTGACGTCACAGATTTTTAGAATCAAATGGAATAGTTATTAGCATTAAATTCAACTTTACAATTATATCTTCGTATAGTATTTAATTTCTGTAGGGTGATGGAACATTTTAAGACGAGCGGTCTTTTATCTATGTGATTTCATATATGTATTATTTTTGAGCGTTTCGAATAGTCAATTGGGTATTTGAAAGGGTAGTCAATAACGTTACTTTTTATGAACTGTCAAAACGCGACAAATCACGTATATATATACGTGATTTGTAAGAAATATAACAATTAGCGTCACAGATTTTTAGAATCAAATGTAATACTTATTAGCATTAAATGCAATTTAACAATTATATCTTCGTATTATATTTAATTTCTGTACGATGATGGAAGTTTATATGACGAGCGGTCTTTCTTCCAAGTGATTTCATATTTTATTTTTAAGCAATTCAAATAGTCAATTGGGGTTTCTTAAAATTCAGTTGACGCAAACACCATGGGCCACTTAGCTATGGGCAAATTATTCATGCACTCATTAACAAGCTCACATTCCTCCGTGCATGGCGGGCGGGTATGGCAGCGGTATGTTAGTTATTACAAACACGAATGCTTTTACCTGCATAACTGTTATGGAGCCAACTTATTACATAGGCAATTAAAGAAATTAAAAAGTGGACATTAGATATTGCTCCTTTTCGTGGGTGCGTTTGCAAACACAAACAACCAAATACCCATCTACTTAATTATTATGGTCTATACCCCAAATTGAACCAAAATTCAACCTTATTAAGTAAGTAGAGATAAACTACGATAACATGGCGCGCCCCTCCAAATTACTGTTTCAATGTTTGTAGTCACATGCTTACGAAAAAGTTTGTATGTAGTTGTAAGTATTCGTCTACAGTACCAGGCCAGCAACAACATGCGTTGTCAGTCTTGGTGGCGCTTTGTAATTACTTTCAAACGTTTTAAATTTTGGAGGGGCGGGCCATGTTATCGTAGTTTATTTTTACCCACTTTCTTGAAGAACACGAAGGTACCTGTATCTTAATATGTAGGCAGTCGATATTCAACTGACTCCAAAATAGTTGGGTAAATAAATTAACATAACCTTAAATCAAATAACCATCCCACCTCTTTCAAGAACCAACAAAATTTGGTTGGTACTAATTTTGTTACAAAGATGATAAGTAGGTTCTTATAGATACTTAGATCGGTAAGGGCTAGTTTCACAAATGAAACTTAACGCGATTCGCATTCAGTGTCAATATTTCACAGAAAATAATGACACTGAGAGCTCTGTGGTTTATGTGTTGATTACGTTCAATTTTATTGGTGAAATTCGCCTTCAGTCTTCAACAAAGAAAACCGCCGTAATCAGAGCTAAAAACTATTCCACGGTGACCGCATAACTTGTAAAGTGCAAAAAACTTGCATCATGGATTGCATGGAACTTCTTAAGCTAATTCCATTTAGCCATGGGTCGTTAACGATTAATGGCTGTGCCATCGAAGTGGGTAGTCAGTAGGTACTATCTAGTTTTTAGTTCAGCTGGTTGAATTCCGGGTATCCTTGTGTTACCCACCGACCTCTTTTTTGAATGTAGCTACGAACTTGTTTAGGGTAAACATACGATTCGTAGCTATAAATAAAAACATATTCAACTCATTTCAGCCTGTAAGTTCACTTCTTTATACATAGAACTAAACATCAACTCCATGAACTTCTTAAGTAAATAGAAGATAGTTCTCGTCGGTGCAGGTCAACCAGACAAACTCCATAGTAGGTAATGTTACCTAAGCACAAAGAAAACATATCTGTAAAGTTAGAAAGAAATGCAAGCTTACCTACCTGCTCAAGACTTTGTTCTTGTACAGCTCTGCTGGCATCGCGTCCACCTCGCTGCGACCGTCTCGTGTTTCTCCACCACATGTCACTTAACACTTCACTAACACACGGTTTCAGGGACGACAATCAAAGATTGCCCAAATTAAATTCGTGTCAAGTGACCAGAAGGCAGATTCTCGTAATTAATAATTTTCAAAATGCACCCGCAATTTCATCTCAGCCACCGACAATGTAAAAAATTAAAAATGTATGTATCTTTGACAGATTGGGATTGAACGAACGAAATGTGGTTGTACAGAAGCCAGCTATCGCAAACTGTCAAATATTCCCAACATGAACCATATCCTTTTGGAATAAAGTTGAAAATCTTTCAAACAAATTTGACAGATTGGGGTAGCTTAATGTGCTGGCCTGTACTGTACAGTACATAAAATTGCCTCAGATTAACTGTTGAGAAATCACAGCAGTTGACACTTTGGAAGCCATATATTTTTGGACTGATTCGCGATGCAAAGAACGTCGTTCTTGGATTATCACCTATCACTGAACTTTAGTTCTACTAACACTAACACCGTAGGATTCACGCAACTGAAAACTTTCTCAACGTGTTCACTATCAACGCGGGCGCAATAACTAATTCATAATTGGTAAACACTTGCTTCTAGTCAGAATCGACCGGTCCCGACTGTGTTCTCAACGTAATGACCGACGGCGACGAAGCATTGCTCGACCGTCAAAAAAATGAAACACCGGCCAAGTGCGTGTCGGGCTCGCGTAGCCTACTAAGGGTCTAGTAAAATTTCTACTGGTTAAGGTATTACGATTACAGCGGGATTGGAAGGGTTACCGCTGCTCCGGAACACAGAGGGCTAAGGAAGGAACATGGATAGATTTTAGTCATTAAGAGTCTGACACTCCCTTCGGGAGTGAAGGTGTCATTTGATGATTACTCATCCTTAAAAAAATAAAAAACAATGGTGATACGGTTAAAAAGATAGAGCTTTGTACGGACAAAAAAACAGTCCGGCTGTCAAGCATTCCATGTGATAGGTAGCGAGCCTATTCCCATCAACCGGGCACAAATCCAGACTCCGGGCTGAAAAAATGTAGATGGAAAAACCCAATAATACCACCCGACCCGGGAATTCAACCCATGAGATTGTTCATGCTCAGCAGTAAGTATAGTATAGTATAGATATAGTATAGATCAATATGGTAGACTAAATATCGTGGAGATCGCGTTGGAACGTTCAAAAATACGGATTACGAAATGTCTCAACAAATTTTTGACAGCCTCGTTATCCTAATCTATTCGATTCCCAGGAATTTGGAATTTCTTAGTAGCAACTCGGAGTCTGGATTTGTGCCCGGTTGATGACAATAGGCTTGGCCCCCAATACATGGGGTTCAAACATAACTGGTGAAATGTGAGTGTACCGACTACAAGTTCACCTCTGCCTAACCATTCAAGGATTCCAGGCGTAATGTTACGTATGAACTATTTCAAACACTGGCGGGCAAAAGACTAACATTAAACTACTCTATTGCGACAAGACTGTTTATTCTCCCATCTTCACAGCCCCTTTCAACATCGCGAACGTAACTCCGGTGTAAACATTCCGTGCGGTATCGCTATGCATTAGCGTGACGCAACAGGTGCTCGTGACGTGTGCCTTTAATAAACAATTGAACACGCAAACAGGTTGCCACTGTGGCTAATACCCACAGTGCTAGCTAGGGTGCACCCTTTCTGCATTCATTTACGTGCATAAGCAGTGTGATATTTTTTCAATTTCTTTTTTTTATTATATTATTGGCGTAAATATTTGAAATGTTACGGTTACGAATGAACCCATTCTAAAGTAACCCACAAAATATCTACATAATTAACGCCAGAGCATAAACGCACGCGCATGCCCTCCACGCCAAGCTACAAATTTATTTCTTCTTGTTATCATGAATTTTCCAATATCTATGGTATCTTTTAATTTGTTTCATGTCATTAAATACTATATATCTTAAGATATCTATATAAACACTCACAAAAGTAATGATTTAATTGTTTATGTCGTGTTATAGTGCTGTTGCCATTGTCACATTTGTAACGTTGGCGCACAGGGCAAGCGCTTGCTTGTCTCGTATATTTGACAATGGCGTTCAAAAGGTTAAATTTAACCCATTCACTGCCATGAACGCAGCTGTGTTTTCTGTTCTATCTCACAGTGCCTTGCACATACATACGTGCTCAATACATTTTGTTCCATTCTAAGTCAGTGCCTTCAATACAAATATGTGTATATTGTCCATACATTTGAATGCGTGTTGAAGGCATTTAGAAGGGGTTTTGGCGACACGTATGCGTGTTGTTGGCACTGAGCTTAGAATAGCACCTGACAAAAATTTGTGGTAGTGTATGCGGCTGACGACGACTAAAAGAGAGAAATCGGTGTGTAACTATTAACCCATTCACTGCCTTTCTGAAAAGTAAGGATATTACCCTGATGCCGCCATACTTTACTATGCAGCCAGCCCATCGGCGGTCCCGGCATCTCGATTATGTATTCTTGCCCGCCCATCGGCGTTTTCGGCATGAAGCTGCAGATTCCGGCATGCATCGTTTGATATTTGCACTTTATATGTACTGTACCGAGCGTAAAGCGTGTATGTGCAGTTTTCTGCGATATTTGTGGCAAATGTGTGACAGTTTTATTGGTTATTAGCTGAAATAGTAATGGAGCCTGAAGTTAAGTCATAACTTTCAGTTAATTGTTTAAGGTGAAACGAAATCATGTAAACGTGTGTAATTTAGCTAATTTTTATATAAAGAAATCCAAAATGTATTTAAAACTGTAGGTACAGACGCCAGCACATCAAGCTATCCCTAACTGTCAAATTTTCTCAATTAAAAATTAACCTTATGTCTTTGCAATAAAGTTGAAATACTATCAAAGAAATTTGACAGATTGTGGTAACTTGATGTGCTGGCCTCTGTACATTTATGGGCTTTAATAAAGTCAGGTGTCGTCTACTTTTTGTATACCTACCGGTCTGTTATAGTTTGTTAATTTATGTTACTGGTGGTATGGACTGACGCGATGAGTTACAATCAACAAACAGTAACAAACGTTACAATATGTTACCGTGCTGCAGAGTGTTGCTAAAAAAAAAGGAATTGCTGTGTGGACGCACGGTTAAACACGATGTAATGACAATGCAGGCGGCACGGGCCCGAAAACATTTGTCGTATTAATCCGACTGGGGCGGTTAAAAGTTTAAACAAACCTCTCCTAGTTAGAATTTTTCTCAAATGTCATGATTTCGTGAAATAGTCATTGCGTAGGGTATTAAATAACTTAGGTTGTATTGATGTTTTTAATGATTAGGTAGGTACATCATCATTCTCCTGCTCTTAACGGTTCATGTTCGTGAACGGGCGCTGTCAGTAGAGACTGGTCATCTCTTAGCGGCCATGGCTTGTTTTAATTTAATTTTTGAACTTTTTTTTTTTACATATTTTATATCGGATGCTTTCACCGTTCTGCATCGTTCTCACATGTATAATAATAATATGAATTATGTAACCAATATTTTGTAACCATATTTTGTTTAAAAGAGTGTCCATGGAGTTTCTTGCCCGTTCTTCTCCATAGGTACCAACTGCTTTGGAATGGGCAACTAGCTTCATCTTTCTGACTGACCGACCCCCTTGACAATTCAAAAGTGCCTGTAATTGGTTTATTTGAAATAAATACTTTAAGTTTGAGTTTGAGTAACCCAATTTATTTGGGGTTGCGCAACATTTCTTTATCTTCTATACTTCTCTATTAGACGCCATCTCATGATTAGGTACAATTACTGAAAATACATACCTTCTTGCTGCGGCTGCGAATCATATTTTGATCAGCATACAACCTGATACTGACCTGCCACTTGCAAAAAATGTAAGAAAATTTCGTAGACACGGGATCCAATTTTCTCTTTGAACTGAACTATAAGACTAAAGGAGTTGAAATAAAAATCACGAGTACAAAATAACATTTACTTAAACGTAACTTATTACAAGTGGCATACAAGTGAATCTGTTCGTCTAGCGACCCGATGTACGGTCAAGGAGCAGTTTTCTAACAAATTCCACTCCCAAATAGCGGGCGCATGTCACCTTTTCCAACTTTCTTTTTCTTTAAAAATAATAGCAATTTACACGTAGAGGCAAGTAAAAATAACCCAACATGCTTAACATTTTGATTCCCTGACTGTATCTTGCTCTAATACACCGTTGCTATTAAACATACCCAACTAATGCATGGTCCACACTGGATGTGGCTGCAAGGACAAAAACATGTAGAAAATTGTTAGTGCCACACTGAAACTATTGCATTTTCCATGATGTAAGTATGCGTCTGCGCTGTAGGTTGTACTCCGTTAAAAGCCCCGTATTCACAGTAATCCTTGTTGTAGCTACTTAATTTTGTATTGCTCGAACAACTTCGCCGTCCGCTACTAGTGGCGGCATTACCAATACTCTCTATAAAAACCAAGCGTTTTATCGTTTACTCTCGCTACGACACAAATGCCGTTCGGAAACTGACAGCTTTGAAAGCGTTGCGTGACAGAAGTGTTAACTTCTGTCAATGCACTTTTGGCACCATGAACTTCACTAATACTGAAATTTATAAACGCTGCTGGCGCGGTATTACGTGCTCATCATCATTCTCCTGCCGTTATCCCAATTTATTTGGGGTCGGCGCAACATCTCTTTTTCTTTCATTCTTCTCTATTAGTCATTATCTCGGTAGTCACTCCTTTTCTAGCCATATCATCTTTCACACAATCCATCCATCGTTTTCTGCGGTGATTACGTGCTCCAAGTACTATAACAATGCTATGCAACTTTTTCGTGCGAATACAGCGTTCTCACTCAGTGTGGACCAGCTTTAAAATAAGTACGGATGGTGGCGGTATAACGTCAACACTTATGACCGCGAAACAGTCGCCACGCGCATGACTTAAAATAAACGCGATGTACAGCGTGCTTTAATATAATACTTAGGTACATAAAAACGCGTGTATACGCGATACCATCCGACTTCAACTATATTAACTATCCAAAATATCTATAGATTATGACTGTAATATGCTGTGTCTAAGAATTATTTGATGAAAAGTCATAATCAACATTATTATTAAATATAATAATTACCAATTTAGAAAACACGTCTAATAAGTACCTACAATATACATTACGTTTAATTTTGACAAGTTCGGCGTTCATTTAAATAAAATATCTTATTTTACACCTAGTTTTAGCAAAACGTGCACACTGTTTTGTTCCTAAAAAAAAAATCAAAATCGTGTGCATGATTTGTTAAATCTGCATCGAAAGCAGAAAATCGATTAGTTTACAAATCGATTAAACCAATATATAGAAAACAAACACAGTTTTCTGTAATTACTAACTACATTTTATCACATTTAAAAACAATATTATTACATGAATTAACTAATGTCTAAGTTTCAACATACAAATTTCATCATCATAGAGCATACAATGTGAACAGATTCAGTGTTAAAAATAACAACAAATAACATAAATGTGTACACACGCTGAACGCATAAGATTTTGATACACTACAACAGTCCATATTTCGGTACTTAATCCCTCACTCCTTATAAAAAGGCTATATTTTGCATTTAATCAATGGATAGATTTGTTAATTTATGAACGAAGAAAAGAATGAAGCATGAACTCCTTTCGAACATCATTTATATTAAGGTGAATCCTACAACCAGCCCGCGAAATTCAAATTTTCTTAAGTTTTTTGCAATTTGCAGGCCAGTGATAGGTTGTATGTTGATGAACATTTGATTCGCGGCTGTAAGACGTATGTAGTTACAGAATTATAATCATCAAAATCATTAATACAACCCTCCGAGCTCATAAAGGTTCCGGAATGACTTTGACCTTGTAAAAAGTCATTTTTACACCTTTATGAGCACACCTTTATAATTCTGTAACTACATACGTCTTACAGCCGCGAATCAAATGTTCATCAACATACAACCTATCACTGGCCTGCAAATTGCAAAAAACTTAAGAAAATTTGAATTTCGCGGGCTACCCTGGAACATCAACCTTAATAACGTAGTTCTACTCCAATGAACAAAACGGTCAGTCTAGTGTTTCACTTTACTGAGATTTTTACTTTAACTAACATGAACAAAAGGGAACTAATTGAAAAAGTGTTAATTATAAGAACTGTCCACGGACGAAATATACAGAATATTTCGAACAATTTATTTGTAAAGATAAGATAAATCAGGATAGGAACCTATTTAAGGTTAAAGTGACATAATTAATTTAAAAAAATTGCTTGTGTTAATAAATTCATAATCTTCATTTAACACTCAAAGGTCTGTCTCAATATTATACAGTGTGTTAGGTTAAGCGAGTGACATACTTTCAGGTTATATTCCAATATATCCAATGGTATATCCAATAAAATATGGTATATTCCAATACCAATTTCGACTGCAATGACCATTTCTGTTTTGACGACTATGGGTTAGGAGCGTGTGCTCATATTAATATAAACTACTTTCTTTAACTCTTTCTTAAATTAATGTAGAAAACATGATAACATAATAACGCAACCATTAGGTACTTAACTCAGTGCATAGTAGTGGGGTAGTTAAATTGTTAAAGAAATTAATTATTCAACGGTATTTATAACTGTTCATGGGTCAATTTATTTGGCGTAATCTGTCAAAAGCCAAAATAACTCCAGACAAAACAGGGTGTTGAAACATGATATAGTTGTTGCGTTTTAGCATGGCAATACCGGTCATTGACCCACCTACGTTTTCAAGCATTCTTTATTTGAAAAAGAGAATCGATATCTATCGAGATCTTCAACATGTTCCACAATAACGAAAAATCATACAGTCTATTGTTTTTATTTATTACTAACTATAGAACATAATTATTATTAGTAAAATAACAGCGATTAATTTGTAAACGCTCCTTCCATGTTTATTTTTCGTATATTTTATCCGTATCCAATCATAACTTAACAAAGTTAGACAAACAAACCACTTCTATTTGAGGTTAGCTACAGGAACACATTATTATTTATTTAAGAGACTACATTATACAGGGTGAAATTCATGGGCATGGCGATTTTAGGTGTGTTCCCAAAGTAAAAGTTGTTCATAATTATGAGTACAATGACCCCATAAAATATTGCCAATGAATTCAATTTCACCCTGTATTTAGCCATTGAAAGAATTTAACTTCTATGGCTAACAGTAAAATACACTGTGCTCCTAGGGAGTACTCACTATGCCAGTTTTAACAGTTTAACAATATTCATTGCGTTATTTACGCAGTCAACCAGACGAATTTTTCAAGCATTACAAGCAATGGATTAGGAATTTACCTTAACCTTTTAACCGCCTCAGTCGGATTAATACGACAAATGTTGTCGTGCCCGTGCCGCCTGAGTCGTGTTTATACGACTGAGAATCTATGTTTGGGTTTTGTTGTTTATGTAATTGCAAAACCATATTAATGTCTGAAATAAAGGTTTTTTTTATGAGTTGGGCGCTGGGGGCACGACAACTGATATTTAGTCGGCGGTGAAAAGGTCAAAATATAAAATATCTCAGATTATAATTGAAAGTGTGATTTTTTTTCCTATCTACACTAAAGGTTCTTAAAGTATGATATTATTATTAGTATTATTTTCTTTTTATTGAAGGCAAGAGTGACATACAGTTTCCAGTGAAAATGTTGTGCAGTGTCCGTATTTGTGAGAGACAAATGGTACTACTAAAGCCAGAAACAGACTACTGACGCTTGATGCGCCGAATGTTACTGGTCTGTTGCAAGCTCATTTTTTTAGTGCAAAACGTGAGGGAAATTTTGAGAAAATGACTGATTTTCTAACAAAGCTGTTTTGTAGAAGAATACATTAAAAATTGAAGCACAAAACTAATTAAGGAAGATTCGACAATCCGAAAGCCGAAGAAGCTATTTTAATTGGTTGACCGAATATCTAATCAAGTTAATAAAAACATTGTGTAATATGTAGGGGGTATTCGGAACTGGAATTCTTTCGCTAATAAGGTTACTTATATTAAAAAAAAAACACGCCGGCAAACTCGCACGCTTGTCTATTTTGAGCGCATTGTCACTCCATTCTTTAGTACTCCATGACGAGTAATACCATTAACCCAATGGGTACATCCTAGATATTATTAACAAGCTATTCTCGAAGTCTGCACTGTATAAATAAGGGTCAGCATAAGCCATCGGATTGCCGACAAAGCATGCAACTTATCAAGTAAAAATATACATTTAGGTATAATATTTTTTGATAGTTGAGCGTTCAGACGGTCTTTTTTTTAGTGTGGAAAATCATCAAATGACTCCTCCCGCTCTGGGTGGAGCGGAAGGGAGTGTCAGACTCTGTTCCACCTTACCATGTTCCATCCTTAGCGCTATGTGTTCAGAGCAGCGGTAACCTTTTTAGACAATCCCGCTGAGTTCAGACGGTCTGCGCTGATCCTATTGCATTTGTCTACCATTGTATTTATATACCAATACTGTACCAGGTGAGAATGTTCATGACAAAGGGCACCGAAGTCCGAAACCAAATGGGCAAGGGAAGTAAAGGACGTGAATAAAACCGGACACAACCGTAGACAGTAATACCCTGACTAAATTCAATCAAAATTATAGTAAATGTGAACAGACTCAACACTTTTCTTAAACGGAAAGCGCCGGGATAGCACGTGATATAAAATTTTTCTTAATTTTCTGCAGCCAGCGTTCAGTGTCTGGTTAATCAAAATATGATTCGCAGCCATAGCAATTAGGTATTTGAAGGGGTAGACAATAACACTACTTTTTATGAACTGTAAAAACGCGGAATTTGTACGTGATTTGTATGAAATATAACAATGTGACGTCAAAGATTTTTAGAATCAAATGAAATACTTATTAGCATTAAATGCAATTTTACTGTTATATCTTTGCATAATATTTAATTTCCGTACGATGATGAAAGTTTTTAAGAGGAGCGGTCTTTTTTCTATGTGATTTCATATTTTATTTTCGACCGTTTCAAATAGTCAATTACTTAAAGAATTGAAATCATTAGAATAATCATGGTCTCTTTTATAATAAAAAATGTAAGTGAGTTTCACGACCGTCTTTACATATCGAGACTCCTCCGTGCCTCGGAAAGCACGTCAGCCTTTGGTCCCGGCTGTCATTCAAGGATCTTTGACAGTCGTTACGGGTAGCCAGGAGCCCAGAAACCTGACAACCAGTCTTACCAAAGTGTATCGTATTATCCAGTTACTGACTGGGTTATAGAAGTGGAACAGGCAGTCGCTTTATGTAAAATACTGGTATCCAGCATCCGGTTAGACTGGAAGCTGACCCCAAAAGGCTAGGCAGATTTTAAGTGAGTTTCACAATACAGGGCCATGTCTTTCCAGGCATGACCCTGAATTGCACCAGGCCAAGTGCAAGTGGCATTGGAGTTTCGAGTTGACCTGTCCCAACATACAGCATGCATGCATCAGTCATCGTGTAGTTCAACATATTATAAGAAGCTCAGTGACGTTCGCGGCTAAGCTTAAAATACCTAGAATTTGAAAGCCAGAATCTTGAATTAAAATTTTTGAATCAGGGTATTACTGCACTTCACATTTACCAACACAACTATCTATAAACGAACTAAACTGAGCACGTAGTGGGGTGTGTATCCCACCCAACGCTCAGTAGTCCAGCGCCCACTCGTTTTCCTGCAAGAAAGCGTCCACCACCTCCTTCATAGTAAAGTTGGGGATCAGCTGGTCAGCTGTCAGCTTGACACGAGTCACGGGATCGAAGTGTCCGACGCGCTGTGGAAGAAATAAGTGGATTGAATTAAAATTTTTGGAATTCGCACGGGAAGAACACAAAATAACATTATGACACACTAGCTTCTGCCCGCGACTTCGTCCGCGGAAAATTGCGATATACCGTAACTGTTTAGGCAGCGCATGCAAATAATTCTGTTTTCGGAGGTATTTCTTTCCGACTTGTTAGACGAAAATTGCGATAGCTCGGCTAATATGTATGATATAAATATAATTTATAGCCTATAGCACTCAGGAATAATGTAGCTTTCTATCAGTGAAATTTTTTTTTGAAATTGGATCATTAGTTCCGGTGATTACCCCCTACATACAAACTTACAAATTTTACCTCTTGATAATATTAGTATAGATAAACGTAACATCAGGCCTTGTTTCCCCGAAGGGTTCGCCAGAGGTGTACTACACCCTAACTGACGACACGGTTGGCGCAGTGGTTGAGCGATTGACTGCTGCGCATTATGTCGCGGGTTCGATTCCCGCACGGAACAAATATTTGTACGACCTGCAAGTATTTGTTTCGAGTTTGGGTGTTTTCCTATCTATAATATGTATGTATTTTCAAAAAAAAAATGTATAAAAGTAGTATATCAGCCATCTCGTTACCATAACACAAGCATTAGGTTGCTTAGCTTGGGATGATATGGCGCTGTGTGAAATGTCCAAGGATATTATTATTATTATTTCGGAAGTTATGTTTAAGTTCCATGTAATAGGGTCACAAATCCGGACTCCGAGCTGCTACTGAAAATTGTCATGTACTCAGTCATGCCACATTTCAACTCCGTCTCACGTGCCACTGCGCCTGCCACAGTACAGTACTCCCAAATTAATAATGCACATGCAGATCTTCGCTAATTGTCGTATTCCCGGAAACACCCGAATCATTGAATCGTTCGAGTCCCTTGCATTTTGCACCTTGTTCGAAAGAAATAGGAGTCAATTTCATGTGTACACAATCGAAAACAATTCGGGCGGTCGGCGGTCAGTCAAAGGTCCGTCAGTCGTCTTGTCATATTGGTGGTGACTGCACGTGTTCTCTTTGTCTGGAATTATATAGAGCTACTATTACACACCTTTCTTGGTTTTGTTTTAAAGGTGAATTTAATTTCAACTTTAATTATCTTATTCAAATTGAAATAGTTAATTTTGTAAAATATATAAATATACCTACTAACATTTTTCACGTTTTTTCAATACTAAAAAATTAAAAATACCAACGTAAAATACATAATATTAAGTACTAGAAAAAGCATATTAAAAATCAGATTTAGGCTTATATGAATTATAGCTCGCTATTTACTTACATGTAAATATTGAATCAAATTTCGTTACTGATAAATCAATATTTATCTCTTTTAGGACAAAACACATAATCACACTAAATTATGCATGAAGAAAATGCACTTAACCACTCTATATACATATCGTCTTCCGACGCTCGGGAAATACGACCGTTGCCGAACAGTGGCGAAGATTTCTATGCGCATTATCACTTTTGGAGACCTGTACATACCTGTTGCCTACGGAAGGCCTCCCTCTGCTAATGTATCAGCGTTATCTTTGGATTACGTTAAAAAAAGAAAAAATACGTGTCCACTATTTTTTAATAACCTAGCTGACGGACTAAAAAATAAATTTTAGTCATCATCACTATTTTTGACATCCACGCGGGCAAAGTCGCTGACAGTTGCTAGTCTATACTAATATTACCTATAAAGAGGTAAAAATTGTAAGTTTGTATGTAGGGGGTAATCTCCGGAACTAATGATCCAACTTCAAAAATTTTTTCACCGATAGAAAGCTACATTATTCCTGAGTGAGTGGCTATAAATTATATTTATATCATACATATTAGCCGAGCTATCACAATTTTCGTCTAGCAAGTCGGAAATAAATACCTCCGAAAACAGAATTGTTTGCATGCGCTGCCTAAACAGTTGTTTGAAATTGAAAGCAATGTATGGCAACCCGGTTCGCCTTAATTATTTCTACAAAAAAGTCCGCGATACCATATTCCTATCTTTTGTATTTTAACTTTTACACTTCGTTTTATGTTTAAAAAAAGTATTTTTTCGACTTACTTCTAATGTTAAAACAAGAAATTTTCCGCGGACGAAGTCACGGCCAGAAGCTAGTGTCAAATAAAATGCCCGTTATAGGATATTATGAAGCTCTACATACCTCCAAGTGTTCCTCAATGTCCTTCTTCTCATAGGTGATACCACTGGGTGTGATCACAGGCTCGTTTAGTATCTCGAAGCTTATCTTGCCACACAAGAAATCCGGTACATCGCGTTTCTGAACAAAAACTATGAAAGTTAGCTATGTTCGTCCAATAGAAAATGAGGTGTGATAAAACTAAAGACTATGTTTTGAATTTTTCTAATCATATGTACTTTCTATGTTTAACTTCGACATTACACTATCGACGAAGGAAGAAATCGTTAGGAAAACTGGACTTTCTGCTACCATCTTCATCTGCCTAGCCTTTTTCCAACTATGTTAGGGTCGGCTTCCAGTCTAACCGGATGCAGCTGAATACCAGTATTATACATGGAGCGACTGCGTATCTGACCTCCACAACCCAGTAACTGGGCAATACGATACCCCTTGGTAAAACTGGCTGTCAGATTTTCGGACTTGTGACGACCCGTAACGACTAAGATGCACAAATGACAGCCGGGACCAACGGCTTAACGTGCTTTCTGAGGCAAGTCTCGTTATGTAAAGATGGTCACCCATCCATGGCCAACCCCGGCAAGCGTCGCTTAACCTTATGGATCGACCTGTGCGGCTGTTAGTACTTAGCCACGAGCTCCTCGGACTTTGTGCTACCATTTACAGTTAATCTACAGTGTGTTAGGCGAAACGAGGGATATACTTTCAGGTTGTATAGTAAGCATGGAAATCAACAACTTCGTGCCTTTTTTTTTTAAGGCTGTGAAATCATCCAATGACTGCTCCCGCTCTGGGTGGAGCGGAAGGGAGTGTCAGACTCTTACTGACTAAAACCCATCCATGTTCCTTCCGTAGCCCTTTATGTTCCGGGGTAGCGGTAACCCTTTCGGACAATCCCGCTTTCCCGGCAGGCTTGGCCCTGAGGGGCCCCTTCGTATGCTGACATCTCTTTGAGGCGCGCGTGGAACATATACGCGCCGTACGGCACGGGTCTGGTGCTGATCGGACGGTGAGTCACCCATTACTCACTGCCCGCAGGCCCGCGCCTACGGTAGCCGGGCGTCGTCACGTGGCTCCCGACGCCCGGGGCGTGTCCTGCGGCGGCTGGGACGGGAGGACCTTTCTCTCTCCCATCCCGCCACCTCCTTCTCGAGCATGACTGCTTCGCAGAAGGAGGTGACTGCCTCCCACTCCCTCTCGCCCCGGACCATGGCTTGCACCAGGGCCGGGCGCGAGAGGTCGCCGCCGCCGAAACAACTTTGTGCCTGGGACCAACTCTGAAATATGAAAAAAAAACAACCAGCTCGTCCATACATTTTGACGAATTATGCGAACATAAATGTACTGAACAGCAGATTTTTTTTTTTTTCATGATTTCAGGTATAGTTCCAAGTTGTTCATTTTCATGAGTATAGTACCTACTCCCTGCAAGTATGTCCCTCGTTTTACCTACCTACTATAAAAGTGAAAGGTCATTGTCACGAAATCTCCAAAACTACTGGACTCACGGTGATAAAATTTGGCACAAAGGTAGATTGAGTAGGAGACGTCAGCTAAGATTTAGAATTTAAGGACTCGAAACTACCTTTTGGAAGGGGCGACTAGAATCAATTATATTTCTTGTTCATTTTTGACGTTCAAAAGTGCCTTACTTGTGTCTATTTGAAATAAATGATTTGACTTTGACTTTGGAAGAACATAGTGCGGGGGGAGATGATGATGTTGATAATTTTGAATGATTACATACCCGTCTTCTTTCGTCCATTTTAGAAAATAAGATATTTAATTCACTCCTGTAATTATTCTGAAATCGAAAAAACGCATAGATTAGATACGATTCACATTTTATTAATGAAACATACTTATACAACGTGTTTTTGTTTATATCCCATTACTACAAAGTTATATTCGGATAGTAAAAATAATAAAAAAACACGTGAGGGTGTTTTACATTAATAATCGTGACTTAGTCCGAACTATTTTGTATGAAAAAATTAAAAAACGAATTACTAACTTTTACTGTCGGACCAACTCAGCAAGCCGGACAAAAAAACAGCTGTTCCCTACATTTCGACGAGTCACGTGACCAAAACTTTATAGAACCGTTGATATTTTATTTGCGATTTTGGATTTGGTCCCATAGTAAAAGTTGTTTAGTTTGGTGGTCTGTAGCATATGCTTTTGTATGTCATATACCTTTTCGGTTACATCCTGTATATTATTATAGAACTAAACTTACACATTCATCTTCAATTTTAGATGCCTTAGTATTAACGTCATCTTTATTACTTATATCTAGTTTCATTGCTTCTATTCTACGCTGCATATCTTCATTTATCAACCTGTTATAACAGAAAAATGTTGATTAATAAACAAACAAATTATTTGCAAAGCAGTGTCCCATTGTGAGTTTCACCTTGTATCTCTTTGTAAACAATCTTAGGCCAACGACCATCTCAGGCAGTCAACCGTGATGTGCACGGAACTGTATCTGATTGAATATATGTCAATGCAAAATTGGCATCAAACATACATTAATGAACTTGAGTCACTAGTGCAGCAAACTAAACAGCTGGTGTCATGTTTCTATTTTGTTTTCATCTTTCTTATACAGCAGTAATAGCCTAGTGGTGTGACCTTCTGACTGCCAAGTCCCAGATCTCGAGTTCGAACCCAAGACACGCACATCTGATTTTACGGATTCATGTGCGTATTGTATAATTATTACTTGCTTCAAAATCGGTGAGGAAACCACCAGCATGTCTAAAAGAGATATTTCTCAACAGCATGGTAAAAAAAGTCACCCTGGGCAGCATTAAAGCCTGACACCAGATTAGTCACTAACCACACGAAAAGAAGAAGACCTTTCTTATACGGATTTATTTGCATTTTTCAGATAATATTTTTTATTTTACCATTTTGGCTAGCTATTGAATGCTTAGTGTGTTTTGAGTTCAGTTTTAGTGTCAATGACTATACAGTAGCATAAGCATAATCAGCCTATAATGTCCCCACAACTGGAACACAAGCCTCCTCTCTTCGAGAAGGACTGCGCTGTAATCTACCACGCGGTCCCAATACGGGTTCGTAGATGTCACATGTCTTCGATTTTTTGGTTGGCCATTCTGGTTCCCTCCGGGTTCCTGGGGGATTAGACGGAACCCAGGGCCGCTAGAACTGAATCGCAACTGCTACTGTATTCATAGTTTAATTAGAGATGATAAAAATGTTCTCAGTCATTTAAAATATTTTTTATTCAGAGGGAACTCTATTTGGCCTTTCTCCATACAAACGCATTCTGGTATTTTCTTCGTGGATAATGCCTCCAGCACAAACACTGCCACTATTTTTTGTGGTATTCTAAGCGCAGAAACTTTTTTTTTTTTTTAAGGCTGGGAAATCGTCCAATGACTTCTCCCGCTCTGGGTGGAGCGGAAGGGAGTGTCAGACTTACTGACTAAAACCCATCCATGTTCTCCTTCCTTAGCCCTTTGTGTTCCGGGGTAGCGATAGTAAAAACTCGAGACTGGAGTCCCCTAATAACATTAAGTTCGTGAAAATCTGCTTAGTATGAAATGTACAGTACCGGTCAGTCAATGTGCCTGTGGGAAGGGGGAATCCCAGCATACAAGAGAGTGGGTCTACCTGTTCAAATAAGACTGCAGTTCAATCTCCTGTGATATTCTCTTCTCTTCTTGTAAATTCCATCTTTTTTTCCTGGCGATACGGATTTGTGCTGCAATGTCGTCACCAAAGTTTAACTTCTGGTCGCGCGCCAAATCACTAGCTGAAAAAGAAAACAACTTCTTGAGTAGTTCTAAATTTTTGCTCTCATATGTTTCACATATGAATTCATCTTTAGTGCATCTCCTAAATTATATTTTTCGAGAATTGGTCAGATATCTCTTTGAGGCGCGCGTGGAACATATACGCGCCGTCCGGCACGGGTCTGGTGCTGATCGGACGGCGCGTATATGTTCCACGCGATATCTGACCAATTCTCGAAAAATATAATTTAGGAGCTGCTACTGTATTCATAGTTTATTTAGAAATGATAAAATTTTCTACTTATATTTTCTATTTTTTTACTTGTACTTTATATCTACTAAATGTTTAGATTTTTTGTCCGTTTATCTATTTATCCGGATGTATGTTCCGGATTGGCGCAAAAACGGCTGAAAATTTAGATAAAATTTGGTGGGATGTTTTGCAACATCCACGCGGGCGATACCGCGGGGAAAAGCTAGTAAAACAACTACTCTACTATCAATGACATTTAATTAATTTGGTCAAGATTTTTAATACAAAAAAAAGCCCCATCCTTTTTTAAAGATTTTTAGATTTGCAAGGTTTTATCGCATACCTAAATAGTCTTTTATATTGAAATATCATTTCACAACACCATTATTTAATTTCTATTTAAGTTAACCCAAAAAATGCTGTCAGAAATAGGCATAGTTCTCCACACTTAGTCCAATAATATGCCACCTTGATATTTCATTAAAACATTATGATAATTGGATATATATATTTGAAGTGAATCCTTTGGACTGTAGCTAAGAATAGACAATCATTGATTTTGTAATTAGGCCTATTGATGTCGAAATCGTTACGTTTCTAACTATTCACGAATTGTTACACTAATGATTTACCTCATTAAAGGTACCTCATTTGAAGTCACATAAAAAATTATAGATTTTATATCATTTGTATAAATTATAGAACTTGCTCTGCATAACTTGCTTGAAAATACCAAAAGACAAGACAGAAGACCATGTGGGTCACATTTGTTTTTTCTTGTTCACATAGTTTTCATAGTAATCTGGCAGTTTGAGTACTTTATATGGCCTACCCAAATGTCCTTTCATGTGTATTTCAAGTTTTTTATGCCTTTCTTCTCAGGGTAATCAAGAAACACCAACCTAATCTAGTTTTTAAAATGTTATTGACATGTATTGTGAAGGTTTTGTACAAACCTACTTACAAAAATAAAATCATATTTTAATATGTATCATTGAAGTACTGATTCCAATTTATTGCTTGTCCAATTAATAATTTATAGTAATAATGACATACTTCATAGGGCTAAACGGCTAAATACTCGGTACTTGCATATAAAATCATACTTTGACGTAATGCTACTTACCACGGTGCAGATGCTTTATAGCCTCATCATAACAATCCAGTTCCACCAACGCTTGCCCTAAGAAGAAGTGGCCTTTGACCTGGTTGTTGTCTATGTCCAGTGCACGGCGACAGTCCTGACATGTGGCCTCCCACCGTTTCATCTTCAGGTGACATAGGGCACGGTTTGTGAAGTAATTTGGCACTGATGGATTTTTTATCTGAAATGGTATTACCGAAGGCCTTAGCACAGGGGTGGCGAACCTCAACACATCTACATGCCATTTTTTCACAATAAATTTTGAATGGGGCCATGACGTGCCAACAAACAATCTTGAATTAGGAAAGAATACACAATAATACCTTTTTTGTGTTACAGTAACATCAACATTAACAGTTTTATATTTATTTATATGAAAGAATAAATTAGTGGAACATTTGAAATGATGCCGTGCCCAAATTATGTTTGTTATGTGCCATAGGTTAACCATCCCTGCCTTAGTACATACACGATATTTGTGACAGACCTGACACTCGCTTGAAAATTGCAAAAAAAAAGTATGAATTTCACGTACTACCATGCAGCTTTCACCTTCTGTGAGAACCAGACTGTGACTGGCTGATTAAAGTTTTTCTTTTTTTTTTGCAAGTTATAATTATGACTCAAATGAATCTCTTGCACCATGCTTGCAAATTGAAGAGAAAGGCATAATGATACAATATTATAATATTTCCCTAAAAGTGACATTAGCTTACCTAGAACAGCAACTTACAAACTTAAAAGGTGTTGTTCGAAAAATAGTTAATTATTTGGATACATTTTCTGTTGAGTTTTAAAAAAAATATATTTTGCAGTGCTATGAATCACAAATATAATATGAGATTTTTTTAAGAACCCAAGTTACAATGAAGTTGTGTAATTGATTGAAAGACAGAAATAGAAGTCCATTTACTATAATAAAGAAAAAGAAAATGCCTACTGAATATAAATAGAGATATAAATAGATGGAAAAATGCTTTACTTAGAATTTTACCTTAAATTTTATTAATAAAGTAAAGCATTTTTTATTATCTAATTAAACTGGTTAAAGTAACCCTTTTCTTATCATGTAAATAAAGATAAATTAAAAAATATGACAGCATGTGGTCAAAATCTAAAAAAGCAAAGGTATGTCTTGGTTTCCCTTGCTTACTGCTTGCTTGCTGAAAATGGTGATCAACTATTTTATTGTGAACAAAGTGAAAAGTTTGTTAAAAATACTTATAACTCACAATAGCCTTTGTGTAACAGGCCATAGCATCCTCGAAACGTCTCAGGCTGAACAATCTGTTGCCCTGCTCCTTCAGTTCTTTATCGGTAAGGTTCGCCGTGGTATACGTGTGTTTACTCATTGTTTTAATATATTCTCACGTCTTCTAAGTAAATTTTGTCACAAATATCATTATTCAACTCAGGCGATATTGTAGAAAGTTTACGCAACTATTTTCTCCGCACACGATTAGAAATTATTGTGATTATTTTTCTTCTAGAAAAATATGTTTGTCAGCTTTTGACATTTGCCTATTTTTGTTTTTGACAATCAGATTTATTCCGACATTCTCGTTGTATCGAATGATAGTGTGCTCACTACAAAAAAAAATCGGAACTGGCAATATTTTCCATGTGTAAAAGGGCCTTTACCTTCATACTGACCATGATACTGACAGTGGGAAATCCTCATGGACGCCCAGACTAGCCCACTTGTGAGCCAGTCTGGGCAGTGCCGGACTCTTACCGGCTAAAACCCACTCCTGCCCTTGCTCAGTGTCCCTCTGACATTATCAGAGACCTTGTTGTCCCCGGTTTGATTTAATTTGTGCTCTGTTTTGTAGATTTTATTTGCACTGTCCTTATATTTAATCTTAACTTTATATACCATTAACTGTATCTTATGTTCTCATTTATTTTCTATTTGTTATTTTTGTTATTCTTTTTATGTTTTTCAATATTTAGAGTCTACCTATACTAAACTAATTTCTTAACTGTATTTAAAACTATTCTTTTTTAATAACTATATTTAAACTATGGCTATGCTAATTCCTTACTTATATTTCTTAACCTATACAGTCATATTTATTTCTATATTTAACTTTTTTATATCTCGTTTGATTGTCGAAATCTCAGGAAGACTCTGAGATGCTATTTTTAACTTATTGTTTTGGCTAAATATATTTTGCTTATAAACTACGTATTTTCGATAATCAGACTGTGCTTCCTTATGTTTCAGGTGCTGTTCTTCGACCTGCATACTCCAGGCTGGTGTATTGCTTCGAGCACGGCATCTTCTGGTTGCTTCCTCCACGAGCTCGTTAGAACACTTTGGCTGCAAAAGTTTGTATTTACCGTCTAACGTGGTCTTATTATTTGCTGCTTGCTTGCTTGCTTTATACTTATTTGTGCTGAGTGCAGAAGAATTTGGATGTGTACCTGCTTTCAATTGGGCCCCTTTTTTCATAAAATTTACTCCAATTTGCTACATTTCTGTTTTGGATTTTTATGACTCTAGTGTTTGTTGTCTGGTAATACGTATGTGTTTTGATTTCCAGATCGTGTTTCAAGCTCGTGGTTCTTGCTGACGTCGTCTTGTAGGAAGCACAGGCGTAATGGTCCATTAGGGCTTTTCCGCAAAGCCTGCAGGTTCCGAGTGTGGCGAATTGCACCTCAGCAATACGCCACTGACAGGCGCGCTAAAGCATCCCATTTCAGGCGCAGCGGACATTGCTTGTCGAAGGCATTGTAATCGGTCTGGTCCGATTTTGCCATTAGGCAATTGTGGCATTTCGGTGCCTCCGATGCCAGCAGTGACGGGCAGTCAGCCCGTAAGTGGGGCTCACCGCAGTGGATGCAGAGGTCGGCGGGCTGCGTGCATAATTTCCGGCTATGTCCGAACCGTAGGCAGCGAGTGCACTGCACCAGTGGTGACTGATCCTGCACTCGCACTCGCTGCAGGTCGATGTGCACGCGACCCGCAGTAGTCAGCCTCTGCCACACTGCGGGGGACACCTGCAGAACGACGTGGCAGGGTTCCTCGTCCTTCGACGGTACTTCACCCCCAGCCTCAAGTCTTCTGCAGGTAGGTCCCCGACCAGGTGGAAATTTTGCCGCTGCAGAGCCAGGGTGATCTCCGCATCCGAGTGACAGGAGAGGACGTCCATCACTATGATAAGCGGGTCCTTGTTCTTCACCTCTTCCACCACCAGATTTCCTGCTTTCCTGATCCTCGCCGTGACCCTGCTCAGCTCCTCCCTGGTCTTGAACCCCACGACCACCTTTTGGTCCCTCGCCTTGCGCAGGCGCTCCACCCTCGTGCCCTCGTTTCTGGCATCGACCGCCGTCCTCAGCTTCGCAATAACCTCTTCACCCGTGTCCTGATTATCGACAGATGATACGATCACGGAGTGAAGAGGTTCTTGGACGTTCTGCTTCGGGATGGCGGCGATCTCCGCGAAGGTGGGACCTTGGCCTCCAGCAAAGCGAGGGGCCCGCTGCATATGTTCCGACAGGGCCTGGGTGTGATGTTTGTTTTCTTCCAGGGCCTGTTTGTGCTCCTTGAGGCCTGCCACTAAGGTCCTCATTAGGTCCGTCTGCTCATTGGCGGGCGGCGTCAACGGCGCGGTTGTCTGCGTGTCTTCAGGTGCCGGTGCTACTGCGATTTTGTCCCGCGCTGCCTCCTTCACGAGCTCGTAGAGCCTGTTGATAGCGTTGAGTACCTCCGTCTTTATCTCCGTTTTCAGGTTGCGAGAGTTGCCTAAATGGAGCTTCGCTTTATTCAGGCAAGCTCTCGCCTCCGCTACGACGTTGGGGTACCCAGACTCAGGTCTCTTCGATGCCTTGGCAGCGTCCTCCGGCGCACGGCGCGTCTCCTGGGTGTTGAGGGCAGATGGTGGTCGTGTGGCGTCATGGGTTTGTTTGGCCGGGGACTTAGCTTGGGGCTCTGCTTTCCCGGCTTCCCATTCCCCAATGCTCCGCCTCACGCTGGGGAGCGAGGGTCCAGCCTTCTCCGCAGAACGCTGCGAGACCCAGGTGAGCTCTCGCCTGTCTTCGCTGGTGTGCGGAACATTGCAGTGGACTTTGTAAATTTCAGGTTCATAAGCAAAAATAAAGTCGGGGGACACTGGCTGACTTCTGCGTCCCTGTAAAGGGGGGATTGCACAGAGAGTCGAAAGAGTTTTAAAAACTATAGCCGTCCAAAGGCCAGACGAACGTCAATTTTCTAAAATAGTAAAAAGGTAATAAACCCCGTCAAATAATGCCTATCGACGTGAAATCGCGACGGTTGTGATTTAAATTAAGGCCGCCAGACTTGTATATCAAAATACAAAAATAAAATATTTTTATAATTTTTGCCAAAATTTACCCGTCTAATTTTGCTTTAAAATTGAATTTAAGGGTGTTCTATGGGGGCTAGACGCACGTGAGGGATGTCAAAAGACGCGTCTCGGCGCTAGCAAACTATGGAGGAATTTAAATGTTGCCAGAACAAAAATTTTTACTTTTTAATGAAAAACGTAATTTTTGAAGAAAATTTAGGTGGAAAACAACGATTACGACTACCAAACGGGACCCGAGCAAGGCAGGTAAGTATACTATTGAAACTATTGGATTTTATTATTTAAGCAGACGGACTTTAGGAAAACGAATTTTTGTATGAAAAATATGCAAAATTTCACAAGTCTTTTAGAACGAAAATCAATTTCGTTTTTTGTCAAAATAACTTGTCACACGTCAGTAGGGAGCCTATTTAAAATTAATAACGCTGAAAACAGCTCGAAAAAGCGACTCCTGGAGGCAAAGTTATGTCTGACTGTTTGATTTGGTGTCAGTTGCAATCATCCATTAATCTTACATCGAGGGTTATAATGCAGTACAGCTTTGGCACACATGAGTTACTTAGGGTGAATTTCACCAATAAAACTGAACGCAATCACCGCATTAACCAAATAAAAGGGCGAATTATTTTACGAATGAAACGAAACGCAATCAGGGCTGTGTAGCGTCATTACTTTCTATTAAATTAACATTGGCAGGTCTCTAAGGCGGTTAAGATGTGCTGATTGCTTTTAGATTCATTGGTGAAATTGTGTTGCAAAGTTGTCAGTGTCATTATTTTCTGATCACTTTCAGTTTGTGGTGAAATTCGCCCGCTCATTATAGCCACCCGGCACCCACCCCGCACCGCCTCATCGCACGGCGTCCACTTGTTGTCGACACGTGGTGCGCGTTGTGGACGCCGCGTTATCGCCAATAAATGTCGCGCAGACAACCAGTGGGCTTCGCAACTCGCAGGGGAGTGAACACAAGGCAATCATGCGAGCAGCAAGTTGCCACCGGGTGGTCCACCCGCCGTCCGCGTGTGGAGGGCATACGACCGAGGCGATCCGGTGACGCAACGGAGTTGAAGTAGTGAACGCATACCCATACAAGTACAATACTATACTAGCCGCAGGAGGCGAGGCGATGCGGAGTGGACCACCTTTAGACTGATAATAAACTTGCCTACCAAATAAATTATTCGACTTATCGAGTGTGTTACAGTAAGATGGAAAAGAGAATTCGAAGAATAAATTAAATAAAAGTTGAGGTTGTTTAGAACAATAATCTAATTACGACATGAATTAATATTAATTTACTAGAAAATAACTCGAATACTGTCAGATTATTAAGTCTTTTTGGGTCATTTGATTTGTCCAACGTTTTTATGGAACCAACCCGAGTAACTGCCTCCTCTGCCACTTGTATAGATAATATTTTTTGTAATTGTGAATACTTACATAAAGATATCTTAAATAAGTTGCCATCTGACCACAGTGGACAAACTATAACATTTTGTTCCTATATGCCTCTACAAAAAATTCAAATAAGATTTAGGCCAATTACATGTACAAATTTAAACAAATTCAACAAGTCTTTGGCCAGTAATTTATGTGTTCAGAATTTTAATAATATATCTGACCCAAGTGAGTTCTACGCCGAGTTCTTTTTACTATTGAATAAGCAATTTAATGACTCTTTTCCACTACAAACTAAAAGCATTTTCACAAAGTTTTTATTTAGCGATTGGGCGACTCCTGGTATTCGCAAAAGCAGGGCAAAACTTTTTGAACTTTATGGCCTCAAGCAACATACGAATAATACAAACTTTCATCAGTATGTTGCAAAATACTCTAAAACTTTTAAAAGTGTGTGCAAAATAGCTAAAGCTCTTTATATTAGCAATAAAATAAAATCAGCTGATGATAAAATAAAAACTACCTGGCAAATAATAAATAATGAAACAGGTAGGAAAAAGCAGCGTAATACTGAGTTTAATTTAGAGACTGCACATGGCCGCATCAACTCAGATATAGAAATAGCTCAGGAATTTGAAAACTTTTTTGCTAATATTCCTCTCAAAACTACTTCATCATTAAATTCCTCAGCCGCACTTTCTGCTGCCTTACTTAGAAAAAATGTAAAGGCATGCCCTTTAGAATTTACATTTCAGCATACAAACCCCCAGGCTGTTATAAAAGCTTTTAAAGATCTTAAAATCAAATCAACAGAAGATCTCTGGGGAATGTCTGTAAAAGTCTGTAGTTCTATTATCGATACCATTGCGCCCTATTTAGCTTTCATATTTAATTCTAGTGTGGACCAAGGAGTCTTTCCGGATCTAATGAAACACAGTAAAGTAGTGCCATTGTTCAAATCCGGTGATAGTAAAGAACCCAACAATTATAGGCCCGTGTCAATTCTGCCAGTTCTCAGTAAAGTGTTTGAAAAGTTGATGCTCAATCAAATGTTACGTCACTTTAATAAAAATTCCATCTTGCATGACCAACAGTTCGGTTTCACCAAAGGGCGTTGTACTACTGACGCTGGTGTCACCTTAATAAAGAACATTTTTAGCGCCTGGGAAGAAGCACAAGATGCCATTGGAATCTTTTGCGATCTCTCTAAGGCGTTCGATTGCGTAGAACATGAGACGCTTCTGCTGAAACTAGAGCACTATGGAATTAGAAATACAGCCCTTGATTTACTTAGATCATACCTGAAAGATAGAAAGGTTAAAGTTCAAGTAAATGGTGTGAACTCGCTGGGGTCGGAAATGACAATGGGCGTTCCTCAAGGTTCGATATTGGGTCCATTTCTCTTTTTAGTTTATATTAACGATTTACCCCAATTACTTCAAAATCAACCGAAGATGGTGTTATTTGCAGATGACACTTCATTAATCTTTAAAATTAATAGACGCTCACAAAATCTTGACGACGTGAATAACTCTATTCTTCAGGTCCAAGATTGGTTTACGGTAAATAATTTGGTACTAAATGAAAAAAAAACCAAATGCATTAGATTTACATTACCTAATGTTAAAAGTAGCGATTGTGACATCATATTGAACGGAGAAAAGCTGGAATTTATTAAGCAGACGGTTTTCCTGGGAATCACGCTAGACGACAAGTTGCAATGGGGTCCCCACATAACAACTCTTGCGGGACGGCTAAGCTCGGCCGCTTATGCTGTTAGAAAGATAAGGCAGTTAACAGACGTAGAAACCGCGCGTTTGGTCTATTTTAGTTACTTCCATAGTATTATGTCGTATGGCATTTTACTGTGGGGTCGGGCTGCTGACATTGAATCCATTTTTATTTTGCAAAAGCGAGCGATCAGGGCTA
This sequence comes from Hyppa rectilinea, assembly GCA_951799385.1. Classification (NCBI taxonomy): domain Eukaryota; kingdom Metazoa; phylum Arthropoda; class Insecta; order Lepidoptera; family Noctuidae; genus Hyppa; species Hyppa rectilinea. The sequence continues at coordinate 5,752,784 of OX637309.1, read as the reverse complement.
TTTACAATCTTTGTCGTCGCGAATCGCTTAGGGAACTATTTAAAAGGATTAATATTATGACAGTACCTTGCCAATTCATTTATGAAAATATTATGTATGTAAGAAAAAATAGACATCTTTTTAACAAAATAAGTGATAGGCATAATTTTAATACTAGAAATAAAGATAAAATAATTCAACCATTTTTTCGATTGTCAAAAGTACATACATCTTTTATGGGGTTCTGTGTTAAATGTTACAACAAAATACCTTGTGACATACTGCAATTAAATGAAAGAAAATTTAAAACTCATATTAAAAGTACACTTTGTAAACAAGCTTATTACAAATTAGAAGATTATATCAAAGATAAGGATGCTTGGAAACATGCTGGTCCTGCTCCACAGGACAATCTAGTGTCTAGACAAAATCAAACTGGTTGCTAAGTAAATTAGGTAATTTGTACCATATTATTTTATAATATTGGAATAACATCTCACACATTGATTAATTTATTATTATTAACTTTTAGAATGTTTGTAAATATGTGAGCACCATGCACTTATGACATAATTAAGTTTACTTGCCACTGCTACATGTGTTTTTCTTTTCACCTTTTGTGATGTATTGTTTTTATTCTGGGTGCATCGTCTTCACATATAATGTTATAATACATGTATACAAAACATTGTGAAACATTTTAAAAGAGTAACGGTGGAGTTTCTTGCCCATTCTTCTCCACACGAAACTACTTTTTGGAAGGGGCGACTAGAATCAGTTCTATTTCTTGTTCATTTTGACGTTCAAAAGTGCCATTCTTGTGCCTATTTGAAATAAATGTTTTGACTTTGACTTTGACTTTGAATTACATGTTTACTTTTTGAAAAATAAAAGGCAAGATAATTTATTAAGTGGGTAGTAGGTAGGTATTTAAAATATGGCCGTGTAGGAACAGTAGGAGGAATTTAACTAATCAATGCTAACTAGCTTCAATATCTCAACTGAGTATTCAAAATAAGGCCTTGCCCCAGGATCAAAACAGAATAATATTATAAACAAAATAACGAGTGGCCCTAAATAATGTGCAGTTTATCTAATTTGAAACCTGACTGATAGCTACGGAAATTTACGAGGACAAGTAACAACTAAATAAAAATAAAAAAACAATACATTTCAATGGTTCTACATTGGCTGGAGATCGCACAAAACAGAGATTCAGAAAGAAAAAAGGTAGGCCTTTGGATACAATGAAAACCAATGAAAATTAATTATTTCTATACATCTAAGCGTGCTTTCCCTCCGGTCCCCCAGGAATTAATTTCTCAGGACTTAAGTAAGACGGTATTTTGAAAACACGGTAAAGATTCGAAAGGTCTCGAGTCCAGAGGCTGTATCGCTTGACTGTATCTTTTGGAGTATGCACCAAATTACTTTCCGACATCATTCTTTTTGGTTTGGCAGAAGTGCTGAAAAATAACAGTAGTGGATTAATTGATAATATAATTGTATAATGAGTAGCTGACAGATAGATCACTGATCTACAGACTCATGTGCGAGATCATCGTCACCTTCTTCGCCCATGTGTCACCCTAAAAAAGTAGGTATTTCAAGTTTGTACATGATGCGTTGTCAAATAAAATCAACTGGTAAAATGTGTTTACCCCTTCCCATATCCAAAGGTTGTGCCAATTTGCATTGCCATCGGGCCATGCCAAGATCAAGCTAAAACCTGGCATGCGCCTTATCGGCCGACACACCACTCAGTAAGTATTGTTGACCCTCTTTTTCAATAATCCTTCTTCTTATTATTATCGTGTGGTTAGTGACTAACCTGGTGTCAGAGTTTTTATGCTGCGCATGGGCCTCTTACTTAACTTCACATGCTGTCGAAAAATATCTCTCAGACATGCTGGTTTCCTCACGATGTTTTCCTTCACCGATTTTGTAGCAAGTGATAATTTATACAATACGCACATGAATCCGTAAATTCAGAGGTGCGTGCCTTGGGTTCGAACTCGAGACCTAAGACTTGGCAGTCCGACGGTCACACCACTAGGCTATCATTGCTGTTGAACAGTCCTGAGAACTTAGCAACAACTGTTAAGACGGGTGGTCAACTAACAAGCTTGCAAGGTCCTTAAATCACTATCTACTTAAGAAATGATTTTTACTCACACCATGATTGGATCAATAGACATAGGAGGATCAAGAGGAATCTGCATGGTAACTTTCATTAGGGGACAAGGGAAGTGCACGTTGCCCAATGAAAGGACGCCGCCGCTGCCACCTTCCTTCTAAAAGAAAAAAAACTTTCTGTTCACGTTCAGTTTTTAACGTGTACAATGTGCAGAAATCCAACCCTCTTACCGTTTTAAGGGTTATTTTATGCAAAGACCCATTTCGGTTATCTAAACTCAGCCACACAAAACATTTGTCTGGCGTTACTTTCACATCAACATGTTATACCTAAGGGGATCGGGATAAAATGGGCGTCCAAGATTTTGACTACCTGTTTCACAAATTTTTTACAACCTGTTTTTTACTGTAAACATAGGATTTGCCAAAGATGTTATACATAAACAAATTGGAAACCCGATAATAATTCATCGAGAAAAATGAAAAATTGCCAAGTGATGCTCCCTAGAGAACTAAGTCTGTTTTCATTACCTACAGGCACTAATGTGGTGCATTAATATGAAAATTATAGTAAAGGTGATAGGGTTACCACCCTGTTTAGATTGTACTCTATTTTTCCTTTTCCTTCGCTCGGCTTTTAATTACTTACTACAGTTTAAGTCAAATTATTTGAATCTATATAGTTTTTGTTTATTTGTGATCGACACAACAGTGAAGACATATACTACTATGGCGGTTTGTTAGCTCTAAAACGTAGTTTATGCATTGATCGCGAACTATCATTGGTGAAATCTGCCCTATTCTAAGATTAGACCGGTTAAGTATACTCACTTTTCTACACCTCTTGTGTTTCTTTGCATGTGCCAGTATGCAATCGCACCACTTCCAAATGTTCTCGTCTGCAGCGCCACGTCTTTCCAGCCTCTCTGATAGATCAGTCAAGTTGCGTATCGGTTTCTGAATCTAAATGAAATCATAATAAGCATTTCAAATCTTGAAGTTTTTAAGTAGGTACAAAATGAAATCGTTTTAAACTTCTATGATCGCGAACTGGATAGTACTCTCAGTACCACTTACAGTGCAGTTTTACCGAAAATACATAACACAAATATCACACAAGACTTGCCAATATTGACGTCATGGGTTCAATTCTCATGTCGGACAATGCGTCATTGGGTTTTTTCGCCCAGGAATTTCTCAGTAGCAGCAGTTTGAACTGGTGTTCAATTAATAGACAGGCTACTCATTATTTCACATGGAATTCTAGTCACATAACAGGTGGAATATAGGTGTTACTCTTTTGGGGACTTCCACTGCCAGCCAAAATGATATTTATATTATACTAGCTACTGCCCGCGACTCCGCCCGCGTCAATGATGAAAGTTTTTATACAAACTTCCATCCCCTATGTCACATGTCACCCCTTTACGGGAGGAGTTTCCTAAAATTCTCTTCTTCTTTGCTGAATAATAGATTAGAATAGGTTGAATCAGTGAGTGTATATACTTAAATGAAAAATAGTGGCTAATTAATAACAGCCGCACGGATCGATCCATCTGGTGAAGCTACGCTTGCCGGGGTTGGTCAGTAGATGGGTGACAATCATCACAATATGGAGACTCCTCCGTGCCTCGGAAAGCACGTTAAGCCGTTGGTCCTGGCAGTCATACGTGAATCTTTGACAGTCGTTACGGGTAGTCAGAAGCCTGAAAGTCTGCCAGCCAGTCTTACCAAGGGGTATCGTATTGCTCTGTTACTACTGGGTTGTGGAGGTTAGATAGGCAGTCGCGCCATGTAAAATACTGGTATTCAGCTGCATCCGGCTAGATTGGAAGCCGACCCCAACGTAGTTGGGAAAAGGCTAGGCAGAATGAAATGACTTAAATAAAAAATAGTTACAATCATAGGCCTGGTCAGCTTTTCAGAAATGAATTGTCTATACGAGTAGGCCCCCGCGGATTTCTCGCTGGGCCTGAGGCTGGGCTGCGCGTGACGCACTTGAGGCGAAGGCATCGTTGCACTCATCACCATTGAGCTTGGTTGAGGCCCTCGCTCTTGTGGATTGAATAAATCCAGGCTTGTGTCATAGCGCAGCAGCAATTCCTGCAAGTGATGAGATTAGGTCATTTAGTTCAGACTACCTTAATAATAATTAACTAACATATAATAAATACCAAACAGTCGTGAGTCGCTCCAAATAAAATACTCATATTCAGCTGCATCCGGTTTGACTGGAAGCCGACCCCAACATAGATGGGAAAAGTCTAGGCAGATGATGATAATAATATTCATAAAAACATAAGTGACCTACACTTGGGCTAGGTCTTCGTAGTGGTCACACAACTTTTGCCGACCAGAAACCTAAATTAAGGAAAACATCACAAACACTTGAAACCAAAACTGACAGACCAAATTGCCGAACACGGCATAAAGATAGACTTCGGCTGCCACCGATAAAACTAAAATTATTTAAGAAAAATGTATACTGCATGTCCATTATTATTTACAATCATTTACCAAATAGTTTTCAAGACTTACCACCGCTGACCAAATTTAAAAATATACTTTTCAAACTATTGATATTTAAAAGATATACCATTAAGGACTATCTAGAAGACAAATCAATAGTATCTGTAAATCAGATAAATTGACATCGCTGAGTGTGAATACATTTGCACGCCATGTTATGGCAGGATATGCTGAAACAAATTTACTGTAACACCTTATGTACCGTATTCTAGCAAATAAATATTTTGATTTGATTTGGAACAGTTTCTTTTTTAAACTGCTATGGTCGCCGACAAGAACTGAACAAAACTAACAAGCTATATCATCTGCCTAGCCTTTTCCTGGCTAGGTTTGGGTCGGCTTCCATTTCTAACCGGATGCAACTGAATAGCAATATTTTACATGGAGCGACTGCCGGTCCTTTTGATAAACTGCCTATCCAATAAAATGCAAGAAACAATACATTATTAAATACGAAAATCTACATATTTAACACTGCTCGCATTTAATCTATATTCATTTATAAGAGCATGGTATGTTTGTACGACCCCATTTTTTTTTTGTTTTTTTTTAACCGGGGGGAAAATCCTCATGGATGTCCCCCGCCCCGGGGAGGGCGGAGGGGTCTGTCAGACTCTTACTGACTAAAAACCACCCCGGGTGTTCCCTCTCACACCTGCGCCGGGGGTCGCGGGAACTGAAAATACCGTGTCCTCCCGACAGTCGACGCAGTGGTGACACCGAGCGTCTGGCTCCCTGGTTATGCGACACAGGCACTTCCCGAAGCAACCGTGCCCCGAGAGAACCTGTGTCGCCCGAAAAGTCAGGGAGCCGTGCCTTCTACCGAGCCACTCGCTGAGCACTGGTCGGATCGCCTCGATGGTGTTGAGGCCGGCCGGTAGGGCGTGAGAGCCTGTCCCGCCAGTCCGCCACCAGGACCTCGTGGAGCTGTGACCGACGCAGCATGTTTGTAAGACCCCAGCCCCATCATCAGGACTAAAAAGTTATAGATAGTCATTTGAATTTTGGAGAGTAGCCGCGTACTCACGGAGTCGACCAGTAAGGGGATGAAAATAAGGGAATTCGTTTATTACATGTAATCTGTCATGGTCGGCGTTGATCTTAATCCTGGCTGCTAACTCGGCTCGGAGCTCGTCCACCAGATACGCCCAGTACTTGTTGACCTTGGCGTAGTCACCGAGTTGGGCACGAGGTAGGTAAGCCATGATCATCTTGCCAATGGCCGATGGTAGTAATTGCACCTGGAGGAGCAAGCGTTGGTACCGCACTGTAAGACTGCATTTAAAGAATTATTTTTGGTCTGTAATTATTATAATTTTCAGGCAATTATTGGATATGTTGTGTGGGAGTTCTAAGCTCGGTGTTATGTTTCACATTCGATGAAAACTGTATTTACCTACTGCCGGGTTTACATGACAAATTGAAAACAGACCAAACGGACTATTGTCCGTTTGGTCTCGTCGGTCGGGTCTCTGGCTATGATAAAAAAACCTAATATACTGGTATTCCAGTATATTAGGTTTTTTTATCATAGCCAGAGATACGTTCAGGCATGGTTGCCAAAACGATTAAATTAAACATTCGCGCACCCAAAGTGGCAGTGACGTATAGACTGGTCCCCTTTAGAACGTTTTTGTCTACCTGCCACGGAGTTAAAATACTTTCTTATTTTCAACAGACAACACTAACTAAGTCCACTGTTTCGATATTTTCAGGTTTCGGTCGGTTGACTTTCCAGATCTTTCGTTTGGTGCCGTCCTTGAAAGTCATCTCCAATTCTTCCAGCTTCAAGCTATCGCGCATCGATTTTATTGTTCCATTCCACATGGTCAAGTTTGCGTCCAACTGTGAAAATAAAATTCAGACCTTTGTAACGCGACAAATGTAGGCATACCTATGTAATATATTATTTTAGTCTATTCCCAAGGCAACAAAAATATAAAACAAATAATCGTTAGTTCCTTATTACGTAACGACAGCCAAGATTCACGAATGACAGCCGAGACCAACGGCTAAACATGCTGTCCGAGCCACGGAGGTCTCACAGGAGTCTCGGTGTGTGAAGATGCTCACCCATCCACGGACCAACCCCGGCAAGCGTAGGTTAACCTTATGTTTTACTACTTATTTATAATTAAAACAGAGTACACCAACCGCTCTTTGTGCCTCTGATGGCGGCGGCGGTGCAGAAGCATTAAACATTTGTTTCGCGTCACCTCCTGCTGATGGATCACGGCTTTGTGTCTGGTCACTTTTCTAAAACCAAACATAAGTGGAAGAAATAGACAATAATTTCGTGCTCGAAGCATCAACCCGCCTTTTCCAAATCATTATAATCACATTCTTCAATTATTTAAAAACGGAAAAAAACAAAGAAAATTGGATTGTGGTTTCCGAATTAAGCTTGGAAATTACATAAGCGGGGTTGTCCGAAAGGGTTACCGCTGCCCCGGAACAGAAAGGGCTAAGGAAGGAACATGGATGGGTTTTAGTCAGTAACAGTCTGACACTCCCTTCCGCCCCAGAGCGGGAGGAGTCATGTGATGATTTCCCACCCTCAAAAAAAAAAGCTTGGAAATTACTGGCATCGGTGAAGGTAATTCATCTCGTGTTGAGTAAAAACACGAGTTTCCCCTTCACCCCATCCTTCTGGCAAACTCTCCCAGGGCGGAGGACATCCATAGGATTCCTACCACGGAACAAAACAAAAGGCTATTTAAAGTCATACCTGTGGACCCGCCTGGTCATTGACTACGATACACTCCGCTACGATGTTCCGCAGCATGAGATCCCGGTTGCTTTCGAACAGCCGTTGCGCGAGTCGCAGCACCTCCCACATGGTAGGCCCACCAGCTACCGTCGTCAGCTCAGCCAGCACAAGAGCTTGAGGCTCCTTGTAAGTGTCACAGACTCGATTAGTAAAGCTTTGTGAAAAAAAAATAAACCAGCAGTAGACTGCTACAAGGTGTGAAAATGATGATATACCCGTAAATAAATAGGATTTCGAGGTACTTCGATCCGGCTCGAAGGACCATAAATAGGTGTTCTCGCCTACGGACCTTGAAAGGTGGATGCGAGAACAACTTAAACTTTACTACATTAAGTCATAGTCATGCAAAATGCCAGTTTACTGAAAAACTATGGTAAAAATATTTTTTGTTAACTGTGCAAAAAACTAAAATAACCAATCGATTCAATGCGCTTCCTACAGGTATTAGTTGAGCGAAGCAATTTCTCCGTATCATCGTAGGAAAGAGTTTTAAAGAAGGCAGTTACTTTTTTCTTACATCTGGGTTTGTGCAGTGGATAAATATTTAGACTCTTGTTGACAACATTAAAAAGATAATCCTTATTTTATTGACTTTTTGTTTACTTTAATTGTAGGTATAGCAATGTCATAGTATTTTTTTAACCTTTTTTTTCAAACGTTTATTTAACGTGCAATGTATGTAGTTAAATATATTATTTTGTTCGGGTCAAATCTTGCAACTGAATTTAAAAGCAGTTATCCTCAACCGATTGAGCGGAAATTTTGTATTCACGTTTAGTTTTTACTATCTTCTGCCCGCGGCTTCACCCGCGTGGATGACGGAAATTGCATGTTATTATACGTATAAACCTTTCTCTTGAACCAAACTGCATCATAATCCGTTGTGTAGTTTTAAAGATCTAAGCATCATGTATGTATACATACAGACATTAGGAAAGCGGAAGCGACTTTGCTTTAGACTATGTAGTGATGACAATGCATGGTTATCTAAGTGAGATGACTTTCATGATTAAATACTTATTATTAGCGTAGGTAAGTATGTGAAAAGAAATTTACTGTTGACCATCGATATTATTATAGCATTAATACTATTTCAATAATGTTACAGCTAACCGGATCGAGTGAGTGAAACCAAACGCGATCGTTTTTCATGACTTTCGCTAGAATGTGTGGAGGCATGGCCGTTCTGTTGTGGTCCATCGGCACCTGGTCGTAGCTGGTATACACGTGTCGCCTGCGGTGGAAATGTTCTCATTGGAATATTTATTTAGTCTTGGTCATTAAACTTAGCTAGCTACTGGACATGGTCATGTCCAAAGATGCACCATATAAGCTGGTTTTCCGCTTTTCCCATTCACACAATGAATGCACACAATAATTTTGCCGAGATAAAGCAAATTGAGTCCAACGAAAATTCCACAACTCATTTTAAATGGGCGAAGTGGATAAGACGTGCTCGTAGCTAAGTAACAACAGCCACACGGGTCGATCCATCAGGTTAAGATACGGTTACCCGGGATTGGTCCGTGGATGGATGACCATATTTACATACCGAGAATTTTAATTTCCTCTGTGCCTCGGAAAGCACGTTAAGCCGTTGTTGGTCCGGGCTGTCATTTGTGCATGCAGTGTTGGAGAATGCATATTTGACAGGTATTACGGGTCGTTAAAAGCCCGAAAATCTGCCAGTCAGTCTTACGAATCATATAGAATAGGCAGATATGAGAAAGGCAGTCGCTCCATGTAAAGCCGATCCCAACATAGTTGGGAAAAGGCTAGGCCAATTGAGTTTTTTATCATCAAATGATGTTGATGATAATTTTAAGCTGTACCCAGAAGAAAGAAACAGTTTATAACTAACTCGCTAACAGACATTACAGCATCCTTGGGGCGGCAGTTCCACATAGACTTGAGGAGCAGGGACAGCGTCCAAGCACTGCGTACGTCGTGAAGCAAAGCGAGAAGGTATTTCTTCTTGTTCATGTAAGATATGCGCGCAAACCAGTACTTGGTAGCCAAGAGATGCTTGCTGAAATTGAGCGCCTCTTTCGTGACGTCGAAGTCGTCTGTAGTATTGGAAATTAACAAGCAAAATTAAGACCAACCATATTTTCGAATCAGTGATTGGATGAAGTTGAAACTTTTAAAACCATTTTGAAGCTAAATAATAATAGTCTCCAATCGACGGTTTTTTAATTAAGGCTACCTTTTCTTATTACTAAGGGGCTATCTCCACGAGCGAGAGAATCGCGACGGATCCGCGCTTCTATCGTCGGGTCGTCTCCACGAACAAGCGATTATTACGCCAGCATATCGTCGCGACTGGTAATGGAATCGCCGTGTTTCCGCGACGAGGCGTTGTGCAATTGTTTTGTTGAAAGAGTTCAGTTAGGTGCCAGACGAGAGCGAAATACGAATAATAAATAAATAAATTATAATGGATGTAGTGTTATAAGGTGCTTGTGCAAGTACGCTAGTAAATATGCAGTTATTGTTATTAAGAAATGAAAAAGCGCCGTTGGTGGACCGTGGCTCTTTAATTTCTCTGTTCCGATACTCGGGCAACTGAACATCGTAAAGGGCAGGTCTCTCTCTCATTTCAAGAATAAACTTTTCAATGTTACAGATTGTACCTACTTAGATTGTTTAAAAACCTTGTCGCCTTGCTTGGCGAATGACAACGCTCAAATGACGCTGCGTTTGACAGCGCACCCGCCGCGCGCTCGCTGCGAGAGCTCCACGTCCTCCGGCGAGCGCGCGGCGGGTGCGCCACCATTCGCGACGATACTGCGGCGATACGACGACGTTACGCACGCACATTGCCACTCGTCGCATCGCCGCGATAACATCACCGTGTGGAGACGCGTTCATAGACAGTGTATAGAAATACGTGGCACGACGATATTATCGCCGCGATTCTCTCGCTCGTGGAGATAGCCCCTTAGTTTTAGACCTCCTACTTAGGAAAAATTTAGTAACATACAGTGCACAGTCTGAACCACTGGGTTTTTTTGCAAATTAGCCTACACTTTCCCATTGCTGAGCAAAGGCCTTCCCCAAGTCCTTCCAGACACCTTTTCCTAGAGCCATCTCGATCCATCCCTTGCGCTATGCGTCTAGGTCGCCTCGCCACCTCTTCCAGGGCCGGCCTTTTATCCTCAGGCACTTTATTCGGCCAGTTCGTTAAACGCCCTTTATAGCTCTTTGGCAAACCCCAAGGCGCAACTTTTGCTTCGGTGAGCAACCAGGTCTGAGCATCAAAAGTTGGACAGGCAGGATACACAGTCATATCCATGAGTTTAGAAGCATTAAATTTTGCGCAAGAGTTGAAAGCTTGAATAGAAGATCGCCATTTCTACCGACGGGATATCCCACCGGCTTGTGAGTTTCTTAACACGCTGTTATCAAATCATAACTAGCAGTTCGATACCACTTAATAAAATTGGATAAAATCATGTTAAACATACAAGTCATATCAGCTATGATCAAATCGTTGATTAGATGCACTTGTTTCGTTAGCTCCGCAAACGACGTCATTCTAATGCTATGTTGTATTCAAATACCCGTTTTACAAACATATAGGCTACGTGCCTAATAAATAAATAAAAGTATTCTGTGGTGCCTTTTAACAAAAATATGTCGCCGTCCAAAAGTGACAGTGACACTGTCACAATAGTTTTTCTTTTTTTCTATATAAGCGGCTTCTTTAATAGCCTGTCTATAGCTTCCTACAGTACATTACACAACAAATCTTAATTAACAAATAAAAAACTTAACATATACAGGGTAAGCTAAAAATAGTTGGCGTATATAAATCGTATTGTTGATTGTAAGCAATTTACTTGCCGGCTGCAACAACAGGGTCAAGATTACGACCACCACTACGCAGTTCGTATGGTTATGTATGATGTTCCAGTTACGAATGTCCGGCGATGCTCTGTCAGTCAGAAGCTGCCATGACGCGCGTGGACACGCGGGTCCTATCACAAACTGTATCAGTCAAATCGAGTGCGAAACGTGCTACTTTCTGTAGATTCATCTCCGTTGTAATTTTTGCAACGTTCGTCGCTGTTGTATACTTCCTTATCAGAAGACCCTATGACTCGTTAGGCGATCCTTCTGATCAATACACTGTTAAAAACGTCCCGAAAGTCTTCACCCGGTTAGAGGGCGAGGTGGATCCGGAGGAGAGGGACGTGTTTCAAGGGTTTCGTACGTCTTTCCTGCCGCCAGAAGAGATAGTGCTTGCTCGGTCAAATTCGATTTCTAAACGAGAATATTATGAGGGTAATGTGAGCAGTGACATTGTAATATGGGGTTCTTCGGACAAGCAGCACGCGACACCCACCAGGGTAAAACGATTGAGCCATTTTTCATTCACATCACAAGACTATGAGTAAGTTTTAAAATTAAATAAAACATTCCATTATTATATTACAACTTTGCTTGTAAATCGAAAACCCTCTACTGCCTTTATAATATTCTACAGTAAAAGTATGCATACCCTCAAACGGGGTGAATAGGGATGCAGGCATGAATCGGGACGAAAATTTAAAAGGGATTTTAACATTGAAGTAATATACCTAGTTTGTTGCTAACAAGGGCACTTAATTTTTAATTATATTATAGTACACACATTACTGGTCCTTTTTGGCCACAAACTATATTATTTCAATGTTAAAATCCCTTTTAAAGTTTCGTCCCGATTCACCCCTTTTTAAGGCTGGGAAATCATCCAATGACTTCTCCCGCTCTGGGTGGAGCGGAAGGGAGTGTCAGACTCTTACTGACTAAAACCCATCCATGTTCCTTCCTTAGCCCTTTACGTTCCGGGGTAGCGGTAACCCTTTCGGACAATCCCGTTTACCCGGCAGGCCGATTCACCCCTGCATCCCTATTCACTCCGTTTGACTGTACCTGATGAATCTAGGAGATTGTAATACCTATTTTAGCAAAGAAAGGCCTCATCGGATGCATAGAGACGAGGGTGGTGAGAACAGTAACGAAGACAATGAGAGTGAAAGCGAAACTGAAGAGGAATACGAGAATTCCGACTCCAGCGATCAGTATGACGACGAAGACAGAGATATGGAGAGGTAACTCCTTTTAACTAAAGAAACTTAGTAGTACCGGCCTATTTTCTAATCTTCTATTAATCATCAAAATTATAGATTCGAACGTAAATCTGTCTGTCTATATGTTACCGTTTCACGCCAAAACCACTGAACGGATTTAGATAAAATTTTGCAGAGAGATAGATCGCTTCACGGGGAAGATATAGGACTACTTTTTGTCTCAAAAATATTTTCTAATATTGCGATATAACCGAACCCCACGCGGACGAAATCGTGGGCAAAGCTATCTTTATCTAATTATCATGTATAAATAGATTTTTCGTTGCCATATTAGTTATGTGTGTGTTAATATTACAAAAGCTTTTAAGTTTTTTGAGTAGTAGGTATACTTTGCGATGCCTTTATTATCTGCAACCAATTTCTATTTTTCTGCGCCTTCATATCGCACCGCCGTGCGCGTGGTAAGTCCTCGGAAAAATCCTTGATCGATGTAAATCATTTTTTTATAAACGTAGTCTGATTTTTGTAGAAAACTACATAAAATTCTCTTCTGATTTGGCTCAGATTCAAAGATTGCCTCATTTGTGATGCAGGATACAACTGAGGAAGAGATTTCTCGTCTTGTGGTCAAGTTAAAACCTAATCTAAATTGTTCGAAAATATAATAATAACCTTACAAACTCCTTGGAAAGTAAATAAAGTAGTAAAGTAAATATGCTTCTTGCTAATAATCAGTTTGGTAGTATCATTTATAAAATTATTTATTTATTTCTTGAGCTACACATTTCCATTTATAACGAGCGCATAAGACTGCATGACCAATTTCATTGTGTCTTTTATCTAACGATCTAAACTGCAAGTCTGCAACGGTTCCAGTGCGAAAAACTATAAATTATATCTTTGTAAATTTTTGTATATATAAAAACTGCCTTAGAAATAATCTTATGAAAAATAAAATGAATAGCAATACTCAAAACTGAACTAAACTGACACGCGTCTGCCGTACAAATTGTTCACATTATTGCTTGATTGAATAGCATAGTTCATCCGGAGATGCACGTGGACAGAGGCCCATTAGATGACGTGGTGGAGCAGGTCCGTGGCCAGCCTGAACTGGAAGAGGCCGAGATGATTTCCTCCGCACACATATACAAACCATCCAAGTCTTACGCAGGTATTCATTCAAGAAACAGTTTACATAATATATGTATAGTAGCGACTCGCCACTGCTTTACAAGGGAGCAATAACATGTTATAATGTCGAGATTTCCGCACTATATCTAAGTAAATGTAGTATACAATTAACCTTTTGGAATAAATTCTCTAAATGATGCTGAAAATATAATCTTCAAAATCGTTGTGCCGTTTGAAAATCGGAGTAAGCACATAGACATGTAAAACAACTTTATTGTATAACATAAATAAATTAAATTTCTATCAAGCTTGAAGTGGAATCGTTTTGGCAGGAGTTTCATATGAATTAAGGAGACAAAAGACGGATAAACAAGAATAGCTGGAAAATTACACCTTTTAGTACTTTTCCCAAACGGACAAATGCACGGTTTATTCCTAGTTCCCTGTCTCTTGTTGTCACAGGTAAATCTAGAACCATTAAACAATTCTCCTGTCCATTGTGTGATGGAGAGCTAAATCAATTCGATAATAGTTTGTACGTTGTGTCAGGAATTATCCAATTGACTTTTGTCAAAAACGAACCAAGGTTAGTCGTACGACAACGTGCAAGTCCTACACACTCAATCTAACGAATAGTATTTTTGTTATGTAGGACCTAATTTGAACATCACAAGTTCAAACATATCTAACCCAACTATTTTCATTCAGGTATTCATGCATTCTGGAAAGGTCAGGGTGACAGAGATCAAATCAGAACTACACAAGCAAATATAATGAAACAATACATGGACGCTGAAGCAGATCCATGTCACGACTTTTATCAGTATGCCTGTGGGAACTGGCCTGCGCTCAACCCCATCCCGGCTGATAAAGCAGGGTTTGTTATTGCCATTAAATATACTGTTTTGTATTCGGAAGCAAGAAAAATAAATAATATGTTCATCCTTTTTAGGTACGACACCTTTGAAATGCTTCGAGAAAATCTAGACACCGTCTTAAAAGATTTATTAGAATTTAAAAGTAAGGATAAAATACCCAGCTGGTATCCAGGATCTAATTTAGATTTAGAAGATAATTTCTTACTGACAATAAAGATTCCACGCGACAAGTCCAAGGCGCCGCTTAAGTCTGAAGTTGTGGCCACACTGGAGTCTCATCCAAAACATTTATCAAATGAATCCGCAGCTGAAGTTCACCGCAATAATTATAACGATAAGGAAAAAACGCAAATAGTATATCGCATTCGTAGATATTTAGACAAAAAATCAAAACAAGTAATGAAACCAATATCTAAAATCAAGACTAAATTTCGAAATTACTTGTCACGTAGTCATAAACCTATAAAAGGAAGAATGAAAAGACTTATAAGGAAACCTGACAAAGCACCAAAAAAGGAAGTAATCAGAAGAAAGTTTACAATCAAGTCAAAACAAATACGAAATGAAGAAGATGGTAGAAGATTAATGGCAAACAGTGCAAGACTTAGAAGACGAAGAGAAAGGGATACCATATTATTGGAAGGAAAAAAGACACCTCACTCTAAAACTAAGTCAAATAGAACTACCAGAGCTCATTCGGTGGGAGGGGATCCCGCAAACGGTGATGCTGCTCTGAAAGCAAGATTCCTCTTCAAATCATGCATGAATTATGGAATACTAGAAAAGCGCGCACATAAACCGCTGGTGGATTTGTTGGATCTTCTGGGTGGCTGGCCGATCCTAAACCCTAACTGGAATTCCACCAAATTTGACTGGCTTGAATTAATGGCAAAACTGAGATTATACAACAATGATATTCTTATATCGGAATGGGTTGGACCTGATATTAAAAATTCCGATGAATTCGTCATCCAGTTTGACCAAACGAGCTTGGGTATCGTAGTTTTTTACTAGTTACATTTTGATTTTGAATAATTGACTGCCTCATTGATCTAGTGGTCCGAAGCGCTACTGCTCAGCATGAGGTCCTGTGTTCGATTCCCAGGTCGGGCAAAGTGTTTTAAGGTTTTTCTATCTGGAATTTAGCCTGGAGTCCAGATTTATGCTCGGTTGATAGCAGCAAGCTCAGCCCCTATTACATAGGACTTTAAGGCATTGACTGCCACGCAGCAGACACAATAGAAAAACTATTTAGACGACACGGTTGGCGCAGTGGTTGAGCGATTGACTGCTGCGCACTATGTCGCGGGTTCGATTCCCGCACGGAACAAATATTTGTACGACCTGCAAGTATTTGTTACGAGTCTGGGTGTTTTCTATCTATAATATGTATGTATTTACAAAAAAAAAATGTATATAAGTAGTTTATCAGCCATCTCGTTACCATAACACAAGCATTAGGTTGCTTAGCTTGGGACGATATGGCGTGGTGTGAAATGTCCAAGGATATTTATTTATTTATTTATATTGTTTGTCGGACACACGGTGACCGCGTTGGCGTTCAACGTGTTAACTGGCGTTTGAGTGTACTGTAGGGTACATCTCTGCCGAATCCTTCTGGAAATCAAGACGTCATTCTATGTTATATTTTGAATATTATTTAACTTACTTCGTTTATAATACATGTATACGTGTACTTTCAGGATTACCAACACGAGATTATTTCTTACAAGAATCCAATAAAGTATACCTGACGGCTTATAAAAATTACTTAATAAAAATTGCATTGTTACTGGGGGGTGATCCTCACCACGTTAAAAGAAGTGCCGACGAATTGATTGAATTTGAAATAAAGTGAGATTCTTTTTTTAAGTTTTACCCGAAAGTATATACTTCAAAAGTGTTTAGCGATCAAGCCAGTTTTTGCTAGTTTCTAAAAATCAGGTTATTTAATTATATTTTTTGGAACTTCTCCTCCTCCTCCTTCTTATTTTCATGTGGTTAGTGGCTAACCTGGTGTCAGAGTTTTTATGCTGCCCATGGGCCTCTGACATGCTATGTTTCCTCACGATGTCGATGTTGTTATTGGGTGTTGGAACTTCTATGAAGACTTTTTAGTAAACGTTATTTGAAAAGTAAGTAGTTTTTTTTTATTTCGGTCAAGAGCTAAATATCTTATGTCAAGCCGCTCCTGTATAATCCTGCTGCAGTTTAGAAGCCAAATCAATAAAATTTCTGCCATACATCTGGTGAAATCAATACAAATAGTCGTTATTATGGGTGGAAGACGTCATTTGAGCCGAGAAGAAATTATCAGAGCCGTGGCAATTTGGGAAGTTGGTTCTTGGTAACGTGCTGTGGGAATAGCTCTGGGCACTACGTAGTGTTAAAATTGACTTCGGACACCACACGCAGATTAATCGTTACATGCAGTTTTCATCGCATTTTAATGGCAGAATTAATTATGGTGAAACATACATATTCTATGCATTACCAAAAATCGCGAAAAGTCTTTATTACTTCGTCGACCTACACATACGAAAAAAAAAAAAGATTTTATTTTATTTCAATAGATTGATCCCTAGATACTTTTGATGTGTGTATTTATATATACAATTATAAATATTTAAAATAATATGGAACGGTGGAGCTTTTGGCTCATTTTTCTCCATACGAAACTGTCTTTTGGACGGGGCAATTACAATCTTTTTTTGACGTTCAGAACTGCTTTTCATGTGCCTATTTCAAGTTAATAACTTGTCTTTGACTTCGTAGAGAATGTTAATACACAGCAAAGTCGATAATTTCACAATTTCACGAAAACGTCTTCTTAAATATTCTAGACTAGCAAAAATCACGTCAGCTCCAGAAGACAGAAGAAATGTATCGGAACTGTACCGAAGGATGCCACTAGGGAAGTTGGAGGGGCTGGTGCCAGAAGTGAAGTGGAGACAGTATCTGTGTATCGTGATGAACAGGACCGTGGATCCCAATGAAACTGTTGTACTGTTCGCTCTTTGTTACGTTAGGGTAAGTACTCTAAGCGGGTTTGTCCGAAAGGGTTACCACTACCCCGGAACATAAAGGGCTAAGGATGTAACATGGATGGATTTTAGTCATTAAGAGTCTTCTGCTCCATTCAGAGTGGGAGGAATCATTTGATGATATTCCACCCTCAAAAAAAAGGGTAAGTACTCAATTGTTACACGATTCAAGCCTTTCCCAGCGCTACGCTTTAGCTTATAGCGATTGTCAACTACTTGAGACTACTTCACGAATGGTGAATTTTTTGTACTGATTCATGCAATCAAAATATGGATTGAGTGCATTTTTTTTTCCGAACGTTATCTTTATTATTAGGTATTTTGAGAAATTATTGCAACCGTGATTTACACCAGATTAAAAAAATTCAATACCTTCTTAACCCATTAGATATTCGGCTATTAGAAGCCGTTTGCTTATCAATAAGAGCTCAACGATTTTTACGGTTATACATATTTATTGTCGTTTCGAGAGAATTTTTCTTATGTACCTATGGGGTTATAAGACATTTTAGGGGTTAAGCAAAAGTAAATTTCTCAATAATTAAAGAGATTAAACGTAAGACAATTCTTACATTTCTTTAACTGCCTACCTACTGTGTTTTCATTGACAGCATTTAGTTCAATTGATACAAGACACTGACCCGAGCATATTGGCAAATTACCTGCTCTGGAGATTCGTCAGGCACCGGGTCAATAACCTTGACGACAGATTCCAATCAGCCAAACAACAGTGAGTAATCTTTATTGTTACCTTACTGTAAATCTTTTCGTTGCCAAGTTTAATTATTGTAATTTTAATTAAGTCTATTGAATAATCAATCGTTTGTACACACCCGACTGCCCAAATAAAGGAGAGCAGTACTGTTTCAGGGTTCATGAGTATGTGTGTGTGATGCTTTATTGCACCATAAGTTCTAAATGACTTAACCGATATCATTTCATGAGGTATCGTTAGAAACGTTGCGTTATCCCGAGTAACATACGGTGGTGACATTTGGTGCAAAGTGAAGCATGATTTATGAAAAAAAACCTTTTTTTTTCATTATTTTTTTTGTTCATAAAACTGCCTATACTATCATCGTCTAGAGCTTGCATAGTACATAATAAAAATGAATAAATGAGTAATTTTTTTGATAAGGCTAAATAATTAAAATATACGCCGTATTTAAAATACTTTTTTATTGCTTAATTTGCAAGTGATTTGAAAAAATTTCAGGTTCTACTTTATTCTATTCGGCCGTGAGCAAGCCCCTCCAAGATGGAAGAACTGTGTGTCTCAAGTAAACTCCAACATGGGAATGGCATTAGGCTCTATGTTCGTTAGGAAATACTTCGACGAAATGAGTAAGAACGACACGTTATACATGACAAGGGAGATTCAGCAGTCATTCAGAGAACTGCTCCACATGACCGATTGGATCGATGATAAGACGAAGAAACTGGCAGCACATAAAGTGGATGCAATGATGCTGAGAATAGGTTATCCCGATTTCATATTGAACAAACATGAGTTGGATGAACGATATAAAGAAGTTAAAATACACCCAGACAAATATTTCGAGAACATTCTGAATATATTGCAACATTTAACTAAGATGGAGCAATCGCGGTAAGTAACACATAGAGTAAAATGAAACCCTAGTATATTAAAGAAAGTGTACTGGAGTTTGATATCAAATGTCTGGTTGATGTAACAAGTTACCTAGTGTGAGGCAACTTACCTATACATCAGTAGGTGATGTAGTTAGTCAAGTAATCAGATACTTGCGCGTGTTAGTAATACGGCGTATCGTATATTTTACTTGCATGTTTTAGTAGGACAAATTGTCTCAATCTGGTGACACTATAGGACTGAATTTGAGACCTCTGCGATTTTTCAGCGCACCGACTTTTGTAGCGCAATGGATTTTC
The DNA here is from genome assembly GCA_951799385.1 of Hyppa rectilinea. Taxonomy (NCBI): domain Eukaryota; kingdom Metazoa; phylum Arthropoda; class Insecta; order Lepidoptera; family Noctuidae; genus Hyppa; species Hyppa rectilinea. The sequence goes on along the minus strand of OX637309.1, from coordinate 5,733,328 downwards.
AACCCTCGATATTGAGCGGAGCATTGTGAATCCAACAGAGTGCGCTAAGATAACATTCTTTTGGATATTGAACTCTAGCCACTAAGTGAATTGAAAATCCTGTGCGTGATAATAATCGCTCGTGCAAACCTGGGCTATCACAGGCTGCTTTAACGTGATGGTGCTTCGGTGTAAATCGTATTAAATAACTTCGGGACATATTTTCACCTAAACAGATATACATATTTAGCTCTATCGAAGGGGATTCCATGCTAAGTATCTCCTTAGTCCCACTGCATAGCTGAAGTCGTATTTAACATGAAAAAATATTCTTGCCAGCAAATCACTTGCTTGGTCTAAAGTCTAAACGTTGTTTAGTTTTTTCATTCTTCCTTCAACTAAAGCATTTTTTTTGTCAAGATGGGAAATAATCAAATTACCCCTCCTCCCGCTGTGTGTGTAGCAGAAGCGAGTGTCAGTGCATATATATATTTAGATATATCGAAGGGGATTCCTTGCTTAGCATCTTCTTAGTCCTACTGCATAACTAAAGCCGCATTTACATGATAAAATTTTCTTGCCAGCAAATCACTCACTTCGTCTAAAGTCTAAACATTGTTTACTTTTTTCATTCTTCGTTGAACGAAATCATATTTTTTTTCGTAAGGATGGTAAATCATCAAATTACCACCGCATCCCGCTGTGGGTGGAGCGGAAGGGAGTGCCAGACTCCTACTGACTAAAACCCATCTATGTTCCTACCTTAGCGCTATGTGTTACGGGGCAGCGGTAATCCTTTCGGACAACCTCGTTGAAACCTAAAACATGCCACAAGCAATTTGTGAGTTAATTATAAATCAGGCTGAAGGCCTGTCCAAAGCAGTAATAAAATCGATTAATTTCGTTCCAGTATCGGCCAGCCTGTCAACAAGACACTATGGAACACTGCTCCAGCTGTGGTCAATGCCTACTACAGCCGCAATAAGAACCAGATCATGTTCCCAGCAGGGATCCTACAGCCTCCCTTCTATCATAGACACTTTCCCAGGTCTCTGAACTACGGCGGCATTGGAGTTGTCATAGGTGAAGTATATAGTGATTGTTGATGTAGATGATCTACACTAATTATTAATTATACTCAGCCGCACGGATCTATCGCAATCTATCAGGTTAAGCTACGCTTGCCGGGGTTGGTCTGGGGATGGGCAACCATCTTTAACCTACATACCGAGACTCTTCCGTGTGTCGGAAAACACGTTAAACCGGCACTGTCACGGATCCCGAGTGTCATTAGTGGATCTTTGACGGTTGTTACGGGTTGTCAGAAGGCTGACATCCAGTCTTACCAAGGGGTATCAATCCCTCCATGAAAATACTGGTAGCTGCATCCGATTGGACTGGAAGCTGACCTCAACATAGCCGGGAAAAGGCTTGGCAGATTATAAGATACACGAACATAAGTTTAAAAAGTATTTTAAGCCAGGATCGCGGTACTTATACGATCATAGGATTTTCTTCAACGGTATTTTCACTAGGTATTTGATAACATAATTTTCTCCTTGGTTTTTATATTTGCAGGCCACGAGATAACCCACGGCTTCGACGACAAAGGCCGTCTGTTTGACTGCGATGGCAACCTTCACCGCTGGTGGTCAGACTCCGCGATAGAGGCCTTCCATCGCCGTGCGCAGTGCCTGATCGATCAGTACGGACGATATGTAGTGCCTGAGGTCAATATGAAGCTGGATGGCGTTAATACACAGGTGTGTTTTTTTTTAGTTATTAATAATTTAGTGATAAAAGTTAATGTTTACATACCTAAATATACTTAAAATATTAATAATAACTATGTACAGACGCCAGCACATCAAGCTATCCCTAACTGTCAAATTTTCTGAATTAAAAATGAACCTTATGTCTTTGCAATAAAGTTGAAATACTATCAAAGAAATTTGACAGGTTGTGGTAACTTGATGTGCTGGCCTCTGTACAAGTATATAAAAGTGTATGAAGGTGTGCTGGAATTTATCCAGCGACACGCTACGAGGTATTTTTTATTTTTTTTGTTAATAAATACAAAGTTTATAAAATCTTAACTTAAGAACTATGCCCCGCAAAACCGTTTTCACGGTTTGTCTGTGTAAATCGAACAAATATTATTATATTACCCTGAGGGTTTATTAATTTGGCGTGTGGCCAGAATCGGAACAAACGCCGCCATCTTGGTTTTTTAATACATTTGACACAATTATTTCCACAAATCTTTACGAACAGCGCCTCCCCGTCAACGTCATTCGAACGCCAAAATAACCTCGTGGCAGTGTAGTTTTACAAGACTAGAAAATGTTGTCTCAATAGCCTGATCGCTTAACTGAGACCGTTCCGGAGGTAGCTGCGAGAGGGAGGGTACTGACGCGATGCGAGAGCTTACTGACTCCTCAACTTGCGACAGCTGTCACCCCTCAGGAACGGTCTCAGTTAAGCGGTTTGGATTTAGTTGTAGGCTCTTTGAGTCTTTTGAAAGTAGTATAAAACCATTTTGGTTCCATGATCGCAAGTCCGACTGCTAAGTCGGTCATGGGTCCCGAAGTCAGACAGAGTTTTTCCGTAGAAATTTCTCAGTAGCTGCAGTCTGAATTGGTACCTGCAATAGACTCGCTCATAAGACTTAAACATAACTGCCGAAATGTGGGATTACCACCTCCGTTTAAACCTTTGGGAAATACAGGCGTGATATTATGTGAACCTTCTCGTCTTCAGGGTGAGAACATAGCTGACAACGGAGGCGTGAAGCAGGCGTTCCGCGCGTACCTTCACTGGGTCCAACGACACGGGGTCAAGGGCGAGACCCTGCCTGGACTTAACCACACTCACACGCAGCTGTTCTTCCTCAACTTTGCGCAGGTGATACCAGACTTATCATGATTGAACAGGAAATTTGGAACATAGGAATAGTATAACAGAGTAACTAATGCGACATTCACAAATAGAGCAGTATGTTTTTTTTTGTACTTAGAAATTTTACAAAAAAAAAAACGTGAATGATGAATCGTGGAGAAAAATTAAAAGTTTCTTATACTAAGCTGTGAATAAGTACCCCGAATAGATAGATACCTACTTGTTAAATTCAAACACGGTAAATCATTAACCAATGATTTTCTAATTAATTAGGTTTAAAGATATTTATTTCTCATAAGAACTTAAATAACATAGTTCACTTAAAATGAGATACAAAGTGCTTATATCTAAAGATAAATCATAGTATCATATCATATTTGTCTCTGGGGTGTTGGAGACGTTACAGGGTACATACATGTTTCTTAAGTTTTGTCTTAAATATATTTATACTATCACACTTCTTTAAGTCCTCCGGTAAATCGTTAAACAGTTGTATCCCCTCAACCAATATTGTTTTTTTTCCGTAATTAGTTCGTGCACGTGTAGTCATTAGTTGAAATTTGTTTTTGCTTCTTGTGTTGTATGTTATTGTTTTTTTATGTAGTTGTATGTTTGATTGTACGGAATTCGTGGTGATTTTTTTTATGAGAATGCAGGTGTAATATGTGTATAGTTGTTTGAGATTTAGCAGTTTAGTTTTGTGGTATAATTTTTTTGTTGGATATAGATAGTGATAGTGAAATAATACTTTGATGATTTTGTTTTGTGTTCGTTGTAGTGAGTTTAGATTAGATTTAGCGGCTGATCCCCACACTTCGATTAGGTATTCAAGGTTTGATTTTACTAGAGAGTTATATATAATTAGACGAACTTTTTTCGGGATACATTTTGTAACTTTTCGTAACGCTGCTAATAGTGATATTAATTTTATTTTGACGTGATCAATGTGAAGTTTCCAAGAAAGTTTGTCATCTACCCACAGACCGAGGTATTTTTCATGGTTAGATCGTTTGACTATTTCTTCGTTAATCGTGAGAGGTGAGAACTCCGGTAAAGGTTTATTTTTGGCGGAGAATATCATAAATGATGTTTTTGACGTATTAATAGTTAGTAAGTTGTATTTTAACCATTCGTTGAGTAGGTCAAGGTCCTTTTGGGCATCAGACATAATGTTTTGTAGTGATTTATCGAAGTAAAAAAGGCAAGTGTCATCCGCGTATAATGTTAGGTGTCCTTTCAGCCCTATTTTATCAATGTTATTTATATAGATTAGAAATAGTAGCGAGCTAATAATTGAGCCTTGTGGACAGCCGTATGTTATGCTTTGCATTGAGCTCGTGAAGTTATCTATCTTAACGATTTGTTGTCTATTTTGTAAATATGAGGTGAACATACTGAGGGCACTCCCTGAAATACCTATATTACTTAGTTTTTGTAGTAACTTTTGATGGCTTACCGTATCGTACGCTTTTTTTAGGTCGATGAAAATTCCCACAACAACGTTTTTTTGATCAATACTTGTTTTTATTTTTGTTATTAAATCTACTGAGGCCGTGAGAGTGCTTGATTTAGGGCGGAAACCATATTGTTGATCAATTAGGAATTTCTTCTCTGTTAAATATGCGTTTAGGCGGTTGTATAACACTCGTTCGAAGATTTTTGAGATAACGGGTAAGACTGATACTGGACGATAGTTGCCGGGGTCAGTTCTACTTCCGGATTTGTAAATTGGACTGACCCTTGCAACTTTGAGTGAGTCGGGAAAAATGCCGCGCATTAAGCACACATTTATACAATTAGTTAGTCTTTCAGCAATTATATTTTTAAGGCATTTAATAGCTTTTGTGCTGATACCGTCCAAACCTGTGCTAGTGTTTGTGTCGAGGTGGTCAATAATTTGTGATATTTCGTCAGTGTTACAGGGGGAAAGTTCGTTCAAGGTCATATCATGTGTGTAATTACTGTCGTACATAAGAATATTACCTGTGTTTATGTGGTACTTGTTTGGTATTTTATTAGCTAAGTCCGCGCCTATTGATGCAAAGAATGAGTTAAATACGTTACAAATTTCGTCACCGTTTGTTATATATTGCGAGTTCGACGATAATTTGGGGGGAGCACTGTTATCCTTAATTTTATTAGATGCTAAGTTATTAATGATTTCCCACATTTTTTTAGGTTGTTTGTAGCTGTTATGGAATAAGTTGTGGTAGTAGGTTTCCTTCTTTGTCTTGATTAGGTTTTTTACTCTGTCCTGTTCTTCATTGAAATTCCTCCGTAGGTCGTCGTCTTTTGGGTGAGATTTCGTTTGTTGCCATAAGTGATTTCGTAGGTTGATTGCGTCTATAATGTTTCGGTTTATCCAGTCTTCTTGGGGTAGGTTTAGGATTTTAGTCTTATCTTCTTTATTTTTCTTTATTTGTTCTGAGATATATCTTTCGAAATAGTAGTAGTCGTTTTCATTATTAGTGTAGTTTGTTATTAGGGCATTATTGTATAGTTTTTCATAGTTGAGTGCTTTGTATCGGATACTTTTGTTTATCTTTGGGGTCAAGCTGCCTATCTCAAGAAAAATCTGCGTGTGGTCTGATAGGCACGAGTCAATTATAGATATACTGAACGCGTGATTGTTTATGTTCGTGCATATGTGATCCAGTATAGTGTTTGTAGTGCTGGTTTTACGGGTACTGTACAGTTTATTTATTTTATTTAATATTTCGTAGCCTGATCCTTTTATTTCATTTATATATCTTGTGACGTGACTATTCTTACTAAGTAGGTCGATGTTGAAGTCCCCAAAGACAACCGCCCTCTTTCGCTGTTCCAACTGTGAAATATATGTTTCTAAGAAATTATTTATATTGGATTCACCTGGTTTATAAATCACTCCGATGTTTAATGAGAGTTTATCTATGTGTATCCATAGGTAGTGGTTACCAAGTTCGTATCTTTCTTCTGTTATTTCGTGTTTGATACTTTCGTGTACATAAATTGAAACGCCACCGCCTCTGCGATCTTGCCTGTAGTTATAAACATGTTTATAGTTCGGTAGCTGGTATAATTTTGCGTCCGCTTCCGAGGTAATCCACGTTTCAGTAAAAATGAGTAAGTGTATAGTCATTGGTGATGCTTTTAGTATACATTTTATCTCGTCAATTTTGCCAGTCTTGCGGATACTGCGTAAATTAGTATAAAAAAATCGTAACGAGGACGGGTGGGATGGTATATCTTCGTATCTACTTACTAGTTGATGGTTTAGTCTATCCGTGTATTTTGTCTTTTGTGTTAGGTCGGTTATTGGTTTTTTTGGTTGGTTTTGTTCAGTGTGATTGTCGGTATTCCTTTTATGTATTTAATAGTGAGGTCCTTTTCGCCGTCTTCACTGCGTTTGTTCAGTTCCTCTTTTAATAATTGTAGGTACTCTTTTTGAGCTGGGGTTTGGTCTGCGTAAATCTGTATATTGTTATCTGTTAAGTTTTTCTTATTTTTTAGTAGGTATTTTGGAACGTCTGAATTGTTGAAACAGACTTTTAATGGTCTGTTTTTATTTGGAATATATTTCCCTAATCTGATGGTTTTAATTGGTTTAGGGCAGCCTTCGTACAGTGTAGTAATTATCTTCATAGCTTCACAATCATCGTGATTTCGTCTGGAGTTTGCGTTTCTCTCGTTAATTTCCAATATACCCACAATTACGATGTTTTTCTCGCGCTCATATCTTGTTTTAAGCTCGAGAATGAGGTTTTGGTGGTAAGAGACGAGCGATTTAGGAGTTTTACTTTCGGTGTGTTGTTGGTTTTTTATTTGGGTTATTTCTTCTTCTATGTATTTTATTTTGTTTTGTGTTGTCGTGTTATTAGCCTTCATGTTTTCCATATCAACATTTATTTGATCGAGTCGTTGAGTAAAGTTTTCCGTGGTTGACTTCATAGTTTTTATTTCATTTTTAATCTCGGATATTTCGTCTTTTATGTAGTTTAGACTATCATTTTGGGCTTTTCCAAATTTCTCTAGGAAACTCATCATCTCTGTGCGAAAGTTTGTGAAATCCTTTTTATATTCGGTTTCCTCAGTTCGTTCTTTCCGCTTCAATGTGTTCACATTTCTGTACTCATCATTATCGCAGTGGGTGGGTAAGTTTGGTACAGACCCGCTAGTGTTTCCGCTCTCGCTTATCACCCTGGTATTCGGTGTAGGTGATGTCTCCCGCACATTCATTGTGTATGGTCTGACTCGAACGTTCTCCGTGCGGGTGTGAGTGGGATGAAAAATAGCAGCGGTTCTTGTTACTCGCGGGGGTGAGCGGTGCTGCGCACTCGCCGATGAGTGGTGCTCAGGCTCCGCGGGGAAAGTTTAATCCCCCATCATTATAATTTAAACGCCGAAATATAACCTCCTAAAGTAACCATAACAAGGTGTAGTGTTTCATGTTAAACTAGGTACTGGCTATTACGTTTCATAACTCGTCTTTAGCGTAGACTATTTGTTCAACAAAATGCAGTACTGTTTACTAAATTATGACTTATACCAGTAATTTCTGAATAAATAGCTTCTGACAACGGCTTCGCCCGCGTGGTTCTTGGGAATTTGCCAAGGGAACGTACTACCTTGTTACAAAGTATCCTATGTGTTAATCCATGTTATTAACTATATGCGTGCCGAATTTTACTCAGATCCGTTCACAGTAGTGTTTGCGAGATAGAACCAACATCATCCATACATTTTCGCAAACTGTCACGTTTATAATATAAGTAGGATGTAGTATATAAGTACGTAGATCCTAAGATAAATAAAATTCTTGATAATGAATTATTGTAGCCAATCAATAATTATCAAGAATTTTGCAATTATTCATAAAGAGATTAGAGAGTTAACAAGCATTGTTTATTACAGTTTTCAATTGTGCTTTTCCAGGTTATAATCTATCTCAGTGCCAAATTTCATCCAGATACGTTCAGTAGTCTTTGTTACTCTTACAAACATACATACATACATACATCCTAACAAATTTTCACGTTTATAATATTTGTAGGAAGCAGAATATAATAGCTTTGAGTTTGAATTTGATAAATGTAACGGGGTTATTATATTCCGGGGATGTAGAAATGAACTACGCACGTCTCAGTATAACGGATTTATGACAACACAATCAGTCCTTAGGATTACTTAACATTACACTATATTACGACATTCGTAAGTAATGGCGGGCGTCGCACGATCGCAGCGTGCGCCTGAATATATCGCGGGGAGCCGACTGCCCGTGCGAGCGAGCGCAAGCGATGGAGAGGGACGACGAAATATCCTTGCGTGAGCGGGTGGCGTGCGACCTAACTTTGTCACGGCGACGCGTACGCAACCCAACGCTACACACTCCCCCTCTAGTTCGAACATAGCGCCCTCGCGTTCGGGCTAGCAATCATATCTACGCGGTCGACCGCGTCTGCGCTTCTCTCTAACCGGAGCCTCGACATCACCGATGAACGGAGTTAAATTGGAGACGTGGTAACGTCCTACGTGCTCACCTCTAGTAACTCCCTCCACTAGGTAAGTAGTAGGGCTTACTACTTCGCGGATGCGATAAGGGCCATCCCTCCGGGGTATAAATTTCGCAGACTGTCCAGGGCCATCATCATTCAAGCCTTGCGTTTTCAACAAAACGAGATCACCTACCTTGTACTCTGGAGGAGCGCGTCTGCCTTCATCTGCGTATTTCTTCTGCAGAGATTGGTTACGTTCGTGGACATCTCGGGCGTCAAGTAGCACTGTCGATAAGTTACGAAGGTAAGGAGTGATATTGTGGACGAAGTTATCGCTGTCCACAATCGTCTTCATATCTGCCACGACGTCCGATGGCGCGCGCAGCTCTCTCCCGAAGGTAAGGAAAGCTGGTGAAAATCCGGTACTCGCTGTAACAGCAGAGTTCATCGCGAACCTTATGGCCGCGAGGTGAGTATCCCACGTTGCGTGATCCTTCCCTACCAGTATCGCTAACTGTGGTTTCAGGTCACGGTTTTTCCGCTCAACGGGGTTCGCTTCTGGGTGATACAGCTGTGTCAAAGACTGTTTGATACCCATCACATGACAGACCTGCTGCATCACCTCAGCAACAAACTGAACTCCGTTGTCGCTGATCATCCTGCGCGGGACTCCATACCTCAGGAAAACTTCGGAGATTAAAATCTCAGCGCATTCCACGCTGGTAGCCTTCTCCAAAGCGAATAGCTCAACCCAATGGGAGCACGTGTCTTCTAGTATCAAAATCCAACGGTTACCTTTCGAAGTCCTTGGTAGGGGCCCGAACAAGTCGACCGATACCACTTCAAATCGCCGGGTTGGTGCAGGCGTCTGGAGTAATCCTGCAGGCTTCCTGTTATCTATTTTGTATCGCTGGCAAGCTCCACAGCGTTTAATATAGTCTGTGACAAAAGACTTCATACCTGACCAAAAGTATCGTGTCCTGATGCGTTGCAAAGTACGTTCGACACCAAAGTGACCTGCTGTGGGAGCGTCGTGAAATTCTACGAGAACGGCTTCTCTCTCGTGCTTAGGGACTACTAGGCAGGCACAATCCGCGTCTTCCGATTCGGGTGCACACCTGTATAAAACGCCATCAGACAGAAGGTATCCTCTTTCTGACCACCCCCTCCCCCTGAAGGGATCGTCGGTGGTCTCTAGATCCTCGACGATACTTTTCAATTCTGGGTCCTTGAGTTGGTTAGAGCGCACATCCTCAGGTGTCCTATGTGGCATATCTATGGTCACTAAGCATACCTCGCAACCAGCTGGGTTTTCGTCGCAACAAACTGGGCGGCTTAGTGTATCGGCAATCACATTCACCTTTCCGGGAGTGTATTGTATCTGCAGGTTATAGGCCTGAAGGGTCAAAGCCCATCTGGCAAGACGACCACTGGGAGATTTAAGGCTCATCAGCCAACGCAGCGGCTGATGGTCAGACTTAACTACTACCTCTGAGCCTTCCACGTAATCCCTGAACTTTGTGACCGCCCAGACGACGGCAAGGGCTTCGCGCTCGGTGGTGGTGTAGTTGCGCTCGGCTGGCGAGAGTAGGCGACTGGCATACTCTATGGGCCTTTCGTCGGGGCCTTCCCCCTGCATCAAAACTGCGCCGAGACAGTAGCCACTGCTATCTGTCCGGAGGGAGAAAGGCTTGGACTCGTCAGCCTGGCGAAGAATGGGGGCAGTGACCAGGAGCTCCTTGATGTGCTCGAAGGCAGCTTGCTGCTCTGCATGCCATTTCCAGCTGCTGTTCTTCTTGAGTAGGTCAGTCAAAGGCTTGGCGGTCGCAGCGTAGGGTACAAACCGTCGAAACCAGCTGGATGTGGCCAAAAAACCTTTGAGCTGCCTCTCGTTCTTCGGAGCAGACATGTCAGCAATAGCTGAAGTTTTGTCTGGGTCTACCTGTAAACCTCCAGGAACAATTATGTGACCAAGGAACTTCACAGAGTCACGGGCGAAGCAGCTTTTCTTTCGATTGACTCGAAGGCCGAACTTCTGAGTCTGTCGAAGACCGCTTCGAGATCTTCCATATGACCTTCGAAACTCGGTGATAAGATTATTAGATCGTCCAAATAACCGAGAATAGTAACAGGCCTACTTCCTTGGGGGTCTGGTGCGGTACAGGAACTGTCATCTCCCTGGTGCCCTCGAATAGGCACACTCAAGTTTGACTTGAAACGATCTATTAATCTCTGAAACGTAGCGCCAGAGTTGCAAAGGCCCATCGGCATCCTCTTAAACCTATAGGTGCCGGAGGGTGTAACAAATGCTGTTTTGTCGCGGTCCTCTTCCGCGACACATACCTGGAAATAGCCGGAGTGAAGGTCTAAAGTCGTCATGTAGCTGGTCGTCTTCGCTGCATGAAGCACGTCTTCCATGCGTGGAAGGGGATACCTATCCGGCTCGGTCACGGCGTTCAGCTTACGGTAGTCCACACATAGACGGACTCCGCCATCCTTCTTCGCGACTAAGACGACGTTGGCAGCCCACGGCGATTCGCACTCCTCTATTACATCTGCACTCAGCAGCTTCTCAAGCTCACCGTCCAACAACTCTCTCTTACCTTGCGACATCTTATAGGGTGGTGAAGCGGTCGGTTCCTGCTTCTCTTCAACCCGGATGTGATGAGTGGCGTAAGTTGTAAGGGGTCCTTCGGTGGCAAAGCGCTCAGCTCTCTCAGTTATGAGCTGGTTGAGCTGCGTCCTTTGTGCAGGTGACAGCTTCGTCCCTTCATCCTCTCTCAGCGCCAAGCCGGTGGTATCAACCTGCATCAGCTCTGAGTCGCTGGTAGATGTAAGGCTATAAGACTGCACGAAAGTAAACTTCTGCCTAGGAAAGTTATTAAAATGCCAACAATTATGTTGTAGGTCCACTAATATACCTGCTCTAGCGATGAAATCCTGTCCTAGAAGCGTCCTATTATTCGCTTCTGGTATCACTAGGAAAGTGGTGGGGATAACACGTCCCTGAATGGTGACGTTCGTGTCACATGACAATAACTCACGTACCTGCTGCGTTCCGTCGGCGAGGCTGAGGTTGCGACGTGTTTTCGTGAAAATAGTCCCGCTGTCCAACAAAATTTTATAAAGTCCGGGACTAGCAAGACTCTCAGTTGCACCTGTATCGAGCACTGCAACACCTATTAAAGACGCAATCTCTATCTTGACCGTAGGGTGTGACAGATCAGACTCATGGGTGATGGCACTTTGAAAACTCGCTTTGTCAGCGGACGGCATAACCTTACACGTCGGGCACTTTGAGCGTATTACCCCTTCTCGACCGCAGCCGTAACAAGACAGCGGTGCAACATTACTTTGGTCGCCCGATTTTATTTTTATATTACATTCGTCTATCGAATGACCAAACCGTTTACAGAAAGCGCAGCGCGGGCGAACACGTTTCGTATTCGAATTCGTATCGTAAGAAATATTCGAACTAGAGTCGGACACAGCGCGCGAAGGGTTACTTTGATTCACCGGCGTCGCCGCCGGTTTGTTTACATTTCGCGATTTCGAGATACTCGCAGTGTTATCACTGTTATTAGTCGACATACTCGCGGAATTTAGTGACTTAGTATGACTTACCTCGCCTAGCGTCTCCTCAACATACCTTGCTCGCTCGAGTAGACAGTCGACACTACTTACACTATCGCGTGACACTCTTTTTCGGAACTTACGATGTAAAAGGCCGTACACTATATCTACTTGCATAACATCTGGTATCTTATATGGTATACGCGACATTTCTGCCCGCACTCGCGATATAAAAGAATCGACACTATCGTTATCACTTTGTTCGCGCGCAAATATTTCTCGAAGGATCCGGTGCGCGGGACGCGGGGCGCCGTACATGAATCGCAAGCGGCGTATCGCGTCGTCCCAGGTCTTCGCGGTAGATTTGACGCCTTGCCACCACACTGCGGCGTCTCCGGTCAGCAGCATAGGTAGACCTCGAAGGGCGTGTTCGTCGGATACACTTGCGCACTCTTTGTAGATAAGCACGCTCTCGACGAACGCTTCTAGGGCTTCGGTACTGCGGGCAGCTCCGTCGAAGCGGGCTGTGCACCGGGTAAAATTGCTGTGCATGCCATGCACAGTCGGTCCCACGTGTGTGGTGGTGGGTTGAGTCGGTTCCGGAGGCCCGCAACTTGTAGACGCCGGCGTCGGCGTCGCGACGCTTCTCATGACGTTGGACAACAATCGTGTGAGTTGTTCCTCGGTCATGGAGATCAAGTTACCACATGCCGTTGTCGGGATCGGTGTAGTCGTTGCACTCGTTGCCGTAGTGTAACCGCTCGCGGGTTTAGCGACCGCGTGGTTTTCCTCGTCGCTACTGGAACTCCCGTTTTCTTCCTCGTTTGCGTGTGCGCGGCGTGTTTTCGGCGGCATTTTCTCGACGACAACACTCGGTAATTAACGCGAACGGTATATAACGGTTATGTAGGTAGTCCAGTAGGTACACTAGGTATACAGTTCACTCGATCCGTGAATATACGTAGAACACTGTTTGCGTGGGTTTCTTACGCACTCGCGACGGTTATTTTTCCTTTTCGTAGGTACTTGCCGTACGGAGCACGTGGCACGAGTTGGGCGCAATTTGTAACGGGGTTATTATATTCCGGGGATGTAGAAATGAACTACGCACGTCTCAGTATAACGGATTTATGACAACACAATCAGTCCTTAGGATTACTTAACATTACACTATATTACGACATTCGTAAGTAATGGCGGGCGTCGCACGATCGCAGCGTGCGCCTGAATATATCGCGGGGAGCCGACTGCCCGTGCGAGCGAGCGCAAGCGATGGAGAGGGACGACGAAATATCCTTGCGTGAGCGGGTGGCGTGCGACCTAACTTTGTCACGGCGACGCGTACGCAACCCAACGCTACATAAATACATAAACACATGTCTTTTTGTCGTTTTTCTTTATTTATGTGAGAAATCAGACTATAATCTAATCCTTGATACAAGTTCCTTCTGGATAATGGCAGAGACCAATCATTCGAAAATCGAATCACAATCAATGAAGCTTTAACGTAATTAATTATATATAATTTCCAGGTGTGGTGCGGAGCGATGCGTCCAGAAGCGATGCGCAACAAGCTAAAGACGGCCGTACACTCACCGGGACGGTTCCGCGTCATCGGCACACTCTCCAACTCGCACGACTTCGCACGGGAATTCCAGTGCCCGCCCGGGACACCCATGAACCCTACACACAAGTGCACTGTCTGGTGATACGGCCACAGTTAGCCTTCGTAAAAGTTGCTGCATGAAAACACGGGCTAGCAGCACAAACACAAATAATTTAGTGCGAATTTTAAACGCTGCCATCAACATCGACACGCCAGAACGAACGCGTTTTAATTTGCTGATCGCGTTTCGTTTCATGGGTGAAATTCGCTCTTAGTACGTACCCACAATAAGTGGAGAGACTTTTGAGAAAGTTTGCTCATAAGAATAATGATCACAAAATAAATTAGGTACTTTCAATAGCCATGCCCAAAAAAAACTACAATTCTAGCCATGCGTACAACGTAACCGGTCGATAATTCTGCTTGGAGAGACTTTTGAGAAAGTTTGCTCATAAGAATAATGATCACAAAATAAATTAGGTACTTTCAATAGCCATGCCCAAAAAAAACTACAATTCTAGCCATGCGTACAATGCAACGTAACCGGTCGATAATTCTGCTACGCAGGGGTGTAGCAGAATTATCGACCGTTTCGTAGAAATTGTGCTACGAGTTAGGGACCTCGTAGCACAATAACTACGATATTATTGCCTTGCCGCTACGTGTGCTACGACGTCAGTGTCAAATAGGGCTACGTGCGTAACGTAGAGTCCGTCTAAACTACCCCTCCAAATTCTTTTTTTTTTCTTTATATAAATATGTTCATTTTAAAATATTTATTCTCAATTTTTCCCTTTCATATCTAATCGGTGGACCAATCATTTGTTACGTTAACGTATTTAATCTTAATTCCACTTTTATCTTAATTTGTATATTTTATTTAAACACAGTAGATAAAACTTATGTTCAGTCATTGCCTCGAAATGAAAAATCATGCTAATCATTTCCTATTCACCCAAATCCTTAACTTAAAAACTCAAGATAACAATTCATTCAAAACATGACGTGATTCGATAGACCAAACCAATAAAGAAAATACACTACTAATGCTTTGATATGATATCCAACTTTGAACAACTAATTTAAAGAAGTTTTTTAACAAAATCGAAAATAAGTTCACTTGATTTGAGCATTAGTTTTCTAGAACGATTTTCAATTGGTACAGACACGCGCATACTACCCCTAAAATAGCATTGTCTAGCAGACTTAATCGAGCTTCATCTTCAGTATTTGAGCACATACAAAACATAGCATAAAGTTCCGAAAAATCGCAGGTATACAGAAATAAATAATATGAGATTAAATAATTATGATAGATATAATATAAAAAACTAACCCAAACTAACTAACTTAAATAAAGCGTCATAATATTCGTCTACTAGTAATGTAGACTGGCGGTATTGCCACGTTGTACGGCAATGCCTCTCGGGCAAGGCAACCCTTGGGTCACTGGAAATATCAACTAGCCCTTTGGAGATTTCGTTGAACAAACTATGATCACACGGCCCGAGGGTTTCAACCCCAAACTGCTCGAAAATATAACTACCGGTAAGGTTATTAATATTTTCGCCAGCAGAACACGTTGAAAATTATAAAATAAGTCTTTTTCAAAGTTGTAATTTTTATTTTGCGAGAAATTCTCTTTTGAATTTCTAAATGTAAAGTATTCACATCTAGTGACTGCATCTACTTTGCTGAATGTGAATCTCGAGTTCTAACGCTTCTTACCAACAATCGATAAATACTTTGGTAATCTCTTAATTCACTATTCATAAATAGGTAGCATACCTATAAAACGATCAATGAACCTAAATAATATCGATCTTAAATATTTGTCAAGACTATAAATAGTACCAAAGTCGATTGTGATATTAATATTTTTATTTTATTTGTATTTTGTTACTTTAGTATTAATTTTAGTAGTTGTACAATTTCTAGGTCAGTATTTATTTGTAAGCGCTTTTATGGGAATAGGTTTTCGCCTTTGGATTAAAGAGATGTATGTTACAGTTTTGTTTTCTTAACCTATCTATAATGGATTAATGTTTTTTTTTTATTTTCCTACATTATCCCACTGCTGAGTATCATCTGCCTAGCCCTTTCCCAACTATGTTGGGGTCGACTTCCACTCTAACCGGAGCGACTGCCTATCTGACCACCACAACCCAGTAACTGGGCATTACGATATCCCTTGGTAAGACTGGCTGTCAGATTTTCGGGCTTCTGACGACCCGTAACGACTGTCAAAGATGCACAAATGACAGCCGGGACCAACGGCTTAACGTGCTTTCCGAAACACGGAGGAGTCTCGATATAAGATGGTCACCCATCCACGGCCAACCCAAGTAAGTGTAGCTTAACCTGGGATCGACCTGTGCCGCACAGCTAAGTAGTAGTACTTAGCCACGAACATTTTATCATTTCCTTGGCATATCTCACTGCTGAGTATATGCCAAGGAAATGATAAAATGTTAATAAAAATGAAAGTTGTTCGTTGGTACGCGCGTCACTTAAAATCTGCTGGACCGAATGGGCTATTTTTGAAAATGTTTTTATAGCCGGAATAAGGTAATTATTTAAAGTTTTTGGAAAATTTTCAGATTTCGGAAAACAGCTTGTATCTATACTAATATTACAAAGCTGAAGAGTTTGTTTGTTTGAACGCGCTAATCTCAGTAACTACTGGTCCGAATTGACTGAAATTATTTGTGTTGGATAGTCCACGCTACGACCAATAGTAGCTACTATATATGAAACTACTATCTATGAAATATGTTTAAAAAAAGACAAACCCTGTCAGTTCGTTAAGCGCCCAAAATGCAGATGTATGTAAGTATGCAGATACAGACGGATACCAATGTTAAGATACTGACTGTGGAGTTTTGCTAGCTAATATAATTTGACCCTGTATATTGTTCTTGAGTTATCCATGGCCCACTGATATCTTTTAATGTTAAAAAGGTAAGCAGTGGTAAAGAAGTTGCTGCAAAACATTAAAACGAACGCATATGACCTTATTTTTTTATTCCTTGAGCAAAAAGTATCATTCAAAAAAGTTTCTCTAAATTAAACGCACAAAATACAGTAAAATTGTTTCATACAAGAATAACAGTTATGGTATAAGGCCGTGTATGCAAGACTAACACGCGGAGCAACCGAAGACATAATATAAAAAATGCTCACAAACAAATAAAAAAAAAATAAGCAATTTTTAGTGGCTCAACGGGCAACTAAAAGTTGCTAACTTATTTATTTTAGTAAATGAAATCACTCTGTATAAATTATGATCAATGATACAAAACTCGTTACATACCATACAAAATATAGCCAATTAACAAAAAACGTAACCGTACCTACCTACTTCAGTTGAATAATCCATTAAGTGGTAAATCATAAGATCGTGCTAATAAACATAGTTGCGTACTTCGATGCTTTGCACGTCGTCATTGCTCCAAAGAGTTTGGACTTCATACTCCGAGTCTCGAGACATGATGCCGTGTTGGCGTCGCTCCCACCGCGCCCGCACCAATCGGGCGATCTCGAGCCACAGTCGCGCCTCCAACACTGTGGAAAGCAACAACACTTTGTATTAAGTGGTAGGAAAAAATAATTAAAAATAAAGTTTCTAGTTGCTTGGCAACGATGCCAAACTGGGCACGCAAATTTACCAGCAGAGTACTAGTCCGTTCATTTGGACTAAAGAAGACCTAATGAGCGTAACTAATTCCGCAACCAACGAATAACCATAGACAAAAAAAAAATACCATAGACACAAAAAGAAATAAAAGAAGACGTCACAGCCGAAATTTAACTAAAAAGGGAGTAAAAAAGAACTTACGGAACAGGAAAGAGAAGGCGGTAAGGAACAGCGGGTTGATGTTGCCGTTGATGACGGCCATGGTATAGAGGAGGGCTCCAGCTGTGGGAGCTTGTCGCAGGAACAGGCCCCGAAGGGTCGCGCCCAGCCATGGCAGGAATAGGTACTCGCTTAACGGTGAACGCTGGAATTTAAAATTAAATTAAAAAATAGACTAATATGTAAACCTCACCTCTACCCAGACCTACAGGAAAACAGGCGTATTTGTGTGTTAATAAACAGTTGGCAAAATTTTATAGGGGTTTTTTCATTAAGGAATATCTGAGTTAGCAGCCTGAGTTTTGTTCCTGGTTGATTCGAGGTTTGCCCTTTAATACGTAGATTTAACTAACAAAATGTGGGTGTACCTAGTTCGTGCCTATCTACGCCAATGACAGGAATGTCCATTAATTAGTTACTGGTCATTCTCAATTTCATTCAGTAATAGTGTATGTGTAATTACTCTACATAATATGTTCATACTGTTACAATACCGTTTAAAAAATATATAATTTTCAATTGAATTTCTTATCAAGGCACAAATCTTTAATCAATCTATTCTTTAACATAATGGTCAATTATTTATGAATAAACACAACTACAGAAACAATAAACAAATCGGTATTGTTGTCAAAAATATGGTTTAACATATCATCATTTCATTTCTAAGTTAGTAGGAAATGTGAGGTCTGGCTCAGGCCAATTTTCTTTTTATACATTTTTCTTGAGGAACTACATTTTTCTTGGCGTATTCTCATGCCTTACTATTAAGTTAGTCACTAATTAAATTCCATTAAATAACGCGAGCAGCATCGCGTTCACCAGTAGTATCAATGCAGTCTAGACTACTTGTATGAATGAATCGAGCCAATCTGGGAATGTTATAACATTTTAAAACAAGGCGCAAGGAGCACGACCGCTTAGAGAAAAGTCTCAATCAAACACACGGATGTAAGTAAGTCTCAGATAGTAATTTGTTTTCCTTTAACTATGTATAAGGAGTTCCTTATAAGGGTTGCTTAAAGTTAAGTAGTAATTAGCGACTGATTATCATTTTTGACGTTTGACGGAGCAGCATTCAAAAATAAAGGGGTAAACGGTACCAATATTAGTATTGTATTGTTGTTGATGGGTTCCTGCACGAACAAACCTCAACCACGCTTTCTGCTGCCTTACATAGAAATAATGTAAAGACGTGCCCTTCGAAGTTTCGGTTTCAGCACACAATAAAGTAGTTCCATTGTTCAAGTCCGGTGATAATAAATAACCCAACAATTACATGCCTATGTCGATTCGGCCAGTTCTCTGTAGTGTTTGTAAAGTTGTAGCTAAATCAAATGTTACGTCACTTTAACAAAAACTCCACCTTTCATGAACAACTCTTCAGCTTACCCAAAGGGCGCTTTGCTAGTCTTGAGGCCTGTGTCATCTCTAACAAACAACATTTATAACGCAGTGGAAGAAAGCACAGAATGCCATTGGAATCTTTTGCGACTTCTCTATGGCATACGATTGTGTAAACCATGAGCAAAATTCTGCTAGAACTAAAGCATTGTATAATAAGAAATACAGCTCCTAATTTACTAAGATCTTACTTACGAGATATACAGGTTTAAAGTTCATGTAATTGGCATAATGTTATTAGCGTCTTAGCGGCGGGGGCGTTCCTCAAGGTTCAATATTGGGTTCATTTCTCATTAGTTCACATTCATGATTTGACCCAAATATTTCAAAATCCACCGAAGATGGTGTTATTTGTAGATCATTGGTTTTAAAATAAATCGATGGTCACAAAATCTTGACGATGTGAATAGTTCTATTCTAAAGGTAGAGATTAGTCATATCAAATTCTATGTCAAAATGTACCTAGTCTTTTCCCGACTAAGTCGGCTTTCAGTCTAAGTCTAAGTAGCTGAATACCTGTATTTTACATAGAGTGACTGCCTACGTAGCCTCCACAACCCAGTAACTGGGTATTACGATAGCCTTTGGTAAGACTGACTGTTAAATTTTCTGGCTTGTGACAACCCGTAACAACTGTCAAAAATGCCCAAATGACAGCCAGGACCAACGGCTTAACGTGCTTTCCAAGGCACACAGGAGTCTCGGTGTGTAAAGATGGTCACACATCCACGGACCAACCCCGGCGAGCGTAGCTTAACCTGATGTATCGACCCGTGCGGCTGTTATTACTTAGCCACGAGCTCCTCCCCTTCTCGTATGTATGTCTATGTATTTGTTTTAATGTAAATTGTTTGTACATATTTTCAGAAATAAAGTATCAAAAAAAAAAAACAACATGGTGAAAGCACGTAAGTATACCGTCATTAATCGTTTTGAAGGAGACCCGAAAAGATCCGATTACGAAATCGTGGATTTCGATACGCCTCCGTTAGAAGATAAAGAAATCCTCGTCAAGGTGGAGTGGATAAGTGTGGAACCATATTTGAAGGCTAGAAATAACTACGCACTACCTTACGACCAATTCGGTTACCAGGTTGGGATTGTTCTGGAGACAAAAAACCAAAACTACCCTGTCGGCACTCGGGTAGTATCACATCATGGATGGTGTACTCACTGCGTGATAAAACCTGACTCGATCGTAATTAGCCCCCAATTTGGTATCCCACATACAGTTGCCAATAAATTGCCAGATGGCTTAGAAGGTTTATGTCCATCTTTGGCTATTGGCGCCGTCGGTTTTCCGGGAGCCGCTGCATACTTCGGGTTGCTTGATATTTGTAGACCTAGAATGGGGAGCACAGTGGTGGTCACGTCAGCTGCTGGCGCTGTCGGTTCTGTGGCTGGGCAAATAGCAAGGATTAGAGGTTGCAAGGTGATAGGATTCACGGGCAGTGATGACAAGGCACAGTGGTTGAGGACAGACCTTGGCTTCCACTATGCCTTTAACTACAAAGCTGTAGATGTCACCAAAGCCTTAAAAGAAGCTGCTCCCAACGGCATCGACTGCTACTTTGACAATGTAGGCGGAGAAATAAGTTATGCCATCATGAGACAGATGAAACAATATGGTAGAGTTGCAGTTTGCGGGTGTATAAGTGCTCATGACCGAACTCCAACCAAAATATTCAACCATAACGTTCTGCAACCGACCATTCTGGTGAGGCAGCTGAAACTTGAAGGATTTCTAGCGTTCCGATGGAGTGTTCGGTGGCCTGAAGCGTTTGATGACCTGACGAAATGGATCCAAAGCGGGGAGTTGAAGGTCAGGGAACATGTAACTGAGGGTTTCGATAATGTTGTAGAAGCTTTGGTGGGAATGCTCGCCGGTGAAAATTATGGAAAGGCAATAGTCAAGGTCTGTTAATAAACGTTGTGTTACGGTGCTTTGTTATTGTGTTATGGTAATAAATATGTTAAAATTGTCTTTCTTTCATTTGAGTAAGTTTTAGTAACACGGTTAAAATAAATGTGAATTTCTATCAGAAAAAAGCGTTGCCTTTCATTAATATCCAACAAGTAGCAAATATTTCCCGTCTCTCACTTGCTTAGAATATTTTTCCAACCCATGTTTACGTAGGTCTAGCTCATATATATTTTCTAGGATATATACAATATTGCCTATCATATCTAATATTATGTAGTTTAACAGGTTATTCGTTATTACTATGTCCTTTCGAAACGATCGACTTAAAATTTTGCATATACGTTGTCAGGTGTACAGGAATTGACACAGGGACCTTTCATCCCGAAAAAAAGGCTTCGACTTCCAACGTTGTGAAGCCGACGGGAAAACCAGCCGGCAGCCGGCAGCTTTGGTGTGTAAAACGCTTATCGGAGACGCTGCGATAGTAATGACTTATAGCTCTCCGCGTGGGCCGTGACACGCAATGACAATGATAGCGCACTATTTACCGAGTGCCTAAATAGATACCTACTATATTTCTCTTATTTATAAACAGCTTTCCCTTTCAGCTACTTTGCAATTATGACTAAAAACAGAGACATTCATTTAAGGCCACTCTAGGATAACTGGGCCTCTTTAGAGAATATAGAATGCAAGAATCCAATCAAATGGAATCAAAATCGAAGTTTGAGAATTGATGGCACAGAACAGATATCTGTTCAATGGTTGATTACTTCGGATTTTTTGTTCTAAGATATGAACGATGTTTGTTTGTTTTTCCTTCTCCGTTTCGAGAGCTGCCGGTGTATTCTGCATAGAACTCACCATGATAACTTACGTGAAGTAAGTTCTAATTCCACCTGATACTGGGGATTGACACTACTGACAGTTCACTTCGTGTTCACTTCATCTATGTTCTCACGGTGAGATTTTACAGAATCGACCGACAATAGTGATGAATGAATGAATACAGAGTAAAATACCTGCTTTGGTTCGAACCCACGACATTCTACTCGTAACTCGTTGCCGTTGACATACAAGATTAACTCAAAAAATTATCTGCCTAAAACTTTCCAAAAATCAGCCGGACCGAGTTGAATAATGACCGAGTTGTAATATACGAAATGTGTCTAAAACCACATACACATCTCATACATATCTGCGATCCCTTCCAGGGTCTACAGACATAAGAGTTGTTTTTGGCAGTAACATAAGAATTGAAGCATGTGGTCGATGATATTGTTTTCTTTATTTTTTTTTTTCATATAACATAAAAATCACCTTCCTAACATAGCTACACAGGGTGGGTGGAAGGGACATCAAAGCGAAGACGGTAACCGTCTTCGGATGGATTCACAACTTGATTCTAAACCTTGTGAAAATGTATAAAACAGAAAATTTTTTTTTCACCTCACAGGCTCGGAAAGAGTCTGTTTGTCATTCGAAATCTGAGCCCAAAATCGCTTTTTGCTCTCTAGCGTGGAAAGAGTTTTTAAAATTCGAACCTTTCTATTTAATAATTTTCTATACTGCCAGTCCACTGAAAATGCATGACACGGTCTAAAATAAAATATTAAATAATACCGCTCACCTTAAAAACTTCCATCACAGTACAGAAATTAAATATTTTGCGAGGATATAATTGTAAAATTGGAATAAATGTTAATAAGTATTCCATTTGATTAAAAAAATCTGTGACGTCACATTTAAATATGCCATAAAATACTACCCTGTCAAATACCCAATTGTGTAGTAATTTAAGTTTATTTTTTTAAATAAAATAAATATTATTATAATATGTTATGTAATCCTTTGCTTGGCGAAAATAAATATGTATTAAATTAATTTAGTTAGTTATTTGTATTGAATTAGTTTTTTTCTTTCATTCTCCTTAGAGGACAAGTAGGATATAGAACAAAATACAGGGTATTTAATTTTGGAGATATTCTATGTAACTCATAAGATACATTGCCAAGTATCTGTTATTTTCTTCACATGAGTCAATGTATCTGACATGCTCGAACAAAATAAAACTCAACAACACCTGTTTTCTTGCACCTAGCAGTTTCCTCGCTGTAGTGAGGTGAAAAATTGTGTGTTGCGCTCGGCAGCAAAGCTTTTCTGCGTCTCGTACCTTTGAAACCTTCGTTACGCTCAGGATTCTATATTTGAACCACTCGCTTCGCTCATGGTTCAACCCTAGAATCCTTCGCTTACTCAGGTTTCAATAGAAGTACTCGCGCCAAAAATCAACTTTCCAGCATTGCATAACAAATAACTATTAATAGTCGACGAATAATTAAAACGTTGGGAGGTTCAGAATCATGCACTCAATTCATGTAAAACGGACCGTTATCTAACTTTGCTCATTTTCAATCAGCATCATACATTATTTGGGGCATGCTATATTGTCCCAAACTATCCGCGAAAATGGGGTATTTGAAAGGGTAGTCAATAACGTTACTTTTTATGAACTGTCAAAACGCGGCATTTGTACGTGATTTGTATGAAATATAACATTTTGACGTCACAGATTTTTAGACTCAAATGGATTACTTATTAGCATTAAATGCAATTTAACAATTATATCGTCGCATTATATTTAATTTCTGCACGATGATGGAAGTTTTTATGACAAGCGGGCTTTTTTCCACGTGATTTCATATTTTATTTTTGACCGATTCAAATACTCAATTGGCCGAACGGCTTACTTCTAAACTTTAGTGCAGACACCTTTAAAAACAACTGAAACACTTACTAAATTTAGATACCTGCTGATATACTTGAAATTCTGAAAAGAAATTCATCGAATATTTTTAAGTATATTTTATTTAAAAAAAAGTGTTACCAATTCTACTTCAGTTGCTGACAGTACGCTACACTAAACACGGCGAATATTTTGACATCTACCTGCATTAGGTAGGAAACGATACATTTAATTCTATAAAGGCCAAATACCAAAGGCTAAACTTGCCCTTGATCTATACAAACCACGAAATAGACAAATATCCAAGTTACTTTCCGAACGTTAAATTATCAATTTAGTTCTAAATATCTACGAATAAATCACTAGACATATAATTATTCGCCACTATGCGCAGAATACCTACCTTAATTCGACACTAATGAATATTTTGAGTTACTGCGTTTATTATAATTTATGTATACACTAGCTGACCCGACAGACGTTGTCCTGTCTTAACTGTGATACCTACCCTACCTACCTGCCTACCTACCCTACCTACCTAGCTACCTACCCTACCTACCAAAAAAAAATGTATTCTGCTATTCAGGGCGGAGACAAATCCAACGAAACAAAAACCATGAAAATTGGTCCAGCAGATCTCGAGTTATAATGGAGGGAACAAACCCGACTTTCTTTTATATATATAGATTAACTGATGCATCTAAGGATCTTTTTATTCATAAGTTTTGACAAAATTAATATTTATTATCATTAAACATAAAAATGACTGTCATTGCGGTAAGTATACAGTTTCTTATCAACAAAAATATACTCAAGCCGTACTATCGCTGAACTCCACACCGGCACCGGTCTGCACCTACTATCGGATAAGCTGCGAGTGTGAGCGTGTCAGCAAGATATTGACTTTTAGCGCTTCATAGGGTTGCCAACCGTACATACTCTAACATAAAGTAGGTACAGTTCTACAATCGTGTGGATTTCTTACTATTCTATATAAAATAACTAGTCCACCTCTTTCAAATATGTAGTATTTTTGAAAAAAAATTATGGTTACGATCTCTATCGAAAGGAAAAAGATTAAAGTATTAGTATTATTAGTAAAATTACATTAAAGTATTTTATTTATAATGGATTCGGCCCAATTTTCAAGTTTATAGAGTAAAAAAAAATTTTTTTTTTCTAAAACTGTGTTTCACAAAGACTTGTTTTAAAATCGTTTCCATATTACGACTTATATGTTTTCATAATTAGGTATTATGTTATAACCATGGTCGATAAATCCAACAACTAGTTATTATTTCTTTTCTGTCAAAACAATTCATACTACTCGTAAGTTTCGAGTTGATCGGAGTCTGAGTTTAAACTCTTCCGTACAAAATTTAACACCCCTTAAACCCCCTTTTAGGGAAAGTTTTGAACAACGAGTACATAGGTACTTTATTACTTACTTACGCAAGTATTCGTGTTAAACCTGAAATTTTCAAGCTCCGTTTGCTTAATACGCTTGATTTTTACAACGGGGCTCAGCTGTATTAGGTGGTTTAACTATTTTTGTAAATATGTACTTTTCATTAACCCTTTTTGAAAACAGAAATACTTTACTTCTTCCAAAAAATGTCGGCAACCCTAACTCCGCATGATACACAATGACGATAGCACTATTGACCGAGTACCTATATACTACGTTCGACATGTTTATAAACTCAGTCGCTCGTAACGTATTGTGAAGTATAGATCAAAATGGTGAAGGCACGAAAGTACGTGGTTACGAAAGCGTTCGAGGGTTTACCCAAACGTGAAAACTTTGAAATAGTGGAATACGAGTTACCGGCACTCAAGAATGGAGAGATCCTCGTCAAAGTTGAGTGGGTGAGTGTAGATCCATACATGCGTGCATACGGCTCACGTTACTCAACACCATACGATCAGTTTGGCTTCCAAGTCGCCTTAGTAGAAGATTCGAAAGATCCCAGGTTCCCGGTCGGCACCAGGGTCGTCTCGCACAAAGGCTGGTGCGACTACTGCATCATTGATACAAATGACACCAAAGACGGTAGTAGGGTTTATAAGTTACCAAACTTGAAAGGATTATCAAATTCTTTGGGAGTTGGCGCTGTTGGTATGCCGGGCGCTACCGCGTACTTCGGATTTCTGGAAATATGCAAGCCCAAAGCTGGTGAAACAGTCGTTGTGTCCGGCGCTGCTGGAGCAGTTGGCTCTCTTGTTGGACAGATTGCGAAGATCAAGGGCTGCAAGGTCATCGGGTTTGCTGGTTCTGATGATAAAGTGAAGTGGCTCGAGGAAATCGGCTTCGACAAGGGGATCAACTACAAGACTGCTGATATCGCGGCGGCCCTGAAGGAAGCAGCACCCAAAGGTGTGGATTGTTACTTCGACAATGTTGGTGGAGAGCTCAGCTCCACGATTATAAACCAAATGAACGACTACGGAAGGGTTTCAGTTTGCGGCGCCATCAGCTCGTACAACGAGGCTACTTTGCCCAAGGCAAGCATCCTACAACCTGCTCTAGTATTCCATCAACTGAAAATTGAAGGTTTCATAGTGTGGCGATGGGTGGACCGTCAACCGGAAGCATTTGCTGAAATCATCAAGTGGATCCAGAGTGGGCAGTTACAGCCTAGGGAACACATTACTGAAGGTTTCGAAAATATCGTCGACGCATTTGTAGGAATGTTAAATGGCGAAAATTCTGGAAAGGCTGTGGTTAAATTGTAAGTTAATATTAAATCAACACTTATTATATTATGCTCTATAAAATTAAAGTCAATTGTCAATTTGTTGAGAACTATTTCATTTCGTGTGCTGTTTTTTAGGAACCTGAGTTATAATAATAATAATAATTTCTTTATAACAGACTATGGTGTCCATTGTGTTAGTAACAATGTTCTTATAAACTAGTGTTAGTAATCCTTAAAAACTACCCACAAGCAAAATATATACATAATTATTTAGAAATTAAAAGTCACCAATCACTACTTCGCCATTCCATGACAAATGGCGGAGCAATGACTGATGTAACTGCAGTCCAGCCGACTAGCTATCATGCTAAGGATATTATATGGGTTATTTTTAGATGACTAGATTATAGAAAATAAAATGTCAGGAAATAGGACCACGATCAATTTGAGCAGTTTACTAATTATTAATATAATGAGACTGACGGACTTCTCAATACAGCACTTACCCTCGCAATAACCACTTCAACATGTTGATTAAAATAATATTATTGTTTATTAGAACCCACACATGTTATTAGTTCTTGACCTTGACCATCCTTGCTAGCTCGGCACACACAAGCACAGATTGTTAATTTTTGTACGGATGTGTCTCGCTCTGGCACGGTCAGCAAAATAAAGCAATGAACACTTGTTTTTTTTAAACATATTATCTCAGGAAAATAAAAAAGGGTACTTTTGCTTAATTTAGAAAGCTAAACTATTAGCTATTACATGAATTGTTGAAGATATTTTATCGAATAATTTTGAGTAGGTATAAATTGTGTTGATTCATTTAAAAGTAATTGTGTTATTCTACTTCTGTTGCTGACCCTATCGCCGGGCGGTTTGTCTAGACACGGTGAATATTTTGTCGTCTTCCGGCATTAAGTAGGTAACAATGAATGTTTAATAAAACCCTGTATTCCCAGTCGCGTGTAGACAACACATATTATGCATTAGAAAAAACTAGTTCCATATAATTATGTAATAACTAATAACCTATCTCATATCTATAAATCTTGACACCTGGGTCCAAAATTCAATATCTACAACACAATTTGAGTTGGTGGGTTTAAATACAATATTTACGAATACATTTAACAACAAATATCCGACTTTATAAAATAATTATTCATTATAAAACTTAGAAAAACTTAGAAATTCAAATAATCGCAGTAGGTATTTCTTTGTCAACAAAAACATCGATTCAAGCGACAATATCGCTGGACTCCACACCACACTGTCACGGTAATATTATCTATACAGTGTTGTAACTCGGCCGCATCTTTGAAATAAATGCCTACAACCGCGCGGTAGGTACGTAAACATGCGATAGGGCTGCCCGCCTCCAGCATTTGAATTACATTTGCCTACTTTATGTTTCTATTTAGTTTTGTGATTGTAAATACACTTTTTTTATAAACAAATTTGTGTATGTTCAATGTGTCTTTGTGTTCAACAAAAATGCGTGTTGTTTTTTATTGGTAGATTTAACTAAAAACCATGTTTATGTTTGAATAACAAATCGGTCTTATAAATTTGGGACCGAAAAATATTTGCGCCTCAACTGAGACGTACGTTTATTTAATTTTAAAGTATAAAAATCAGCATTCTAATATAAAGGTTAATTCAAAATTGTTTTAGAAAACATGCAACCAAAAGCAGCATAATGTATCCTACTCGTCATATTAAATATATACTTGAACTTATTTTTAGTGAAAAAATCACGCGGTTATTGTTAAAAAAACAACACATCGTCTTTTCGTCACTGCGGCACAGTCGCGACTGTCGGCATGCCGAGCGCTTGCCGAGATCGAGGCGCGTAGGTATAGCTCGCGTTTCGTCCGTTTGTATGAAGTTGGAATACTGTATAGATAATATTACCGTGACACTGTCTACATTTACTAGGTAGGTTATATATATAGGTATTATCTGATACACGGTGAATGTGAGTGAGTGAGCACTACCTATATTCACTTAAATTTAGCGCTATTCGTGGCATGCAAATCACAATGACGTTAACATTATTGGGCCGAGTACAGTCGCGGTCTGACAACACTTACCACCTTAAGGTTTATATTTGCTTGCGAACATCTATATCACAAGGTCGATGCTGAGAATGATTTCATTAAGTATTCAGCTTAATTTTTCTTACACGTTGTCTAGAATAGCATGAGAGAACCTTTTTGGAAAAAAAAGGTAAACTTGTTTGTTTAAACAAAAAAATTGAGGCATGAGCTTCATCATACCGAGTGCGATTATATCGCCAGGCTAATCTTTCGGTTTGACTCGATTTAAAAGTTTTTCGTCGGTACTTATAACAATTCGACCAACCGATATCCAGTAGTAAGTCGAATAGTTTTGTGGTGAGATTTGAGTTCCGATTTATTTGCATCATGTCTGTAGTATAAGCCTCCCTCGATGGAAATCTCGTCGAGCCGTCTGAGGACTGTCATCATACAAAGCAGCGAAATAACTAGTTGGTGTGAAGCCAACCATATCCATTATTTGCGTAGGTTAGTATCGGCCGACGCCTTCTTCGATTTCTGTGGTCATTTATTAGCACTTCTTCGTGATATATCGGTATTATGCTGCTGCTGCTTGCTACATAGTCGCGAATGTGCTTTCATTCGCACACCGGTCGAGGTCTCGCTGTGCTACAGAGAGCGAGCGAAATGTAGTTCGCGATATCGCCACTCAAGCAGTCTTCACGGAAAGAAAATATTTCAACCCTTTGTTGCAGCTTTAAACTTATTTATTATATTTCAATCAGTTTAATTTTTAATATACTTCACACACATATTTTTGATAAAATTATGTCATAATAATTGTAACAAATGGTACTATGTTAAAGTGTCTAATGAGTTTCGTTATCAATAAGTCGTCATGAGTCATAACTAAAAAGTAGGTACATAGAATGATATAGCATTTTAGACTTTACTGCAAAGTGATAAATAATCTAATTGAAAACTGATAAACATTTTTAGACCGCAATCGGACCTATATATACAACGTTCCACTTGTTTAAAACTCAGTCGCTCGGTAAGTCTCGTGAACATAATGGTGAAGGCACGAAAGTATGTGGTTAAGAAAGCGTTCGAGGGTTTACCCAAACGTGAAGATTTTGAAATAGTGGAGTACGAGTTACCGGCACTCAAAAATGGACAGATCCTCGTCAAAGTTGAGTGGGTGAGTGTAGACCCATACATGCGTGCAGACAGCTCACTTTACCCAACACCATACGATCAGTTTGGTTTCCAAGTCGCCTTAGTAGAAGATTCGAAAGATCCCAGGTTCCCGGTCGGCACCAGGGTCGTCTCGCACGAAGGCTGGTGCGACTACTGCATCATTGATACAAATGAAGCCAAAAGCGAACTTGGGAAGGTTTACAAGTTACCAAACTTGAAAGGTTTATCAAATTCTTTGGGAGTTGGCGCTGTTGGTATGCCGGGCGCTACCGCGTACTTCGGATTGCTGGACATCTGCAAGCCAAAAGCTGGTGAAACAGTCGTTGTGTCCGGCGCTGCTGGAGCAGTTGGCTCCCTTGTTGGACAGATTGCAAAGATCAAGGGCTGCAAGGTCATCGGGTTCGCTGGCTCTGATGATAAAGTGAAGTGGCTTGAGGAAATCGGCTTCGACAAGGGGATCAACTACAAGACTGCAGATATCGCGGCGGCCCTGAAGGAAGCAGCTCCCAACGGCGTGGATTGTTACTTCGACAATGTTGGTGGAGAGCTCAGCTCAACGGTCATAAATCAAATGAACGACTTCGGAAGGGTTTCAGTTTGCGGCGCCATCAGCTCGTACAACGAGGCTAGCTTGCCCAAGGCAAGCATCCTACAACCTGCTCTAGTATTCCATCAACTGAAAATTGAAGGTTTCTTAGTGTGGCGGTGGTTGGACCGTCAAACGGAAGCATTTGCTGACATGATCAAGTGGATCCAGAGTGGGCAGTTACAGCCTAGGGAACACATTACTGAAGGTTTCGAAAATATCTTCGACGCTTTTGTAGGAATGTTAAATGGCGAAAATACTGGAAAGGCCGTTATTAAACTGTAAGTTACCTAATATTAATGCAACGCTTATTATTTATTCTCTCAAAATAAAGTCAGTTGTCAATTTGTTAAGAAGTATTTCATTTCATGTGCTGTTTTTAGGAACCTAAAATGATAGGAAATAGGAATGTTAGTACCACTTCCAATACGAGCAGTTTGCTAATTATTATTATAATGAGACTGACGGACTTCTCAATACAGCACTTACCCTCGCAATAAGCACTTCAACATGTTGATTTAAATAATAGCATTGTTTGGAACCCACACATGTTATTAGTTCTTGACCTTGACCATCCTTGCTAGCTCGGCACACTCAAGCACAGATTATTAATTTTTGTACCGACGTGTCTCGCTCTGGCACGGTCAGCAAAACAAAGCAATGAACACTTCAGTTTTTTTTAAAACATTATTATCTCAGGAAAATAAAAAAGCTTAATTTAGAAAGCTAAAATATTAGCTATTACATGAATTGTTGAAGATATTTTATCGGATAATTTTGAGTAGGTATAAATTGTGTTGATCCATTTAAAAATAATCTAATCTAATTCTGTTGCTGACCCTATCTCCGGGCGGTTTGTCTAGACACGGTGAATATTTTGTCGTCTGCCTGCATTAAGTAGGTAACAATGAATGTTTAATAAAACCCTGTATTCCCGGTCGTGTGTAGACAACACATATTATGCAATAGAAAAACTAGTTCCATGTAATAACCTATTTCTAACTTGACACCTGCTCCTGGGTCCAAAATTTAATATCTACAACACAATTTGAGTTGGTGGGTTTAAATACGATATTTACGAATACATTTAACCACAAATATTTTAAGTAAATGTTTTTCATTATAAAACTTAGAAATTCAAATAATCGTAGTAGGTATTTCTTTGTTAACAAAAAAACATCGACTCTTAAGTGGGTGATAGACGTGCGAGTAAGTACGCGGACTTGTGGCTCGACGACCTTTTTCGCCTGTGTGTCACCTTAAAAACGCGTACTTTAAAATTGCCGCGCAAGTTCGCTGGCGATCCAACTGGTTTGAAATCTTACTCGTAGCTCGTCGGCGAGTCTCCGTGAGCCGCCAATTTTTTTTCGTCAGTTCATGCAGATGATGCACGAGGAGCGATAAAGATACAATTCCTAAATAACACAAAGCTTCTTCCGTCGATGATGTGGTATTACAGTGTGATTCAGCTTCTCGTGTGTCAACTTTAAAATTGCCGTGCAAGTTCGCTGGCGATCCAACTGGTTTGAAATCTTACTCGTAGCTTGTCGGCGAGTCTCCGTGAGCCGCCAATATTTTTTCGTCAGTTCATGCAGATGCACGAGGAGGGATAAAGATACAATTCCTAAATAACACAAAGCTTCTTCCGTCGATGACATGGTATTACAGTGTGATCCAGCTTCTCGTGTGTCACCGACGACGAGCCGAGTAAGTTCGCGATCTTAAAAATCGCGTACTTAAAGTTCGCACGTCTATCACCCACTTAACGGCAATATCGCTGGGCTCCACACCACACTGTCTACATTTACTAGGTAGGTATCTGATACACGGTGAGTGTGAGTGAGTAAGCACCACTAATATTCACTTTTAGCGCTCTTCGTGACATGCAAATCACAATGACGTTAACATTATTGGGCCGAGTACAGTCGCGGTCTGACAATACTAAGACTTATATTTGCTTGCGAACATCTATATCACAAGGTCGATGCTGGGAGTGATTTCATTAGGTATTCAGCTTAATTATTTCTTACACGCTGTTAAGAAAGCACTAGAAAACTGTTTTGGAAAAAAAGATAGGCTTTTTTGTTAAAAAAAACATTTTAAGGCACAATATGAGCTACGTCATACCGAGTGCGTTTATATCGCCAGGCTAATCTTTCGATTTGACTCGATTTAAAAGTTTTTCGTCGGTACTTATAACAATTCGACCAACCGATATCCAGTAGTAAGTCTTGAGTTCTTTTGTGGTAAGGTTTGAGTTCCATTTTGTTAGCATCATGTCTGTAGTATAAAGCCTCCCTCGATGGAAAGCTCGTCGAGCCGTCTGAGGACTGTCATCATACAAAGCAGCGAAATAACTAGTTGGTGTGAAGCCAACCATATCCATTATTTGCGTAGAGGTTAGTATCGGCCGACGCGTTCTTCTTCGTTTTCTGTGGTCATTTATTAGCACTTCTTCGTAGTATATCGCTATTATGCTGCTGCTGCTTGCTACATAGTCGCGAATGTGCTTTCATTCGCACACCGGTCGAGGTCTCGCTGTGCTACAGAGAGCGAGCGAAATGTAGTTCGCGATATCGCCACTCAAGCCGTCTTCACGACAAAAAAATATTTCAACCCTTTGTTGCACCTTTAAACTTATTTCTTATATTTCAATCCGTTTAATTTGTAATATACTTAACACACATATTTTTGATAAAATTATGTCATAATAGTTGTAACAAATGGTACTATGTTAAAGTGTCTAATGAGTTTCGTTATCAATAAGTCGTCATGAGTCATTTATTTTTTTATTTTCTTTATTTAGGCAACCAACAGCGATGCTTATAGTATGTTACAGAGTTTGTTGATTACAGTATTGTATGGCTAATAATAGGTTTCCCTGTATAACTAGAATACATTTTAATATGCGAACAGACTACTAATACATATTTAGATTAAAGAGGTAAAATTTAAGGTACTTATAATTAAGTTTAAATTTTAAAACAAAAAAACAATTTAATTACTAAGGAAACAGAGTAAACATTAACAGACTAGAAGCCTGTCACTTGTCTTTGTTTATGGTTTTTAGTAATTGTTTTTTGAATGCAGGTTTATTACAGTTAAATATATCAACATTAGAGAAATCTGTGTTATAAATTCGAGCAATACGGGTCAATACACAATTTTTGGCGTAATTAGTCGAGTGCCGAGGCACGTTTAGCATTGTAGTGTGACGAGTTCGCCGTAGGGGAGTGTTAAAAGTTACCTGTGCTACTAACTCGGGACAATCGAGGCGTCCATTAAGGATATCATAAAGCAAACACATATCCATAACTTTGCGCCTTTCATCCAGCGTCAACAAACCATGTGTTCGACAACTGCTTTCATATGCCATCGGAGGTTTACGTAGGCGATAGTTAAGGTGGTTAATAAATTTTCTTTGAACCCGTTCTAACTGATTCTTGTAGATAATGTATTGGGGGGACCAGATTGGGCACGCATATTCCAAGACGCTACGCACATACGCAAAGTACACTGATTTAAGAGCTTCAATGCTTTTAAAAACCTTACATGACCTAATAACAAAGCCTAAGTTTTTGTAAGCTTTTGTGCTAACCAAATCTATATGATTTGAAAAAGTTAATTTATTGTCAAACATAACTCCTAAATCACGAACTAACTTAACTTTTTTAATGACAATTCCATTAAAGTTATATGAATAATCATATTGTTTTTTTTTACGTGTATAACTAATACTTTGACACTTTGTAACGTTTACTGTGATCTTATTTTTTATGTAATAATCATTTAAGTTATTAAGGTCTTCTTGAAGAGTTCTACAGTCATCGAGAGATCTTATTTTATAAAATATTTTTTTGTCGTCAGCGTACATTAAGTGTTCAGAGTGTTTAAAAGAATCAGTGATATCAAATAAATATGCGTTGTAAAAGAGAGGCCCCAAATGGGAACCCTGCGGAACACCACTTGGGACTTCAATAAAGTTAGAACGGTATCCTCCTATTACTACAGCTTGAGATCTTTTAAATAAATATGATTGGACCCATCGTAAAAGATCACCACGTATACCCAAACTATATAGCTTGTTGAGCAGGATGACGTGATCAACGCGATCAAAAGCTTTTTCGAAATCCGTGTAGATCACGTCTACCTGCCCACCACCATCTGTATTCTCAAGGATAAAATTTGAAAAGCTAGCCAAATTAGATACAGTGGAGCGTTTCTTCAAGAAACCATGCTGTTTAGACGAAATGCCTCTAAGAATATATGGATAGATAGCATTGTAAACCAGCTTTTCGAATACTTTGCCTATTGTATTCAGTATTGAAATTCCCCTATAATTTTCTATTAATATTCGCGAGCCCTTTTTATGTACCGGAACAATCAATGCTTTCTTCCATTCATTTGGGAAGGTACCTTCTTTTAAAGAGAGATTAAAAATTAAACTAATTGGAGGCGCTAAAGACTTTGCACAATTTTTCCAAAATAATGGACGTATCCCATCGCAACCAGGACCCTTATCTACGCTTAAAGCACTTAGTGATTTCTCCACGGTTAACGACGTAAATTGTAAATTGGATATGATGTCGGAACAATGATCATTTTCGTCCTTGTTCAATGCGCTTACAAGGCCATAGTCCGAAGGTTCTCCAAAAACATTGTGGAAGAAGTCATTGAAAGCCTCGCAAATTTCCTGCCCTTCCGAATATTTAATGTTGTTATGCGACAACATTTTTGGATAATTCGAACCTCCCCGCATGGTCTTTATATAGGTCCAGAATCTTTTTGGATGATTTTTCAAACTACGTTCAGTTTCCTGTAAGTGTTTATTATAACAAGTCTCCTGAACGAGTCGCTGTCTATCGCGTAACAATGCGAATTCGTCGTAGTCGAGCAAGTTTCCAAAACGTTTCCAACGAGAGTGTGCCCTACTTTTTTCTCTAATTATTTTAATTAGAGAGCTACTGTACCACACAGGATATTTACATGCTCCTGATCTGCGGTTAACCGGCACATACTTATCGATCCCTGTTTGAATCGTTTCGTAAAAGCTGTGAACGGCATCATTAGTTGAAGAGGTGTCTAAAAGTGAGTGCCAGTCAATTTTAGAAAAGTAATTATTTAACATACTGAAATCGGCTTTGCGGTAATTATGTCTAGGCGTTGACAACTCACGAAGCGGAGTAACTGCAAGGTCAGATATTTCGATATTCAATACTGGATGAGGTAGGTCAGTCTTCGTAAGGGGTGATAGACACTCATTGACTTTTAATGGCAAGCTAGAGAAAGTCAAATCAAGGACATGCCCTTTATGGTTAGGCAGCAAGTTGTATTGCGTAAGTCCTAAAAAATACAAATCATTTACTAAGCGCGCAGCCGCGTTCTGTACTTCGACAGCACCCTGTTTCAAAATAGTTGGGCAACGTGAATCCCATTTTATACAAGGAAGATTGAAGTCCCCCACAAGTACATAATTACATATTTTTGTGCTGCGAGTAAGTGCATCAGCGACACCTTGCAAAACGTAATCGACATCTGAGGGTATCCGATGAGCATCCGGCGGTACGTAAACAACACTTACATAAAGATCAGCTGTTGCCGACAACGCTCGAGCCGGTATTACTATAGTTAGCAATTCTGTTGCAATTGTATTTCGTTCATGCTCGACGGACCACGCCCCCAGTTCGTGTCGCGAGAGTATCATCACACCACCACCTGACGTTTTGCCAGTCGCAGCTAGATCGCGGTCCATACGGAAAACGTCATACCTGTCGTCACACAATTCCCCATCAAAAATGCCACTATGTAACCAGGTTTCAGTTATAATAATTAAATCGTAGCAATTACTTATGATGTTTTGATGGAATTGTGTGGTTTTTGTCCTTAGACCACGACAATTCTGGTAGTATATGTTTAAGTTACGGGGCTGCATTGTAACGAGTTAATATTACTGAAAGTATATCTCGAAACTCGTAAAAATATGGTAAAATGAGATAAAGTTTTTTATTACTAGTAACTTGAGGGTAAATTGATAACGAATAATTTTTATTTTTTTTAAACAGCGCCATGACTAAAAAGTAGGTATATAGAATGATATAGCATTTTAGACTTTACTGCAAAGTGATAAATAATCTAATTGAAAACTGATAAACATTTTTAGACCGCAATCGGACCTATATACAACGTTCCACTTGTTTAAAACTCAGTCGCTCGGTAAGTCTCGTGAACGATAGATCATTATGGTGAAGGCACGAAAGTATGTGGTTAAGAAAGCGTTCGAGGGTTTACCCAAACGTGAAGATTTTGAAATAGTGGAATACGAGTTACCGGCACTCAAAAATGGACAGATCCTCGTCAAAGTTGAGTGGGTGAGTGTAGACCCATACATGCGTGCATACAGCTCACGTTACCCAACACCATACGATCAGTTCGGTTTCCAAGTCGCCTTAGTAGAAGATTCGAAAGATCCCAGGTTCCCGGTCGGCACCAGGGTCGTCTCGCACAAAGGCTGGTGCGACTACTGCATCATTGATACAAATGACACCAAAGACGGTAGTAGGGTTTATAAGTTACCAAACTTGAAAGGTTTATCAAATTCTTTGGGAGTTGGCGCTGTTGGTATGCCGGGCGCTACCGCGTACTTCGGATTGCTGGACATCTGCAAGCCTAAAGCTGGTGAAACAGTCGTTGTGTCCGGCGCTGCTGGAGCAGTTGGCTCTCTTGTTGGACAGATTGCGAAGATCAAGGGTTGCAAGGTCATTGGATTCGCTGGCTCTGATGATAAAGTGAAGTGGCTCGAGGAAATCGGCTTCGACAAGGGGATCAACTACAAGACTGCAGATATCGCGGCGGCCCTGAAGGAAGCAGCTCCCAACGGCGTGGATTGTTACTTCGACAATGTTGGTGGAGAGCTCAGCTCAACGGTCATAAATCAAATGAACGACTTCGGAAGGGTTTCAGTTTGCGGCGCCATCAGCTCGTACAACGAGGGTAGCTTGCCCAAGGCAAGCATCCTACAACCTGCTCTAGTATTCCATCAACTGAAAATTGAAGGTTTCTTAGTGTGGCGGTGGTTGGACCGTCAAACGGAAGCATTTGCTGACATGATCAAGTGGATCCAGAGTGGGCAGTTACAGCCTAGGGAACACATTACTGAAGGTTTCGAAAATATCTTCGACGCTTTTGTAGGAATGTTAAATGGCGAAAATACTGGAAAGGCCGTTATTAAACTGTAAGTTACCTAATATTAATGCAACGCTTATTATTTATTCTCTCAAAATAAAGTCAGTTGTCAATTTGTTAAGAACTATTTCATTTCATGTGCTGTTTTTAGGAACCTAAACTGATAGGAAATAGGAATGTAAGTACCACTTCCAATACGAGCAGTTTGCTAATTATTATTATAATGAGACTGAAGGACACCTCAATGCAACACTTACCATCGTAAAAAGCACTTCATAAGAGAACCTGTATCATCTCTTATAACAGTGTGATTAAAATAAAAGTATTGTAAACGGTAGTGCTAGGCTCCCTCGAGCCCGCACATAGTAGTAGTTCTTGACCTTGACCACCCTTGCTATCTCGGCACAAGCACAGATTACTAATTATTGCACGGACGTGTCTCGCTCTGGCACGGACAGCAAAAAAAGCAATGAACTCTTCAGTTTTTTTAAAACATTATCTCACAAAAATAAACAATGATACTTTTGCTTAATTTAGAAAGTTAAACTATTAGCTATTTGAATTAGGTATTGAAAATTTGTTATCGAACAATTTCAAGTGGGTATAAATTGTGTTGATCCAATTAAAAACAATAGTGTTATTCTACTCCTGTTGCTGACCCTATATCTGGGCACTTTGTCTAGACTGAACACGGTGAATTTTGTTGTCTGCCTGCATTAAGTAGGTAACAATGAATGTTTTATTAAACATGTGTTCCAAAGTCACGTGTGGACAATCCATATTACCTATAAAATAGACGCTTATACTAATAAAAACTAGTTCCAAGTTTCTAAGAACCTATTTCTAACCAGACACAGGAGGTGTCTGGTTCAAAATTCAATACACAATTTGAGATGGTGGGTTTAAATACGATATTTATGAATCCATTTAACAACAAAATACCTATGAAATGTTTTTTCATCATAAAACTTACAATTCAAATTAATGCCGTAAGTACCTAGGTTATACTATTTCATTGTCAACAAAACACAACAAAAACATCGTGAGGAAACCGGCATGTCTGAGAGATATTTCTCAACAGCATGTGAAGCTAAGTCAAAGGCCCATGGGCAGAATAAAACTCTGACACCAGGTTAACCACTAACCACTCGAAAAGAAGAAAATTGTCGACAAAAACATCGATTCAAGCGGAAATATCGCTGGATTCCACACCACACTGTCTGCAATTACTAGGTAGGTAGGTATAATCTGACACACGGCGAGTGTGAGTGAGTGAGCATTATCAATATTGACTTTTATCATCGCTCCTCGTTACGTAACATGCAAATCACAATGACGTTAACATTATTGGGCCGTGTACAGTCGCGGTCTGACAATACTTACCACCTTATGATTTTTAATAAATGCTTGCTTACATCTACATCACAAGTTCGATGCTGTGAGTGATTTGATTAGGTATTCAGCTTATTTTTTTTACAAGTCGTTTAAGATAACTTTTTGTTAAAAAAAACATTTTGAGGCTGGATATGAGCTTCATCATACCGAGTCGCCAGTTCAGAATACCAACATCGCCAGGTTAATTTTTAGATTTAAAAGTTTTTCATCGGTAGGTACTTATAACAATTCGACCAATCGATATCCAGATATTATCGCGCAAAATTAAGTCTGGTAGTTTTGTGGTGAGGTTTGAGTTCCGGTTTATTAGCATGATGTCTGTAGTATAAACCGTTGGAAAGCTCGTCGAATCGTACGAGGACTTACATCATACAAAGCAGCGAAAAGACTAGTTGGTGTGAAGCCAACCAAATCCATTATAACAAATGGAATTAAGTCAATGTCTCAAATGAATTTCGTCATCAAGAAGTCATCATGAGTCGTGACTAAAAAGTAGGTAAGTACCTTGATATAGCATTTTAGTCAATACTGCACAGTGTGATAAAGAATCTCATTGAAAACTGATAAACATATTTATACCACCACTATACCACGTTCCACGTGTTTAAAATATCAGTCGCTCGGAAAGTCTCGGGAAGTCGGGAACGATAGATCATAATGGTGAAAGCACGAAAATACGTGGTTAAGAAAACGTTCGAGGGTTTACCCAAACGTGAAGATTTTGAAATAGTGGAATACGAGTTACCGGCACTCAAGAATGGAGAGATCCTCGTCAAAGTTGAGTGGGTGAGTGTAGACCCATACATGCAAGCATACAGCTCACGTTTCCCAACACCATATGACCAGTTTGGCTTCCAAGTCGCCTTAGTAGAAGATTCAAAAAATCCCAGGTTCCCGGTCGGTACCAGGGTCGTCTCGCACAGAGGCTGGTGTGACTACTGCATCATTGATACAAATGATACCAAAGCCGATAGCGCAAAGGTTTACAAGTTACCAAACTTGAAAGGTTTATCAAATTCTTTGGGAGTTGGTGCTGTTGGTATGCCGGGCGCTACCGCTTACTTCGGATTGCTGGACATCTGCAAGCCTAAAGCTGGTGAAACAGTCGTTGTGTCCGGCGCTGCTGGAGCAGTTGGCTCTCTTGTTGGACAGATTGCGAAGATCAAGGGTTGCAAGGTCATTGGATTCGCTGGGTCTGATGATAAATTGAAGTGGCTCGAGGAAATCGGCTTCGACAAGGGGATCAACTACAAGACTGCAGATATCGCGGCGGCCCTGAAGGAAGCAGCACCCAACGGCGTGGATTGTTACTTCGACAACGTTGGTGGAGAGCTCAGCTCCACGATTATAAACCAAATGAACGACTTCGGAAGGGTTGCAGTTTGCGGCGCCATCAGCTCGTACAACGACACTAATATACCCCAAGCAAAGATCCTACAACCTGCTTTAGTATCCCATCAACTGAAAATTGAAGGTTTCCTAGCGTCGCGATGGTTCGACCGTCAACAGGAAGCATTTGTTGAAATCATCAAGTGGATCCATAGCGGGCAGTTACAGCCCAGAGAACACATAAGTGAAGGTTTCGAAAATATCTTCGACGCTTTTGTAGGAATGTTAAATGGCGAAAATACTGGAAAGGCCGTTATTAAACTGTAAGTTACCTAATATTAATGCAACGCTTATTATTTATTCTCTAAAAATAAAGTCAACGGTAAAGTTGAAAACTATTTCATTTCATGTGCTCGTTCTCTGAAACCGTGCTATCTACATTCCAATCTAGGTACTTAGTACTAAAAGTTTTATAGGAATGTTACCACGTTCGAAGAGTTCCAAATAAGCAGGCTGCTAATTAATATAACGAGACCGTCTGACGCCTCAACGCACCACTTCACTCCTGAAACAACAAGTCATTGTATAAATTATGTTTTATAGCTACTAAAATACTTACGAGATTTTTTTGTGAATTTAATGAATAGGTAAACATTAATATGCATACGAAATTAGAAGGTAGTACCTATTACGTAGGTTAAAAATTACCTACACTACCTAATACCTACCATAGAATATTTATAACTTAGGTACGGTCTCAGATATTTAATAATGCTATAACAGACAGGCAGGACCAGGCTTGGTATCGTTCTGTACTGGGCTGGACCTTAATTGATAAATTGACGGACATAATCCTATTTTTAGAACGATAACAGACAGTGCACTAAGCTGTAATGGAATACTACATCACTGGTCTGTGAACTCCCACACGGTTGTTCAAATATTATACTTAATTCTTATACGGTGTCAGTTTTTATTTATCACCGGAATGTGATTTGTTACGTGCGAACTCACTACCTGCTTATATATTGCATAACATCCAAAGTTCACAACAACACGTTTATCTTCTTATCACAACCAATATCATAGAAATTAGCCATATAAAACCTGTACTATCAAACACTTACGCGTCACGTCGATATCGTCGATGTATAGCTTATCTTCTCTGCTCATCAACATGAAATGCAAGTCATTGCGAAGTGGTTCCTCATCGAGTGTGACCACCTCAAACTTGACGTTGCACGCGACCCCTAACATGAGACATACACCGGCTAAAAATGTCGCTGATAACGTCGCCCTTGAGGCTTTCTCATTGAGCTTCTCCGCTTGAGCGAAAGTCTTTCTCCTCAAATACTGGACACTAGTATCCACATAGTCAATCAAGGCGCCTAAAATCGGCACCTTCGAGTTTGAATAGGTCATGTGCTTCGGTAAGACGTTCGGTGGGTCTACGCCGTCAGCCATGCCTGTAGATCTTAATTTGTACGAAACAAAAATTTCTAAAAACTTTGTTGCAGGACACTTCTTAATTTGACAGCCGTTATTTCGTTTTCTTCTATGACAGGGAAGTGAAGTTTCATAGAAGCAAAGAGTTTTCAGGGAAAGTTCGTCTTTTTTACAAACACCAAGTCCCTCTGATATTATACAAGTTGATGTTGAATTCATGGGCATTATTTCAAGGGGTCATTGTACAGAGGCCAGCACATCAAGGTACCACAATCTGTCAAATTTCTTTGACAGTATTTCAACTTTATTGCAAAGGTATCAGGTTCATTTTTAACTGAGAAAATTTGACAGTTAGGGATAGCTTGATGTGCTGGCGTCTGTACTATACTGGGTGTAAGTGTGTAACCGAAAGGGTATACATACAAAAGCATATGCTACAGACGACCAAACTGAACAACTTTTACTATGGGACCAACTCTGAAATCCCAAAACAAAAATCAGCTGTTCTATACATTTTTGATCACGTGACTCGTCGAAATGTAGGGAATAGCTGATTTTTTTTCAGGATTTCGGAGTTTATCCCATAGTACTGTATATAAAAAATCTGCTGTTCCTTATATTGTGCTCGCATAACTCGTGAAAATATAGAGAACAGCTGTTTTTTTCTCGCGATTTCAGATTTGTTCCCATAGTGAAAGTTGTTCATAATTATGCGTACATCACAGCCAGCGTGCGTGCGCCAGCACATCAAGTTACCACAATCTGTCAAATTTCTTTGATAGTATTTCAACTTTATTGCAAAGACAAAAGGTTCATTTTTAATTGAGAACATTTGACAGTTGGGATAGCTTCATGTGCTGGCGTCTGTACAATGACCCCTTAAAATAATGCCCATGAATTCAATTTCACCCTATATGAAACGCTGTATTTTCGTCCGTAGCAGGTAGGTTACATTAATTTGTACAGCCAGTAGCGGCAACACAGTAGGTAGAATAATTACGAAAAAAATATTTTATCAAACCATCTACCATGCCATGTAGGTAACGATTGAATACGTCAAGGATATCAACGATAACTGTACGTACTTATCAAGTAAAAATGAATCAACGTGTCACAATCTCGAAATAATAATACCAAAATATATCAAAATTATTTATTTCATTGTAACCAAAGTCTGAAATGACAATATTACAACGTAAAACAAGAACTAACATAGGTACAGGCTTAACATTATTATTTGCAACTCGATGTACTAACCAACCGTCCAAATTATCAAAGGAAATATCAGATTTCATCATATAAGTACTGATAAACCACACGCATGAAAAATGTTATTAATTTGATTTATATCGTACTTAAAGCGTTTCATTTATCAGCTGACGACAAACTTAAACCTTATGTTAATCGTAATAAAGTGCAAGTAATGGTTATAAGATGTAGGTAATTAAAATTTTATTTCGGTATAAAGATTGTGCTGCTCATTAAACACGGTTACAAAGCGTTTTCTTAAAGTATCGTTTTCGTTTATGGCCAATAGGTACACACCAAAGTCGCCACTCTATTCGAGAGGTTCGAGCAACAATATTCATAGTATACACGGTTAAATTTTAGTCGTTTTAATCCCCTTAAGGGGTCATTGTACCCATTATAACGACTAACGTTTACTATGGGACCGAACCTGAAATCGCGAAAAACAAATCAGCTGTTCAGTACATTTATGTTCGCCTTACTCGTCAAAATGTACTACACAGCTGATTATTTTTTCTCAAGGGGATTAAAACGACTAAAATTTAACCGTTTAGAATGAATGTCGGCTCCATAAATTTAGTCTGAATTTCGACTTGTAATTAATTTTATACTTAGAGACGTGGTGTGAGGTGCTAACTCTTGAACACATTATCAGCAGTGATAGCCTAGTGGTGTTACCGTCGGACTACAGTCTCGAGTTCGAAGCCAAAGCACGCATCTCTAATTTTACGGATTCATGTGCGTATTGTATAATTATCACTTGCTTAAAAATCGGTGAAGGAAACATCGTGAGGAAACCAGCATGCCTGAGAGATATTCCTCAACAGCATGTGAAGTTAAGTCAGAGGCTCTTGGAAGCATAAAAACTCTGGACAGCAGGTTAGTCACTAACCACACGAAAAGAAG
The DNA here is from genome assembly GCA_951799385.1 of Hyppa rectilinea. NCBI lineage: Eukaryota > Metazoa > Arthropoda > Insecta > Lepidoptera > Noctuidae > Hyppa > Hyppa rectilinea. The sequence goes on along the minus strand of OX637309.1, from coordinate 5,689,847 downwards.
ATTTTAAAAGACATTATACTTTAGTTTCGGGAACTTAGTACTTACACTACTCGCGTGGTTTATACAGAGTTATAGAGGCACAGTTAGGAAATTATAAAAAGAATTTATTGTTGAAAGTAAGTTGCCTGTTTGTCGTTTACCTAAAGGCGCTATTCCAGCAGCGATGCAATGTACGGCACAAAAATGGACTCACTCAAGTAAACATTTATAAATGTGCTGTACGCTAACAAAAATGGCGTACAGCGTTACCGGTGGAATAAGCCGGCCGATTCTGTAAAAATCTCAGTCATAAACAGTCATCGGATAATCGGATGCATATTTACCTAAAGTGTAGGTGTTGGTTAATATGGAACGCAGTTTTGTATCGAAAAAATCCCGCAAATTCCGAATCGACAAATTTAGTTTTTTTGACTATAGAATCAAATCGGGTGTAGGAATATTTACTTAGTATAAGGTGTTGGATAATATTGTGGAATGCACTTTTGTATCGGAAAAATCCCGGGATTTCGGATTCAACAAATTTACGGTTTTTATTATAGAATCAAGTCGGGTGTAGGTATATTTACTGATCTTAACTTTTATATTTAAAAAACTATGTGTTAAGAAGCCGCTTCCATAATTTCCTAACTTTAGGCAAATATGCATCTGATTATCCGATCCAGTGTCATAGACGAAGTGAGCATGAAGCACTATTGACAGCTAACTTTAAACACACTTCACTTACATTTTCACTGTGACTTTTTTTTACAGAATAGCACCACATATCTGTAGCTCAGTATGTGCACATACTATACAAAGACCGGTACAAAATGTTCGGTACAAAAACTAATATGCAAATCATAATGTTGGTGGAATCGCACCTTTAGCGATACTGCGAGCTGCTTAGGTGTGTACTGCACTTAACAATGCTAATCTTACTGCATAGGTAATTAGATACTAAATAATTCAGTCTGTCACATGTCGCATAACACTCAAATGTTTATCAGACAATAATAATGGAAGTTTAAGGGAAGCTTCAATGGAAGGTGGTATAACTCTTAATTGTATAATTTAATTAACACGGTTATAATTATCTCTTTTTAAATACGTCTTTTAACTTTTTATAACATTCGTAGAAAAGCGGTATTGATTTAAGTGTAGAACGAAAATAATGTTTAAAAGTCCATTACAAAAACTTTTTTTATATAAAACTGAGTGGTATAAACTGATAGATATTTTCGATTTTGCAGTCAATTAGTAATAAAACATTTGTTTTATTTTAATTTTGTAAGGCTAACGAAAACAATAATTTCACCATAAAAAGCCTCAAATTCTTATTCAAATTAGTATCTCTGGAACTTGTTTATTTTTATCTGGGGTCTGAAAGATGGCGTTCATTAATTACCTGCGAGAGGCGATTTTTAACGATTACCGTATTCTCGTAATTTACAAAAAAAATGGAACGTGATATTTGGCGAGACCTGCCCTCTTCCCCACGTGAGATTGAATGAGATCTGGCTCGCGTAATTAATGAACGCCCCCCAAATGCCGCATACAATCAAGCTAATAATTGTCTGACAAACAAGACTCATACAAAATATACATCTATGTATAAGGCTGCCTGTCCATTTGAGCGAGTACCAAACTGCCACAGCTAAGAACTATTGAGCTCTAGTCAAATTGAAGCGAATCCCGCACGGGATACGGGATGAAATTCGCTCGCGCCGATTGCTTCATGTAACTTGTACAACTGGCGCGCATAGATGCGTGACACCCAATCAGACGCAAATCGTCCTCGAGGTACTCCTGTTTGGCCAATACTTTAAACTTTAACCATGCCAAAATATGATTATAATACTGAAATCATGTAATTTACGTTTTTGTGGCGATGTTTGAGGAAGGCACTTCCCTATGTCCAGTAGTGGACGTGTTTCAGTGGACAGGGACTCGCCGCTACATTGCTTTACAGGATTGCCTTTTTTTCTCCACTTACTCGCTCACTCAAATGGACAGACAGCCTTAATGTTCTCATAATAATGAGTCGGTAAAATTAGACAGAAGATTCACTTAAAAATTTTGACCATCACGCTTTGTACACAAGATTACACAATATTTGGACCCCAAAGCGAATGTTTTTTTTAAATAATTTAGAGTAAATTAATATATCTTTGAGCCGGATAAGTTTAATTGAGAAAAGAACCTCATCTCAATATGTGCATGTGTTAAGAACTAATTTCTCTCAGGCCTCTTGATACAAAGGGATTTGTGCTCATAGTCTAGAAGTTATTCACTTAACACTTTCGCTGCCAAGCACCCGGCTCCCGGGTCGAACGATAATTCGTTCACATGCCCACAACCCGGCTCCTCATAGCACTCATAGTGGTACCGTTACGTAACCGTTGCGCCGATGGACTCAACAGATGGGTTGTTATAGATATGCGAGACACATTTTATGGCATGCCAATTGTTATGCAATAAATGTACGTGGCAGTGAAAGTGCTGTGTTTATAAAAAAATACAAAGAAGGCTTTTGTTAATACTTTGCGGGACACTAAACGTCCCCAGACGTAATAAAAAGAAAACTTCTATTGTCCTTTGTCAACAGATGAATTAAACGATAAGCTAAAATAATATTTGCCGTTTTAGATTGTCATGCAAAAATTCCGACCATAATCATCGCAGTTTACTGCATTATTTGCTTGACGCAAACACTGCCTCCATTTGTCAGGTGTTAGCTATTAGCGAGTACCTTCAACACGCATACGTGGTATCAAAATCCCTACTGAGCGCCTTCAACAAGCATTGCCATTTTTTAACAAGAAAGCATATTTGTGTTGAAGGCACTGAGTTTAGAATGGAAGAAAATGTATTGAGCATGTATATGTGTACGGGGCACTGTGAGATAGAACATAAAACACACAGTTGTGTTGTAAAAATCTCGTAAAAAATAAAAAAGTTTTTCGGTAAAAAGAACCCAAAAAGGACGAATTTAAAAGAACTAGGTGACCGAAACAATCTTTTCGTTTGCCAATTACTTACTAAACAAAAAAAGACAAGTATCAACTAACAGGCTCAAAGAACTTCACATCCCATTTAAATCGATTTTTAAAGTAATTTACAATCGCGTCGAGGCCCTTACAGGTTAGTAAAAATGTGTTGCTATGCGGTATTCACGTGTTGACCCTTTTTGCGGCAGAGGAATCCGCTTCCCCTTCACTGGCCTTCCTCTTCCTTTTAATGAGATGAGAGATATCGGACGCAGCAGGCTTAGGGGCTGAAGAACTGGAACTTGAGCTAGCTCCAGCACCGTTGGAAGTGGACGAACCTTCGCCGTTTGTGGAGCAAAGAGTTTCGCGTACTCGTTTTATAGTCTGTGGAAATGGATAAAAAGAGGTTCTAGTACAGCCAGTTAATTGACTTACCATAATTATATTCGTCGAATTCAATGTAAAATCCATGTTTTGTTGGAGCATATTGTATACCTATACTCTTCTTATATTTCTTCAATATTTTAAGGGGTCATTGTACAGAGGCCAGCACATCAAGTTACCACAATCTGTCAAATTTCTTTGGTAGTATTTCAACTTTATTGCAAAAACATAAGGTTCATTTTTAATTGAGAAAATTAGACAGTGAGGCGATTTTCACACTGCCCCGCATCATGCTGCATATTGCGTGTCGACGCACCTACGCGCGTTCCTGCTGGAGTGCAGATCTGCATCATCGTGCGGGTTTTTTGCGCACTCACGCGCGTAGGTGTGTTTTGTAGATTCACGCACGGCGGCTCTCATTTATTCGCCGTTCTCCGTGGTGGTCGTGCAGTACTGAGCATCACGATAGTTTCACGCGCGGCACTGATTCGGTGTGCCATACCTTGCGTCTCGCCCCGCACCTACGCGCGGGGGTGCATGTTTCTCCGCGTGTATGCGCGTGATCCGCATGAACGCGCGTGGATGCATTTTCTGTGTGTTAGACTGTGCGTGTTTTCCATACAAACGGAGATACTTACAAGCAACGGAAGAACACGCATCCACGCGCTACGCTGCATCATGCGGGGCAGTGTGAGAACCGCCTTAGGGATAGCTTTATGTGCTGGCGTCTGTACTTATCATTATGAACAATTTTTACTATGGGAATAAATCTGAAATCGCAAAAAAAAAATCTCATAACTCGTCAAAATGTAGGGAATAGCTGATTTTTTTTCGGCAGATGTGTTCCGATAGTAAAAGTTGTTGTCGATTATGCAGTGCCAAATCTATCAATACCGTTTTTTTTCTACGAGTTGCTCACACAACTGCAAGGGTGGGTGAAAACTATTCATGTGTGTATTGGTGAATATCCGAAATTGGATGCTTACGATTTTCGTGATATCAAGATTAATATTTTTGTCGAATTAGGTTGTATATTTCTAAGACTCAGCACATAAAAAGCTTTGTCTTCAATAATTTTGAATTATGATGTTCTAAGTCTTTAAGAAGGGGGAAGCGGTAGTCCGTAGATAGGCTGCGAATCATATTTATATCAACATACAACCTGACATTGCAAATTGCAAAACAAAACTATGAACATTTAAATACACCCTCCCCCCCCCCTTAAATAAAATTTCAGAAAGCATTTAAATGCCTTTTTTTTTAAGGCTGGGAAATCATCCAATGACCGCTCCCGCTCTGGGTGGAGCGAAAGGGAGTGTCAGACTCTTACTGACTAAAACCCATCCATGTTCCTTCTGTAGCCCTTTATGTTCCGGGGTAGCGGTAACCCTTTAGGACAATCCCGCTTACCCGGCAGGCTTGGCCCTGAGGGGCCCCTTCATATGCTGACATCTCTTTGAGGCACGCGTGGAACATAAACGCGCCGTCCAGCACGGGCCTGGTGCTGGTCGGACGGTGAGTCACCCATTACTCACCGTCCGCAGGCCCGCGCCTACGGTGGCCGGGAGTCGTCACGTGGCTCCCGACGCCCGGGGCGTCTCCCGCGGCTGCTGGGACGGGAGGACCTTTCTCTCTCCCATCCCGCCACCTCCTTCGCGAGCATGACCTATTATTATTTAAATGCCTTGACTTTACTATTAAGACTAAAGGCATTAAGAATATAGACTGGATAACTTTACTAGTATTTAAAACCATGAATAAGACATCAATGGCCATGATCACAACAGAAATAAGCAACAAATTAACCACATGGCCATTCATGTATTGGGTTATATCTGAAATAAGACACAGGGTACAATTTGAACAGGTTTATTTCAAAATGTTGCTTAACACAATAGAAAAATGGCCTTGTGGTAAAATGTTGGCTTAAAACTAACATGATTCAGATCAAATTAAATCAGTACATTGAGCTTATAATTACGAGTATTGTATAATAATTAATGCTGCTGGGAATAGCTGCCATACACTTTGATGAGATATCAGTTCCATCACATACACATACATTAGCATCAGTCTCAATATGTTTACGTATCGATAATATGCAAGGCTTTTCATATACAGCCTTTAAGTCACATTTATTAATGATGTACCTACCATTCTCACAATACACAATTACAATATCACATTCCAAATTAATACTAACATTATAATGATTCATTAACAACTTTTAATCCACACTTGCAGTCAAAAACTGGAAAAAATCAATTGTGCGTTTCGTAATCCCTTTAAATTCACATTTTCATCAACATTTCAAGATAAGGCACACATTCATTCAAACAATACCAAAAAAATAATACTAATTATTAAAAACAGTCAAATATTAAAATTAACAATCACATTATCACAAACGGTGGCTTGGATTTAGCAATTTGGCACATAATAATTTAGGAACAAATTCAATTTTATGTAACATATTATCACAATGTCATGGAATGTCAACATTCTTCTCTTGTTATTAGCAAAGGTTACTAGTCACATGATTATATTATTTACGAAATGATGATTGAATAAAATTGTTACAAATTGTACTCATCATCGTTTGCTATAGGGTTGTCACAAATGAAAAAAAGTTAGCTGTCACAAAAGAGGTTTGCAACATGGCGTAAATTCATCAAAGCATCTTAAGATTGACATTCCAGCTGACAATGGCTCCTCTCCTTAATAATCATGTTGCGAAGCATCTTCCTAGTCACCTCAATGCATTCGCAAGGTCTTACCTCAGCCTTATAATCCATCATATCCTGGATCTTCTCCTGTATTTCAGGCAAGAGTTCCTTCAACTCCTTGATTTCACCTTCGACGGAGTAGAATGGATCTGCGGATGTGAATTTCTTGACGGTAGCGTCGTCAATAACGGCAGCTGGGTTCTCCAAGGTCTTGATGCGCGTTTCCAGAATGTTGGCTGCATTCTTGAAGTGGGTGATCGCGTCTTCGAAGTTTGATGCCAGAGAATTTGCCAAACCTGTAAGATACCAGTGAAATTGTGACATTGCAGTATTCGAATACTTCCAATTATTTTTACTATTTCCTAATGTAATGATGAAGACTGAATAATATAATGATGAAGACCGAAATATTTTAGCGAATTTCCACTAGTGTTTAGAAAGCATATCATCAATTTATTATTTAAGTTTTTTAATTGACATTAAGAACAATAATATTCTTACCAATTTGATAATGTGTCTCAGCAATACGCCTGTCATCACTGCGGTACAATTCCTTCTGGAGGTCTAGACAGCTCTCTGAAATTTACAGAAAATGCAATGACAAACCCATATAAAAGATAAAATTATTTCAACTGCTTGGGAACAAACTAAAACGGCAATGTCATATATGCATGCATTGTAAAGTGTGCACCCACACAAGCTATAAAATAAATGGTTTAATTTCGTTCTCTCAGTAAATAAGCCAATTTATTATCCATTAATTTAAAAATAGGGAAAGAGTAGTGGCTTGTATTGCAATATGAGGTTAGCTAGAGACCTCAACAGTTGATCATATTTATTTATCCTGATCCTTGTTAGTACTCATTAGCAATGAATTGATTGATTTTACTTCGATGGTCCTAGTTTATCATTTGTTACTTCGAGTTACGGCTGTATGGACATAGTACAGCATTGCACATAATGTTTTATTTGTTATATTGGCGTGTGCTAGCTAACATGTGGCAAATGTTTGATTTTTATGTGATGTGTTTTGTAATGTCAATTACTTCTCATACGATAAATGTGTAGAGTCAAGTTCTTCCAACTAAACAGACAGCTGTGCTGCTGGGGAGTTTGTTGTGCCACTTCTTCTTCCCAGCTAAAGCACTAGGAAGTTCTGGGTGAGCGTTTTTCGGGGACTGTCTTATGTAACTTTGACCTTCAAAAAGTGCTGATTTTCAGTCTTATTTGAATAAATGACTTTAATTTTGATTTGATGTAACCGATTACATGTGTGTTGAAGTCTATGATGACGACATAATATGGTACACAATATGGTTTTCATAATCCTCAACTGGATACTGGCCTTGCTCAAAACAAATGCTGTTTTGTTCACATGATAAACCTTAAAAGTATGTTCCTCCTTATGAAGACCTTCATGCAATATCTTAAGCCCTGTGTCAGATAACAACAATTTTTGTTTTAATAATTTTATCTTGTGTTTTAACCTAGGAGCTTGGTGTCTGCTTGACTGGGGTATTCCGTGGATGTCTTTAATCAATTAAGGCCTACAGCCAGGGCATAAAATTTACTCCACACTATGGGCACCTCTTATGGGGTATGGACCTCGGATTAGCGTCTCTGGGGGACGGGCAGCAAAGTTCAGACTGGATTGGATTATCCATCAAATTTGAATATCTAATGCTACTTACGCATATCGGTGACAGCCTTGTCGTAGGTCTCGCTCTCCAGCGCCACCTCCCCGAGCGCCAGGTGCACGTCGGCCAGCAGCGCGCGCGCCGCCGCCCCGCCGCAGTCCTGCACGCGCCGGTACAGGATGCTGCGGGCTAGGTCTGTGGCGAGACAGGAGCTTTGATTTAATACATGAACTTGACGATTTTACCGATTTATGGCATCATTGAATCTGAAGAGTCGGTATCAATTTTTCTTAGAAACAGTACTGATAGACGCTAATGACGGCGCCAAGTTCTTAGCTAAAATCTGGGCCAACTTAATCAATATTAAGTTGGCCCAGATTTAGAGAATTATTTTTTCTTTGGCAATCCAAAGACACGCTAAGAAAAAATAATTCATACAATTATCGTGTCGGTAATTAGTCCCAATGGCCCAGTGAGCAGTGGTTGCCCAGTGGTAACTGCCCCGACTCACGTACAGTCACGAGCACCAATATGTATACACTTAAAAACATTCAAAAACGTTGTCTCGTGGAATAACGATATCTTTGTGATAATAGCATCTATTTCATATTAGTATGGGTTCCCAAATACTATGTCCGTAACTACAGAAAATAAAACAAAAGTTTAAGGAGAAAATTACTTTTTAAAGTTGCTCAGTGTATACATAATTATTGGTACTCGTGACTGTACGTCGTGGATTCGAATGTGTAAATAATAAATCATCACCACATCTCTAAAAATGGTGAAGAAACCATGGCATGTCCTTTTTTTTTTTTTTTTTAGGCTGGGAAATCATCCAATGTCTGCTCCCGCTCTGGGTGGAGCGGAAGGGAGTGTCAGACTCTTACTGACTAAAACCCATCCATGTTCCTTCCGTAGCCCTTTATGTTCCGGGGTAGCGGTAACCCTTTCGGATAATCCCGCTTAATGGCATGTCCTAGAACTAAAAATTCAAAGACATGTGACAGCCACCAACCCGAACTGGGCCCGCGCGGTGGATTACGGCCTCTCCCTCTGAAGAGAGGAGGCCTGTGTCCCAGCAGTGGGAACATTATAGGCTGGTTATTTTATGCTTTAATTAATCCCATTTTCCTTGTCTTATTTATTATGGACATGGTGGTTACCAAGCATTTTTTTCAATTATTATAGAGAAAATGCTTACCAACCATGTCTTATCTTATTATGAAGGGGCTTACCAAGCATTTCCCACGCTAGCTGCAGGTTGTCCACGTCATCCTCAGCATCTATGTTCATCGCAGACTCGTCGTGGTCGCCATTTGTGGTGCCCTATCAATAAAAATTTAAATAAAGTACCTAAACGGTTTGTAAGTACCTATAGCATGTTATAAGGGCGCAAAATATGAACATCCCGCAATCACGTCATAACAATATTATGAAATACTGGTAATAAAATTCTTCACATTACTTCATTACCAAACCGGTAATGAAGTAATGTGAAGAATGTTATATAGTTAAATGAGTAATGATCCTTTCTGATCTAGTTATATCTCTGTGGATTATTCACAGCTTAGAGATTTTATTCCTAAGAAGCACAGAAACATGGCGGTGCCTTGGAGTAAGCCTATATTCAGCAATGGATGTCTTTTGGCTGAAATGGTGATCATACATAAATATTTATGTAGTTTTTTTTAAGTTCGTCATTTTTTTTTTAAATAGCTGCTTAAAAAGAAGATTGGTAATTTAATTCTCTAATCAGCAAGAAACGGATTATAACTTTGTCTTAGTAATTGTCAAATTCTAGGGTCTTCCAACCTCAACAAAAAGAAACACCATATTTCTAAAACTCACAGGTTCCTCATTCTCTTCAGCAACAGTACTGCTGCCCGGCTCATCCTCCTTAGTGGTGGACTCTGCTTCAATCTTCTCTACTTCTCCATTTTCTTTCTTTTTCTCTGGCTCAGCTTCTGCTTCTGCTTCTGCCTCTGCCTCCCCATTCTCACCATTCTCTTCTTGTTCTAAAGAAAACATTTATAAAGAACTAAAATATATTGTAAGAAAGATAAACATTAAAGTATGTCATAGTTTTTTTTTTCTACAGTTACATTCCTTATAAGCGAAAACTACAGTAATCTATATTACTAGGCTAAGTAGAACATGCGTAAATGTAGCTTGAATTATAGGGAGAGTCCATTATTACAAAGAATAATTATCAGGAAATGCTGTTGAATTGATTCTTGACATTTACCTTCATTATCCTCTTCCTCCTCATCAGCATTGCCTGACCCTGGCACACCATCACCAAGGACACCACTCTCTTCTCTTGATAAGCCAAGTAAAGCTTTTCCATACCTGTGGGAGACAACATCCTTTTTAGGAATAAAATAATACACCAAAAATAAAATAATGTGGAGTTGCTACATAGAGATGGAAAAAGATGCTAGTGGTTGATAATTATGTCAGCTGGGGGAGGAGCGGTACTGCACAGCACAGTGCACTTCGGACCTGCCTTATGTTTGCTGCATACTTCATATTTAAATAATTTAAGGATAATCTTAAGAAAACACATCAGAGATACTGTCCTTGCCAAACATTAAAATTACACTCTTCATTATGGCTGAAAAAGAATTATAAAATCCCCTTCCCATTGGTAATTAGGCATTAAAAAACTTTAAAATCTTGTGGGTTCCCAGAAAACCCCTATAAACGAAAACATATTGATGCTTGAAAGGTAAAAATTACCAAGCAACAGTTGGGTGATATTGAGTTGACACTATTTCATAACATATTGAGAAAGCTCATAATCTTTAAATGTCAGTTTATTAAGCCTTAACACGGCATTAGAATTCGTTGGAATGAAGTAGTAATGACAAATATTTAGGTGGCTTTTTTCCAAAAATTAATACTTTAAAATGCTCTACATTAAACTTGCTGATATGTCATTTCATAAATATTGCCTTTCAAGCATCAATATATGTTTGATTAAACTTTATGCAACATAAAAGGTGGAAAGGCAGACCTAAAACAAATTCTCTAATCATGAAACCACAGCATTGAAAAAAGAAAAACATCATAAAAGTATAACTGACCACAAGTAAGCTTCAGCACACTGATCGGCAGTGTCTCCATGTTCTTTAGCAAGCCCCTCACAGGCCTCAGCAAGGGTGCTGGCAGCTGCGCTAAAGTCTCTCACGGCAAGATGTCTGCGGCCGGCAGCTAGCAGCTCAGTTGGGGACAATGTTGTCACTTCTGATACCTCAGTCATCTGGAAGCAAAGACAATAATTATTTTTCATGTTACAGGTCAGCATAGTAGGTTGTGCTTCCTCACACGAATATGTCTATTAATAGGTATACTTTACTAGGTAGGAAATCTTCTACAAGCTAAAGGAAAATTCGTCTCTATGCAACTACTTGGAATAAAAAATAAAAAAAACAAAAGATAATATTGTTAGTGCCTGAGGAGTTTGCAGAATGGTTTGTTAGAGGAATCTAGAACTGAAGTAATTGTTGTTTTTTTTGTGAAAACCTCTTCATGATCCTTCATGAAGTTATTGTTGACTTTTACAAACTTTCAGATTGAACATAATGCGAGCACGTTATACGAGTATTAAGCCGTATGGTTAACCGTCAATTCACTCGACGAATGTCAATTATAGGGCATTGTGCCCTACTTTTTGCAGCAATAACGCTGTTTTACGATACATAGAAACGAAAAACTCACGGTGAAAGAGACAATTAACTTTTTTTCTTCGTTGCACGATGTAACGGTCGGCGGTAATATAACAATACCTACATTAATAAATACAATAGGCTACTAACAATATCCACGTGGAAGGGCGCGAAATGACACCACTGCTAACTTATTTATTTTATAGTTGCTACTAAATATTGTAGATTTCCATTCGAAATGATAAAATATTAGAATGAAGATTGACGATTAGTGAAAGAACCGCGCCAAAATATTAGATTCTGCAATCGATGAGTAAGCATGTAAAAGTAAATAACACGATAAATACTTACGTTTGTGGTTTCTTACAAGTTATGTTACAATTTTAATACGAAAATGTTAGTATATTCAAAGTAAAACCCAATAAAACATAGAATTATGCACGCGTGTCGACCGATTCCGTTTTCTTGTCGTTTTAAAACAGATAAAAAAATAACCAATGAATTTGGAACTTGACGACTGACACATGACAACAGAAATAAACGTCAACTGGCTGTCAAAATTTGTTTATCTATGGGCGCATTCCCGCTAAAATTCGAAAACGTCAAATCTTTTGCCGCGTTAATTTGAAATTATATTCATGAAAAATCAAAGATAAAAGATTATTATGAATGAAGATGCTTTTCAATTTTAAACCATCTACCTGATGGACGGTTGATTTTTTCAATTATATTTAGATTATGTATTTTATTTCTATGGCCGCTATAACAAAAAAAATAAAAAGAAGTTTATTTAAAAATGAAAGAGGGGTTAACCATATATCATCATGGATGATTTAATGGTTAATTATAACTCTCATCTCAAGTACAGATGTATACTCTATTGAATGAATATTTCATGAAAATGTGTAATTTTAGGTCTCTTTTTATATAAAGAGTTATACCGATGCATTATATGATTTTAATTAAATACAGATGCACATTTGTAACGGTCCGAATCATATTTTGATATATGATTTTGATCAACATTGCCTCAGGGCACTGACACTGACCTGCTAATTAGAAAAACGAAAACAAAATTTAATTTCGCGGGCTACCCCAGCACATCCCCTTAATGAGTTTTTATTAAAAACATCTTAATGGAATGAATATTAATAAATGGCCATTTCAACGATTTAAATTAATAACTTGGATATCTATTTAATGACGATGCAGCTTGCAATGTAATGATACAGGGTGGGTAGCTATCGACTTTTCCCCCGCCCCACCCAAAGCAGTCTCCCACCCAATCAAACTTTAGTAATGCTTGTACATTACCGAGATATTTATCGATAAATTGACGTAATATTCATATTTTAAAGTTCAATACCTGACTGACAGAATCATGACATGATTTGTGAGTACTTTTGTAAGTAGTTACTAAGGTAGTCATCACAGAAGATTTGACAAATACCAGTTTAGCCCAACAAATAAAATTGCCTACGTACTCACCTACCCAAATAAATTTAAGTAATCAGACGCATGACACCAATTTTAATCATCATCACAAACAACAACTCACAAATCTGTATTTTCAAAATTCGGCAAATGTTCTAGTTATATCAACGCAATGAATCTTTATGAACCTAAATACCCGCCTAAGTACGAACCAGACACAATCACAGTTTCCTAGCTATCGATAAAACAGTTTTCCCTAACGCCAGCACTACGTACCGCTTCATTTTCCCACTTTCCCTCAGTTTGCCTGCAACGGTTGGACCGGCAGCTCGTGCCCACGTACGGCCTCCTTCGCGAACCTATTACAACCCTTTATTGACATACCTATCACGCGAGATTTAAATAAAAAGTTTATCGGTACCTTTTAAAATGTGACAAAAGACAATTTTTTATGCAAGGTGGTGTCAACCCCAATAAGTAAGTTTTGACTTATCTTTTTGTTTTTTAGCACCATTTTTGTACGTTACGTTTGCTATTATAACTAAGGGTGAAAGCTGACAATTATTTATTGTGCTTTTTGTACTCACCTATTGCATGTCTATGTCAGATTTTTATCGACTATTTCCTTTTTTTTTAAACCTCCGAAAAAAAATAGTGTTGTGGTTCAATATACCAATACTTACTCGCAGATTAAGGTCGTTCAGTGAACCCATATGATTTATTAAACCCGAGCATCAGCTATACATAAACTATTACTAATTACATAAAGCTCTTTTAAAATTGATACCTACACCAATTCCATTCGTTATATCTCTATTATTATCATTATCGCCCCACGGCATCACCATGTGATGGTTAATTACTCAGATGACCTTTAGTGAAGGTTTAGATAGGTATAACTGCTTGTATAAGTACCTGAGCGTTTGTGTAAATTGATAGGTACGTACCGCTACGTACCTTTCACGAATACCTATTTAGCAAAATCGAAATCATATCTTTATGAGAACTTTGTTTTAACAACTATGTACAAATAGTGCGCTTAATCTCTGAGCTCATTCGTTTTAGAGAAAGTTTAAATTAAGAATGCTAACACTGTCAGTTTAAATTAAGAATATTGCCGCTTTAATGCCCAATGACAATTGGTTACCTATGTTTTAGCAACACTGATTAGCAACAGTAACACTGAACTGAATTCACTAAAATTCAGATTATTCAGCCATTTCGTAAGCTCAATAATGCGCTTCATCACCTTAAAGCATAAAGACACTTAACTACTTATTCCTTCCAGTTTTAATAATGAACTTTATCCATGCCAAAAGGGAAGTTTGTTATCTAGATGTCTTGGTGAACGGCATAAGCAAGACTGCAGCGAATTGCAGTCATTTCATAAGCTCAAAGCTGGCCAAATAATGCGCTATATATAGATATAGCGCATTATTTGGCCAGCTTTAGCCATTTGGGTTATGAAATGACTGTATTTCGCTGCAGTTGATGATGCCGAAAAACATAGGTAACAACATCTCTTGGGACTCTTGGGGAATTAGAGTGGCAAGACTCAACATTATAACTGAACTAGCTTCTGCCCGCGGCTTCGCTCGCGTGGAGGTCGGAAATTATCCCACAGGAATGTTCTACCGGGATAAAAAATATCCTATGTGTTAATCCAGGATATAAACCATCTCTGTGTCAAATTTCATCCAAATCTATACAGTAGTTTTTACGTGAAAGAGTAACAAACATCCATACATCCATACTTACAAACTTTCGCCTTTATAATAGTAGTAGGATGAATTAGTCTTCATGCTCTAAGGTATTTTCAAAATACAAAATGACCTCATAGATGATAGCATCTTACCTATGTTGATCGGCATCATCAACTGCAGCGAAATACAGTCATTTCATAACCCAAATGGTTTGCAACGGGCTGTAAGAACTCGCCCTAATCAAACTTAGAACGATAAAAGATAAGAATAGGAAACGATAAACGATAAAAGATAGGAATAAGGAGGTCGTGGTCCACGGCCCAGGGGTCACTAAGGCCAAAATATCAAAACGTTTTTATTTATGTATCTCTTCAGGGAACCTGTCTACCAGCGCAAAACTTTTACAATCAATTATTATGATTTTTTGGGTTCTTTATATGATCCTCGATGAAGAGTAGCGATAGGAGACTTAGGAGATTTTTTTTTTATCAATAGGCTCGCGCTTGATTACTATGTCACCTGATAGTAAGTGATGATGTATTGTGGTCCACGCTGAAGCGCGACTTCCTAGAAGAAACCTATTCACTCTTGATTTGAAAATATCTATAATCTGGGGAAGATTATAGCTATCCGGAAACACAGACTCCGGTAGGGAACTCCACTCCTTAGCTGCACGACACCAAAGCTGAATAACTAACCAAAACTACATAGGTTTAACATAAAAAAGACTTCCTTGCTCAAGCAGATACTATCCATAGATAAAGCCATTTTTCTTAAATTAATTATTATTACGGAAGAAAAAGTAGTATTAAAATAATTTGATCACCTACACAAAAAATAATATAAACAAAAATAAGCGCTCTACCTCCTTTCTAAGCCAACCAACTGTATTAAATTAACAACATTATGGAACGCAATAAAAAATTGAGGCATATTCGAACAGTTCACCTAGGCACGGCAGTCAGATTTGATACCATTACCAAAGAACCAATCTGTTTAAATAGTCATTCTCCCATATCGAAACAATATGACGATGAAATTGGTGATCTTATTTCAAAGTATTTTGACATTTATTTTAATTTAGTGTGATGTTATCTGACATTTAACATTATAATTTTATATTTCTCGCATGCATAATGTATTTTTCAAGAATCCATATGCGTCCTATATCCTTAGCATAAGAACTGTATTCATTTATTTGCTTATAAATGATTTGATTTAAAAAAAAAGCCGATTTGAACAAACTTTTTTTTCCTACACTGAAAAAGAGGTATTAAAGCCCAAAACAAACGGAACATTTACGACATAAATTCATTTGACGTTGAAATTACCCGAGTAGGTAGGTAAACTAGATAACAAAGCACAACAAACATAATGACAAATGAATTCACCATAATAAGATGTGATCGAGTAGACGGGCGAAAGCAAGGAGGAGTATTTTTGGCGGCTTCTCCGCGGTTTTGTTTAAGTCGCGTTTCTATCGAGAGTGTGGACAGTGCCTTATTTGAGATTGTTTGCGCGAAGGTATACAGAAAAAATAATTTTCTGTTCTTGTGTTGTGTGGTTTACATTCCACCTAAATGTGATGCTACTGAGTATATGCATTTATTTCATATTTTAGAGAATGTTTGTGATAAATATGATAAAGTTATAGTGATGGGTGATTTTAATATGCCGTCTGCGACGGTTGAAATCAAAAATTATTTGGAATACTTTATCGCCTACGGTGGATTTCTGCAGGTAAATAATGTGCTTAATATTAATAATCGTACATTAGATTTAGTATTGTCAACGCGTGAGTTAAGCGACGTAGGGGTGCAACTCTCTGAGCAACCGTTAGTTGGTATTGATACTCAACATCCGCCGTTGGTTATTAGCGCCAGGCTTTCGCATCGGCAACCGGAGAGTAACCGACGGGGGCATTCCCAGAATGAAAATGGGTCGTCACTCACTAGACACAGGTGGAATTTCAATAAAGCTGATTTCCTAGGCTTGTATAATTCATTTAGGTTAGTAAATTGGGAGTCGTTGTTAAGCATTCAGAACTCCGAGGAGGCATTAGATTACTTTTATAAGCTAGTGAATGAAATCCTTGACGAGTGCGTTCCTAAGAAAAATATTAGGATGAAAGGGAATGGGTTTAGGTTTAGCTATCCAGACTGGTATACATCAGATTTGATAACGGATATTAAACATAAGTGGCGTTATCACAAATTATATAAAACAACTGGATCGCAAAGTGATTACAATATGTTTTCTTGTTTTCGAACTCGCGTGAAATTAAAGATAGCTTCAACCTACGAAGCCTACCAAAACAGACTTCAGGAAAATCTACAAAGAGATCCGAAATCATTCTGGAACTTTATTAGGAATAAGCAATCCAGGCGCAATAAGCCCAAAATTACCAAGGACGGATTATTGCTAAAGGAGGAGGAGTGTGCGGAAAGTTTCGCCGCGTATTTCCACTCGGTGTACAGCGAGAAGCGGCCGGCGCTGGACCCGGTAGCTGCGGAGCGCACGGGTGGCGCGGCGGCGGGAGCGGCGCGCGTACATGTTGACCACGTCAGCGTGCGACACTTGCGCGCGGCGCTCCTGCGTCTCAAGCCCAAACGCTCAGTAGGTCCGGACGGCATACCACCTTACATTGTCCGAGATTGTCGTATGGTTTTTGAGGAGCCCTTGTTGCACATTTTCAGCTTGTGTTTGCGGGAGGGTCGCTACCCAGACGAGTGGAAAATCACCCGAGTAATCCCAGTCCCAAAAGGGGGTGCAGGCACTGACGTGAGTGGATACCGACCGGTGGCAGTGCTGTCGGCGTTCGCTAAGGTATTTGAATCTGTGTTGCATAAGAGTATTTATACTCAAGTGAGCTCACAACTGTCCGACGCTCAACACGGGTTTCGGCCGGGTCACAGTACAGGGGGTAACTTGTTGTCTTTTATGAACTACCTTTCGCCCGTCATTGACGCGGGAGGGCAGGTGGATGTGGCCTATTTCGACTTCCGAAAAGCTTTTGACACCGTCGATAACGATGTACTTTTAAGCAAGCTCTCGGCCATGGGATTCACACCGCATTTGCTCAAGTTCTTCGCTAGTTACCTTGGCGAGCGCCGACAGTACGTCGAGTTTGCGGGTCATGAATCCGGTCCTTATTATACGCTTTCCGGAGTAAGTCAAGGAAGTAATATTGGGCCTTTGGAATTCATTTTAGTTATTAATGACCTGCCAACAGTCGTGAAAGAGGCGAAGTGTCTACTGTTTGCAGATGACTTGAAATTATTTCTAAAGGTGGATGACACTGCAGACTGTGATGGGCTTCAGTTGGACATTAACAACGTAGTCCAATGGAGCAAATCTAACAAGCTGCTTTTTAATTTCGAAAAGTGTTGTGTGATGAGCTTCGGCCGCATGCGTGCTCCATTACAGCATCAGTACGAGATGGACGGTGCAGTGTTACCACGCGTCTCTCATGTACGAGATCTGGGCGTACAGATGGTTTCGGAGCTGACGTTCCGCAAACATATAGTTGAAGTCTGCGGCAGGGCTTTCAGAAATCTCGGTTTTATCTTGAGACAGTGTAAGGATTTTACCGATACAGGAGCTGTAAAAGTTTTGTATAATGCACTCGTCAGGAGTCATTTGGAAACGAATGCAATTATTTGGAATCCGCATGAAGGGAAATATAGCCTCATGTTGGAAAAAATCCAAAACAAATTTACAAGATTTCTCTACCGGAAACAGTACGGGGTTTACCCCTTCTATCCCCTGATGTATCCAAGTCTGTTCGTCCTGGGCATGGTTGGGTACACCAGGCTGGCAGTAAGAAGGGACGTCGCGCTGGTAAAGTATGTGGCTCGTGTACTGCTAGGGTTGCTGCACCACCCGGAGGTGCTGGCAGCGCTGCGGCTGCGCGCGCCGGACGGGTGCGTAGGTGCGCGGCGGCTTCCCGCTCTGTTAGATGTGCCTGCAGCTAGGACTAACCTGCTCAAGTTTGCCCCTATGTCGCGAGCTGCACGAATGATTAATATTATTACGGTATCGGAGGATATATTTGGCCAAAACCTGCCGAAATTCATTGAGATGGCACAGACCTTCATTGAAGGAGGTCTGAGTAATTAAATATTTTTAACTTTATGATTAATTTATGTTGTATTGTATTTTGGTGTTGCGTTATATATTCGTAAATTTGATGGCTTACAGCTTCGCATTGGATTTAATTCTGTTATGGTGTTGTAAATGTGGTTTATATAAATAAATAAATAAATAAATAATAAACAGGGGTGCAAACCACAGTCGTGAACATTACCCATACATTTCACAAATCTGTATTATTATGTTTTAATGCCAGTTCAGGTACAGGGTAAGCGAGGACGTTAAATTTTATGAGTCAATTTATAAAGGTTTGGGCGCAAAATGGAGTTGAAGAGGCGGAGAGTTTCAGATGGAGATGAAACATCTATTTCTTAATACAAAGACTTATACGGGCTGGTTATTAATTAAACATTTTTAAGCCTTCATTTTTTTTAGAAGGTAATCATCTGTCTAGCCTTTTTCCAACTACCTATGTTGGGGTCGGCTTCCAGTCTAACCGGATGCAGCTGAATACCAGTATTTTACATGGAGCGACTGCCTATCTGACCTCCACAACCCAGTGGGCAATACGATACCACTTGATAATACTTTAGAAGGTCAAAGCATCAATAACCCCTCCCGCTCTGAGTGGAGCGGAAGGTAGTGTCAGACTCTTACTGACTAAAACCCATCTATTTTCCTTCCTTAGCCCCTTATGTTCCGGGGTTGCGTAACACTTTCGTACAATTCCGCTGAGTGGATGCCCGTGATTCCATATGTATGTCAAATTCCTGCCCATTCCGTTCAGTGGTTAAAGCTATGTGTTGATAGATCAATTATTCAGTAATACTGTCTCTTGAATAAGTAGTTTTAGCTTACTTAGCCCCTTCAAATTCAAAATCATTAATTTGCTAATATGGGTAAATTACATTAGGTTGTTAGCAGAAGAGTACAGTTCCGATCATATTACGCCTCGAGGCATGCAAATTACAAAATGGCGGCAAACTACCAACACAATTTTGGAATATCAATAAAAAATAATAATAATGTAATGGATTAAAAAGAAATAATAATAATAATGTCACTAAGTCAATTAAAAAATTAAATGTCAAAAAAGAAACGTATTGTCAATTAAAAATCATGATTAAATGAAAATGTCAAAATAAATTAATAATGTCAGAGTAATAATTAATATTGATAATTAAATTAGTGCATTGGCCAAATGTCCCATCAACATTAAGTCCTTACATCTTCCATTAAATAATCTTGAACACTATGATAACATTTTTCTATCAAGAATCTTTTCAGTTTCTTTTTAAATTCTTCTATGGATGAAGTTTCCAGTATAGACTTTGGTAAATGATTCATTCATCAGCATTTTATCTAGACAGGACCATTTTGCACATAATAAAATAGAAATAAAGATGTTCTTTTATGGAATAAACTTCTCTCAACACAAGATGGGCAATTTGGTAAAATACAACATCCGCAACACTTGCAAATATAAGGAAAACAAATAACCCGAAACGAATACACTTGACCATATCTCCCCTCTATAGGCGTGTTTCGACGTTAGGGAGAGGGACGAATATTTCTTGGGCGTGCCAAGAATACAAAAATCAGCACTTCCAAGTAAGTAGGTTATGAATGTAGGAGATTAATTTTAGCCTGGTAACCCGTGATTACCGGAGCCGTAAAGCTGGGCCGATTTATCTGACTTATTTTCTCGTGACTGAACTAAAAATCGCAGCATTAAACTATAAACTACACACTATTATAAAAAACCGTATTAAAATTCTTGTCACGCCTGTGTCCTCATACACACAGAATGTATGAATTATTTGGAATTTTCTGAAGTGTAAACGCGTTTGTCGCACGCAAATATGGGATTAGTGTGGGAATATTTCCAACGAGCTTTATATTCAACATGCGGCTTTATTCGTGTAACCAGGCTCCGCTGCTGGTTATGCAATCTCTTTATTGAAATCATCTTTTGCAGTTTCCCATTCTATTTTTTTAATCTTGCAGTTTGCTGCTGTAAATTTCTATTTAATAAGAGAACATCTTTTCGCGATTCTTTAAATAAAAATAACTAGCTTCTGCCAGCGGCTTCGCACGCGTGGATGTCGGAAATTATCCCACGGGAACATACTACCGGAATAATTAGTATCCTATGCGCTATAATCTACCTCTGTGTCAAATTTCATCCAGATCCGTTCAGCCGTTCTGGCGTGATTGAGTAACAAACACACATCTATACAAACTTTCACATTTATAATATTAGTATTATTTTTATTTAGGAAAAGTAAGATTAGTAAGAACTAAGATAGTAAAAAGGAACATTTCTGTTATAATAACAATGTAAAAGTTGCAAATAAATGACGAAATCCTGATATTTAAAGACCACTCTCTGATTTTGTCAGACGCGTTTAGCAAAAACTGTCGGTTCACCAGTAAACCTCACAAACTAGCTATTTCCGAGCCTCGCAGTCTTTATGACCACTATTCTGACCTTTGTACCCCACCCGACTGTAACATCTCACCCGGGACGATAAACAGCCGGTTTATTATGAGTTCTATCCTTTGTTCACAGCGAAATGAGTAAATACAGAGCCATCTGATTCACAGAAGACGTGGCATGGTGGTATTACCTATTTAGATTTGCTTTTGTTATGTTTTCTCAGGCATTTATAATGACAATTGTGTTTTTTTTTTCTCAGGTGAGGAGTACTGTCTCCTCGGCGACCAGATGATCAGTTTCAGTGTTATCGGGAGCGAGGAAAGGCCACAAAAATTGCTCCCCACGGCAGTCCTGCGCGTGCGTACATCGCCTACCATAAGCTCGGGGCAGGTATGGAGGCCCAGACCGCCACGCCGCAAACCGAGTGCGAATGTGGTGTACACCCTTCAGTGTTCTACCTGCTGGCCACCTTGCTCCTCACCAGGTTAGTTTCACTGTTCTTCTTTGTTTTTCATCTTGGATCGGCGGCCCAACCAAAGAACTTGTCTTAAAAAGACCAAAAAAGGTTTTAACCTGTGTTTTTGTCTGATTTTGACTGTATAAATGGCCAGGATTTTCGGCAGCACCAAAGTTATAAAAACCTATATTACGATTGTTGAGCTGAAAGTAACGTGAGCTTTTTGACACATGCTTTCCATAAAATTTTTGTCCTCTGTAATTTAGGGATGTGTCAGTATGTGGTCGATCAATCATAGAGACTTTCAATCAAATACTCTGTGACAGCGCAAACCTTTGTACATTGCTTAGCACCGAAGTACTTACTTACACCATTTTTGGTATCATATTGCCATAATTTGATGTCCTCGCATGTTTTTTCTCGTCGCTTAAATCTGTCTCAATCGACCGTTATGTAGATTCCCGTATTACCCATTTCTGATTCACGGCATAATGTAGGTATTTACCTATGCGTAAGTTATTGGCTACTTTATGTAACTGATAGCCTACACTAGATCGTAGCTTACGTTTGTATCTTAAATATTATTTATTTCTACAAAATGGTTCGAATACACGTTTACTTACGTCTCATTATTTTTTTAAACTAAATGAGTTCGAGTTTTTTTTTTAATCTGTTATTCAAAGGGGTTTTGTCACTTAGTGATAATGCCACACACGTAGAGAAAAACGATCAATTACTTAAAACTCTGGCTACTTTGAGAAGAAAGAGAGGTCATAGGCCCTAATAAAGTCCAGACATAATCTTGGTCAGGCCATATAAGGACCATGCAGATGGTCTTTTGAGAAAGGAACCACAGAGATCACAGAGATTTGAGTACAGACGCCATAAAGCTATCCCTGACTGTCAAATTTTCTCAATTAAAAATTAACCTTATGTCTTTGCAATAAAGTTGAAATACTATCAAAGAAATTTGACAGATTGTGGTAACTTGATGTGCTGGCCTCTGTACCTAGACCTGTTCAGTGAGTGCGAGTAATTGTCAGTAATCGTGTAGCTCAACTCAGGACTTATGACTCGACGAACATTACCAAAGATGTTTTCATTTGATAATGTTGTATGCACACCAGTCCACAGTAGGTACGGTGAAATATTCCCACAAACCTTAGTTGCTGTCTAAGCAAAGAGACAGTCACAGGCATTAGCAAAACATATATTTTTATTTAAATTTCCCCAAGCCCCAATTGTCTAACTCAGCTTTTACAGAGGTTCTACTTTGAATTGCAAATACTATTTACCTAACAAAACTGTTTCGGGTCTGTTTCATAAACAACACACATTCATTGATTAGAAGGTACATTGAGGTAGGTGAACCTCCAAAACCTCTATAATATTGTAATACATTGAATGTAAAGGCGGTCGCATGATACGAACCAATTTGATGTAGATCTCCATCGGATTGCCTCATAAAAATGTGTTTATCGAATATCAACATAATTCCGCTGACATTTATTATTGTCGCTAGCAGATCGCACAATACTACGAGCTATAAATAATGTCAAAGTCCGGAACATGATGCTAATTGCAAAATAGAGGCAGACATTATTCATCTTGTGACAAATTTCGCGTTCAAATTACCACTCGACGCCGTTGCCTCAGAAAAATTAAGATTTTTTCATAAAACTTCAGTGGGCTAAGAAAAACGAGTTTCTCATTGGTGTAGAACAAAAGTTAATACTTCAAGAGAACAGTTTGAATTCACTGTGATAAAATGGAGCTCAGCACGCTACCGTTTTCGCTTTTCCTAAAAGCGGATTTAACGTAAACTTCCATTATCCCAATGTTAAGTTTGTGACTAATTGCAACAATCGTTTCAATTCATCCTAAAGGACCGCGTGGCTAAGTACTAACAGCCGCACAGGTCGATCCATCAGGTTAAGCTACGCTTGCCGGGGTTGGTCGTGGATGGGTGACCATCTTTACACACCGAGACTCCTCCGTGCCGAAAGCACGTTAAGCCGTTGGTCCCGGCTGTCATTTGTGCATCTTTGACAGTCGTTACGGGTCGTCAGAAGCCGGAAAATCTGACAGCCAGTCTTACCAAGGGGTATCGTATTGCCCAGTCACTGGGTTGTGGAGGTCAGATAGGCAGTCACTCCATGTAAAACACTGGTATTCAGCTGCATCTAGTTAGACTGGAAGCCGACCTAAGCATAGCTGGGAAAAGGCTAGGCAGATGATGATGATGTTTCAATTCATCCTAGGTACCCATTATTAGTACTTAGCCACCTATTTTACAAATCTGTATTGCTATTCTGTTTAAATCTCGCCGTGAAAACGTAGGTGAAGTGAGCTGTCAATAATGTCAATCTCATTAGGTGGAACGACATCTCACTCCACGCTCACTTACACCTAAGTTTTCACAGTGACATTCGTACAGAATCGACTTGCTGAAACGAGTTTAATTCGCTGTAGATTTTGAAAGTGATGAGTAAGTGTGAGTGTTGTGAGTTTTCTTTTAATTTAATTATTCTTTTCCCAACTACGTGGGAGTCTAACCGAATGCAGCTGAATACCAATATTTTATTTACATGGAGTACTACCTATCTTACCTCACAGCCCAGTAACTGGGTAATACGATACCCCTTGGTAAGACTGGTGGTAAGACTTTCGAGCTTCTGAGGAACCATAACAACTGAGAAAAATCCACTTATCATAGCCGGGACCAATGGCTAAACGTGATTCCAGGCGCGTAGAGCTTTTGGTATGAAAAGATGGTAGACCCATGAACGGACCAAATGTTCAAATGTGCCAAATATTACCAAGACTGCAGAGGGCGTAGGTACTCAATGTTGATAAAATAATAATTGAGTGTCAATTTACCAATGAAATTGAATGCGATCACAACATCTAAACTGCGTTCAGAACCTGTTAATGTCAATATTCCGTAGTAATAATGACATAATTAAATAGAAATAATGACATTGACAGCTCTTAAACGGAGTTTATTTATGGTAATCGTAATTAGTTTTATTGGTGAAATTCGCCATTTAGTCTTTTATTATTTTTAATGCAGTAAGTAAGTTTAATTGACACAAATCTCGTCGAGAATCTGCAAACGCGCTTTCAGAACGTTTTTAGAATCTGTGCATTCCTTGACGCCATTTTAAGACACCCGAGCACAGTTTCCACTTGTATATTTAACAAATTAAACGCGTATAACTCAGATACATTTATCTGAGTTATAATAATAATGTATTACGTAGCTGGATTGTTTATTTTATAAATGGTATTTCTCTCTCACTGCGCGTAAGGAGATTTCAATTTACGAAATGAAACTCCTTGGACCCTTGCTACAAAGGTAAATTTTACCTAACAAAATAGCTAAACTAGTACTATTACGTACCTATGTATAAATAAAACGAGACGCCATGTTTGCGGGTTAGAGTACCTGCAAATATGACCTTCCGCTTCATTTTATACTAGTTTCTGCCCGCGATTTCGTTGGCATGATAACACACCACAATGTACAGAGCCCAGCACATCAAATTACCACAATCTGTCAAATTTCTTTGATAGTATTTCAACTTTATTGCAAAGACATAAGGTTCATTTTGAATTAAGAAAATTTGACAGTTAGGGATAGCTTGATGTGCTGGCGTCTGTACTAAAATACCAGCTACCGTTTTATAACACTTCCCTGTATACTACTTGTGTAGTTTTGGTCTCAGCAGCCAAATAATATGTACAGATGCCAGCACATCAACCTATCCTAAAATGTCATATTTTCCCAATTGAAAATAGACCTTATGCTGTTGTCATAAAATTGAAAATCTATCATAGAATTTTGACAGTTCCGGGTAGCTTGATGTGCTGGCCTCTGTGCAAGAGGGTTAGGATTGGTGACGCGCAGGACGTACAGTTGTCCGTATGAGAAGCAGCTCGTCTTGTGGTCGACACCCGCAACCTTCAGCAGCAATATAGCTTGTTTTATATGTTTTTCAAATACAGTGGCAGTGAAATCAGTACAGTACTCTTTTTTTAAGAATGGGAAATCATCAAGTGAGTCCTTCCGCTCTAGGTAGAGCGGAAGGGAGTGTCAGACTATTACTGACTAAAACCTACATGTTCCTTCCTTAGCCCTTTGAGTTCCGGGGTAGCGGTAGTCCTTTCGGACGATCCCAGTGACATGTAAGGTACTAAGGTATACATACTTTGTCCAAAATAAGATAGGTTTATGCGTATTCTAGATTTCTTTCCACACCTACGAAGTAACAAGTGAAAGTTTTGCTGACGATTAACAGAACTATGAAATTAAATAGGTTCGCTAACGTTTCGCCAAGTACAGTTTACAAATATTTTGCTTACATCCAACGTTTCATAGGCTATTTATTTCACTAACAATTGCCGCAAATGTTTTATTTTAAAGGTCAATCACAATACAAACATTTATTTTATGCCTAATGTTCTTTTATGAGATAAAACGAAAAATTTAAAATTAACTGTTGATGAAATGACAGGACACCAATGACAATGTATATATGGTGTTTTTTTATAAACGTTAATTAATAATACCCTAGTATAAATTAACAAAACATGAAAAGATTGGGAACAAAATTCAGGTACTGAAATTAGTTTAACCGCAGCTCTAACTGTACCTAACTCATTCAAGTTTGTTTAAAACAAATCTCCTCAGTCCGGTTTCTAGTTCGTACCCACATTCAGCACTTGGTGAGCTGAAATTCTCGCATTGTTACCTTCCATTTCATTTAAACATAACCCTTTCACGCCTCCGCGGCAACGACAAACATCAAGCGGAAAAATCCTAGCATTCCAAGATTTTCCTTTTACTCTTGCGAGAACTATAAAAGGAAAGACCTATTTACATAAATTTCCTCAATAGAACAAATGGATTGACATAATCGTATAGTTTATTTATCCAATAAATAAGCTTGTTAACGGAGAAGAAAAATATTGTTAGAAAAACTTCTATCCGCCCTATCTTATATTACAAATACGTAAGATAGTACGGATAGTG
The DNA here is from genome assembly GCA_951799385.1 of Hyppa rectilinea. Classification (NCBI taxonomy): domain Eukaryota; kingdom Metazoa; phylum Arthropoda; class Insecta; order Lepidoptera; family Noctuidae; genus Hyppa; species Hyppa rectilinea. The sequence continues at coordinate 5,663,305 of OX637309.1, read as the reverse complement.
AGTGTGTGTGTTTGTATGCTTGTCACTTCTTCACGCTCAAACGGCTGAACGGATCTGGATGAAACTTGGAACAGAGGTAGTTTTTATCCCGGTAGTACGTTCCCTTGAGATAATTTCCAGCAGCTTTTTAGATAGGTATAAATGTGAAAGTTGGGATGTACAGAGGCCAGCACATCAAGCTACCCTAATCTGTCAGATTTCTTTGATAGATTTTCAACTTTATTTAAAAACGGTAAGGTTCATATTCAATTGGCAAAATTTGACAGTTAGGGATAGCTTGACATGCTGGCGTCTGTACGTGTGTCTGGATGTATGTTTGTTACTCAATCACACCAGAACGGCTGAATGAATCGGAATCAAATTTGGCATACAGATACTTTATAACCTGGATGACTACATATATGATACTTTTATTCCGGTAGTACGTTCCCGACAGATAATTTCCGATATCCACGCGGACGAAACCGCTGGTAGAAGCTAGTTTATATCAGATAAAAGGAATATGGAACTGGTTACTAAAGCGCCTGATGATCAATAAGGTGAAAACATAACTTTCCGTCATTCGGAAAAACTTCTGGTACCTATTTTTATGACACGCAATATTATATGCTTAACTAGCCGCTGCCCGCGGCTCCACCCACGTCAATATTAAAAATTATCTAAAGGAAACACTCTCCTAACAATAATATGTGTCGTACTTACATAATTTTGTTTTAATTCAGTTTAAACATCTAAGTTCTACTCAGTGTAACATTATAATATAGTCTTTTATTTAATTTTTTTCATAAGTTACGACAACGTTTTCTGTGCATGCAGAGTTTACCTATATGTTACACTTTATTCTGATTTTTGGCTTCTGTCTAATCTGATTGTACCTACCCGTGTATACAATTATTGTTGGTGAACCTAATAAATAAATACAAACTTCCACCCCCTATGTCACCCCTTTCCGGGAGAAAAAAACCTACCTCTGTGCCAAACATCTTCGTAAGTTCTGCCAGTCGATTCTGTAAAGGATTCACCGTCAAAATTTCGATGAAGTGAGCGTTAAGTGAGCTGTGTTCTACCTAATGCTAGGGTTTGACACTATTCACTCAACTCCTTTACAGAATACATCGGCAGTAGTTTTTGAGATTTCGTGTTTTATCAGTGTGTGTAAGTATGAATGAATAAGTGACATTTCGCTTTTGTAATAGACAGCGACCCGACAGTTTCAGTGCTACGATGTTCCAAGTCCTATTTGTATACAATAGCAGTATGTTTACTACGCAATAGTTGACATATTGACCGGTATAAATTGGTACCTAGGGAATATTTGACCTAAATTGAAGGATAAGTACATAAACGATATTTAGGCAGGTAATAGTTGCGTCTCTCTTCTTTCTAATAAGTGATTAAGTGCCTACCTATTTGGTAAAAAAAAACTCGGCCTTTTTACAAAACAAGGTATTATAACTCAGACCTAGACAGGTATAAACCATAGAACCATTTTTAAATTTCGAATTGTATACCTTCAAGTTCGAATTACAAACACTGACGTCTCACCCGGATTTAAATACATAGTCAATTTTGAATTGGAACATGTCAGTGCTCAAAATAAACTTCTAAATGCAAAGACTGGCTGGACGGATAACCGTCCAGCCAGTCTTTGCATTTAGAAGTTTATTTAAAGAGTTCTAATTGTGTTTTATATACTTTAATTAATTAACAGAAAATTTGAAAAACAAATTGTGATCGTGAGATCTCATGAAATCACAGAAACAGTATTAATATCTACTAAAAAATTAAATAAAACACAAAATAAACTAAACCCTTTTATCAGAGATAATATGTAGTCAAGAAATGCGTAGAAATACCTACTCACAACATAAATTGACATAGACCATCCTATTCCATAGTAAAATAACGTTTTGTTTGGTAATACGATGGGTCTGAATCCACAATAACGAAAATGTAAACAGAATACAACAAAAGAGTAACGCTTAAACCAAATTGACAGTATAAACATATTGACCGAGCTTGCCTACTAATGAAACTCGACAGGAAATCAGAAGTAAATTATGTATATGCTATACCCTCTTTATACAAGGGATATGTACCTACTGGATTAGAATACGTAGTAATTTACCTACCATATTCGTACCTGCTCGCAGTTGATACTGTTTAAACCTATCCCGCGTTCTAACTAAAAGTGACTGTCGCGCGAGAACGCGATCGTTTGTATCAATTTTGACGAATAAATAAGCGTCTTGATTGAACGCGCGACAATGTCATAGGTACCTACTCATTTATAAGAGCGCATATAAGAGGTGTTGTCTATCTTCTGTATATTAACACGTTAGCTGCGGCACCAATTTTTGCAAACTTTCCGTTCCTGCGGCACGAGGTTTTATCGGCCCGCACCGTGACCAGACGTTAGGGCGACACGCGGTCTATTAGACCCCACCTCCTTTAACAGGCTAAAATCCATTTTCTGGCGCGAAATCAAAGATAAATGAAAAATTTGGTCCTCATCGATATAGACAGTGAATTGACGAACCCTAATCTACCGTCGCCCCGGGATCTGATAACTAGTTTAAGAATTATTGGCAAAACAAAGTATGGGATCTTATACACCTCGTAACGCACTGAAATAGGGTAAATTTTCGCTAAGATTAGTGATGGGAAAAATAATATCGACGCAACGACGTTTATGTATTTTTGTGTGAAAATCTTAATGCGGTTCACAGAATAGAAAAAAAAGAAAACCAGAAGTAGAAAAGAAACTAGGTATCCTATGTATTCTGCCTCGGGCTTTAAAAATACACTTATTAGAACTTGAATTAACATAAAAATATCAGTAAACAATATACTTTTTTATAAAAAATCGCAATCGTTCTGTTTCTGGTTTTTTTTTAAATTAACTTCTTCCGACATCGTTTAGACATGTTCGGCGATGTAAAAGGACGTGCTCTCCAATCGACGTGATGCACAACACTAGTCGCGGGAAGCTCGCGTTGGGTGCGGTACGAGGTCCGGGAGGATATGGGACGTTTTAGCCTCGTTCCGCACTGCATTAAAATTATATTAATTCAGTGCGGTACGAGGCCTAAGACATCCGGTACCAAGGTAGGTATACCATCGAGTCCGGGACCATTAGCGCGTCTCAAATATACATTTATCTCTTTTCTACACTGGACCAAACCAAAGCTATGCCCTTCGCACGACAGAGATGTAAACGTTTTTCCTTGCCGCACCACAAGGAAGTTGCATGTGGGGTGATTTAGGCCTCGTTTCGCACTTAACGTGTTAATATGCCCAATTGTCCAATAATCATATCAACACACTGACATGAGCTCGCGTTTGGTGAGAGTAAAACAAGCTTTCTATTTTTAACGACAATTCGGATTATTATACGTCCAAATCGTTATAGTTTCCAAAAATTCAAATTGCCCGATAATTCGTATTGGAGAAGTATAATCTCCGTGAAACGGGAATGAATAGTTGCAGTAGCAATTCATTTCGAGTATCTAGCCTTTGCAACTGGAAACTGTGAATTGAATTAAACAGTCTCAAAGCAGCAGACGCAACCCTCCGTAACGATATTTGGTTGCGTTCAACGCTTTGAGAGATCTCGCTTCAATTTCCCGCTCAGACTCCTGTCAAATTAGATTCTGATAAACAGGCTATGTCTACAAAATATTCCTTTCACATTATTTTTATGTCAGCCATAATGGTTTTCACTTGCGGCCGGATATCCATAAAATCGATAAATGTTTATGAGAATTTAAAGGTCGTCATTTGCATGTTCCCACCCAGTCAGTGAACGGTAAATGGATTCATTCCCTTCAATTGCCTCGTACAAATTGCTTGGCAAAGATAAGTGGCTGGAACGTGTCATGTTTTTACTTTGCCTAGTAACGCGATATTTTATTATTTTATGAAGTTGTGTCTATGCTTAGTAAAAGTTTTGTAATTAATGTAACATGCCTCTTTGAATTTTGCCTTTATCTTTTCATTAGCTATTCAGGCATTGAAAAGTTTGTAACAAAGACGTTTCACAAATAACTTATAATTTAAAAAAAAACAGAATTTTTAGTTAAGAGCCAATTTTAAAAATTACCTACGTGGTTATAAAAACATGATCTATCGGTGTTTAAATTAAGTATGTAGTATGAGGAGCACATAAGCATGAAGAAGATGCCAGCACATCAAGCTATCCTTAACTGCCAACTTTCCCAATTAAAATGAACCTTATGATTTTGTAATAAAGTTGAAAATGTATCAAAGAAATTTGACAGATTAGTGTAGCTTGATGAGCTGGCCTCTGTACCTATGTTATAAAAACCACACAGTTCTAAAATAGTTCCACACACAATGGATAACTACTCCTGTAGACATATTAGCATTGCCTACAAAATTGTTATCGACAGTAGGTAACAATTACAAACAAAATGGCTCTGAATAAACAAAGCTACCGGGAAAGCCAACCATTAGTATATTGTGTGCGTCGCAAATACCATTAATACGAAGCATTTATAATTCATTCATCGTAAGTACGGACAACAATACAAGACAGAAACTTCAATTAATACCGTATTGTCCTTAAACGTGCTTTTCTTAACGGTAACAAATTGGTATACAATGAATTGTCCTGATTTATCTTTAGAATCTTCACTTTGGTACAGAGGCCAGCACATCAAGTTACCCCAATCTGTAAAATTTCGTTGATGGGTTTTTAACTTTATTTCAAAAGCTTAAGGTTTATTTACAATTCCAAATATTTGAAAGCCTTTATAAACTTATGTTGCCCTCTTGAAGCGATTACGTAACTCAAGTCGGCCATTATTTTCTTTTTAAATCGGTGATTGGAATTAAATGAGTTTTCTTATCGCTGTCCCTCGGATTAATTTATTGCTGTATCTCATTTTGGTAAACCTTAGTCTTGAATTTTTGTTTGTTTTCTTTTCATTCGTTGAAGGGGATTGTTAATGGGTTTTTTTACATTAAATTTTCGTTAATTATCGCAAGATCAGAATAAGTAATAGAAAAGTTATTTGTACATACCAACTTAGTTAATAGTCATAAATACCTGAAAACTGGTGGTAAATAAAAACACTTTGATTCATGTTTTATGCGAAGTCATTTGAATTATTTATATTTCTTCACAAAATACGATAATTATACAATTATATAATATTTTTTGTTTATTACTTGCTTAAAAATCGGTGAAGGAAAACATCGTATGCTTGAGAGATATTTCTCAACAGCATGTGAAGCTAAGTCAGAGGCCCATGTGCAGCATAAAAACACTGACATTAGGTTAGTCAGTGACGCCACACGAAGAAGAAGAAGACACAATACGATATACAAACTGATATAGTATGTCATATACAACATATATAGGAAAAAAAGGACGAGCTCATTGGACATAAAAAAATTCGCCCGCATCGCTATCAGAAAAGTGCCCAAAAGGATTACCACGTTGGGCCATGGCGTTATGGCAATGCTGATTCTTTGACCCAATTGACCATCCCTCTGGTCACATCATGTATGATGTCACCCTTGAATTCTAATAACACCAACAAAAGTTTTATTGTCAAACCACTACAGCATTCGTATCCAGGAATTCGTACATAAAACCCTTTTAAATACCAAACATAAACTTATTCGTAAACTTGAGTATTTTAGTTTATGGGTCGGGCTTTCCCGAAACGTTCTCAGCGAAACTTTAGTGCTTTTACGTGTTAGGTTTGTAGTCCGATGTATTATTAAATTTTATGCGGTAAACAGCCATTTCGTATCGAATCCATTTTCTCTCGTGTTTATACAGACCAGCCCAATTTTCTAGGATTTTATTCCGAGCATTACAAAAGCAAAGTTTATGAAGCTACGTGAAGCAGTGAATATATGCGGGCTTTTTATAGGCGGAATAACAGTACACCTGTTTCAATGACGTGTCCATCGACTACACAGTGAAACAACAGTGAAAACTCGGCATGAAAGCGTCCTTTATTTGTTGGAAACTACACTTTGTATGGATAGCAAAAGTGATGCTGCAAAATCGCACAAAGAAACGATTCCTGTCGGACATGAAAAAAAAATTGCCACCTACGCCCGAGAGCTATAAGCATCTGGATACGATATAGAATTCAAACAGAAAAAAAGCTAACCTATTTTCTTTCTCGCTCGTTTATTGGAAAACCCAGAATAACACCTACTAGTGCCACATGCCTAGATAATATTTATACTGATGTTATACCGAGCCACAAAGAAATTATAAATTTACTAGATTCTGATCATTGCGGGCAAAAAATTACCATCCAGAACGTAAACAGCAAAGTGGCTAAGAAGTATATCACTGTTAACCCTAAAACTGCAAGTCGTTTGGAAGCTTTTAAAGTTAAACTCAATAGTAAATTACCGGTGGTGTCTAGTCATGCTGAGCGTTCTCATCAATATGATGACTTTTTTAATATGTACTGTAAAGAATTTAATTCCACCTTTATTCCCAAGACTATCTCGGTGAATAGTAGCGCATCTTTTAGTGACTGGGCTACCACTGGTATTCATAGAAGTAGAACACGCCTTTATGAGTTATACAATGAAAGGACTTTTGTAAATACTGCTGAATTTAATTTATATGTTAGAAATTACTCAAAATTATTTGAAAAAGTTTGTTGCGTAGCCAAGTCACGTTATCTTAGTGCGAAGATTAAAAACAGTAGTAATTTAATTAAAACGTCTTGGGACATTATTAATAGTGAAACGGGAAAATCTAGTAACCGAAATTCTGACTACAGCTTGTCTATTAATGGCAACATAATTAAATCAGACTTACAAGTCGCCGCGGCCTTTGAACAGTTCTTTTCGGATATTCCCATTTCAACTACTAAAACCTTAAACTCATCACCTTCTGTTGCTGAGTCTTTACTTAAGGAACATGTTATATTTGCGATACGGAATTTCATTTTGAGCATATTACCTGTAGAGACATAATTAAAACCTTTCACACTTTAAATGTAAAAAAGATTGCAGATCTGTGGGGTAATTCTGTAGAAGTTGCTAAGTCTGTTATTGACATTAGAATAGAATAGAATATTTTTATTTCAGACCGGAGTCCATAGGGTTAGTAACAATTTTAACTTAAATGCTAGTGTTAGTAGGTTACAGACACATAGAAATATACAATTAAATTTCGGCATGGAGCCGCATCCACCACCACATCCACATCCATCATCCACATTGTAGCACCTAATTTAGCTCTTATTTTTAATAATTGTATCGACTGTGGGGAGTTTCCTGACCTAATGAAACATAGTAAAGTAATACCTTTGTTTAAATCAGGTAGTACATCAGACCCCACTAACTATAGACCTATTTCAGTACTACCTACCTTCAGTAAAATATTTGAGAAATTAATTCTAGAGCAATTACAAAGATTTTTTAACAAACATAAATTATTACATACCAAACAGTTCGGGTTTACAAGGGGTCGTTCAACTACCGATGCCGGTGTTGAACTTTTAGGACATATTTACAATGCATGGGAAGATAAATGCGAAGCCTTGGGTATTTTTTGTGATTTGTCTAAGGCCTTCGATTGCGTTCTTCATGAAACATTGATCAGGAAACTCCGCCATTACGGGATCCGAAGCACCGCTCTGAATCTTCTTACTTCGTACTTGAGTAATAGAATTCAGAGCGTTGACGTTAATGGAAAAAGATCTCCCGGATCTGTAGTAACAATGGGAGTCCCACAGGGCTCGATTCTTGGCCCTTTTTTGTTTCTTATTTATATTAACGATTTGCCTTACCTCATAAAAAATAGTCATGATATAGTGTTATTTGCAGATGACACTTCATTTTGTTTAAACTTAAACGTCAGCAGCTGGTTACTGACGATGTAAATAGCGCAATCGCAACGGTAGTTCATTGGTTTAATGTTAATAACTTACTTCTTAATGAAAAAAAAACCAAATGTTTTAAGTTTACGCTACCCCACATTAGACAGGTGAAAACCAAAGTGTTGATAAAGGGCGAAGAATTGAATCCTGAAGATACCACAGTATTCTTGGGCTTAACTTTGGATGCTAAGCTTCAGTGGGGCCCACATATAGATAAATTGTCAAAAAAACTAAGCTCCGCAGCATACGCTGTTAGAAAAATTCGTTCTTTAACTGACACAGAGACAGCCCGCTTAGTGTACTTTAGCTATTTTCATAGTGTAATGTCGTACGGTATTTTGTTGTGGGGAAATGTCGCCGATATTCAGACTATCTTTGTTTTGCAGAAAAGAGCTGTTCGATCAATTTATAAATTAAGTCCGAGACACTCTCTCAGAGAGAAATTTAAAGAAATAAATGTAATGACTGTACCTTCACAGTTTATTTTTGAAAATCTTTTGTATGCCCATAAAAATATAAAATTGTTTAAAAAATATAGTGATATCCATGATAAGAATACTAGGAACAAACACAAATTTGTTGTACCCACTACAAGGCTCAAAAAAATAGGAGGCTCGTTCAGATGTCAATGTATACGCTTTTATAATAAACTTCCAAGCCACGTTCAAGATCTAAGCCTTAATAAATTCAAATCGTTCGTTAAACGCAAGTTGTGCCAGAATGCTTATTATACTGTCAAAGACTTTATTGAAGACAAAAGGGCTTGGGATTGAGCTGCTCCAATTGTTTACATATTGAATATTCTTTCTCTTCTTTTTTATATCCTAAACTAGTTGATTAGCATCTGAGATTACTCCTGGAGCTGCTGAAGATTCACAAAAACTTTTTGCATTATTGTATAACTTCAACCTCTTAGCAATGTATAATTCCATAGCACGTTTGTGAGTACTATGTACCTAATATAAAGCTACTATTTACTGAGTACGTCTTACATTGCTCTGAATGTGCCCTGGCGGCTGAGAGCATGTCATGCTCCCTGTAATGTCTCACTGATGGTGATGCGTATGTTGGATCATTTAGCTCCCATCAAAATGGTTGAGCTGAATGGTGCTAATCCATGTGTCATGTTCATGAACGAGCGCCGTCAGTAGGGACTGGTCACCTCTTAGCTGCCACGGCTGTTTTAAAATTAAAATAATTTTGAATTGTTTTTTTTAAACTTGTAATTATGGACGCTTTTATTAAGTTCTGCATCGTTCTCACGTGTAATTTCAACATGAATGATGTAACCCAGTTTTTGTAAACATATTTTGATTTAAAAGAGTGTCCATGGAGTTTCCTGCCCGTTCTTCTCCATAGGTACCTACTGCTTTGGAATGGGCAACTAGCTTCATCTTTCTGACTGACCGACCCCTTGACAATTCAAAAGTGCCTGTAATTGGTTTATTTGAAATAAATGCTTTGAGTTCGAGTTTGAGTTTGAAATACTTCAGCGTAACAGATGTTACATACCTATTAAAAGTCTTTGATGTGGCGGAGCTTTTGTCTCCAATAATAAATTAAAGAGCTGAGCTGATTTTACATGTTTTTTGTTTGTTTTAACGCGCTCATATCTGGAACTACAAATCCGATTTTAAAACATCTTTTTGCATTTAACGGCCCTAATTTTAATTCTATGTGTCAATCCAGATCATAAACTACCTCTTTGCCAAGTTTCATCTATATCCGTTCAGCCGATTGAGCGTGAAGAACGGACAAACATACAAACTCACACACACTCACTCACAATCTTTCGCCTTTTTAATATCAGTGTTTTTGTCGTTTCCATCCTGTTTTCACTTTGTCTACTTACTTCGTCCTTGGTACAGACGCCAGCTATCAGCCATCAAGCTATCCCTAACTGTCAAATTTTCTCAATTAAAAATGAACCTTATGTCTTTGCAATAAAGTTGAAATACTATCAAAGAAATTTGACAGTTTGTGGTAACTTGATGTGCTGGCCTCTGTACTATAATCCATAATCGAATGTCGGGAACGGGTTGAGCCTTAGGAAATGTTCAAAAGGTGTTTTTCTTTTACTTTTCAATGTTATTTAAACGACATATTCTAAGCCCTTTTTAGCTGGTAGGTCTTTGTAAATAAGGTCACGAACTCATTAGTGCGGTAGGTCACGTAATCAGGCGAAGATTTGGGCGAGTTTTATTATTTCCTCTCACTACACTTCGTACTAGTACGTCGAAAGGATGATACGTTTCAGCCACATTTTTAAAGAAAATTCTTTGGAACGGAAATTGGAAGACGATATAGAAATCATGAAATTCTATCTATAAGGCGTGTATTCTCACTCGAAAATAAAATATCGTAGATGCATTCTTTTTCTTAGCGTGTCCATGGCAATCTAAATGAACTCGGCTCAGAATTCGGCTACGTGTCTGGCGCCATCACCCATCATCCCATCGTTTGTGGAACAGCACCAGATTTACTCTCCAAGGCGGAGTTGTCTATGAATCCCTACCTCAGCAGATGCATTGAACATTACTGAATATTATCATCATTCGCATCATTCAGAAGTTATTTGTCTCTCGTAATATACATATTTCTCCATTTCTGATTGAATGACCAAAAGTTTTCCTTGTAGACCACATAATAGCTCCATTGACGTGCAAATCCTCAAACTTAGAAGCATTTGGGCAATTTGGTCCGTCCGCAGCTAAAATTGGCAACATAACATAACGCTAGGAATAATCGTGATGTATGGAGGCAAGGCTCCAGACCAGACGCTTTGGCGCCCGCCCCGACAATCGATGGAGCACCCATCCCACTGGCAAGTGAACTGTTCAGACATTATAGAGCGAAGTAACTGGGTATCAAAGGTTTAGTTAATTCATTTGTACGTAACGTGATACTGATATTTAGAACACTTTCTGGCTTTGCTGAAAACTTGTCAAAGATATTTTCTTTGTGATAAAATGTGTGTTGTACCTAAGTGTGTTTTGTAAAGGAGAATGAACATAAGTGGTCCAAATATCCACCACTAACGAGACCTATGTTAACTTATAGTCCACTAAATAGGGAGTAACTTTCAGTATGACACAAAAAAAAAATAAGCTGTCAGTAAAAAGTTACGACTATATGAAAAATATTAATATTTTTATTTGGTTTTACTTGACTATTTATTTAAATAACTTGTGAGTTTTATTAAAACACGAATAAAACTAGTGTGTAGCATTCTTGCGTTTTATTTCTTCCGGGACTTTGACCAAAGTCTATTTCAGTGAGAACCTAACATGGGACACCAAGCGGCATGACACGACATGCGTAAATTAGTTCAAAACTCCAATGGGCAGGATGATACTTACGATATTTTTCGCATAAAAAGGTAAAAAATATGACTTTTCACTCAGTCATAACTTTTTACCGACTGCATATTTTTGGTTGCGATCTGGTTATAATGACTCAGTATTTAGTAGACTATTTTATTACATAGGTCTTGTTAGTGGTGGACATTTGGACCAAGCTCCATACATTTTTGGTCATTCTCCTTTGTTTTTGTGATTGAATTTTTGTAACCTTACTAACATAGTTTATAAGTTCCAATTGTTACTAACCAATGGATCATTGTTATCTGACATCAATAAATAAATTAAAATGTAATATTTTCAATTTCTGAATGACTATAGGTATAGGAGCAGTAGTGGCCCAGGTATCGACTATCGACCCCGACTTGCGAGTTGTAGGTCGTGAGTTCGAACCCAGGCAAACGCTTTACTTTGTGTTGCTCTCACCACCATTGCTCTCGAAACCGGTGAAGGAAAACATCGTGAGGAAACCGACATGTCGTAGCACCAACCCAACCCACCTGCAATAGGCCCGCATGGTTCCCGCCCACTCTCTCTCACGAAGAGCAGACCTGTGTCCCAGCAGTGGGACCATTATAATAGTGTTTTATTTATTATTATAAGTTTAAAGTATTTATTATTATAAGTTTAGTTATTATAAGTTTAAACCTTAGTGGTTTTTGGTTGCTATTTAATTTGAATCCTGTGATAATTTGTATAAAAGATAAATAATAAAAATAAAAAAATAATATCCTTGGACATTTCACACAACGCCATATAGGCCCAAGCTAAGCAACCTAATGCTTGTGTTATGGTAACGGGATGGCTGATAAACTACTTAAATACATTTTTTTTTTGTAAATACATACTTATTATAGATAGAAATTCACCCAGACCCGAAACAAATACTTGCAGGTCGTACAAATATTTGTTCCGTTCGGGAATCGAACCCGCGACATGCTGCGCAGCAGTCAATCGCTCAACCACTGCACCAACCGTGTCGAAACCATGTCGTTGTCACCACAGAAATATTTATATCTATGGTTGTCACTAACCGTGTCGTTATGACTGATTATGCTATAGGTATACGACGATTGCGCAATACAACGATGGCACAGTAAATAATGTTTCCTTTGCCAGAGCAAGTTCAAAGGCTAGCTTTTAGGCTTTACTTATCTACGTTTCGGTTGTCTACGAAAACAACAAAGCGAAGTGGAAGCGTATATAGTAAAATCATGAAGTGTACATTTTCTAGCGTCGTGCATTTGTACCCTAAAGTATCGTTCTACCTAGTGACGATATAGGATACAGCTGCATGTCAGCGGGACTGCCCGAAAGGGCTACCGCTGCCCCGCAACTCAAAGTGCTAAGTAAGGAACATGGATGGGTTTTAATCAGTAAGAGTCTGGCACTCCCTTCCTTTTTACCCAGAGCGGGAGGATTCATTTGATGATTTAGCACCTTCAAAAAAAAAGGACACAGCTGCATACATACAGTTCGGATGTATTCACAAATCTCCACAGAGCAATAATTTTCAGTCGAAAACAAAAGCGTGTGACTAACGAATCCTCCCCCCCCCCCCCCCCATCAGCCCCTAGATTCAAACTACAAAATATTAAATACGCAAAAAAGTGCCCTAAAAAACAATTTAAGGTAAAATGGAATACAATATTCAAATCCAGTGGACAAGATTGCCTTGCCTCAGTGATTTCTGTTTACGTGGCTTTAAATTGGCCGTTGGGACGGGTGGGGTTGGGTAATTCTCCACGAAAAAGGTATTCGTTCACTCTGTTTTTACGAGCATAGTTCACCTGCATAAATCAGGTCTAAGGGAAAGTTTCAAAACAAAGGCTTTGGCTACATTGAAACGGCGACGAATAACTTTGCTTTCATTCGTATGTATTTCGAAGTAACAGAGTAAGCGAAACCCCTTTCAACTTTCAAATGGAAGTTTATCGAGGGCACGGACTACACGAAATCGTATTAGAATACGAAGAATCTTTTAATTTAAATGTAGGTTCTTAGATTCCAACGTTTTCAGAAGTACAAATTTTGTATAGATAGAAAGAAAGATATTTATGGCGCACAAACAAAACGCACATTTCTAAAATATTAACTTAGTAACTAAACACACCCGTGCAAAGCAGCCACAAAAACTTCGTATTCAGAGCCACTGAAACCATTGACAATCAGTATCTCGGCAATGGACAATGGATGATTGTAGACTAACTTCTGCCTGCAGTTCCACCCGCGACAATATTGAAATTTTTCATACTAACTTCCGGTACGAGTAAGGTTACGGCAAGAGTTTCCTAAAATCCTTTCTTAGTTAAAGTATGTAGCTTTTGAGATTTCGTATTTTATCAATTAGTGAGTGAATGTAAGAATAAATGACCTTTCGCTTTCCTTTTGGCAATCAATTGCCCATAAGATCTACAGCAGTTAAGTTTCAGGTACCCGATCTTCCCACATTGAGAAACCACACCTTACTTCGGAGAGCATGTTAATCGAAAACCAATCACTGTCGTTATGGGCAATCAGAACTCGACAGTCTAACACCGATCTAATCTCAGGCTATTGGTATCCACCGGTAATATCCGTTGTGGGGGTTGAAATGGGACCCCTCCCCCATACCAGATCTGTCTCCTGATTCAGAGCTTTGGATAACGAAACGAATCGATTACAAATAATTCGTATGGGTGAATCAAATCTTTAAATTTTTCTGTGCTCGAGTTTTATATTTGATATCGACATAGACATTCGAACAGTACCTATAGTACCGAAAACATTGTTATACTTTATTTACACAAAAAATTTAAGTGGGAAAGTTCATACAGTACTTAAAAACATGTAGTATATTTGTTCCGGCTATTATCCAAAATGACTGAACCGATTTTGACGGGACTTTCACTGACCAATAGCTGATGTTATAAGGAGTATCTTAGGCTACTTTAATTTTAGAAAAAGAATTGGGGACCACGGAGAAACGTCGCGTGCAGCAGCTTGTCTGAATAAAAACTGCTGAAAAAAACAAAGGAAAACTCGCAACTTTCATTTCCACCGACCTTTTTGCATAAAAATATCGTAGAGAAATAATGCCCTTACTAAATCAAATATATTTCCGCTAACAAATTCCTAGGAAATGGTCGCAATATTTCAGTTCGGTACATTAATGAATATTATGTCGTTTATGTATTTCAAGGAGCCATGAATAAAGTAACGTAAGTATTCATTCTTTCCCCACGGTTTCCTCGGGGCACGATGCTTATTAAGATAGCAATATCTTTCATTGGCGTTCACAAAAACAAAGTTCACGGCCCTTAAGTCGTAAAAAAATTATCTTTCTTGTTATTTTTTTATCTTTAAGGCGAATAAAGTCCCGCCCTACCTGATGGCGGGATGTTACCATCACTCGCAAGATATGTATCTTGTAATGTCCACAGCCCGGGGACGCACTCCACTTTTATGAAAAAAAAATAGATTTCTGTGCAATCCAAAATAAATAATTAGCCTATGTCCTTTCACAGGCTTCAAATCATCCCAAACGGCTTAGCATAATAACCGTGAATCATACATTCACACAGATAGACTAACGGACAGACAGGAAGTTAGAAGTTACTTTCGTTTTTATAATGTCAGGTAAGGTTATATTACTGGGAAGTTTCATCGAAATCTGTTCAGTCGTTTTTGCGTGAAAGAGGAACAAACATCCATCCATCCTCACAAACATTCGCGTTTATAATATTATTAGTGGCATAAACCAATTACAGGCACTTTTGAATTGTCAAGGGGTCAGTCAGAAAGATGAAGCTAAATACCCATTCCAAAGAGGTAGGTACGGGCCACGGGGTAACTATGAAAAAGAACGGGCGAGACACTACTCCACGGGCACTTAAACAACAAAACAATTTTCTCGGCAAACCAAAAACAGTTTTGTCGTCGACAACCGAAAATATTTCTGTTTCATACACCACAAGTAGCTACCAAACGAAATAATATTATTATTCTGATGAACTCAAGCGACAAAGAGAAATAATATTTCAATCTATATTCTTGTATGACCTACATAGTCTGACAACTCTACTTACACAATGGTAAAAGGGAAAATAATAAGCCTTTCAACATGGTCATGCTGACAACACGTTAGGTACCTATTTATACCTCTTAGATCTTGTTTTGTTTTGCTTTGTTCTTATAGGTTATCTTTATAAAAGAATCTCAATTTTACTGTCTTTGTTTTGTGGGTTTTCTGTCTCTCTTTTTTTTATTCATTTTATGTTTCTCACCAAGTGTAAAGATGAAGCTCCACAGCTGCCCATAGGTAAACTACGCACAAAAGCTTAGTTTTGTATGAAAATGTAGGCGTGAACGTCCACGCTACACACGGCCACGCTACGAAATACACGCTGGAAAACAAATTAACCGTAGAAAAATCTCCCTACAAAATCTATGCCTATGGGTTTACAGTCCGCCTCTGTACATATCTGTGCTTAAAGTATTAAATAAATAAAATCTACCTAGCAGTGGACAGCCAACTAAGACCAACGTTGCTCCCACCAGTATTAATTAAAATCACGCAAGCATTAATTCGCTGAAGCAGTACATATTTATTTGGTGAAATAGTTAATCTTCGTTACATGTTAGACAATTTGATGCGCATACAACTCACGATCCTAGATAATCGGGGTAATTTAATTCGCTTCACGTAGACGTGTAATCTCGACGGGGTTTATATACTTGTAAAAGGTGCTATGTATTTAATGTTAACGTTTACTGTTGGCAGTTTTAGAGGCATGCAACATAGGCTCTTCAATCTTTGATTTTAGGGATATATTTGCTTCTATGTTGTGCAAGAATGCTACAACGTTTTTTTGGGTATGAAATTTACAGGGTGTGTGCCGTTGGTAAAGAAGTATGAAATTAGCTCTGGGGTTGTATTCAAGAAACAAGATGGCGGGATTGTCCGAAAGGACCACTGCTTCGGTACACAAAGGGTCAAGGAAAGAACATGGATGGGTTTTAGTCAGAGGGAGTCTGACACTGTCATCCGCTTCACCCAGAGCGGGGACTCCTCCCGCTCTGGTGTCATCTGATTATTTCCCACCCTTCAAAAATGTCTTCTGATTTTAACCACGCACTAAAAGCTCTTTGTACCGATGTATGATAATACTTACTCTGTTTTATATTTACTCGATTTTCACTGTGAATATACATATAATCATTTTACGTACGAGCAGTCTTTAGTCAGGGGAAACTGGAGTGTCTTAGAACCATAAATTCATCAATCTATCAACCCGCACAGGGATGGTTACCCGACGCCAACTCAAGACAACACATCCACATACACACACACACAAACCACAAGACACCACAAGAATACTGTTCGTGAGAACCAAGAGTAGCCTTGTGTTTCAGAAGTGGGTACAGGCTGATTACGTACAGACGTAAAAATAAAAAAACCGAACAAACGAACGAACAAACCCGAACGAACCCGAACGAATGATCATACCTACGATCATTTCGTAAAATTGTTACTTTTCTTGACAGTAGAACTGTAGTACGTCGTGTTCGATGTGCAGATGTTCTGCAACGCTTCTCAAAACTTGTGACAGCGGTTTTCATTTTCCTTTACGATACAGCGGGCACGTCGTGCGCTGAAAATTTCATATTATGTAACTTCGGCGAGAGGTTGCCAGCAAAGTTTAAAGAAACTCTTCGCTTGAAGGAAGTTCGATACGACATTTTATGGCGAGGTATAGCGCTATCGGGTTTTACAGCGTTTGCATATGGTTCTACTTTACTTTGTTTGATTGAACCGTTGGAAGTGTTAAACCAACTGAGATAAGCGTTTCTTGTTCTAAATCAGTGTCTGGACGTTTTCCGTATTATAGAAAGAAAGAAAAATAGTTTTTTTTTTCCCACAGAGAATGTGGACGTGCATACAAAAAGATAATTAACTATATAGAATGTAAACCGAAAAATAAAATACAAGAGATAAAATTTAAATTAAAATACATAGATAGGTATTACGGCAGTCGTTACTAGTATGTACTAAGTTTACCAAAATGTTTAAATACATGCCATCCTTTTCCGACATTATATTACATCGGAAAATAAAATAAACCAATAAATAAGCCACTCTTAGCAAGGGGTTTCGTATTACCTAATTACTGACTGGGTTGTGGAAGTCAGATAGACAGTCACCTTATATAAAATACTGGTATTCAGCTGCATTGGTTAGACTGGAACCGGACCCCAACATAATTGGGAAAAGGCTAGGCAGATTGATTGAAAAGGAAATAAACGACCCCATGAGCAGATTTTTCAAAGAAAACCTTACAGATTTACTTAAGTATCATGAATTTCAGCAAGTTTTCTTCACTTTAAACATCCGTCTCGGAAATTTCAGGCTATACGTAGGCTAGCCAAAAGTATTCTGCAGTCATAGTAATGACTGCGGGGATATTTCACTGCATTACGAATATAGGACTATTTAATCGCTATTTCGTCCAATGAAACTTAACAATGCATCGGGGTGGTTGGAATGATGAGCTTGAGGTTCTGGGGCAGTTCCCGGGTCGAGAAAAGAGGATTTCTCAGTAGCAGCCCGGAGTCTGTATTTGTGCCCTGTTGATGGCGATAGGCTCGCTCACTATTACAAACTGGTGAAATGTGTGTGTGTACTATAGGTACAGTCACAAGAAAAAATATGTATGCCAGCGGGCACACCCTTTATGCCTGGAGACTCTTTTATATTATTTTTTTAATTTATGCTTGAGTAAATAAAAAAAATAATATAAAAGAGTCAGTCAGTTTTCAATGTGGCAAATGATTGATTTTAATGTGATGTGTATCGTAATGTTAATTACTTCTCACTCTTACGATAAATGTGTAGAATCAAGTTCTTCCAACTAAACAGACAGCTGTGCTGCTGAGGAGTTTGTTGCGCCACTTCTTTTTCCCATTAAAGCACTAGGAAGTGGTGAAGGGTGAGCGTTTTTGGAGGACTGTCTTATGTATCTTTGACCTTCAACAAGTGCTGATTTTCAGCCTAGTTTGAATAAATGACTTTTGATTTTGTTTTGTATACAGTTAGTTATTTTCAAGAGCGGGTTTCTCGTTAATGATTGAATGAAATTGTATGTTACACACATTTCATTTTCGAGTCCATAGGTTTTTATTTAGGTCCATAGGTCATTTTCTTTGACATGCCACAACGCAGGTTTATACATATTTACAAATTCATCACAGACACAAAGACAAGACTTCTAACTAACTAGAGTGTCAGCGTTAGTTAAGCTATAATCAACGAAACTTACGCTCCCAAGTAACTTACTATAATATTCTACAAAGACATAGACAATAATTGAAACGTCAAATGTAAAGCCCACTCAATTCTGTAAGGCACAACTTGAAGTAAATACTTGTGCTACTTTTTACTTAGCTGTAGAAACTTTTAATTGGTTTTCTTTTACTATTTAATGTTCAGACCCCAGCACATCAAGCTATCACTAACTGTCAAATTTTCTGAATTTAAAATAAACCTTATGCTTTTATAACAAAGTTGAAAAGTAATCAAAGAACTTCGACAGATTGGAGTAACTTGATGTGCTGGTCTCTGTACTACCTACAACTTAAGTGTATTGCAGCTGTAAGCTTTTTTGAGTATAATAAAATAACACTAAAGTAACGAAACGATGGATGGATTTTGTGAAAGATGATATGGTTGGAAAGGGAGTGACTACGGAAAAGACAACTAATAGCTAAAGCTAAGCTACCCGACCATTCTCCCCACATAATGCCTCAGAATAGGAGAGTAAGGACTCTCCACAACTGTTCAAAGGATGCTATTGTCACTCTCCCGTGTGCATTAAGCAGTGAGTGGATATAATGTCTTTCGCTTTTTCTAAGATATATAGATTTCAAGACATGTAGCTACAAATTACCATCAGTTAACTTTACGTCATGGTATGCTAATTTTACAAATCAATATTACTCATTTCACACGAATATTATATAAGGCGAAAGTTTGTGAGTGAGTTTTTATATTTGTCCGTCCTTCACGCTCAAACGGCTGAACGGATCTGAATGAAATTTGGCACAGAGGTAGTTTATGACCTGGATTAACACACAGGATATTTGGCACAGAGGTAGTTTATGACCTGGATTAACACACAGGATATTTGGCACAGAGGTAGTTTATGACCTGGATTAACACACAGGATATTTGGCACAGAGGTAGTTTATGACCTGGATTAACACACAGGATATTTGGCACAGAGGTAGTTTATGACCTGGATTAACACACAGGATATTTGGCACAGAGGTAGTTTATGACCTGGATTAACACACAGGATATTTGGCACAGAGGTAGTTTATGACCTGGATTAACACACAGGATATTTGGCACAGAGGTAGTTTATGACCTGGATTAACACACAGGATATTTTTATCCCGGTAGTACGTTCCCTTGAGATAATTTACGACATCGTTAGTTTAGTCATAAATACGTAACTAATACAATTAGACCGACGACCAGAGGGCTGGCCTATTTTTTGGTCAAAGAATCAGCATTGCCATACAACGCGGCAATGCTGCCAGCCTTTTGGGAACTTTTCCTGTTGACAGCGATGTGGAAGAATTTTTTGATGCTCTTTGATTATAATAATATACTTATTATTTCTGTATATATTACTATGAATATTTAGCTTTTAAATGTAAATACAACGAATTTCATGTATTAATAATATATGATCTTTGTACCTATTGGTTAAGTGAGTAGGAACTCATTTAAGTAAACCACAATAAGAAATAATACTCACATACTTATTATTGAATAATTTATAATTATATTAAATTACATTTAGCAGTAGGCTATTGGGTGCATATACAATTAGTGAACCGTTGCTTCCAAATATTCGATGAACAATCAGCAATAGATTATAGCTCAAGGGTTTGAAAGATCAATTTAACTAGATTGATAGACAAAGCAATTAAGACTAAAATAATTTGGTTAATAACAGTAGTATCTCAAGCGAATAATTTTATTAACAGAAACATTTATTTGGAAATATCCGTAGCTTGATTGGCTATCAATTACGGATTTGAAGCCCCTAGGATAATTACAATATTTCATTATTCATGAAAATGGGTACATTAAAGGTTACAAATAAAGAAAAACGTTAATTTGCGGCAAACATCACGCACATAAAGAACACAGACACGAAAGAACAAGTTTAATGAAAATATATGTCACACCTACTCAAAAAGCCCCAGGGGTGAAGGCCATCGCTCAGCATAATGCTGCGACCCTATGCGTGACAGAGCCTCAGCGCTGGTTTTCAGCGACAGCCGGCGTTGACGTGATGACGTCAGGCTCAGCATAATTAAGACAAAGATAACAAAATAAGAAATAAAATATGTAGAGATACAATACTTAGTTCAATTTGCTTCTTAAATTAGATTGCACAGCGCTATCGTCAGCTATGTTACGAACATTCTTATTATAAGTACTTACGTACTTACCCGTTACTTATATGTTATAACATATAAGTAAGATGAAAAAAGATGCCGATATAATTTATTATAATAAATTATATCGGCATCTTTTTATATGAAAAGAAAGCTCCAAAATAGTTCTGTAGTGTTTCCTGTTAATAAAAATACTATAATATTCACAAAAGCCGTTTCGAAAAAATGTGTTCGACATTTCCCACCGGCGGCTTTTATCAACTTTTTTCTGTCGCTCTCGCTTTTTGTTATTGCGATGCAGCGTGAAAGCATAAAGTATAGACCTGTACATAAAACTACTCGTATCTACCAACACATAACTTTGCCTAGAAAGAGCAATGGCTGAGATAAAACGCTGTAAGTTATGACATATAGGCCTGTCCCGGAGAATTTATTGCGGAGTCTTCTACAAATAAACTTTACAACGTTGAACATCCCGCCGACTTTACATAACCCTTTTTGCAAACACTCAGCGCTTTGAACCGCCAAAGACAATATCAAACACATTCGAATCTCAAATATTGCTTATTATTCATTGCTACGGCGCCAAAACTGTCATCGAGCCTAATTATTAGATGTCTTGCTCGAATTTGGTGTTCCTCTCACGTCTCTGATATTAAACCTCAATATTCTGACGATCGAAAGAGCTCTTAATGGAGGATTCATTGTATCTAAATCTCCAAATACGCCATAAAACAGAATAAACGGTTAAATTGAACAGCTCTCTAGCCCCAGGGGTGATGAAATATGTACACGTTGCCGCTACAAACTTTCTAGAACATAACTTTACATAAAAAGTTAACTGAATTTCCGAATCGAAACACCTTTTGAAACTTGATAATTTCTTTGACGTTTGTCTTGTTCAAACCTTAAGCAATCTTTCTTTGTGTCACATAGAATTTCAAATCAAAGAACTGCCGTCTCATTTTTTCCCTGAGGGGAAACCAAGCTCTAAGGGCCTTGTTTCACTGGAACACCAGTAGCTCCGCAACCGTGGTCGCACTGCCAATAAACGTATGGTTGGTTGCTCAACTGATTGGATTCCCGTTGACATACCCACCATAAAACTGCGTACGTTTTGCGTGCAGCGCGACTATGGTGTCCTAGAGAGATATAAGCCTAAAGTGATAAATATATATCAAGTACAAAGCTACGCAGAATCACTAACATGAGTCAAAAGAAATGACTACCTATATTCTCTTTGATTGATTTGAAGTACAAAAAATAGCTATTGAAAAACACGAAATTATAGAACGAATTTAAAACATGTCACTGTATTTAATAAAAACACACACAAAGCGAGCAATTTCATTTGGAAGTTGAAATATAACAGCATTTGTCGTATCATCAATCTTTCAGACTCCCATCTGGTCCCCGTCTTAGAGCTCGCGATACTTTTTGCGAGAAGCTATAATAGTGATTGAAGACGAAGCGTGTGCGCTGAACCCTAAGCGATTCTTAAGCGATGCAATGAAAAGAATAATGCATCACTCATGCTCCATCCATTTTAGATCAACGGTTCCTTTAATGATGAAAAGTTGAGTACTTATTGGTTAAAATTGCGGGACCGTGTGTTTTAATTTGGCTTGCAAGTCTCTTAAGATGAACAAGGTATGTTCACTGGATAATAACCCTTAGGGGAGGGCTCTTACTCGCTAAACGATGTATAGATACACCAACAATTATACCTCTTTGTTCCCTCAGATTTTTGCCTCGTGCTCAATCGATCGGTCGGGTAAAATGTAGGTGCTGTACCGGTTTTTTTTTGTTAAGTTGTCAGTTATTCAGGTCAGGATTTATTCCGTGTCTGATTAATAGCTATGTGGGCTTGATTTACGAGAGGATTAACTTTACGGTCACCCGGATATCCAGCGTGTAAGAATGTGTCCCTAAGGCCTAGCCCACACTGTTCTGTAATACGTCATGGTTTCTTACATATACGCCATGGTGATTTAAAACTTTATCTAATAAAAAAACTGGTTTAATGCGGATTTGACGCGATGCGGTGTGAATATCAGTCTCTCTGTAGTGTACATATGAGACGTCATCTCTGAAACACAAATCATCATCACAAAGAAATTTAGTCCCAATGCGTGTTAGTTGAAATTCCTTACACTGAATATTAAAATTGCGAAAAACATCACATAGTGAGAATTCATAGTGCGGTGTAAGTCCAAAACCTACTTATAGACGAAGAATGTGACGTACATAATCCTCAAAACCTTTTTAATATAGTGAAGGTTTAGTCTGTATATTTTATTAATTAATCATACCTTAACGGATGCAAGGATTTGAATGTTTGGCACATGGGTAGATAGACC
Source organism: Hyppa rectilinea (assembly GCA_951799385.1). Taxonomy (NCBI): domain Eukaryota; kingdom Metazoa; phylum Arthropoda; class Insecta; order Lepidoptera; family Noctuidae; genus Hyppa; species Hyppa rectilinea. The sequence goes on along the minus strand of OX637309.1, from coordinate 5,640,250 downwards.
ATGACCTGGGCATAGGACATAGTCTACTTTTGTCCCAGTTATTCGTCCCCATGGGATAATATTTGACTTTCACGCAGGCCAAACAGCAAAAGTTGGTAAAGAACAAAGGCGTCGATTTTAATTTGTTTTTTTTTTGTTGCAGCTGCTCGACGGCCATGTTGTGCGCGGCCATCATGACAGAGCATTGGGAGCACGTGGTGTGGGAGCACGCTGCTCTAGCCGCGCTCGCCAACGCCTCCAACACGGCGCTGCAGTGGCTGCTCGACGAGAAAGTCGCCAAGGTAACTGATATATAGTTGTAGAATAATCATTTGGCGCGTGGCCAAAATTGGAAGTAACGCCGCCGCTGCCATATTTTTTTTTTCAATACCACCGAATGCTTATGAACAGCACTCACCCGCAAGAGATCCTTGTAGCAATCTAACTGAATTTGTTCATTCTTCATAGTTTCGACAGGACGCAACACTGCTAGTAAACAGGCACTCACTTAGTCAGTTTAGCGCATCGGGGCGTTCAAAATCAAATTAAAAAACGTAAAAAAACTATCAAAGTAACTTAGTTCGTTAATCTCGTAGCCCGTCTACGGAATGCTACGTAGCGTAGCACGTAGCTTTCTACGAGTTTTATTCGTAGCAACTTACGTAGCGGCGCTTTATAGCCACGTAAGACTTTAGAGTTTTCATACATTTGAAATCTAATCTTAAATTCTGAACCAGCTTTCCGGGTCTGCTCTTGAGAAGCAGGAAAATATCAGCTTTTCACAAGCGTTCTCTCTGACTCTAGACAGCTGCGGAAGAGGCAACTTTAAAAAATTTACAATACAAAAAATATTCGCGCAGTCACCATAATAATGGAAGTATTGCATGACAAACAGATTTCAAACAAAAAAGGTCCCGACAGCCTCAAGGTCAAAAAACGTATAACACTAAAATTGGTAAAGTTCAAATTGACGTTCGTCTTCTTCGAAGTTGGTAGCACATAGCCGGTTGCATTATTAATCGGGATTCCAGTTGACAATGGCGGAAACTTCCCGCAGACAGCTATGCCTCACAACACTGATGTTATTTCCCACGAGGCAGATATCGTGGTAATTGGAATTGTTTGTAGAAACTAGGTAGGTATAACGGATAGCTAGCGGTGGGAAATACCAATGGTTCTTGAGAGTTGAGTGGGTTGACGCACTGTCATGGCAGTTCTTCACCCATACCATCGAAAAGTTTCAATTAAAAAAAAGTGTCTTATTTATGGTTTTACTTAGGTATCCTTTTCATATGTTATAATTTTATACTTACATACTGTTTTGTTTCCCACGCTTTACGTAACCTATTCTTTGGAAGTCATTAAAATATAACATCACGCCTTATTTCCGCAAAGGGTTACGCAGAAGAGGTTATTGTAAATAATAATTAGAATAATCATTTTATTTCGAAAGATATCGACAATTTGTAAGAAAACATTAACCTTAATAACTAACTTTATTAAGTACACCAACATTGTCCCGGTTATGTTTAAGTCCCATGTAAGTAATAGGGCGAACCTATAGCCATCAGCCACACACAAATCCGGACTCCGGATTATCTTTATAAATAGATACACAATCGACAGGTACCATTATTTATTATTATCTTACCTGGCGATACCTGTCTGAATTATTATTCAGACCTTTCCTTTATGTCGTCTTAAACAGGATGGATATCTAAATAAAAATGAAAGTCGAATCTGACTTACACACCTTTATTTATTACTGTTAACTTGTATCATCCCAATGCAGGGAAAATGCCTCACCCCATAACTTCACATATTCTCATTATACAAGCCAGCATGTCTTAGAAATATTTCTCAACAGCATGTGAAGCTAATTCAGAGGCCCATGGGCAGCATAATAACTCTGACACCAGGTTAGTCACTAACCACACGAAAAGAAGATTATACAAATACTGATTATACTACTACGATATATAAATTATATAAGAAAAAAAATCCGCAGTGTAAGTACATATACCTAGTAGTCTTCACTGGGTCACAGACTTGTTTCAAATTGGGTCAGGAGAGCCAGTTATCCGGGTCCCACATTTATTTTATTCCGTTCCATTATATCTTCGTCAGAGTTGAGTTCTTATTCTCTCGTTTGTCTCTTTCCGGTGACACTCAAGGAATCGTTTAGTCCATTAGTCACTCATAATGCCATTTTGTATCCTTTATTTGTAAACCATCTTATTTAGCTTGCTCTGTCTCTCTCTAAAAAGCAGTGATAGCCTAGTATAGTGACCGTTGGACTGCCAAGTCATAGGTTTCGAGTTCGAACCCAGGCCACGCACCTCTGATTTTACGATTTCATGTGCGTATTGTATAATTGTCACTTGCTTCAAAACTGGTGAAGGAAAACATCGTGAGGATACCGGTATGCTTGAGAGATATTTTTCAACAGCTTGTGAAGCTTAGTCAGAGGCCCATGGGCAGCATAAAAACTCTGACACCAGGTTAGTTACTAACCATACGAAGAAAGAAAGAAGCTTGCTCTGAAACCTTTAAGACAGTGTTCATAATTTTACAGGATAATAATGTTTCTAATTAATTTAATTTACCTTTCTACGATACTTATTATTTAAATAAGGTACTCAAACATAACCTTTACAACGAATTTATGCATAAACTCTCCGCTCTTGTAAGATCATGTTTCACAATGAAAGTTCAAACTAGGTACTTTTAAACAAACTTCAGCTTCAAAAACAAGCTACTTTTGAAGAAGATTTTACTCGAAAACACTGAACAAAATAAGGCTTAGGATAAACTTTAATCTGTAAAACAAACTTAATGAAACTTTATGTTTCTCTTACATAATAAATAGAAAAGTCTTCGCGATATTGAAGGTACATAAATCTAATTTTCGTTATCTGTTTTTCTGCCGCCCTTGAATTTATGGGCTCGAGTGAAATTAATGGACATTTTCGGGTAATTCTTATGTTTCGAAACACTACAAACTTTTCCCATTCCCATCGTTAGCGGAATGATAAATTATGCTTAATTCTGTAGAAAGAAATGTAGGTAAGATTTTAAGCTTTGAAATATTACCATGAAAAAAAACGAAAGTGACTTCTGACTTCAGTAGTGTTATTCTGTAAAAATCTACCACTGAAAATGTAGGTAAAGTGAGTTTAATGTTAACTGTCAATAGTGTCAATCCTAGGCATTAGGTGGAACGACACTAGCTTACTTAACGCTCACTTCCTCTAAGTACTGACGGTAAGATTTTTACAGAATTGACCGGATAGTACAGATGCCAGCACATCAAGCTATCTCTAACTGTCAAATTTTCTCAATTAAAAATGAACCTTATGACTTTGCAATAAAGTTGAAATACTATCAAAGAAATTTGACAGATTGTGGTAACTTGATGTTCTGGCCTGTACATTGAGTGCGCTATTTTTTTTTTTTAAGAAAATGTATCAAGTTATGCGGCCGTTTACCAAGTAGTATGTAAATGCAGAAAAAAGACCCTATTTCCTTGATGTGTTTTTTATATTCACTCATAAACCTATACATTTATCCAACGCACCAAGAGCCTTAGAAACCTGAAACTTGTACATAATGATGTAGGCATATTTGCTACCCCACCATTGGTAGTTTAAAAGTTTCTAAAGTCACCTTGGCGGATTTTTATTTCTCACGCGATGTGGGTTAAGCAGGCCCATTAAGTCGCAAAATATTTTTTTGTCGAATTAACTACGCCAACATGTTTATGGATGAAATAAAAATATGTTTCAGGCTACTGAATAAATCTGTATAAAAATGACGTCAACGAATTAGGTCACTGTAAGTAGTTTACCTACTTTATGGCCAGTCTGGTTAATTGGGGTCATTTTTCAGCAAATGTCCCCTCCCTGGTATGGGCGGAGCGGAAAGGAGTATCAGACTCTTAGTGACTATAACCCATCCATGTTCCTTCCTAAGCACAGGGACAGCGGTAACCCTTTCGGACAACCCCATTGATAAGTTAAGACCTAGGGGATAAAATATGCCACCACTTTCTCACCTTTAAGCGCGATTCATGGCTGCTGCAGGCCCACGTCCCTGAGGGCCACGAATTTGTCTGGGATTACCTCAGAAAGAGAAGGTAGATTTTGTCACGTAACAAAAACACAATGTGATCACCTATTCGTCTGCTAAGCGTTCTTCTTTTTCAATTAAATGGTATAATTGTAGAGGATCTTTTTGTTTGTTGTTTATTGTCAAGGGCCTGCCCATTCCAAAGCAGTAGGAAGAATCTTTCTATGGAGAAGAACTGGCAAGAAACTCCATGGATACTCTTTTAAATCAAAATATAATTACAAAATCTAGGTTACATCATTCATGTTGAAATATACACGTGAAAATGTTGTAGAACGTAAAAAGCGTCCATAATGAAAAGATAAAAAAAAAACAATAAACATTTTTTTTTTAAAGCCGTGGTTTTTAAGGGATGGCCCAGTCTCTACTGACGGCGCGGCGGCGCCCGTTCACGAACATGACGCATGGATTAGCACCAATCAGCTAAAAGATTTTGAAGGGAGCTAAATGATCCAACACATAACATAACCTTTTTAGATGTCCTAAAACTTAAGTACAAATGTGTCACTGTCTGCAACAAAATTCTCTCACAAAATTCGCGACACATCTCGCCATTGTGATATTTACAATAGACTAAAGTGACACTTAAAATTAATGTATTCTCCCTTGAGCCACACACCGTAGGTATACAATGACAATTACTTACCGTAATAAATTCGGTGACTTTCATTATCTTAGCTTCTAATTACGAACGGACTAGTTGGCCTCAATATCTCTTATATTTTATGTGAACCTTCGTGTTAAATTACTTTACAAGTACTTACTAATACTCATCATCTGCCTAGCCTTTTCCCAACTATGTTGGGGTCGGCTTCCAGTCTAACTGGATGCAGTTGAATACCAGTATTTTACATGGAGCGACTGCCTATCTGATCTCCACAACTCAGTAACTAGGCAATATACCCCTGGGTAAGACTGGCTGTCAGATTTTCGGGCTTCTGACGACCCGTAACGACTGTCAAAGATGCAAAAATGACAGCCGGGACCAACGGCTTAACGTGATTTCCGAGGTACGGGGGAGTCTCGGTATGTAAAGATGGTCACCCATACACGGCCAACCCCGGCAAGCGTGGCTTAACCTGACTGTGCGGCTGTTAGTACTTTGTTACGAGCTCCTCCTGACTAATACTATAAAACTGTTATTAGATCTACAGGCACGACCCGTTCATATACTAGACTGTTATGACATGTCTTTAATGACCTCATGTTAGCAGCTTGTAAAACACTTTATAAGATAAATGTCTTAGCGACGGCGCCAGCTTAGACTTAAACCTCTTTCAGTTAAGTTCGCTTCGCAACTAAAAGGAGATAAAGTTCTCTCAAAGGAAATATGGAGAAGTCATGTTGGTGTGAAGATGAATATTACCTAGTGCGTGTTATATTGGAGCCTTTCATATTTTTATTGAATCGTAAGCGTAGGATGTAAGTACACTCTGCCAACATTGCAGGTTTGTTCAAAAGAGTTACCATGGCCCTTGGTACAGGTCACCTAGGTTTTAATCAGTAAAAACCCTCTCACTCCGCCCAGAGCGGGAGAAGTTATTTAATGATTTTCCACCCAAAAAGAAAAAAGAGCGTAAGTAAACTATCGATATCTACCTATACAGCGTTTATTAGAAATGTGTGGTGATATTTAAGGGAGGGTACAAATCATCAAACTGAACAACTTTCTCCAATCCTCAATAACCCGAGTTATTGTCAAAATTTTATTTCAATCTCCATGTGACCTATAATCTCAAAAAAAATATAGGCTATTCCCTACATTTGCGTGGAATACTTAGTAAACAACACATATCTAACTAAATACGGGTGATTTAGATATTTTTTTATCTATTCACAGATAGTACTCAAACCGTTATAAGATTAAAATAAAGAAATACATATGTGTAGTTTATTAAAAAAAAAATCTAATATGTGACGTCAATCAATCTATAGAAAATGAATAGGTACAGTCTTTTTCATCATTCCATTTTCACACTAACCCCTTTTCCTGGAAATCAATCCGTTATAATGGGGTCGCAATTTCATTCATATCACAATTTCCATTGCAATTTCAATCGCGTCGATCACAACTACATAGGCTGACATGACTTTATTAATATTGAATCAACACGAAACGAACGAAGGGCAAATCGTGATAGAAAAAAAGAGCTGTTCATTGAAATATGGCGTTCATAAAATAAACGCAAACGACCTTTACAGATTCGACGAAACCATTCAAACTAAATTTTATATTTATTATTTAACAATTCTTTTTTTTTGTTAGTAATATTAGAATAATATTTAAACCACAGACTGCTGTGTCAACATATTTAAAAATCAAAAAACTTTTAGTTGACCAATTACTCCAACAATAAAAGGGATCCACTAAAAACGCTTTCCGTCAAACTATAGACACATTTTTAAATTACCCTCAGAAAATGTCAATCAAAAGCGACCGCCGAGTGCTACATCCAATCGGTTGCAGTAATATGGCTATTTATTATTTTCAGGACCCGAAAAATAAGATTTATTGAGGCATTGGGCCTCAATAAATCTTATTTTTTATCATCTCATTACATTCCATAATATTTTTAGAAACGCAAAATTGGAATTATTTGAGGTTTGATTAAATACCAATATGCCATAATACAACCGGTGAGAACATTTAGGGTTTGTCAGTACATAAGTCCATACGTAAAGTTCAAACATCATACCTAAAATGGTTTTAAACAAAAACAGAGTCACCTTGAACGTGGGTGTTTGAGGCGAGGTTAACGGCTTGTGGACTTGTGTCTTATTTCGCAGACAGAGATCGATCATTAACGGCTTACATCGCTTTGCCTTTAGCTTCGGTAAATACTCGTATATTTTAGTTAGGGCTTAGGGCGAATTTCACCACGCGCGCTTAGCATATAAACCCCGTTTAAGTGCTGACATGTCAGTGTGATGTCGTTTCTGTGGAATATTGACACTGACAGGTCTTGAACGCAGTTTAAATGTGCTGATCGCATACAGTTTCCGTGGTGAAATTGGCACCCGACGTCAGTGATTACTGGGCTACGAATGCTGGCATCGTTACTTAGTAGCTGATATTTTTATGGCAAAATAATGTAGTAGGCCGAGTTGATTGATGAATGGTAAGCTATATCTAAGGAGCATTTTCTTTGTCCGTAATAAATAATTATGTTTCTCAAATAAATGCTGTTTTATTTAAAAAAGGTGGAACTAACTACTTGCAATTGCATTCATAACATTCCTGTTCTCCCTGTAGCAGATCTATTCCCATCCAATACCAAGAGCTAATACCATTTGATATTAATTTATTTCCGAATTTATTTTCTATTCCCAACGAGTCCAAATAAAAAATATATTACTAACGAATACCAAAACGTGACTTTTTGTACACTCAGCTACACAAAGTTTTATTTTATTTTCTTACATTTACATACCATCAACTGGTCACACATACATTCGTTAGCTTTAAACTTAAATTCTTATAAGTCCGTTTTCTACTTCATGTTGCCCTTAGTGACCAGCGTGGCTTCGACAGAACAAAGACCCCAACACTTCAACGCATAACGAAAACAAAACTGAACATTTGATCAAATATTCACAATATGCTCACGGGTTTCTTTTGTCACGTCATACCCCGACGTCACCAAGGTTCAACGTACGTTCGTGATTACCCACGTATCAGAGTAACTGGAGCAAAGAGGTCAGAATAGCTCTCTAACATAAACTAGCTTCTCATTTTATTTACATAAGAATAAATAAATAATAATATCCCGGGACATTTCACACAACGACATTTATAGTCCCAAGCTAAGCAACCTAATGCTTGTGTAATGGTAACGAGATGGCAGGTAAACTACTTATATACATTTTTTTTTGTAAATACGAACATATTGTACTTAGAAAAACACCCAGACCCGGAACAAATACTTGTAGGTAGTACAAATATTTGTTCCGTGCCGGAATCGAACCCGCGACATGCTGCGCAGCAGTCAATCGCTCAACCACCACCGCGCCAACCGTGTTGTAAACTTAGTTTCAATGCAATCTAGCTATCAAGGTATGAAACTTAAGTACCTAGGTCTGGTACTCATTGTTGAAAATTAAACTAATGCATCGTTTAGTGGTCACCTAATATGCATTTTAATCAACGCGGCTGTAAGCTCTGTGGGGTAAATGCTCTGAACTTGGGTTGCCGTAATTTATCTTATAGATAAGGACAATTTGGAGTTAACTATTCGTATAACACTTACAACAACATATTTATGAGATTTTTTTTTTGAGGGTGGGAAATCATCAAATGACTCTGCCCGCTCTGGGTTGGGGTTGGGGGTTGGGGAGCGGAAGGGAGTGTCAGACTCTTGCTGACCAAAGCCCATCCATGTTCATTCCTTGGCCCTTTATGTTCCGGGGTAACGAAAACCCTTTCGGACAATCCCGCTTACCCGACAGGCTTTGGCCCTAATGGGATGTGAAATCATTTATGAATTAGACTTTTTTTTAATAGACGTATAAGCAGCAAAAAATTGAAAAGAAATCAGCTTCTCTTGAATTTTGAGTTGCTCTCATGTCTGCTGAGCAAGTTATTCCTTTACGTAAGTGCTTTCACATCCCATAAGAAGGTTGTTGGTCGTATCGTTTGTGTGTGTGTGTGCGTGTATGCGTGTTATATTATCTGCTGGCAGAACAAGGTTTACACTAGCATACAAATATGACAGTATCACAAATTGAATGGTAGGTTTTTCAACAATAATTCTTGCCAACGCTATTTAACCATACTTTATCACTACATACAATAAAGCAACGTAGCTTCGCAACGTATTTTGATGCGGTTTTTTTAAATAGATAGAGTGATTGAAGAGGAAGGTTTATGTGTTGACATATTACGCGGGCGGAAGCTAGTTTTCTTATAAAAAAGTATTTGTTTGTATGTTTTTATTTTTGGAACTAGTGATCCGATTCCGAAAATTTAATGGTCAAACAAGAAATTCTACGCGGACGAAGTCGCGGGCAGAAGCTTGTATTAAATATACATAATGGATTGAGGTTCTTTGTTTCAATTTCAACATTCGTTAGCATTATTGAATTTCTCTGCATTCAAAATGTAATTTGTTTTCTTTTTTTTTAGGAAGCTTAAGTGGCTTTGGTACTAAATATTTTTATGAAGGGAAGGAAGGAAAAGTTTTTCCTGTTCTAAATCATATCTCAGTGAAACCATTTTCCTCAACAATATTTGCAAGGATTTCGAGTGTCCTTTAGTACTGCCATTATATTTAATGTAGCTATTTATTGCAATCAGTATCCATAGCCTTATATAATGAGACAAGCCGTGTGCCGATGAGGTTCCCGATCGGCAAAAATAACTTTATACTTCCGTACATACTTACTCCTCTATGCAACAGAATTACTTTAACTACTATAATGAAATTGTATGCTGGAACTCATGCATCTTTAAATATACATATTATCTATAATATTCTGTCAGTGTATGAGTGATTGTAAAATTTCTATTAACCTATTAGATGTTCGCCTATTAGAAGCCGTTTGCTTATAAGAGCTCAACGTTGTATACGATTATATTTGTTTCAAGATAATTTTTCTTGTGAACCTATGGGGTTCAAACGCCATTTGAGGGGTTAAGTAGATTTTTGGGGAGCTCTTAGCTAAGTAATAAGAGCCGCACGAGTCGTTTGATCAGATTAAGCTATGCTTACCGCGGTAATCCCGTGTATACCCATACATCTGACCATCTTTATGTCATATACCATCTTTATAACCAGTTAGTCCCGGCTGTCATTGGTGGATCCTTTGACTGTCGCTACGGGTGGTCAGGAGCCCGAAGAATGATAATCAGTCTTACCATAGGGTTTGGTGCTACCAGAAAACTCGGTTTTGACTTGTGAAGGTCAGATAGGTAGTAGCTCACATGTAAAATACTGGAATTCTGCTTCAACCGGTTAGACTAGAAGCCCACCCCTATATAGTTAGGAAAAGGCTTGGCATATGATATTAAGTAGATTTTTCCAAATCATTTATTTACATCAAACCCGACTGCCGTGCCGCAGGGCCAAAGCCGATCGTTTACAATTTACAGTTAAAACTTATCGTGACCAACCCACTAACCACGCTACCTAATTAACGGGACAGAACAGACCGTACCAACCTTCCAAACAAACCAGGTTAGTTCTAAATCCTAATCTACCTACTGTTACAGAGCCAACACGGTCGCTAATCCTTTGCGGTTGACCCGCTCGTATATCTTACATGACTACTGTGTACTAGGAAGTGGATTGCCAAACGTAATTGAACCGTGTAGGCGTGTACATATTAAGTATATTGCTATGTAAGAGTCGTGTTTGTGGTGCTTTTAGCATTGAAATTGAGTTTTGTGGATTATACAGCCTGTATAATCACCCGATACCCGGTTTCTAAATTGGAATTTTGAAATTGAGAACTTGTCAAACCCAGAACTTGTGAATGATGAAGTTCGCTTTAACATTACATAAGGTGATCTTCAATGTAGACCGCGAAATTTTTAAACGTTATTGCATAGAATAAATAAATAAATAGAAATATTGAATTTCACGGGTGGCACCTTAAGGAATAGCCAACTTTGTGATGATTTTTTTATAACGTTTTTGCATAGAAATATTGAATTTCACGGGCGTCACCTTTAGGAATCAATTATTTTGTACCACCGGCACCGGCCAAGTATGACAGATGAGCCGATCAAACTGTTTTAAAAAGATGGACATAAACACCTCTGAAGGGTTTCCTGGTATTTGCAGCACCAATATCAATACCGTTCTATGTGACTAACAGTAGACCAATGCAGGGGTCTGCTCTTCATCAATTTATTCCCCAAAGGGTTAGGAAGAGGTGTAAGTCCGATTTAATAGGAGGCGAGCCTATTACTATCAACCGAGCAAAAATTCCAACTCCGGGTAAGTACTGAGGAATTCCTAATGGAAAACCAACAAACCCAAGACTATGACTCAGCAGTAGCTTGCGACCTTTAGATTTACAAGGTAGTCAATTAAGAGTGGAATTCAGCAATTTATATTCCCAATTAAGGACTCCCAATACTATCAATTAAGCAATTAAGCAATGATTAGATTAATTAAATAATTTTGCATGCCATAAGGCAAAATGTATCGGGACTCTACATAAATTAACACCATATTTGTTACCTACATTATTGGCAAATAAATGATTTCTATTTCTATCAATTCTATTTCTTGTTCATTTTGATGTTCAAAAGTGCCTTGCTTGTGCCTATCTGAAATAAATGATTGGACTTTGACATTGACTTTATCGTCGCCTTGCAACTAGAAGTCTCTGCAGGTGCTTTTCAACGTTTACAATTTTTCCCTAGAGACTTCTCTGAAGATTTAAATGGAACATTTGAAACAGGCGCTGAACTCCGGCAATGTTCTACGAAAACTAGGTCAATTCATCGAATTGTTTTGGTTATAAAAGTAGGTATGTTCGGGGCACGTGTCGCATTTATAAGGTTTCAAGTTTAATTGCAAGGTCGAACATGTTTAGAAGATGTTCAATAGTACAGATCACCTGTTTTAATAGTATACAGGGTGGATTTTTGAAAAGATAGTCTATTCTTCATAAAAAGTAAGCTGGAGTCTAATAGAGGTATGAGGAACTGGGTGTAAAGTTCACTCGTCCAGCATAGAAAAAGGAGGATCCTCCGACCAGACAGGAGTTGTGTCTGTTGCATAAAATGCCAGCCGTGCGGTAAACTTTTCTTGCGCGATGCAGGACTTGGAGTGACGTCAGCTTGACGCGTAATTCGCAATTTCGCATGAAGCGATATCGATGCCGCTACAGTCTAATTTCCTAACTTGGTGAACCAAGTCAGAAACTCTATTAGAATAGGGTTTTTTGATCCCCAAAAGTAACGATTTTTTGTGAAAATGGCCCATTTTCTACCTTTTTTATATAATGTCTTAAGTCTTCAAAAGTTAAGGACTTTCTCCTAAAACCGTTTTCGTATAATTACAATAGTTAAGGTAGCTGCCCTAAATGTGTGTAGGTATTTCCCATACAATAGAGTTTTATGAGATGAGAAGCAGTCTTAAAAGACACATAGAAAAAAAACTACCTACCCAACATAATAATTTTCCACAAGTAATACCAACCAAACCAAAATAAAAGCCAGTGTATAAGAACATTCATTTATAATACATAATTTATACTTAAATAAAAAGTTACGGGCTTCGCTCTGTGGGGTTTCATTTACTTTCGGCTGCCATAACTTGCCTCGCATAACAAGATGAGTGGCGCTTCGGCACCTGTTCCCCCGCCGGCGATTAACGGGTAAGCGAGCAACGAGTAGCGAGCGGGCGACTGCGGCAGCGATGAGCGATTACTCGCTCATTCGTTTTAGCGTGTGGCAATGTAAATTTACTCGGACCAGAATTCGGCTACGTGTTTGGCGCCATCACTAGCGTCCATCAGTTCCTGTAACATGCATACAACAGGACACGCAGGACACAATGTTGTTTGTGTGTGTGATGTTGTTGTTTTGTTGTTGTTGTTGTTGTTATTACTCGCTGGTATGCGTATATACATGCCTAGCGTTGGGTCTCTAAGCGGGTGTTCTGCCCGTCAAACTAGTGTCGCTGACCTTTTCGGAGCAACAAACGAGTATCCAACTACTCAAAAGGCACAAAGGGGTGTGAACAGTCAGCGACTATTAACAGCTTTTGCCAGCGGCTTCGCCCGCGTGTATGTAGGAAATTATCCTACGGGAACCGTACATCTTTCCGGGATAAAAAGTGTCCTATGTGCTATTTATTCTATATTAATAATCTATCGTTGTGCCAAATTTCATTCAGTCACTTTCAGTAGTTTTTGCGTAAAAGAGTAACAAACATCCATACATCGCCACAAACTTTCACGTTTATAATATTAGTAGGAAGTAGGTTATTTCTTTTACTTACACGGCACTTTACACAGACGCCGCCACATCAAGCTACTCCAAACTGTCAAATATTCCCAATTGAACATGAACCTTATCCTTTTGTAATAAAGTTGAAATCTATCAAGGAAATTTGATAGATTGGGAAAGCTTGATGTGCTGGCCGATGTACGTTTTTTGAGCGAGAATATCGTTGGTAGTCGTTTCCTCGCCAGCGGTGGAACAAGCGCCTTATGGAGCGGTATGGTACCGTAAAAATGTCCGTTTTACGTCAAGTGTTTGTCTACGTGGGTTTCATACATAGAATAAACAGTAATGTCGCTCTATCGCGTATGTTGACAGAATAAATGAACCGAACTCTTTTGTAAATGAAATCTACAAGCACAAAAGCTTTGAAAACTGATTGTTGCTTGACAAGATAAAACACATTTATTTATCAGAAAGAATCACAATTCCTTAACCCAATATTGGATAACTCAACACTGCTTGAAGGATCTTGAGCAGAGTCGTGTTAAAAGGTGAGGGGGAGAAGGCGAAGCGGGCGAGGTTGCCGGCGCCAAAATCATCTTGACAACGGTCAAGTGCAGGGGCGTAGCTACCGCAATATCAATATCAATATACGCCCCCCCGCAAACTACAAAGGTGTGACACGACGCGGCGACGTGTAGAAGGAAAAAATCGTTAGTCGTAGTAGTATGCAATTTAATGGTCTCTTATGAATAGTTAAATGTAATAAAACTTGCTACACTCAGGGCCATGTGTACAATAGATTGTGCAAATAAATAAATCAAATCACATGTCATTGCTTAACCTGGTATCACAGCAAGGATGCTCCAATTTTCTACTTTGTTTTGCTCGCTCTGGCATTCTCATAGTAAAATTACAACGAAAAGTCAAAGTCAAAACATTTATTTCAAATAGGCACGAGAAAGGCACTTTTGAACGTCAGAACTGATTCTAGTCGCCCCTTCCAAAAGGTAGTTTCGTGTGGAGAGGAATGGGCAAGAAACTCCACCGTTACTCTTTTAAAATGTTTCACAATGTTTTGTATACATGTATTATAACATTATATGTGAAACTTAATTTATCCCGATCCAGAGTGCTCTAATTTTCGAAGCCGAGTCTGATTACTTCATATTTTTAGCTTGCTACGTTCGCACTTGCATTCTTTTAATGAGATCACAAAGACAGCTGGACCTTCCAAGTCAGTTTACTTATTTAAAAAAATATCGCTTTTCCGTTACAGGCAAGCGTGTTCTAAAGAGTACTATAAAATAAAAGAATCAGTAACTAACTAATAAAAGGATTACATGGTGATATCGGGTAATTAACAGCTTACCTAGGATTAAAGGTACCCAATCACCTAAGTAGGTAAGTGCTTACGGCAAAGTAAAATACAACTGACATTTATAGTCTAAAAAGCCATCTTTTGTCCTTACACAAGACCTTACATAAAATTGCGCCCGGGAGAATGCTTGATTCTAGAGCCCTTGCACTAGACCGGGCCCAGTTTTCTATGTTGCTCGAGTGACGTTGACTAGGGGGCGCTGTTAGTAAACATTTCTGCAATTGTTTGTTTTGAGAAATGTCACTTGACTATGCAAAAAAAGAAGATGGTGGCGACGGTAATTTCGTTTTTGGCCCCGGGCCAAAATAACCTTATAGCTCTACTGACTGAATCAGCGGGATTGTCCGAAAGGGTTATCTCTGCCCCGGAACACAAAGGGACACATGGATAGTAGTAGTTTTAGTCAGTAAAAGTCTGACACTCCCTTCCACTTTACCCAGAGCGGAAGGATTTATGATTTCCTGTCCCTAAAAAAAAAACAAAGCAGTATAACTGTGTGCAATCTAAGTACAAATTAATTCTTCCAGTTAGGATTGAGTAGCTACGAACGGCTACTGGCGGCGGCGGGCAGTCTGAATCTGCTTTAATGTGATTGAACGCAAAAGCCGATGCTGTCCATCTATCACCATCAATACGCAATTTGTTCAACAGCTGACTATATCGGAAGAAGTTAGGATCACCTCACAACTTATGTCGGTCAACTTGGCTCATATCAAATTTGAAATGTTTTCATTCATGCGGATTCGTGTCTGCAATGGTCTTTTGAGGAAAGAACCAGATAAGAACCTGAACCTTTTTGAACGCCAGAGCATAAACGCACGCACGGGCCCTCTTCCACGGAGCGGGCGGGCGTTTCTTCTTGTTATCATGAATTTCCCAGTATCCATGGTGTCTTTTAATTTGTTTCATGTCATTCTTCTTCTTAGCGTGTCGATTGCAAAAATAGTACTATATTATATTTATATTTTAAATTAGTTTGGCCAAAATTCAGCAACGCGAATACGGTTCACTGACGCAGCCATTAAGCCCTCACGTGTGCATGTGACGAGACATGCGCTGCAAGAAGGGAGGTGAGCCATTGTCGTGTCATCAAATACGTACGAGAGCTTCAATTTTTAAGATATCATACAAACACACACAAAAGTAATTATTTAATTGTATATTTGTAGTTGACGTACAGGGCATGCGCTTGCTTGTCACGTATATGTGACAAATGCGTTCAACAAGTTAAAAGTGGACCTGTCCAGTCAGTGCAAGCATTTGTCAGTAATCGTGTAGCTCAACTCAGGTCTTAAGGAGCTCAACGACTCGACGAACAATACCAAAGATCATCCACTTTCTAACACGAGCAACAGATAGTACGTACTCCTATAAAAGAGCCGAAAGTTTACGTACCAACTCTTCCAATCATGGTTAATTAGATACGTGATCATTCGATAGAAATGCCTTTTATTAGTTAACTTTACCAACATGTTTGATCAATCGAATAATATTATTGTCTCCACTCTATTGCGCCCATTTACAAACTACAATCTGACAGCCAGTCTTACCAAGGGGTATCGTATTGCCCAGTTACTGGGTTGTGGAGGTCAGATAGGCAGATGCTCCATGTAAAATACTGGTATTCAGCTGCATCCGGTTAGACTGGAAGCCGACCCCAACATAGTTGGGAAAAGGCTAGGCAGATGCTGATTGTGCCCAGTTCTGGGCTGTTTGCATTTGTTTTAGCTTTAAAATACTTTTAGTAATCTTATTAATGATAAACGAATTCCTTTTAGGTAGGGTGTCACAAAAGAAAAATTTAAAGAGTATTAGCTAAACTTGTACTCGACAAAACTGCTTTTCAGTTTTTCATAATCCTGAAAAATTAAAGCTTGAAATCTTCATGGAAATTCTACCAGAATCGCGTCGCATCATCACTCATACGCCTTTAAAAAACAGTTTGTTAAATAATTTTGTGCGAGTTTTGAAGATATGCTTTGACTTTAGTTGCTGACCGTACTTACCAGTCTTCATGGCTTTCTACATCAACAATTACCTACCGACGTTGCCTTGACCGAACCATTATGCATATAACGTCACCCGACTAGGTACTTTCTACCTACAGCAGTTTTCCGCCATTGATTTTACTTTCCTACATAAATAATTAGAAAACACAATGGGGTGACGTGGACGGTAGACTCATTATTGGAAATGGTCTGTTGAATAACTTATTGGTCAGCCTCTAAAGCAATGAGTCACTCTGTGAGTAGAGAAGTAGGAATTGCTAGGTTGATATATTCTATTAGCAATTAAATTGCATGAAACGGACTTTATCATTACTAATCCCACTAATTTATATACGTGATTTGTGAAGAGGTTTGGAAATATGGATGTTTACGCAAAAACTACTGGATTTGAATTAAATTTGCCACAGAGACATACTATACCTAGTCTGGAATAGCTCATAGGCATCGATCACTAATAAAGAACTTTATTAGTGATCGATGCTCATAGGTTACTTTTTATCCCGGAAAAATTTACGGTTTCCATGGGCTAATTTCCTACATGCACGCGAGCGAAGCCGCTGGCAAAAGCTAGTTTGATACATTACACAATTTATATGGTATAAAAGCTTGTCGTGAAACGTATTTATAAAAAAAAACATGTATTCTTTTTTTCTTAGAATTATTACTTAATTGTAGTCTTGTACCTAGAAGCTTTTTTATTATTTAAAATTGTGTAAGCTTGTAGATACAAAATGGCGGCATTAATTCCGATTTTGGTCACTGCTCAGCTGTCGTCGGTATTTTCGTTATAAAACACTTCAATATTATTACAACATTTCGTTTTAAAGCTCTGAAAATGAAAAGTTTTTAAGGTTTTAATCCAGTTATAACATGGCAGAGAGTTAATTAGTTCTTGGCATGTGAAACTGAGCTTTATTTCGGTCACATAAGTTTTAAAACAACATGCGATGTATAGGTTCACGTTCGTAATTAGAATCCGTAGGAACCCTTTGCCTCAATTAAACTCGGTTAGTGTATTTTTTGGCTCTGTGTAATTTACGTGTCAGCACTCGTCTATAATAGTTATTTAATTACAGTTCATTAGATTGTGTTTCGTAATTTGGACCTTTATTTAGTCTATAACACCTAGATGTACAGAGGCCAGCACATCAAGTTACCACAATCTGTCAAATTTCTTTGATAGTATTTCAACTTTATTGCAAACACATAAGGTTCATTTTTAATTGAGAAAATTTTACAGTTAGGGATAGCTTGATGTGCTGGTGTCTGTACCTTCGCCCACGAGCAGACAGTGGGGGATGAAAAGATTTGATTTATTACCTAATGATTATTCTGGTCGTGTAGGACACATTCCGTTTCGGCAGGTACGAAGTTTCACCAAATTCCGCTGTTACGACATGATATTGCTACTTAAAGAGGGGACTAGTGTCGAGGAATTTGAAAAATAGGTATTTGAAGAAACTATTGCCGTCTCACTGTGACGTATAAAAAAATGCTAAAGGGACAACTGCATCCCAGGCTGATTTTACCTACAAAAACTTGACCAAAGTACGTTTTGTATTACGCTGTTTTCTTCCTCAAAACTGGACTGATCTAAACAAATCTTATTTCAAAATTTAGACGAAAAGTATATCTATGCTACTATTATTTATTTTTTTGTTTAAAACCTATCACATTTGTCTGATAGTCGCCTGAACAGCGGTAAAAACGGACTATTTTTCGGGATTTTGGATTGTCATAATTCCTTTAGTGATTATGTTTTGGAAAAAAGGAAATTATAGGGACAGGTACTAATTAGACCTAGATTTTTTGGAAAAAAATTACTCTAGAAGCATTTTCCACGAAAAAAAAAAGAACGCGGTTGTATGGAGTAAGGCCCAATAGAGTTCCCTCTTAATATGCGCCAAAGTGATATCAGCCACAGTGGCCAGGCTCAACGGAGATTAGCCTGGTACCTGCGCAAGAGATACAATAGTGCACAAGTGAGTGCGCAATCTCAGGCGCACTCTATGTTCTAAACTCTCATAGTCCTATCGACTGGGGAGAGTTAATACGAAGGTCCAACGGCTTTACGTGCTCTCTAAGGCACGGGACTGCTACTTAGGTACTAACTTCATCTACACCGTAATCATACTTAAAAACTAAATTAGAGTGCAATTCTGAGCCAGAACTACCAAAATGCATTAATGCAAACTGCCATCAGACAGATTAGATATAATCTAGAGTCTGTGGATTACAAGCAAGTGTCAGAATTACCCACACAAATTAACCATACTAATCACCCACACTAATTACATACAACTACACAATTTAGACATGAGACTTGTTAATAAACCCACTAATTTAATTAACGATACCCATTTGGTAATTGGTTTTACTTCGGACCCAGTTATTATAATTCAATTGGGTGTAACACGCCTTTCCCTTGCCAAATTAATGAAAATATTTAGCGATTCAAGTTTAAATTAAATCAACTTAATGTTCGAATGTTGATGTAAACATGGTTAGATGATCATTTTGGGATTCCGGTACAAGTTGTTAATTTGTATAAAATAGGAGTAGGAACTTTTTATGTAGATAATTCCAGCATTACAACAACAGCGCTGGATCAGACAGGCTGAGTAATCGTTTAAGATACTTCATCTTCTTTTCGTGTGATTAGTGACTAACCTAGTTTCAGAGTTTTTATGCTGCCCATGGCCCTCTGACTTAGCTTCACATGCTGTTGAGAAATATTTCTCAGACGTGCCGGTTTCCTCACGATGTTTTTCTTCACCGATTTTTAAGCAAATGTTCCACAAGGTGTGCCACAAGGTTCTATATTGGGTCCTTTCCTCTTTTTAGTATACATAAATGATCTTCTCCATTTACTAAAAAATCAACCACAAATGGTGTTATTTGCTGATGACACTTCTTTAATTTTTAAGATAGATAGACGTGCAAAAAATTTTGACGACGTAAATAACGCCCTACTGCAGGTCCAAAATTGGTTCACTGCAAATAATTTAGTATTAAATGGAAAAAAAACGAAGTGCATTAGATTTTCTTTACCAAATGTAAAAAGTAGTGATTGTGAGATAGTATTGAATCAAGAGAAACTAGAATTTGTCGATAAAACTGTTTTCCTGGGGATCACGCTCGACTCAAGGCTACAATGGGGTCCACATTTAACATCTCTTGCAGGACGGCTAAGTTCTGCAGCATATGCTGTCAAAAAGATCCGTCAGTATACTGATGTAGATACCGCGAGGCTAGTCTATTTTAGTTATTTTCATAGTATTATGTCTTACGGTATTTTACTTTGGGGACGAGCTGCAGACATCGAGTCTATTTTTATTCTGCAGAAAAAAGCTATCAGAGCCATTTATAATCTTCGTAGGCGCGATTCTCTAAGGGAACGATTTAAGGTTATTAACATCATGACTGTACCTTGTCAATATATCTATGAAAACATCATGTATGCAAGGAAAAATCTGCATCTTTTTAGTAAAAGAGGTGAAAGACACAACTATTTCACTAGAAATAGGGACCAATTAGTTCAACCAGGTTTCAGGCTGGCTAAAGTAGATTCATCTTTCATGGGGTACTGTTTAAAATGTTACAATAAAATACCTCCCCACATTCTTGAACTTAATGAAACAAAATTTAAAACTTGTATAAAACGCACACTGTGCAGCCAAGCGTATTATAAATTGGGAGATTACATTGCTGATAAAAATGCTTGGGTCAATGCTAGTCCAGCTCCACAAGGGCGCATCAACTAATTTATTGGACTACTGAAAACTGTTGGAGCTGCGGAAGATCAACAACAAAAAAAAAACATCTTTGCATTGTATAAATTCAATCTCTTAATATTGTATAACTGCTTAGCACATATGTGAGTACTATGTACCTACTATAAAGCGACCAGTTTCTGGGTGCGTCTTTCATTGACTTGAATATGCCCTGGCGGCTGAGAGTATGCCATGCTCACTTTAATGTCTCGCTGATGGTGGCGTGTGTGTTGGATCATTTAGCTCCCTTCAAAATGGTTGAGCTGAATGGTGCTAATATATGCGTCATGTTCGTGAACGGGCGCTGTCAGTAGGGACTGGTCATCTCTTAGCGGCTAAGGCTTGTTTTAATTTAATTATTGCATAGTTTTTACATATTTTATATCTGATGCTTTTAACGTTCTGCATCGTTCTCACATGTATACCTAATATTAATATGAACTATGTAACCAATATTTTGTAACCATATTTTGTTTAAAAGAGTGTCCATGGAGTTTCTTGCCCGTTCTTCTCCATAGGTACCTACTCCTTTGGAATGGGCAACTAGCTTTATTTCTCGGACTGACCGACACCTTGAATCCGTAAAATCAGAGGTGCGTGCCTTGGGTTCGAACTCGAGACCTATGACTTGGCAGTCCGACGGTCACACCACTAGGGTACCACTAGGTTTAAGATACTGTGAAGACCAGATGGGCCTTCACTTAGAGAGCTCTCAGTGATGGGGTTCGTGTAGTGTGTTGTGGTGTAGGGATTTCAATCCTACAAATAGAAACACACGGGCAGCAGGTATTATATCACTTTAAAGAATACGTGCTTTCAGTCACACGGCTACTTACCCACGCAGAGAGTCCATCACGCATTTCTTTTATAAAACATATCAAAATTTTGTATCATTTTATATTTTTAACCGACCGACTTTTATATGTTCTGGAAATCCGTCTGATCAACAACGTAAATAACTCAATAGATGTGTTTGAACTGTCACATTGTAATTCCATTTGAAGAGTGTTAAGCCATTACCCCGCTGGTTACAAAATACCCCGCAGAAAATGTCCTTCAAGTGAACTCTTCCTTCCATTAATTTTCTTGATTTAATGTCAGGTTTCCGCCCCGCTAGTTCCGCTCGGGTTTAATCCTTGACACCCAAGCCATCAATCAAATCAAAAACACGAGTCGACGATCTAGTTTAAATCGATGTTTAATGATTAGGTTCGATATAGTTTCCAGAACAATTTTCTCTTGATTTCTAGGCTCAATAGACACCCTTGCTGGAAAGGTTAAAGGTAAAAGTTGGAAAGGTTTCAGAGACTAATCAGGACAAATCGTACCTACGAAAAGTGCTTTTTTTTAGGGTAGGGAAGTCATTAAAGACCCCTCCCGCTCTGGGTGGAACGGAAGGGAATGTCAGACTCTTACTGACTAAAACCCATCCATGTTCCTTCCTTAGCCCTTTGTGTTCCGGGGCAGCGGTAACCCCGCTGAACTTACGTAAAGAGCTGGATTGGACTTATAACATTTTACCTTGTATAATATTGATGTCACACTAAAAACCTATCATAAAAAATTGTAAAATCACTTTGTTCCTGCCAGCAAAAATCCTGTAACAATAATGTAAACCTCGTTATTAATTGATAAATGCTATTATACTGTTGCACATAAATGTTCATATTTTAATTTTGTTTTTTGTAGTTCTTAAGCATTTTAGATTAGAATTACATTTTTTTACCAAATATTTGTACACCTTCACGGCAAAACATAGCGCCCAAATAAATGTTAACGTAAAATCTTTATGTAAATACCTATTTTTTACAAATAAAGACTCCGATTCTCAATGGTTTCATTATTATTCACAAAAGAAACTAACACCGCGTCACCAACATCTGCCCCGGAATTACGCCTTTCGTGGCCCCGTGTATTGATATTGGCACGAACCAGACGGGTCAAGGCTGTAGTAGCGAATAAAACAGTGCGGTAATCACGTAAGCATTGCCGCGGGGACTGCACCTAAACCTTGCACGCGACGCGGCGATGCGATGCGATGGGATAATTAAATCTACGGAGCGCGATGTGGTTCAATGTCGGCAGATAGTCATAGTCAGTTATGGACGTTGTAACTCTTTACAGAGGGGAAACGGAGTACGGACA
Organism: Hyppa rectilinea; assembly: GCA_951799385.1. NCBI lineage: Eukaryota > Metazoa > Arthropoda > Insecta > Lepidoptera > Noctuidae > Hyppa > Hyppa rectilinea. The sequence goes on along the minus strand of OX637309.1, from coordinate 5,617,936 downwards.
CTAGAATAGAATAGATAATTGTTTATTATCTATTACATTTACTAAAATGGTAGCAAAGTAGCGACTGTTCTGATTCTAATGCCGAAAATATCGTTTTTAGAATGTTCCAGCTACTAAAATAAGCCTGCGGACGGTGAGTAATGTAGGAGTAGTTCACCAGGGCCGTTAGGGCTGAAGCCTGCCGGGTAAGCGGAATTGTCAGAAAGGGTTACCGCTGCCTATGAGAAAACTAAACGTATGAGATTAATTCGTCCACTGATGTCGTATCCGTGTCGGATCGGTTCTCACTCCACATGGTGCTAATGATTGATACGTTTGACAGCTCACTTCACCTAACTTCCTGATAATACTAGAAAAAGATATCTATATCTTGTTCTAGTATAGGAAGTTAGGTATTCACTATGGGGTTTATTTATAAACAGAGGTCGGAATTAGGTAGAGTTATTTATGAACAGACGCCAGCACATCAAGCTATCCCATAACTGTCAAATTTTCTCAATTGAAAATGAACCTTGTCTTTGCAATAAAGTTGAAATACTATCAAAGAAATTTGACAGATTGTGGTAAGTTGATTGATGTGCTGGCCTCTGTACTTACACTGATTTCATACAGCGAAAGAATAAAGTGGATATGCCTCAAATCTAGGGATTAACTATAAATACCAGAAAAATCCCGTGATTTATTAAATAAAAAAGTTATTTACTTTTACTCAATTTAAAGCATCCGACAGTGGCTGAGCGATTAACTGCTGCGCTGCGTGTTGCGGCTTCGATTCCCGCACGGAACAAATATTTGTATGATCTATAAGTAGTTGTTGCGGGTCTGGGTATTTGTGTATGTGTGAGTTCAAATCTTTGCAAACGCATCCACGTTACAGGAAAAAAACCTAGTTCGGGGCAACTTTTATAAATAAACCCCTATGTCTACAGTGGTTTAACCTTATAGATTTTCTTTAATTCAACGTCGTTATATAACGACATAGACATAGAGACATAGGGGTTTATTTATAAAAGTTGCTTTAAGTTAAGTAATTATTAGCGACTGATTAACCATACATTTTTGATGTTAGAACGTCTTTTAACTTTAAGCACCGTTTATAAATACCTAATGAATAAACAGTTGAGCATCTATTCTGATTAATTGTAATATAATGAAAACAAATGACTATCAACGTGTGGTTCTTATGTTGTTTAGCGTTGTAACGTGATTCATAAATTACTATACTAAGAACCAACACGGCCCAACGCTGTTATGGCGCCAACAGCATTGTAGCATTATCAGTTTATCACTCACCACAGCATAGACGGGTCCAAAGTAATCCTACACATTTATAAAGGTGTCTAAAAATCAATTGGCATACCTAATGTCTAATGAAGCCTATGATACCCAGACATTCCAAATCTTTCACATATGAAATATTTCTAGCTCTGTACTATATGACTACATAAAATAAAGTCAAAAATGTCGTAAGAGGCTTATAATTCGATGTCGTACTCGTTAATCCTTACTCAGCTCGGTTTGTTGGGAAAATACTTCGTAAGAGGCTTAAAACTTTCTTAATTTCCTACTAAAATGGTCACGTATTAGGTAAATTGAGGAAAACTAATTGTCCTTAAAATAAAACAAATTGACTACCAATTATTGGGCGTACATTCGAATCAACGAACACTCATTCTTTGACAGTTGTATGAAATGATTCTAACATGGCAAAATAGCTCAGTGTTTTAATTTGATAAACTATTAATAATGCTTAAAAAACGTGAAGGAAAACATCGTGAGAAAACATACCTGAGAGATATTTCTCAGCATGTGAAGCGAAGTCAGAGGCCCGTAGGCAGCTTATAAACTCTGACACCAGGTTAGTCACTAACCACACGAAGAAATAAAGAAAAACTATTGATTTCCCTGACTGTACATCAATTAGACGAATTACTGAGCCGAATACCCATGGTTATTTTTTTGTTCTATTTAGGTATATACGATAGGCACACCAGAACACCGTGTAGAAGAGTAAAAGACTGAAGAAGAGTCCGTGCCGCACAAAAATATGCCCAAATATCTAATAAACATTGAAAGGTCACACCAATTTAATCCGGCATTTAAACACTAATTTCAAGTATTAGCTCCAATTATGCGATCACGCGTGTAAGCAAATACATTGTTACATTAATTAGGCCTTGTGTTAACAAGATAGAACGGGCGTCGAAACATTTTGACTTTTTCATTTTTTCGTAAACGTGGCTATATAATATTAGCCGCATGAGTCGATAGAAGCTAAGGCTACGCTTGCCTCCTTCAGTACATGGATGGGTGACCATTCCACTGGAATTCGGAAAGCACGGGACGTAAGTCTCGGCTGTCATCCATTGATCTTTGACAGTCATCACGGCCAGTCAGTAGCTAACAAGTCCGACTAACAATCTTACCAAGGAGTATCGTGCTACCCAGTCAAAGGGTAGGGGAGGTCAGATAGACAGTCGATCCTAGTAAAATACTGGTTAAATTAGACTGAAAGTCGACCCTTACATAGTACAAGTAAAGAAATGGTTAGGCATTCAAAGATTGCCTACACACAATTTTTTCCCGGTTCAACCTTTATCATCCATGTAACGTACCTAAATCGAAGGAGTTCGGTATTCAATTATTTCCTCTTTTCAGATCGAAGATACAAGTCATCGGAAAGGCGGGGGTGGGACCTTTTTAGTGCCGATGAACGGTGGTATTTGGACGATGTGCGTGTCCCTTGAAGGTAATTCTTCATTTTATTTTACAAAGTTCTTTGAAAACTAATAGGGTTTCCGTACATTTAATGTATTTTTTTGTTTTCAGAGGAAGAGGTGTCGATATTGTCCAGGGCAGGTTTCCCGTCACAGCCGGTATGCACAAATTATTTAGCGAACAGTGAAGATGAGGAGCCCCGAGCTGATTGGCAGCATCGTAAGTCATTTTGAGAAAAATCCTGTTTTTTATAAAAATAGGCATGACAAGTACATTTTTTCCATCAAAACAAAGCCCAGCACTCACAAATAATGAAAAAAACAAGTACTTATTTAACATTTAAACGAGCTGTAAACACTTCACAAAGCCGTCATAATTATCCTTTCACGATAATAAAACCAGTGTACATTATGAAAACTAGATGTTAAAATATTCAACGGCGATAAGTCAAGGTATGCATAAACAACGCCCTTTTCATCCCTCGGTGATTCAACCTTGGAGAACCATTTGCTTTTCGCGCATTTACGTTCATTTATCAACATGTTTTGCGAGGTAGGTACAAGAATAAGTTTACGGAAAATACATTCGTAAATCCTTCTATTTCTGGTAGACTGTTTTCATTAAAAGAAAGAAATAAGATGTGCCCACTGCACACTGTTCCGTTCATGTCAAAAGTTTAAAAAAATCCGGATTACAAAGTTCAAGTTTTTCAAGCACCCTCTTACTGTCCATTGCAGAATTTGAAAACCGAACTGAGTGCTTGCCAACGGTTTTAACACAGAGTACATTGTATATATACTGAAAGGTTTTAATTTACAGTCACGAGCTTATACACGTTACACTAACGAAAGCCTGAAATTCTATTTTCCCCGTTAAATTTTTACGTTACGTATTACGATCATAGTATTTTTAAAACCATATCGTTATTTCACAAGAAAATTGCTTTTGAATGCTGCGTAAGTGTAGTATTTTTAGTGCGTGGTGGATTATGGCTCACTCCCTCTCACAAAGAGCAGGCCTGTTCCCAGTGGGAACATAATATACTAATTATGTTGAGTTGTTGTGTAAGGTATAAGGCCGAAGGGTAAGGCTGACTTCGTTATCAACTCCCTTTTTCATAAAAATGTTTACGTACGGAATTAAAGATTGTGTCTAAGTTATTCGAAAAGAAGTCCCTTCATCATCAAAACCAGAAGTGGCCCGACGTTCCTGGAATGTTTAATGAACGTTTTCAACTTTAAATGTCACGTTTCTGACCCATATTCGAACTAAAAATTAATGAAAGTGCGATATTTTTAGCTAGTTCGAGGCGGAAATTTATATTTTCTGCAGAGACGTTAATCGCTGCTCTAACCCTTTACATGTTTAAAGAGGCCGACTCTGGAGCCATTTGCGGTGGGACCGTTTATATTTGAATAATAATACATTTATGTACATTTAATTAAATTTCAGTAAGTACAAATGACGTGCGATTAGTTAGAATGTAAAGGCCTTGATGACGGCTGAAAGGAACAACTAAATCTTACTAGAAACTTTGAGGGAACTTGGAATACTTTGACTACCTACTACTACTACTCTACGAATACCTATCTAATCTGTTTTTAGTCGGTCGGTTCTGTAAAAATCTCACCGTGGAAGCTTAGTTGTAGTGAGCGTGAAGTAAGCTGTCAATCTACTCTATTGAAATGGACACTTTTGACAGCTCACTTTAAACTACTATAGACCTACGTGATATTTAAGAATAGTCAAGCTGGTATCAAGCTTCAGGCGATGAACGGGATTGTCCGAAAGGGTTATCGCTGCCCCGGAACATAAAGGGCTAAGGAGGGAACATGGATGGGTTTTAGTCAATGAAAGTCTGACACATTTGATGATTCACCACACTAAAAAAAAAAGGCTTTAGGCGAGACGTCAGACAAGACATTAGAGCATTCTTTATATGGTTCAGAAACTAGGAAGTGTCCAGAGTCCTTAAAATATGTGCAGCATTATGTTGAGTTTACTTTAACGTTTAACTAAAATGTGGGTATTTTTTTTCAGGTATGCAGAATCTATCCATATCATGCGCCCTAGTCTGCCTGATAGTGCTAGGCAGCGCCGCTTTGGTCGGCGCGTTCGGTATCTGCAAACATCAGATCAGCGCTGTACTTATAACTGGCGTCATGTATCTATTAGCCGGTACGTATGTGAAGGCCTTTTCAGCACATTTTTTTTTATTGTTTCTTAGTTTTAATGATAAGGCAGTTTCGAGTAGGTACTGTATGCGGCCTATTAAAATGTCTTTTCTTTCGTACACCTATTTCGTGTTTCGTACACCTAGTTCGTCGAGTCGTTTATTGGGGACACGTTAAGTTTAACTATAGACAAATTCATGTATTTACTGGACCAATCCATTCAATTTCTCTGTGGTTCCTTCCTCGAAAAACCATGTCAGACACATGGTCCTCACATGTTCCGGCCAAGATTATATTTGGACTTTAAAAAAGACCTCGATACCTCGATATTTGTTTCGATATACCTTCTTAGAGTAACGTATTTATGAAACAGTGACAACATCTAGTTTCTAAAATGCCGTGTTAAAGTGGTTGTAAAAATATCATTTATCTTATAAGACTCAGCCCCGTCGCTAAATGTGCTGACCAACTAATTTGTTTACCAAAATTACGAAAAGTTCGTGACGGAACCAAAGAGACGGACTCTTTGGTGCCGTCACGAACTTTTCTGTAAAAGATGGAAATGAATCCCGCAGATCGATCCACCGGCTCCGTTGCGCATTAGATTTGTAAATTGAATGCTAATCCTACCTTCGGTTTGTCGTCAAAGCCGATCGTCAGTTATCTTCTCAGACTTGCAAACTTATCTACTTTATTGTGGCTCTGGATTTTATTTCGCAGTTCATAAGTGAATAGACATTTAAAAATTCTTTAACCCATATGGGTTTTAGAACTTTACCCTTTACTGCATAGAAGTACGAGGAACACGGTGTAAAGGTCACTCATACTCTATAGAAAATGGAGTCTTCCAGGGTGCTAGCCGGGCGGTAAACTTTGCTTGCGCGATATAGGATTTTGCGTGACGTCAGTGTGACGCGTAGTTCACATGTGGCGATGTCGATACCACTACACCCAGATTCTGAAAAAGTTTACGTGGATAATCATTAATTCACGTCAAAAATTGCTAACGGACTGTCAGAAACCGAAGTGTTGGCCTCAGACTTTATTTATTCTTTATTTTTAATTAAATTACATACAACATAATTATTGTCAATTATTCTTTGTCGCTATGTTTTTACATAAATTATCGATGTTGTGCTTTTTAATTACTAATAAATCACTTTTCCTTTCCAGGTCTATTCGCCATGTTCACTCTAATGATAATCCACTTCAAGCGCGTTCAGCGTGTGTCGGCTCGCGGGTCTTCTCACTCAGACGGCACAGGGGACGGAGTGGTAGGCCCGCGCGGACCCGCACTGTCCCTTCTATCAGCAAGAGAATTCTCCACCGCGTGGTCTCTCGAACTCGGCTGGGGCGGAGTCGCCCTAGCAACAACAACATCCCTCCTCTGGATACTTCTATCCAAAATCATGAGATACAACCCTATATCCGCTATGCTGTTGTTAATCTAATCGTATAGCATCTGAAATCTTCCCTAGAATTTAATTTCTTACAAATAACTAGTCAATTACCAATTTTAAGGTTTTGAAATGTTGGTTAGCAGGCGTAGCCGCGCAGGGAAGATCTCATTAGATGTTTGTTTTATAAATAGTACTTACTAATACCTAAGAATTAAAAAAAAAAGAACATTACTAGCTAACAACGAAAATTTAAAAAAAGAACAATTCACAGAGATATTATTTGCTACATACCTACTTCCCACCAAGGCTTTGTAGAAAATTGTACCTATTTCATGGATGATTTCCCAGCCTTAAAAAAAAAAAAAAAGACCCGTTTCATGATCTTTTTAAATTCCTAAGTATGAATCTTACTTTTTCTCCAACTTTACGCTTTGAATTTGAATAAGCTTTAGATAATCGCCGAGCTTGCTGCCGTCCATTGCTATTAACGTTATTGTTATACTTCTCCATTCTAAAATTAAACTTTTACGTATTTCACGACCTACCTAACATCGCTATCTACATACTTAAAAAATTATACAATATTACGAACTTTTAAATAAACGTTTTCAATACTTTAGGTATTCGCTCTACCAACTTATTCTCCAGACGAATTAGACGCTTTCCTAGACAGTTCTGTACAGTAAATTAATTCGAGATGACTATAGTGTTCGAGATATTATTTCAATATCTCACTGTTGGTAGTTGTAGACACACAAAGATAGACAAAAAAAAAATAGTTTCAGATATTATTAAAACGATAATTTTAAAGCCACATATTATTTTAAAAATAATATTAGGGTTTTAAAGGGTTATGGTGCTTTGAGTATCAAAAATATTATCTAATTTAATCGAGTATGTAATAAATTAATATTAAGATCTCTTGTGTTTTTATTAAACACAAAACAAGAGCCTTATTGACAAGGCGGAGATGACATTTATGAAAATAAATTAAACTGCATATATTTAATACCGCTCCCAGTCTGCATATGAAAATTCAACGAAGTATACCCAATAGTTTAGTCGCTATAGCTAGTCAAAGATTTGTAAAAATCAATTGACGGCCCATGACTACTGTTTTTGAAAAATACTCTTTTTTAATTTCGATGTTAGGATTTATTTGATCGTCTAGAATACCAGTAGTGCTATTCTGTAAAAACTCACCGTGGAAATGTAAGTGAAGTGAGTTTAAAGTGAGCTGTCAATAATGTCAATCCCTAGTATTTGATGGAACAACAACTCACCTCACGCTCACTTCATCTAAGTTGTCACGGTGAGATGTGTAAAGAATCAACCGGCTGTATGCATTAGTATTTCCGTATTGTTGTATCCACACTGTAGGTATATAAATACGAATTAAATTGTGAATTTGTAATTCCGTTACTTATAAAATACTTAAGTATAAACGCCATCAGCATAAGCATAATCTGCCTACTGTTCCCACTGCTGGGACACGCCACATCTCCCATCAAGAGAGTGGGCAGTAATCTACCACGCACGCCCAATGTGGGTTAGTAGATGTCAGAGGTCTTTGAGTTTTTCGTTCTTAAGTGGGTGATAGACGTGCGAGTAAGTACGCGGACTTGTGGTTCGACGACCTTTTTCCCCTGTGTGTCACCTTAAATACGCGTACTTTAAAATTGCCGCGCAAGTTCGCCGGCGATCCAACTGGTTTGAAATCTTACCCGTAGCTTGTCTCGGCTCGTAGGTACGTGTGGCAGCACTGCGAGCCGCGAGCCGAGGTGCACGAGGAGGATAAAGATACGCTTCCTAAATAACACAAAGCTTCTTCCGTCGATGATATGGTAATATAGTGTGAGCCAGCTTCTCGTGTGTCACCGACGTCGAGCCGAGTAAGTTCGCGATCTTAAAAACCGCGTACTTAAAGTTCGCACGTCTATCACCCACTTAAGACATATCGATTTCCTCACGACTTCATAAACCGTTTTGAGAACAGTGGTGTCCCAGTGATAACAAACCCGACTTGCGATTTCTAGGCCGCTGGTTCGAACCCAGCCAGGCGCTATATTTTGTAAAAGTATTAACTGGAATTAACTAAACTAGCATTAACTTACGCACATTTTCTTTCTAAGATTTTAAATAATTTATATTATTATATAATTATATGCATATTAGGCTAAGTCTAGGCCTTAAAGCCACAGTTACCAAATGCGATAAGTTAAAATAAGCCCAAAATAATATTATCGTAGATCGAAATAGGGCCTACCCTTAAAAATAGTTTGCATTATAAAATATGTACAAAATGCATGGTTTATTGTAACGTTATAGTTTATTTTACCTTTTGAACGCCAGATCATAAACGCACGCGCGTGCACTCCAAGCCAAGCTCCAAATTTATTTCTTCTTGTTATCATAAATTTCCCAATATCCATGGTGTCTTTTAATTTGTTTCATGTCATTAAATACGTACGAGAGCTTCAATTTTTAAGATATCTATTTAAACACTCACAGAAGTAATGATGTAATTGTTTATTTCGTGTTATAGTGATGTTGCCATTGCCACATATTTGTGTCGTTGGCGTACAGGGCATGCGCTTGCTTGTCACGTATATGTGACAATGGCGTTCAAAAGGTTAAGAAGAACCCTAATTATGTAAAAGCAATGCAGTTGCTGATATAAAATATTACAACTATGCTTAAAAGCACATTTTGTAAAGAAGCATCGTTCTCATTGTAATGTCAGTTCATTTCAATGAATGTTATTCGTTCAGTGTTTTTGTTAATTGTTCTTTTATACTTTGAATGCATAAAGCAATATATTTATTTTGTTTATAAAATGTTGTTTTATTTTTCTAACGGACGTTCAATTTGAGAAGTAACCATTACGGCATGTATTATTAATAAAAAATAATTATTATAAGATAACACGTTTATTTTCATAACAGCTTAACCTATATTTACAAAAAGTTTGGCCCGTATTACAGAACCTTAGAAAAAATTGTTCTAAGCCATTTGATTGGTTGAAGCAAGTTCTAAGTACCTAATGCTTGAGTCTTTAACGAGATTCTGCAATACGGACCGTGTTCTCCGAAAATATCAGTAACTTACAACACAAGTCATTTAAATATTCGCTTTTGTCAAACAAAAAGCAAAGATTACGGATCCTTAAAACATTTATCGATACCGTTATAAGAGCAAGTCACATCACTAGTCTTCAATCAATTACCCATTAAATATCCGATAACCATTTGAAAATAATTGCCTCTAATGACATAATTTCGATGGTAAACGACAATAGACCTTATTGCTTTAATCTTTCATATACAGTGTGTTAGGTTAAACGAGGGACATACTTTCAGAGGGTACTATACTTATGAAAATGAACAACTTTGACTATGAAACTATACATGAAATCATGAAAAAAAAAATCAGCTGTTCAGTACATTTATGTTCGCATAATATGTCAAAATGTATGGAACAGCTGATATATTTTTTCATATTTCAGAGTTGGTCCCATGGACAAAGTTGTTGATTTCCATGAGTACTATACAACCTGAAAGTATGTCCCTCGTTTTACCTACCACACTGTATAAGGTCCCATTAAAATATATGGACAAACTTTTAGAAATCACTCAGACCACCAAAATAAGGACAATGATAAAAAAATCCACATGAGATACTTTGTTTCAAACTTATTAGATGAGTATATTCTAGTGTGCGGGCAATTTATTATTTTAGGTCAAAATAAAATCACTTTAATCAAAGTTTTTTTTTGGTTGAATATCTTTGGTTAGACGTACTGAACGCTGTGTTAAAATTTGTCCATCTATTTTAATGGGATGGGATCCTTATATATTAAATGAAAAGTAGTCATTATTTTCTTAATCATCGTCCTTTAGTAATTGGTCTTCTATGTCAAAGTCTTCGGCCTTCCGTTTCTTAGGCCGCGGTCGCTTGCCAGTTACCATTTCCATTTTCACCTTCTTGGATTGTTTCTTCTTTTCTTTAAGCTGTAGTTTTCTCTTGGCTGCCTTCTCTGGATTGTTTACTTTTTCTTGAAGGAGTAACTGGAAAAGAGCATAATATTTAGTAAAGAGTCGAGGTAAATAAGGTCCGACCGCTTAACTGAGACCGTGCCTGAGATATTTGCGCGGTACGGGAGGGGTGGCAGTTGTCATAAGCTGAGCCTCGCGTCACTATACCTCTCGCGCACCGCGCAGCCACCTCAGGATAGGTCTCAGACAAGTGGTCGGGCTATAGCTCTTTCGGGATTCCGTCACGAGTAAAAACTGCTCCTCAAGTAGCCATTGGCCCAAAGGGTTACCGCTACCCCGGAACATAAAGGGCAAAGGAAGGAACATGGATGGATTATAGTAGACGACACGGTTGGCGTAGTGGTTGAGCGATTGACTGCTGCGCACTATGTCGCGGGTTCGATTCCCGCACGGAACAAATATTTGTACGACCTGCAAGTATTTGTTACGAGTCTGGGTGTTTTTCTATCTATAATATGTATGTATTTACAAAAAAAAAAAAATGTATATAAGTAGTATATCAGCCATCTCGTTACCATAACACAAGCATTAGGTTGCTTAGCTTGGGACGATACGGCGCTTTGTGAAATGTCCAAGGATATTATTATATTATATTATTATAGTCGGTAAGAGTCTGACACTCCTTGGGGGTCATTTGAAGATTTCTCACCCTCAAAACAAAAAGAGGCCATTGGACTACAACCGAAATGTCTGCACATTTTTCAATGACTATCTATCAGCACCATTTATTAGGCAGTGGTGTACCACTGCATAATTCTTCGAGAGTAATAATTATGAACCATTTAATTCAGACTAAAACATTACATACATTCTTAGTAAAATTATTCATTAATCATTTATACATTGTTTATTTAATATTTAAAAAAGAGCAACTCCATATCCGTGTACGGTGTTCCAGTGCCTCACAAACGGGCAATCAACTCTTTCCAATACGTAATAAATACCTACGACAATAGGGATGATGCCTGGGTAAAAAAAGAAACATTAAGACAGGCCAGTACCAAATAAAACGTATACAAACCTTTTTCCTTTCGGCCCTCTTTATATTCAACTTCATCTGCGCCTCAGCAACGAGTTTACTATACTCAATCTCCCCTATCTTCCTTCGTAGCTTCTTCCCCAGTCTGCCAGCCAGTTGCTTAGCGACGGTCGCTGGAGTGGCCGCATCACCGGTCGAGAGCTCCCGGACTATTGGCGGGAGAATCACATCCAGTATTTTATAAACGTCCTCATCTTCTAAGGAGCTGATGACGTGCGTCCACATTGTGAATATTGATGTTCTCTGTGAAAGTAAACAAGGTATAATTTTATGTCGAATAATGAATTAAAGAAAAAAATATCACCCGTCTGATGGACTAAATGGAGTACAATAAAAAATATTTCATGTCAACATGCGTTTGGATATCCTCCACCAGCTGTTATCTGTACTAATATTATAAAGAGGAATGATTTGTATGTATGTTTGTAACGAATAAACTCAAAAGCTTCATAACGGATCTGGATGAAACTTGGCACAAAGACAGATTATATTCTGGAATAGCATATAATACATGATAACCCGCTTCGCTTCAATGTTCCTTTCACACTACAAAGCTACTTACAATATCCATATTACTTGGTGCTCTGGCTACTTCAACGTTGATAGCTCTCCTCAGTTTGAACAGGATCCAACGGATATTCATCCTACTTCCCCCCTCAGCGTCGTCGCCTTCTACCTGAGTCTTCTTGTCAAGCTTGAAACTTGACATAGAGTGTACCAACTTTAATATTATGAATAAAACTGCTGTTGTCTGTAAATTGAAATAAGAAAACTAATTTAATTAAATACTGTTACTTACAGTGATATGAATCGGAATTATATCCCGTCTTATTAAAAATCGAGTTCTTATGTTAGGTTAGTCTAAGCCAAAACCTTCGAACCAGTTATTGTATTTTGAGTTTTATTCTAAGCACGGTATAGTTCTTAATAAGTCTGATTTGGCTACAGTTTATGAAGTACAAGAACTTTAACAAAGTCGAAATACATTTCGAAATTCAAAAATTAACCTGGTTCTAACCTGGTTTTAACCTGGTTCTAGAGATAAACCTTGTTTTGTAATAAGGCAATGTTTTAAAATTAATAATAGTACATAAGTTATACATTTAAAAATTTATCAATATAAAAAAAAATATCCTAATAGCATTAATTGTTCTTATGACAGATTAGTAGATTTTTTAAAGCCTCCTCCTACTAACAAAATAATCTGCACACTATCTGACATTATTCTGACAACAACAACTAAAAGTTATCTTACGCGATGTCACGTGAGGTGCGCATGCGTGGGCGAATGGTACCATACACGAAAATTTATTTCTTTTCAAACAATATTTGCCGTCAACACGAGCAGAAGAACTAACGTAAAAAATTAAACATTCTCCTTACCTGTTCAACCATTTCCTTTGGAGCTCCAGTAGTGTATTGCGCACACAAATCCAACACCAAACTCCTCAGCACATCTTCCGTTTCATCATAAATAAATCCTCTATCACTCTCAACCTTCTTCTTTACAATACCATCCAACTGTTCAACATCAACGACTGATAACAACTGCCCCAGTATCTTAGCAGATTTTAATCTGACCCACGAATGAGGGTAGGCAAGCAATGCTTTACATTGCTGCGCTATCTCGTCAAACTCATTCACATACTTCTTATTAGTCAAAGACGACGCGCAATGGAACGTAATTTTTTCTATAAGGTTTAATATCTGTATCAAACTGTGGTCTTTTTCCTTCTGTTTGTCTTCGTCAGTCTTTTCCTCTGATTGGTCTAGTTTTATTTTGACGAATCTGCCTTCTGTGATGTCGTTGCTAAGTAAAAGGATTTTTCCACTGACAAGTGAGAGTACGGTGTTGAGCCGATTCTTGAAGTCGTCTTGTTCTACGTTTACGAAGCGTGTACTCAGTTGTGCCGCTAGTTCGAAGTGTACCGGCTGTGGAGACGAAACAAGGGTAAAATAAGTAAATTTAAATTCATGGACAGTTCGTATTATGTAGGAAGCGATTCTAAAACTTTTTTTTTTACCCATACACCGCTTAGAATATCACCAAAAATATTGGCAGTGATTGTGTAAAGCCAATTCTGGTTGAAACTCAGCCGTTTTTTTTCTTAGGTTGCCTCTGTACTGTTACATTTTAAGAAAATAGACTGTACAACGTATCGCCAAAAGTAATCAGCGTAAAAAAAAATAAAAACAAACGTCGTTACGAATACTCCTGCATTTATTTGTCAAAAATCAACCTTACATAAATGCACATTCACATGACAAATTTATCATTTTAAATTAAACTGCATTGTCAAAATTCCACAAAAAAAAAAACATCTACCTGATTATCTTGGAAGAACGTCATCACCAGATCAAATAGTTTGTTCCTCTCCTGTAGAGGGAACCTCTTCAACATGGCCTCTATACAGCTGGCGGCGGAGGCACGACACTCGGGCGCACTGTCGTTGAGCATGCACGCACCCAGTGAGAGTAGGAGATGGGCTCCGTGCTTTGATAGTTGTACCTAGAATTACAGAATAGTACGCTTAAGATTGGGTGTATAGTCTGTGCCAAAAGCATTTTTCAATCTGCCTAGCGTTATCCCACCTATGTTTGGGGTCGACTGCCTATCTGACCTCCACAACTCAGTCAGTAACTGGGTAATACGATACCCCTTGGTAATACTGGCTGTCAGACTTTTGGGCTTCTGACTACCCGTAACAACAGTCTAAGATCCACGAATATAACGTAAATATGCGCGATAACGCGCTTTGTATGCGCGATATGTAAAGATGGTCTCCCATCCACGGACAACCCTGGCAAACGTAGCTTAACCTGATGGATCGATCCGTGCGGCTGTTATTACTTAGCCACGAGCTCCTCTGTGCCAAAAACATCTGATATAAATATAACAAATGTATCAGATCATGTTCTGTGGATGCCATAGGGACTCACAAATTCTTCTGATTATTTGAATGCTTGAACCCGAAGTTCTAATTTTAAATCACCTTAAGGATGTTTTTCATATAACAATTGGATTCAGCAACCGTTCTCCTAAGACCGATTCGCCATTGGACTGTTCGTCGACAGGATGATTTATTTATTGCCGTTTCCCCAGCAGAGTCTTTGATCTACGGACATTTCACCGACAGAACCTTCCATATGCGTCACTTTCGACGACTGCTCTTTCCAGCTACAAATATTTCACCGACACGACGATAAACCTATAACTCTTTTAACTACAGACGTTTCCATCTACGACGGAGAATTCGCGCTCAATCTTAAGACAAGCGATATTACAAAAAATACGCATATCTGTCTACAGCTTGCTGTGTCTTTACTAAGCGATCAGGGCCTTAGAATAGAATAGGATGTAAGTAATTAAAATTACATAAATAAGTAAGTAATGCTTTTTTTAATAGGTGAGACTAACTTTTTTGATATTAAGTTTTGTGTTGTAAGCAAAGTATTTTTTTTACTGCAAGTAGCCGACCCTGATCGCTTAGTAAAGACACACTTAGCCTTAGAATATCAAAATTTAATTGTGATTCTGTGTAATTATTGTATGCCCCAAGAGCGGGACTATATATTATATACCTATGATCCAGAATAAAGATATTGATTGATTTATTGGTTTACTAAAAAACAGGCACACAAATTCCAAATAAACAAGAAATGAAATACAATACTCAAATGACTTACCACAAGTAATTTATTAATGATCATCTCTAGGAACTTGAGTGAAGACTCTCTACCATGCTGCAATTCGTAGTTCAGCTGTGACACGAAGAAGTCGATGTACTTCTCCAGCCGTTTACCAGGTGAGTAGTGCGTTAAATAGTTGGCAAATATCACGCGAGCTTCTTCACTAAAAGAATATCTTTCATTAACTACTATACAAGTTAAAAAATATAGCGATATAAAACAAACATGGTCCCAGAATAAAGCCCTGAGACACTCCCACTAATACTAGTGTCCCAGAAAAAGTTGTACCACATATTTTTATTGTCTCTTTGCTGGCTTATAGAAAGATAAAAAAAGCACTAGCAAAAATTATCTCCCCCAGATTTAACACTCTGTTTACACATAAAGCTATTGAAATGAAAGCAGTCGAACGCCATGGATAGATTACCGAAAATAGCAACTGAATATATTGTCAGTTCTGCCAGTCATTTACATATAAAGCCAAAGTTGTTTCTTATCCCGGCAACACAACATATGTGCATCAAACAATACACGTAATTAGTTATGGTATACAATAAAGAGTATTCTATATATACATATTATCTATATATAGAACTATAATAATATCAAAAGCTACTAACCGAGATCTAGCCGACTCGCTCAGTATACATATCTTGGATACTTTCTCCATAACTTCGTGCAGTTCATTGGATACTAGTCTAGCGTCTAATATAGCTTTTAACAGAGAGAACGAGTTGGATTCCTTCTCGTCATTCTGACAATCTTCTTCCGCATATAACAGTAGGGTTTTCAGTTGGTCGGCCTCTAGTTTATAGTATTTAACGTTGCGAACTAGTACTGTTACCGCCTGCAAACACAAAATAGGTATCAGTTACAATTTGTTGTATTAGATTATAAATGATTGATCACCAGCTTTCAACTTATTGTTAACTGAGGTAAGTATTTCAAGGGTTAAGTAATGGTTAAATGACGAAACTGAGATTTGATCGTAGAATATTAACAGGATTGGATGTCTTTACAAAAAAAAATCTTACCTTAAAAGCAGTCCTAACTAAATGGAAGTTATCATTCTGTTTACTAATTTCAAACGTTGCGTATTTATGCAGCGTCAAGAATATCGTCTTCACAATATCTTGAACCATTTCTTCTAACGTGGGCGTGCTTACTCTAATCGTCCACAAAGTAGCTATACACTTCATCGCAACCGTCGATACCTTTACATGGTCACTTTTTAACGCATCAACTAGTAAAGGTATAAGTGGGTCTACAAACGCCCGACACTCCATTCTTGGCACTTTCTCTCTTTTGAGGATCACATACAGAATATTCAAACTGAATTCAACCAAAACATGAGCATTGGCTTTCTCGGAAGTTTTGACATGTTTAGCTTGAGATTCCTTGTTACGTTTCGGCGTTTCTGCAATTAGGAAGCAATCTGGTTTCGCTCTAAGCATTTTTTCTCTCTGCTTTTCAGTTATTTGTCTCTTTGGAGCACCTAATACGAATTCTGGTATGCTCTCAGAGGCAACTCCATATAAGAATATGAAAAGAGATTCGATATCTATAAACTTATTAGTTACTAGTCCACTTGTAATGTGCATTAGAGCTTCCTGAACTTTTAATACAATCTTCTTCGAATGATGCTTTTGGAGAACATCTTTGAAAGGTAGAATAAGATTTATCAAGCACCGCTCAGTTATGTTTTGCGACACTATCATAAGTGTTACGTAGCTTTTCTTGCTGGGTTTTGCCTCTGGTGTCTTATAGTGTAGCTTGTCTACTTCTTTCTCCTCTGACAATGCTCCAAAAAGATCGTTAGTGCAAACATCGAGTATATAATCAAGATTATCGTTCAGATCTCCAGGTTTAAATTCAGCTTTCAAAGCGTCTAGAACAGTATGTATTGTGGCGACTAAGACGTGAACTTGGTATCCTCTGGTTAGTAACAAAGTCAAGTGTTCAAGTAGAACTCCTAAGTAGGAGGTTCCAATAGTAAGCATGATCTTCTTAACAATATCACGTGCAGTTATCCGAACTTGCTTCAGAGGTGATTTTAGGAACGAGCAGAGTTTTATGATGATTCTAAAAGAGAAAAAGAAATGCCAACTTAAGTAATAATAATAAATGCAATTTACGGAAGATTTAATTTCAGTAGTTCAGAGAAGATGGATATAATCGAGGGATAAGATATTTGGGACATAATTTGATAGAAAATACTAAAATTTTGAATAAACTTACCCAGGCAATTGATGTTTAAGCAGATCGCCAGGCAATCTCTGCAATAACTTGACGAGTGCCAGAGCTATCGGTACCCGGAGCATATCCTCTTGCTGACGATCAAAACCGGTTTTACGACGATTCACCTTATGCGACTCTTCGTGCTCCGTCATTTTTCCGATGGCACTAGAGAAAGAAATAAAATACAAATTGTTTTTTTCGCATATACACATTTATATACAGTGTGTTAGGTTAAACGAGGGACATACTTTCAGGAGCTACTATACTCATGAAAATGAACAAATTTGACTATGGAACTATACCTGAAATCACGAAAAAAATCAGCTGTTCAGTACATTAATGTTTGCATAATTCGTCAAAATGTATGGAACAGCAGATTTTTTTTTTCACATTTCAGAGTTGGTCCCATGGACAAAGTTGTTGATTTTCATAAGTACTATACAACCTGAAAGTATATCCTCGTTTAACCTAACACACTGTTTATTTGTATGTAGATAAATATACCTTGGCAACAATTTCACTTACCGGTTTAATTGTGGTAACAGTCCAGCCGACAAAGATTTGATAATCCTTTTGGCTACAGAGGGCGACACGTTCGTTACTCTCTCAAAAGCAGGTACGTTGCTAACCTCTTTACTTGGTTCTTCATCTGCTGCTTCGTCATCTGCTGCCTTGAGTTCACTCTCTACATCTAAATCTTCTTTTATTTCTGATTCATCTTCCTTATCGCCATTTTCTACTATTTCTTTTTTATTTTCTACATTTTCTTTATTGTCCGAACTTGGCTTAGCCATTTTAAACTTATGCACATTTGTGATAAGTGCTTTTGGCAGTTCAATATCCTTAACTTTTGAGAAGTCAAAATGGAAAGCATCAATAATCCCAACCAATATTCGAGTCAACTGTTTTTGGTGTTCGGAAGAATGTCGCATTTTATTCAAGTAAAGTTTAAGAATAACTTCGTAATGGTACCAAGGCAGTAATCTACAGCAAGTAGATACGACCTCTATACAAGCGTCTATTAAAGTGTTCTTATCTGTATACTTATCATCACAAATATACATAGATGCTAATGGTAAAATAAAGTTGGTTAAAGTCCTAGGAGTAGGGCATTTCGTCATCTTTCTGGCAACTTTGCAGAATTTCAACAGCGCTCTTACACGCCTGTGCATTTGTAGATGGCACATGTTATCAAAGAAATCTACTTCTCTATCTTCTTTATTAATGAAATGAGCTAAATCGGATATTACTACGTCTGCATCAGGGCATTCTCTTGCTAATTCTCCTAGTAAGTTGATACATTCATTTCTCAACAATTCATTTTTCGAGTCTCTTATACCAGTGGAAATTAGCGACAAGACAGTGTCCCTTATTAAGAATTGGCCATCAGGTGTTGATCTGTACTTCATGAGAAGTTTTGGCAGAATCCGTTTCAAACACAAGCCAGCACTGTCACGCAGACCAATGTCTTTCTCAGTACGAATAAAGTAGAAACAATTGTTAACAATAAGAATTGCAAGGTCTACATCAATTTCGTCTTTTTCTAGTAACTGATATATTTCTTTATACGCGTCTATTCTTCGGTCAAAATCTGGTTGTTCGATCCATCTCTTGTTGAAAGCATTCATTTCTGCTATCACGTTAGCCATTCTAGTGAGTATACTTTTATTTTTAGGTGCACTTTCAGCTATAGACGTAAGTAATTTCATCAGCAATTTTCTAACCTCTACGGGACCAACTTTGTTGAACAAAACGGCTATATTCTTTATGTATTCTTGTGGGTTCGTACTGTGTCCTAACAAATTTATAATTGTGTTCACAGCATGTTCCATATTTTCTTCCGCCATGTTCATGCATACTTTCTTTACTAATATCGGTAGCAGCAAGTTTAATAGTTCGTCACAAAGTTCTGGTGACGCTACTAATTCCGTGATTCTTGAGAGAATCAGCAAATCTCTCTTGTTCACGGTGTTAGATTTTGCAGAATTTGCCATTCGTCTTTTCATCACTTCCAATATACTCGGTATATGCGGTACCAGAATTTTGCTTCCGAAATTGATACCAGTTACATTTTGAGGAGCCTCAACTGGTAAAACATTAAAAGATTCTATTCTAGGAATTTCTTTATCCTCTTCGTCTTCAGTTAGAGTTATTAATTTTTCGATCATATCTAGTATCATATTGACGACACCAGGACTTGTTTTAGGCGCTAGCAGAAGTTTGAAAATAGCTGGGAATGGACTAATAGAATCTTTGTCTGAGGAAGTTATTAGCAAAATATAGTATCGGGGATTCTGACACCACGCATTTAGAAGTCTTAACAGTGCGGTTGGACTATGAATACCTTCAATATGTAACTTTGGCATCAAAGGCCAGATCAATGTCTCATATATAACAAACAACTCATCCTTATTCCAAGGATATTTGATAAATTGTTCAAATAGCTTCCTAGTTGTACCTAAAGCAAGTGTACGAAGGTTTTTCATAATCTTAACATATCCAACATGCACCTTTTCTCCTTGACTTAGGACAACTGCTACAGTAGAACAGATAGCAAAATATATGTTAAACAGCTGAGACAAAACCTCTTCATTCATAGACCCTCCAAAATATTCACGGACAACTTCAAACAGATTCAAAACACTGTGAAGTTTTCCAGGACTGGTGACAGATTTTAAATCTACGTCAGATGCAATGTTTTCATATATTTGCCGAGGTTTCATATCCAAATACTGTTTGTAGTACGAGAATGCCATTTCAATGAACATTTTAATCTCGTTCTCATTACAACCGGCCAAATATCGCATTACAAGCGACCGTCGATTCTGACCACCACCTTTCTTATCCGCTACAAGTTTTGACGTCATTTTTCCATAAAGTATTCTTAATATTATTGGCACTACATGTTCTCTGTCCTCAGGCTGAATATTTTTGGCATCTTCAGTTATTTTGAATAGAGTTAGTTCATCTTTGAATTTCTTCTCATCTACTAAGTTGCACAAATTGTTTTTATATTGCGTAATATTTTTGTTTTTATAATTAAGAACACAATCTAAAGCATATTTTTGAAGCCCAGGACTTTTGTGTTTCAAAAATTCCATGTAAAGTTCCCAGAAAACTGGCTCTTTATGCAAAGCTCTTGGGTTTTTAAATTGAGATAGGACTTGCATAATGTTAATGAGAGTTTTAAATACGATTTTTCCAGAAACAGTTTCTTTTGCATCATCTATTTCTTCAATTATTTCCTCAATGTTCTCTGTACTTTCTTCAGGTTGTCCATCAATTTCCATCTTATTCTCTCGTACTTCCATATCAATTTTTAAAGCATTCATGCTGTCATTCCTTCTGTATTCTTCTTCAATGAAATTAAAGAACAAGACAACGACGTCGCGATTCCTAGCTTCACAAACTTGAATACAATTCATCATCACCTTCAAAATTAAGTTCCTATAATTGTACAAGTCAGGTCTCTCAGATATACTATTGTAATCTGAGTATAATTTTTGTAGAATTTCGAAATTTGTATCGATTTCATCATTGAAATGAAACTGTTTAAGGTTTTTCTTTGCATTTACAAATGAGGATTCAAGAGCTCCATGAAACGTGGGCCAGAAATCGTCTGCAGTTAGGGCATTTCCGTAACTTGCAATAAATTCAGTCACAGGTTCCCACAGTAGCTTGAAATTGACATACAAGACACCTAACATGTAATTTAATGCAAAAAGATGAAAGTCGGTATCCTTCGCCAAGGCATACTGGCTTGTATTGAAAGTCATGTTCTGCAGCATATTCAACTGAGCCCTGTACTCTTGTATAGATGGTTTGATGGACTCCACTGAGTAACATCTGCTGAAGATTGAAAACTTCTCAACAGTACTCCCCACTTCCACTGTTTTGTTGAGTTCCTCTACATTTTCGAATAACTTGTAAATGTGGGTAGTCAGTAGGCGAATCTGAAAACAATTATTTTTCATAATAAAAATATCATATGGCATATTGATCTTTGTAATAAACAGAGTGTCCCAGAAGTAATTTTTTTTTCAGTACAGGCAGTGAAAACTGGCAAAAGTCATCATCATTCTCCTGCCCTTATCCCAATTTATTTGGGGTCGGCGCAACATGTCTCTTTCTTCCATACTTCTCTATTAGTCGTCATCTCGGTAGTTACTCCCTTCCAAACTGGCAAAAGTACTAATTTAAAATAATTATTTCGTTGGGCAAAGGGTGACATTTTCCTTTCAAGCTGGAGCAGAGATTTCAAATGTTAGACATTCGATTACATAGTAAAAACAATTGAAGAAAAGTAGAGATTTGTAGCAACAAGGC
Organism: Hyppa rectilinea; assembly: GCA_951799385.1. Taxonomy (NCBI): domain Eukaryota; kingdom Metazoa; phylum Arthropoda; class Insecta; order Lepidoptera; family Noctuidae; genus Hyppa; species Hyppa rectilinea. Next base: position 5,596,296 of record OX637309.1, on the reverse strand, counting down.
AAAAATACCGTCATAGGGTGTAGATCTTCTCGATTTTTTTTAAAATAAGTAATAAGATAACTTATATTCTTTTAATATTTGTGTATAACTATTATGACTTGGCCGATTTCGGCTTGACGTTGACTTCTGGGACACCCTGTATAAGGTAGCTAACAATCTAAAATGCTTACCACATGAAAAGGCGAAGACACATTCGTTTTCAGATACGAATCAACAAGCGATAAGTACTGATAGGTCAGTCCATGCTCCTGTTCATAAGCTGTCAAATACAGATCAAGAAGATGAAGTGAGCAAAGGTAATTAGGATCTGCAGCACACGGCAGGATTGCTGGCAACATTGTATCAATATCACAGATCTCCTTAAGCTTCTTACAACTTGATATGTGAATAGCACTTTCAAGGGCCAATGACAACATGAATAAAACCTTTCTAGTGCATCTTGATAGTGCAGTCGTGTCACAGTGAAATTTGTTCTCCTTAGGCTGACTCTCCAAGTTATAACTTTTCAATGTATCCAACAGTTTGGATATCAGCTGACCTAACATATTCACACAATAACCAACATCGATTTTCTCTACGTGCGGCAAGCAGAATAAAACATTTGTAAGATTAACTGGGTTCTCAACATATTTCTCTATGTCATCAGACATAACATTTTTAAAATGTTCCATAAAGTTCGGCAGATTCTTCCCAAAGTCCAAGGGATATTTCACCCACTCAAATAACTTTATACCATTCATAGACAAAGGTGATTTCTTCAAGCATATTTTAGTCAATGTACCAAGAGCCTCATTATCGAAATTTGATTGAATAACAAACTTGATGAACGGTGGAAGAATGTGCATATCAAATTGTGAATAGTCAATGACATTCTGCACAAAGTTGATGAGTATATTTGGGAATGGAAGAGGCAGTAGAACTTTGACGATAATACCAGCATGTTCTTGAGATAAGGAAACATTTGGCGAGAGGAGTAACACAGCGCCTATCTGTGCACAAACTTCTAGAACACTTTCTGAAGATTGTTCACAAATAACCTTAACCAATAGGAGCACAAACTGTGGAGGATTTATTAGGTACTTCCCTTGCTCATGTTCTATGACTTGACCAGCAAGTCTGAGAATATATTCCAGCCCTTTACTTTCTTCATCATCCTCCTTCAATATTTCTTCAGTAAACTTTATGATACTTGCCCAAAAGACTCCATACTCTTTGTGTGAAATTATTTGTAGACTGTCCTCTATTGTTTGTGTCAGCACTTTGAACAGTATTTCTTGGTGTTCTTTATTTTCTTTTAAGTATTGGAGAAGCAGAGGCAGAAATGTTTCTATGCAGCTGTGGAATTTACCCGTAACACCTCGCAGTATTTCAAATATGAGATGACCACAGCCAGTGATAGCCTGAAAAGAGATTTAAACAAAGTTAATGTGTGATGAACCAGCTTCATGTTATTTTATTGTAGGTCCTCTGTGATGCTCAAGTGAAGAGTTTTGAGGAAACAAATTTATTTGACAACAACTTACATCATCATTAGTCTGTAAATAGTTCAGTACAAGACTGACAAACTTTTTCTTATCCCTTATATCTCTGGCCACAAAAGCAAAGCTTTCAGCTGCAAAATTATTTATATACTGTGGCTGAGATTCACTCAGTAAAGGTATGATCTTCTTGAGTACAACAGCAATATCTTTCTTCAAGTATGGTTTGAGAACTTTGAACAAAAATGCTAGACAGACTAAGGTCCATTCTAGTCTTTCAGCATCCTTGGTGTTTAGCAGTTTTATGAGGATGTCCAGAAACCTTGGGAAGTGTGGGTAGAAGTCCTCTCTTAAATCCTTTGCTACTGATACTAGGATTCTGGAAAAGAATTTATTTACGGCTCATGACATTTTTCAATTGCTTCATTTCGTTCATCCTAGACTTTATTAATTATGATAGTAAAAATATCCTGCTTACTAATATTATATTTGTATGCCGATTATTGGCCGAACATACAGATCAGCTAAAATGTATAAATAACACCTTTTTGTACTTATATTCACAAATAAAGATTGATTTGATTTGATTTGATTGTTTTAATTGGCTTTGGAAACTGAACTATTGAGCCATTTAGTCATATTATTTATTACACATAATGGTGTTTACAGTAAAAATTCTGTGAAAATGATTTAATCTAACTAATATTATAAACATGAAAGTTTGTGAGGATGATTTCACGCAAAAACAATTGAACGGATCTGGATGAAATAGTAATAAATAAACAAACTTACTCCAACAAAGGTTGTAAACACAGCTGATCTTCTAGTTTCATATATTTTTCCAATATTTCGACCACTGCATCTTTCTTGTGAACAAGCTGTGGCACAGTTATAATACCAAAGACTTCCTTCCTGAACTTTTTAAAGTTTTCAGTCAAATTGAGAACATGCCATTTTTGTAGTGCCACAAAAAAATGAGTTTCATTCTCTCCGGGCTGCTGGGCATATGCATGCTCTATGTGATATAGAGCCGCATGGCGGATGTCAATAGCATTGATTCGCTCAGCAAAAGGTACAAACTGAAACAAAAAATATAAACCTTTTAGAATGAAGCAAAACTTATGCGCCAACACATTATTATAATTAATAAAATATTAATAATACATTTAAAAGTATGTGATTACAAAGATCACAAATAAGAAATTTAATTCAGACGGATGATGAAAACAATTTGTAACAAAATTCAATTGATATAAATTATTTTACAGTTCTTCAACATCTCGTTTTGTTTTAACTTTGTACTTATTCAACAGCAAAGGACCAAGAAACTAGATAAAAAGAAAATAGAGAAGTAATTATAGACGGTTTCTTGATGCTTTCACAAGCTATTTTCAGCAGAAATTTTATACAATAAGATAAAATATGAGAACAATTTTATACAAAATTCGCACTTAACCTAAAACGCCAAAACATCAATTTGTTTTAGGACTTACACGGAAAGTATTTGTAGACTTATGTTTAACAGGTTTACTCTTCATCTTGCTTATATTTATTTAAGGTTTTACCGAATCATTTACTATAAAAAGCTATACAAGTGTTGTAAATAAATCCACATGCCGATGAAAGTTTGTCGCAAACACATGTCAAATTTTGACATTGGTAGCATGACAACAAAGATGATGGATAGGATGACGATGACACTTGACGTAATGTTGCCACCTTTTTTTTTTCAATTGCTTCTTCTTCGTGTTTGGTTTGTTCAACAACATGCTTTGGGTTATTTATTTACAGTTGAGCAGATATATTTTTCGAAGCAATATCCTTCAGATTGTGATTGATAGTGTGTTACTCAACTAAGGGCTCTTTCAATTTAGTCGTTTCGTGTCGGACGGCTGGCCCACGTTTACCGTGCCGCTGGTTATAGTCCGTATATATTTATACCTTAAAATGTTGATGATTAAGTTCAAAATCGAATGAGAAAATGTGATAGTTTGTAGTAACTTGAACTGCAGCTGCTGTGTGTACGTCTGAAGTGGTGCAAACAAACTAAATTTATATAATATTTAAAACATATTAGTTTACATACTTATTTACATTTAAAACCATCAATTGTTTGACTTTTTCCGATTTCAGCCTTCGATCGACGCTCTGAAATAATATTGCCGGAAGCCGAAAATATGCGCTCGCAAAATACTGAAGTACTCATTGCGCAGCATTATTAGCGATATAAAAAATATAAACAAATATCCATATTAACTAATGCGATAGAAAGAATTAGTGGCTAAATAGTAAAAAACTGTTTTCATTACTTGCTTACTTAGTAACCAACTCATACAGCTTTCATACGAAACCCGACATGTATAACTAAGTCTTTAAAACACACACATTACGCGTGCACAACGACAGGCAAGCAATCTGCCAGGTTCTATTCATTCATACAATACAATAGGTTTAGGCGAGTGTAGTAGAGTGAGTGAGATGACCGTGGTCGGCAAATAATAATAGCATAGCGACAGTGACAGTGACTCGAGGTGGGTCGCCTTTACACGCTATTACACGTGACTATTATTTGACTAATACTACCCGATATATTACTTTCCTCTATGACTAATACCTGGTAACCTATTACTCTATACGCGCTTATCCTAATATTATGAATATACATGGCTTGTATATTCATCTATCATAATACCTCTACCTATTACGAATGTATTAGTTACATCTCTAATCGATCACTTTACATCTCTTTACACCCAGTCAGTTTGCACATGGTTTGCACAGTACTACTTACTTAGTATGTGGAAAAGAATAATATAAGTCAAGGTCTATGGTTCGCACCACAGAGTACTCCTCCATGGTTCGCACATTCACAAATAGCTGTCAACACCCGCTGACTGATAAGGTATAAATTTCTTTTTCCATGTTTGTTATCAATATTTGGAAAAAAACATTAAATTAACAAGATACGCATTAATTAACATTTTTTCGTGTTAAATTTACAAGATGCTCGCCAGGTTTGTAAATACCTTGCCGAACGGCATAGCACAGCAAATCACGAAGTTATATTTCCGAGGTATTATAATATTCATCGATTTAGTATCTCTGTTATTATTTTTATTTCTAATCCTCTCCTATCTACGTTCGTATTCTTACGGATGATAATATCATTTTATCATCCTTTAGAACTGTTTATTCGTACATGCTGTCCACTTACAACAAAAAGGGACTTGAAAACTTAAATAATAAAAATACTGTTGGCAGTGAAAATCTGAAACAGATGCATTTTGAAATTTTCTATAATTTTTCCGTTATAGTTTATTGAGGATGCAAGGATGAACAAGATAGACAAGGTGAAATTGCGAAAGAATAGTAATAAATAAAAAAACCTGTGTTTTATATTAAAATTAATGATAGCATGACGGTTGACAGGCAGAGTGGAAGAAGAAAACGTGTAGTACTCCCGTCCTGTGATGAAATGATGGCGATGTCATAGCTATCTTAGTAGAACAGTCTCTCAACTGAAAACTAATTAGTAGTTGTCTTATGCTTGTAATAAACATTAAGACAGCTCATTAAACATTACATCATTATGTCACATTTTATCTTGTTGTTGTTCAAATATGATTATGTGATATCTGCATGCTGCATGTTCTTGCGCAGACAGCTGTGCTGCTGGGGAGTTAGTCCCGCCACTTCTTCCTGCCAGCTAAAGCACTAGGAAGTGGTTAACGGTGGGCGTTTTGGAAGACTGTCATATGTAATTTTGATGTCCAAAAAGTGCTGAGTTTCAGCCTAGTATATATATATATATATAACAGCTTTATATTCAAATGTTTTTAAAGAATACTTAACACAAACACTACCACTGTTTTTTGTGCTATTCTAAGCTCAGTGCTTTCAACACAAATTTGTGTTTGTGGCAGCGTAAGAGTTAAATAAATAGTTGCCGAAATTAGCCATGATAAGTCCAAACTCACATCAAACATATCCTCATAAAAGAAACATATCAACTATTACGTTGAAAAAAAGAACCTATTGTTTGGCCATAATACTTATTTCATGATAAAATCCAAAAAGTAAAAGTCCGCTCCACACAGAGCGGGATAAGTCATTTAATGACCCTAAAAAAAAAACCCGATTTACCCTAAAAAAAAAAATTAAAGATATATAAAATGAGGCATTTCATGATATTCTAGTTTTATAATGGGAAGATTTCTGTATGATGATTATATATTTTATTTACCTTAAAGCAATCCTTAATTGCCGTTTGCTTTGCCTTTCTCATTCTACCTTGGTTCTGGCATTTCTGTAGCCATGCAAGCTTCGTATGTAATAAAGCATTTTTATTAGATTGGAATGTAAAGCTGTTGTTCAAGTTTTATTGGTTATGTTACCTACCTATCGGAGACAGAAGGGTTAAATAAAAAATAATTCATGTTTCAGCTAAAGTTCGAAACCAGCGAGGCGCACACAGCTATTCAGAATTGCATCGATACCCAACCATGGACGTGCAGATACTGCCAGCCCTTCAGGATAACTACATGTACCTGGTTGTGGATAGAGCCACAAATGAGGCCGCTATCATAGACCCTGTTGAACCCAACTTAGTGATACAAGCCATCACTAAATCAAATGTCAGACTCACTACAGTTTTGACCACTCATCATCACTGGTGAGTTTTGATTTGTTTTGTATACAGTCCTAACTTAATCATATGTATGCAGTCAAACTAGATATTCAAAGATAATAATATTATTTGAACCATTATCTGTTGCATGAAAAAAACAAATGTAGCCTAAGTGCAAACACTGCCATTAATTTTGTCAGGTGCTATTCTAAGCTCAGTGCCTTCAACACGCATACGTGTCGCCAAAATCCCTACTGATTGCAATGTATAGATAACTAGCACTTTGCCCGCGGCTTCGCTCCCGTGGTCTTTCCCGTGGGACCCGTTATTTTTCCCGGGATAAAAAGTAGCCTATGTTACTCCTAGAAAACTAAGCTTTCCAACGGTGAAAGAATTTTTAAAATCGGTCCAGTAGTTTTTGAGCCTATTCATTACAACCAAACAAACAAACAAAGTTTTCCACTTTATAATATTAGTATAGATAAACACATAAGTGCTAAAGGCGGAGCAGAGAGCACGTATGGGAGCGTTCAAGTATTATGTAACGCAGTTTTTGGAGTTTAAAAAAAAAACTAGTCCACCGTTTTGAAGGGTTTAAAGAATGTTACGTTACGCAGTGGCGGATTTACAGATTTGCCGCCCGTAGGCTATTCAATTTTGCCGCCTCTAAATTTTGATATCATAGTCCACAATCAATTATCAATTTTCTATGAATAAAATTCCAACTTTATGATTTCTTACCTCCACTTTCGTGGAGTGCTTTAAATAATTATATCGTTTCTTAATTATTAGTTAGTATTATAATTTAAGTTAAATTATAAGCATTACAATACCTTTTTGTATATAATATATTAAATATTTTACATTTATTTGTAAATCGAAATAAAAAAATTATGAACTAAATATGCCGTCCTAGGCTCCAGCCTACTCAGCCTGCTGTAAATCCGCCAGTTCCGCCACTAACGTAACGCGTAGTTCAAAAGCCCCCTTCCAACCCTGTAACGCATCGTAACCGTAACGTTTCAGAGGACCCCCCCCACCCCCAACTTCGTTACATAGTACTTGAACGCTATTTATGCGTATGCGGGGCACTGGGATAGAACAAAAAACACAGCTGAGTTCATGACAGTGTGTGGGTTAGATACACTTACAAAGCTAGTCTATTTTACCATTAAACCCCAGAACAATGTATAATGAATGTCGTTCGACGACACGGTTGGCGCAGTGGTTGAGCGATTGACTGCTGTGCAGCATGGTGCGGGTTCGATTCCCGCACGGAACAAATATTTGTACGACCTGCAAGTATTTGTTACGGGTCTTGGTGTTTTTCTATCCATAATATGTATGTATTTACAACAAAAAAAAAGATATATAAGTTGTTTATCAGCCATCTCGTTACCATAACAAAAGCATTAGGTTGCTTAGCTTGGGACTATATGGCGTTGTGTGAAATGTTCAAGGCTAATATTATTCTTTATCTCCTAGGGATCATGCTGGTGGCAATGAAACCCTTTCTCAGCAGATTCAAGGCCTCGAAATTTACGGAGGTGATAACCGCATTGGTGCTTTAACAAAGAAAGTGGAGCACAACACTATGCTGAATATTGGGAACTTGTTAGTCCAATGCCTGTTCACTCCCTGCCACACTAAAGGCCATATGTGTTACTTCGTGACTACGCCACAGGAAGGCTCACAGCCTGTAGTGTTTACAGGTAAAAAATATTTTTTTGGATGTAGTTATACACGCACACGCAACCGCGACGCAGCTGTTCCTCTGGCGCGCAGCACCGGAAGTAGTGCTACTGCTTCGAGTAATTTAGCAGCCCATCGTCTGGCTGGGCTTATAAAGCAGGAAGCGGTATTATTATTATTAAAATTTTAGTTGAAATCCCTACTTAGCGCTTATTTTTTAATTTACTAGTGCTGAGACTTGCGCTGTTCCTACCCATTTAGGATCAAGTCAGCCTTATCGTAGTAAACAACTTTGATTACAATTCCAGGAGACACCTTATTCTTAGGTGGTTGTGGAAGGTTCTTTGAAGGCACTGCTGAAGAGATGTTCAGATCAATGAGAATCCTAGGCAACCTCCCAGACGACACTATGGTTTACTGTGGCCATGAGTATTCAGTACAAAATCTTCAGTTTGCGCTGCACGTCGAACCACTTAATAAAGAAATATTGAAAAAACTGAGTTGGGCGCAGCTGAGGCGGGCTGAGGGAAATCCTACGGTAAGTTCATTTACGCATAATATTAGATTAATCGGGCTCTTTTCTAACAGGGCATAATTTTTTCATTAATCAGCTTGATGAGGTTTTTGTTGTAGTGCACATTGCATTGTGCAAATTGTGGCAGTGTCACAAAAAAACCCATGTTGCTCATACTGATTTAACTGAATGAAAACTGGAGCATATATTATATTACATTTTTTTTTTATTATTGACATAAAAAGTATGTACGCATAGTACATACTTTTTAAAAACGTATGCAGCGATTGTTTTTCTGAACAAATATAATTAAAATACTTTACAAGAGAATGATGACAACATTCCTAGAAAAGATCACTCGTGTGAAATCCTCATTTCTATCAACAGGTGCCCTCAACAATAGGCGAAGAGAAGAAGTACAATCCTTTTATGAGGGTGTGTGACCCGGAGGTGATGAGGCATGCAAAATCCAATGGTCCCGTGGAGACCATGAAGAAAATTCGGTTGGAGAAAGATACTTGGCAACCAGCATAAATAACAAGTTTACTTCATAATTTTTATGGCAGTTGTGTATGTAGTCAACTGCGCATCAGTAAAAACACTTACACTACGAAAATCACCTTTATGCTATGTAATATTAACCTTTTGACCGCCACAGTCGTGTATAGACGACAAACCAAAATGTGCCCAGCACGCCACGGTCGCGACTGGGTGACAGAATTTTAAACGTAAATATATAATAATAATAATAATTTCGACCTCACTACTATTTTGTAGGTATTAAAGGATGAATTCGGAGCTTGGCGCTGAGGGCACGCTTTTTCATTTTTGACGTGGCGGTCAAAAGGTTAAGGTGCTGTCAATGTTAAACAGTTATAGTACCGGCGATAAATATTGCACATCGTCCTCTGTGACTGACCTCGTAAAGGTTTCCCTCTTCTTCCTACTACATGCCATAGTACAACTTTAAATTATTGTAACAACTGTGTATTGTGGGTGTTAACAACTCTAAATATATATTTTGAACATTTTGATAGCCGATTGTCTCTTTCCAGAGGTCGATGTGCAATATTTATCGCCGGGTACTGTACTACTGATGTGCGGTTGAATGTACAGCTAAATTAAATGTATCACTTGAACAGAAAACAAGAAAAGTAAACAGAATAAGTGTGAACTAGATACTATAACATTAATTTCGACCAAATAGTCAAAAGGTTCGGTCTAAAATATTAATGTTATACAAATACAGAAACCGAAACAACTCTACATCAAATATGACATAGTGTTTACCGCAGTTTATTTATTTATTTAAACTTTTCGCACACAATAAAGGTACAATGGCGGACTTAATGCCTTAGGCATTCTCTATCAGTCAACCAAAAGTGGTAAAGAGGGGGTTGGGGTAGGGGTGGTGGGTTTCGTTCACGTGAAGGTCAGAAATTGTACCGCGATACCGTATTTCCGGGATACCGGACTAAAAAGTGTTCTTTGTCTTAACCCAGATCATGGTTTACATACTATGTGCCAAATATCCTCGATATCATTCCAGCAGTCAGGTGTGAAAGCTAAGAGACAGATGTTACAGTTACTTTCACATGTTTACTAAAAAACAAAAATTCTGACCCGGGGCCCAATTCTGTAAAATAACCAATTTGTCAATAGTGTGTTTCACTTAAAACTATTGTATTGCCCATGAAGCAAATACAAAGCGGAGATGCCATAATGTGAATGTGCACTGTGACAATAAATGGGTCCTGACGTCATCACGGTGGGCGTGGCCTCGGTCAGTTGGCGGCACACGTTGCGTACAAACTACATGTTTACAGTCCAGTGTTCACAGTCTATTTTATTATTTTCTATCTTATCTGTCACTGCTCGACAAAAGATGGCGCCACTTTGTATGACATCATGTCACCTATACACTAGTGACATCTAGCGAAATCTAGCTAAAACGACATTGTAACAATCAACAAAGCTTAAGTCATTGACTGCCACGCAGCAGACACAATAGAAAAACTATTGTTTGTCGGACACATGGTGACCGCGTTGGCGTTCAACGTGTTAATCTATTAATTGTCCTATTCACCGCTAGATGGAAAATAGAGAGGGGCGTGGTTTGTAACGTCCCTCGCTCCCCGTAAAGTGTCACGCATTATGTTAAAGGGAAATCCAGTTACGGCATCTCCTCTTTGTATTTGCTTCATGGTATTGCCACACTATCGACACACTACTGAGCCACCACTGAAAGGTCATTGAAGTTTTTGTAGAATACCGTCGTACCGTATAATCGCAACATAATGTCTGAAGTGTGTCGATATCGTGACAATGTCGTGTTGTAAACAACACAACAAAGTTACAGAATTGAGCCCCTGGTCAAGTACTGAGAAATGCTATGTTCATGGAAGACCACGGACCAGTTATGGTACCAGAAATATTAGTAAAAATTTGTATAAAAGACTTGGACTTGGCGAAAGATATTAAAGAAATACAAGTTAATCCACTAGTCAAAAAAATACGGTAACTAATAAAACATCTTTTCATCTCAATGTTAGAATAGTATAATTTACTAACAGGTGTAGTAAGTCGTTGCTTAAATCAATGTCTACTAACCAATATTGTACATACTTTTAACTTCAAACATACCGTTCCGATACCTGTTCCATTGAACGTTTTATTGCGCAATCAGTGTTGCTTGTTTGTGAATAAATAAATTATATTCTTTTATTGAGGAATGTATTTTGGGTAGGTACAGACGCTACCACATCAAGCTATCCGAAATAAAAAAATGAACCTTATTCTTTTGCTGTAAAGTTGAAAATCTATCAAAGGAAGTTGACGATTGGGATAGCTTGATGTGCTGGCCTCTGTACAACAGAATAAGCGCGAATTTATGTGGCAATTGTATAATAAGGCCAAACGCAGGGTAATCATAATTTGTTTGTTTTGGTCAAATTCTAATGATTATAAAATTTTATTGTTATTTTTATTTTTTTAAATTGTTATTTATGGTGGTATAAAATTGGAATGAATAAATTAATAATGGTCCAACCAATTCATTTAATGTTTTATTTATGAGTTTTCTCTTTTCAATTATTTGCTGTAAGAACAAAGAAAATATTTTTTTTATAAGGAATAAAGTAACATTTTTAAAGGAGACTTACCGAACCCAGTGTCGTTTTAAAGTAAACGAGGATCGCCATAACAATATACTAGAAGTTTCCATTTGAAGAAATAAAGTACTTAATGGAATGATTAAAAAAATATAGTTAGAATTTGTTTTGCCAATTTTAAGAACCTTCGCTTAATCTGTGTTAACTGACAGTATAAGATGCAGAGTTTTAGTAATATTTTTTTGTAACTGCCATTTTTCCTATTAATTAATATTTTTATTTAACACAGTTAAAATAACAATTATTACTTTACGAATTAGAAATCTTTCTTTAGTTCAAAAGAAAGATTTTCTTTTTTTTGTTTGGTGGGTAATCAGACAGTGGGATGCTGTGCTCCCATTATGACCATTTTGTGGTATCTTAGTTGGGCTCGATTTAGGTCTGTTGGGGCTCCCAAAGAGAATATAACCACTAACGGCTCCGTTTTTAGATTACATATTTTATGAATATGATGATATTATAGACCAATAAAATATTTCATTCTAATTTTGAAGTATTTTTATTTTTTACTTATAGGTATGTACAAACCTACATTTAGCATGACATACCTTTGTACGGTCGCCAGCACATCAAGTTATACCAAATTGTCAAATTTCTCCAAAGGATTTTTAACCTTAAACCGTTCACAGTTAAGTTCAAAATCGATTGATACAATTTGACAGTTTTTGGTAACTTGATGTGCTGTACATAAAACATCACGCCTTGTTTACCCACATTTTGCCAGTTATATTTGTCCCATGTAATTTCGTGAACTCTATACGATCTAGCTCTTGGACTATACCTTATTAATTGAACCTCTTCTTTCTTCTTCTTTTTCGTGTGGTGGAACTCATTAGATCTTCTAAACTAAGACCCGATTAATTACATCTGTGACTTGGCGACAAATCGCGACTAATTAGCAAATAAACAGATCTTCGCTAGGTGCCCTAGTTTTTGAGATATAAATGTGGCCAAGCTGGGGAGACTCCAGATCAACCTATAAGCCCTTGTATCCTATAAACCAGTGGTCGACATATTCTGATATTTGGCGGCAAATTGCCACTAATTAGTATTGAGACTAATTTTATTACTGTAATGACTATTTCTGTTTTCAAAAGGATGGCCAAGCCAGATTTAAGAAAGTGTGTGAGATAGAAATAGTTATACTTATTTGTCTTCTCTTGTATGTGCAAAATGAGCCTAAAGGTTATGCGTCATTAAAATACCGTCAAACGGGGTGAATAGGGACGCTCACCGTCAGATCAGCACCAGACCCGTGCCGTACGCGCGTATATGTTCCACGCGCGCCTCAAAGAGTTGTCAGCATATGAAGGGGCCCCTCAGGGCCAAGCCTGCCGGGTAAGCGGGATTGTCCGAAAGGGTTACCGCTACCCCGGAACATAAAGGGCTACGGAAGGAACATGGATGGGTTTTAGTCAGTAAGAGTCTGACACTCTTTTCCGCTCCACCCAGAGCGGGAGCAGTAATTGGAAAAAAAAGGGGTGAATCGGGACGAAACTTTAAAAGGGATTTTAACCTTGAAATAATATAGCTTGTGGCCTAAAAGGACCCGTAATGTATATACTGTCTAATTTGATAATTAATTATTAATATTAATATAATATATATATAACTAGCTGACCCGACAAACGTTGTCCTGTCTTAACTATGATACCTACCATACCTACCCTACGCTACCTTCCCTACCTATCCTATGTCCGTCTCCTGGTTCTAAGCTACCTCCCCAACAATTTTCAGCCAATTCGTTCAGGCGTTCTTGAGTTTTAGATAGTGTAACTAACACGACTTTCTTTTATATAAATATAGATTATCAATTACGTGTCCTTATTGGTAACGAACTATAGTATTTCAATGATAAAATCCCTTTTAATCGACAAATAAATATCTTCGACGAATAGGGTCTTTTGCAATGACGTATAAACGCAAAACCGAATATAAATCAAGGAACATATTTACTCTATGATATAAATTCTCATACCCGACTCAGGCGGCACGGGCCCGAAAACATTTGTCGTATTAATCCGACTGAGGCGATTAAAAGGATAATAAACATATAATATCAGTAATTACAGACTTTCTTCTCCTTCGAGAAAATAAAACCATTTCTTCTTACAAAATACTGTTTAATAGATAACCTAATCTTAAAGCTGATGATCACAAGAAAATTAAGTGCTATTATTGGCCGGAGTTGGTAATTGTCATTGTTCCTTTTTTATGTAGGCCGACATTTGTTCGGCATACTTCTCCTTTGATCTCTCAAACATTGCCACATATACCTAGAAAAAAAAAGAGTTTTAGAAAAGATATTAAATTTAATTACATTTTGTGTAAAAATAATATAGAAGTAAGTAGTAAGTAAGACTTTGCTTAATAAATTCCTATTAAATAATCGAAAACTTATGATTCAAATATTAATATAGGAATCTAGTTTTCGTTATTTATAATTTAGAACTTGGATCATGTTATAAGAATCTTATTACTAAGGACTTTTAACTTGTGGTAGAAAATAAATAAATAATTATCTCAAATGTTTTACCCTCTTTTCTTCATTGTTTAGTGCTCTCCAGCGTGAAGCTAATTGTCTGGTAACCTCCTGCTTGGAAGGCTCTGACCCCAACTCCGAATTAGCCTCAGCTACAACCAGAGGTCGTTGTTCTTGGCAAAATTGGAAGAATGCATTGCAAGGCTTTTTGGGAGCATTAGGATCTCTTTCAGGCTAAAAATAAGTATATTTAATATTACAACCTCCAGAGGTCACATATGACAGTGAAGAGATCGATAGTTGAATGAGTATTTATTCATGAACACAGTATTTATTTTATCAACAGCAATTATAAGTTAATACTTGGTAGTGTCTCAACTATGAAAAATAGTAGTTGTTTGCCCAGATCAAAAGATTAAATAATAAGGGTTCCAATTTACTACAGAACCCAAAAAAGGTGTCCACTAGGAGTGCTTATATTTCTCCATTTCACATAAATGCTTTGAGTTTGACTAAAAAGTGAGAATGGGACAGTCAAATGGCATGAATAGGGATTCAGGGGTGAATCAGGATGAAACTTTAAAAAGGATTTTAACATTTAAATAATGTAGTTAGTGGCCAAAAAGCATCAGTAATGTGCTTCTATATTATAATTGAAATTGAAACAACAACAACAAACAACAATTAAATGCGCTTGTTAACAACAAACTATATTATTTAAAAGCTCCTTTTACAAGTTTCGTCCCAATTCACCCCTGCACCCATATTCACTCCGTTTGACAGTATGTTACATTCACACAGACTTTGTTGTTTATTAATAAAAAATACATGCAGTAGTACCTTATCCGCTTTACTTTTCCTTTTAGGTCCAGGTTTCTTAACACCAGTAGCATTCTGTTTGTCTGCTTGTTTAGATACAGCTTGTGTTTTCCCTCCCGCGCGAGGAGGTCGTACTATCACCTCGGGTTTCGTTTCAACCTCCAAACATGCAGTTCTGAACTGATCACCATGCCTATCCAATCTGTCCACTAACAATTTAATGTCCTTCCGGTAGCGTTTGGTTATTTTCTTCGCTTCATGTATTCTGCAACAATATAAGACGCTAGCTCATTCACAAATACCACATTAGCAACGAAAACAAGTTGAAATAACAAACCTATTGATAATTCTTTCGTTATCCTGTTGTAAGACTTCACATCGCTCCAACAACAGTTGGTATTTACGCCTGTAAATTTCTTCTTCGGATGGTAAACTAACCATATCATCTGAGTCGTCAGAAATATTCGAGTTAATCTGTTGGACTGTCATTTTAATTTATTTCACAGCTTCAAAGTTCAACGCGATCAAATTTCTTTTTAGCTGTCGGCTGTCACTTGTCAACTGGTTTTAACTTTTGTTATGTTGGTACTTAAAGCTCCTGTTGCAAGAAACAAAAGAAGAATCCACACAAAATAAATATTTTGAACTAATGTTACAGCTATTTTTGAGCAGATTTACAGCGGTTATCACTGGAAACTTAAATTAATAATTTATTGAAATCTTTAATAGTATAAAACTTACTGCACTTAACACCTACTTATAGTTTGTTTTTCATTACGAAGTTATGTGGCGATGTGTTACCAACATTGAAAAAGTTTTGCGCATTTTGCGGAAAAACCGGAAATACGTTAGTGTCAGCAGTGGAAGCTGGGGTAGGGTTTAGGCCATAGAGGAAAGTAATATATCGGGTATAGAGAGCCCTCTTGCAGCTAATGCTAATGTCAATTGATCGGCGCCATCTATTATCACCATCCACAAACTTGTCATGTATAGCTATAGCTAGCTACAGGTAGCTATAGCTAGCTAGCTATAGGTACTACCTATGCTATAGTGCCTATACTTAAGCTTCCTTACTAATTTGCTTGTTTATTGATAAAGTTTTACTATGATTTTGTTATCATAGTAAAACTTTATCAAATTAAAAACAAGCAAATTAGTAAGGAAGCTTAAGTATAGGCACTATTGTAATTTCAAAAGTTACACAGCGGATACATAAAGGAAACATCCTTTTCTTTTACAAAATTACTTGCTTTATTTGTAAATTTTAATTCAAATTAATTTGTGTTTTAATATACAAAAGGTGTGGCTGATGTTCAATCGTTACATCTGGGCCGCTCTTTCACTCATGAACGTTGCTTGAGAGCCGTGGTCAATCAAAGCCATAGCACTGTCTCTTGTCCCGAGTCATGATTTCTTACTGGTACAAGAGCTGTGGCCAGTAATGCAGTGGACAAATTTGCAGCGAGATGCGATGAAAGTGTAACATTGGTTTCCGCTGATTTTGCAGAATCTTGATTACTTTCAACTTCATTGTTTTGTTGTTTCTTATTGTCTGGTTGATATGGTGTGGATTGATGCGTGAGCGTGTGATAATGTTTGTGACATTTTCGGCAGCACATCTTCAGGCGACATCTATAAGCGGAATGTCCTGGGCCCAGACAATTATAGCATAGGTTGTGTTGTTTCTGGTACTCGCACCTCTCAGCTGGATTAAGTTTTATGAATTCCTCACAATGACATAATGTGGTCCTTTTCGCACATAGCGCAGCTTCTTGGTTTTGAAGAGGTAGTATTTTGTGTGGACACGTGAACTGCGTATTCTTTTCCCTTAGGAGTAGGCTTCTCTCTATTTGCAGGCGTGATAAGCTCGATCGTGCGGAACTTGGACAGTAGGAACTTGTGCAGGGCATCCCATTTAGGTAACTCGTCGTCATTATCATCGTAAGCAGCTTCTTCCCATTCTCGATGCGTCTCGGGGTCCAATGCGTGAGCGTATCCCATGGGCTGGTTGTCAGGTTCAGGTTCACTACGAAGGAGGATTCGAGGATCGGCGGACTAATTTGTATGCAGAAAAGCACAAACATGACACACACAACAACGACCACGACTTAAAACATAAAAAAATGTTGTGAATTTGTGATCTAATAATTTGACAATCAAATCAATAACAACTCAATAATTCTCTGTGTTGCTATCGTAATTATTACGCGGCTTGTAATCTCCACAAACATTTGCAAATAATTATAATACGTGTTAAATAAAATGATTAGGTAGTGAAACTTATTTTTAATTTATTTATTTTTTGTCACATATTAATATTACATTTGTATCGGTGGTGGCGCCATCTGCGGTGACATAAAGTAACTAATTGTTTTTGGATGGAGATAACAGATGTCACATTTTTAAAACATTACCCCAAATCTATCAATGTATGGAATTGTCCTACCCCTGGTTTAGGCGCAGCGCGGTAAATTACCTTCGCGCAAAATGCGATTTTCCGTCCGACTCCGTGTCGATTCGACAGCGATTGTGCGCATCGCGATTCGTGCAGGTTTCGAAGAAAATTACATCGATCGTTCACAAACACTGCTTGTTCAGTGTGAACTCTGCAGTACTATGCATATCAATATAATAAAATTAACTTGGAAACATGATAAAGACGAGAGTTAAATATATAGTTTAGTTTTTCTATTAAAAATGTGCGTGTAGAATGTTGAGTGAAGTGAATTTGGTTTGTTGACGAAAGGAAAAACAAAGCACCCCAAATGAATCCGAAGAATAGCAATGAGATGGGTACCAGTGCTATCAAAACGAATTATGTTTATTTGTTTCATATTATTATTTCTATTATATTTATTCTATGCTTTGAATTCTTGTTTAGTTGACGAAAACAAGGTGAGTGGTGTTTTAGGCCTAGCCTAGACAAAGTTTTTTTTAGTCTTTTTAAGTCTTTTATCTCTTTAATTTAATTAAGTAAAGATTGCGTCTTGTACGTAGGCAGTTTTTTTTGGAAAACTTACCGCTACTTTTACTGACCAGAAAACCTGCATTTTCTTTCAGTTTACAATAAAATACATACTTTTAAAGCAACATATTTCGAAGTACAGAGCAGCAAGCGTGCGCTTCGCTTCGCTCCTAGGATTCAATGTAGCCGAGAACTACGAGTACAGGCGATTGAAGCAGAACCAGGTTCCGGTGAAGAGACTACCCGACGCACTTATCATAGGCGTCAAGAAATGTGGGACGAGGGCTTTACTGGAATTTTTGAGGTGAGTTGGAATGGATTTCTATAGTGTGACTTTTGTATGGCCTCCTTTCCTTCATGGTTTAATTTCCAGAGGTCTTAGGAAATCGGGTCATCATTTCTTTATGACCTACTAGACCTACCTAGTAGGTATGCATTTGTTCGACTTCTTCCCAACCTAGGTTCAGGTATTAATCGTAATTGTTTTATTATTATTTTGTTTTGCAACTATAGATTACACCCAGACGTCAGAGCTGCTGGGTCGGAGGTTCACTTCTTTGATAAATTCTATCACAAAGGCTTCGAATGGTACAGGTAAGATATTTTATTTATTTGGTATGTACCTAAGTACAGAGGCCAGCACATCAAGTTACCACAATTGTTACAAAATATAGTAGTATTGTGTACATTTAACTAGCAACACTGTTAAGAGTTGGCAACACCATGCCCCCCCACTAACCGTAGTGCTTACGAGACAGCTAAGGCTCGACCTATCAGTCTTATTATTGTACTCTTTGCCATTCGATCGCCGATGGCCGACCCGAGAAGTTCTTATCTAACTGAACCTCCGTTTGATTAACCGTTGGTCGTTGGAATTTCG
This sequence comes from Hyppa rectilinea, assembly GCA_951799385.1. Lineage (NCBI taxonomy): Eukaryota > Metazoa > Arthropoda > Insecta > Lepidoptera > Noctuidae > Hyppa > Hyppa rectilinea. The sequence goes on along the minus strand of OX637309.1, from coordinate 5,577,669 downwards.
AAATATTGTCGAGTACTGGAAAATATTATAATTTACCTTATGCGAAATTGTGATAAAACTTATTTGATTGTGAGTTTGTAGGAGTTGATAAAGTGATTAATAAAAGTGTATAATCCTGAAGCTGTCGTTTTTCTGAGTTCTCCAACAACTCAGAAGTGGGATAACGATAACAAGGTAAGAAATAAGTTTTATTTTTTTTTTTGTTTTTTTTTGCTTTCCTTTTGTTTTCTTGTTGTCGTCCACTTGCCCACAGATATTTATATTATTTTGTAAGGGTGATTCTAATGTGAAGAGGTTAAGGGTGAGATTTTGTCAACATTTGGTCAGGGCACTCCCTGACAGTGTTGATAAAGAGCTCGTGTCTTCTACGATTACAACAACAATTGGCCGGGGTACTCCCCGGTATTGAGGTTGTGTGGATAGAATGTACTTCCCGAATTGTTCTCACATAGTTGAACCTTTACCAACTTGACAATGTTATTGTTAGCACTTGGTCAGGGCACTCCCTGATAGTGGTAGCATGATATTGATTTGTGTAGTAGTTCATGATCTTAGCGACATTTGGCCAGGGTACCCCCTGGTAATGCAGTTACGTGAAGGAACTATTTTTATATTTTATTTTTATTAATCCCTAATAGTAAATACAGGTTTGCATAACGACAGCGCTCTTTATAGTCTCTGTAGCAACTTTAGCCCAAATAATTTTCTATGGTGAAGTTAAATGACTATCTACTTTGTTGGATTGGTATATATATCACTACATAGTATAAAACAAAGTCGCTTTCTCTGTCCCTATATCCATATGTATGCTTAAATCTTTAAAACTACGCAACGGATTTTGATACGGTTTTTTTTAAAAGATAGAGTAATTCAAGAGGAAGGTTTATGAATATAATTTGTCGACATATTTTGCGAGCGAAGCCGCGGGCGGAAGCTAGTATTATATTAAAAGGGAATGATGCGTTTTTTTTATATCTTTATCAGTATACCAATGGAACCTGAGCGGGTTCGAACACCGTCCCGTTGCCAGGATGGCAACTGCGAGGTTGATGACCAATCCAGTAGGCGCAACCGAAGCAAGCACCGGCGCAGCATTACTTCGAAACGTCGCACCAAGCGAGGTGACCGTAGCTACTGCAGTGACGAGAATCCCGATGAGCATCGTAGCAGGCGCAGTAGGGAGTGCAGCGTACTAACGAGTGCGTCACGCAGTCGCAGCAGAAGCCGACCACGAGGCCGGCGTGACAGCCGACTGAGCAGCAAGTGTCGGAGCGACCGGCATCAGAAACGTGGCAGGGCGAAGCATAGTCCTGATCGTGATGGCGAGACTAATGAAGCGAAACGAAGTAGATGTGATGTAAGCAATCAAAATACTACTTTATTGATTGAATCATTCTTAGATATTATGAAGTCTTCGAAATTCGGTTCGAGTGAGAGGTTTTCGTCTTTAAACCAGGTTATACCTGAATTTGACCCCATGATCAAAGAGCAAACTATTAATGCATGGATTTCTAAAGTCGAAGAATGTAGGCAAATTTATGAGTGGTCAGAAAAACAGGTCATACATTACGCCTTACCTAAACTCACGGGCATCGCCAAGACGTGGTATCAAAGTTTGCCCACTCTCTTGTATTCTTGGGAAGAGTGGAAAACTAAATTAATAGAGACATTCCCGTCCAGTCAAAACTATGGAGAATTATTAACAGAGATGTTAAATAAGAAACTACGTTTTGGCGAATCCTCAGAGTTATACTATTACGCGAAAATTAACCTACTTAATCGCTGCAATATTCATGGTAAAGATGCTGTAGATTGTATAGTCTATGGTATCGAGGACCGAGGTATAAGATTAGGAGCCCAAGCGGCGCAATTTTCAGAGCCAGAGCAGTTATTGAAATTTCTTAAAGGTGTTAAACCGGGAACTCCTAGGGAGCCAGATAGGTCGGGTAAAGATAAAGAAAAACGTTCCACTATTCACGCGAACACAAAGGTAACGAACAAGACCAATAGGTCTGAGGATAGAGTCATGGTTTGCTTTAATTGTCATCAGCCTGGTCACCCCAGTTACAAATGTAATAAGCCCACGATAAAATGTACTCACTGTAAATTCTTAGGACATTTGGCAAACGCGTGCCCAAAAGCGGATATACCCCAAAAAAGCGATAGGGAAAAATCTGTCCTTAATATTGCTAGTCAGATTACATCCAGTATATACACCTTTCCCATTATCTTAAATGGAGTAAAGGTGCAGTGCCACTTAGATTTGGGTAGTGAATGCACATTAATACGCTTTTCTGATGCCATGAGGTTAGGAATCAGTTTCGAGACGGATAGAAACTTGCCACTGTTGAAAGGACTTGGCAACATACCGTATCAGCCTGCGGGTTGTTCTAAAGTAACTATTGAGGTACAGGATATAGTTGAAAACGATGTTGAGGTATTAATAGTTGACGATAATCTCATTAACTATCCTGTTTTATTGGGTCATACGTTTTCAGAACGCCCTGGAATAAAAATAACTAAAACTGCAAACAATTTAGACATTAGTAAAACTGCCGATGATGTCAAGATACACTTGATATGTAGTAGTGACAGTTATGTCAAGCCTAATGAAATAAAACCTATCCAAGTTACATCAGCTTCAATTTTTTCTGGTTCTGTATTTGTGGCCGGAGAAATTCGTGGTTCAATTGGGTCCGAATATTTCCTGTTTCCGGGGGAATATGAAATTAATAAATCCCAAGGTCGAGTTTTAATTTTGAATTTAAGCACTAAAGATTTACAGTTAAAAGATAAACAATTACTTACCCGTAGCAAAATACCTCAAGGCTGCAAATACGTGTATGATGTTAAATTGAATAACGAAGGCGATGAGTTTGAGCCGAATGTAGGAGATTGTGTCACAAGCGAGCAAAAGCAGGCCGTTAAAAGCCTACTTCTTACTTATAAGGAATGTTTTTCTGCCTGTCTCAGGGACTTGGGTTTCACTACGGTCGTTGAAATGGATATACACCTAAAGGATGAACAACCTGTGGTTTACAGACCGTATAGACTTTCTCACCCTGAGAGGGAAGATGTACGACAAATGGTAGCGGAGATGTTAGACTGCGGTATAGTAAAAGAGTCTTCTTCTCCTTATGCGAGCCCTATCGTGATAGTCAAAAAAAAGAGCGGTGAAAAGCGCTTGTGTGTAGACTACAGGACGCTTAATTCCAAAACTAAGCGCGATCATTATCCTCTCCCTAGAGTGGAAGATCTCCTTGACGAGCTAGCAGGTCATAATATCTTCATATCCCTTGATTTAGCATCAGGGTATTATCAAATACCCATCTCGGAAAAGTCCCAAGAGAAAACTGCATTCGTTACACCAGACGGCCAATTCGAGTATACAAGAATGCCGTTTGGTTTGGCAAATGCGCCTTCAATATTTCAGAGGGCAATGCATAAAATCCTCCCCAAATCGAAGGTAGGATACGTAATAATATATATGGATGACGTCTTAATCCCGGCGCAATCGTTTGAGGAAGCAATGCGACGGTTGGACGAGGTCCTAAGACTGATAAAAGAGGGTGGTCTTACTCTTAAATTAAATAAATGTAAATTCATGTTTGATAAATTAGATTTCCTAGGGTTTGAAATTAGTGGTCAGGGAATTAAGCCGGGATCCTTAAAAACAGAAGCGATCTCTAAGTTTCCCACTCCTTCCAACGTTCACGATGTTAGGCGATTCGTAGGACTGGCCAGTTTCTTCAGACGATTCGTCAAAGGCTTCGCTCTAATAGCCAGGCCCTTGACATCCCTTTTGAGGAAGGATACTCCGTGGAGGTGGAGTAATGTAGAAAACGAGGCATTTATAGGAATTAAGGAACAATTAATTAAAAGGCCTATCCTCGCTCTATATGACAAAAATTTAGAAACTCAGCTGCACACCGATGCAAGTAAGGTCGGTGTAGCAGGAATTCTTCTTCAAAGGGATAGAGAGGGGTTATGGAGAGCAGTAGCTTACTTTAGCCGTCAAACATCTTTGTATGAGCAAAAACTCCACTCATTTGAACTAGAAACATTAGCAGTGATAGCTTCTTTGAGTAAATTTAGGATATATCTACTGGGTATAAGATTCAAGATCGTGACTGACTGTAATTCTCTGCGCACCACCTTGACAAAAAGGGATTTGATCCCCAAAATAGCGAGGTGGTGGGTGCAGTTGCAGGAATTTGATTGCGAATTTGAGTATCGGCCCGGGACTAAAATGGCTCACGTCGATGCCTTAAGCCGGGCACCCATAGACGCCGGACCTGAAAATATGCACGTCGTTGATGTTCTTGCCGTTACAACAGAGGACTGGATTACTACAGTCCAATCCTCTGATCACGAGATACAACGGATCAAACGAATTTTGTCCGATCCCGAGACCGCAACCATTGTTGATATCCAACAAAATTATAAATTAAAAAACGGTCGCGTCTATAAAATCGTAGCCGAAGGCGTGTTAAGGTGGGTAGTGCCAAAGGGCTCTCGATGGCAAATAGTTAAAGCTAACCATGACGATGTCGGGCACTTCGGATTCGATAAGACATTAGACCGGGTTCGTGCTTTGTATTGGTTTCCTAAAATGAGATCATTTATAAAAAAATATGTGTCTGCGTGTTTGGAGTGTGCGCATCACAAATTACCGAGTGGTGCGCAACAGGGTTATCTACATCCTATACAAAAGGTAGAAGTTCCGTTTCACACCATACATGCTGACCATTTAGGCCCCTTCAATAAAAGCAAAAAGAAAAACTCTTACATTTTAGTCATAATTGATGCGTTTACAAAATTCATTACGTTGGCGCCAGTCAGAAGCACAAAATCTTCAGAAACTATAAAGGTAATTAAGAGTTTAATTGGATATTTTGGAACCCCCACTCGTCTAATCACGGATAGAGGGACTTGCTTCACGAGTAAAAAGTTCAAAGCATTTACTCAATCTCTTGGTATTAAGCACATACTTAACGCTGTGTCAACACCTCGAGCCAATGGACAGGTGGAACGGTCGAATAGGACTATCCTGGCTTCTTTAGGTGCGATAACTCACGGGAAGGATCCTCGAACATGGGATCAGTACCTTCCCGATGTACAGTTAGGCATAAATACTACAATACATGATGTCACTAAGAAATCGCCTAGTGAACTATTATTTGGGCGTAGGGTAACCAATCCATCACAGGGTATTCTGAATGAAGTAATTTCTGATACCGGTGATGGATTGGTACAAGGTAGTATAGAAGACATTAGAGCAGATGCCAGCCGCTTGATGCAAAAGCAAAATGAAGTTAGTAAAGAACGATACAATAGTCGTAAGAAAGTGGCTAAACAATACAAAGAAGGAGACTTAGTTCGAATCGTACGGGCAATTGCATCAGGCAGCGGGCAGTCCAAGAAGTTAGAGCCAAAACTACAAGGACCATACAGAGTGATAAAGGTATTGCCCAACGACCGCTATGTCGTTGAAGATACCCCTCTATCACGGAAAGGGCGACGCTATGAAGCTATTATTGCAGTAGATAAGATGCACCCCTGGTTATCATTTAATTCCATCTCAGAGAGTGATAACGATGATGGCCCTAGTTCAAATAACGAGTATGGTAGTGACAATTTTATTGACCATGATAAGAACCCAGTGCAAACCTCCTCACTCGAAACCGATGCTTAGACTAAACGTTATATTAAAATATAGGTGAAAAGTCCATGCGTATACCGTGATCAGGAAATGATTCATGTTCAAGGTATCGCATGGCATGATTGACAGGCTGTCTATTGTGGGCATGATTGGCGCAATGATGCGCCGCCTAAGGATAAATCAATGGACAGCCTGAAGTGATGTTCGGGACTACTTATTGTGGGCATGACGTGTACAATGATGTGCCGCCCAAAGAGAAGCAATAAGTAGTCCTAGTGATGTTGATTTGAACCGCTTATTGTGGGCATGACGTGTACAATGATGTGCCGCCCAAGGAGAAGCAATAAGTAGCCCTAGTGATGTTGATTTGAACCGCTTATTGTGGGCATGACTGTGTACAATGATGTGCCGCCCAAGGAGAAGCAATAAGTGGTTTGGTGATTTTGGCTCAAGTTGCTTAATTAATCATGACGTGCATAATGATATGCCGCCCTAAATAAAACATATATCATATATGTATATGATGTAAGCAGTAGTGAAATTTTGAATAAATTAATGATAATTGTTTAATCGTGAGATAGTGATACTTTACCTCTTATGATGTATTTTAAACACATGGAAGTTAGTTGTTTTATTCAATGCTATAAATAATAACGTGATTGATTGATTACTACAAATATATAAACCTAACAGAGGCCAAATAAAATATTTAATGTATTTGATGTCTAAAGTAGCTAAGTTTTACTTTCAAGTTAAAATGTATTTTCTTAACTGTACTTGCAAAATTGCCAAAACGAAGGCACTCGTTGGCGAGCGGATGGCCGAGCTGTTACAAAATATAGTAGTATTGTGTACATTTAACTAGCAACACTGTTAAGAGTTGGCAACACCATGCCCCCCCACTAACCGTAGTGCTTACGAGACAGCTAAGGCTCGACCATTCGATCGCCGATGGCCGACCCGAGAAGTTCTTATCTAACTGAACCTCCGTTTGATTAACCGTTGGTCGTTGGAATTTCGAAATATTGTCGAGTACTGGAAAATATTATAATTTACCTTATGCGAAATTGTGATAAAACTTATTTGATTGTGAGTTTGTAGGAGTTGATAAAGTGATTAATAAAAGTGTATAATCCTGAAGCTGTCGTTTTTCTGAGTTCTCCAACACAATCTGTCAAATTTCTTTGACAGTATTTCAACTTTATTGCAAAGACTTATGGTTCATTTTTAATTGAGAAAATTTGACAGTTAGGGATAGCTTAATGTGCTTCTTCTTTTCATGTGGTTAGTGACTAACCTGGTGTCAGAGTTTTAATGCTGCCCGTGGGCCTCTGACTTAGCATCACATACTGTTGAGAAAAATCTCTCAAGCATGCCGGTTTCCTCACGATGTTTTCCTTCACCGATTTTTAAGCAAGTGATAATTATACAATACGCACATGAATCTGAAAACTCAGAGGTGCGTGCCTTGGGTTCGAACTCGAGACCTATGACTTGGTAGTCCGACGGTCATACCACTAGGCTATCACTGCTTATGCATTTTTTAACAAAACATTTGTAACAGATCTGTACTGATATACAATTTTAAAAGTACAATAGGTATTATAGGTATAATAACTTAGATATTATAAGAATTGTGAAAAAGCAATGTATCGAATCATTTCATTATAGATGGTTATGTACAAGATAGTAGTACCTACTTAATAGACTTTTGTTGCTGACTGTACCAATGTTTATGTATCTATGTATTATTATAAGCATTATTATGTACCTATTTTCGCAAAAATGAGAGTATATCTAGCTGAGGTACTAGATCCGTTATTAAAATATATAATAATAATCATTTCGAATGCTTTATAATTATTTGACGTAATTATTTCATGGAAATAGTAAACTCTATAATTATTGTTAATATTGAGAGACACTATAATAACCTAAATGAGGACGTTATTGAATTTCAGGGATAAAATGCCGCCGACACTTGAGGGTCAGATTACGATGGAGAAGACCCCTTCGTATTGGGTGACGAGATCGGCTCCAAGACGGGTGTATGCCATGAATCCCAGCGTCAAACTGCTAGCAGTCGTGCGGGATCCGGTTACTAGAGCCATCAGCGACTACACGCAGTCAGCCAGGTAATTCTGGTAACCTTACTTATACCTAGAGGATTCGATACCAGTCCCAAAAAAAAAAACAGTTTTTGGGATAGTTAAGTATACATATTTTTTTTTTAGTGACTACATTTTTATTACTCCTCTTTGGTCGTGTTGTGTTTCATTTTGTTGTTGTTGGTGTATTGACAACTTTTTTGTTTATGGGAAATTAAGTAACTACCGTAGGTACACTGATTTTATTTAGCGAGATTAAAGTTTTTTTTTTCAAGAATTTTGAACGCCAGACCAGCGTAAACGCATAGGCGTCGCCTCTCACGCCAAACCACAAAATGTCGCTATAGCCAGCCGACTGTGGCGTGATGGGCACGTTTTCATTTGTAGGCTATATCCGACCGTGGCGATCAAAACGTTACAGTTGAATTAATGTCGTACATAATCATTTTTGTAGAAGTTTCACTACTCATTTTTTCATTCCATCTATCGATTCGTTACTTAGTTTATTAATAAATAAAAAGAACGAAAGTTTTTACAATTATTTTCTTACAATCCAAAGTCTTGGGGCTATCTCAGGGTCCCGGGATTACATGTTTTTTGATCTCGGAATTCCGAAATTGTAAATACAGCCGGGACTGAATTCTCTATTTACCAACCGCTTTGGCGAAAATTGCATTAATAAAATTATAGACCTAGGCACAACATTTTCTCTCTCAGGGTCCTTATTTTATGCACCTTTTGTTCCAGTAAACGACCATCCCTCCCTCGTTTCGAAAACTTGGCTCTCGTGAACAGTTCGGCTGGTTGGGGTAGCGCTCCCTCAGTGGTAGACGCGTCATGGCCGCCTGTCCGACTGGGCGTGTACGCAAGACCGTTGAGACGATGGCTAAGACGGTTCCCGAGGCAGAGGTTACTGCTGATCAGCGGGGAGAGGCTCGTTGCTGACCCTGCTGCAGAGATGGCTAGAGTACAGGTATGGTCTTTGTGGCTTTCTGCCAGTACACAGCCAGCACATCAAACTACCCCAATCTGTCAATTTTCTTTGGTAGATTTTCAACTTTTTTCATTTAATGAATAAGGTTCAATTGACAGTTTGGGATAGCTTGATGTGCTGGCATCTGTACTTAGAGGTATACCTCACTGGGATACCATGTCGACGTGGCGAGGTCACGCTGCCAACTAAATTTAAGCAGCAGTGTGGGTGTCTCATCTGGTATTGGTACTTGAACTGTAGTCAGTAAGCTGCTTTGATGCTAAGGATTCAGTAGGTTTTTTTACATTTCTTATCGGCTTCCCCTCTCATGCCAAGCCACAAAAAAATACGTTTCTTGTCGGCTTTAGTCAACTGTGGCGTGCTGGACACGTTTTCATTTGTCGGCTATATCCGACCGTGGCGCTCAAAAGGTTAAGATGATTGCTTTCCCCTTGTTCTTTGTTTTCATTGAATAGTACTGAAGATCTTTATTTTGTTACAGGAATTTCTAGGCTTGAAGCGAGTGATAACAGAGAAGCATTTCTACTTCAATTCTACCAAAGGTTTCCCTTGCCTCCTGAAGTCTGAAAGTAGGTCTACGCCACACTGTCTAGGCAAGACTAAAGGCAGAAGCCATCCACACATAGATCCTAGAATTTTAGAAAGACTGAGAGATTTCTATAGGCCATTCAATGAGAGATTTTACCAGTTAGCTGGTATGAACTTCGGATGGCCTTGAATTGTTGTGATTTTGAATTTTGGTATTCGGTTTGAGGAAGAACAGTATTTTGTACGATTATGGACTGTAATGCGTGCGAAATAAAGTTGTGGGCGGAATGCTCTATAATATATCTAAATCTCAGGCGATATCAATATTAATATATAGAAAGTAAACATAATTTTGACTATTTGCGCTGTAAATTGTAATATTATAACGTCTTACCTACTAACTATTTATATTTTTGCACTCTATATTCTCTAAGAAAATTGTTATTTTATCTCTGTTTACTAGGTCGTTTCTTACTACCTATTGATCCAACTATATGATAAATTATACCTACTTAGTTAATTTTACTAAATGTTCTGTTAGATTTAATTGTTATGATTGCAATGTGTTAAAAGTTAAAATAGTTTAGTTAAAAAATAACCAAATCGAATCCATTCCACTAAACTAAAGTTACCAAAGATTTATAAAAAAATATTAAAAAACGTTAAGTTTATCCGAATAATTCGCATAACTATTATGCGAATTATTCCAATGTAGGTACCAATTTTTATTCAGGCAGATAGTTGCTTCATAGTTCCTAGTCGGCATTTCATACTATGACTCATTTGATATCATTTATAATCGCTTCATAATTTATACGATTATGAAGTTAAATATATCATTATGTATAATATTAAGCATGCTTGTTTAGTAGGAAAATTTAATAGGCCTTTCGTGTTGTTTCGATAGGAATATTTGGATATAAGAAACTCTCAATTAGAAGTGGAGTATTATATGACAAAGTAAATTTCACCGCTGAACTAACAATTAAAAAGTCGGAAGCTGCAGGATCTAGTAACAAACCAGATGGGCTCAAGTGAGCCTAAAAACATAAGCCCACTAATTAACAACAAAGCCTAAAATGGGTCAGCTCAATTAAAATCATTGGCATTCAGAACATGTAATACAACTCTTTTCATTCCAGAATCATGAATATTTATTTTTTATCGTGTAATTAGGCATAATCATAGCGTTTCGCATAAACAAGAAATGTATTTATGTGAAAATATGCTTGAACATATAAGTTTACTATTTAGTAAAACGTCCTCCAAGTAAGTAATTGATAGTCTTGCCATTAATGATATGACGCTTGAAAGGCAATGTCTACTAAACGACATATCGCCAACTTTAAAGAGATTATAAAGAGAGCATTTTAAAGTATTTATTATTGGAAAAAAATCGTAAAAAATCACCTTTTTATCATTTACAATAACTACTTCATTCCAACGAATTCTAATTCTGTTAAAGGCTAAATAAACTGGCATTTAAAGATTATGAGCTTGAAATAGTGTCGACTCAATATCGCCCAACATGTCGCTTAGTAATTTTTGCCTTTCAAGTGTCGATATGAACACGAAGGTTGTGTACTACGAAAGTACGAACGAACGAGAGATAGAGTATAAAATAACGTGCCATATAACATAAGTAGGTAGGTAGATAATTTACATACATAAGATACAATTTTGTACACAAAAGCCTTTGTATAGCCTCCTCTCTACTCGAAACTTATGTCAAAAATTTTTTTTTTATTTAGGACTAGTTTTTGCCCACGATTTCGTCCGCGTAAATTTCGGTTATATCCCAATATCTATATATTATCCTCAAACCCCCCTCCCCTTTACCTATATTTTTGGGACAAAAGGCAGCCTATGTCCTTCCCCGGGATGCAATATAGATACCTATCTCTCTGCCAAATTTTATCGAAATCTTGGCGTGAAAAGGTAACAGACAGACAGATTTACTTTCGAATTTATAATATTAGTAATTAGTATGGATGGATTAAACAAATTATAAACACAATATATGACACACGTGAATAATAGGAAACATTGATTCTGACTCTATTTTGACCGACTTCACGAGAGGAAGGGGTGTTGTAATTGACGCGTTTTTTTTAAATTTCGCTTTAAAGATGGATCCAAACCAAAGTTACAATAGGAATCCTTCAATAACTTTTGCTATCCGTTGTTGTCCAGTAACAATTGCAAACACAAAAAGTAACTCGGATGTAGATCCACCTTTAAAAATGTTTTTCTAATAAATAAATAAACAAAATGTCTCGTTGGTCTAGTGGACGCCAGCGCTACTGCTGAGCTTTGGGGATCGATTCCTAGGTCAGGCAGTGTAATTGGGTTTTTCTATATGGAATTTCTCAGTAGCCCGGAGTCAGGATTTGTGCCCGGTTGATGGCAATAGGCTCGCCTCCTACTATACCTCCTATATTATATAGGACTTAAACATATACTAGCGAAATGTGGGTACCACTTCAAGAATAGAAACAATCGCCAGCACATCAAGCTACCCCAATCTGTCAAATTTCTTTGATAGATTTTTTAACTTTATTACAAAGAAATAAGGTTCATGTTGAATTGGGCATATTTGACAGTTTGTTATTGTTTGATGTGCTGGCGTATGTACTATGATGTTACGTTATAGAAAAAAAACAAACGAATTTCGAATGTCGAAACCAATTAGATACTTTTAATATACGCTATAAAATGTATTTACGGCAACCCTTTTTTTTAAACATCTTAAGAGTACAGAGGAGTCTAGATAAATAATGCAATGTAGTATTTAGTCTTAGATATATTTGCACTGAGCCCTCCGAATCACTTGTGCCATGTAGCCGCTTAGTAGAATAGATAGCTAAATATATCATAATAAGGCTGTTTTTAAGTTATTTAAATAAAATACACATACAAACATTAACTGATGTTTTAATTTGTATTCAATATTTGTATACGACACTATGAATATGCCTGTAACATTTTTTTTTTTAGAGAAAATATAAATACTTGACTATCAGCAACATTAATAATGAATTAATGATACATTTGTGAGAGACGATAACTTGATAAATGTGTGGCGCGATCATAAAAAAGAACCTACTTAGTAAGTACCGAGGCCAGCACATCAAGTTACCACAATCTGTCAAATTTCTTTGATAGTATTTCAACTTTACTGCAAAGACATAAGGTTCATTTTCAATTGAGAAAATTTGACAGTTAGGGATAGCTTGATGTGCTGGCGTCTGTACATCTACACATATTAAAAAAAAACTTGAAAAGAACTTATAATTATGTCATACATAATCAGACTAATTTTCCCACTGCTGGGACCAACGACCAATGGTCGTTGGCTGGGACTCAAGCCACCAGTAAGAGAGTGAGCGGGCCGTAATCTACCGCGCGGGCCGAGTGCGGGTTGGAAGATATCACATGACTTCGAATTGTTGGTTCTAAGACCTGCCGGTTTCCACACGATGTTTTCCTTCACCGTTTTGAGAGCAGTGGTGATGAAATAATTTACACAAAGTAAAGTTCGTACCGACCTACCACTCGTAAGTCGAGGCCCTACTAGGCCTTAATCAGCGCTTAGAAAAAAAACACATAAACATAATTAATGAAGGACATGCTTTCAGCTTTGGCATAGTAATCCTTATTCCCTAGAATAGTTCAATTTATACTAGGTACCTACAATCAACTAAACATGTAAAAAGTTTTGTTATTCAAGACAACCTTATTTCATACGGGATAAAGTTGACATCTGTGTCATCAATATTGATCTTTCGTAGACTTCAGAAATCACACATAATGCCTTGGTAGGTATATAAACAGTCTTATTAAAAGTAATAAACATTTATTCAGTTTAGGAAGCATAAACACAATTTAAAAAATCAATCACACCAAAGACTTGGAAAAAATATTTAAATAACTTAAGAATATTTTAGTTCCTACATATTGTTGTATGTTTATACATAATTATTTTATAAAAAAATATACATCCGGCTTACGATAAAATATCTTATACTACATCGTTACTTGGAACATAAACCGGCAAGTCTATGGGATTCATTTTTATGTAGGAAATAGATGCTGTGCTGACGACAGCAAAGACGATTGGTACGTTATCCTCGTATTTTGAATGGAGAGACATCACATGCGCTGCTGACGGGACCCCCGATGATTCACTGAAATACGACAATATAGGAAATTAATAAAATTAAAACTACAGAAGACCAAAAAGTCAAAGTCAAATCATTTATTTCAAATAGGCACAAGTAAGGCACTTTTGAACATCAAAATGAACAAGAAATATAATTGAAAATGCAGTAATTATTTAACTTACTCTAAGCAAATAATTCGAAAATGCGGTTTCGGTGGATTCCTTTTCCTAAAGTTTTGTACATTCCTGTTGTACACATCAAAATCTATTCTCAGACTAGTTTCAGTGTCGATTTCTTTATTGTTCTCTATGATTCTTAACTTTTCTAACACGGAAGGCATATCCGAGCTATCTTCAAAATCGATAAGTGGTTTTAATCCATTGTTACTCAGTTCAGTATCAGCTAGAATACGTGCCCTCTCACTTTTAAATGCAATATTCGCTTCGTCTAAATATCTTAGAAAAGATATTTTTGCTTCCAACCAATTTTTATACTGGTGAAATTGGTCTTTCATGTACTCATAGAGGAATTGCTCTTTGCTACTAAACTCAAGGCGAAAATTCATTGAACGTTTAGGAACAATCTCAGCTCTTCCAAAATCTGTTTCATTCGGCAGCCATGTTTCATTGAAAGTTTCAATTATTTGTCCACTATATTTATTATTGTCTTCGTCAGCAGAAGCTGACGAAGGATCGGCTTCAATGGGATCGGAGTAATTATTGTCTTTGCTTGTGCCTGGATTGTTTAGAGACTGTTGTCTCTCTTTGCGACGTTTCAGAATATTGAACGGATTTCTCAATTTTTTCGAACGAGCTCGTGGTTCTTCGACTACACAATCAGAATCTGAACTAGAGTCCAGTGTTATACATCGTCTATCAATGATTTCGTAATTATCATCGTCCAAATAAATATCGGCATTATAAGATGTATTGAACGTTTTGATTGCCTTAGATAAAGCTCTTCTATGACTAGCTGTAGCTTTGTCTTTACTTTCGAGATCTCTCAATCTCAACGCTAATTTTCTTAGTCTATACAGATTTTCATCAAATTTAGCATCGTCTTCTTTATCTAGTCTAGGCTTTTTACTATTCGATTCTTCATCATCATCCAGATCTATCGTTTCTACAATCTTCTCTTCATTAACCACATCAAAATTTTCAGTTAATCTTAGTCTAGTTTTATACCTTGAATTGTATGAGTGAAGTAGACCATGCAACGTTTCAAGATTTCTCACATCTGCATTGCCAGAGATGAGACCTTGTTTCAATCGAACTGCTAAATTCTTTATGCCTTGAAAATGGGCTGATTTTCCACTTCTCGTTCTTTTTCTAGCATTGTTACTTATATTGTGATTGTTTGGATTAATGCTAAAACAAGACGACCTTATGGACGGGTGGGGCCTCTGATGGTACTGGATACGGGTTTGGAAGAACATCAATTGATAGAAGTTCAGATTATTTTGCGGTCGCCAAAATCCGTAAGGCCTAAAATTTTGATGGAACCTTGGAAATCTTCCTTGTGGGAAAAAGTTAGGATTCTGAGGAAATTCGATACCGAGTACTTCCGAGCTACTTCTAATTCTTCGAATGTTAGTCCCATTGACCTCATCAGAACTTGTGTAAGCTGGAGATTCCGATGAGGCCGACCGGACGGATCTCATTTTAATCGTTTGCAAGTTCAACGTGTACGCCGCTTTATTCACAAATATATTTTTCGGTATGAATTGTTGTTCTGGTACATTTACGGTGACTATCCGGTCTTTTGAGAAATCAGGAATATTTTCAAAATACTTCTCCATAGTTTCCGAGTCAATTGGTTTCAGCTGCCTCTTTGTAAGTCTCTCTATTTTGCTCAAATAATTGTATGAATCGTTATAACTGGTACAGTGAACTTTTTGTGTGATGTTTTCTGTTGTTGTGCAAGTCCTTGAGTCACTCGGATCATTATTGTTTGGTACAACTTCTAAACATTTTGTGCTATCTTCAATAGTCTGGGTGCCTGTAAAAAAAAAGAGGAATGGCAATGTAAAATAAAATCCATACATTTGCTAAAATTTGGGTTAAATTTTAATGAGACCATGTCATAATATTTGTGGCATCTGGTACATAAACTCTAAAAATCTGATTTTGCATTATAAATATTTGAAACTCGGAATTATTACGGATGTTGATCCAACTTATAGCAAAAAATAAATAAAGCAGAATAAGTATAATGGGTGATGTAAAAACGGAAAATGACCAATTTTGGACTTGTCATCATCAAACACCACAGATATCTTACAAACATATTGTAAACAACTAAAACATATTGTAATTATTACCAGTTTCTTTCCTCTCGATTTCTGAGCTAGTGGCAGAACCAGCGTCTTCACATGCATCAACCACTTCCACTGAAATATTAGAAGCATTATCATTGTACGATGACTCTTGAGCAACACTTCACTGAACAAAAAATCATAAAATGTGACACAAAGTGGTGAAAGGGAAGAAAAAGAGCAGGATACTCGCGTCTTGTGTGGTCGTTAGCCTGCTCGCGGTAGCTCACCGTCCGATCAGGACCAGGCCCGTGTCGGACGGTGCGTACATGTTCCACGCGCGCCTCAAAGAGATGTCAGCATTTCAAGGGGCCCCTCAGGGCTGATCCTGCCGGGTAAGCGGGATTGTCTGAAAGGGTTACCGCTACCCCAGAACATAAAGGGCTAAGGAAGGAACATGGACTGCTCGCGGTGCCGCAGGCTGTTGCGTCCCTATCAAGTTTCTCAAATGATATTTCACAATGCATTTGTCATCTTTGTGTGAACTTAGCCATAAGTTGACCACACAGGATCGCCTGACCTGTCAAGTGGTGACTGGATTCGCAACGTCACATCTTATTAAGGATAGATATTATTTAGCATAGATTTTAGGCATGTACCTAAAATCTATGCAAATAAATTTTACTGTATTTCTACCTTACGGATTCATAGAATTGTACTAGGGATAGACTGGTAAAGCAAAGCTGTGGCGCACATGCGTTGCGCACTCTTTGGTTTATTGTTTTTGTCTATAGTACTATCTTCAGTAAAATTTTGACAGGCTGAGCATATTAACAGCAATTTGAATGCAATGAAATTAAATGAGATAAAATAATTACCAAGATCAATTGGAACATCAGATATGATAATGGCATTTGGTTCCTCCGCTGAGATAACTTCAAGATTTTTAGATTTATCGTCACTTTCTTCAATTAAAATGCTATCTGAAAATAATATAATGATCTAATAAGTACACTGTACAATGCTAGTTCAAAAAATTTAAGATATTAAAAATTACTAGACACACAATAGTACCTATAGCTTCCTGATTTCCGTTACATATCTCCATATTTTCTACTTCATGTTCAACATTTTTGCTAATTTCTATTATTGTGGATGATACTTCTTGGATGGTTTCAACATCCATTTTATTGTCTGTTGTCTTTAGAACAATGTCATCAACTTCCATTATGTTTGGAGATTCATTCTCTTTGGTTACACTATTTTCGGCATCAAACTGTTCAGTTATTGCTTCACTATTTTTAACCTCATCCAATTCAAGAATATTTCCATTTGTTTCACTGCCTTTTACTTTCTGATCATTGCCTTGCTCTTGTTCGTTTTCACTTAACTTATTAGCCTGTGATTCAATTGGTGACTCATGATTTCCCGATGTTTCAACATTGTCATCGTCTCTTGGATTTTCGACAATTCTAGAATCAGGAACTGTATCAACTATTAGAGAATTGACACTTTTTGAATCTAAACTGGATGTGTTATCTGTTGGTTCATCAGATTCAGTTTTCTCAGCTTCAACAGCTATTTTGACTACTGAAGAATCTGCATTTTCAGATTCATTTACTTCTATTGGTGAAGCAATATTCTCAGAATTATTGAGTGTAGAATCTATAGATAAATCAATGGTCTCCGATTCTTTTTCTTTACTGACTATTAGTGACTCAACACATTCTGATGTATTAGAAGGAGATTTTGGTGAATCAACATGTTTAAGTTCTTCATCCTTGCTAATTGTTGATGGATCAGCATTCAATTCAACTGGGTAAACTTTTTGGTCATTACTTTTTTTCTCATCATTGACTTTTGGGCCTGTATGTCTAAATACTCTGTAGCCCAGTCTACTGAGGGACGCATAAACCTTGTATTGTAGCAGAGTTGTTGATGAGTTTAATAGTAAGGAGTATGCTTTTTGTAAAGATACAGTCACCTCATTGTGTTTTAGTAACAGACAGTTCTGAAAAGAGAATTATGCTATTTTATTTCAATGCTAAATTCTTATGTCAATATCTAATGATAGATAGATTTTGTGAATGTGTTATATGATAATGTTAAATCAGATTTTGTTTTTGTTGGAAAAGTCGGACCCACAAATATTTATGTTATAATGTAATTGAATTGCCATGGAAAAAGATTATAAATCACATTGCATGTCTATGTCTAATTACAAACGACTTACAACTTCCATTAAAAACAAGGCTTCTTCAGGTCGAAGGTACAATGTCTTGCCAACATTGTGGCCAAGGTACTGCCAATAACTGCCTGCCTTTTGTGTAACCTCAGCAAGCATCAATCCATCACGCCATTCAGCATGACTAAGTGTGCCACTGGAATTAAAATATTATATGTTAACATAACACAAGGTAAAATGTTTCTTTTAAAGTAAATTGTATAACACCATTTATAGTACATCAGTTATTTACTATTTGTTTAAGGAAACCTAGATATTACCTATGTATAAGCATTTTGAGTATGATGCCTGAGATACAGGTTTATTCCTATTCAGGTAGAACCCTATTATTATATACCTCGTTTCATAGCACTATATTTGTAAACATTTACTAATAAATTTTTCAATAAACAATTTCAATTTCAATTCTGCAATACCTAGATTCAGGGCTTGGATGCAGAATGCACCTTAGAATTTTAAATCATCACCATCTGCCTGGCCTTTTCCCAACTATGTTGGGGTCGGCTTCCAGTCTAACCAGATGCAGCTGAATACCAGTATTTTACATGTGGCGACTGCCTATCTGACCACCTGACATCTTAGCATTAAATATGCGCACACAAAAGATGCGGTTATAATGATGCAACATATTTACGTTTTGGTTGCATGTTGCTTCTTTGCATAATATTTTACTGTCATGGTTTTCTGCAAAGTATTGCCTGATTCCATAATTTTTTGACCCAGATTTTATACACCAGGACAAACTATAGAATAGAAAACTTTTGCAGTTGCAATTTTCTGCTAGATTAATTTTTACATTAAGACTCTCCATACATATTAGAATAATTAGTAAGATGTGTTTGTGGTAAGTTTCACATTGAAGCATATTTGCATACAGCATACCAAAAAAAAGTAGCAAAAAACAATATTTGTGAAGTCAATTTTGTCTATATTCATCATGATAAGATTATTAAGTCTTTACACATTACAAATATTTTTTATTATCAGTATACTGCAAAGTATGTTTACTTTGAACTTTGCAGTGTCAAAATAATTATGTCTAAAGAGTTCTGGAACTAATGAGATTGTTTTGAAGTGAAACAATAATTTTTTTAATGCTTCTTCTTTTCGAGGTTGATCACAAAGGTAAACAAATAGATATTACTGGATGACATCTAATGATGAATTGGGCCTGGGAGGTGGCCTCACTGATCACTAAAGTGGCGTTTTTGAGGTCCTCAGATGTGCCTCAGTTTGGACACTCCAATATACAAGATATAGTTTGGTTAGAAGCACCACATTCGCGCTTGTTTATGGCTGGGGCAATAAGCCCACATTTTCCAATTTTTAATGCTGATGAACATACATACCATTTCTCAATCCTCTCCACTTCCATCAAGTACTTGCGAGCCTCTAAGGCGGCTTGTATCTGCTTCTGTTCCAGCCAAGAGCCATTGGGTATGACATCTTTCAAGCCTACCTCGGGCAGAGTAGCATCTATCTTTGTTATTCCTTTAGCTACAAGAGCTTCACCCCTAAAATTGAAAAAAAAAGAAATATGTTATGATTGTTTTTAGAATTAATTGAATTTTAGTTATTTGGTAAATTACTAACATTCTGTTGTGAATGTTGGCTTTAAGGTCTAGAGGGGTAATTGGTAAGGAGATTGTCCGAAAGGATTAGCGCTACCCCGGAACATAAAGGGCTACGGAAGGAACATGGATGGGTTTTAGTCAGTAAGAGTCTGACACTCCCTTCTGCTCCACCCAAGTTGGAGAAGTCATTGGATGATTTCCTACCCTCAAAAAAAAAAGGGGGTTATGATTAATTAGTTATTGACGCAGTACTACACAAGTGAGATTACTATAAACATGTGTTAACCCATTGAAGGACAGTGAACGAGACACAATAGAAGTTTTATTGTTATTACGTCTATAGGCGTTCACTGTCCGTCAAAGTGTTAAGGATAGGGCTGTTCAGAGGGATTGTGTGAAAGGGTTACCACTGCCCCAGAACACAAAGGGCTAAGGAAGGAACATGGATGGGTTTTAGTCAGTAAGAGTCTAGAGTCTAACACTCCCTTTTTTGGTCTGGTCTTTCATTACATCTATACTAATATTATAAAGAGGTAAAATTTGTAAGTTTGTATGTAGGGGGTAATCTCCGGAACTAATGATCCAATTTCAACATTTTTTTCACTGATAGAAAGCTACATCCTGAGTGCTATAGGCTATAAATTATATTTATATCATACATATTAGCTGAGCTATCGCAATTTTCGTCTAGCAAGGCGGAAAGATATACCTCCGAAAACAGAATTATTTGCATGCGCTGCCTAAACAGTTACAGTATATCGCAATTTTCCGCGGACGAAGTCGCGGGCAGAAGCTAGTTTCAAATATGTACATGAATACATTGTAGGATCTCTTGTCTTATTGGAATATGGTTAAAAGAATTTTGTCTTTAGTCACTGATTTAAAAAGCAGTTTAGGAGATTCCAGTCTAGTAATTAAATTATTATTATGATTCTCTGGGAAATAACAGATGATTAGCATTTTTATCATGCCTGACGACATGCTAAATAGCATAATAAAAAGCGTCTACCGACCGTCTACTGAAATCTTTAAGTTTATAATTCTCTGGACGAAAATTATGGTAAATACTTAGGAATTGTTTTTATTTTTTATTTATGTACACCGCATTGGAAATCTTAGCAGGTACACACCATACTCTTGTAAACTATGGACATCGGATAAATTGAGTATTCAAGGAATTAATTTATACTTACGACAATATTCTAGGATTCTCCATAGTGTTTTACACTCAGTTCATAGTTACTATTTGTAGTAATTTAACCCGAAAGCATTATAACAAACCGTGTGTATTCTTCGTAAAATTGTTATTGACTTTTACAGAAAATGAGAAACTGGAGATAAATATGGATTTTATGAATGCAGGACATTCTGCCACTAAGGGAGATGGCGTTATATCGTTGGTAATAAAAAGAGGGAGAATACCAATAGGCTTGATGCAATAAATATCAGTAACAAGAATACAAGGAACACAAATATTGACTTAGTGAAAGGTGTTGCCAAACACACCCAAAATCTGTATGTCATTTCTAGTTAGGAAAAACAAAAGTAAAAAGGTTTTATAAATCTGAAATCTTTTTTATAATAAGAACTACAGATCCACGAAAAATACCTCAGAGCAGTCGTGCAACCTTGAAATCAATTATTGCAATACTACAAAATTCTGCGCAGATAATAAAAATAATTTCGGATTTCACCGCTAGATGGCGTGAATAGTTCTGAATGAAGCAACGGAAAGCGTTTCCACCATAGAGGAAAGTAATATATCGGGTAGTTTCCACCATTAAAAACATTTTATATTTTTCTATTTGAAATAAAATAATTCAAATTGAAAACAATTATTAAAATAAATCATTCTAGTTTTGTAAGATGCTTCACTTTTGAAGGAGGCAAGCACCTAGGTAATTAATTGTAATTAGGTTTTCTCTATATATGACTGAGCACGCTAACATGGGCTCGGCCCAAAGATCCACCAACAATGCTACTGGTGTCTGTCGCCTATTGCTGCGGTATCAAATAGTTACTGCTACTAAGTCGTTAATTGATACAATGCGGTACATTCTGTGTAATGTCTACATAAGTTTTTCGTAGCAGTCTACGAAAAAAAAGAAAACTTTTGTCGGAAACATAGACGCAAAATAGAAGTAGGCACCTACCTAGTTACAAGACTTTTTTACGACTTTGGTACGGTCATCTACACGTAAATAGTAAAACTACGAAAACGAATGCTGCGTAATAAAGGCAATATGAAATTATTTCGACAGACGTATGACTGACTGTACACTACTACTCAAAAGATACCTAGCTCACATGATTAGACTGCGTGTGGGAGTTTTATGAGGGGCGATTAGAGGAGCAGAACCCACCTAAAGCTTTGTCAGTATTTGAGATATTTTATTTTTTAATTTAGTACCAAAATATGCCTTTTTTTTAAGACTGGGAAATCATCCAATGACTTCTCCCGCTCTGGATGGAGCGGAATTTTAATTTAGTAGGTACCAAAATATGCCTATGGTAGGTAGGGTAACCTATGTACAGACGCCAGCACATCAAGTTATCCCTAACTGTCAAATTAAAAATGAACCTTATGTCTTTGCAATAAAGTTGAAATACTATCAAAGAAATTTGACAGATTGTGGTAACTTGATGTGCTGGCCTCTGTACCTATACACTGGCATAAAAGTACCAACCTATGTAGGAACGTAATTTAATGCGAAGACATAAGGACTCTTACTAAAGTGTCTAGATAGGTACCCGTAGGTACTGGTAATACTTTGTCACCAAAAACATAAACGTTTCCGTAATACAATGAAGTATAACTTATTTGAAAAAGCACTTGAAATTATGAGTGAAAAGTTATCTAATTGAGAGAAAATACCGACTTCAGTTGACCAATCCAAGTAATAAAATCAACCAGTAAATATTGAAAGGTTTGATTGAGAGTTTTATGATTGAGAATTAAAACGCAAGATTTCATTTTAATTGCACTGAAATTTCTATATATTTAAAAATCAATGATACAGAATTACAAATCGCAATTCCAATGGGATGGCTGAAGATCTATACTTCAATGAATCGACTGTTCAATTGCCGTGAACAATTTAATTGAAAACAGTTCACACTAATAATAACTAAAACGGAACGTGAACTCAATTCCCAGCACCGCCGTTTGCTATCACAGTTCATCAACTAAAATATATAATGTATCTGCATTGGTGCAGCGGCGCCGCGACATTGGCTGGCTGCAAAAACAATTAACCGGAACAACACCACCCAAAGATGAACGGCGCGACAACCCCACTCGTAGAGTCAAGTTCGCTGACTTTTTAATTTAGTTGGGTAACAACAACACAACCGTAGCGTAAGCTACAAAGTTGTAGACTCGCGTAGTAGCTACGTTGTAACGTAGCACGTCGCCGGTAGCATGCCTAACGCGTATCGATTATTCTCCCGGAATTACCCGACGACAGACGACCGCAGCCGAACACTTCCGACTTCGCCCGAGATCTACGTCCATACATAGCGGAAGTAATGAAATGTACAGAAAGATATGAACCGGAAAAATTGTCGCTCTCTTTTTCTTCACGTCGCGTCTTATCCGGATCCCTAAAAAGGCTTCCTTTGTCGGTTTTCCCTTTCTTCACATTTCGCTTTCGGGCTGTAACGAATGGATATTTATATCAAAGATGACAGAGGAGCGACGACAATGCATTTATATTCGACATAAGTCATTTGGGTACACCTTTTGAATTTAGGAAAACATTTACATACTAATCTAAGAGTTAAAACCTACCTACAAACTCTTCTTTTATAGTACCTGCTGTAAAATTAAAAATTCTCCTTCATACCTATAACAAAGACACCCTATTATAACTGCGAAAGCTAGGTACCCAAGTTCTTTAATGGAAAAGTATCATTAAAGTTGTAGTTAATTGGCTGTATGGTAAGAGCCTAGTCGGGATGTCGCCGGGAAGTTCCCGTCGCGTTACGACCACAGTCGGCGAGGGCTGGAGGCGATTTAACGTATTGTAATGTGAGTTTATACGGCGTTCCTCCCCCTCGGCCCAACGCCTTGCAGCTAATACCATAGCTGAATGATAGTCGGCAGTTCACGCACGCTGAGGCCCGACCGGCCGGCATCGATTTAAAGAATTTAAAATTTTGAACTTTCATTATTCGAATCGAAAACGAACCTTCTGTTTACAGACGATCGAAGGGCGGGGATGGGGTGGCGCACCCCAAATACGTACCATGTTATTTATGGTATATTTTGACGTGCTCGCTCGCTGCTAACTTCAAGTCGCGTAGGATAATGGGGTGATGGATAGTGTTATCGGTCGCTATTCATGGTGTTCCGCGTCCAACTCGTGCATTTATTATTACAGTGTATCGTGGAAAACCCCATATTAAACTGAAATTGGGTGAACAGTGTTCTTTCAGTGATTTTGTTGGTTGTAGCGGTTAGCGACCGGCATTTCTCTCAATGCGGATTTTACAACTGGATAAGCGGAAACTATTGGCATACATACAGTTTCCTATTACTTAGTTCTTGAGTAAAATTGTGGTGATCTTGTGGCTAAAGTGTGGTGTAATAAATTGCATATTTTTGAAGTCCTAAATATTTAACCTCATAACATCATAGAAGTCATTAAGGTAAGTTAGTTTTAACCTAGTCTAGAAAAAAAGCTATGGGTTTATTTAAGAAAATATTAATTTAAAGTTTAAATTACTGCTTAAACCTTTATAAAAACAACATTTCATGAATAGACGAATGGCCTGATTAAAATGATTAATTATGTGTTTGTTTACTTTAAATTCAAGTACCGTAGTAATGTTCAAAATTCTATGGTAAACACTGAATTTTCTGCAAGTTGAGAATAGCGCCATCTCTGGGTAGAATTATTCAACTAGCATTTGTTCGCGCTCCTGCCGTCATTAGTGGCGCCAAAGTGTCAGCCGGCGACACGCCTGCAGTCACGCGGCGTTGACGCGCGTCGCAACATGTTTGCGTGGGTGTAGATCGCATCGCGATAAACAATTTATGTGTTTTCTTCCTTATCAACTAATCAAAGTAGTGTGCACAAGTTATCTTGCGTGTTGCTAGTACAAAATAATTGGATCTACGAATGTTTACAAAAGTGTGTATTGTGGAGTTCTTGTTAGTGTTTCGTATGTGTAAGTGTTTTGTTGTTGCCGATACCGAGGGCAGGATTTTGGCCGAGCAGTGAAGGTCTAGGGCCGGCATGAGGAAAATAAACGGTGAGGGCACGAATATTTAAGATGCTTTCAAGCATGCCTGCAGCGCATGAGCTCAACTAGTTAATAAACACAGATAAGAGGCATGTGAAAATGTCACCGGGTTGCGTCCAACGATACCGATAAAGTACTTGATCAAAGTAAAACACAGTTCATGTTGATTGAATATTCAGAACTAATAAGAATTTATAATTTTTAAAGTTTATCGCAAAAGGTTGTCGTTCGTAGTCATTATGTCAAGAACATGGGGTGCTTGTAATTTAATAGGGGACCGGTGTGCCTCCGTAATAATAATAGCAGTGGGGTCCGTACTTTTGTCCTTGAATTTATCATCTCGGACACATTAACTTCCACAACTTCACAGAATTTTGTAACATTCACTTATTATTTAATGAACACCAAGGCTCCTTATTGGAGCCTCTGAGGCTCTGACCAATAAATGTTCGTAACGAATTACCTATACAAAGAATGTGGAAAGGAATAAAACTTGAAGCTTTAAGTAATAAAAAGTTATTAAATATCTCTTTCGAACGAAATAGAATTGCACAAGAGACAGTGGAACGACCGAAAATCATTAACCGTAGCAGATCCCATACAAATGGCCCTTAAACGTAATCCGACAATGTTTGATGGGTTGCCGGCCGGGCGGCCCTTCGGTTGCGAAACCAATATTCTGTGACTGACTAGATAAAAGTTGCCTGTGACATTGAGATTATTATAGATTCGAGAACGTAATAAAGCTTTATTTATGAATAACATAATCTTTTCTCAAACAGATTTGAAAATTGAAACTCCTAAAACAAGATTCTTACTTAATATCAAGACTTCATCAGTCAAGGTCGCAAGTATAAAGATCGTTAAAAGATCATCCACCGAGGACAAAACCGATGATATAATGATTCAAAGCCTTAAAGGAAACAATAGCAGTGACAACCACTAAGCTGTTTAATTGTTATTCTATACAAAATCAGATTTAATACAGAATTTACAGTTTCCATTTTGTAAATGTGACACATTGTGAGGTCTGTGTTAGACGCGCAGCAAGATTTATCGCTTACAGATTGCGACACAGTCGGCGCAGAACATCTATTTGTTTTAATAACATGCTACAACGAAGACATGTTTATGTTACATGACGACTTGATGGTCCAGAGTCGTTCAGACGAAGTTATAAAAGCAGTTCCTACTGGTGTGATGGTTAATTAAGCTGTATCCATCAAACTTTACCTGCCAATAAACAGAAATTCGGACGAAGTTAATTACATCTCCTGGACCTTACGGTAATGTGGTGCGAACACCAAACTTGCGGCAGTTTTACGAGCTCAAGAAAGAATGGAGGAGCAGGGTTCGTTGGCCGAAGCTTAGTTAATATGCTTGCACGTACCGGCACAAAATCAAATAAACAGTCGCTTTCATCTCCGGTTTATCGGCGATGCACTTGGTAGCCTTGCACTTTGTGTGTGTGAACAACTGTTCAGTCGCAGCGACCATTACTCAGACATTCGAGGTTGCCGACTCAATTGCAATTCATATCGATTATTTAATTTGCATTGCCTGCCAACCATAAAAAGCGTACACTTCACTGGCATTTCCCCAGGACTTGATTAAAGTTTTAATTCCTTTAATTGTTGAGCAGTTATCTTGTTTACCTTTAATGAGCTGGGGTTAATTTCTTAAGGTAATAAAGGCTCGCTGGCTTGATAGCATTCCATGTGAAATTGCTATTGCGTCACGTCCTTCTTACCGCAGATCATGTGAGTAATGTGAGTCTCTGTCTATTGTCTCCTGAGGGTACTTCATTCAAGTCCATTGTTTGTTATTCATTAGCTCATAAAACAATTTCTAGCAATCATACGTCTAATAACCGATAATTAAATTAAATTAAATTAAATTATACTTTATTTCAAGTGTCACAGACTCATAAAATTAACATTAATACACTCAGTCACATTACATAATCATAATCAAAACACATTACAAAATATCAAAATCAAAAACATAACAAACACATAACTAGGTACATATAATAGGCCTGTCTCAGTGTCGCTACATCACCTGCGTCAAATGTGTAACCTACAGCAGTGATTGATGTAGGCGCAATCAACAATAAAAAAAAATAATGCCTTTATTGATTTTGCCAGTGGCTCGGAACAGCACTCCAATATTGACAATGAGCGGGAGTTTAGACGCCACTACGTGCTTTGGGAGTTGATGAGAATGGTACGTGACTCCCAGTTCATTGCTCCAGTTTTTTGCCACTTGATCTTGTGAATGAGTTTGCAGACCTTGGCTCGAAGACAAGGATCTTAGGCGGCAGGATTTATAGCTACAAAACACTTTACGAGTGCCCGGACAAGCTCTGTGCATACCTACTCACTTCATATTCAGTGGAATAAACGTTTTAGTGGCACTACGGTGGAGCCGAGCGCCGGAGCCGCATTATAATACAATTGGCATTATTGCGGAACGATCATGAAACGTTGATGAGTTTGTGTGATAACGTTGTCAAAACGAGTTATCACTTTCAGCGACATGCAAATGGTTCCGTGTGAAATCAATGAGTGTAACTAGGCGCGTTAGTGCGGGGTCGACGACGTGAATGCTGATTTTCAATAGCATCGCATTAGGAGTAGTTGCGGTGGCGCCGCGCGTGATTGCCATGTTGATTGAGATCACACGTATCACGTATGTTACAAATTGTCGCTCCAATTCGCATGTGACGGGAATACACACTTATGCACAGAAATTTCATCGTAACCAGCTTATTAAAGGCTTCCTTTGAATTCTCGCGATTATTATGTCGCTTTTGTACAGTTTTAAGTGTGTGACTCGTTAATGAAGATACCGTTATTTACATCCTCAATCTAGAGCGCAGGTAAACGAGTCTACTTGGCTCGTTTACCTCGAGAGGGTGGTGTGATATATTCAGGGCCCATTTAAATATTCCCAGGGGTGATAAGGGGTAGGGATGTGCGCCGGTTAATCAAGTAACGTGATCCATTTATCTGGAGCACTCTTGATATGGTGAACTTTGGAATATTGTAGGCTCATTTTAGGGTTGAGATTGAAAATGAATAAGTTTTTATGAACATATCGGGCCAGTGTTAGCATCACACAATACTAAAATGCGGTAAATTTTAGGTTTAGGTTTAAGCAATTTATTCTCAAAAAGACAAAAGAGCCACTTACATGAGAACATTAAGATACATAACATAAAACTTAGTTTAGGTAACGGTCACTGATATGGACAATTGTCTTAAAACTAGTTTCCTGTTAAATGGGTTACATTTTTATTTTATTGAAACTAAACGGAACTTGATAGCACGTAGTTACAGTTTATGCGAGGCAAGTCACATTCGTATTAGCATCTAGCTTTACTCTCACATTGTTTCTCAGGTACAAGACTTTTAATAGCTTAATTAACGAGTGGAAAGTTTTCTAACAAATGACCAGACCAGAGACCGGACCCAGTTACCGCGTGTCCGCTGTACTGCTACAGGTATTGAGATATTTCCTTTATTTCTTGCTGTAATTACTTACGATCCGGACGCTACGATTTCTATGCAGTCTGGTGCTTGCTCATTGACATTGAATTTATAAACTTGTCTTATTTATCAATGTTGCTCATGATTTACTGTTCAAGTGTCGGTTATTATTTTAAAATTATCAGATTAATGTGGAACCGCTTTTGTATTATCTGACAATACTTTTGAAATGATTATGCTTTATTCTTTGACTTCTATTTCATCGGTTTGTGAATCGTAGTATCAGTAAGATGTTTCAAGATTTCTTACCATTTCATCTTGCAATTTTCTTCAATGAGCAGGCGTTTTATTGGTGATTTCTCTAGTATCTTAGCGATATCGATTCAATTCTATTGATCGCATTGCAGTGAAATTGGAAACAGACGTGTACGGCTCCCCGAGTGTATGCAGCGTTCTTGCTTTTACTGCATTCGATCTATTTACGGGTTTACGAACGACGATAAACTTGCGGCGCGTTGAACCGTGCAGCCGTCAGCCTAGTGCCCAATAGATACGTCTGCATACAAATTGACTTATGTTACTATCATGGCCAATAGAACAATCAGTTTCCATTTACTTTAAGTTGATGATTTTGTGAATGTTTGTGCTTCTATTATTTTTGAAAGGTGTTTTGTATTCAGTTGAAAACAAAACCAATTAATTTTTCTGAAAATAAACTGCAACTTTGAAAATATGAACAAGGATTTAATTATTTCCCCCTTTCAGAGTGCAGGTTTCTTCCCCAAGTTCGTCTTACTCGGTTTTTAATCTTCTGTGCGGAATACAAAACAGCAAAAGAAACTATTTTTTTTCGCAATGCAGTCAAAGCTATGGCAAACTTTATGTTAATTCAATTTGCGTTAAAGGCGAAAGTTGAATGCAAATTCAGGGTACAAGCCTGCGACCAGGAGTATCGATCTTCCGCGATCCAGCGTTGATGTTGTAACTGGTTATAAGATTCACAATAAAAAAGGCACTTAAATCTCGTGCCCAAATGGCCGCCCACATTGACCTTTAGAAAATTTGAAGGTATAAACTTTGTTCGGTCCATGATCCCGATTCCTGAAGGAATGCGGCGATCGGCATCGGCGTTAAAATTAGTACGTTTATCGTTGAAACCTTAACTCTAACTCTATTACGAGTTTACACTGCGAGTTATCGCTTTGAATGCCTTAGCATAATGTAAGTCGTTCATCGGCCCAGGAAATGACGTCATTGCATGGCCTCACACACGTTTCCTGCACGTCTTCTCGACCTTCACCTAAAAGCCTTAGAGCAGTACTTCTGTCTCTTTTGTTCAACGCGTTTGAGCGTTTTAGAGCTTATCATTGTGACTTGTGTTTTGAGGCCGAGATGCCCCTTTGATGTAACTGCCTACGTCTTAAAGAGGTGCTGCTGTAGAATACCTAGCTTTTAGAGCATAAGAACTCACGTTGGACTATAGTGACTTTTTTTCTGAAATATTGAAAGCACCTTGAATAATTTCTCATATCATGTATAAGGAACAGTATCTATTCAATAAATACATAAAAACTCTTCTCTCATGTTACTTATATCCAAGACTAGGTGACCCGGTGAACCCCGTGAATTTTTCGGTTGTTCATTTGGGTTTTTGCTAATGTTCTTTTTTCTTAAACCACCTCCCAGGATTGTGACGCACAATATAAAACAAATTGAAGTCGGTCCAGCATTTTTCGATTTCTTGCGAGACTAACGCACACCTTATATTGTTCCCACGTAATGAAACATCTCAAGCCATCACGGTTTTGTGGGGCATAGTTTAGATTAAGACTTTTTGTAAACTTTAATATAAATAAATAAATAATAATAATAATAATAATCAATCCTCTTCAAACAAGACACCCACGCAACACTTGAAGTTGAAATATTTAGCAGATCATGATATGCCATTATGTTGCTTATAGCAAAAATCAATGTCACTTGGAACAAAGACGCCATAGTTCACAGTCTAGGCACCCTTAGGGTCGTGTTCGACAAATAAATAAACATTTTGTACGACTTTCTTCGTTGATTAAGCGTAGGTCGTGAGTCACGAGGTTGTCTATGGCCATCTTGCTACCGAGTTCACAATGCGATGTTTGGTTCGCGACTCTAACAATGTGTGTTTGGACTTTTGACAAGGAAATGTCCGTTGTTAGGCTACATTGACTTCATAATAATTCATTGAGAGACGATCGTTGCAGTCAACTTTGTCTTGTCCGACATGTTTGCATAAATACTGCTACTGTTTAGTAGCCGTACAGGGCACTGCATAATTTTGTTTCGCTTCTCTATGCGCTGTGTTCGATTTTCGAATAACGAGCTACTGTCACATAACTGTTTTCACTATGACTATGTAATAGGGGGCGATACTATTGCTATGAACCGGGCACATATCCAGACTCCATGCAGCTGCTGAGAAATTTTATATAGAATAACCCAATAACACTGCCTGACCAGGGAATCGAACCCTAGGAAATATAAATGCTGCAACCGATGCTGATGTTATTTTTGAGAAGGATGTATTGGTTTACAAGCGTCTTGGGATGAAATTGATCAAAATCCTCGAAGATAGCGACAATCACTTCACAATTCATGCTTTTTATATTTGAATCATTATCGTTTGCTGGAAAAGAAAAAATACAACGTTCATATTAAAGACAAGGTGAAGCCTTGGACAATAATGGCCTCATGAAGTAAGACCTCAACGATACGCTCGAAGAACATATCTCTGGCAGTTTGGTGAAAATCCATTCTTGTGGGAAGAGTGCAACATTAGAAACAACTTGTTATTCATTTGTTTTCTACGTATTAATACCGACTACGCGTTTACTATAACAGGTTTAGCGGGGCTTTGTTGACAAACCCACTCCTACCAGGTGCAAGGATCGCCCACAAACCACGCCAACATTTACCCACTATTATAAAGTTGTAATTTAAGTAATAATTTAAGTTTTAATTTGTAAGTTGTGTGTAGCTTTACTTTAGTACAGTAAAGCAAGTAAGTGGAGACAGCCTAGTACATGCCCTTTGTTCTATCAAGAGCTCTAACAAATTATGTATTAGTGTTCGAACAGACTTAGGTATAAGTTGCTCTCTAAACATTGACATTGTCCGAATGACCACATTAGAGTGCAACTCTATTGGGATTTCGAGTCTCATCAGACGGTGCGTTCGTGTTCCACGCGCGCCTCGAAGAGATGTCAGCATTAAGGACGGGGTCCGTTAGGCAGGAAGCCTGCCGGGTCAGCGGGAATGTCCGAACAGTTTACAGCTACCCCGGAACATAAAGGGGTAAGGAAGGAACATGGGTGGGTTTTAGTCAGTATTAAGAGTCTGACACTTCCTCTCAACCCGGAGCGTGAGGGGTCATATGATGATTACCCACCCTCAAAAAAAAAATGGGCCGATTTGGTCTATACAGAATGATCAACATGAATGGGCGGTGCATTCTCAAAAGGTTATGTTACAGCGCATCTCCAATATTGCGCTCAATGTGTACCATTCCATCATCATTTTGGATCGGCGCAACATGTCGTTTTCTTCCGTACTTCTTTATAAGTGGTCATCTAGGTAGTCACTCCTTATACCAATACCATGAGGGCAATATTTACGCTCGCGTATGTATGTATATGAAGGAGCTGTTCTATGTAACCAAACTCGTGATTATTGTCAGTTACATAGGCATATGTTTCAATCGGAAAGTGGTAGTTATCAGATTTTTTTTAAAGAAAGACACTTCTCCGTGTTTCTAAGATGTCATTAATCGTAATGAAAGAATGAAAAATACAATAAAAAAATATATCTATTATGTAATAGTGGTAAAAAAGGGGAAGAGCTCATAGGGCGTCCAAAAAATCATCCCCATCGCTGTCAGTGGGAAATGTGCCCATAAGGCTGGCAGCGTTACCGCGTTGGATGGTTGGCTATGCTGATTCTTTGGGCTAAAAATTGACCAGCCCTCTGGTCACGTGTAGAGTCGATCAACTACTGGGGGATATATTCTCCGTTGTTTTAAGACCAACATTTGATTGCGCTATGACAATGAATGAATGAATTTTCTAAAGGCACTTGAATAATAGAGGTGCTAATTTTCATACGCACCTCGTCTCCTATTGTCCAAAATTTGTCTCACAGCATTTATAACCAGCAGACTGAACGCGATTTGCTTGTCCGTGTAATTGCTTACCGCGCCATGTCCGTCGCACGCGGGCGAATTTTGTATCATGTACTATTATTAAATTACCATAATAACACCACGATATTGTAGTAATGAGATACAATATTATAATTGGTAGGACATGTTGCCTACGTGATCAGGTAGGACCGATTATTGACCAGCAACTGCCGGTTCGAATAGTGGTTTTAATTAAAAGAACCTTTGGGAGACGAATAATGGTTGTGGGATAATCTAAATCTATTCGTGTGCAAGATTTGGCCTGAAAAATATCTTTGGTTTTTCTAGAAACCAAATTACCTAGTACTTACCTATCTACCACCAAAAGGACGAAACTTTATAAAGCCATCTTTGGTTTCTTTGTGGATCAAGAGAAAAAATATTGCTTAAGAGGAACAGTTTATTTTTTTATATTTCAAATTATTTTAAGTAATTTCTTGTTACGGTCGCGAATCGCATTTTTATAAACATACAACGTGACACTGCGTACACCGCAACTTGCAGGTAAGTTAACGTAAAAATATCTTCCAAAAAATAAAACAAGAATATTTTCCCTCGAAGGTACCTACATCTTAAGCTCTCTACGTAACCAGGCTGATGAGTTCAAAGAAGAAAGGGAAAGTAAATAAATCTTGAACAATTCTTTACACTTACGTGGACGACTCCTTCGGGCCCAGGTCCACAGTTTCCATGATAATGAGGGAGAGCTAGCTTGTCATGTTTATTTCAAACGACAGCCCACGTGGTACCGAGCTCGGTACGGTGGGAATCGCGACACAGTCCCACTCACATACGCGCACCATTCTTCACTATACAACTCCACAAATCCATTGTTTTACTATCATAATAACCTATGGATCTTTACATTATTAATGGCGACATTTCGGAGCCATGTTCCACGTTTCGTAACGTTATAATCTTACTTTACCGGAAAGTCAATTCTGTAAATCTGTGGATTAAATCGTTGTGTATTTTATGTGAAGGAAATGGATGAAGATGCAATATTACTCAACGATATGTCGAGTAAGCTTGCTTCTTAGTGTTATTTGAGTAAAAATAGGTTGAATAACACATTCGATTCGCCACTGGTAGTTAATCTCATTTAATCCAGACGTCATGAGTTGAAAGAGAGTTCTTTATGGGATGTATTTCGAAGTGTTGTAATAGATATAATTAGTTGTTAAGTAATGCAAGATGATGGATATTGATCTTGCCTAATATTTGGATGTTTGAGAGATTACTGCAAGAAGCCGTATCTACAATTGTTTTTTAAATCAAGAGCTGACATATACAACTTTAACTGCTTGAGTATGTAGTGACATTAATTTCTAATCTTGGCACCTACCTACTGATTGTTTAGTTCCAAAACTTTTATAGTATTTGATTCTATTAAATGGATTACGTATAGAACTAATCGTTATAAACCCGTCGCAACGTCGAAAGGGTCTGAAGGGACCACAGCGGAGTCATTCAAAGTACAAGTCAATGAGACAATGGTATGCCCCACGGTTCAAGATCACGACCGCGCGGTGCACGGTGGCGCGCCGTCATCGCTGTCTTACGTAAAGGCACAAGAAACTTTACATTCAGCCTGTTATGAAAGTTCGCGTAGGAGCCACTTGATAGGCTGTATATCCGCTGACCTTTGCTGTTTTATTTGCGAAGCACAGATAATTTAAGGATATTATTCACAAAACTCTTGCAGTTGCGCTGTTCCTTTTTAGAATTTTTGAAAATAACTTTTTTTATCAACACTAAACGAATACTGGATTTACCTAACATACATTATTGACAAATGGAGCTGCTAAAACATTGACGAAAATTTTACAAAATTTCGTTGCGAAACTTCGCTTGACAAGAAATGTTATAAATTATGTACTTTTTATCACACAGTAAATCATTGTAAGTACTAACTTTCTTGAAAAGAGTATCTTAAAACTGTAATAACAAAGTTTAACCAAGTTGATACAACAAGTACCTACTTACTGATAAGTTATCAACAGCTACTCTCTGTCTACAGACTTTAAAACTTATCTCTGGGCACTCGAAAAAGGTTAAGTGTTAAAAGTTTGGCCGGCCAAAAGAAGTGTTGCGTCATTCCAATGTAATTGTTCGTTTCGAACAAAAGAAATCGAAAGTACGAGATTAAATCGATACAATTTAATAATGAGGAAAAAAAACAATGGGTCCTTGTTACAACAATGTCATCTGAAAGAGCTGTTTCTAAATAGATTATTGTAACCTATTGTAACCGTCAACTAATGTCAACGGGGCCTAACAAGAAGCGTCAAAAGTGACATTAAATCATTTTGATACGGATTATGGCACAGGTAACAACGCTCCGTGGAAGTACGTCCGAGGACAGCTTGGAGAAGCACATTGGCACGAAAACAAGAATGTTTTATTATGCACTTGGAGAATTTCAAGGAAAGAGAGAAATCCATGGCTGAATAGAACTGACAGAAGAAACCAATTCTCTTCTTTTCTTGTGATAGTGACTAACTTGGTGTCGGAGTTTTTAAGCTGCCTATGGGTCTCTGACTTGGCTTCACATGCTGTTGAGAAATATCTCTCAGTCATGATGGTTTCCTAAAGATGAGAAAACAATTTATATTTGTGTTTAAGGTGGATACGAAACACGCAATTTTTTTTTTAACATAAAACCCAAGAAAATTTTGATTTCGCGGGCTAACTTCGCGAATTCACCATAAAGAGCGTGATTCCGTGAAGTTCAGAAGGCTGTCAATACAATGTAACAAGCCATTATCGCTCAGAAAGACTTGTTAAATTGAATGTTCCCGTGGTTTTACAGCCGGATGCAATTTGCACTTTTATCCGTGTCTGTACGTGTAAGTTGTCACTTTCGAGTCGTGACTCACGAAGACAACAGAGAGCTTTCGTTGCCTCCATCTAATGCTAGGGTCACTTTGCTGTCATAAATCTCGAATAGTTAGCATTTAATATCCTCGCACCCGCGTATCGTTAGTATTACTTGCGGTTCCGTTACTTGATGTATTGTGCAAGTGCTCTAATTAATAGCAATCTGTGAATGTTCACATCAATATTCATGTTGCTGATGTAATGTTTAGTGTGCTTGTGTTTGTGAATTGTACGTGTGTATACTTGTGAGATGATCTAATTTATTGAAAAACCACTTGCGTAATGGTAATTAATTTTATTGAAGTTGAATGGTATTTTCTTTCATTTTTATAATGTTTAGGACGTTACGTAAGACGTGCTCTATTAAGCTTTGTTTATTTTTTCAGGAATTTTAATATAGGTCTACTTGATAATTGGTTGGGAAGGAAAGGAAAACACTGAATTCAATCAATTTAATTAAGTAAAAAAGCTGAGCGAAGTGTATTTAAGATCCCTGTGTGAGGAAATAGAAAATCATTACGTAAACAACTTAATATCAAGACTTTATTCAATAAAAATTTCTACAATCTAATACAATAACAACTTATACATACTTAAATTAAAAGACTATCTAACTAACTATATATACAAATAAATCCAAAAAAGACAAAAAGGACACGAAGTACTCATCCGCATCGCTGTCGTCAGCAAACGTGCCCAGAAGACTGGCAGCATTCCCACGTTGACTGGCAATGCTAATTCTTTGGCCAAAGAACAATCCAGCCCTCTGGTCACGCGAAGTGTCGACAATCGGCGAGAAATTTCCTTAAAAACTAAATAGGTACTTAGACACCTAAATCAGTCGCTGTGAAGGTGTTTATGTTTTACATAATTAATCTATCAAAGCTGATTTGTTCGCAGTCCAAAAGTTATAACGAGCAATTTCGGTCACGTTTTTATCGAAACGATGTTTGTCCCCAGAATGGCAAGTTATAAAACTTTCTTAATCAGTACTTTCTTTGCTCGGAGTGCGAAATAAGAGTTTTCCATAAATAATTTTCATCCAAATTCTATCTTTGACTTCGTAACCACTTCGTCGCCATTATAATGTGACACCAATTCGCCGGAAATAAGGTTCGATATCCCGACGAGGGACAGTCGAAATCCGTAAAGTACTTAATGTTTTCAATTCCGTATAATCGGTTTAGAATTTCCGGAGTTCCGCGTCAGTAATTGGATTGGACGAAGTTGGCCGTTCCTGGGGTGAATTTTTCAACGGTTTTTACCGCAAAGCTTACTTAGGAATCAATGGTAGACAGATTGCGTATAATCAGTATTTGTATTTTTCGATTTCCATTTAAATTCAGGGAGCAGTAGAAACTTACTTAATGAAAGTTACTCCATCTCCACTGCTATTAAAACGGTGAAGGAAGATATCGTTAAAAACCTTGAAATTCGGAGACACTTGCACACATGCACACTGGGCTCACGGGCCTGCATCCCAGCAGTGGGAACATTAAAGGCTGATTATGCTTCATCATCTGCCTAGTCTTTTCCCAACTATGTTGGGGTCGGCTTTCAGTCTAACCGGATGCAGCTAAATACCAGTGTTACCAGCCTATCTGACCTCCACATCCCAGTAACTGGGTAATACGATACCCCATGGTAAGACTGGCTGTCAGATTTTCAGCTGTCAGATTTTCAGGCTTCTGACGACCCGACGTAACGACTGTCAAAGATGCATAAATGACAACCGGGACCAACGACTCAACATGCTTTCCGAGGCACGGAGGAGTCTCGGTGTGTAAATATGGTCACCCCCGGCAAGCGTAGCTTAACCTGATGGATCGACGTATGCGGCTGTTAGTAAACATTTAAATTCGTTACAAATAACTGCTGGCTACACTACTGCGCTCTCAATGGCGCGGCGGTGGCTTTGACCGATCGTAGATGAAGCGGACAAAACATCCATTAAAAATGAAGTTTACCTATTCGGAAGGCTCATGTCACGTTTCTCTTACAAGTCGTTTGTTATATATATCTTTGTAGTTTATGGCGATTATTCAACGCTCAAATGCTTCAAAGCTTATTTTGCTCTGTTCTTGAGAACAACAAAAGAACATATTTTATGAAATTTTGACTGATAACCAGTGTGCTAGTGTAAAATAATATCACCGTGTAAATGAAGTGAGTTTATAGCTGCCAGTAGTGTCAATCCCTAGCAATGAGTGGAACGACAACTCACTTCACGGTCACTTCACCTACGTTTTCGCGGTGTCATCAGATTTTAACAGAATCGACCGACAGGAATTGCTACAAATATTAAGAGAAAACATGAAGATGTTGAACATGGTGTCATCATGTTATCTTTTATAGACCGTACAGCCAGCTAGACTATACTATGTAGTCTTCTTCTTTTCGTGTGGTTAGTGACTAACCTGGTGTCAGAGTTTTAATGCTGCC
Source organism: Hyppa rectilinea (assembly GCA_951799385.1). Taxonomy (NCBI): domain Eukaryota; kingdom Metazoa; phylum Arthropoda; class Insecta; order Lepidoptera; family Noctuidae; genus Hyppa; species Hyppa rectilinea. The sequence goes on along the minus strand of OX637309.1, from coordinate 5,539,865 downwards.
CGTGGGCCTCTGACTTAGCATCACATTCTGTTGAGAAATATCTCTCAGGCATGCCGGTTTCCTCACGATGTTTTCCTTCACCGATTTTTAAGCAAGTGATAATCATACAATACGCACATGAATCTGGAAACTCAGAGGTGCGTGCCTTAGGTTCGAACTCGAGACCTAAGACTTGGCAGTCCGACGGTCATACCACTAGGCTATCACTGCTTCACTATGGCTAGGCTATCACTATGTATTAAAAACCCACTTTTAATCGAACTACATTTTATCTAAATCATGTTTTACATAAAACATTTAATAACCAGAAAGATGTTAGAAACATGTCGCGTGACTTTTACTGAACAAGAAGACAGCAAATAAATACGTCGTACAAGGATTATTGCCGTTTCGCAAGCAAGGAGTGTGTATTAGACTCGTTCAATACACATTCATGGTTCAACACCGTCATATTTCTCGCCAGAGGACGCTTTTTTATAAACTCGCACCCACTTTGCACAACTTTTAATATTGTAGGGGGAGCAGATGTTGAAAACCTTTTACCTATTCCGGTTCGCTCACACATCACAAGGGTAGGCCTAATGTGCACGTCGCGTTGTGCGACAAAATGTTGAGAGCACTTCACATAAACGTTTGAGAGGAACGTTTTTCTTGATTTCCTCTCACCTACGATTAGATGGGAATGTATGATCGAATTTCTGGATCTTATATTGGGACAAAGAACATAGAGAATACTGTCCTAAGACCATACTGGACGCTACGTTGTCATAGTTTATGCCAAAGAGACTTAATATATACAGTGTGTTAGGTTAAACGAGGGACATACTTTCAGGGGTTACCATACTCATGAAAATGAACAAATTTGAAAAAATTTCAGCTCTTCCATACATTTTGACGAATTATGCGATCATAAATGTACTGACCAGCTCATTTTTGTCGTGATTTCAAGTTTGGTCCCATAGTCAAAGTTGTTCATTTATATTAGTAGGTACTATAATACCCCTTAAAGTAAGTCTCTCGATTAACCTAACACACTGCATATCTTTAAAGAGCTTAAAATCAAAAGAAAACCGAGGCTTCAAATCTTTCACAATGAAAAGACTGAAATGGTGTAGCCAATCTCGCGTCCCCGATACACATTCTTGCTTCGCTAAATGTGCTTGAACCGCGGCTCACGACCTTTAGCTTGACATTCAGCACCTTACCCGCTCAGTTTATAGGCTCTTAACATTGACAGTGGTCTATAGAATTGTATAGAACTTAAACTATGACGCTGAACTGGGACTGCGCCCGAGTGGTTTATGGTTGCTTACTAATGTAAAATGTATGCTCGAGTAACTGTCTTGTGAGATATGAATTGTAAAGTAAGAGGCCGTTCCGAAAATGCATGTCAAAGTCCTTTGACAATAACAACCTTTGTTTACTTCAGTAAGTACTGAAGTATCGAAATGATATCGATGGTATAGACAGATACTACTAGAAAAATAGGTATGAAAGAAAAAGAGATGTGATAAGAGTAGGAGAATCAGGTTCATGAGTAAAAACTGAAGTATTTGAAGTGCATGGAAGAAAAGAAAAGAGACATGATGAAAACACCGGATTCTTGGAAGCGTCGAAAATGTTAGCTATAACAAGGAAAGTTCTCCAAAAACTTACTGCTGCTATAAAATATTCTATCAGTGAGAAATGTTTGGGTCTAGTTGTCACTGGTCGTAGTGAGACACTTCACACTCGCGAAGATATTGTTATCGATTGGTCGGCGGAAACGGAAACGTCGCGAGAAATGTTCAGGGAGCCGTTTGCGGCTGTCGTTCGTTCACCTCGCGACACTTTGTTGCGACGTGGTGTGATCATGTCCTCATTTGTCTGTGTGAGGTTTAGTATTTGAACAGAAATTGTAGCTTAGCCTATGTTTTAAAGGGTGTGGGCTAGTTTATAATAGCAACAGAAGATAGGAAATAACCTAGAGTATTCATTAACAATACTAGCCTTCAGTAATTTAATTCAGTCTTAGTACTCCTTAGTTTAACGCTATAAAAACATCATCCAATAAGTTTGACTCAGCAGTAGCAGTCTTGAACGCGGATTTAAGCGGGATTGTCCGAAAGGGTTACCGCTACCCTGGAACATAAAGGGCTACGGAAGGAACATGGATGGGTTTAGTCAGTAAGAGTCTGACACTTCCTTCCGCTCCACCCAGAGCGGGAGAAGTCATTGAATGATTTCCCACCATCAAAAAAAAAAAGCTGTCTTGAACCGACACATCTATACACAAAAGGAGTTGACTTGGTCTGTTCGAGGCTATTATAAATTTATGCTTACTTAATCCCCAGGAGGAGATAATAACGCCTACTGCAAAGTCTGCAAAGTTTTGACGTAACACGACCCTTTTACACGGATCCATATTCTAGGCCGTCTTACCTCTCGGCGAACCCTCATGAGCTCCGAACCTTTTGAAATATTACCACGTAATTATAGTCGGTGATAACCTTCAAAGAGGGACTGTGCAGGACTCCCGGTAGCACGTTTGAAATATTCAGAAGTATCCCAACTTAATTAGGCCGGGTACTTTTGCACAGGACGAGAATTTATGGCTGCAGGGGGTGTCAGGCGAAAGTCATGGCCGATACAAGCCGGCTGAATCGAGTGCGAGGTGTAATGTATGTAAGGGCTCAGCAATAAGCGTTCTCCCCTCTTGACCGGATTGAATTAGTGGCGCCATGCCGTCTAGTGCTGACCGCACCTGCGTATCGATTTTCGGGACTCCCCCATGTGAATTCGTGTAATTACAATTGAACGAACACGCGAACGTTTCAAACTCGTGCGAATGAAATTTAATGAAAATCAACAAGGACAGGTGTAAGTAGTGTTAATGTTAATTGTTTGTATCACCAAGGCTCGACTACGTAACCGTTATTCCATTTTTTAATTATTTTCCCTTTATTAGAGAGTTGAATAGGTAGGTACTTCCACAGAATGTTCTACTTTTAATTAAGTGCCAGCGTTCTTGAAGCGACGCGATAGTAAGATTTTCCTTACCTTACTTTACGGAGGCTAAAATTAGCCGTCCTAAATCTAATTTAACTAGACGTGCTATAAAGTCAATCTGAAATATATGTAAGTAAAATGTTGAAAAAACATGTAATTTATATGCGTTGACCCGAGGAAATGTTGAAACGTTCAGTCAGGTCAATTTATCGACATCGTATAGATGTTTCCCAGCACTAATAAGAGCGAATGTCCTCTGGTCTGAGTTATACGGTCTTGAGTGACAGCTGCCCGCCGATACTATTTCCTCTTTGATCCACTCGGTTATGGCTGCGGCTTCTATTCCTTTTATCGAATACTTTCCTCCCCTTTTAACCCAACTGCCAAGAAGGGCGCGCATGGAATAATACCGATTATTTCAGATTTTAACTATAGAATTAATTACTGTGATTAATCTTCTACGTGAAGCCGCGAACGTTCAGTCTAACCCAAAAATATGTATTTGCATTGAAAAATGCAGTGTATGAGTCTTTTACTTTGCATTCTGCATTGGTACGGGAAAGTGGGCCATAGATAATTATCACTTGTCAGAGATGAGCGCCATTTACATCTGACCAGAGCGCCTTCTTGCCTTTTTATACCTAAAACTTGTGAAAAAATAAAAACAGGAGTAAGTAAAAAAACGTGATAAATAAAGATTTATTTATTTATTTGCTAACATAGATAAATATTTCATTAAATTATATTTGTCAACAAATACCTCTCAACAACGGTTAACGCACCAACCTTCACAGCCCCGTCTTAAAAATCCAGCGTGTATAAATTGAATACTTAATAATTTTTTTTATGATACTTAAATCAAGTTTTTTTTTTAAGTTGATGGAATATTTTTTATAATTCTATAGTTAATTTTTTAGCAATGTCGATGATTATTCTCGAGGACTGCCAACATGTGAAGATAAGTTATCAGAAACACAATCTCACTAATATAGCTTGTACAGCAGACGGCAGCTTATCAACCTAACCTAAACTGTAAAATTTTCCCAATTGAAAATGAACCTTACGTTTTTGTAATAAAGTTAAAAATCTATTAAAGACATTTGACAGTTTGGGGTACTTAACTTGATGTGCTGGCGTCTGTACTTTAACTTTAACATATTGTAAGTGGTCACCCTGATGAAACCGGCTCTTCAAACATTGAGCAAAACTTCACTTATTTGTAGTTGACAAGACCCATCCTTCGAGTCAATATGGCCGTCCATTTCAACTGGATAATTGACATGCTCGCTACATTTTAAGCCCTTAGGATTGGCATTTTTCAAGTTATTAGGCAGAGTTGTTAGAATCTGTCAGAGATTTCCTGAGCCGAAAATAAAATGACCACGCACGATGCAGGGACACAAAATCCGGATGACTGTCAAAGAAAACGTAAATGTTATGACACCAGCGTAATATTCGGATCTTTTGAATGAAGAATGTTTTGCTTAACATAATATCACGTCTCGAATCCCCGATGGGTTTGGCAGAGGTGTATTTCGTCAGTGAAGTTTAAATCCCATGTATTATTGTCACCCACCGGGCACAAATAAAAAAAACCCTGAGTACGGGGACTACTAAAAAACCCAATAAAATTTTACCTGACCTAAGAATCGAACTCAAGACCTCATGCACAGCAGTTTTGCGACCACTTCGGTTAAGTGGTAGCTTAGATCCACACGAAAGTTAATACAACTCCTTATAATCTTTTTACTGTCGTCGAAGACAGTTACTTACTTTTATTTTTCTGGAAAGACCAGAGGAGTAAGCCATAATAGAATAGGTATGCCTTATTTATCGCCTTCACTAGGCTAAGGTATGCTCAACTAGGGGCGAGCCACCACTTCTTATAGCGGTATTACTTTAATATTACTTCAGTGTCAGAAATAGAAGGAGCTATATAGGAGGTATAGCTCCATATCTTTCAAAAGTCAAATCATTTATTTCAAATAGGCACAAGAAAGGCACTTTTGAACGTTAAAATTAACAAGAAATAGAATTGATTCTAGTCGCCCAATCCAAAGTGTTTTTGAGGTGGTGGTAGGTCTCCTGTTCATTCATTCTGTCCTTGTCGGCGACAGGTGTTTTTTCATCGAGAGTTAAGTTTGGATCCTTACAAAAGCCGGAGTTCTTATTATCTGACTACCTGATATCAAGGGCTTTGATAATTTCATCCGTGATCACAAACGAGGAGATTATGATGAGAAAAATGTCATAATTATACTACTACTTCTTCGTGTCGCTAGCACGACTGTATTTCAGACTTTGTTGGCCCAAAACTTCGCCATTTCAACAGCGTAGACAGTGGCAGCGCAGAGATCACTAAGGCTACTTGTTATGGGACACAAAGGGCAGGATAGAAGCAAAGTATACTTATATATATTATTATACTTATATGTTGCGCGTCCCAGGCGTAATGTAACATAACGCCTGGGATTGATCCTTCAGGTTAAGCTACGCTTGCTGGGGTTGGTCTGTGGATGGGTGACCATCTTTATATATCGAGACTCCTCCGTGACTCGGAAAGCACGTTAAGCCGTTGGTCCCGGCTGTCATTCGTGGATCTTTGACAGTCGTTACGGGTAGTCAGAAGCCCGAAAGTCTGACAGCCAGTCTTACCAAGGGGTATCGTGTTACCCAGTTATTGGGTTGTGGAGATCAGATAGGCAGTCGCTCCATGTAAAATACATTGTATTCAGCTGCATCCGATTAGACTGGAAGCCGACCTCAACATAGTTGGGGAAAGGCTAGGCAGATGGATTGATTGACGCCTGGATCACCCAATGGGTTTAGCAGAGCCCTAATTGAAGTTGTCCTTCGTGTTTGAATAGCATTGTAAGCAGGAGTGGGTATTCTGGTTCGGGTTTTTTTTTGAAAATTATTGAAACGATTCTTGATATAATTTGGCGGCTAAATAAACAAATTCAAATTATTTATTTTGTGAACATAGGTGATTACAGGTGTTTTTCACTATAAATATCTAATGTACGAACCATGTCCCGCCGATAGGCATACAAAATTAGATTAATAAAGTTAAAATAATTAATGTCAAAGAATATGCAAGCATGTCAAAATTAAAAAATAAATTAGATGTATATATATAAAATGGTCATAATTAAATAGGGAAAATGTCATGAAAATAGGTAAAATTATATATAAATCAACAATTGCTCAAAAACTTGTCATCCAGATATTCCTTGACTGAATAATATACCTTGTCATTTAGTAACTTAAGGAGATCACGTTTAAATGTATTATTATTCTTACTATTTCTAATATGACAAGGTAATTTGTTATACAATTTTGGTGCCATTGCGTAAACACTTTTATAAGCAAAAGCAGTTCTGGTGGTTATTGTTTCTAACTTATCTGAGCGACGTTGACTTTCTACATGATTAAAACAAGTGTGTGTTGGTTTTTACAAACATCAAAACATAGATATACAGCGACGGTACTTACCGTCAGAATATTTAAATCCCTAAAGTGTGGCTTACATGTATCTGTTGTTCTTAATTTGCAGATGGCTCGGATGCATCTTTTTTGTGCTAAAAGTACGGAGGATACATTTGAAGCATTGCCCCAAAATACGAGTCCATACCTTAATGTGGAGGTTACATATCCGTGGTATGCCGTTAGGAGGGCAGTTTTGTTTGCAACTTTACCTAACATATAAAGGGCATAAGAAAATCTGTAAAGTCTCAAACAAACACTATCAATTTGAGTTTTCCATGTCATATCATTGTCAATATGCAAACCTAAAAACTTTGTTGTATTCGCTTCTAGTACTGCGTCTCCGTTGTACCTGATTTGGTATTGTGTTGATTTTCTTTGTCGAAGTTTAAAGTCCATTATTTTAGTTTTATTCAAATTAATTTTAAGGTTGTTGGTATTTAGTCATGGAGTAGATACACTAAGTATCTTTAAATTGCAGATATTGTTAATTTTAATACCCGTTTTCACTAAACGTATGCTACACCTAAATCATTGCGTAAATAAAAGCCCACGGTTGAATTTTCAACGCACCGAGACTTGAAAATCTAACAAAATTATAAAATAAATGCTTTTTAGGCACTAGTTTAGTAAGTTTCCTAATGTGATACTTTACATCAAACAATGCATAACCTAAAAAAATACGATTAAGCGCGGCAAAAAAGCACAGACAACAATCGAATTTATTTTTAATGGCTGGGAACTCTTTTGTGTATGAAAAAAAGATCTTTGAAAAATAAAACGACGAAAAAATCAGCACGCGTTCACTTTCAAACAATGGTTGTAGCACAATATTTGCTATAGGATTAGTCTGTTTGTGTTTCTCATGCCATTCGGTCGGTCAACAGATGTGTCTGAACCTTTAAACATTGTACTAGTTTTGTAGTAACAAAAAGGAGACAAAGATTTAAACTTTATGGTCGATGCGCAAAGGTAACCCGCGAAATTCCATTTGTTCGTTTATTGCAATTTGCAGGTTAGTGTCAGGTTGTATCAAGAACAAAATACGATTCGCGACCGTAACAAATAGTCTATAACCTAAAGTATCATCAATACCTCTTTTTAATTTCAATTTCAATTGAATTTCGCGGGCTACCCCTAAACATCCACCTTAAGGGTCACTTGCACCACAAATAATTAATTTAAATCATTATATTGTGTCTATCAAACGACAAGTCCAGTTTCGCAGTAGACAACACTTAGGTGGAACTGCGAGATGTCTATAAAAAAAATAATTATATAGAAATCTATCAAACGATTAACAGGAACATAAACAATGTTTTAAATTTGTTTAAAGCTAAACAGACGTATTTAGTGTTGTGCTAGTGATTTTTTGCCGCCCGCAGTCTAACGGTTCTTCCTAAATAATCGATTTTTATTAAAACATCTTTTTCTATCAAGTTTTTATTAGAACTGCACGAAAGGCAACGGTTTTTAATGTCACTTTTATAGCGCCATTTTTAATTTTTACTCGCTTGTCCGATAAAGTGCATAGATAACATTTTTGCATGTTTGATGATGCTCTTTATAAATGTTAAATGTCTTCAAATACTTTAAATTAATTAATAAACAGTAGCTTTGTTTTTTTTTGCAATTGATTTACACTGACCGTTTGACCAACTAGTCAGATTATTTCACCCATTCCAGTAACTCTTTTCGATTGAAAAGTTACATGTAGAGTCTGACAGGACATTGTTTTTATTTTCGGCCTAAAACGCAATTGAAATTCGTCGTGATTTGCATTTCCGGCCAAAAACATAAATTGAAAATAAAGAAATGGTTTTTCTTTGTTAAGAAGTTAAAAAAAGTAGTTAGGTACTTTAAAAAATACAGTTTCATGTTTTAAACACGAAAACGAAATTCGGCCGAACTCTACTCCCGTGTCCCTTCATCACATCCTCATTACAAAGTGCGTGCTCGTTTGTCGCGCAACGTCTTATTAATGGACGACAACATTATCCTCAGCATCTTGCAGGCACCGGTACTTGTTTGACACGATCAGTATCTCCTGACACCTGCATCTATCTATCTAGCTGTTGGCGCATTTGTATGTAGCACATCTGAACAAGAGGTGAAGGCTCGTTTGTATACTTACTTACCAGTTTTGAATGTCATGGAAATAATTTAGTTTTTAAACCTGTCTCGAGAGATGACCACAAGCCCACAATATTCACCGAGGCCCGTTTGCACCACAAATTGCTAACGTCAACCGCTAAACTTATTTAAAACTCGCTCTGTTACTGTCAATGGTTTGACAGAGACAGTGTTGAGATTGCGTTTAGTGCTAAACGCATTTAATGATTTGTTGTGCAAGCAGGCTTAAATCGCAACTTTTAACCTTTTTTTCGATCCAAGTTTGAATAATAACTGAATCGTTTCAAATTCGAGTCATAGAACAGATTTGGATTAACTTGAAATTTACAAGAAATAAAAACGCGCTTCCAAATCCTTGACGTTGGCAAAAAGGCTGCCAAGTTAAAATGGGATTGGGCGGGTCACGTTAGCCGCATGCATAGTGACCGCTGGGCAATAGTCGCTACAAAGTGGGTGCCTGAGGACGGACGGCGCCGTCGGAGCTGGCCCAAGAAGAGATGCCGAGACGACCTAGACGCATGCCGCAAAGGATGGATCGAGGTGGCTCAAGAGAAAGATGTCTGGGAGGATTTGGGGGAGGCCTTTGCTCAGCAGTGGGATAGTGTAGGCTAAGTAAAAAAAAAATCGTCGACTGCATGCCTACATGCTGCCTTCCTGTAAAGTCAGATAAAAAGACCACAAGTCAGATGTTGCTAATAATAATAGTTAATATAAAATGAAATAATTACTTTATGTGTAAGTTTAAGTTGACTCACTAAAATTATTTGAACCTACATCGTTTTAACCATTTTTAAGTGCACCTGTTGTTTATACTTCCCCGAACGTTTCTTTCAACACTCAATAATTATTGTCATCGAAATCAATGCCATCTGTCAGGGAGGCCATATTATGTTTTACACATTGCATGTCCACCGGTAGGCACTTATAAAACCCGATTGGTATTTGCTAATACAACACCTGCGTATACTCTATTTTGTTACATTCGTTGTTGGTTTTTCCTAAAGAAAGCAGTTTTCGCAATAAGCGGTACCTGCTATTTTTTTTAATGTTCTTACTTACTAGAAAATATATTTTGTTATCATGCATGATATGAATTAAAGTGTCAGTTTTGCACTTGTTAGTAAATATTGCTTCATGCAAGTTTAAAGACAAGACACGCAAGGTAAATTTTGAGACCAAGATTCGAAGAGAAATGCAGGAAACGATCGTGCAATAAAGGTAACCTGATCTGTAATTTCAGCGGACCTTCATTCTCACCAGTCTCAATATTCCTTATAATATTGAGACTGATCACTTCACATAAAGTGAGATTTTACAATAGATCGGCTGGACCAAAACGGAACACGATACCCATATCGCACAATCCTGATCTAAAATCGCTCTTCGAATCTGAATGAGATTTTTACAGAATATCCCGGCAGTACTTCAGGCGTACTTTTCAATTACGAATTACGTTATCTTATCAATGTACGATTGTTGGCCGAAATTGCCTCAGTAATCTGAAATTCCATCTCGAACCGCAGATACTCTTCGGTAGAAGACGACACCGCGGAACATGTTTAATTCAGAGTATGCAAAATTAATTACGCAGACTTAAATAACTCCCTCTGAGTTTCTGTAGTTCATTGTTAGCGCCAAAAAGCTTATTTTCCGCTTCCTAGGCTTTATTCTCTTCAAGATATTTTAGTAGGACGTGGAACAAAGCGCGGACTACTAATGTGAGTATTATGTAGATGCCTCAGTGCGTTCATTTGGTAGACTTGCTGTAATTTCTGGTTTTAGTCAATATCGCGCTTTCATATCTTTCACCGTAATTACGAAACCTGTTTTAAAAAGACTGTGGGCGTTCTCGGAATCGAATAGAGGCAATACTTTTCTCGTTTTGTGTGCGCATAGCGACCCTTCAGTTCTGCGAAGAATCACGAGCTCGTGACAGTTGAGTGGACCGCTTCCGAAAATGGTAAGACGGCGTCTGCGCACGTCGATAGATCCGCTGACACTGTTTCAGGCCGCAACTCTTCGCATTACTTACAAACTTTTAATCTAATCTCCAGAAGTCTGTTAACGGTCTTGACATAGCGCGGTTGATCGTTTCGGCCGACAACAACTTAATCCAAGTTCTTAACTTTCGATTTAGTTCGACATTGTTGGGTGTAAGACAGCGACGAAAATATTGTGACAAGTTCACAACAGTCGTTTTTAGCATAACATAACATCAAGCCAGCATTTGAAAGGTTAGGCGCAGGTGTACCTGTTACCCACTTTTCGCCCGGAACCGTTTTAAAGTAGTTCAGACTTAAATGTTTATTTAAAATTTTCGCACACAATAATGATACAAAAGGCGGACTTAATGCCTTAAGCATTGTCTACCAGTCAACCAAGGGTGGTGAAGAGATTTGATGGCAGATGCTTAAATAAACAGTAATAATGATAGAAAAATAAGATAAAAAATATAGTTGTAGTTGTATATAGTGCATGATGTAGAACACACAAACGTAATAATTAAACGTAGTAATTAACATAAGTACCGATTTAGGTACTCGTTTCAATACTTTGTCTAAATCACGCACTAATATGGCAGTTAATTTTAAACGTAATTGTGTGGGGCTCGTACCACAAACAACTAAAAAATGACAAATGAAATAGTAAACAGTTTTTAGTATTAGACAACACTGGCCCCCCAAGATCTCATTTTGATAAACCGTTTTTTATACCACATACAATTTCCTATTCAAAGTTGGTGTTTCATTTGTCTTTTATAATACTTAGTACCCGTAGTATTGTTTTAATTTTATAAACTTTTTTTTTTTAAGGCTGGGACATCATCCAATGACTTCTCCCGCTCTGGGTGGAGCGGAAGAGAGTGTCAGACTTACTAACTAAAACCCATCCATGTTCCTTCCTTAGCCCTTTATGTTCCGGGGTAGCGGTAACCCTTTCGGACAATCCCGCTTAAAACGTGTGTACCTGCAGTCATGACTTGCACGTACGCAGCGGCGCGGGCGCCGTATCAGTGTCAGTGTCGCTTTAAAAAATATTGCCTAGCGGAAAATCTAGTTCAGGTTCGACCTAGTTCATTGGTTTACATTGTAGAAATACAATCGGGGCGCTAGTTAACCTTTTGAACGCCAATCACTTCTATACAAGTTCGAGATTTTCGTGCCCTCAGCGCCACTACTTGATTAGAAGTAATTATGGTATAAAATAAATTTACGACTTTTACAAGACCTTTTATTTTGTTTTTATGGAAAATTGCCCTGTTATAAGCCATATTTTTAAGTTTTTCACACATAATAAGTTCTTGTTTGTTTTATATTCAATAGAAACCAAAACGCCAGAAAATGTTTCAATGCCCCCAACGCCAAGTACTTGATATAAAGTAAGCCAGTGATGGGACACGATGAAGACCTCGCTATATTTCATCTCGTCGAAACGATCATAAAATACTATTATTGCAAGAAAATGACGTGAATAAATAATATTTTATAAATATTGCAAACTATAAACTACGTTTTATTCACCTTAATCAAGAATAAATAGGTTTTCTAATCATTGTCGATAGTGAAACACCGTTTGAAAAACCCATCCCTACAAAGTGGCTAGTTGTCAGTGCCCACAACGCCACGAACTTGTATAGAAGTAAATCTGTGACGTCATAAGCGGACGGGTTTCAAGGTCATAGTGACTTTGTGCATTTTAGTGTAGTGCAACATCTTGCGTTAGCGCACGTGTTCTAACAAAAAATGAGTGACGGTGAATATGACGAATTATTGCGAGTTTTACAAGGTGTGGTTTTAAAAGATCTGTAACATCTGCGTAAAACAGTGACTTACCCTCCATTTTCATTTTTAAAAAAACACGTAGAAAACCACGTATCTAGCTTCTATTGATTGAAGTAAACGAAATAAAATGCATGAATCGGTTGAGGTTATGCACGTGTAACTCGACCACAGTGAATAGAAAAATACGGGTTGTTGTACATTCGTCACAAAATAAATTCGTCACAAAAAAAATATGTGTAAATTCGTCACAATTCCCAATATATTAATTTTGTTTATTGTAAATTCGTCACATCATTATAATCCGTAGGTACCGATAGCAAAAAATAAATAAGAAGTAGAATGAAAATGTTGTATATTTTTCATAATCACAGCACGTTTACTAATTTACCTTACCTACATCTACATAAAAATCACAGTTTTCAAGTGAATGATTTAAATAAAAAATATTGGCTGCAATCGCTACTTAAAGAATATTTTTTTTTAAAAGAGGGTTTTTGACGAATTTACACATATTTTTAATACGTGTGACGAATTTACTTTCAATGTATGGATTTTTTAAAATATGACGAATTTACTTAGTGACGAATGTACAACAACCCAAAAATACCATAGACATCGACATCTAGACATCCTTATATCAGAAAGGATTTTGACGTGCCTCGAGCGCCAACGACTTGATATGAAGTAGAAGGATTACATTTGGAGACAAATAGGGATGTGCCTTCTAGAACACACGTCTAATTTACAATTCTTTTCTTTTATTATGGGAAATATATCCAGGTTTTCATATTGATTTTTTTATGAAATGAAACAAAATATGAAAATACGGTATCAGTTTTTATTTAGCTTCGTAAATTGGTGAATAAACATTAATTTCAACTTCTAATATTATTTGTCGATAGGACATTAATCCCATCCCTACGTTTGACTATAGATACGTTATACATTTGTAGCGTGGCGCTGGAGGACACATCGCGTATTATATAGATGGGCGTTCAAAAGGTTAACAAGGTCTTGAAAATGTTAAATTAAATGGTACAAATTGTTACACTTGTTTTGTAGATCAAGATTTACGAAATAACTTAGTATTTAATTTACGCTTAGGAAAATATGCGTTGTCGTGTCATGTAATCACAAAGTAATAACAGGTAATGTAACAGCTACGAAATAAATATTCACAGCGGTAAAGCGCCTTTTGGCGCGCGGTCAAAATCGGAACTAACGCCGCCATCTTGTTTTTTTCAAAACAATCTGTGAAATTTTGATAAATGTTTACCAACAAAGCCCTTCTGTCAAGTCCTGTCAATGTCATTTAGGCGCCAAAGCATATTTGTAGCACAGCACTACTACATGATCAGCAGGATTGTCCGAAAAGGTTATCGCTGCCTCGGAACACAAAGGGCTAAGGAAGCAGCATGGATGGGTTTTAGTCAGTAAGACCCTCTCTTCCACTCCACCCAGAGCGGGAGGACTCTTTTGATCTAAAAAAAGCACTACCTACTTCATGATAACAGAAGTTATGTAGCTTTTTCAATAATTTATGAACTCGTAACAGTGATGTAGTCTATGTTCTCCCAACTCCTCGCCTGAATCGTTAAGTACGTATTAAAGTTGGTGTTAGGAACTTGCCTATGTCTTATAATGTCCCACTTCTGGCAACCAGGCTTGTTATCATAGAAAGATAAGAAATTTGACATGCCTAATCTCCCCTGACATGAAGCGCTTATGAAAACAGAGACTAGTCTATGTTGGAAGATAGTACGGCTGGTATTCAATTTAAGTAAGTACTTACTATAAGTAAGTGCTGGTTTCTGCCGATGATGATCTGATAAGCCAAATTCAGTTTACTTGGAATAATTACTTAGAAATTGACCTTCATAAATCAAGTTCGATTCGTACTTTAGTCACTTTATCTAAATAAAAACACAGACAACTATGTAATACATACTAATTCCATGCATACTACACAGATTGGCGGCATTCTCTTCACTTTTTTTGACCCTCACTTCTCTTGCATGATACTGAGAAAGCACCTGTGTATCTGGCATTCAAACGTCCATTAAATTCAATAAATAACGTTAAACATTTATTTCTTAACCATATTAATGTCGTTAATAACTTCTTTGTGTTGAAAAATTAATGGCCAATATACTTTAAAGCGATAATTAAACTTCGACGAATATAATGGTGAGTTGTCGATGCCCTATTACGGTGCTAGTTGTCAATGATTGATGTCCGATCAATGTCCCACGGTATTAATTTCCCTCAACCAACCGATTCTATTTAATAAAAAAACTTTTTTACAAAAAATAAAACCGACTTCCAAAAAAAACACTACAAAGTGAAAAATAATTTTGATTTCGGAAGTCGGTGTCTTCGGTTTTTTATTATTTTCATTTTTTGCCACCGACTTCCACTTTGTAGTGTTTTTTTTGGAAGTCGGTTTTATTTTTTGTAAAAAAGTTTTTATTTTTCACTTTTTAGTTGTGGTACCTACACAACCCCCTCCCCAAATTTTAATACCACTACTTGGTATGTAAATTACAGTGTCAGGAACTTATTAGAACATCGTCCACATATATTAAGTATTTTTTAGATTTTTGTTGATTTTTCATAAACCGCTTATCCAATTTCGATAAAAATTTTATGGGACCATTTGGGAAGTATACCCTTTCCAACAAAAAAAGAATTTTTCAAATCGGTTGGCAAGCAACGGAGTTATGCGCGAAAAAACATAAAAAGAAATATATATGTACAGTCGAATTGAGAACCTCCTCCTTTTTTAGAAGTCGGTTAAAAAACTTCTCTTCATTCAAATTCCAACTTTATAATAACCAGTTATGATATAAAGTTGAATTTGGCCTGCGTTCATTCATTGCTGTACCTCATAAGCCCATGTTTAGCCGGAATTTTTCAAGTATTTTAAAGATTTTTCTGTATACTAGGTACTTACGGTAAGTGGAATGTAGTGGGAACTTTAAAGTGTTAATGCGTAAATGGTTATTGATATGGTTTTTCGAAACTTTATCTTAAAGTTAACGGTTCATGCTTGTTAACACTGTAATGATAATGTGCGAAGTATAATTAATTGATGATTTATTATACTGGACATCAGATACCGCTTTTGTTATTTTTCTGATAATAATTTACAACAAGAAAATCAACAACTTTGTGACAAAAACTTTTTTTCTATGGCAACACTAACTAGCATAACGAAACGTAACTGTCAAAGATGTAAAACGTTTAGTTACTAATGTGGCTCTAATAAACGCTAAAATGTATCCAAATATGCTACACGTTTAAACCTGACCTACTAAACAGCAAAATAAATAAAAACTCGCCCAAAATGTCAGTCTTTTCAATCACACGTATTATGTGTATAATTTATACAAAACAGATATTTCAATTCAGTCATGTCAGTCTTATCACACGTTTTTTGTGTATAATGTATACAAAACAGATATTTCAAATCGTGCGTGCATTGTTTGTGCGAAAACACTGTCTCGTTTGCAACTTCGTCACGCAATTTTCCCCCGTCTGCGTAAAAATAACGGAGCATGCGACGTGTGTTGCCATACTTCCCATCGTTCACGTAACACGTCATCACAGTGACGTGTTACCCGTTCATATAAAAATTTACGACTGTACCTCACATGTTAATATGTCTGCTGATGGCGTTTTCTCGTATAAAAGGGAAGGTATTTTGTGTATCGCTAACAACGACATACCATTGGACGCGTTATTGTACGAACGAGGATGTTCGTGTTTCACTTAGTTTTGTTTGGTGTGTGGACTAGCTTACTTGCATTCGAATTTCGAAACGTTTTTGTTTTGTGCCAGTAGTGTAACATTGCTGCTTGGTGTTCCGTCTCTATGGTGGGTCCACTTGGCGCCAAAAATAGTCTTGGCAAGAAAACTTAACATAATTGGAAAAAGGTTTGCGATTTTTTAGCTGACATGTTCGATCTCAAGCCAAGTTGCAGAAAGTTGGTTATAGTTGGTAGTTTACAGAAACGTCCATGCATTTTAAAAGGGGTATCGCTAGTTTTCTGTGGCAGAGTAAGTTTAAAACCACCATAAAAAAGGAATAGGCTATTGTTTCTTGATGCTAAAAGTCGTCAATTTACTTACATAGTTTTATTTTCATTGAAACTTATTTGCAATAATTCATAATTTATTGACTTGCGTTACATAGTATTATTTTCAGGGAAACTTATTTGCAATAATTCAGAATTGATTTACTTGCTTCATAACTCCACGAATCGTTCTAAATCCATCTTTTGAACTTGTAAGCTAAAATGCAAGTACAAAATTCTGAGCGAAAAGATGAATGAAAACATCAATCAAGAGCGTACCTAGTTCAACAGAAGTGCACCGCTATCGCCATTGAATGAGATTGGGATCGAACGACTTGTGTATTGATCGTGATTGAAGCCAGATGAACCGAGATCATTACGTACCTATGTACTGTTGCTCTAGTGATGTGTGCTGGCGCATTGATGCAGTTTGATTGGTCGTTGCTTTGTGATCCTCACTGTGGTTGAATTCAGATACTGACAACTGTATTCTATACAGGCTGCTCCCCTAACTGTCGTAATTTTCACTTTCAACGGATACACTAATAAACAAGTGATATATTCGACACAGTATTCAATGAAACAATAAGAATTTGTGGCTTCATCAAATCTAGATCGTAGTCGATATCTTCGCCCTTTACACCACTTACTCCAATACAATAAACAATTTAACCTAAAAAAAGGTTTTGACAAATTGAGAACAAATATATTTTCAATACTTATACCGCGTTGAAACCTCATTTGTAAACTTTTCCACAGATTAAAATAAATGCTTTCATCGGATTGCTGCAACAGAATAAAATCTCGCTTCACGAATTACAAAACCTTTCTATGCCTGTCACGTCGTCCTATGCTTCAAGTATAACAGTACTTCAACACAAGTTTCTACAATAAATAAGGCTTTTACGAGTAATGCTCAGAGCTCCTCGGAGGCGTCTGCGCGTCGTTCGTATTCTCGCTTCCGCATCTGGCATTATCGAGAGAGCTTTACCAAAACGGTGTTAGCATTCGCAGTCGTACAGCGGTGTTTTTGTGGCCGTCTGAAGGTGCACCTATAATGTGTCATGCATTATGTATGTTTTGTCCGTTTGTTACTTGAAACTGTGAGAATTGAACGCGATTATAGTGCGGAGATTGTCGCTAGTTAATATAGTTTCTTTGTTTTTTATTGTTTTTGTTTTTGATATAGATTGGGTGTTTGTTTTGGGAATGACCTTTTGCTCTTTGTAGCGAAAATTGTAATGTTGATAGTGGCTAAAACATAGATAGATGCCCCCAACTACCAAGTTTACGTATATTGCGGATATTCGATTTGGCATCAGGTTAGGGATCGTAAGTTTCTAACCTTGAAGTATTTGAAGAAAACCGACCTTAACTAATCAAAAATACACAATTGTTTGCTGTACTCAGAATTGTATGCGGTTGACTGGCTCCTGATAGCCTCAAATTCGTGGCAAACAGACTCCTTTTGACATTTTACTTGAACTGAACCCTGTGGCTGAACCTCAGCTCTTGTTCTAGTTACGAAGGTATTAAATCTAGAACCGTCTGGAAACACCAAGTATTGAAGTTTACTCGCCTGGGTAATAAACTAAAGTAAACTAGAACTACATAACCCTTTGTCCAAACGGTAGAGTATCCGTGTACTCGACCTTGTGAATTAGTGCTTTGGTTAGAGACCGCTGCGACGCCCCGTCGTCGCAGCTAAGTTAAGGTTTTGCTATGGTTTGGTTTACACTATTGTTGTCTCACTCTCTTCATTAATGCCAAAACCAGGCCTGCACATTTCAGCGGAATTGTCCGAAAGGGTTACCGCTACCTCGGAACATAAAGGGCTAAGGAAGGAGCATGGATGGGTTTTAGTCAGTAAGAGTCTGACACGACACTCCCTGCCGCTCCATCCAGAGCGGTTGGGGTCAAATGGTGTCAATTCCAACCTCAAAAAAAAAGGAGTGCACATTTGTCGATTGATTGCCAGAAACTAAAGTTTACGAGATGAAATGGACCTATTAGCAATCTGCTTTTTGTTGACTGGTAAAGGCAAATTGATTGATGATCTGATGCATGAGCTGATGAGCACGAAGTTGGATTTCTAAGTATGCAACAAAACTTTATGACATATAATGAAATGCTCAAAAACTTTATGAAAATACAAAGAAAAGATTCTTATCCAAGCATTACAGTTTTCATAAAGTCTTCGAGCTTTTTTGTTAAAAGCAACTTGAAGTACTGCGTTCTATTTTGTTTGTATTTTCTAAGACTGCGGCAATAAAGTTGACCGACAAAGAAAATAAAACGTATTTTTCGGTTTGCCAGAAAACTTTATCTAGGGCATTCGCCGACTGTTACAGAAATAGAATTTCTTCTATTTACTAACTTTTAACCCGTATGAGTTCTAACCACGATTCGAAAGAACTATGTACGTGGAATGAACTGAACCCAGTTCATTCCACGTACATAGTTCTTTCGAATCGTGAAACCACCCGTCGGTACCTCTATAGTTTGTTTATTGTCGAAGCCGTGGCACATTTTCAGAGCCCGCATACATCAATTAACTTTCAATAAAATAGCGATATATGAGCCGTCGATGGTGCTCAAACTTTGCCAGATCATATTTCTCCATTTTTAAGAGTTGAATAGTTTTATCTGCTATAGAAAAAATGTTTCTAGTAGATTGTCTTTGGTTGCATAATTTATTTACCGATTGGACAAGCAACTCCAGATTCGAATAACCTAAACCAGATTTCCTCTAGCCTATCTCAGCCAAGATTCGGTTAGCTTAAAAGCCTTCCATGTGGCCTATACCAACTGGTCCTCCGATAGGCGAACAACGTAATGCTGTTTCTATATATATACTTGCGTCTTGCGGCAAGCGAATCGGTTAACCTACCCTAGTAGCTTCTCATGTTTCTCGTAAAGAGCGCAAAGTCTATAACTTCTGTCGGGCTGATTCCAACCCGTTTCCTTCACTTGACACTTACAACTTTCTCGGACGATTAACATCTAATACACGCGTTTTTCTTTAATTAATGGCCTATGTAAGTGTCTATCTCCCATTTTGTAAAGTGTTAGAACTTTATTTGTTATTTTTCTGTTTCAATAACGGATTCTTTCGATTTATAATATTGCTCAGATCTTGATTTAAACTTAATATTTTGAGAATTTTCAAATTACTTTCTTGTACTTGTTGTATATGTTTTTCGTTATTGATGTTGCCAAAGAAAAATGATGATCTTTCAAAGCAGGCTTTTGTTGTGTAGATAGGCCTTTCTTAATCCTCATCATTTGCCTTCCCATTTTCTAATTCATTTAGGGCTGGGGAAACATGTGTTTTGATTCCATACTTCTCTATTAGTCGCCATCTCGATCCAGTCACTCCCTTTCTAGCCTTATCATCTTCCACACAGTACATCCATCGTTTCTGTGGTCTTCCCTTACTCGTATAGCCATTCTCATTCCTCCGCATAACTTGCCCATACCATGACAGCCAATTTCCATACAACTTTTCACTTTTTCAGTCACTTTCAGACTTTCTCTTACATATAAATAATTTCAAACTATCTATTCGCGTAACATTCCTCTTAGCATTCTTAATTTCTTCATTATTCCTGCATATTTAATTGCCTTTATATAATTGCCTTTCTTTCTTTTGTTGCGTAAAACTCGATCCTTACAGGACAGCCTTCCGGCTTCCTTTGCTCAGAAAAACTGTAAATATCTCTATTAATTCAATTCGCTTCAGAAACATTTCAGTCTGCATAGATGCTCCACTGCTCATTCTGTTAAATTCTGAACTGGTTTCCTCTAAGTCGTAAAGCTAACATTACTTTAAACTACTAGTACTAGATCATCAAACATAATCTACATTTGTTTCTGTACTTATCTTTATTACTTGCGTAAATATTTCAATTAACTTCCAAGAATCGTGTTTTTAATTAGTTAATCTTAATAGTGATAGATCTTTGAATATTAGAAGGTTTGACTTCCTGACTTAGCAGTATTATATTGCCTATCACAGGATAGCTCCTGTGATAGGCAATATAATACTTAGAAGGTTTAGTACATCTTTTAATGTATCATAATAATAGTGTGTTTATATTTGTGATGACTGGAACGATCATATTTTGATCCACCTTCTAAGATTTATTGTCAGTATTACTACCTCAAGCGGGATTGTCCGAAAGGGTTACCGCAACTCGGAACATAAAGGGCTACGGAAGGAACATAGATGGGTTTTAGTTAGTAAGAGTCTGACACTCCCTTCCGCTCCACCCAGAGCGGGAGAAGTCATTGGATGACTTCCCAACTTCAAAAAAAAATTTCCACATACATAAGTTATATACTAGATCATTAATGCATTAACTAGATCAACGAAATTACGCTTCCAACTTCAAAGTCCAAAAACAAAAGAAAGACGTCGCGCATTGGCAATATTTAAGCGGTTCATCCAACAGTAGCCCCGCCTACTACCGTACCCTACTTCATCTGCTTCACCCCCTCTAAAACATAAAAATCGTCTATTTGATTAACCTGCTCTTTCCAGTCTGGATATTATAAAAGTATATTTTTCACAAAATTACAGGGCCAAATTTTGCTGGCCTTTGCTCAAGATAGATGCGGTATCCCTACACAAATATCAAAAGTGTATCACTATTGGACTCATTCAAATGTGTCTTGGCTGTTTTAAAATTGGTGGTTTTAAGTAGGCCTTAATCTCAAGTACATCTTGACTTAAATTTGACTTAAGCCAGTCTTGAACGGTACTATGCCGTTCAAGTGATGTTTTACCTACTTTTAAATGACAGTGTTTACCCAAAATCTATTCAACTTGCCATTAGTAAGTATGTATGTAATTGTGAGGCTAAAAATGGAGAGCGTTAAACTAAAACAATCAGGATCAGGCTATCGCCACGCTTTGCAGGAGAATTAGTGACGAGGGTTGCTATGTATTAGCAGATAGAAGGTCTGCTTCATAACCAACCTCTGAACTTCGTGCTTTCTACGACACCCGTCCATGAAACTTTTAGACAAGAATGTACACTCATTTTAAATTAATTGACGAAACTACCCATACGATGTCAAAGACAACAACAACTGCGGTTAGCAAAAATATTGAAAACAACTGCTTGCATGAAATAAGGAATCTTCTAATTTGGAACCAGATATTGAACTCTGATTGCAGAAGCACCTCTCAAGATTTATGTGATGTTTTACGAATACGACTAACGTTTAAACTTTGAGCGTCGCTGCGTTATCGAGTGTTCGATCAGAATGATTGATCAACTCACGCGCAGCCTCTGGTGTGGTCCTACCGTGACGCAACACTTCACATTGATGGGAATGTTGCCAGCTGATGCTGCTTCAATTCTAATGATCAGTTGTGATTTTTACGACGTTGTTGAATGTTTGAAACACGATTTTGCATCGGAAGTTTTTTGCTTCTTACGAGGCAATAAAAAAGAGGTGGTACTTTCAAAATCTATTGTGTTTTTTAATGATGACTTCTATCCTCTTGAAAGGTTATTAACCTCAAAGACTACTTGCAATTAAATTAATTTCTTATTTGTTTATGACATGTGTTTTATTGTCTGTCTTTGTGTAAAGAGACTTGCAAATAACTTGGTGTTTTACCAAACAAGCCACTGGAGACACGGACACCCAATATATTCCAAACTCTTTTATGTCCTTCCACTTGTCTTCATAAAACTTTGTATCATAAACGCTCGATAACTTTTCCGTCTCTTTCAACAAAACGCTCAGGCACCAGAGTTAGGCACCTGTCCCACCGACCCGGCGACAAAGAGGCAGTCGCTTCTTTCGTCATCGGGGCGGCGAAAAGAAAAGCCCCGTGTAAGTAAAAGAGATATACGTATAGCCATTAACGGTGGCCCGCGGCTCCGCCCTTTAAAATTTTTGAAATTTTATTTAACCCCTTTACGGGGGAATTCATTCATTCATTTGATCGCTGACGGTCCACGCTGGAGTCGTTTGTCGCAGCGACAAGAACCAATAGAGTACTATCTCAGTGTCCCTCGCTTGGCGGGCAGTACTCTCGCTAAGAAACTCACACTTTGTGTGTGTACACCAACCAGCGAGTAATCGATAGTGGCCGTTGCGCACGCTATGCGTAGCTTGACAACTCGTCTTTAATTGCTAGCTCCACTCGCTTATCGATAATCGCTGCGGCGCGGTGGGACAGGTGCCTTACAAAACGGTTTAGTAACAAAGCAACTTTAGACCGTTCCTAAGTCCTTCCTTACTGCACAACTTAAACGACTCGCACGCACTCGACGTCATCATTTCCTTCCGTGATCGCTAAGTGTTGTTTTGTAAAAGCTGTTTTATTCGATTTATGTGCACGCCGTGTTCCCTTCATATATACTTAAATGGCCTTAGTTTCTAAGAAACTATTTACATGTGAGTACGGTCAAGGGATCCAAAGTTCCCAACAGTTAGATATTCCGGGCCTGGACAAACCACAACTGTTATTAACTTCATAAGTTGAACGCGTATTTGATGTCATTATGTACGTTTACTTTTGTGAGATTGAAAAGGGGAAGGTTCGAGTTTAATCGATATTAATAGCGTTTCAAGTGCGGTGGGATTAAGTTTCCATTATAGTCATTTTATTAAGGGACTTCAATAAAAGGAGGGGCTTATCAGCTTTTGCATTCAGCGAGGTTTTTTTCCTATAATTTCTTTGTGATTATTAGACGATTTACTTGATTTTTTTTTTCATTTGTTAGAGTAACCTGCGCTGTTGAACCATGTAAATTGTATTAATTTTGTTTGAGTATGTTATGAGTTAAAAAAAACAAAAGAATTTATTTTTATTTAAAAAGTATTTGTTGTGTCTTTGGGCCATTATTTGTGCTTTGTTATTGTCCTGTTGAAGAAGCAGTAAAAACTTCTTTAAATTTGCATATTTTCTGCCACAACAGGATTGAAAACATTTTTAAAGTTTCCGGCCGTTCAAAAACGTGCGCCCAGAAAAATTTATAGCCAACACGACTTTTTTGTTTTAAAAATAAACCTTGTCACCGCCAATTCAATTTCGGGGAAAAAATTGCACTACAAAATGGCTTTGTAAAATTCAATGCGTCTACAGGAGTCACGTGCTGGGATTTGTAGCATTAAGCCTCTATGAAGCGTGGAGTTGCCATTTTTTCAGATGTTAGCCAAATTAGTCACTTGCGCGTAATTCGTTTTTTTTAAATGCGAAATAATTAGTTTGAAAAAAACTATTTGCTATTTAATTTTGCCCAAACTTTAAGCACAATTAATAAAGTTTAACGATCAAATACTTAGGTAGACAAAAAAAAAAAACCATAATAAAAAAGCAAGACAAAATGATTGTCACGGTCCATTTAATATTAATATTAATATAATATTTAAAGTTCGTTACAAAAGAGGACCTCGACGCGAATTTAAATTTATTATTCTATTTTAATTATCCAGTAACCGTCTAGACTAGGTAAAACGTGTGTATTTTGAGGAGAAAGAGTAGAGTTACCCCTGCGAGGTAATAAAGACTTGCACCGCGTACCGTGACCTACACACAAAGGGAAGTTTGCTTAAATGACGTCATAGCTACGGTACGCTGCCTATTGTTGCCAGCGTAAAAAATATATTCCCGCCAAACAGAGCGGAAAATCATTCTAATTTTCTGTTTACTGCATTTTTGTATCGCCCAGGGAATGATAGGAAGGACTGTCCGTTTTGGGATCTTTTTTCGCCTAATTCTCTTTTTTTTCTATTAAATTTTATTAAGCGAATAATTTTCTTGAAGTGTTCCTGTAATATTCATATTATTTCCTTTGTTTATGAGACGGAACATTACGCTTTATAATTAAATGTGGGACTATGAATTGCGTCTTTCTTAGAGATCCTCATTGTATACAGAGGATTCAGTAAATAAATATCCGGAGGCAAAATTGGGAATCCCTGAACAATTTGATATTTTGTGTGATTATTCATCATAGATCATAAAAGGAATGACTCAATGAGGCACTTACTTTATTGGACATAAGAAACATAATGACTGAAGGCTTACCATCACGCCCATGTTCCCCGAAGAGTTAGACAGAAGTGCGAGTATGCTCATTTCGTCAGTAATGTTTAAGTCCCATATAATAAAATCAAATAAATCTACACTTCGGTCTGCTACTGAAAAATTCCTAATGGAAAAACCCAATAACACGTTTCCTGACCTGGGAATCGAACCTAGGATTTCAAGCTCAGCAGTAGCGCTCCTGATCATTACACTAAAAGCATTTATCTGTTTAAATAAATCTATACCAACTTACTAAGTATATTTATCCGTTACAAGTGTTAAGCTACCAAAAAATTTAGACTGCTTAAAACATGATTTATAAATCGTTAAGTAACGATAACTGTTTAATATAAAGTAGTTATTACCGTCCGTCCGTCGTCAAATCACGTTATACGTCGGTTTGTCATTATACTCCACACTCAAGTTACTCCATGAGTGTGGTCTGAGGTTTTACAACGATATTTATTTTTGATTACGTATTTATAATATGTGTTTGAAATCGATACTTGTGTGTTTAGCTTTTTTAATGTGATGGGGTTACTTTACTTGGTGTATAACTTCAGGGATCCTCAAAGATTAAAATGTTGTAGGTTTTTATTGACTTCAAAAAGATGGTTAATGATTCGGTTATATCTTTTAATGTTTGAATGAACCTGCTTGCTTAGCTGTTCCATACGTTTTGACCGCGTAGTTATTGCACTTTTCTATTAAACTGCTGATGTTTGATAACCAATGTAAAATTACTAGGCTAGGGGGTCGGGCGGGTTAAGCGGGATAGTCCGAAAGGGTTACCGCTACCCCGGAACATAAAGGGCTACGGAAGGAACATGGATGGGTTTTAGTCAGTAAGAGTCTGACACTCCCTTCCGCTCCACCCTGAGCGGGAGCAGTCATTGTATGATTTCCCAGCTTTACAAAAAAAAAAAAAAAGCTGGTCGCGGGTTTGCTCGAAAGAGCTACCGCGGCCTCTGCCACAGGCAACTGAAGGAACACGGGCGGGTTTTAATCAGTAAAAAAGAAGTCTCACACGCCCTCTCGCTCCACCCAGGGCATGAGAAGTTATTTAATGATTTCCCCACCCAAAAAAAAAGGGGGTGTCACTCTAGAACCATGAGCTGAATCCATGGTTACAATTTGCGCATCGATGTCCCCGCCACTCTGCTTTTTGCCGCTGCTGTGCTGTGAACGGTTGAACTGTGCATGGCTGAATTTGTGCCAGTTTGACGGCAATCGTTCTATTTATTTATTTAATACTTTAAGCACAGAAATGTACAGAGGCGGACTTAATGCCATAGGCATTTACTACTA
This sequence comes from Hyppa rectilinea, assembly GCA_951799385.1. Classification (NCBI taxonomy): domain Eukaryota; kingdom Metazoa; phylum Arthropoda; class Insecta; order Lepidoptera; family Noctuidae; genus Hyppa; species Hyppa rectilinea. The sequence goes on along the minus strand of OX637309.1, from coordinate 5,514,039 downwards.
CATATTGTACACCTCTACCTACCCTTTGCCCCTGCCCGCTGCTGATTTCAAGCGTGATGTTTTGTTCTGCTATGAAACCAGGATATCTGTTCGACCTCCTTTATTTAATGCGATCGCTCATCATAAGGATACACTAACTATGGTTTATTTTTTCATATATTTGCATATCTGCGGGACCCAGAAGGCGATAAATCACATTTTTTACTCACCAAAAAGGTTTGCCATCAAGAAGTTATCGCCATCTTTCTGAATATTTTTCTTTAAATTTAACACTGGCTTATCCCGTATTCTGCCATCAAATTATAGCATGACAGCGTTCCATTATCACCTAAATATCGATATTTTGTTACGTTTTAAATATTTTAACATAATATTAATACGAGTTATCATCCAATTTGTCATCGTGGAACATAAAAAGGTGCTTAATACCCCAGTGGGTAGTTAATCTAAAGTTATGATGACATACCAATGGAGTGCAGTTCGTTTTCAATGTTAGATATCAATTGGTTTCAATGGCATTCATATTATAATAAGCTATTTATTTTGCTAACTTGTAAGCGGGTTTTGAAATGTTAATGAGACCTAGTTTCTATATTTTCTATTGTCCGACTATAGAAATGGACGACTGCGTCAATAATAATTATAAAGCTTTGAGGAGAAAAGTAAACTCTTTGGCTAGAAGATAAAATGGCTCTCGGAGTGGACAGTTTCTCACATGGTATTGAGCATTAGTCAAAGTTATTTGCCTGGAGGTTTCTTGAACACGTAAATGCAATATTTGTTGTTAAAGAACTAAAGTCATATAACTCATTGACACAACTCACTTAAATAAGAGTTGAAAGTTGAAAATTGTCACGATTTCATGAAATATACATTCAATAGAGAGTAATCTGTACATAGAAAGTCAATGTTAAACTTCTTCTTAACGTGTCGATGGCAATCTAAAAGGACTCGGCTCAGAATTCGGCTACGTGTTTAGCGCTGGCGCCATCACTAGCGTCCATCAGTTTGTGGAACAGTACAACATTTACACTCCAAGGAGGAGTTGTCTAGCCACGTGACGACTCCCGGCCACCGTAGGCGCGGGCCTGCGGGCGGTGAGTAATGGGTGACTCACCGTCCGATCAGCACCAGACCCGTGCCGTACGGCGCGTATATGTTCCACGCGCGCCTCAAAGAGATGTCAGCATATGAAGGGGCCCCTCAGGGCCAAGCCTGCCGGGTAAGCGGGATTGTCCGAAAGGGTTACCGCTACCCAGGAACATAAAGGGCTACGGAAGGAACATGGATGGGTTTTAGTCAGTAAGAGTCTGACACTCCCTTCCGCTCCACCCAGAGCGGGAGCAGTCATTGGATGATTTCCCAGCCTTAAAAAAAAAAAAGGAGGAGTTGTCTATGAATCCCCACCTGCAGGTTTTCCTTGCTTCGGCCAAACTAGGTCTGACGATGCCCCTAGATTAAAATAAACTATACTTACCACAAAAGATGAAACAATAAAAAAACCAAGCAATAACAGGTTATTTTTGTGATTCAGCCAGTTAGGCTTAATCCTACTACAAATTTAAATAAAAAATAGTTTAAAAAAACTAAAAAACACGCTTTTTATAGAAAACCGAACTAAAAATAGAAAATAAATTTTACTTTTTTAAAAGCGTGGGGTGCTTTTTATGATAATATTCACCACCACCATGCACCCCACGCTTTTTAAAAAGTAAAATTTATTTTCTATTTTTAGTTCGGTTTTCTATAAAAAGCGTGTTTTTTAGTTTTTTTTAACTATTTTTTATTTCCTACTTTTTAGTTCAAATTAATGTATTGTCATCGGTCCTCGATAAATCTACAAAGTTTGAACGAAATCTGGCCGTTTAAAGTGGGTCAAAATCGCTTCCAAATGAGTCGGTTACAAACATACAAGTGAAGTTAATATAAAGCGTGTAAAAATAAGGATAATGGGAAACTATTATCAAATTATTGCATTGTCATCGGTCCTTGAGACGTGTGCAAAGTTTCAAGTTGATCAGACTTTTGGAAACCGGTGAAAATTAAGCTCAAAGATTCCGTTACATACATACATAGATACAACCCGAGCTAATAAAAGCGTGTTAATGAAAACAGCATGAGAACCACATTAAACCCCAGATAAAATTCCACAAGTTTCCAAGTCTATCTAGAACTTGCAATAAAACACAGTCTATTTTCCTCGGCAACATTTAAATATTATTTACAACAGTAGCCCAGGGAAAACAGTGAATAATTTTCTAATCTGTGTAAATCTATTTTGTCTATATCCATAGTCTGTAGGACTGGTGCTACTGGAAATGCTGGCTTCCTAACCTATTTGTTGATAATTGTGAATTTATTTGCATCTTTTATGCATCTTAGTTGGAGTTTCGTTTCGATTAATTTGTTCAGTGAGAAGTGATAATGGATTTTCTCCCGGATTTTACGTTGTGCGCTATCTGAGAGTGCTCGTAGCGTGATGATTGATTCTTTCAAGATTAGTCGAGTCGCTTTGAAGGCTTGAACAGCGTTTATGGATACCGATTTTAGATGTGCATTACGTAGAATTATGTGCTTTCGCTAAATAGAAGGAAAATACGTTTATTTGCTGTTAATATGATCTGCTACTTAACATAATATTACTTCGGTTTCACTTAGCGTTGTTTGTTTTATATTTTACTAGCTGGTGCCATCGGCTTCGCCCGCGTGTACGGCGGAAATTATCCCAAAAGAACGTACTAGCGGGATAGAAATGAAAAATATCTTGTGTGTCCAGTCCTACATCTGTGCCAAGTTTCATCCAGATCCGTTCAGCGGTTTGAGCGTGAAGGACGGACAAAACACACACGCACTCACAAACTTCCGCCTTTATAATATTAGTGTGATTTTTAATCGGTTCCTAAGGGTCGTAACGTTAAATAGCCCAATATCTTCCTCAAGAATTAGGCTATCAAATGCAACCAATCCAACTGGTATTTCTAGAAATTAGTGCCTTCAAACAAACAAACTCTTCTAGTTTATTAAATCATGTTGTAATTTTTGCTATTTCGAAACTTTCCGTTGCAAAAATCGCAAAAGCTAGAATTTTCTGCTGTCAACATCTCAATTTTTTCCCATTTTGTTTCAGGTCAGTATATTGTGAAAAACTAACGAAAATACCTTAGAATAAAAATGTGAGAAGAAATAATTCGCTTCATCGGTAAGTATTTTTTAACATAATCACCTCTATATTTACTGGTGCGTGTCGCCAGACGTCAGTAGACATTTTTTATGATGTTACAAACCAATTGGAATATAAAGAAATGGTCGGACCACTCCGATCGATTAACAAAAACCTATGTCATTGTACGAGGCGTTGCGAGGCGACCAATCGTTTTTGTGAATATTTCGCGTCCGGTATAAGTTTCTAGCGAGACTGGATTTGACCCTAGTCTGAATTTGATTCAGTTTCTAAATAGATTTAAAATGTTTCGTACTGTTTGACAGATTTTTTGTACGGCTTCCTTATTTGAACTGATTCTTTGTTTTTTTCTTGAAAACCTAATAGACTGTTTTTTTAGGATAACGCAGCCGAAAATTCCCTAATCACATTAAAAACTAGGTGCGCTTTTGTTAATTAACCCATTAGATGTTCGCCTATTAGAAGCCGTTTGCTTTTAATAGCTCAACGATTTATACGCTTATATTTATTGTCGTTTCGAGAGAATTTTTCTTTTGAACCTGGGGTTCATATGACTTGTGAGGGGTTAATGTGCATGGTGTGTTGTTCCATTGGGACTTGGTTGATCTTTATTTGTCTATACCAATAATATAAAGATGTAAAAATTGTTGCCTCTTTGATCTAGTGGGCGCAAGTGTTACTGCTAAGCATGAGGTCCTGGGTTCGATTCCTAGGTTGGGAAAAATGTTATTTTCTAAATGCAATTTTTCAGTAGCAGCAAGGAGTCTGGATTTGTCTCCAGTTGATGGCAATTGGCTCGTCCCCTATTACATGGAACGTAAACATAACTGGCTCAATAATAAGAGTGTAATAACTCTGGATGTCTGTTATATTTAATGTATTTTTGGTGGCAAATAAACGTTTTTTATTTTACATAAGTGGCTAAAAATAAAATTCAAACTCAAATTTTTCGTTCTTCATTCTTATTTTTATTCTTCTTTTTTTTTCAAATTTACATGCTATTAGTACCTACGCCTCTGCCCAACCCTTTGAAAACAATGTTATGTTAAAATTTGTGAGATTGTAAGGATTTTCGGAACTACTGACCCCATTCCGAAAATTCTTTCACTGATGGGAAACTGCGTTATTCCATTTGACGACTGTCAGTGTGTTTCTAATAAAGGCTGCGATAAAAAATTAACACTGGCTGTGTAACTAACGACCTCCAAAACTGTCACATAATTAGTCACAAACATGAATCAATATTTTAATTTGAGCTGAATCAAACATTATAATAAATCACCGCTGACCTGGTCAACCTCATCCGAGGTATTTAATTTCCATAGTATTATCATAATTAGCAGTCATCAGCTCATTAATCGGTGCTTAAAGAACACTGCCTTAATCAAGATGTTTTTATATCGATAGTGCTGCCTCTAGTAGAAATAAGATCGAACTATTTTCACTGTACAGATAATTACATAATTATATTATTATACAATACCTAATAATAAATTACAACAACTAGAACACGAGGATGGATGGGAAGTGACAACAATCTTTTGGCGTGTGGTCAAGTCCGGAACTAAAGTCGGCTCTTCTTGATTTTTCGCTATATTTCACAATACAATTGCCCAAATGTTGACCAACAGCGCCCTCCTGTGAACGTCAATCGAACGCCAAAAGATAAAACAAAAGATGTATGTTGCAGTGTACGGTAAAATGACAGTTGCAAATGTCAGTTTGAGAAATAAAACGTGTTATAATTTTGTTGTTTGCTTGGAATGAATGACCAAATATTTACCTACAATATCATGCCACCATATTGTTTCTGTCAATTTCTGATTGGGAGACATAAATCGCTACTCTTTTACACATCAATATTTTTCTATCGATAGCCTAGTTGACTAAACTTGGATCGTCTTGGGACAGCCGTCTGTTTGACAAATGTGTCAATTGCTAGCACCGGATGTTGGGTCAAGCGCTGTCGGACAAATCGTGTGTGTCAGCCCTGACGGGCGCTCGTTTGTGATCGTGAAGGGATATCGTTTGTACAATTTGTAGCAGGGCTGTCACTTTCAAGAATAGATACATATTCAGTGTGAATTTTTATCAACTAGCTATAATTTATGCATTTTCGCATTTCTTTTAATGTTACTTCTGTTCCTATTCTAATTACATATTTAACTCACGAAGTGCAAATTTTACCAATGAAACTGAACGCGATCATCCCATCTAAGACGCGCTCAAGAGCTTCCAGTGTCAATAATCCGCAGAAAATGATGTCACTGACAACCTTTAATAATGATAATTTTCTAGCTACTACTACTAAGCTATAGTTTGCTCACTCGTATTTTGTAAAAAATAAGGCTTTCTTCAAGTAGTGAATAACACCTAAAGAGTCTAAACTAATTTCAATCTTATAATAATCGATGCAAAGCGCTTAGTCAGAACACAAAATAACAAGGAAAAAAAAAATCTTTCTCAGAACTTGCAGAGAAACTCTCAACGTGACATAATGAAATCGTTTGCTCATTGCTGTCACTTGGTGATGCGGTCATGCACAAAGTATTCGGCACATACTCGTCGTTTGAACAATTACATTCTTTAATTTAAAGTCACTTTGAGACCATCACGACGATCGTATATATTACACGTCGTTTTTTGGCATCATACCTAAATTCTTTTTGTACCGACAGTTTGTTTTCATACACAGCTTTTGGTCAGACAGGCAGTCGCTCCATGTAAAATACTGGTATTCAACAGCATCCGGTTAGATTGGAAGCCGACCCCAACACCGCTTTTTGTGCTCTGCCTCTTAGTTATGGGGTTTTTTTTTATTTTTTTTTTATTTACATTATTAAAGTAAAGTTTACAAAAAGTCTTAGTTTAGTACTAGTCGTCTTGAGGTTACCTTATTGCCATTAACCGTGAGCTCGTAAGTCGACCACTGGACCTAGTCAGATCAACACTGCCTATCATAGTATTCTTTCCGACATAAAGATTAGATAGGAGGTTATCACGCTGCAGTAATAGATTTATGCTAACTCTATGGAATTCGGAAGAAATGACAAGTCAATCACTTTAGCTTAGGAGGACAATTTCGTTGGGCGTGTATTGTGTGTTGTGTGGTCTAAACATATTTATGAACACGTCTCGTATGCGTCTCTTTTTGGGAACATCAAATCATCCTCGTTTTTGTGTCCTAAAATAATAAATATCACAGCGACCTATTGAGCAAAAAGCCAGAACTTCAAAAAGATGTTCATTTATTTTTTTAATTGTGCATCAGTCACATTCTTTAAGGGGTTCATTAATTTGAATAAGCGTACATAATAAGAAGACAAATAAGTTTTTAGTCGATTAATGAATTAGATTAGCCATTTTATTTTAAACTCTTTCAAGCTGTCTCCTGTTCATAGCTTGTAATAATATTTAAACAAATAAATCCCACCTTTGACAACCCTACAAATTCCATCATCAGGGCTGTCAGGGTGTTTACGGCCAGTTTATTACAAGACGGATGTGTCAAAAGGAGGGCGCTCAGTTCACACGATTATGAAGACCCTCAGTCAGTATAATTATGTATAGTCGATTTTTATGTAACAGTCGAATTTGTCACCCCTATGGAACGAATCTCCGAACTCGTTTGTGATTTGAGGTTAGAAATAAAGCAATCATCTAAATACATAATTATACTCGTAGTCATATGTTATAGCTGTTGTATTCGACTGTGTCATGTTTTCACTAGCTTTTTACTAACTTGTAATAATTACTAATTAGCTTTACCTGTATGTTTGTTTGTATGTCTGTAACCGACTCCTTTGGGCGCGATTTTGACCCACTTTAAACGGCCAGTTTTGTTTCAAACTTTGTAGATTTATTGAGGACCGATGACAATACATTAATTTGATAAAATTATTCCATTTTTCATTTTTTTTATATTTTTTAAATATAAAAGTACGTTTTTCTATAAAAAGCGTGTTTTTTTTTAAACTATTATTTATTTTAAAAATAATTTATACAATAATTAGCTCCCTTACAATGTTTCTTTCCCACTAACTTAAGTATAAGAGCTCAAAGTAACTAATAAACGTTCCCGTATACAGTCCTAATGGTGATTCGACCACGTTACCTTTGAACAAATGTTTATGTTTTCATTAAAACCGTATCGAATCAAGCATGCTTATCTGCTTTGCACCATAACGCATTCCTACTCCGTTTACATACAGTGTCCAAAATGTCTTGACATTTCGGGGTGGCGCTGCTAGTTTAGGTGATGTGTCATATTCAGTACATTTGAAGTTAGTTCCTTTTTCCGCCGTATAGCAAGAAATACTGGCCACTGTAAATAAACCCGTATCACTCAGCAACTGTGTTGTTCGTAATTGATCCCTTTATACACCATTTCGCTTCCTTACTAACACTTTAAACTCTCAACGAAAATCGAACTCTATTTTTCTTTGAATAAAGTTTTGAATCAATCGTAGTAGGTATTTGATTTTTGGAGAACTTTTACTATTGAACTTCTATGGGATCCTAGTACCCCATAGTTTAATGTTGTAGTAAGTTAGAGTTTTTATTCTCTTAACGTGCAAGTAGAAATGGTTATGGGAATACTTACAAATAGAAACTTGAACTAAAAGGCTTTTGAAGTTGGACACGCAGTCTGAACACAGCCAATTGAAATACTTTTTTATGTTCTACTTCAGAGTATTTGATTGTTTATGGTTATGATTATGATTGAGTTAGCTAAAAAAGTAGTTTTATGATGTGGTGAGAGGCTTGGTTTTGGGGGACCGTCTTATGCCTGCTGCTGATTTTCAATCTAGTTTCCATAAATGACTTTTGATTTTGAGTTGTGTTTTGTATACTTTGTGTAATATAGTTGAAAAACTATCAAAGAAGTTTGACAGATTGGGTGCATTTGATGGGTGCACCTCTGTCTAACTCTTCGGGGTACCAAATATACCGTGATATTCTGTTATGTTACTTCAATCTGCCTAGCTTTTTCCCAACTATGTTGCGGTCGGCATCCAGGCTAACCGGATGCAGCTGAATACCAGTTCTTTTATGTTATTTCTACAGTGAATTCTACTTCATGTGTCCGATTTCGTAAACAACTATGGCGAAATTAAATGTCAATTTTGAGGAATGTGTTTTTAAATAGTTTATTTTAAGTCGTTCTAGAACGTATTTGTGTTAGTTACAAAGTTCAAGACGTTCATATTGTGTGGTTAATGTGAATACCTACTCATGATTTCTGTCTATTTACCGAATAGGAAAGAGAAAATAACACTGAGCAACATATGTACGTATTATAACTTGATCAAAACCTCATACTCTCTTATAATTTAATAAAGCATGATATGTTCAAATTATGGTGGTTAATTTGACAGAAGAAGCCATGTAACTGATTCAATAAAGTCCCGTATGACATCAAGATATCGTATCATCAATGTTCCCGTAGCATTGGTTTGTACTACACGAGAATGTTTTACGGCTTCTGTACCCATTTGTACAGTCGGAAACATTTAAGTTACTGATATTTTTGTGTAGGTATGTACAAAATTAATTTTGCAAGTAGTTTTTTTTTGGCACACCATTCACATTGTTATTCAAAACAAAGTTTAAGATAAGATATATTTATAGGTTTTTTTACTCTTTAGGGTTTCGTAGCCAAATGGCAATAACGGAAACCGTTTATATTTGTCACGTCTATTCAGGATACCAAGGGATGAAAAATGGTTAAATACTTTATACTTTTTAGTTCAATAAAAACTTGTTTTTAAAAAGTTATTTTCTTAATTTTATGTCGTATATTTTTGCATTAAAATGTTAATATTCTTCTCAGCAACCCTTTCATTTAATACCCATATCATAGAAGTTCATAAAAAATAACTAGACTGCAATATTAGTTTGAGGATGACGTCACTTAGCTAAGCATGCTGTGTCATCCAAACTAAAAGTGCATGCAAAATTTCAACTCAATCGGATGAGGATAACTGCGTTAAAATTTAGTTGCATGATTTGACCCGAACAAACATACATACATACACGCGGAAGTTAAATTAAAGCTTGTAAAACAGGTGCATAAGCGTACAGGGTATCGTTGGATTCCGAACTTAAAAGGATGACTGCTTATAATTAGGTGGAATAAATAATTTCTGATGTCGAGTAATGGCTGTCATTTTAAATAGGAACTTAAGTATTCATAGCAGAAATATACAATATCGGTGAATATTTGCAAATAACAATAGCCCATTATAGTCTCTCTAAAAGTCCCTGGTGGTTAGGCTATAAATCTGTCAATATTATCGTATATCTTATTTACAATATTATGTGTTAATATCCTGTTTGGCTCCCTTGTCCTTTACAAAATGTTGTGTATTCTGTAAGTCATAAGATTCAATGGGACGTTAGTATTTTCTATAGACAATGCACTAAAGAAAATGGTTACTGCTCATCTGTAAATTAAATATGCTTTTTTAATTTAAGAAGTAGGAAAACTGTTGAAAGGGTTCGGATTAAAAAACAATGTCAACTATACCTAAGGTACAGACGCTAGCACATCAAGCTATACCTAACTGTAAAAATTTTCCACTTGAAATTGAACTTTATGCTTTTCTAATAAAGTTGAAAAACTATCAAAGAAATTTGCTGGCATCTGTACATAGAATTAAAGTTATAATACTTAAGTGAACTAAAAATTTTTTTGTGTTTTATATTGAAACCTTTGAAGAAAAAAAAGCTGTTTAAAAAATCTAATATTATAAATTATTAATTTAATTTATCTAAATACATTTATATACTTATCCGCCGCCATTAAGAAAACAGAATCTTGAATCCCTCTCACAATTCCACCATAAATATGAATACAACAATAAGAGAAGACTTAAAATACTTAAACGGTCATCATTAACTTTAATACGCGCGTAAATTAATTTATAATGCAAATACGACTCCATTCTTTCCATTCTTCTTGCATTACGCATATCATCGCAAAAGCGAGGTTTAGTCATACGTCGTTTATTATCATTGTATTTAATACAATGTAAGTTGTTTATACTTCAGATAATAGGGATTTGCATATTACATTAAAACTGTAACAAGATTTTGCTGGTAATATTTCTAGATGTAATAAGACAGTGGTTTGTTCTGTCTTCTTATATGAATAACTATGTAAGGAGTAAGTAAGGAGTCGTGGCCTAGTGGTAACAGTCCACCACTGCATACGAGGCCCCGACTTACGAGTAGGTCGTGGGATCGAATCTAGGCAGACGCTTTTCTTTGTGTAAATTATTTTCATGGTCACAAAAACGGTGAAGAAAAACATCGTGAGGAAACTAGCATGTTCTAGAACCAAATATTCGAAGACAAATGACATTCTACACCGGGCCCGCGGCTGCGTGATGAATTACAGCCCAGTCCCTCTCGAAAAATGGAGGCCCGTATCCCATCAGAGTGGGGACATTATAGGCTGATTAAGACGCAAGATACATAAAATCTTTAATATTAAATTTACATTGTAATATTTTCAGAAGTATGTATATACAGTCGCCAGCACATCAAGTTACCACAAACAGTCAATTTTTCACAATCGATTTTGAACGTAACATTCAACGTTTTTAGGTTTTAAATCTTTTGAAGAAATTTGATAGTTCGGTATAACTTGAATTGAACTTGGCGACCGTAAATACACGTAGATAACTTTAATCCAAATTACGACGTGGCCCTGGCTTATGGTATATTAATGTAAACAAAGCTTATGGATTATACTACATTGTCCCATAATGATGTAGCCAACTAACTAAGAGAAAAGTTGAAGTTTATAGACCTCATTAAGTTTTGCATTTTGAAGTAAAACACAACTTTTATGACGGGTTCGTTACAAGTTTATACTTAACTAACTTTCACTCGCGGCTTCGCCCGCGTTTATGGCGGCAAGTATCTCACGCGAGAGTCCTACCGGAATCAAAAGTACCCTATGTGTTAACCCAGGTAAACAATGTATTAATCACTACATAGTATAAAAAACGCTTTCTCTGTCCCTGTATCCCTATGTATGCTTAAATCTTTAAAACTACGCAACGGATTTTGATGCGGTATTTTTAATAGATAGAGTGATTCAAGAGGAAGGTTTATGTGTATAATTTGTCGACATATTTTGCGGGCGAAGCCGCGGGCGAAAGCTAGTTCTGTAATATATTGTTTTCTTCATCCTGATGACCATAGCAGGCAGATCCGTCTCTCCAATGTTAAATGTTGTGGGAGGAAAGCAAGTTATACTCAGGGAAGTGGTTTACGCACTAACGCATTAATTCAAACTCTCCCATGGCAACATGGCGGGGCTTATGTCAATCTGACATTTGACACAGTCATGTATTCACCAATCGCAGCTATGGCTGCGTTCATCATATACAACAATTTAAAATTGGAGTGTCGGTCTATGGTCCTTTTTTTTTGAAGGTGGGAAATCATCCAATGACGTCTCCTGCTCTGGGTGGAGCGGAAGGAAATGTCAGACTCTTATTGACTAAAACCCATTCATGTTCCTTCCGTAGCCCTTTATGTTCCGGGGTAGCGGTAACCCTTTCGGACAATCCCGCTTCCTTCTATGGTCCTAGATGTATCGCGACCAATCATTCTGTTACTGAATATTAAGGTTTACTTACATAGATATAAGATTCATTACTTACTAACCCACTATGGATGTTACGTCCGAAATAAAGTTCTTTTAAGTCGTTGACTGCCACGCAGCAGACACAATAGAAAAACTATTGTCCGTTGGCGCTCAACGTGTTAAAATATAATATATAACTTTTGGTTTACGCGGCGCAAGCCAATGAAGCTCCCAGTTGTCACAATGTTTTCCGACATCTTCAACAATCACCGTCATGTTTCAGCCAATTTACATAATACCTTAATTAATACCATCTCATCCACCAACCACCCACCCATGATCCACCTGACATTTAAATCTTCTTCATGAATCCCTTCGTTCATTGGCGAAAACCGTATGAAAATCCTTTCGGTAGTTTTTGAGTTTAAGGCGTTCAGACAGACAGACGCGGCGGTGGGACTGAGTTTTATCATATTAAGTAGTCATTATAATACCTATAAAGCGGTTAATTTTTACTACCTATTGACTATGTGATTTTATCTTCTGTTAATGAAACAGATTTTATGCATAAACAACGCTTTCTCTTGTATCATCATTTATAGTGAGAGGCTTGTGGCTAAGTAAAAACAGCCTCACGGAGCCTATCAGGTTAAGCTACGTTAGCTGCGGTTGGTCCGCGGATGGGTGACCATTCTTACATATCAAGACCCCTCCGTGCTTCGGAAAGCACCTTAAGCCGTTGGTCCCGGCTGTCATTCGTGGATCTGTGTAGAAGACCCAAAGTCAAACAGTATCGTCTTACCAACTAGGTTGTGGAGGTTAGATAGGCAGCTGCTCCATGTAAAATAGTGGTATTCAGCAGCATCTGGTTAGAATGGACGCCGACCCCAACATAGTTAGTCAAAGTCTTGGCAGAATATTATTTTCTATGATGGCGATATATTTTTTCCTTTATGGGAAATACCGTAAACCTTTTCCCGGCGGCGCCAAGCTTACTGCCAAACTTCAAGTTTGGAAATCAAACCATGAAATCCTCAAAGAGTGATATTTACTTAAGTATTTATAAGCTGCGTCGTTGGTCGCTAGAGGTCGCAAGCGCAACTGTTGCTACGCTAAGTACCAAGTACCAAAAAACAGAGGTCGCATGAGGTCCTAGGTTCGAATCTCAGGTCGGGCTAAGTGGTAAAAGGTTCCATTACGAATTTCTCAGTAACAGCCCGGAGTTTTATATTTTATGTCCAGTTGATAGTATAAGACACACCCCCAAATACATGATACTTACACTTAATTGATGAAATGTGGATGATACTTTGAGAACACACACCTCTGTTTAACCTTTCGAAGAATTAGGCGGGATGTTATTATATTTATACATTGGTAGAGCAATAATTATAAATAGATACTACAGTGCAACCAACAAACACTTAATATGATCTAGCATAAACACTGCCACAATTTTTTGTGTAATTCTAAGCTCAGTGCCTTCAACACACATACATACGTGTTCATGTCAGTGTATGGTCTAGCAAGGATTCGCGCCATGATAGCGAAACAAGATAAAATCCAATTGGAAATACAAGAAAGTCAAACGTCTCGACAGATCTTCAAAACTGACTTAAAAACTTATACAAGTTCATACCCCGACGTGCTCGCTCGCAGACCTGCACAAATGGACGCTGACGGACTTCCTAGTCCGTAACACATATTATATCATCTTTCTCCCTCTAGTATACCATTAACTTGAGTGTGTAAAAGAGATAGCGTATACCAGCAGAGGCACTAGCTACTTGAAATGCATGTGTCGTTACTTGCAAGTTAGTGTTTCTTTGTTGGAAACAATTATCTACGTGTACGATACTGGTCGTACAATAAAGAGCTTAATTTATTTATGACAACGTTTAAAAAAATAGTTGCCTGTATGTTAGCGAAGATGAGAAAGACTAAGTAGGAAATTCACGATTGACGTATAGAAATTAGAGACATCGGAATGTAACTCTTATCTCGGGCAGGTATGGTATACATTTGAATGAATGGTTGAATGACTTATGGTTTTACGTCACTTTATGTCTGTGAATGTTTAGTCTTTAGTTAAAGATGAATGCGTAAAGGTAGCTCGCGAAATTTAAATTTTCTAACGTACGGAAATTTACCTACAGGCATTTTGAATTGTCAAGGTGTCGGTCAGTCAGAAAGATGAAGCATTCCAAAGCAGCAGGTACCTGTGGAGAAGAACGGGTAAGAAACTCCAGGGACACTCTTTTAAATCAAAATATAGTTACAAAAACTGGGTTATATAATTCATGTTGCAATATACATGTGAGAACGATGCAGAACGTAAAAAAGTGTCCATAATTAAAAAATAAAAACAATTCAAATATTTAATTTAATTTTAATAGAGCTGTGGCAGCTAAGAGACCGGTCCCTACTGATGGCGCTCGTTCACGAACATGACGCATGGATTAGCACCATTCAGCTCAACCATTTTGAAGGGAGCTAAATAATCCAACACGCGCCACCATTACAGTTAGATTTCAGAAATCTAATTAAGAGAGAACAAATCAACTACCTAATCTCTCAACTTGGACCCACTCTTAGTTAGATTTTTTAATTTCGCGTCCTACGTCTACGCTTTCGCCTAAACATCAAAGTGGTCAAAGCTCTGATATAATCCAAGCTCATTTCCATTGCGAGATTAATTGGAGTCGATAAAGGAAAATGGGCGTTTGTTCTTCAAATCTGTACCTTCTGGACCATCGATTTTATCCTGTGGTGTGGGATTCGTGGGTCCTTGCAACGTGTTTCGTTAAAAAATCTAACATACACAAAAACTGAAGAAGAATAACATGAACCGTGAAAAGCCGAGAACTCAAAAAAGTCGTGAACAAAAAAAGTCGCAAGTTTAATATCAACACAGACCTTACTCAATAGAATGACGAGAACAATACGAGGTACAGCGGATCACGAAAGTGTTAACTGTAATATACACGGCTGTGTGTCAGTGACACGCATGTCGTGACCTCACGAGCTGTCATTCACACTCACAGCACCAAGATGTAGTGTAACGATATTATTTTTAGTTCGGGTTTAGTTTAAGGTAGGAGCGAGTTGATATTTTCGACCTGACCTGTAACTGCCTGTATCGAAAAACACTGATAGTTCGACTTTACCATTATCTTTGCATTAAAAATCTTCGAAACTCATGAGACCAATGTACCTAAAAATCATTTCTATTTGGATTTTGTTGAGCACCCCATAGTTCTATTACGACTGATGACCACACAAATGACAGCTGCCGACCTATTCTTTAAAAATATCAACGTGAACACTATGTCGAAGTGAGCTTAGAGTGAGCTGTCAATAGCACTTTAGCATTAGATGGAATGACAGCTCTCTTCACCTAAGTTTTTCACGTAGGGTTTTTACAGAATAAACCGAGAATTTTACAAATTTGCAGAATAAATCAGATAACCTGAAGACGCCCTAGTTTTAGGTTACACTACCTAGCTCTCCAATAACAACTTCAATTCGCCTTATCTATTCCGCTGCATCTCTCCAATTGCACCACAGATCATACCAGACGGGAGAACCAAGGATAATTTGCGATTTGCGTCGCGCACCTCTTGCCACTTTCACGTAGAAACCGTGATACAATTCCACAACATGATACGAGTAAAGAACAGCAGCTTAAACATGATTGAAGACTGAATCAAATCAAAATTTGCTGGCTGAAAATCAGCACTTTTTGAAGGTCAAAGTTACATAAGACAGTCCCCCAAAAATGCCCACCCTTCAGCACTTCCTAGTGCTTTAGCTGGGAAGAAGAAGTGGCGCATCAAACTACCCAGCAGCACAGCTGTCTGTATAGTTGAAACTGAAACTCATAAAAAAGTAAAAAACAAGAGAGATTTAATTTGAAAGATAGAGAGAGTTACATCTATCTTTTCTCTCTCTTGTAACGAAAATTGCCTGCCTAAAAGTGACGCGTTATTGAAATGTTTCTTTCAATTCTCGTCCAATTCGAATCGCCGCTTATGAAGCTTCACTTCAAAAAATATGTTATTTTCTGTATTGAATAAGACCACCTGTAAGTCCTATTACGTGCCCGTAACAAAGGTACCTGTCCCTTACTTTCATAAGTACGAATTCTTCAAACTATATGAGATGTTGGCTTCGCAACCGTGCTCATATTGTTCCGTTTTTAGATCAAGTCAGGCTAGGTTTCTATTGCTTTTGTGTTGCCTGTAATAAAAAAGTGAGGCTGAGTAAAAAAATAAATGACGAGCGGGAAATATGTTTCTATAACAGCTGTTTTTTCGAGAAATTCCGCGAAGTTTATTGATTTAAAAAAAGAATGTCTTGGCGCTTGAAAGGCATTGACAGGGGAGGTTGTTCGTGGCCATTTAGACATTGTATTGAAAAAAAAACAAGATGGCGACATAGTTCCTTCCATAGTGTCATTTGGTCACAGTTTTTAATTATGAGCAAAGAGAATGAATGTTCTTTCATTTCATAAAATATTTTCTAACTCGATAATACTATCTTCTCCACACGAAACTACTTTTTGGAAGGGGCGACTAGAATCAGTTCTATTTCTTGTTCATTTTGACGTTCAAAAGTGCCATTCTTGTGCCTATTTGAAATAAATGTTTTGACTTTGACTTTATCATAAATCCAGTACTCGTACACTAGAAGGCCATGAATGCATCTAACAAACAGTTATCGATTCAAATAAACTGTAAGGCGGCTACTACCTCATATTTCTACACATAATTAGCAATAAACCAAAGTACTATGCTATAGTACTGAACTGATTAAGTACAGAAGGAAGAGATACAATTATTGTTACAAGTTATTAACATTTATACTTTGTTGTGTCTGAATAATTTTACTGCATTCGGAATCCTTGTGGTCAAAAGTAATTAATTAGAAACTTTATTTAAGAGTACTCAACAATGAAAGCTTACATTGTTATAATTTAAGTAGGTACTAGCTTTTGTCAGCGGCTTCGCCCGCGTGTATGTAGGAAATTATCCCGCAGGAACTATAGTATACTTATAGTTTATATGTTATTCCAGACTATAATCTATCTTTGAGCCTAGTTTCAAGTTTCATCCAGATCCGTTAAGTAGTTTTCGAGTTTATTCGTTACTAACATACATACAGATCTTTCCTCTTTATAATATTAGTATAGATTATTTTAACATCACGCCTGTAATTCTCGAAGGGCTAAGCAAAGGTGTATCTTGGTAGAACCACATATCGCTGGTATCTACAGAGGCCAGCACATCAAGTTACCATAATCTGTCAAATTTCTTTGATAGTATTTCAACTTTATTGGAAAGACATAAGGTTCATTTTTAATTGACAAAATTTGACAGTTAGGGATAGCTTGATGTGCTGGCGTCTGTACCTAATGTTTAAATTTCACGCATGAGGGCGAGTCTATTGCAAACCGGGAAAAACCCAGACTACGGGCTGCTACTGAGAAATTCCTGATAGAAAAATCCAATAACATTTTACCCGACTTGGGAATCGAACCTAGTACCTCATACTCAGCAGTAGCGCCTGCCACCACTAGATTAACAGCCACTCCCGCTTTCATTCTGTATATTTTCTACAATATACGGAATTTGTTGAGATATTAGATTTCCAGAAATACTGGGTACGTATCCGTCCATAATCAGATCACTGCATAAATAAAATATATTAATATTCAATGCAAAATACATGTCCATAACAGCATAAAACTAGGTAGCCCAGTGACTTTCCCTCAACGAGCCGTGTCCGTACAATTGGTCTCGCTCCTGAACCAACCAGCTTTCAAATCCACAGTAAACTATAGCGAAATAACTTAGTCTATACTAATCTTCGACGAAGATACTAATATGTACTACTCTGTCAAGAAAGTACCGGGAAAAGATCAATAATACACAAAATGTCTGTTATTCATCCAAATTTATTTTATCACCTTCAAAGTATGCTCCTTTAGAAACGATACACTTGCGCCAACGAATAATCCATTCATCAAAACATTTTTTAAACCCTGCTTCCGGAATTGAGTTCAATTCTCGCCACGAATTCTCCTTTATGTCTTCTATCGATTGAAAACAGGTGCCACGAGGTGGTAATTTGAGTTTAGGAAAAAGAAAAAAGTCAGCAGGAGCCATATCTGGTGAATATGGTGGTTGCTGGATGGTATTAGTTGAGTGTTTGGTCAAAAATTCGTTCACAATGATAGCCTTGTGCGAAGGCGCATTGTCGTGGTGCAAAATCCAAGAATTTTCTTTCCACAAATCTGGCCTTTTTCGTCGAATTTGCTCTCTTAAACGCCGCATAACGCTCAAATAATATTCTTTATTTACCGTTAGACCTTCCGGTAAGAATTCAGAGTGCACAACACCGCGATAGTCAAAGAAAACAGTCAACATGACTTTGACTTTTGATCGACTTTGGCGTGGTTTTTTCGGTTTCGGTTCAGTTGGAAGGCGCCACTCCGAAGCTTGTTGACTAGTTTGCATGTCAAACTCGTAAACCCACGTCTCGTCACCAGTAACAATGCTTTTCATGAATGTTGGGTCCGAACTGACTCGTTCTAGCATGTCCTCAGCGACTTTTTGCGATTGAGTTTTTGGAGAAAATTCAGATCTTTTGGGACTAGCCGAGCAGCAACATGTTTCATACCCAAATGATTAGTTAAAATGGCACGGATCGACTCGTGAGATACAGAAAGTTCGGCGGCTATCTCTCTCAGAGTTGAATGGGGATTTTCAGTCACTATTTTTTTCACTTTTGCGATGTTAACTTCAGTTGCAGACGTTGACGGCCTACCAGAGCGAGGCAAATCTTCCATCACATCTCGACCGCTTTTGAACGCTTTGAACCACTCATAAGCACGAGTTTTTGATAAAGTCGATTCACCGTAAGCCTTCTGTAACATTTTCAGTGACTCCGAACACGAAATTCCATTGGCGATGCAAAATTTAAGACAAACTCTTTGTTCGATATTTTTGTCCATTATGAAATTCGCAATACACACTATATATGATATTACTAAAACCAGCACTGTATTGAATATAAATAACAGATGCAACTCAAACTCCGCGCCAAAATGGAAAACAGTTGTGCCAATCTAACCACTACAAAAAAACAAATTTTTTAATTTGGAACCATAAACAAATCATCCATTCCCGATACTTTTTTGACTGAATGTATTATAAAAAGGAAAGATTTGTATTTTTGTGTGTATATTTGTAATGAATGAACTCAAAAACTACTGTACCGATTTCAAAAATTATTTCATTATTAGAAAGCTTAGTTTTCAGGGAGTAACATAGGCACTTTTTATCTCGGAAAGAAAAAGGGTCCCGCGGGAAAGACCACGGGAGCGAAGCCGCGGGCAAAGTGCTAGTACTTAATAAAATGTAACTAAACCATTTATTTTCATTTAAATGTATAAACTTTCTATTCAGAACAGGATAATTATGAAAAATGCTGACCATTGGCTGCTTGTCAACGAACGAATTGTGAAAGCCAACAGGAAAAAGGATTAGTGCTAATTTCGTACTCGATATGTTTATACTTCGATACGATTCTGTCGAAGCGATATCGATAGTCGTTTATCATGGAATGAAAGATACAGATGTGACAAAAGTGTACAGTTTAGTATTTGGGAAAGTTTAATCGATATCTTTTTTACATTTTACTGACTTAATTTTTTGTCTGGACAATGGATTAACAAAACTTACTGTCATGTAAGGTGTGTCCCTACACACCTCCCTCCCTATTCACCCCTGTGAATCGGGTTTTCCATGCGCGCCTCAAACAGATGTTAGCATTATCGAAGGGGCCCGTCAGGGCCGAAGCCTGCCGGGTAAGCGGGATTGTCCGAAAGGGTTACCGCTACCCCGGAACATAAAGGACTAAGGAAGGAACATGGATGGGTTTTAGTCAGTTAAAGTCTGACACTCCCTTCCACCCAGAGCGGCAGGAGTCATTTGATGATTACTCTCACCCTCAAAAAAAAGGGGTGAATCGGGACAGAACTTTAAAATGGATTTTGACATTAAAGTAATATGGTTTGTTGCCAACAAGGACACTTAATCGTTAATTATAATACAGTAAACTCATTAGCATCCCTTTTGGTCAAAAACTGTTATTATTTCAATGTTTAAAAACCCTTTGAAAGTTTTGTCCCGATTCACTCCTGCATCCCTATCCCCCTTATACGGTAAGTACTAAAAATGTCATCTTTCCCCACTTAGGTCTGACCGTGTGAGACGGAGTGAGAAGTCAATGAACGGCAAACAGGTGCCTTCCTTCATTTCCAGGCCTTCAATATAAACCAGAGCCTAAACCGAAACATACCGAAGTGATACAATTTATAGTTGTTGAATGTTTGTGCCGCCTTTGTTCCCAAATGTTTGCGCCATTACTTAGTAATGGCGCAAACATTCGTTGCGTTCGCATTTACAATCGGTTCATAAATAAAAAAGTTATGTCAATTTAAAGGATCACGGCGAACATTGTCACTATTCCACGCGGACGAGGTCGTGGGCACAGCTAGTTATAAATAATATAGATGCGCGGTTGATCAGAGTTCTGACCTAACCTATTCCGTTTTCTTCTTTTCGTTTAGTTGACTAACCTGGTGTCAGAATTTTTATGCTGCCCATGGGCCTGTGACTTAGCTTCACATCCTGTTGAGAAATATCTCTCAGACATGCTGGTTTCCTCACGATGTTTTCCTTCACCGATTTTTAAGCAAATGTATGTTTGTATAATTACCTATCCCGTATGGTCGGGGTACTCTAGGGCTAGTTATAAAAAGGATCAGTAATTAAAAAAGTGTCCAACATTTTAAGCGTAAAATGTTTTTAGTGGTTCATTATTATAAAAAAGTGTCCATAATTAGAAGGTCAATGCATTTCGAGGATCAGTTAAATATTTCCCATTCCTTATTACTTTATTAGATTAGTAAAGAAAAAAATATATTTATAAATGAAAGGAGTGTGATTGAATACGTCTTTCAATGGGCAAGTTATTTTGTTTACAAATTTATTCAATGGCGTTTACGTTCGATTCAAAGGAACTTTTAAAACACAAATAAAAAACGAAAAGCAGAATAAACTATTGCGCGGCTCGGCTGCCTTTCAAGTGGCTGAAGTTTTTATTATTTCTTTAAATAATTCATTTGGAAATTCCGATTGGCGACCTGATTTCTATACTGACTTTAAGATTTTACACCTGAAATTAATCTTGCTGTAAATTCGATTTACGAAGGCGAATTCAATTCACTATTATCCGAGGGCTACTTGATGGATTACTGCGATTAATACTCAGGGACTCAGGCCCATAATAACATTCAGTCGGCATAAATCACTAATGTGCTTAATGTATTTAGTAAACATAGTGGTACCGTGTAAACCACTCGACTTAGTAACTCAGTAAGTTGTGACTACTTGCAGTGCCGCCTCGCTAAGCCGAATTTGATTTTCGATTTTTCAAGTCAAGGCAGTAAATGTTGAAAGAAAAGTAAGTTTATTTGTCACAGTTACCTACACGTGCATAAAAATTAATTTAAAAATATAAGTACGTGAATAATCTATATATATAAAAGAAAGTCGGGTTTGTTCCCTCCGTTATAACTCGAGATCTGCTGGACCAATTTTCATGGTTTTTGTTTCGTTGGATTTGTCTCCGCCCTGAATAGCAGAATACATTTTTTTTTTTTTTTAGGTAGGGTAGGTAGGGTAGGGTAGGTAGGTAGGTAGGTAGAGTAGGTAGGTAGGGTAGGTAGGTAGGTAGAGTAGGTAGGTAGGGTAGGGTAGGTAGGTAGGTAGGTAGGGTAGGTAGGGTAGGTAGGTAGGGTGGGTAGGTAGGGTAGCTAGGTAGGGTACGTAGGGTAGGTAGGTAGGTAGGGTAGGCAGGTAGGTAGGGTAGGTAGGTAGGTAGGATAGGTAGGGTGGGTAGGTAGGGTAGGTACGGTAGCTAGGGTAGGTAGGGTAGGTAGCTAGGTAGGTAGGGTAGGTAGGTAGGCAGGTAGGTAGGTAGGTAGGGTAGGTATCACAGTTAAGACAGGACAACGTCTGTCGGGTCAGCTAGTTTATATTTATAAATGAAAGGAGTGTTTATAAATAGTTTTGTCTCATTTAGTAAAGCAAGTTGTTAAGTATAGAATCTAACCGTGTTCACTGGTTTCTTTGTTGTAAATTACTTAGTAGTAATCGGATACTACCATGGCCTAAGACAAGTTTATGTTGTGTTAAAAAGCTTGACAAAACTTTATAGCGCGCGCGTTCCATAGCGTTTGGTTTATCTGCGACTTTGTCTAAACACGGATTTTTTTTCAAACTGTATTGAAATTCTGGCCTCACGTAACGCGCAATACAAGGTTCTTGTGGCGCATGGCCAAAATGAGAACTAACGCAGCCATCTTGTTTTTCAATACATTTCACAAACAATAATAATTTGTACAAATGTTACTAGTAACGCCAAGATTCTTGTAGCACTTGAAAGAAGTCAGAAAAGCAAAAGCGGTGTGACATACGCCTCAGATAAAATGAAACATGTACATTTTGCGATAACACAGTAACAAGACCGGAAATTACACACAAACGCGAGCAAAGCAATCGAGTATGTATTTGATTTACTATCCGCGTTGTTGAATGGAACCAATGAATATGTCTCCATAATAAAACGGTTCCGCTATTAGATATTAATTGATTTTCTTTATATGTCTACGTGATTTCAATGTTGTTGGATTGTTTTATTAAAATCACTAGTTTCTGCCTTCTAGATGTCGGAAATTGTTACATTATTAGAGTTTTGGAAATACATATAATATAGTCTACGTCACCCGAAGATAGTGTAGCTTCTCGACAGCGAAAGAATTTTTCAAATCGGTTCAGAAGTTTCGGAACCTATTTATTGCATTGCAAACAAACAATCAAATCTTTCCTCTTTATAATCAAAATCAAAATCAAAATCAAAAGTCATTTATTCAAATTAGGCTGAAGATCAGCACTTTTTGAAGGTCAAAGTTACATAAGACAGTCCCCCAAAAACGCCCACCCTTCACCACTTCCTAGTGCTTTAGCTGGGAAGAAGAAGTGGCGCAACAAACTCCCCAGCAGCACAGCTGTCTGTTTAGTTGGAAGAACTTGACTCTACACACATTTATCGCATGAGAAGTAATTAACATTACGAAACACATCACATTAAAATCAATCATTTGCCACATGTCAGCTAGCACACGTCAATATACCAATTAAAACATTAAAACTGACTGTACTCAAGCGTAAATTTAAAAAGAAAAAAAAAGAGCCTCCAGGTAAAAGTGCGTGCCCGCTTACATGTGCAATGCTGTACTATGTCCATACAGCCGTAACTCGAAGTTAAAAATGATAAACTAGGACCATCGAAGTAAAATCAATCAATTAATTGCTAATGATTACTAACTAGGATCAAGATAAATAAATATGATCAACTGTCGAGGTCTCTAGCTAACCACATTTTGCAATACAACTCATTAAAAAAAAAACATTGTAATGAGTAGATTATGTCAACAATAAATGGCTAATAAAAAAAATAAAAACAACCAAAACAATGAATTGAATACATAATAAAAATAATTTTATGAAGCTAATTCTGGAGAAAGAACATAAACATTGTCTTGTGTTAATCACAGCGACCAACTATTCTTGTCATTTAAGTAGTCGTTGGTAGTATAGTAAGCCTTTGAACAAAGGATAGATTTTACTTTAGATTTAAACGTATTAAAAGGCAATTCTAGCAAAGAAGAGGGCAGCTTGTTATAAAAGGTTATACCAAGCCCCACAAATGAGTTATGAACCTTATGAAGCCGATGAAAGGGAGCACGTAGTTTATCCTTATTTCTAGTATTGATGTTGTGAATATCACTGTTTTTAGTATATAAGTGTAAATTTTGTCTAATATATAAAATGTTGGCGAAAATAAATTGTGACGCTACCGTAAGAATACCAATTTCTTTAAAAAAATCTCTCAGAGATACTCTGGCACCTAGCTGGTAAATTGCTCGAACAGCTCGTTTTTGAAGAACGAATATATTATTTATATCTGCGGCTTTGCCCCACAGCAGAAGGCCATAGGACATAACGCTATGAAAATAGCTAAAATACACTAACCGGGCTGTATCAACGTCAGTGTATTGTCTTACTTTCCTGACGGCATAGGCGGCTGAACTAAGCCGTCCTGCTAGACTTGATATATGTGGGCTCCATTGGAGTTTAGAATCTACTGTTATTCCCAAAAAGACTGCTGTGTCTACAGTTTCAAGCACCTCTTTATCTAATATTATTTGTGGTCCTAGATTTCTGACATTGGGTAAGGCGAATTTTATACATTTCGTTTTCTTCGCATTGAGAACTAGGTTATTAGATGTAAACCAATCCGTTACTGTTGAGAGTGCACTGTTAACATCGTCAAAAACTAGTCTATCTCTGTCTACTTTAAAGATAAGAGAGGTATCATCTGCAAACAGTACAACATCACAGATACCCTTTAAATGGAATGGTAAGTCATTGATATACACTAAGAATAAGAATGGACCTAGTATTGAGCCTTGAGGTACACCTAACTGAACTGGTAGCTCAGTAGATTTCACACCATTAACATCTACACATTGAAACCTATTCTGTAAATATGAATTTATAACGTTAAGAGCTTCGTTTTGAACACCGTAATGACGTAGTTTACGTAAAAGCGTGTCGTGGTGCACGCAATCAAAAGCTTTGGAGAGATCACAGAAAATTCCAATAGCATTTTGCGAGCTCTCCCATGCGCTAAATATGTGTTTCAGCAGAGCAACACCTGCATCCGTAGTCGAACGACCTTTTGTAAAGCCATATTGTTCATCATGAAGGAGGCTATTTAAATTAAAATGTCTTAACAACTGCTTGAGTATTAATTTTTCAAATATTTTGCTAAATGCAGGTAAGATTGAAATAGGCCTGAAATTGCCAACGTTATTTTTATTACCAGATTTAAATAAAGGAATGACTTTACTACTTTTCATGAGGTCAGGAAAGGTTCCCAAATCAACACATTTATTAAAGGTAACAGCTAGATAGGGGGCTACGATATCTATTATATTACTTAAAAGTTTAATGGAGATGCCCCAGTAATCACCAGTGTTTTTGGACTTAAGTGTATTAAAAACGTTAACTACATCACGAGGCGTTACATGTTCGAAGCTAAATAAGCGACTACATTTAGGCACACTACTATGGAGAAGGTTTTCAGCTTTAGTCGGTGAAGAATTTAAGGAGCGAGTCGTAGTTATAGGTATGTTGGCAAAAAAATCATTAAAAACCTCAGCTACGTCAGCTGCTTTATTAATTAATTTGTTGTCGACCATAATCTCAAGTTCATTTAATTGTTTAACTGGTTTACCCGTTTCATTGTTAATAATTTTCCAAGTGGTTTTTATTTTATTATTGGATTTTTTAATTGTTTCGCTTAAAAATTTTGATTTTGCAAAGACACAAACCTTTTTAAATAATTTTGAATAATTTTTGACATACTCTAGGAAAGGAGTATCAAACTTGAATTTTTTTAAACCGTATAACTCGTATAGTCTCGCTCTACTTTGATAAATGCCTGGGGTAGCCCATTGGTTGAAGCTAACTGCGGTGCCATTGATATCAATGGTAATATTAGTATAGATTACCTTTCTGAATGTCTAAATATGATTGAAGGAGAATGTACAAGTGCAATGAATTAACCAGGGGCCCAATTCTGTAAAATAGCCAACTTGTCAATAGTGTGTCGGACTACCGACACATGTTTTATTAAAATCACTAGTTTCTGCCTTCTAGATGTCGGAAATTGTTACATTATTAGAGTTTTGGAAATACATATAATATAGTCTACGTCACCCGAAGATAGTGTAGCTTCTCGACAGCGAAAGAATTTTTCAAATCGGTTCAGAAGTTTCGGAACCTATTTATTGCATTGCAAACAAACAATCAAATCTTTCCTCTTTATAATATTAGTATAGATTACCTTTCTGAATGTCTAAATATGATTGAAGGAGAATGTACAAGTGCAATGAATTAACCAGGGGCCCAATTCTGTAAAATAGCCAACTTGTCAATAGTGTGTCGGACTACCGACACACTATTGACAAGTTGGCTACACACACACACACACATTGAGACACTACTTACACACTAGTGTAAGTAGTGTCTCAATAGACTAATCATTGACATTTGGTATTCTGCAAATTATTTATGGTCATTTTTGCCTAACCTAACATAATGTCTGTAGTGTGTCGATAGAGTGTCAATGTAATGTTGCTAAATTCAAAGTTACAGAGATGGGCCCTTGAAGTGTGTCTAACTTTTCTGACAGGCAACAGGTACACTAAAATAATTTGTCGGTTTTACAATATGATATCATAGAGGTACCAAACTGACCATAAACAGTTATATAGATACTACAAACAAAACTTTACTACCTTTACATAACGAGCATTCGTCAATCACAGCCCGCAACCGTTATCAGCTGCCGTAGTCCACGGGTCAACTAATTAGCAATCTTATGGGCCTGTAATTAAGTTATTGTTTCCTTGGCCCCTGTGTCCGAGCTTTTCAAATGACCTGTTATGATATATTGTTCCTGAATGCTGGTGCGCGATAAAATTAATAATAATGCTGTGCACGGCTGCGCGGTCACTGGCTGTGTGACCTTGCCCTTTGCGTAATTTATGGAAATGGGAAAGGCAGGGTTCGTCCCGAGTTTTGTTTTTATTGTTGACGCCGTGTTCGCGATCGTTCGTGGAGCTCTTGTTTTAGGAACATATCTTTTTATCCGACTGCGCGGCAGCAAAGACAGGGTTATGTTTTTCACGAGTATCTGAGTTGGTATGTGGGATTCTTTATACTCTTGAAGCGTCCTTATGGCTTGATGGGTTTTTGGACATGAGGTGTATATCGAATTGTCAGGTTAGATTTAGAGCTTATAAAAAAAAAATGGCGGCTTTTAGACAGACGCCTTTAAGTGAGTTGTGTGGTAAAGGATTTAAGAATAAGACACCAAAACTATTACAAAAAAAAATGTAACTAAAAGGAAATGTATTATTTTTTTTAAAAGGTTTTACGAAATAATATTATTTGCAACAATACAAATAGTTCTCCTAATACAGTTGTCGTCTTATAGTACCACTAAATTGGGTGCAATTAATTAATTTATCTATCGAACCATAACGGTAATTATTATATTGACAGCTCTACAATAGTTATTAATAGTGAAACTATTATCGGATAAACGCCTTGTAAGGGAAATTGCCCTCATAAAGTATCTGAGTTAAGTTATGACGTCATCATGAATACAACCGGAACTGAATACGAGTGGCTGCTACAAACGGGTCGGGATGCAAATTCGAATACCATGTAGAATTGTGGATACTAGCTTCTACCCAGGACTTCACCTGCGGGATTTTTTTCTTTTTAAACTAGCGTTCTTTTGAACTTTTTCTTTTTGCTGGCTCTTAAGGGACGCAGTGTGATGTGTAAACATGTTTTAACAATTTTGTTAAAATATGTTTATTAATATCAAAATAATGTTGTAGTTTACTTCATACTAACGCCATCTAGTGATTAAAATATGTACTATTCTAATAGTGTCCCATAGCTAAATAAAAGCAATAAAATATTGTCTATTCTCAGCCGGCAATTCATTCGTTTTATTATGTACTAGCACTTTGCCCGTGGCTTCGCTCCCGTGGTCTTTCCCGTGGGACCCGATATTTTTCCCGGGATAAAAAGCGTATAGCCTATGTTACTCCTAGAAAACTAAGGTTTCCAACGGTGAAAGAATTTTTTAAATCGGTCCAGTAGTTTCGGAGCCTATTCATTTCAAACAAACAAACAAACAAAAAATCAAATCTTCTCTCTTTATAATATTAGTATAGAAAAAATAAAACCTTTCTCAAGAATTGGCCTACCAAATATCAAATACAAAAAATCAAACACAACTGATAGTTCCAGAGATTAGTGTTTTCAAACAAACAAACCCTTGTTTTATAAAATTAATCAACATTATTATATTCGGAAAATATGTTTGGAAAACTCGATGTAGACCCGAATAGGATCAATCGAGGGTATATGCCGACCAAAATTTGCCGATCGGCACGAGTCAGATAAATACTGAATATGTTTTGTCGTTGCTTTAGATCAGTTTTATGGTAAAAAAATTAACTGCCAAATCGAATGGCTCGACTAGAACATGTGCGTTCCCCTTTAACGCCTTATCTCTCTTAACTCGATGTGTAGGAATGCATTATCTTTGCCAAAACTACGTTTATCAATTTATCATACATAGCTGGCTATGTCAAACCATCAAGGAGTGTTGTTGATCTCAAAACATCGCTTTACTGAATCGGGTCACTAACGTGATAAATCTCACGTACGCAGGAAATATTTCGAGAGAGACGTCACGGAGCCGAGGGTGACGTCATCAGTGTCGACTGGTTAGAAATCTAGATAAGTGCTAACCTTGTAAGGCCAAACTAGGCGATAAAGTAATATCTGTGCCTACAAATGTACTTAATACGCTTTAGAATGGCCAACTTCATCTTTATAACTGACCTCTGGACAATTCAAATGTGAGAAAACAAGAAAAAAACCCGACTGCAAAAACGCGTATTTAAATAAAATGAGAAAACTAGAATTATAATCTGTAGATTTTTGGCCAGTAGCTCACAGTCTGATCAGGACCAGGCTCGGCCCGGACGGCGCGTTCGTGTTCGCCTCAAAGAGTTGTCAGCACAGCTGAATAAGCCCTTTAGGGCCGATGCCTGCTGGGTCAGCGGGATTGTCCGAAAGGGTCACCGCTGCGCCGGAACACAAAGAGCTAAGAAAGGAACATGGATGGGTTTTAGTCAGTAAGAGACTGGAACGCCCTTCCGCTCCACTCAGAGCGGGAGGAGTCATTTGATGATTTCCCATCCTTAAAAAACAAAAAAAGCCGGACCAACCAATAACCTGAAACATGGTGTACTTAACTTTTGTTTCTTTATTTTCTAAATGTTTAAATTGACACATCATTTGTAATGTCAAAACAAGATGGCAGCGTTGGTTCCAATTTTGACCACGCGCCAAAATGACATTGTAGCGTTGTACGCGACTCCACACGGTCGCATACACTGATGTGATGATTTTGCAAACTGAACATCAAACAAAGGGTAATTCATGTTTCACGTAACGATCACTTTTGTACTTGCACGTACGCAAACATGAAGTTGATACCATATGTATATACATCCTTGTTGTCATTTAGTTGATGGGCAGAACTCCTGATGAAAATAATTCTCAATGTCTTCAATGTAGTCATTCATAAGTCATATTTTTTCAATCTTCTTTTGTTACGGCTACAACATGTTAAAAATGTTGTAGCTCTATTGTAGAAAACTGGGATATTTTAACTTGAAGCTCAAGAATACACACAAATCACTTGCCTCGGATGATGCTAAATAATAATAGTCATCAAAATAATAAATAATCGTTGTGTACCTATGGTTTTACTAAGACTTATAGTGTTAACCAGTAAATGTAACTGGATTGTGGAGGACAGATAGGCAGTCACTCTATGTGAAATACTGGTGTTCAGCTGCATCCGGTTAGACCGAAAGCCGACCTCAATATGGTTGGTAAAAGGCTAGGCTTTTCCTTTTCTTTAAGACTGTCTATCTGTCCTCCACAATCCAGTTACTGAGAAACTCGATACGTGTTGATAAAGACATACCTACACAATGATTGTTTATTTATTTTGATGTCATTTATTCGTAATACTAAAAATACATTAATTTCCGCTAATTAACTAATAGCAAATTAATTAAGGTCGTAAGTATCTTGTTCCGATTAATAAAATTGCAACTATCATATACATAGTTACTTTGATTTGACTGCATATCATTATGTTTATTAAAAATATGTGATAGATAATGTTTCATTAATAAACAGTTGCCTAATCAACATAACATGAGTCTATTGATAATAGGTATACTTAATAATCACTTGTTTTCCATATCATGCAATCAATTTATTAGTAATTGATATTTGTTTGTGTAGCGAATGGTCGTGACATCGAACCCAGGCAGGTTGTTTACTTTGTGTATTACATTTTGTCACTACTCCTCTCAAAACGGTGAAGGAAACCATCTTGAGGAAGCCTGCATGTTCTAGAACTAAAATTTGAAGACGTGACGTCCACCAACCCGCTCTGGCTTCGTGTGGTGTATTAAGGTCCACTCCCTCTCACAGAGAGGAGACCTGTGTACCAGTAGTGGGCTGATTATGTTTCTTAGGAATTTTATCGGTAGGTAGGTATCAAAAGGCTGTTAAAAAATCAGCTGTTCTATACATTTTTAGTCACGTGGCTCGTCGAATTGTAGAGGACAGCTGATTTTTTTTTCACGATTTCGGAGTTGGTCCGATAGTAAAAGTAGTTCAGATTGGTGGTCTGTAGCATATCCTTTTGTATGTATATACCCTACCCTTTGGGCTACACCCTGTATAGGTACATAAAGGAGAAGTAAACAAATAAATAAACCAGCTACCACAGCATGTTGCAACAGAAAACGTGCATGACGACACCCTAGAAGAAATAACTAGACTGATGTACTGCATCATCGCAAAACGGCTTGAATAAATAGTGATATTTAGCTAGCCTATTACAATGGAGCGCCGCATTGCAAATGTCCCCCGGAGCGAAGCAATTTGCACAAAAAGCAAAGTCCTGTGCGATTGCCACACCACTTGCCTCTGATCCATGAGATGTACTTGGAGATCATGCTTTGTTCATGCTTACTTTGTAATTTTATTGCTCTTAATTCTGAAAGGGTGGAGGTAGCGTGAAAGATTCATGGTACAGAGGCCAACACATCAAGCTACCATAATCTGTCAATTTTTTTTGATAGTATTTCAACTTTATTGCACAGACATAAGGTTAATTTATGATTGAAAAAATTTGACAGTTAGGCATAGCTTGATGTGCTGGCGTCTGTACATTGAGAACTGCCAATCTTTTCTGTACCGTGAAAAGTTAGGTGAAGCTAGCGTAGTGTGAGCTGTCAATAGTGTCAATCCCTCGCATCGGTTGGAAAGATAGCTCACTTCAAGTTCACTTCACCTACGTTTTCACCATAGATATTTCCACGGAAATACTTCACAGACCGGTCAATAGTGTCAATCCCTCGGATCGGTTGGAAACACAGCTCACTTCATGTTTACTACATCTTCGTTTACACCATAAATATAAACTTCCACGGAAAGACTATAGAATAGACCGGTTGATAACAACATACATCAACGTGAAAACTTAGGTGAAGTGAGCTATCAACAGAGTCAGTCATTAGACAGCAGTTTGACATTTCACTTCACCTAATGTTACATGGTGAGCGTTTTACAGAATTGTTCGGCTGGTCTTCACGTCGATAGTCAAAATACGATACCATGTATACCATCTTAGCCAAACGTACATAATAATAGACCTCACAATCACCTGCGCAAACTATAATAAACAATAGGTATTTGGTTAGAACATTTTCGTTGTAAAATTTTAAAGCTTGGCAAGTAACTTCAATTGGCTATGTGTGGTCTTGCCTCAGAACAGACCAAAGACCACCCATCACTTCCCGTTAGTGTCGTAAGTGATGGCACTATACCAGGAAGACAGAGAGCAGCTCCACCTGCGTACTAATCAGATGTTAGTGCGGGCGCAAATCCGCTTGCCAACTTGTGATTATGGCAATGCTTGGGATATACATCGTCTACTTTAATGGTTATCTCTCCATCTATGGGGAGTCCCATGTTTTGTACGTTTATGGGATTGTACGAACTAAGGCGTGCAAAACTTGCTTAGCTTTGAAAGAAACAATCGTAACCCCGAAGTCTGATATTGTTTTTACAGCCCAAAAATTCAAAAAAACTAGTGTCTTGTTGAAGATGATGTAGCGGCATCCATAAAAATCCTGCATCGCGCAAGCAGAGTTTACCGTGCAATTTAGCGCACAATATCCCGACATAAATACTCGGGCAGTAGCCCACCAGACACCGACACCCGTCTGGTCGGAGTATCCTCCTTCTCTATAGAGGATGAGTAGACTTTACACCCTGTTTCTCATACCACTACAATATCTTGTATTTTTTTTTCGAGTAAGCTTGCAAGAATCTACCACTCATTCCAGGGGCGAATGCGTTTAACAAAACCAGTGTATTTCTTCAGTAACCCCTGGTAAAATAAATTCCGAAGGATCGTGTCATATTCCGTTTTGTGAACCAAATTAGTCTTCAAGAATACCTTCACTTTCTGTTTTAAAACTAATTGCATTGCATATTTAAATCGTACACCGCCCGGGGTGAATCTATTTGTATGTGTCGCATTTAAATCTCAGTTTTAATTGCCTTGTACTAGCAATAAGTTCTTGTAAATAGTTCAATTTCTTGGTTGAATGTCTTGCCTTAAATAGAATCTTGTGTTTCACTCGTTAATTGATTGGTCATCAAATAGCTATCGATGACCAAAAAGTCTAATTTAGCGACGATTTTAATTTTCAGTCTCTCTTGAAGAGAGACTAAAAACGCGAGCAACGCTTTTTCGAATCCCCTGACGCGATAATTAAAAAAAAATTAAAACAAAATTTTACATTTAATATTTTTGTATAGATTAATATACTCGATCCAAATAAGTACATTCCTTTTCAAATTAGTAATAAATACCATAGACCAATCTAGGCTGGCCATACATATGTCCATAGCGGACAAATCGCCCCCTAATGGTCGCTTCGTGATAGAGCAGTGTTACGTCACACCAATCGATTGATAATAGAGCCGATTTATCGATTCATTTGCAACATAATCGAGTAAACGTTTTTCCGATCGACCACTACTTAATTTTGTTATCGTCGACGGGATGTTGTGACATCTTTCAAATTGTTTGAAATGCACGTTTATTTCAATTACCTACGTCTCGTTAAATGTAAATAAGTAGTTATTACATAGCATGCAATAGAATTTTTATAATATTGCCTTATTTGGTTATGACTAAGATCTTCAGTGTCGTAAAACAATATCTAGAATCACTACATAGTATAAAGCAAAGTCGCTTCCGCTGTCCTAATGTCTGTATGTATGCTTAGATCTTTAAAACTACACAACGGATTTTGATGCAGTTTTTTTGATAGATAGAGTGATTCAAGAGGAAGGTTTATATGTATAATAACATGCAATTTCCGTCATCCATGCGGGCGAAGCCGCGGGCAGAAGCTAGTTTATGATCAATACGATAAGAAAAAGGTGCGCTTATACGAAGCGGAATGTTGAAACATCAGCTTTAGAACCCAACTCTAATTCTTATTCAAATCACGACTTAAACACGGCAAATAAATTCCCCAAACAAATCTGTAGCAATAAAGCATCCGAAAATAAATTACTCGCTACATTAGTTCGTGTTATAAACAAAACTTAAATCGCACCTGAACCCGAGAAAGAAGTCCATGGGGCCGAAGAAAGTTCCCCATCTCTGTTTCTGGTCCTCTGGGACACTGCCACCAGGCGGCCCGCAGCGCCGTGCTGATCAAAGCTAACAAGATTTATAACTAAGACGTTATATAAACCAAATGTACGGAAGAGCCGGCCGGACTAAAACTGTGAAATTCAGAACGAGTTAAAATTGGGCTTCAAATGAAACGCTTTGAAATTTGTAGACATGGTAATAAAATTATTTGTTGAACGTTAGTCGGGTGGGATGTTACAATTTGTTGGTTTCCTATGCTTTGTGAGATTAACAACCGTGTCATTGGTGCTAAGTTTGGCAAAGAAATATTTCAATAGTATAGCGACAAAGTTTAATTGGTTCCTTATTTATTCTTCATTTCTGGCAGCTAAGGCCCATACAATACAATACATACTTAAATAAGTATTCTTACGACAGGGTTGGCGCAGTGGTGAGCGATTGACTGCTGCGCAGCATGTCGCGGGTTCGATTCCCGCACGGAACAAATATTTGTACGACCTACAAGTATTTGTTCCGGGTCTGGGTGGTTTATATATTTACAAAAAAAAAAAATTATATGTAAGTAGTTAATTAGACATCTCGTTAGCATAACACAAGCAAGACAGTAGGTTGCTTAACTTGGGACTAAATGGCGTTGTGTGAAATATCCAGGGATATATCTATAATATAAAAATAAGTCAGGTTTTCCTTCCTGACGCTATAACTCCAGAACGCACGAACCGATTTCACTAATTCTTTTTTTGTTGTGTTTGTTATGGTCAGGAGAAGGTTTTTACATTTAAAAAAAGTAGGTAGGGTAGGTAGGGTAGGTAGGGTAGGTAGGGTAGGTAGGGTAGGTAGGGTAGGTAGGGTAGGTAGGGTAGGTAGGGTAGGTAGGGTAGGTAGGGTAGGTAGGGTAGGTAGGGTAGGTAGGGTAGGTAGGGTAGGTAGGGTAGGTAGGGTAGGTAGGGTAGGTAGGGTAGGTAGGGTAGGTAGGGTAGGTAGGTAGGGCAAGTAGGGTAGGTCAGGTAGGTATCATAGTGAAGACAGGACAACGTCTGTCGGGTCAGCTAGTGAAGTATAAAAAAAACTATAAACTAATACATATCTTATACTACAAACTTAAAACGTACTGCATTCGTAGTGACAGCGTCGTGTTACGCTGCGAGGTGTCGCATAGCTGGCCGCGGAAACGCCGAAACAGGACAGCTTTCGGTCAAAACACTTCCTTGAGGAAAGTTACGACTCACCGGAAGGGATGATGATGTCGGAACGCGCACCACGAACGACTTAAAATTGTTGTTATGGCGCGCCTCCAACTTCTCCACCCTGAACTCCAGTTGGTCTTCACCCGTATGTACTCTACGAAGTCCTCATTTTTCTCAGCGTGGTACTAACGGGATCGTACAGCTCGTCGGTCCTGCGAGACGTAGCAGCATGTTAGATCCTGGTCTTCACCCTTTCAGCATAGATTTAAAGATTCCCTTCGTTACAATTCGTTGCTACCTTAGTCGAAGTTTAAGAGTAAGATATACGAGTATGTACTTCTTTGTTGCTCTCAATTCAAAGACATTCCAAAAGTTTTTCCCATATTTTATATCCCTTCACAAGCGGCACATTCTCAAGCTCATTTTTAATAAAAATTCTTCATTATTTAAACGGAATAAAATCTGGTGCAAAATACAAAAATTTCTTAGATGTGCATGGTCTTTGTAACTTCTCAAGCCGTACTCC
This sequence comes from Hyppa rectilinea, assembly GCA_951799385.1. NCBI lineage: Eukaryota > Metazoa > Arthropoda > Insecta > Lepidoptera > Noctuidae > Hyppa > Hyppa rectilinea. The sequence goes on along the minus strand of OX637309.1, from coordinate 5,478,988 downwards.
AGCTCAAATTATTCCATCAGGAATATGTTTAATGATTTTAATTATTTTTTCAGCGATGATAATACAGGTATTTACTAATATGTCTGTAATATATTTATTTTTCATAATTCAGCAAAGTAATGTCATTATGGGCCGGAGTGGAATGGAAAGTGCTCACGGAGACGCAATAAATAATTTGCGAGGCGACGCGACGCCACAAACCCCATAGTATTTATTAAACTATGGCCAAGTTCGAGTGGAGTCGATGAAAGGAGGTTTAAAACAAAACCCCTTGTGAAAGGAAACTTATGCTGTGATCCCAATATACCCTTCCAAGCTTCTATTATATTTTCGTTTTTGCACCGCCTTTGTTATATATTTTGTGGCCCAGAATTTTTATGTCCATTTGTATTTGGTGGTTTCAGGTATATGTTATGTACTGTACATGGGTAAAAATATATTGTTTCTATTTCTTTTTCGATCAATTTGGCGTAAGTGTCCGATCAAGCTTATTTATTCTTAACTGACAGCCGCCACAGCTCCGCACGGCTTTTGAGACATGAAGATTTATTTATTATATCTAAGTTAATTTAATGTATTTTACTCATAATCCTCTAGAATACACTCTTTAAGTTTAGAAGAACAATGCGGTTGCACAGACAGACACGAAAAGCGACTTAAAATTATAATTTACAGCTCCCGCGAGGTTTCACCAGCTGTTCGGCTCCTATTGGTCGTAGCGTGATGTTAGCCTACAGCCTTCCTCGATAAATGGACTATCCAACACAAAAAGTATTTTTCAATTCGGACCAGTAGTTCCAGAGATTAGCGCGTTCAAACAAACAAACTCTTCAGCTTTATAATATTAATATACATAGATGTATAAATGATGAAGAATAAGTGTTACTTGATTTAATAACGTTTCTGTTTCAATGGTTCCTTTACTACAATATTGATGCGATGTATAAAATCACAGTCCACAGTGTTTTCAAAACATCGGGCGGCGCTTGAAATGAGATTAGCATAACAGTTGGTACTCGGAAGTGGAGTTTTGACTCGAAGTTAGTAACAATCATAACTTAATTTGTAGGCCATGTCAACTGCATTGTCGGTGGCTCATTGCATAATTAGCAATTGTAATTCAGTTGATAGTAACATGATAGATTCATGTCGCGACTTGTTTCGAGATTCCCGTTCCCTTAGCTATAACTGCACTTTGGGAATTCAACGTAAAGGCTCCCCGCAGACAGGCGTGACACGACAACGCGATGCGACACTAGAGGATTCATTTCTATGAATATGCTTAAGTCACGTTGTGCCTGTCTGCGGGAGCATTTATGAATAGCTCTCAATATCTTGTTTAGTTTATATTCTAGTTTTCCTTTAAAAAATTTTTGAATCCGCAGATTGCTTACACAGACTCGTTTGCCCAGACAGATTTGTTTTTCTTTTTCAAATATTTCAGTTTAGCAAGCAGATTGTTTCCAAATAGAAGAAATAAACTTCATAGCATCGTCGGAAAATGTGCGACCCCCGAGGGAAATCAGAATAACCGCGTAACAACGAGTGGCTATCGGTCTGTCGTAAATCACAAAACCTAAACGTAGATTTGAAATGGAGTCCGGAAACATTCGCGTCATCGTGTGAGTGAAACTTGAATAGCAAGGATGATAGAAAAGAATAAATTGCAAACATGATGCATATCCAAAACCGTTTAGCACGTAATATGTAGAGCAGAACCCCCTGATCGCTGACGCATCGGAAAAGGTGTTTGGAACAATCAATAACACGACCAATCTCGCAGACCCCTCCTTGAAACTCCGCTTTTAATAATAAATTCAGCACTTGAGCGGGTTGTGAGGAGTATCGGAGACCTTCTTGGTCTGGTCCTCAGCCAGTTCTCGCCCGTCACTCGCTATAATCCGGTCAATAACATAAATATCTTGGAGGCACGCTTCTTTATTGGATTTGTCGTTGGCGGCGAGCCGTTGAACCCCGCTCATAACCTATTCGTGTAAAGAACTATCGAAAATAAAATTTGTGGAAAGTAGGTAAATCTGTAGACGAAATTGGGGAGAATTATTGGGGCTTTGGGAGGTGAAACCGTACTGTAGGTTCGGTAACATTTTCATGTTGTACACCATATTAGTATTATTGTATACACAAAGTGATAACATCTATCTATTCGTGTAATAAAATAGTAGAGTAGTCAAAACTGTACATTGAAAATTTTTGAAAATAACAGGTGTGAAGTGTAGGAACGATTCTGATGCCGAAAATTTTATTTTTAAAATTGTCCGTTTGTTGGTTTGGATGTATATATTTTCCAGGTTGGGGCAGAAAGTACTAAATAGATTACTGTCCAAAAAGCAGTGATAGCCTAGTGGTGTGACCACTGACTGCCAAGTCATAGGTCTCGAGTTCGATCCCAAGGCACGCACCTCTGATTTTTCGGATTCATGTGCGTATTGTATAATTATCACTTGCTTATATCGGTGAAGGAAAACATCGTGAGGAAACCGGCATGCCCGAGAGATATTTCTCAACAGCATGCGATGCTAAGTCAGAGGCCCATGGGCAGCATTAAAACTCTGACACCAGGTTAGTTACTAACCACACGAAAAGAAGAAGACTGTCCAATATCATATAAATATTCCTTAGAAGGTTTGCATTATCACGCAATTTGCTATGGGGGTTTGCAATATTGCATAATGTTCGTATAGCTTTCTGCGAGATTTAATTAGACGGTTTTTTTTAAATGAAATTACAAATAGATATTTCTCCTCTGCAATAAATATCATCACGCTTTGCCTATAGAGAGTTACGTAGACAATATTGGCATGTATATATAATAACGGCTGGCTAAGTAATAACAGTCGCACGAATCGATCCATCAGGTTAAGCAACGGTTACCGGGGTTGGTGCGTTAGATCGGTGACCATCTTTACATATCGAGACTCCTTCGTGCCTCGGAAAGTCATTCTTGTGTGAGTGTCATTTGTGGATCTTTAACAGTTGTTAGGGGTCGTCAGAAGCCCGAAACTCTAACAGCCAGTCTTACCAAGGGATATCGTATTACCCAGTTACTGACTGGGTTGTGGAGGTCAGATAGGCAGTCGTTCCATGCAAAATACAGGTATTCAGCTGCATCCGGTTAGACTGGAAGCCGACCCTAACATAGTTGGGAAAAGGCTAGGCAGACGATGTATATTAACGGCTATTTTAATAACATTGTTATGTCAGCGAAGCTAGTTCTTAATAGATCAATAGTCGCTTCTCAATTGTCGGCACATTAGTTACGCAAATCCTTCACGTGGACCAGGCATGTGCGCGTCAATAGAACAGATACGTCTAGTTTGTGTTTATGTGCCCTTGTTGTTGTGTGTGGGCCATCGATTTATTGAACGATTGTTTCGTAATTACTATTGATAGTAATTTAAATAATAACACGGTTCGACATTACACATTGGGAATGTGCAAGATTTATAATTTAACGGGTTCCTTGTTACTGGTTGTTTAAATTATATCGTCACCAATGCTCTCAAAACGGTGGAGGAAATCATCGTTAGGAAACCGACATGCCTACAACCAAAATTTCGAAGATATATGCCTTTTAACCCGCACTGGGCCCGCGTGGTCAATAACAGCCACAGAATAGATAGAAGAGCATAAATTTAATAACTTCTTTTAGCTGTTCTGTGATTACGGCCCACTCTCTCTCATAGAGAGGAAGCCTGAGTCCCAGCAGTGGGAAAATTATAGGCTGATGATGCTTGTTACTGGTTCAAGTTAATATAAATAGGCTCACCCAGCAAAGTGCAAGTTAAACACATTTGTCAAAGTTTCACCCATCCACATTCAAGGTTCTGACAAATGATATGCACTAGAGAAATGTACAAGGAACATTTCAACACGTGTCTCAGGAACTCATGTAAAGCACCTCACTCGCTGTGAGCGTTTTGTCTAGACGAATGTTCAACATAAATGTTAGATATTTTGTTCCTGTCCCCAGCGAACTTCCCGCTTCCTCGGTGTCTCGCCTTTCAGTACAAAACTTCGCAGACCGCCATGACAAATTTCCAATTAAATGTTTCTTTGCAGATATCTAAAGAGGTTTTAACAGAAGTTTATCGCGCAAGTTCGCATTCCCCGAAGCAATATCTGTTTCTTTCACTCGTACATGCGAATTGTTATAGCTTCCCTGACATCGGCCGTTAACGGCACATGTGTGGCTTAATTACGTCCATATATCAATACGCATATTTAGTAAGACAGTGTACGAGATCGGCGTCCCATCCAACGCCCGGTTGCCGTAAAAGGATCGTCAACATTTTTCTCCGAGGAGAGAAAGTTTTTGTATGCGCGCCGGCGACTCGGTCATCCCTGGCCTTTTAAAATATTTGCATTTCTTCTGCATACACCGTGAAGATAGGTTTTAAAGATTCTTTACCCAGGTGGGTATAGTTTGCGCATTGTCTAGCATACTAATATGAGGATCGATAGCAATGCTTTTATTAGTTCAGTCAGAATTCTTAGAGAAGAATTCTTTGGAATAAACGCTTTGGAGGCCAGCCAAAGATCATAGTCGGATTAATGGATAGAAAAGACATAGGCCACATTGTTTTTACAAGTCGTTTTTCTGTTATTTTTCTTAAATGCCCTTCAGAGATTACTTTTTAGACATTTTGCTTACAATTATATAATTGTTTAAACTTACCTAAACATGCCTTCTGTAACAGTATGAAGCTTTTTATCAGTGAACAAATAAGAAAAATGAATCCAAAAAAAATACTCAGAATTTGTTTCTGTAAGCCTTTAGGCACAATGTGTCTCAAAAGCTTATTTAAGATCAACCCTACGTCACACGGGCTTTTTATCTTCTCCACATTTCAGGTTTTCCCAGGGATATTACATACTACTATCATAACATCACATAGTCTACAAAGTGAAGATCCGCTACCCGTTACCCGTGGGCCGTGTCACGTCACTACCTGCGACGGGGACAATTAAAATTCAGCCATTGTGGTCCGACACGTATTGTCTACTCCCTTTATACCCGTGACGTCATAACACAACCCTACACTCGCTATAGTACGGTATAATTAAACCCTCTTTAATACAACCGGCGTTGCGTCGGCGTTGATTGGATTTTAAGGTGTTAAGGAAAATACGATTGAAATTGAATGGTTTCTAGAAAATATAACTAGGCCTTGAAAAGATAAGGATTTTCACTATAATTAATTCGGGGCTCGCGTTTAGTGAATCGTGAATTAATTTCGGGAAGTACTTAGATAGGTTGTTTTATTTTATTCTTTCATTTCGTCCGAACATCTGTAGTCATTTTCGTGCTTTTCTTTTTTTTTTTTGAGGGTTGAAAATCATTAAATGATCTCATCCTGCTCTGGGTGGAGCGGAAGGGAGTGTCAGACTCTAACTGACTAAAACCCATCCATGTTCCTTTCTTAGGTCCTTATCATACTAGCGGATTGCGAGCGTATTCAAAGCGGAACGGGCGCGCAACGAATACGTTACGGGCGCGCAACGAACACGCCGCGCATGCGCAGCGAATTCGTTGCGGATAATGGATATTCCCAAATTCTTTGATGCTTTCGTTTTTGTCTCCAGCGTCTTCGAAGTAACAAAGCCAACAGCAGTGTCTCCTCGTCAGAATCCATTTTGTTACTGAGTGTATTGTGCGTCGTTAACTTGCTACAAACACGCGACGAACACGTTGCAAAGTTGCCGCACGTCCGCGACGTCTTCGCTGAGCAGCCGCGGCGTGTTCGCGACGCATTCGCTGCGCGCCCGCTCCGCTTTGAAGACGCTCGCAATCCGCTAGTATGATAAGGCCCTTAGCCCGAGCCACTGCTACTGCTGCTACAGCGGTAACTCTTTCAATCCCGCTAAAATTTTCGACCTTAAATGGAAAGTTCTCAACAGTTCTGTCCAGTTTGTCGCAAACGAGCTAAGCAATTCAGTATATAAGCTGTTCAGATGCCATCCCATCACTATTGATGACACTCTTCCATCCTCATAGAAACAACAACAATTTCCACACCTATCAACAAGCCAAATAACAGTTAAACTTAACAATTCAATAAACTCAAGATAACTGACAAAGTCAATGTCCTTCGTAAAAGCAAATTTTATAGCATTTCCCGTAAACGAAGTAAAACTGGACTGACAGTAATTACTGATGCGCTTATCATGCATTGTAAGTGCTAGATAATTGCTCTATACCCGTATGTAGGTTGGCTGTTGTTTTATTGTTGTTTAACGAGTCAATTGCATCGACCCGTTTCGTCAGGAAGGACTGAATGTCGGGTTCCGTTGCCTTGATTCTGATAACTAGTAGGTATACTTTTTATGGTTCCGCGTGACAACGCCACGTGATTCTAATAAAACAATTATTCACATACGGCCTTAATACAAAACGAGGTTTGTCTTTAGGTCCAGTTTGAAATCACCGAACCATTTTTTAATTTCGAAGTGTATATCGACGAAGTTCTAATTACAAAAACTAACGTCTAACCAAAATTTAAATTGTAGATTTTGTAATCGTAACTTTACTGTGTTAAGGATAAAAATCGTAATACTATAACTGGAGTGACGGTTTAAGCTCGGATGGTTCTTAATTTAAGTTCGTGAATGTTTGCATCTGAAGAGGTCCGTTACACTACACGACAAAAGTCATGTCGTAAGAGAAATCTGACAATCTGAGTCCCATACTATCTTTCTTATCTATAACTAGCGACTCGCCTCTGCTTTGCACGGTTTTTACATCTTATCAAAACATCGATACTTCTCCATATTAGGCAAGCCAATTAATTATTAAGCCAAGTTTCATAAGTGTCTTCTTAAATAGGTCAACCTTTCATTATCTCGCGTGAAAAGAAATGTGTTTACATATAATTAAGTAGGTACCTTTAGTATATTGTTACATTACTTATTTAAATTATTAGCTCAGTAATTTAAAACGAGATTAATTATTATAAATTTTTGTACTACTTCCTTGTGTATGCGGAGTTTATCTGTAAATGATTGTTGCACTGTTCCATATTATACCTTTTTAATCATACCCATAAACATAAAACCATTGTTGGTGAACCAATAAAATAAAATAATTAAAAATAATAAGTATTTAAGTTTAACAATACTATATTATAGGATTAAATTTTTTGTAATAGTTAAATCCTCTGAATGATTGTGAAAATCGAATCAAAATAATCGCGAAAAGAAGAACAACACTGGCACACAGACTGAACGCGTTTGGTTAGAACGCAACCCATGAAACACACCTTCGATATTTACGAACTGATAAGTTTATTACAATGTTACCATACCAATAAATGATAGTAACAGCTTGAATTACCACCTAATAAATCCCAAATGATATATTAGTAGCGAGCTAGATTCATAGAGAACCCGAGGCAATGCCGATAAATTTCAATAAGTTCAATGATTGCTATAGAATTCTAAATTACATTAGATTAACACATAACATCACGCCTTATTTCCCTGAAGGGCTAGGCAGAGGTAGCAGCACAACAAGCTATCCCAAACTGTCCAATATTCCCAATTGAACATGAACCTTATTCTTTTATAATAAATTTGAAAATCTATCAAAGAAATTTGACAGATTGGGGTAGCTTCATGTCACAGAACAGATACTTTATCTGTTCTGTGCTTCATGTGCTAGCCTCTGTACCTTTGCCTAGTACACCCACATTCCGCCAGTTATGTTAAGTCCCATGTACGGTCGCTGGCCCATCAAGTTATACCAAACTGTCAAATTTCTCCAAATGATTTTAAACCTTAAAACGGGATTTAACGAGTTTTAAGTTCAAAATCGATTGAAACAAAATTACAGTTTGTGGTAGCTGTGCTGGCGACTGTACAAGGGATCGAGCCTATTGCCATCAACCGGGCACAAATCCAGACTCCGGAATGCTACTGAAAAATTACGGATTGAAAAATCCAATAACACTGCGCGTCCTGGGAATTGAACCCAAGACATCAAGTTCATTGACTGCTGTAGAGTTCTAAAACACATTAGAGTAAGTTGGTTTTGAAACACGTTGCTCTGCACTAATTGTAGGTACACAGTGAGGTATAATGAGTGATTGGTCACTGGCCGCCTGGAGGGGCTATCAGTAATTTCCAGGCGGTTTACCAGGGTAATACTTCCTGAATTTAAATGTCTGTATGTGGTAGTTGTTAAGGTCTTAGACCGTATTAGTACGTACAAAGTTAGTATTTTATATTTGTTACCGGCGCCACTGGCGGATATGTACAGATAACAGTACATCAAGTTACCCCAATCTGCCAAATTTCTTTTATTGTTTTTCAACTTTATCACAAAACTATAAGGTTAATTTTCAGTTGGGAAAATTTGACAGTTTTGGGTAGCATAATATAATAAATAAAATGGGCTATGGGGTATTAAGATTTAGGGTTTTTATGACCCACGTTGTTTTAGGTTTTAGCAACGATAATATAATTTATGATGTGTGCTGACGTTCGTGATGACTCGCCTTTCATGCAAGAGGTTATGGGGTCAAAAATTTGGGCAACCAATGTGATTTCCAATTCATATGTTTTTTTTTGGGTTTCTTGGACATTACTGACATCGGTTAAGGATATCATCATGAGGATATCTGAATTTATTGTTAATGCAGGTCTGAAAACGCCAACCCGTCTTGAGCAAGCGTGGTGGTTCTCTTATCTTCTATGTAGGAGAAGGCGCCTTAGCCTGGGACAATAATAGGCTTTTTATATTTTTAAGGCGGGGAAATCATCCAATGACTGCTCCCGCTCTGGGTGGAGCGGAAGGGAGTGTCAGACTCTTACTGACTAAAACCCATCCATGTTCCTTCCATAGCCCTTTATGTTCCGGGGTAGCGGTAACCCTTTCGGACAATCCCGCTTACCGGACAATAATAGGCTGGTTTATTACATAAACCTTTTTTTTAGGATGGGAAAACGTCAAATGACCCCCCGATCTGAGTAGAGCGAAAGGGAGTGTCAGACATGTTCCTTCCTTAGCCCTATGTATTCAGGGCAGCGGTTACCCCTTCGGACAGTCCCCCCGAAGCCTGTTGCCCCTTGACATCAGGCTTACGCGATTTTTAGTACCTTCTAATCAAATAAATGCGATTTGGTTTTAGGTTTTAGGAGGATCACATTGAAACAATTTAATTAAATCGATTCGATGTTACTATTATGCTTAACGATACTAAAACACGTACCTAACGAAGCCATAGCAGCTATTTTCAGTTAACGCAAACAGTTTCGAAAGCAGACGTTCTAAAACAAAGCAACACAAACAAGATTGTTAACATATTCCGTATCATTATACGCGAACAATATCCCTAAACTGTAACCCGACACTTTGAAAATTGTATGATACAGAAATTAGGCAGACGCCTCGTGTGCGGCTAAAAACCGCAACTGATACGGAAGCGTACGCTTAAATGATGGAGGCGTCTCGGCGGGGTCATCGCTCTCATACGTCATATCTAAGGTGTGATACACATGGGACGACTCGCGATCAAACTCGCAGGTGAACGAATTTCGCGTTTATCGGGGTCGATGAGCCGCGATATGTTTCCGTTGTGACGTCAGAAGAGGTAACTGATAAAATGACGGTAGTCACTGTTATGGATAGAAGATTAAGGGACCGATGAAGAGTATTTAGGGGAAAGAATTTTGATGTGAGAAGTTATAAGCTGTTCGCAACTGGAAATTCATTACAGTAAGCGAACGCTAACAACCCTTCAAGACCGTTCGTTGATCAATGTGTATACTGCCTAACACACGCGGGTGCAAGATGATAAATAGAACCAACGTGTAACCATAATTCCATGCCTACGTGTTTACTGCATATTGATAGCTCCTGAATAATTAGGCGGCCGACTAATTATCGCGGCAATGTTAAATAATATATGCTGATGAAATTAATTACTTGCCTTTTATTATCAAGCAGTTGTTACTAGGGCATGAGATCGGTTAGATTCTTGTAAATGTTATGGAGCAGAATTTTAAGTGGGTAGTTGTAACAAAAACAATGTTTTGGGAACTAATTATGACAGTTACTTAATTACGTTAGGAAGGGTTCATGTCAGATAACATTTCCTTTTACTTATTTTGTAATTACCGTTCTAATTAGGAACAGATGTGGCAGTCAAGCCGTCTTTAACATTTTGCTCCTGAATAAAAACTCCTTAGAAGTTCAAAGTTATCTTGACTTGTAAGAACATAAAGAAGCTTGCCAACTTCGAAAATAATATTAATATTCTGCTATCTCAACGTCCGCCACACAATGAATATTCGATTTTCTATTCAAAATATTCTATAGGAAAGCTTAATAAATCATAGACAACATTTTTTCTGATCAGCAGTCGTATTTATAAGTACAATTTGTTTTCGTCCTGCGTCAAAGTGCCATCGATTTTCTCCTTCCTGGCTTCACTCCAATCTCTTTCCTTTGCCTAATATATTTGTGAATAAAACTGCGGGGTATTGCGTAACAAGATGGTCGCGGCCATGGGATGTGCCAGCCATGGGCTTTTTGGCTAAATTAATGTAATGTGTTAGGGAAATAATGATTGATGCTCTGAAATCTAGGCTGTTTATCGGCATTAATTTTCGCAACTTCAATTTTGCTAAGTGAAAAATATATGAGGACGATCTTTTAAAGTCAAGTTTCATTTAATTTATCTAAAGAAATTTTCTGAAATGGCGTCGGATTAACAAGCTTTTAAATAAACCCGACACGCTTGTCCTACAAAATGGAACACATTATCAAACGGCTTTTCCCTCGTTTTACACGCAATAAAAAACTAGATAAATGAAGGTGCTATGTGCTAATAAAAACGTAGGATTTATTCCATACAAACGTGAAGAGGAGTACGAAACAAAACGAAAAGTTTGGGAGACTGCGGTCAAATCATAGCCCTCTTGGGACAATAGTTTCCTGGAAGTTTCCGATCACATCGAACTCACCTTATGGTCAGGTCCGGATGGTAGCGGACAGCGACTGAGAACCTCGAAAAAAGGGTACCATATTCTAGGTCAATGCGATGCTTTTGCTAAGGTACTGTAGAGCCTGAGAACTGAAATCTTATGTTGAACATGGCTGGTAATAATCTGACGGCATTCGAACCTTTAAATTATATTTAAACTAGTTGATAGTTTTTTTGTACAAGTGACAGACCGACTTAGGCCACGGGGCTTGGCAGATGTATTCGTTATAATATATGTGGTGTTTCTCGGCCTGTGTGTTTGCTTTCAAAGCGTAGCAATACCCACTACACACATATTACCCACTATATAACTACTAGGTACTAATTTAAAAGCGTCGAAAGAAACATAAATTAGAAACATGGACATCATGTATGCATCCAAAATACGAGACTCCCAACCCACTCAGGTTGGGAAACTCGTGTTGTGGGTACATCATGTTTTCTTCCATTGGGGGTAGGCAGAACGCCACCTACTAACAATCTTTAGATACGTACTCCTTTTGATTTGTTTACTTTCATACACCAGGTCGTACACGCACACTGCTCCTTCGTTTTTTCCTTCGCACTTACCGGAGTGTGTGAACCTTCAGGTATTCTACGCTCAAAACTATTAAATCTCTGTCTAAGTGCGCTCTCCGCTATCGCCTCTGCTTTTCGTAGAACCGAAGGCCTAGATCGGCGATTCGACACGACCCTGATGTATCTTCCCAATAAAAGTCTGAAATAAGTTGGAGTAGAACGTCCGGCCCGGCTAGGATACACATTTATTTCGTTTGAATATTTCACCGCCACCGAATGTTTAAATTTATTTTGTCTGGCAACTTCATTTGCTAAATTAAAAAGCTTGATATTTGGTTTCTTTATTTGAATTTGTGTGTGTACTGTTGCAGTTGTACGAACATACAATTTGTAGCTTTTAGAAAGTATGTCAAAAAGAAATAGACACAATACTCTTTTTTATGTACAAATATAAATGTAGAAGATTTTACAAGGGGTGACGTAGTGGGTGGTCTTAACATACGAAAAAGAAAGAGAAAAATTATCGTTGATTACTTTATAGCTACCTGAACTAGTGATTAACATTTTATTCTAAATTATTTAAACTATAAATAATGCTGTAAACTGCTGTTATGCAAGTTGCATGTGTACCAAACGTAAAAGTTGGTCTTGAAATCCGATATTCCTCAAATCTTTTAACGAACATAGTACCCTAATCCGCCAAATCCTTGAATAATCTTCAACATAACTTACGTATCAGCATACTTATACTCGAATGTCCCCCAGGACTTGGGGGCAACTCGACAAGAGGCTGTTCGTTTTTAATTTTCAAGTCCCATCTTCAACTGGAGGAATTACCTTGGGAATAAACTCGTCGACTATGTCCGGAGACGCTCAAAGGAAGATTTTGGAGTTAGTAAGTATTGTGAACTCAAAGGTATACATTGCAAATGAGACAACGTTAAAAACGTTGTAAGATTTCCAAACATCTATAATTAAATAGGTACAGTCGCCAGCACATCATGTTACCACAAACTGACAAATTTTGTTAATCGATTTTGAACTTAACGTTCAACATTTTAAGGTTTAAAATCATTTGGAGAAATTTGACAGTTTGGTATAGCTTCATGCGCTGGTGACCGTACTAACCCTAATACTTGAATACCCCTTTGAATAGTTTTAGAGTAGACGTAGATGAGGCTGATTCAGGAGCGTCGGAATTGGCACGAGAAAAGAGGGACCACGCACATACACACACTCACACACACACTCACTCACACACTCACTCACTCACTCACACACACACTAACAAAATGTTTATATCTAAGGTACTGAACAAAATTGTATACTGCTATGGAAGAGCGGAGTCTCGCTAACACAGGCATTACTTACTTAAAAGGAGGCTTCAGTCACCAACTTATTTAAAACTTTTTGGTTCAAAAATAAATTTGATTTGATTTGACTTATGCTACTTATGTAGTGTCTGAAGGCGGGCTATGGATAGTGATGATGAGACGTGGAAACAATAGGCCATAATGTTGTGACTTAATATTTATTACATTACATCAATAGTTGAATTTAAAGTTATAGCGTGCTACGTGATTTTGGGTGGCCATACTCAACGGCCAATAAAAATGATAATTATGCATTGAATAACACAGACGCGCGTCAGAATAAGACGCGTTTTCGTTCAATCATCTGAACTCAGCCTTATTTAGCACAATGGAAACATTTTGCGTATTGTTTTCCTTTTAAGTGTTGCCATATAAATAAGTTTTTTTTTAAATAATGTTTTAATTTAAATTATTGTTTTTTGCAGGTAATTTATACTTTCATTACTTGGCGGCATAAGCAGGTAAGTAAGCGAGAATTCATATGATTTACACACAACGGGACTTAACAGTTTATTTGTATTAATCGGTAAATAAATATGTATTTCAGGTCGTTATCCTAATTTTCCTAATTATACAAAGACCCGAATTAATTAAAATACTTTTAGCTCATATGGATTAATCAAAGGACCTCAGACAGGAGCGACTCTAGTGGTAGAATCCCACCACACCGTCGCGTCACACCTGTCTGCGGCAGCCGTCATTGTGTCATTGCCAGTACGAAATATCTTGAACCTTACCGTAACTAGCGAAACATCTGTAGGTACTGAGACACGCCTGCTCAGCTCTTCGGAAAATACGAATGTGATCGGACGAATGTTTTAGCTACACATACTTTAGACAGGATTATTTGGACATTCTTAAAGACTATTTCTTCTCTTTTTTAATCTTCAAATAACTGACAAAAACAGAATGATTTTTAAATACGTTTAGTGCTAAACATATTCAGTGATTTGTGCTGCAAGCGAGCCTAAATATAGATTCCTCACAAGCCTGACTGGCCAGCCCTCCGCGAGACCCATCACTTTGTCACATAATCATAATCTGCGTCATTAGTGCCAAACTGCCAACTTACCGGTGCTAATCCAAGGCGACAACCGTCCGTAAAGTTTACCGTAACAACATTAGCAGTAGCTAACTGTAACAGTTAACTTGTTAGAGCCTTCGCATATTGATTTTATCTTAACACTAGCTTCTTCCCGTGACTTCGTCTGCGTGTCATTTCTGTCAGCGGAGTTTTAGGAGTTGGAGTATACCCTTAGGGGCACTGTGAGCAGTAAAGAAATAAAAAAAAAATCTGCCTGGACTCACCGCCGCGTCGCATCGCGTCCTCCGCCTGCGCTGTCACTTCCTTCTCACTAAGTCTTTTCCAGTTGTCTCGGCTCCTAAGGGTTGTAGCATGATGTTAATAGCCTAGAACCTTCCTCAAGAATTAGGCTATCAAATGCAAAAATATTTTTTTAATTCAACTGACGGGTAGTTCCAGAGATTAGCGCGTTCAAACAAACAAAATGTAGTATCTTCCGTGTTGCTTACTGTAACAATTAACTTGCCTTGGCATATTGATTTTTTATTATATATCATATTATATTATCTTATACGAGAGCTTCTACCATCTTCCCGGCTCAGAGTGACTGTCAGTGAGTCGTCGCGAGTCGCCGACTTATGTAACATGACAATAAACTGAGACGAGGGCACCGAAAGATCTGTTTTTAGCAAAATAAAATGAGTTGTATTGCTATAAAGATAATATTTATTTTGAAATAATGGTCGAAGCAAGAGTAGGGATCTTACTTTTTTCATTAAAAAAAGTATGAGTTTCTGAACTTACATTTTGCTAGATGGCAACAATTAATGTTGCAATGTAACATTAGGATTGTTTTGTATCACAATATCGCTCGGGTTTCAGCGGGATGGTCCGAAAGGGCTACCGCTACCCTGGGACATCAAGGGCTAAGGAAGAAAAATGGATGGGTTTTAGTCAGTAAGAGTCTGACTCTCCCTTCCGCTCCACCCAGAGCGAGATGAGTCACGTGATGATTTCCGACCCTCAAAAAAAAAAACACTCGGGTTAGAAATCCTATGTAACCATCCTTTGTTACCCTGGAGGCCGCTAACCATATCTTAAAGCAGTATTATTTTACATACATCTTTTTGGATCGCTCCTGCAATGTCAGTTTTGTAAATGCTCCATTTAATTCACTGTGGAATTAAACTGTCACTGACGAATTTACCCATGAATTGCCATCATTCGTGGCCCAAATCCCAGCCCAAACTTACTACAAAAAATATCAACAACCATGATTCATTTAACAAACAGCTGAACACAAGTGCACCTTTATCGGTACCGCCTTCCGTGCTCCAAGATGACTTCTGTCGTCAATAATTCAGTTCACAATATTCATCTTAAAATGTATGTCATGTGACCACACAGCAGAAAGGACCGCACGCACTTCGCCAGGCATGGTTGACAATGAAGGGGAGCATTGAGTCAGCTGTAAAGTGTTTGTTGTGATGCTCCAGTCAATTTAAGATATGTTTTAACTGTACAAATAATTTGGGAATATTTAATATAGATCAAACTAGCTTCCGCCCGCGGCTTCGCCCGCAAAATATGTCGACAAATTATACACATAAACCTTCCTCTTGAATCACTCTATCTATTAAAAAAAACCGCATCAACATCCGTTGCGTAGTTTTAAATATTTAAGCATACATAGGGATATAGGGACAGAGGAAGCGACTTTGTTTTATACTATGTAGTGATGTATCTATATACACACATCAAAAGTGTCTAGGGATCAACATATATTTTTGCAATAACTTTTCTCTTGATTGATATTAATTTAAATTTTCTTTAAGGATTCATCAAATAAAGTGTTTTCGTTTGTCACAGTGACGATAAACCAAGTCACCTTTGCATTAATAAAGAAATTTGCCATTTTCCTAATAAAGGGATTTTTGACATTTGAACCACTAACATTAAAGTTCGAAAAAAAGACTGAAATAACAGTTTTCTTTAAAATTTTATTGGGTAACTTAAACAATTAATAATCCGTGTTTCTACCGCGAACACTAACAACACAAGAACATCGGTTTGGCATACTCAAAATGAGTTCATCCAAATCACGCTGTGGAATGGCCGCCCATGTTCGTTGCAACAACAAAAAAAGGTCTTCTTGCAACTGGATACCCTCCATATTCGGCAGAGCTCTTCTCTGTAGCATATCCCATGCATGCTCAATCGGGTTCAAGTCTGGCGACTGAGCAGGCCAGGGCAGGACATTGATGTTAGCTGCGGCGAGAGTCTGTCTTACAACTCTTGCGGTGTGCGGTCGTGCATTATCATGCATTAACTGAAATAAGGGACCGATTTGCACTTGTAGAGGAACGATGACGTCAGATACCCTGATTTGGATGAACTCATTTTGAGTATGCCAAACCGATGTTCTTGTGTTGTTAGTGTTCGCGGTAGAAACACGGATTATTAATTGTTTAAGTTACCCAATAAAATTTTAAAGAAAACTGTTATTTCAGTCTTTTTTTCGAACTTTAATGTTAGTGGTTCAAATGTCAAAAATCCCTTTATTAGGAAAATGGCAAATTTCTTTATTAATGCAAAGGTGACTTGGTTTATCGTTACTGTGACAAACGAAAACACTTTATTTGATGAATCCTTAAAGAAAATTTAAATTAATATCAATCAAGAGAAAAGTTATTGCAAAAATATATGTTGATCCCTAGACACTTTTGATGTGTGTATATAAAAGAAAGACGGGTTTGTTCCCTTCGATATAACTCGAGATCTTCTGGACCAATTTCCATGGTTTTTGTTTCGTTGGATTTGTCTCTGCCCTGAATAGCAGAATACATTTTTTTTTATTTTTAGGTAGGGTAGGTAGGTAGGTAGGTAGGGTAGGTAGGTAGGTAGGTAGGGTAGGTAGGTAGGTAGGTAGGGTAGGTAGGTAGGTAGGTAGGTAGGGTAGGCAGGTAGGTAGGGTAGGTAGGGTAGGTAGGGTAGGTAGGGTAGGTAGGTAGGGAAAGGTAGGTAGGTAGGGTAGGTAGGTAGGTAGGGTAGGTAGCTAAGTAGGTAGGGTAGGTAGGCAGGTAGGTAGTTAGGGTAGGTATCACAGTTAAGACAGGACAACGTCTGTCGGGTCAGCTAGTAGTATACATATATAACGCATCACTTTGTAAGCTTCTTCTTTTCGTGTGGTTAGTGACTAACCTGGTGTCAGAGTTTTTATGCTGCCCATAGGCCTCTGACTTAGCTTCACCTGCTGTTTAGTAATGTCTCTAAGACATGCTGGTGTAGTTTAACTCACGATGTTTTCCTTCACCGATGTTAAAGCAAGTGATAATTATACAATACGCACATGAATCCGTAAAATCAGAGGCTTGGGATCGAACTCGAGACCTATGACCTGGCAGTCCGACGGTCAGTCCACTAGGCTAACACTGTTTTGTAAGCTGCACCTTAATTTACTTCTCGCTTTTGCCTGCGGCTTCGCCCACTTCATCGTCATCATAATCAGCCTATAATGTTGCCACCACGGCTGGGACACAGTTCGTAATCCAATACGCGGGCCCAGTGCGGGTAGGTAGATGTCACGTGTCTTCGAATTTTTGCATCACCCGCCCGTTTAAACATTCAAGGCTCCATCGAACCCAAATTCGTTGTCTACATCCTTATTTTCATTATAAAATTGTTTTAAAAAGAAAAGTCAGTCCCTATTCGATTAAGATAGACATAAGTGAAATGCTAGTCCCTTAGTCCCCAATTTATCTCGCAGATACAGCCTATCTGAAATCTAGAATAGGCCGTACATAAATCTAAAGTGCCCTTACACATAAGTAGTCCATTTTATTCGGGTCAAGCGCCATTCTAGACAGGATTTCTTTTTATGATATGCTCTTTCATCGCATATTATGGACCAAAGAGTTTCGCTGACTATTTTTTTGACTGTCTTTTTATTTCTTTAGTTTTATTGATGTCTTTTGACTATGTAGCTGTTGTCCGCGGTTTCACCCGTATCCAATGAGGAAATTTCAATAGTCAATGGTTTATTGCATTCTACAATGTACCCAGTACTACGTAATACTTTATGTGATCACTATTCCACACTATAACTTATACCTGTGCCAAATTTCACCTGGATCCATCCAGTAGTTTTTGCTTGAAACAGTAACAAAAATCCATTCACCCTTACCAAGTTTCACGATTGTTCGTCTCCTGTATTAGGGTTTTTATTATAGCCTAGTTTAGAATAAAGCTATACTTATCGTAACAACGATAAAAATCCTCAGTAATTGGGTGTTTGTACATATGGGACTTGTGTTTGTAAATTCTCGCCTCCACGGTGAAGAAGAAATCCTAGTTGCAGGAAAATACAATATCGGCAAAATATTAATAACATAACATAACTGTACGGTGTTCTTCCCGAAAGGATTTACACCCATATTTCACCGTTTATGTTGAGCTTCGTGTAATAGGGGGCGAGTCTATTGCTAACAACCGGGTATGAATCTAGACTCTGGGCTGTTACTGAGAAATTACTAATCGAAAAACACACTAACACTTTAAAGGACCTGGGAATCGAACCCAGGACCTCATGCACAGAAGGAGCCCTTGCGACCACTAGACCAACATGGGGAAAGCAGGCGTGATGATACTGCCGGGTAAGCGGGATTGTCCGAAAGGGTTACCGCTACCCTGGAACACAAAGGGCTAAGGAAGGAACATGGATGGGTTTTAGTCAGTAAGAGTCTGACGCTCCCTTCCGCTCCACCCAGAGCGCGAGAAGTCATTGGATAATTTCCCAGCCTTAAAAAAAAAAAGGCGTGATGATATAGGTGTGTTTGTATTACCTTACAATAGTTTCTGCCGGCGGCTTCGCCCGTGTGTATGTCGGAAATCAACCCACGGCAACGTTCTATCGGGAGGAAAAGTGTATACTATGTGTTAATCCAGGCTATAATCTACGTCTGTGCCAAATTTCATCCAGATCCATTCAGTAGTTTTTTCATGAAGAAGTAACAAATATACAAACACACACACACGCTCAGAAATTCTCGCCTTTATAATATTAGTGTGACACTGAGAATAATACTTCATCTCAGAGCATAAAATCAATGACGGGCGGAGCGTGAAAAACATCAAAGTTTCAAGTAGAGCTATTGAGTTTATTGACGCACCCTGAAGCACAGAACATCAAAAGGATACAGCGCTCAATAATCCCACTAATCCATTGTTAGAAAGCATCGAGGCTCACTCCAAAGCGACAAGCGCGTCCATCAAAACAACTCTATAGAAATGTGAAAGGATTCTGAGAAAAATGAAATAAATACTACACAATAAATACCTATAAAATCGCATAGTTTTTATCCACGTATTTTGCACTTCAAAATAAGAATAAAAATAGAACGAGCAATTAAAACTAAGAATTTTAACATTACCTAAAATCAAAAATATACTTGCCTTTTCCCAACTATGTTGACTGTCAAAGATGCACAAATGACAGCCGGGAACAACGGCTTAACGTGCTTTCCGAGGCACGGAGGAGTCTCGGTATGTAAAGATGGTCAGCCAACCACGGCCAACGCCGGCAAGCATAGCTTAACCTGATAGATCGACCTGTGCGGCTGTTATTACTAAGCCACGAGCTCCTCATACTCGTACGTACTCATCATTATGAACAACTTTCACTCTGGGAAAAAATCTGAAATCGCGAAAAAATATCCTGTTCCCTACATTTTGACAAGTTTTGCGAGCATAATGTATGGAACAGCTAATTATTTAATGAACCCACTGAAAAATAACAAGAATAGGAGACAGAGAATATTTTGTTTTTTTTTTAAACACGAGTACCTACAAAACCTGATTGGTGTAGTAAACGAAGATGCAAGATTAAGACAAGACAATGCACCAAGAAAACCCTTAAAAAAACCTATTTTTGCCTCTTCAATTTTGGATAACCGGTAATAATTTATTGAAAACTTCGGAAATCACATTAGAGAGTATTCGTCATGAGTTCCAAACAATTGTAGTTATTAGCGAACTGATTTCCAAGTTGAAATCTTATCAGCAACTTCTGTTGAATCTTCAGTTTATCACAGAGCCGGCTATCATTTAAAAGTTAATAATCTAGTTAAAAAATAGGGCATCAGTAAATTTTCTTAAATGCTGGCAGCTGATATTGGTATATCTAAGATTTATTCCTTTTTTGAAACATCACCAAAGACAAAGTAGATTGCAGCATCGACAATAATTGCATTAGATAGTAAAGTAATAGATACTATCGCACGGTCAGCTTAATTAAATTATTCGTATGAAACCGTGCAGTAGTGCGTGCTGTGCAAGTGTGCAGTGCAAGACTAAATCGATGCTTGCGCAACGTTACACCTCATATAGCTATAGGCTCTGACTCTTTGTTAGCCGACTGTGCGACAAAGACGGGTTATGTTTTTACGCGAGTGTATGTTTGTTTTTGTAAGAATGTCTGATTCTTTATTCCCAGGAAGTTAGGTTGCTAGCTGTCGAACGGCTTTACCCGGACATGTCCGGTTTTCCACAATTGTATTTGAAAATTGACAGCTGACTCTGCGGATGTAGAACTCCAATATTAAGCCTAACCAAGATGACCTAGGTGATACAGTTTTTCCAAGAGGTAATGTGTTAACTAGGAACTGGGTTTTAAAGGTCAGATAGGCAGAAGCTCCATGTAAAATACTGGTATTCAGTTGTATCCGGTTAGACAGAGAGCCAACCCCAATATATAAATATTTGGGGGAATGCTAAAAATATCTCAAACTTAACAAAAGCTTATAACTAAGTCCTACCATAACTCCTTGATACACAGTTAGCAGTATAAAACAAGCTGTAATTTAATTTTCCGCAAATTCAGCATCCCTCGTAAAGGCGGCTGTAAACCTTGAACAGTTTTTATGGCAACCTAGACGAGTATTAGTGTATGCGAGTTATCGTAAAAAAGTAACTTAACGACCTAAGACTGAGCTAAGTTTGCCACTTATTTCAAGAAAACGCTGGCACAAGCATGAGTGCCCTGTTATATCTTGTTAGAACGCGAGATTTGCGAACGTTCTGTAAATAGATAATAAATTCTTGAGGTTCCTTTGAGAGGTTCATAATAAATGTTTCCCGGATGTTAAGCCTTTAAAATAATCCAGAAAGAAGCGATTATGTTTCCCACATCTTTGTACAAATATGGTTCATGCTTTTGCAACTTTATTCGTCGCTTTGTTTCGACAGAATAAATAACACACACACAGATTATAGTTTAATGTTCCGCAACGAGGCTCAGGTCGCAAACTCGCTTACAATAGTAAGAACGTGGGCTCATAAGCGGCTAGCTGTTAGAATTATGACATTTCTCTCCGTTACCTAACCACAGCTACAAAAGCATTGTCAAGCACACAACTAGATAACGGGGCAGGTATAACTTACAGCTTTAGTGCACCTCAACGTTACAACTGACAGTATATTGGACACATAACAGTGTGTTGGACACGAAACAACTCAATAAACTCAATAAACGTCAATGATCCATCCAGGTGTGCTGACACGGAAATGTATGGTTTCGACATTTGAACTCGACGTGGGTTTCCCTTACTAATTAATGTCGAATATGCTGGAACGTTCACAGATCACAATCCACCTAGTTACTATGGGTTACGTTAAAAGCTTAATTCAATTGTAACATTTTATTGTAACCATAAAACTGTCGGGGCTCAGCGTTGTCACTGACAGCCTCGTCAGATGTTTAGAGCTGTTTCATATATTGTACTTGGTGACTATAAATGACACTCTGAGTGATATATGGCGGAGATAGCTTGGTTTGTCTATCAAGGTTGACGCTTTCGACTAGTTTTATATCATGTTTTGAAAGCGACAAACGGTGGGAGGAAGCAGCATTGTAGTAACTGATTTACTAGCTAGAGCGATGCCTTTTAGTAATTGCGTTTTGTTCACCTGTAAAACACATTGTCAAGTAGTTTCAACAAAAATATGTTATAAGTTATAACTTGTCCATGAAAAATAAATGTTAATAGCTTACTTCTTTTATTTCATTGGCTAAGCAATCTAAATATTTGCTCCAGTGCAGGGATGGTGAACCAATGGCATGCGTGCCATTGATGGTACGTAAAAACATAATTTGGGCGCGGCATCATTACAAGAATTGAAGTACCTTAGCCATCTAGTTTCATCAGCAAAAGTCGCACTATAGGGCCACAGCAGGGTAAGTGGGATTGTCCGAAAGGGTTACCGCTACCCCGGAACATAAAGGGGTAAGGAAGGAACATGAATGAGTCAGTTAGAGTCTTACCTTCCGCACCACCCAGAGCGGAAGAAGTCATTGGATGATTTCCCAGCCTTAAAAAAAAAAAAAGTACCTAGTTTGCTGTGCCCCTTTTTTATTATATTTTTTGAGGGTGGGAAATCATCCAATGACTTCTCCCGCTCTGGGTGGTGCGGAAGGGAGTGTCAGACTCTAACTGACTAAAACCCATCCATGTTCCTTCCGTAGCCCTTTATGTTCCGGGGTAGCGGTAACCCTATCGGACAATCCCGCTTACCCGGCAGGCTTGGCCCTGAGGGGCCCCTTCATATGCTGGCATCTCTTTGAGGCCCGCGTGGAACATATACGCGCCGTCCGGCACGGGTCTGGTGCTGATCGGACGGTGAGTCACCCATTACTCACCGTCCGCAGGCCCGCGCCTAAGGTGGCCGGGAGTCGTCACGTGGCTCCCGACGCCCGGGGCGTCTCTTGCGGCGACTGGGACGGGAGGACCTTTCTCTCTCCCATCCCGCCACCTCCTTCGCGAGCATAACTTTTTCGCAGAAGTAGGTGACTGCCTCCCACTCCCTCTCGCCCCAGACCATGGCTTGCACCAGGGCCGGGCGCGAGAGGTCACCGCCGATCGCCTCTACGAGGACACGGCCGTGCTCCGCCCATGCGGGGCAGGTTTGCAACGTGTGCTCTACCGTGTCCTCTGGGCGATCCTCGCAGTGGTGACACCCGGGCGTTTCCTCCCGCCTGATGATGTGCAGGAACCTCCCGAAACATCCATGTCCGGTGAGGACCTGCGTCAGGCGGTAGGTGAGGGCGCCGCACAGACAGGTGTATTTGGCCCTAAAAGTCGGACAAAAATATTTTTTGCGTTTTATAGTATTATTAAAGTATTTCGTTCTATTTTCAGGCATAATAGAGTAAAAAAAAGGCAAACATTATTCTTAACAAACTTTATTTCTAACTTTCATCATCTTCAGAGTCATTTTCAATACTAATATTGCAAATATCATTTTCCTCCAAAAGGTTCATGGTATCCGCTGAAAGAGGACTCTTTCTTTTATGTTTAGCGTTCCTCATTCCCGTCAGCAAGGGGTCTGATGTCAAGAGCAACCTATTTAAAACGTCTGTGTTGCAGGCTACTCTCGAAAATTTTAGTTAGTTAGTTTGTAGTTTAGCCGAAACGCTCGGATGTGCTTATTGCGGGCTTCTGCAGCTTCTTCAGACAGTAGCCCGATTGGCAGAATCGCCTCCTTTATCACGGCTGCCCCATGACTCAACACCTTATGTAATGTCGGCGACATTGGATGAAACTTGTACAAAGAAACGTACAATTCAGCAGTTTCTTTGCAGTAAATTTTTATCCCGCAGCACATGGTCTAGGATGACTTTTAATCAGTAGATTAAATTCTGGTCAACCCCAGTTATTTCTGCAGCTTTCTCGTATTCATCGAAAAATCGCCTGCTGGTATTTCCATCATTCGTGTTTCCAAAATAAACCTTTGGAATATCTACTAACAATCCTAGTTGTTCACGAAACTTGGTTTGGATTTCTTATTTTCGTGTCTCCACTAGTTTCTTCTCTTCGGCAGTCAGGCGAGCCCTCCACTTCATGACTGGTAATGCTACATGCAGTATGCTCCCATGAAATATAATAATGTTCGAAACAAAAGAATTGTTAACGTAAATAGGTACCGGCTTTTGGTAGCGATAAGGTGCCCTTGAGCCATTCTTTGTTCGCTTCTAGGGATCTGGCTTTGGTATTGCGGGCAGCTGACCATTTCTGCTTGAATTGGTGACGTATAATTGACAACTTGTGCTTTGCATCGGCAATGTTTGGGTCATCTTCAGAGTATTGACGGAGAAGTTCCAACTCCATAAATTCCAACTTTTCATTGAAAGTTGGAGCATTGGAGCGTTCCATGATAGTTAGTAAATCGTTTCTAGTTAATACCCGCATCCCAGAAGAGCCTGGAAACACAATAAACTAATTTTCATAAAAAAAAACAACAAGTGGTTTTTTGAGTCCATGCAAAAAAAAAATCTCAAAAATGGAGGGGTGCGTTAGGGTGGCTGTTTTCCGTATTTTAGAATACTATAGAGTCTATTCTAAAACAAACCATATAAATTTTTAGTTAGAAATGGTCAGAAATAGGTACTTTAAAACGCTTAAAGATTTTTTGAAATGCGTATTTTATAGGACTTTTTAAGAATTAGTTAGTAATGGAGCTAAAGGTACGAAAACTCCCTCTTTTCATAACAAAACTAAATAAAATAATAAGTACATACCTGGTTGTGTAAGATCCATAGTAGAAATTCAAAAGAAATTGACTTTTTCACCACAAATTTAATATTTGAAAACAATGAAATTTGAGCGTATCGAATAATTACACGACCACGGCAAGCGAACGGTAATTTCCGACTGAGCTCATGCAGCGGGGAAAAGGCTCTAGCGCGTCGGGTTTACGCTATTGGTAGGAGGAGATACCATTGTATTTCGAGGAATAATAAAAAACGGCGTCTAACTAAAACAAAAAAAATGGATTTCGCCCGACTTTTAGGGCCAAATACCTCTCTGTGCGCCGTGACGCCTCTCTAGCCACTCCTCAACGAGGGGCCTTACCGCCACTATCGTGGCGTGCCCAAACTAGGTACTTAGCATCAGCAATCGGCGATTTAGCCGTTTTTTTTAGAAGCTAAATGCATCGGTATAATCGAAAAATCGGCGATCGCCGCTGCTTAAAGTAGCTGTAACATAAAAATGGTATTACTTGTTTTATTATTGTGTTTTTTTCCAGTTCTCACCAATACAAGATTGTTTGTTGACACATCATGGCCACATTCAATATTTCGAAAAAATGTGTAGAGGTTAGCCACCCCTGCTTTAGAAGCATTCATTGTGATGAACACTTACTTCTGTCTACTAGTTATGCATTTTATCACCACGGACAAGACAATGGGTGATCTATTTAAATGCCCTTCACAGTTGAAAATGCACTTACTATGTGTATTTTTACGTATCAAACTATAACACAAATAAATACAAAACAAAGAGGACACTTAAGCGTCGAAGTACTCACCCGCATCGCTGTCATCCGGGAACGTGCCCAGAAGATTGGCAGTATTGCCACGTTGAATGGCAATGCTAATTCTGTGGTCAAAGAACAATCCAGCAATTTAGTCACGGGAAGTGTCGACAAATAGGTAGTGATTCGTCACAAAAAAAGTTGTAAGATGCAGGGAGTTACTTCAATCTGCGTAACCTTTTCCCAACTATGTTGGGGTCGGCTTCCAGTCTAACCGAATGCAGCTGAATGCCAGTATTTTACATGGAGCGACTGCCTATCTGACCTCCACAACCCGGCCAGTAACTGGGTAATACGATAGCCTTGGCTGTCAGAGTTTCAGGCTTCTGACTACCCGTAACGACTGTCATAGATCGACGAATGACAGCCGGGACCGGCTTAACGTGCTTTCCGAGGCATGGAGGAGTCTCGATATGTAAAGATGGTCACCCATCTACGCAGCAACCCTGGCAAGAGTAGCTTAACCTGATGGATCGATCCGTGTGACTGTTATTACTTAGCCACTCCTCTTTTCCTCTCCGCAGGGAGTTACTTAAACTTCCAAATTTTTCATAATTAATTATGTTATTATGTTCATTTTATGCATACAAATCTTGAAGAAGCACCATTGAGTACTTTTCTGTTTTGTGTTGTAATAGTTTAATCACGACCTGAATAAAGGGTAGTCGAATTCAATAAAATTCTTTTCTTGCTTGCGTGTATCCAGTCTTTTACTCGAAAGTCGTGAAACCGTTTTATCACTGAATTAAAATGTAATCTTTTGTCAGACGGAGTTTCATTTGATCTGCACCTTTTATTGTATTCTCGGATTTTATGGGATAAACTGACAGTTTGTTGCGCCTTACAATAAAGTAGGACAGAGCAATGAGGTAGTAAGAAATGGAGCATTTATTTGCGTATATCCGAGTAGTTCGATGTTGCAAGGTGACTTCAGAAAGATGGTTAACGACATTATCATGACGATGATTTTCTCGTTAAATATTCAGGTGTATCTGGTTAATTGGGCTTAACCTTTATCAGCCTTTCTTTTATCAAACGATTTTAAATTGTTAACCGTGTTTGCATCTTCATTTTTCGACAGATGAAGCAAGTTCATTGCCACTAGAGATAATTGACTGTTGTGTTCTATACTTTTTTTTAAGGATGGGAAATTATCTAAGGACTCCACTGGGTGGAGCGGAAGGGAGTGTCAGTCTGTTACTGACTAAAACCCTTCCATGTTCCTTCCTTAGCCTTTTGTGTTCCGGTGTAGTCTTTGGCATAATCCCGCTGACCTTGTGTTATATACTACGATTACATATGAAGGGATCATTATAGTGGAAGATAGTTTTTTTCCTGCTATATTTGTGTTTGTCAACATGCATTAATTTAAGTGTTAGTACTCCATTTATATGACACTCTGTGATTGCCGAAGGTACAGTTGCCTGTAGTATTTGATGTCACAGTGGGCGTTTTATAGTTTACTTATGATTGTATGAAGTGCGGTGAATTTGTGACTATTTTTACGACTACGCTATCTTTTGGTATTAGCTGTCGATATCGGAATTCGATGGTTTTATGCTATTTTATTGTTTAATAATCTTCTAGTGTCTCCGCTTTCCACCTATTTGTTAGAGAGATAGAATTAGAAGTTGATAGCATTTCCTTTGATTATTTACTATGAAGGACGTATAGCCTCTTTCCCACTGGAATGCTATAAGAGGTGGTTTTCGGCCCCCAGATGTATGTATATCCACTTACTTAGATGTAAAAATGTTATCTAAGAAATATGTAAATCGATTTGTCATCGCGTCTCAAAGGGTCCTGTACAGTCACCAGCTCATCAAATTACCACAAACTGTCAAATATTCTCAATAGATTTTGAACTTAATGATCAACGGTGTAAGTTTTAAAATCATTTGGAGAAATTTGACAGTTTGGTATAACTTGATGCGCTGGCGACCGTACAAGCATCAGTTTATCCATCGATCCCCTCATAAATCTACGTTTGATGGGAGCAATCTCACAATAAATTGAATACTGTCCGGCACACAATTCCGGTATCCTACAACATCTACCCGCTGTGCAAATAGCCAATTTATACATCGCCAGTTACACCTTAGTGCGAGGGCTCACGAGTCGCGGCTTCGTGGGGAAGTCACTGTTATCGAATAAAGTCGATTGGTATTGCTGCGTTATCGTCTTCATAGCGGTCGATGCTCGAGACAGTTTGATAAGAATTGAGCTGAATTCTCGCTGTTTGAAGTTTCGTTTGTTCGTTTTTATGAAAGTAAGAACTTAGTTTTTATCAGATCTCGGTAGTGCTGTTCCACAAACGATGTGACACTTAATATCGTATCCTGCGTGTCCTGCCGTCTATACGTTACAGGAACTGATAGACGCTAGTGATCGCGCCAAACACGTAGCCGAATTCTGGGCCGATCCATTTAGACTGCCATCAACAGGCTAAGAAGATTAGTCTAATATAGTTATGGCTTTTGATTCATCTAAAATATGTTTGTAACTAACTTTATGTATGTTGAGATGAAACCTTAAAAATAAGTTACAATGTTCAACACGTTTAAGCGACTACTACAGTTAGTCTTCGCATTTTATTGCAAAAATAATTGGCAATTAAACGCGAAGGTGCAAAGTCTTCAGCCATTAACGTAAGTAGATAGTGGCATTTAGTTCCGAGATCGCACCTTCGGTCGTCGAAGGAGACGCTAATTTGTTTTATTTTAATTATTTAATTTAAACCTGTAATAGTGTTAAGAACAGTTTATAACATTTCTAATTTTTAGACAATGAATAATAATATATTATTTAATTTATCATTTAAGTAAATTAAATTTAATACATGATCATTTATTTTAACCTTATGTATAGACAGCACATCAGGCTATCCCAAATTGTCAAATTTTCCCAATTGAAAATGAACCTTAAGCTTTTGTAATAAAGTTGAAAAACTATCGAAGAAATTCGACCGATTGTGGTAACTTGATATACGTGGCCTCTGTACCTACATATCATATTGTCATTAATTATTATGTCCTACGTGTACGATAACCTTCGGTTTATGTAGGTATAACGATATCAGCAACCATAATCTAAGTTGTCTCATCATAAGTGGGATTGTCCGAAAGGGTTACCGCTACCCCGGAACATAAAGGGCTAAGGAAAGAACATGGATGGGTTTTAGTCAGCGTCTGACACTCCCTTCCGCTCCACCCAGAGCGGGCGGAGTCATTTGAAGATTTCTCAACCTCAAAAAAAAAAAATAAGTTGTCTCATCAACTCTTTTTATAAGTAACAACTTTTTGACTTCGACTTTACCCTACGGAGTTTTTTAGTCCTCGTCTATTACCCCACTAAGAGCTAATTGGAATCCATGCAAGTAATTAATCCGCTTCGGTGCGGCAACACCCTCTAGATTCATTAGTGTACAAAGTTATGCCGCTTAGGTATTAAGTTCTGGGCTGTGGGAAAATATTTAGGAATCGTGCTTTTATGGTTTCCATACCCAAGGGTAAACCGGAAACGTATTACTAAGACAGCGCTATCTATCCTTCCGTCGTCCGTCTGTCTGCCCGTATGTGACCAGGCTGTATCTCATGAACCGTGGTGGTTAGACAGTTGAAAATTTCACAAATTATGTACCTGTTTGTGTTGCCACTATACAAACATTAAAAAACAAAATAAAATAAATATTTAAAGGGGCTCCCATACAACAAACGTGTTTTTTTTTGCCGTTTTTATAGGTAATGGTACGGAACCCTTCGTGCGCGAGTCCGACTCGCAATTGGCCGGTTTTTTTTTCTTCAATAGCTTGATGATACCAAAAATAGAACCTTAACCCACTGTGTCATTTGTCAATACCAGAATTATAAAGAGGAAAAGTTGTCAGTTTTTATGTAGGGGATCTTCGAAACTATTGCTCCGATTCCGAAATTTTTTTCACTGGTGGGAAGCTACAGGGCTAACGAGTGTTATCGGATATATTTTATGATAACCGGAATGGGTAAACGTAAACTTACATTTGGTAAATCTAAGTTTTTAAAGTTAAGTTATAGCAATGTGTTGATGATCCTTATAGATCGCAACAGTATCAACTCAGCCTATCGTAGTCCACTGCTGGGCATAGGCCTCTCCCAGGCTGCGCCACAACACCCTGTCTTCCGTCACCACCTCTTAAGGTTATCGGTCCATCTAACTGGGGGGCGTCCTCCACTACGCAACAGAACGCAACAGTATATACTTATTATATTTGTTATAGTCGCGAATCATATTTGGATCAAGATACAACTTATTACTGATGCTAATTATGCGGGCTACCTCCATGCATTCACCTCAAGTCACGCGAACGAAGATGAGGGCAGAAGCTACTATTAAATAATATCCCAGTGATTCTATTTCTATTCCTATTGATGTGATAGTTCAACCTATCGTATGCCGTAATTACAGACACAATTAAAAAGCTATTGCGTCTCGTATAGATCTGCGTTCTGGCAGTCAGTGGGTTAAATAAACAGACTAAAGATACGCTTTCTTTTCTATGATAGAAGAGTATCCTTCTACAATAACATCATGGATATTTAGAGTCCTTTCTTGTCCCACATCCATATAGTCTTTTGATTCATCACCCGTCTTAAGAAACGGCTTCTCTCGCACAAATAACACATCAAACCAGACAATAGTAGGCCACTTTTGTTACAACAAGATTGACTACCTGTAAATACCCGGTCAATCTGCAAACCTTCGAATAGGTAACAAATAAGTTTCTCAACTAACTTTATAGCTTTGTATTATTTAAACGGCATCTCTGTTTGTGAAGATTAGAAGTGGGAGATAAATCATCGAGGTTAGTTCTCTCAATTCACAATAGATTTCTAGGCAGCAAAAATGGTATTTGTAATGAGATATGTGGGTTTGAAGAGTCTTATACTGATTTGAATTGGATGGAATATATGTATTAGCTGCTTTTTTTTTAAGGCTGGGAAATCATCCAATGACTTCTCCCGCTCTGGGTGGAGCGGAAGGGGTGTCAGACTCTTACTGACTAAAACTCATCCATGTTCCTTCCTTAGCCCTTTATGTTCCGGGGTAACCCTTTCGGACAAACCTGCTTAATTATTACCAGCAATACCAGCTGCTGCCGACGTTGAAATGTTGAAATTTTTCATTCAAACTTCGACCCCCTGTTTCACCCCTTTTCGGGGGGAGTTTCTTAAAATCCTTTCTAAGCTGGCATCTCCTACTCATAATCTACCTAATCTTTGTAGGTCCAGCAGTTTTTGAAATTTCGTGATTAATCAGTTGGTGAATGTATGAATGAGTGACTTTTCCCTTTTATATTTTACAAGCCGTGTGCCCGATGGTATTTCTCATCGGGGAAAATAACGAAGTTCTATACAAACTTTTAAACCCTTTTTATTGCCTTTCGTGGAATGGGTTTTCAAAAATCCTTTCTTACCTTCGTTAAACATGGACTGGTCGAACTAGCGCCATGCTTCTGGACTCAGCGGTTTAGTCTGTGCGTTTTTACCTGCCAATTTATGAATGAATTTAAGATTTTTATTTAGCCCTAGATTTACTAAAGGGACCTTTGTAGTTCATATTTTCATTAAAAATACTTGTAAACTTCAACGAACTCGTTTCATACCGAAAAGATATCACTTTAGTTATTGATGACGAAAAATTTGTAACATTTTGATGATGTAAGGGACACAGACATGCATAGTTATTGTGATATAGAAATCGCTTAGCTATTCAATATTGATAAAAACCACATAACGAAACCCTCCTTTATTAAATTCTCAGACCTCCAAACAGAATCCCTCCCATCGCATTTACTCCAAATAAATCAGATGAAACGAGTCCCGATTCTGATATCAATATCGTGTAGACAACAGTTAGTGGACAGCTTTATAGAAAGCAGTTAGCTATACAGAATGGGTCCGATAGTGCTGCGGGTGCAAGAATCCAGTCACAGTCGGTGTTGCCAGCATCCGCTCACAAATCACTCGCCGCTTAATTGAACGCCGACCGGTCTGGACACGCGACTCTATTGTCGATGGTGACGACTATGAAGCTTCGAAGATTCATTCCACGTCATTTGAAATCTATACTAATATTATAAAGAGGTAAAATTTGTAAGTTTGTAAGTTTGTATGTAGGGGGTAATCTCCGGAACTAATGATCCAATTTCAAAAATTTTTGCGCACTGATAGAAAGCTACATTATTCCTGAGTGCTATAGGCTATAAATTATATTTATATCATACATATTAGCCGAGCTATCGCAATTTTTTTTTCAAGACAGTTTAATAAAGATGTAAGAGGGCATGGTAAACAAGCAATTTGCGTTATAAATAAAAGACCAAAAGGCCTATCTGAGTCTAATGTAAATTTATTCAAATCAAAAGCAAACAGCAATACATTTAATACCCAATATGAGCCATTAATCCAAGGGAAATTCTCTGAACCATCACTGAATTCAAACGTAACGTCAATGTGAAGGTATGCGCGTCGTTCCGTACATGAAGTGTAATTGTTCCCACTACTTATGGGCTTTGTCGCTCGTTTCACTTCTCTGTGGACAATTTATCGCTCCTGCGTCGAATAACATCGTCTGTTTATGTAAATGAGGACCATCTACAGTGTTTAGAATCTCCAACGTCGTATTAGAATTAGGTTCTCTATTAACAGTAAAACTTGCTAGGGTCTCTCAATCAAGATAGGAGTTCTGTTTGGGAATGTCTCTTAAGGACGCTCAATAAGTCTATGGTAGGATTGCGATTTCTCAAGTAGTTTATTGGTAGTTTCAATTGGATTCCGAGAATATGCCCTACTATCAGGTAACAAACTGCAATTTGCGGCGTTAAGTGTCTCACACACTTTAAATACAGGGGTGTAACAAAACTTGTGTCCGAACAAAAAGCGGGTTGTTCGGTGTCGTTATAGGAACACTTATTGGCTAGTGAAACTTAAACATTCTGATGAATTTCGTTCATTATAGAGAAAACGCAAACATTTATTTTAAACGATAGATAACTTCGGTAGTTACCTATTACCTATTACTAAGCTTGTCACGAATTTTTTTCCAATGATTAATTAAAAAAATGTGCTTTGTCTAAACTAATTAAGAGTATACACAACCAAAAAGAAAAGCGCTTTTTCAATTAACCGTTGGCTTAACTAACAGTCCTATTGAAAGTATACAGATATTAATCATCTTGTAATATATTTTTTTAATATAATAAATACGTATACACGCGTAATTACGCACACAATAGTCCCAACGTTCAGCTCTTGGCACGTTTCTAGGTGAAAGCCTGGGTGAGGCTTGGGAGGGCTTTTTCAAACTACCCAGCACTAAAACCAATCAAACAAACTCAAACTCGAGCAGTTTATTAGTAGGCACTGAAGAGTTCCACTATCTGCTTTCTGGCTCCATCACCAGACCAATCTATTGGACTCGTCAAACGATTCATATGAGCCTAAACTCGAGGGGTTTACTAGTAACCACTGAAGAGTTCTACTACACTCATGTCTCTATCATCAGAACAGCTCCAAGATACCAAATTATAGTTTTGTCATCCGAACTACATAAACATACAAAGTTTCATTTTGATGCGACAATTAGAAGTAGGTTGAAGTTTACTTCCAAGATTTGATCTTACATTGTTAGTTAGTTTACAAGTGTAGCCAATAAAAACGTGGTAAAAAGGCTAATAAAAAAATGTAATGCCACGCGGCTTAGAGCTCCAACCTGGCTTGTTTCTAAACAACTGCTATGTAAAATATTACTCGTCGTTTGACACGGTTACTATTGCACTATATCCAGGTGAAGTGGTTCCGTGGTGAGACAAGAGTTTCAACGCGTGGGCTGCCAGTTTACGTTCGTCTCGGATCTCGGAGGCATTAACGATTTGTGAGCGAACCATGTCACTGTTACAAACACGTCCCGACATCTAAATCTTGGAACACGTTATGTAGACCAGAAATGGAGCACGTCCTTGATTGGTTGTCGTTTTGCGGCTCACTTCGACTTCAAATTGTTCAGCAAAGTATGTTGAGTTATTTTGGAGCGCAATGCTGGAGGGAAATGTTTTTCGTAAGCTCTTTGTGGGGATGGAATTAAGGGTAAACTCATTTAAATCGCAAAGGACTTTACATACATATTTTAAGGCTGCTTTGGTAACGTAGATGATTATGTTTTGAAAAAAATATACCATTCTACGAGTGTTGTAGACAGATGTGTAAATAAATAGTGCAAACACGACGCATTGTTCTAAAATTCAGATTTACAAGTATGGTTAAGTTGTTCTTCTTCTTTACTTTACGTGTGGTTATTGACTAACCTGGTGTCAGAGCTTTTATGCTGCCCGTGGGCCTCTGACTTAGCTTCACATGCTGATAAGAAGTATCTCTCAGACCTGCTTGTTTTCTCACGATGTTTTCCTTTATCGAATTTTAAGCTAGTGATAATTATACAATACGCACATGAATCTGTAAAATCAGAGGTGCGTGCCTTGGGTTCGAACTTGAGACCTATGACTTGGCAGTCCGACGGTCACACGACTAGGCTATCACTGCTTCCAAGTTGTTCTTCAGTGGTTAAACAATCGAACGAATGAATGGGAGCTATAAACCGTGTAACAACGAGGCGATATCGTTTAGACTCACAAGATCGCTCCACCAAGAAAAATGTTCAAACTTCACGTAACTGTGGCGGGATTCGCGTCGACCGATTTTTCGTAAAATCGGTTTCTGGAGGAAGATTTTATCTTTATCGAGCAATGAATGATAAAATCACTTTATTTCATAAGCTCACCTAGAGCGTTTAATAATTTTATCCATTGTGGTAGCGATAACCTGGCAAGTTGGCCCGTTGGCGCAGATACCTCCATACCGCCATGATATACGAGCCACTCTGCGACAGTTCCGACCAGGGTTACCGAGTTTTGTTATTAAGGGTGTTACCCTTAACGTTTACCGTAGAAAATGTTGCCAAGATTGCTATAGTTTATCAAGTTATTTAGTTTAAAATTCTGGAAAATCCCGGCAGTAAATAATCAGTTATGTTTTGAATTGCATTCACGTTAGGTTCTCGTGTTCAACGATAAGTAATTGGCACGTTTTTTTTATTTGAATAATAACAGTCGACCTCTGAAGATATAAACATTGTAGAAGTTATCTCTACATCCTTATATTTTACACTAAATGACGTCAATACAATTTAAAGCATTTCAAAAGCTATCGCTTCAACAAAAATATATATTAGAGCCACAAACAGAATACACAAACGCACCTAAACACTAATCCCTAATTGCAGAGTCCCATCAAAGGCCTGTGTTACATGAAAATGACGTAACACTTTAAAGGCAGCCCTAGTTCCCCTCTGCCCCCTCGCGTCTGTGACTCCTATCCTATGTCTCGACACTTGATTTTATGAACTAGCACTCTCTTTTGTAATTTGAATATATCTCTGATGGAGGGAAGTGCTTTAAACACTTAGCATGCGAAACTGCATCATTAATCCGGTAGACTGATGACATTTAGCGTTATAGGCGAGTCTATTATTTATTAGGAAACTCGTGAAGATAATGCAATGATAGATGATGGGTTCAATCTGATTACTAACAGTTTTCATATTGCCCAAATAAGAATAAATGAATTACAAACATACATAAACCCACACCATCGCGGGGGTAGGAAAAAAGTACTGAACGCTTCCTGCTACGATCCTTATTATATAATCCTTTTTGTTAACGTTAAAAAAAATCGAGGACACGTGACATCTACCAACCCGAACTGGGCAAACGTGGTGGATTACGGCCTATTCTCTCTCAAAAAAAGGAGGCATGTGTCCCAGCACTGCGAACATTGTAGGCTGATTATGCTACGTCCATCTATCGGTCGAACTATTCTGTAATGAACTCACCAGGAATACTAAGGTGAAGTCTTCCCCTTCTTAGCGTGTTGATGGCAATCTAAATGTTTTCGGCCTAGAATTCGGCTACGTGTTTGGCGTCATCACTAGCGTCTATCAGTTCCTTTATGGTGCATACGACAGGACACGCAGGACACGATATTAAGTGTCCCATCGTTTGTGGAACAGCACCACATTTACACTCCAAGGCGGAGTTGTTTATGAATCCCCACCTGAGCAGGTTTTCCTTGCTTGGGCCAATCTGGGTCTTTTTTTTTTAAGGCTGGTAAATCATCCAATGACTTCTCCCGCTCTGGGTGGAGCGGAAGGGAGTGTCAGACTCTTACTGACTAAAACCCATCCATGTTCCTTCCTTAGCCCTTTATGTTCCAGGATAGCGGTAACCCTTTCGGACAGTCCCGCTTACCCGGCAGGCTTGGCCCTAAGGGGCCCCTTCAGCCAACCTGGTCTGGAGTCTGTTTAAAGACTTCCAGGTTGGCCAAGGAAAGTCGCGCCCAGGAGGGAGACTTTCAGCTGGTGGAATGTGAAGTGGTATGACAGCTCACTTTACTTAATGTTTCACGCTGAGATTTTAGCAGAATTGATCGGCTAGTCATAGGTACTCGCACGCAGGTTGCGAGTAGAACGCACCTGACCTTTCTGAAGAACATTACCAATAAGGTCACTATGTCCTTTTAGGGCATCGTCACTATGTCGGCGTTTCCATATACATCTGCTTTGCAACTAATACAGTGTGTTAGGTCAAACGAGGGACATACATTCAGGTTATACAGAACTCATGAAAATGTACAACTTTGTCCATGGGACCAACTCTGAAATATGAAAAAAAAATATCAATTGTTCCATGTATTTTGACGAATTATGCGAACATAAATGTACTGAACAGCTGAGGTTTTTCGTGATTTCAGGTATAGTTCCATAGTCAAAGTTGTTCATTTTCATGAGTATAGTAACTCCTTAAAGTATGTCTCTCGGTTAACCTAACACACTGTATTTAACATAATAACCTTTCGTTGGTCGCCCTACAATCTCTGTAGTAAGAAGGATTGAAACCATGGAAATATTGTGGAAAATATCACATTTTCACAAGTTTACAGCCAGGCTGTGTTGAAAGGCATGTGCAATAAAATGCGGAATTCTGAGTTC
The DNA here is from genome assembly GCA_951799385.1 of Hyppa rectilinea. Lineage (NCBI taxonomy): Eukaryota > Metazoa > Arthropoda > Insecta > Lepidoptera > Noctuidae > Hyppa > Hyppa rectilinea. Next base: position 5,442,623 of record OX637309.1, on the reverse strand, counting down.
CTCCATAAACTATTGACAGGTTCAACGCATCTGCTGGGCGGAAACCACATTCCTAACTTAATTGACAGGGCACGGAATTCCTTGAATGATATATTTAGATGTTCTTCATCAATTCATCATAGTAAGTTTGGTTGTAATTGCAATCGGGTTAATTTCGCGAAGGTTTTATAAGTATGTATTAGATATCTACCGCTGCACTATGACAGCCTCATTGGTCTCGTAGTCCTGGGTTCGATTTCCTGATCGGGCAGTGTTTGTGTTTTGCCATCTAGAATGTGCAGGAGTCGAAAATCATTTAGCCGAAAAAATCAGCACGTTAATGGCTGATTTTTTAATCGTCAGATAAGTTTTATCGGAAGAATAAACATGGCAGTTCGACAGCTTTTGCATAGAAAACAAACCGCCATTTTTGATCTTGACATAAAAGCTATCAGGCGATTGAAAAATCGGGCCTTATCATTAAATTTTGCCACTAAAAATATAGTTTTCTAAAGAAATCATTTCCATCAGTTTTCTAAAATAACGAAAAAAGTATCTTCTCAATTAGATTGCTTGATTTGATTCTCAACTACATTGTAATTATACGTAGTAACTTCTCTGGTGTAAACGCAAATAAGTGTATAGTTAGTACCTACTTGCGTTGTTTACAGAACTTACTTCAAATATTTTGATAAACCACGTGGCTTGTCCTCATAGGATAAGATTCTATATAAGTATAAACCAATATTTAGGCATGTTGGAAAACGTAATGACAAAGATAAGCGGCCATGTTTACATTTGCGCGGAAAATATGACAGCTGTCACTTGTCACTTGCAGTTGACATAGCGACTATAGAAACAAGCTTTTTGAAAATACATTCGAACTCAAATAATTTCATATTTCCATGGAATAATTAGAGGAAAAGTAAGAAAACTTGAATTTCTAGTAACTGCGTTAGTTAATTATCAACTTTATTGCCTAGAGAAAACATGTAGAGAAAACGTGATAATTCCGAACGATTTTGATTTTCAGATTGTATTTTATTTTAATATCTTATCACTATCCAAATAGGTACTAACATCAACTTCAAAGTTCAAAAGTTGTGTATCACTACATAGTATAAAACAAAGTCGCTTTCTCTGTCCCTATATCCCTATGTATGCTTAAATCTTTAAAACTACGCAACGGATTTCGATGCGGTTTTTTTTAATAGATAGAGTGATCCAAGAGGAAGGTTTATGTTTCTAATTTGTCGACATATTATGCGGACGAAGCCGCGGGCGGAAGCTAGTAAAAATAATATTAATTATTTTTATCGATTTTAATATTAGTCGCGAAGCAACTCGAACACTTAACGTTTCCGTTATAAGTAATCCAATAATTAATTAAAAATCTAAAATTAAATTAAAAATTAACGAGCAATTGCTAGAATGATCCATAAAAATAACATTTACACGAAGTGTAAGTTTTTTTTATGTCCACTATAAATCCTAGGAATTTTGATTACGGCCAAGAAATTGCTCATCTTCCTTAATAAACCAGTACGGTATCAAGTACTTAAATCCTACTTCCTACTTCATATTATAGACGTTAAAGTTAGTGAGGTTGTATGGATGTTTGTTACTCTTTCACGCAATCAGTATCCGTAAGTTTCAATATATTTAATCGGAAGTTTTCCTTTGATGGACTGTTTACTCGGCTGGAAGCCACATAAGTTACCACAAGTTATTATTAACCTTTTGAACGCCATTGTCACATATACGTGACAAGCAAGCGCGTGCCCTGTACGCCAACGACACAAATATGTGACAGTGGCAACAACACTATAACACGAAATCTATACATATAATAAAACAGTAAAAAAACTGTGTCTGTACATTGAATATATTAAAAAAAAAAAATTGAGGGGGGTTTAGAAACAGTAATAGAGCACGAATCCAAAAAAACATTTTTGTCTGTTTTTTTGTGTCTGTTTGTCTGTTTGTTTGTACACGCTAATCTTCGGAACTACTGGACGGATTGGAATGATTTTTTTTTGTTGTATAGGTATTAAGTCTGGGCAACATATAGGCTATAATTTATCTTGGAAACTTGAACACCTGATGCAGAACCGCAACAGACCAGCTAAACTATAAGAGATACAAAAATGATAATTTAGCAAAAATTGTTCCACGTGATGAGCATTTTCTGCTGAGAGAATAAATTTGAAGATCTGGAACACCTGATGTGGAACTCCACGAGCCCAGCTACACTATAACATATATAGGAATGACGTCTTAGCAAAAGTTGTTTAGCCTGATGAGCACTCTCTGTTGATGTATAAAAATTGAAGATCTGGAACACCTGTTGTGGAACTCCAAGAGCCTAGCTACACCATAACACATATAGGAATGACGTCTTAGCAAAAGTGGTTCAGTCTGATGGGCATTTCCTGTTGACTTATAAAAATCGAAGATCTGGAACACCTGTTGTGGAACTCCAAGAGCCTAGCTACACCATAACACATTATAGGAATGACGTCTTAGCAAAAGTTTTTCGGTCTGATGGGCATTCCCTGTTGACTTATAAAAATCGAAGATCTGGAACACCTGTTGTGGAACTCCAAGAGCCTAGCTACACCATAACACATATAGGAATGACGTCTTAGCGAAAGTTGTTCAGCCTGATGAGCACTCTCTGTTGACGTATAAAAATTGAAGATCTGGAACACCTGTTGTGGAACTCCAAGAGCCTAGCTACACCATAACACATATAGGAATGACGTCGTAGCAAAAGTTGTTCAACCGATGGGCATTTCCTGTTGACTTATAAAAATCGAAGATCAGAAACATCTGATGTGAAAATCAAAGCTATCACTAATTTTACTGTGTAATTATAAAATAACATAAACTGGGAGTACCTGCACGCGGTGAAGACGGTAACAGTTTAGGACTGATTTTCGATGACGATGGTATATCATTGAAAATGTGACTCTACTGGCCAAAACTCCTATTTATTTTTTTATTTTATCGTATGAATATGCCTTCGGGCTTATGTTGTTTGAGTGTTTAATTTTCTTTTCCATTTATCTTCGTGACACGGTAGCCTACCCGGTAACGCAGGGGAGCAGTCATTTTAATTTAGATTTTTATTGATCAGGTATCTTCACAATAAAACTATGACCATGCCTAGAAAGAGGTCAAATCTTTCCCAATGTTTCAAGAGAGCTAAAAGATTGAGGATCATAAGATCCCAAGAATCTACCGAAGAGCGTCAGAAGAGACTTGATGCTGTTCGAGAACATTAGGCTGCAACTCGCTCCGTGGAAACCTCTTCGGGTCGCGAAGCACGCCTGCGTTCTCAGCGTATTCATTAGGTCTCTAGAGACCAGTCAAGAATATGATGCGCGACTGACGGCTGATCGTGAACGTCATGTCGGTATTGTCTCGCGAGTCAGAGACGTTCATGGAAAGAGAATTACGCTTGAGTTCCAAGCGTATCTACGCATCGACTTCTAGGTCTCTAGAGACAAGTGGGGCACGTGATGTGCGACAGACCGCTGATCGTGAACGTCATGTATTGTCTCGCGAGTCAGAGACGTTCACGGATAGTGAATTGTGCTTGGGTTCCAACCGTATCTACGCATTGACTTCTAGGTCTCTAGAGAAAAGTGGGGAATATAACAATGCGGTTACCAAAATAAAAACGATGACAAATGGACTGTATGTTTTGGTGGTTGTTGGAATGAGATAAAACTAAAGCTCAGTGTGATAAAAGATTTAAATGGCAAAAAATGATAAAAAATAACATAAATGGCGACCCTGTTTTCGCTGGCATAAGCAACAGGGTCCGCGTACGAAGTCGCGGGCAGAAGCTAGTAAACAATAAAAACATTACTTTTGTGAGTGTTTATATAGATATCTTAAACATTGAAGCTCTCGTACAGGTCTCCAAAAGTGATAATGCGCATAGAAATCTTCGCCACTGTTCGGCAACGGTCGTATTTCCCGAGCGTCGGAAGACGATATGTATATAGAGTGGTTAAGTGCATTTTCTTCATGCATAATTTAGTGTGATTGTGTGTTTTGTCCTAAAAGAGATAAATTTTGATTTATCAGTAACGAAATTTGATTCAATATTTCCATGTAAGTAAATAGCGAGCTATAATTCATATAAGCCTAAATCTGATTTTTAATATGCTTTTTCTAGTACTTAATATGTATTTTACGTTGGTATTTTTAATTTTTTAGTATTGAAAAAACGTGAAAAATGTTAGTATATTTAAATATTTTACAAAATTAACTATTTCAATTTGAATAAGATAATTAAAGTTGAAATTAAATTCACCTTTGAAAACAAAACCAAGAAAGGTGTGTAATAGTAGCTCTATATAATTCCAGACAAAGAGAACACGTGCAGTCACCACCAATATAACAAGACGACTGACGGACCTTTGACTGACCGCCGACCGCCCGAATTGTTTTCGATTGTGTACACATGAAATTGACTATTTCTTTCGAACAAGGTGCAAAATGCAAGGGACTCGAACGATTCAATGATTCGGGTGTTTCCGGGAATACGACAATTAGCGAAGATCTGCATGTGCATTATTAATTTGGGAGTACTGTACGTATTTAATGACATGAAACAAATGAAAAGACAGCATGGATATTGGGAAATTCATGATAACAAGAAGAAATTCAATTTGTAGCTTGGCGTGGAGGGTACGGGCGTGCGTTTATGCTCTGGCGTTCGCAAGGTTAAAGTAATCTGAGAAGATAATTCCACTTTCATGTTGATATCTGTTGATATACAAGAACATTATTAATTTGTGGATAGTTAAAGTAGATAGTATTAGCATAACGGGTCGTAATATTGACCCTAGCAAAACAGGTACTCGAAAAACATGAAAAAATGTTATGAAATTATTCTTCTTCTTTTTGTGTGGTTAGTGACTAACCTGGTGTCAGAGTTTTAATGCTGCCCATGGGCCTCTGACTTAGCATCGCATGCTGTTGAGAAATATCTCTCGGGCATGCCGGTTTCCTCACGATGTTTTCCTTCACCGATATAAGCAAGTGATAATTATACAATACGCACATGAATCCGAAAAATCAGAGGTGCGTGCCTTGGGATCGAACTCGAGACCTATGACTTGGCAGTCAGTGGTCACACCACTAGGCTATCACTGCTTTGTGTGAAATTATTAAAAGCAGCCTATAATAATATAATAATAATATCCTTTGGACATTTCACACAACGCCATATAGTCCCAAGCTAAGGAACTTAATGCTTGTGTTATGGTAACGAGATGGCTGATAAACTACTTATATACATTTTTTTTTGTAAATACATACATATTATAGATAGAAAAACACCCAGACCCGTAACAAATACTTGCAGGTCGTACAAATATTTGTTCCGTGTGGGAATCGAACCCGCGACATGCTGCGCAGCAGTCAATCGCTCAACCGCTGCGCCACCCGTGTCGTCAAAATGATGCCTCACTGCTTAAACACAGGCCTCATCTCTTCAGAGGGTGTGGGCAATAATCTACCACGCGAGCCCAGTGTGGGTTGCTAAATGGTGACATGTTTTCGAGTTTTTCCGCCTTCCTCTGCCGGCTTCCTCTCGACATTTTCCTACACCGTTTTGAGAGCAATGGTGATTAAATTATGTAAAGAGCCTGTCTGGGTTCGAACTCACGACCTACAACTCGTAAGTCAAGGCCATTGGCTTTAAACGGGATTGTCCGAAAGGGTTACCGCTACCCCGGAACATAAAGGGCTACGGAAGGAACATGGATGGGTTTTAGTCAGTAAGAGTCTGACACTCCCTTCCGCTCCACCCAGAGCGGGAGCAGTCATTGGATGATTTCCCAGCCTAAAAAAAAAAGGCCATTGGCTTTGGTTGATTTGGTTACCATTGGCCCACCTCTGCTCACGCCACGCCGAAATATTTTTGCTGATAAATCAATATCGCTCGCAACCCGTTATAAAACAACCCACATATAACATTTTGAAATCGTTTCACCAAACAGCCTGTATAAAACAAGTGAAATACCAAATCACATTAGTCGATTAGAAGTCACCAGCGTAAAGGCCCCAGCAGACAGATGCGACGCGATTCCTCAAGAACAATTTCTTTGAGAAAACTTTATGGAAATTGTTCTTCCAGAATCGCTTCGCACCTTTGCGTTTGTCTGCGTAAGCCTGAACGGTTTAACCTCAAAATTCTTCGTCTAAATATCCAAAATGCCTGGCAAGTCGGTTACATGATAAAGCAAGTACTTTAGGTACCGATAAGGGATAGGTAACTACGTTGAAGTGTAGTCACACGCCCGTCAAAGCGATAACTGCTCTCGTGATGTATTTTGTACCTGCACGATAACGGAGCATTGAACCTATTGCCGATAAACTTACAACGCTTTCGGTAAATGGAATTCTTGGGACATATTAGACCCCAATTCTCTAAAATGTTTCAGTTTTACGAAATTCCTTCAATTAAATTGAACGCGATCAGCACATCTAAACCGCGTTCGAAGGAACATGGATGGGTTTTAGTCAGTAAGAGTCTGACACTCCCTTCCGCTTCACCCAGAGCGGGAGCAGTCATTGGATGATTTCCCAGCCTTAAAAAAAAAAAAAAAAAAGACCTTCCGTTCCCGGTCTGGGTGGTGCGGAAGGAACTGTCTGACTCTTACTGACTAAAACCCATCCATTTTCCTTCCTTAGCCCTTTTTGTTCCGGGGTAGCGGTAACCCTTTCGGAGAATCCCGCTGACGCGTTCAAGACCTGACTGTGTGAATATTCCTTAGAACCCGGTAGCAACCCGGAATCTGAGTTTGTACCCGGCTGATAGCAATGTTCGCCACCTACGACATTGGACTTGAACATAACTGGAGAAATGTAGGTGTACTATAGGTACACCTCTGCCAAAGCCTCTTTGGTATACAGGCGTGATGTTATTTTGATTTTTTTGCTGGATAATGTTAACGCTGACCATGTGTCAAAACTTATGTAGATTATTATGACCTGAAATACAGGTTTTAATTAAACCTAGATCAGGCAGAACACTATACTAAACAAAGAAAAATTTAACCTCACTTGTAATGATGTAAACCTTAATTTAGACTTGACTTAATTCTTGAATATTTTTTTTTTTTTTTTTAATTATTTATTTTATTATGTAGACTCACCGTTATGAAGAAGAAGAAACCTTGGGGGCCTAAACAAAGTCGCATTTTCATTAACGATAACGAAATTAGATAAATCCGAAATCTATGGAAATGGCATAAGCTTTCGAAATGTCACGTGGTTAATCGTTTTCGATCGCTAAGTGCTAGACAATGTCAAATTGTGTAACGAAACTCGATTAATATTCCCATATAAATTCGTTGACAAGTGGCGTTCTTCACAATCCGGATCGCTGAGATAACGAATGGTTCGATCAACAATTACGGAAGCTTTCTTCTTCAGGTATCCGACCTGAAAAGTAATGTTTTTCCACTAAAACTTTAACAAGCCAAAATACATTATAATTAATTAGACAGACACATCTAAAGAAACAATTAAAACAGACAAGTTTTACAGATGTTGTAAAATATTTGATTGACACTAATATCATAATGACTGACATAAACACAATCCAATCAAACGATTCATAGTAGGTAATTCAATATTTTCATCATAATTATACGAAAACACATTAAGTCAACTTAACCAATTTACCGCTTCACAACGATTTTAATTCTGTTTGCCGGATTACTGGGCTTAAAAGCTTTAATATCTTTTTAATAGGCCACCTTGGATATAGTGATAAATGAGTTTGGTATAAAAAGTCACGAGAAAACTATTAAATTATCGTTTTGACCCGCGCATGCGATGTGTCTGATAACCCGAACTGAATTATTTATTATTTAGAGACTTCCATGCGTATAGATATAAAAAACAGTCCATTTTTAAGTTGGTTGTCTCGTTGGTCTAGTGGTCGTAATGGCTACTGATGAGCCTTAGGTCTCCTAGGTTTGTTTCCCAGGTCGGGAAAATTTATAATTTGTTTTTTGTCGGGAATATTGGAAGGAGCAGTCCGGAGGCTGGATTTGTGACGGGTTTATGGGAATAGGCTCGCCACCCACTTAAATACAACTGGTGAAATGTGGTCTCTGCCTCACCATCCGGGGAAAACAAATGTGACATTATTCTGTGTTTAATTATTGCTATCTATTTGCTATTTTGAGACAATTATTGTGAAACTGGTTTACTACAGATAGTAAAAGCCACGTTATTGGAATAGTAGCCACGTTATTATGTGAATGGTAAATTTTACGGGATTATAGATAAAAAGGAATGAATAGTTTGAAATCAGATTAATTTAAATTCCATTTTTAGTTAGTTTCTTTCCAGAATTGCGTATGAAAAAAAAATTGTTAGGTTATTACAGTATCTAAATGTCTAGGGGCGGATTTCACGATTGAAACTGAACGCAATCAGGCTATAAACCACGTTTAATAGCTGCTAGTGTTATTATTTCTTTGAAAAATTGACACTGTCAGCTCATGTGAGACTTGTCTCATAATCAGCCAATTCTTCGAAAACGACTGGGCTATACAGAGACCCCAAAACAAAAAACTGCCGCGCTTCTTGCCAGCGAAAGTCAATAAATCTTAGATGCTTCTCAATAAATAAAACATCAGCAAATACTAGTTTCTGCTACCGGTTCGATACGAAATTAATCATATGAACAGGGGCAGATATGTCCGCCTCTAAACTCCGATTATAATTACGCTAGTTGGTAACACCGTAATTACACAATCGTGTAGGTATTGATCATCGAAACTAGGGACTGTTGATAGCATATTAATTTGTAGCTTTCATTATTAATTATAGCTCCTCGATTATTGATATTTGTGGAGTAATTGAGCAATTTTTAAATTAATTTGCTTGTTTTGTGGAATGAAAATTGACTGTTTGTTTTATGTGAATTGGTTCGTGACGGTTCTATTCTGTTCGACAACAATAAGAATTAATATTCTGTAAACACTCCGAAGTTCATATTTTTCTTGTCTACGAAAAAAACATTCCAAATTTAAAGTTCCAAGCGACCACAATACCAGTAGAGTGAATAAATTACTTTCAGAGCATCGCTTCCGCGGAGCCAAAGAGAATAGAAAATTCTCGCTTACAAATTAATCTTCCGCAAAAACTCGACTAGGAAGAATGCGTCCACCCTAACCCTATAAAACGCAGGCGGGCCATATCTACCCGCGGCATGCGACGATAAATCAGAATTTAATAACGCGTTACGCTGCACTAATACTCACTGCAACTTATAGAAATATCACTATTTATTTTCCGCATGTGTGAATGTAAATAAGCTTGGTTTTTAAGGGCGAATTTCACCCATGGAACTAAACACGGTCAGCAAATCTGATCCGCGTTCAGGAGAGCTGTCAGTGTCATCAATGTTGTGAAACTTTGAGTACTAGCTCTTGATCAGATTAATTGTGCTGATCGCGTTTTCGAAATTGATTTCGAAAAAGGAAGAGGGTATCGATTCCATTGTATTATTTTCTTGTATGTTTGTTACCTTAGAACTCCGCCATTTACCAACCGATTTGGAAAATTTAAAAGGAAATCCTTTCAAATTTGCCCCATATCAATTTAGTCAAGTTCTGATAAGTAGTTTTTGAGTTGGCTTCAATAAAACGTATTTTCCTACTTAACCTACGTACCTAGATGATGTAATAATAATTTCCTGTCACTGTTATTTACATAGCTGGTAGTGTGTTTCGAATTTGTCTGGGGTAGGTATCACAACCAAACCAGTGAAAAATTTAAAACTATTTACAAAGCAAAAAAACAATCGACTACCATAGAAAACACTACAGAGTGAAAATTAACTTTAATTTCGGAAGTCGGTAGCAAAAACCTGAAGTACAAAAACTTCCGAAATTTGAAGTAATTTTTCACCTTGTAGTTGTGTCTAAGTCAGTTGTATGTTTATTGGTGAAATTCAACCTTAGTCTTGGTGTAACTGACCACCATTTCACCCGCCTCTTAATTAATTTGAAATACAACCGAGTACCAATAATTAAGTTTCTACTCGCTTTTGTTGGATAACTCATAAATCATTCATCGTTAAGGTACTTGACATTGCTATAAGTCTCGCGCAGCTTTATGCATCAAACTTTATTGGTGATGTTTAACCCATTTGTACCCATTCCTACCAATTCCTACTCATATTGAAGGCTTTTCAGCATTTCCGATGGTTGTAAAAGTCATGGTTACGTTCCAATGGGTATCTTATTTCATAGAAACGTACAGAGGTACTGCATACAAGGCAATTTGTAAAATGAAAATTAGCATGAACAAGACTGCGGAGGTGCTTCAGACAAATAGTTGTTCCCGTGTTCTCGAGACGATGCCCGCTTCAAGTGCACCGGTGGGTACGTATTTATTATGCTAATGAACGTCTGACTTCAGTGCTCTTGCCAGATTCTCTCAATTGTTACTCCATGTTTTGTGTTTCCTTTTGTGATTTCCTGAATTGACGGCAATTTTAATTTACGACAAACCTAATCAATATAAATCATTGTTCTAGTGCAAATCTCATTTGTGTTGCGTAGAATTTTTTCTTCACCTAACAAATAAAGATGTCGATACACGTAAAATAGTGAACCACTTAAAGCGACATCATTATTCTTCAAAAGAAACGACCCCTGAAGCGTTTACACATGAAAGAAAATGTACCCTAGAGCGACACACACAAAGATGTTACAGCCTCCGTAAGAAGTAACAACTCCATTTGAATTTGTCTGAGAAGAAAAATTGTAAGCACCTGCAACTAAACGCATTCGAGGGGTGGCGGGGCTCCGTTTGAAGTGCGCTCATTTCACACGCGTCTGGGGGGTTGACATGTCGTATCATTACGGACATGTGTCGAGGGTGGCAAGTTTGTGCGGATAATTTGGATGTTTTGAGTGCCTCGCGGATCTTTGTGCCGCAGAGAGCACTGTGAGGGTTAAATTGCGCGCAGCTGTGTAAAAGCATTGTCAATATTATTATGTTCGCTTTAATTGACTTGGTTTATGTTATTTGCCATTATTTTTAGGCTTGACCTTGTACTAATTAATGTCGTGCGCCAGTCATGAATGCTGCACTAATTTTGTGGTACATTCGTTTTAATGTCATTGTAACAGGAGCTATTATAAGAGTCTGTTGTTTTAGTAAAAACAAATTTAGAGGTCGTTCTGTTTTCTCTGTATAATCATTATTATCTAATTATTATTCAAATCAAAGCCAGTGTCATCAGGCTAACCAAACAACGGTTTATGATAATATAGTGATTAAACAACAAACATTATCTTCAGGGCGCTAAAATAATTAAACTCGCTAATATCTTCAGACAGAGTTTATCCAACGAATTAATATGACATTATGCTAAAAGTTGGCTCGGTTGTTACGGTAATGACGATGCAAGTTAGTAGGAAACTCAATGCTGCAGTTTTCCCTAGTGTTTTGTCCGTGTTGTCGACCAGCTTGGCCGAAGCGCGGCTAAATTGTTTCCAACATTCATACGATCAACTTTTGCATACATTCTTATCCTACACCTGTTTACTGCGTATTCCTTTTGTCTGCAACAGCAAAGCTCACAATCCATGTTCCTGTCTTTATTTTTCGTTTGATCGAAATTCATAAAACTCCATCTTTATTCCAGGATGCAGTTAGCGAATATTTTTGCAGCGACCAAAAATGAGAATGAAGTTCAATTGAAGACAATTGGGGACAAACATTATATTTATCAATCATTTTATTTATGTGACAAATGATGTTGTTTCACGAAGTGTGTCATCAGTTACATCAGACACTACATAAAGAAATCTACGTCTTCTTCTTGTCGTGTGGTTAGTGGCTAACCTGGTATCAGAGTTTTTATGCTGCCCATGGGCCTCAGACGTAGAAAGAAATCTACTAACAATAATCATATCTTAAGTGAAATCAATTCCCTCTAAAAGGAAAATACCAATATTAGATTTCACAGTTCCACTAAAAGTTCTATTATTGCGATCCCTTTTGTAACACACACGGAACCCGAATCCTTTTTTATCTCCCTCGGATAATATAACGGACAATGGACTGCACAAATACGAGCGAACAGCCATCCTCCCGTCAGTGCACATGTGACGAATGACTGGGGTGCTCTGTGCTTAAAAGTCCTGGGGTCCCTACGCACCCCACACTAAGTAGTCTCTTCTTATTGTTATTTACTTTTCCCACTCGAAACACGGCACTGCAGTGTTTGTTTTTCCCGTTTGTTTTGATTTAGCAGCGCGAGACGCGTGTTATTTAGAGAACATGCGGAAATACGGTTGTAATCATGTAAATAACTGTTTAATGTAGTGTACTAAACATTTGGTTTGATACACACAGATGAGAAAGACATTAAGCTAAAATAAAAGACAAAAGCTTTCGACTAAAGGAGATTACTTACTCTAAGTCAAGTATGAAGTTCAGTAAACAATGAATGTATAAAAATGACAAACCATCGAAGTTGTGTAACTTGGCTGTGAGCAATCCTACAGCGTTTGTGCTATATTAACTGTTGCTTCAAATGACCCACACGTAGCTTTTTTTCGTTGGTGTTCGGGAAAGTGCCAACGAAAAACGATGGTACCTAACGGTTAGAACTAGCTATTTGAAGCAATAGTTATTGTGGCGCAATAGTTCTAGGATTAATCTAAATCAATTTTCAGAAAAAACCCAGAAATGTATGGAACTTTAATGTTCTTCTTTAGTGCATATATTGAACTTATAATAACCACAAAGAATTACGTGTAGGTACATTTTGTTGAGGCAGCACTTCATTGCAGAAGAACGAACCCAGCGGTTCATAACAGCAATAAATAATTTCGCTGACGAGACACGGAAACCAACTTTAATGCAGGTTCTTAAAACTTTAGGATTTATAGAGGGACTTTCAGAGATTTATAGAGATTTTAAAGTGAACAAAATAAAAACTGGACATTCACATTCCATATCGATTTTAATATTTTATTCTGGTAGCCAATCTTACCAAGGGGTTATCGTATTACCCAGGCACTGGGTTGTGGAGGTCAGCTAGGCAGTCGCTCCATGTAAAATACTGGTAGGTATTCAGCTGCATCCGGTATTCCGGTTAGACTGGAAGCTGACCCCAACATAGTTGGGAAGACGCTAGGCAGATTTTTTTTATCGATTTTAATATTAGTCGCTAAGCTACGCTTACCCCGGCAAGCGTAGCTTAACCTGAAGGATCCATGCGGCTGTTACTACTTAGCCACGAGCTACAGTGGTCAGTGGATGGGTGACCATCTTTAGATATCGAGACTCCTCCGTTAAGCAGTTGGTCCCGGCTGTCATTCGTGGATCTTTGACAGTCGTTACGGGTAGTCAGAAACCAGATTTTTTTTATCGATTTTAATATTAGTCGTGAAGCAACTCGAACACTTAACGTTTCCGTCGGCTCTCTCCACAATAATCTCCTTTACAGGAATAATTTCGCTCGTTTCATTTCGGTTATTGGATTTTCCGGAGTGAGCTCCGAATTCAGTTCCGGGTTGATATTTGTAATAAATTTTTATGTTCCCTTTAACGCGGTCTTCAGTTTTATTGTTTGCTTCATTTATTTAAGGATTTTTTTTTAGTGTGGGAAATCATCAAATGACTTCTCCCACTCTGGGTGGAGCGGAAGGGAGTGTCAGACTCTTACTGACTAAATCCCATCCATGCTCCTTCCTTAGCCCTTTATGTAGGGGCAGCGGTAACCCTTTCGGACGATCCCGCTTACACGGCGGGGTTTATTTCAGGATGACCTCTTTTGTGTTTGATTTAAAGATTGTGCTGATTCGTTAGAATCCTAATCATCAAGTTAGATCGGTCGGAAGTTGCATTATTAATAATTTAATCCTTAATCTTAAAATCTCGTATGAATTTCACGAGCTTCTATTTAAAACTAGATGTACTTCAGATTTTAGATTGCACGCTTATTATACGTATGAGATCTGTCAGCATTAAATCGATGATCAGCATCGTTTTAGAATGATGCAAATAACAAAAGGTTATCATAAAAAAAACAACTTCCACTCACACAAAGTGTAGGCAAGCTTGTTAAAGCTTTTAAAATTGTATAATCCAAACCACATTTATTTTATATAGCCGCTTATCGCCTATTACTTATTAGATAACCCCTGTGTCGCTCTCAGCGTATTTTTAATCAAACTGCGTAATAATATTAACACATTTTTTTGTTTCAATCTTCACGAATTTGACCCCAAAAAAGGTCAGGGCGAAGTATTTTGTTTAAAATGAACAGTTTATCAACAGCTCATAGCTATAACTGCGATAGAACCTTCATAGTAACTATTTTATTATAGTCTTTTAAATCGTGGGTTTCTTGCCGGCTCTTCTCCATAGGAAACAAAATTTTTTATGTGCCCATATTTTTTTTTTGTTTGTAATTTCTTTTATTCGCAATAGCAATTCAACTGAACGTTGTTCAGCTGTTTTACATAACGGAGCTATTGTGTAAAACAGCTAGTTGTTTTGTAAAATAGCTAGCAGTTTTGTAAAACAGCTTAGTTGTTTCGTGAAACAGCTAGCGGTTTTGTAAACCAGCTAACGGTTTTGTAAAACAGCTAGCGGTTTTGTAAAACAGCTGATTCGACAATCCATCTGCGACATACCTACTACAGAAATAACTAACTTAATTTCTCTTCGGTCAGTCGATATTCCATAAACTAAACACGGCTCCCAGGAACACGTTGCCTAGTTCATAAACCAACTCATTAGGGTGCTAACCTCGGTCAACGGGCGACTTTCTCCGCTGATCTAATATCAATTAATTCCGACTCTTACTTTATGTTTATCGAACGTGTAATTGAGCTCTAGTAATTATCGGCTACCGTAATACGCGCCACGCCTGTACACTTGCGTGCATAGTTATTAGCTCTTTAGTTTAATCATTTGACAATTAATTGGGGATTTGTTTGTTTTGGGTGTAAACGAGGTTTCGCATATTACGTGTTTTTTAGCAAAAATTGGCGAGACAACCTTGACGCCTACCAACAGGATTGGTACGCATTAGTTAAAGACAGAGAGGAGTGGAAAGTTAAAGGGATGCCTTTGACCTACAGTGGCACAACACTAGGTAAACATAAATAACAATGCAATGAGGTGGATTTTCATAAAAGGTTTGCATTGTTTTTTGTTTCTATAGGTCGTAACTCTTTCTGGTACAGAGCTGCCACAACATCAAGTTACCGCAATCTGTCAAAGTTTTTTGATAGTTTTTCAACTTTTTTACAAAGGCATAAGGTTCATGTTCATTTGGGAAAATTTTACAGTTTGGGATAGCTTGATGTGCTGGCGTCTGTACAATAATTAATTAAAAGCCTGAATAAAACAAAACTGAGAAAAAATATATAAAATAATTTCACGCGTTCTTCAGTATGTTTATCGCTATCAAGTGATAAGGCGATAGCCGACAAAGTAAAATGTAAGGGCCATCAATTAACCATAAACATTTCTAATTATGTTTAGTCCATTATCAACAACTTCTGATGTGAGACAATTTGAATACCATGGTATCGGATATTATACGAAATCACTTTATGTTATCAGAAACTCATCCACTATCGGGCAATAAAAATCATGAATACATTTTAATAAATTATTATTTAACGATTATTATTAAAGTACTTACAGTGTAGTGTACAAAAATAACATCAAAAATGTTAATTCAATGATATTTTGTACGATTTATGGAAATTGAAAATGTTATTTTTTAAAACGGTTTTCATGATTGGTATGTAATTTAATTGTAATTTTCTATTACAACTGCAGTTGATTATGATAAATGTTAATAAATGTTAGTAACTGTTATTGCAATAATTTTGTCATTTCAAATGATTATTAATTCGTCACATTATTTAATTTGAACTTGTTTATGCGCCATTTATTTTAATAAAAAAATAATCATGCATTCGTAGAGTGGGAAGAAGGTTTTAACTCCACGTTTCGTTGGTCCATAAAGAATGAAACACGCCAACTTAAATTTCATTCCGTTAACCTCAATTATGTTTCACATTGCAGTGTTGCGGTATTTTCACGGTACGGGAGAGCTTTTGTTTACCCACTGCTACCAATTTATAGGTAGTGGCTCTCGTTGCATTCACTGTAGTGTGCTTCTCTTTGGGGATATTATGTCCACAATGGAAACTCGATACATTTGGTTTTGAGTACGGTTTTAGACTCCATTGCCTCTCATAAGTGTTCATTTGTTTTTTCGCGGGCGATTAAAACTGCAGATCGTATCGAATTAACGTTCGGCAGCTAGAATCAATTCTATTTTCTTGTAAATTTTGACGTTCTTTCTTTTTCATGCGTTTAGTGACTATCCTGGTGTCAGAGTTTTTAAGCTGCCCATAGGTCTCTGACTAAGCTTTACATGCTGTTGAGCAATATATATCAATCTCGTTTCCTCACGATGTTTTCCTTCACTGATTTTTGAGTAAGGGATAATTATACAATACGCACATGAATCCGTAAAATCATAGGTCTTGGGTTCGAACTCAAGACCTATGACTTGGCAGTCCGATGGTCACACCACCTGGCTATCATTGCTTTTGACGTTGAAAAGTGCCTTTTATTGTCACTCTTGAAATCGATTATGTGATTTTGACTATTTATTATCTAAAGCTCGGCTACTAAAAATAGTCCGAAAAAGTTACACTAAAGGACACCGAAAATGGTATTTATCTTTTATTGTACATGAAAATTAGTATTACAAAGCAATTATATTAACCTTACCTTAGTATGTCGTAATTAAAGATACAATTAAAAAGCAATTCTGTCTAGCGTAGATATGCGTTACGACAGTCAATGGGTTAAAGAACGGAAGATAATCTTTTGTAATCCTGAAAGTCACCCCAAAAGCATAAATAAGTAATCAATAAGTACAGAACCAATAACCAACCAGTGATTTATTCGTAACATTCTCTCATTATTAACTTCCACAAGAAAGGACTGAGCCCATCACTCTGCAAAATATCTCAGCGAATGGAAAAATGTGATTCGCTTATAACTCTTTTAGGTCGGGAGCCGTCGGATTTATGTTTGGGGAAATCGGTTGCTTTTCCCTCTTCGACTACGTAAATCATTTTCACATCGCAAGTCTGGGCGTGGTGCTATTCGCTACACATATTTTGTACACTTTCTGCCTTGAGAAAGTGTACAGTACAGCACTAATGGATAAAGGGCCGACGGATTAAATTAATACCGGTCTTGGTTCGTTATCGTCGTTAGTGGATTAGTGGGATGGTTTTCGGGCTAAAGCCGAAACTGTATAAATCTAGATATTTTAGGACGATTTTTTATTTTTATTTTGTGTGCATGGCAAATGGCTGAACATACCTGGAACCAAATACATATATTTTGTAACAACTGTTTATTTTTATAAAATTACGTATAGGTACAATCTACATTCTATGGAAATAAACATTTGCTATTCTATATTTGAGTTTAGTAGTCATTTAATGCATATTTAAGCAATTCTTAATCTGTTGATGATTATCTCAAATTATTATAACATTTTTGAAAAAAATGTGTACCTATTTAAAATGCGGTACATTTTTCGCCCCGGACTTGTACATGCACACGTCCACGGGACTTATTTGCCAATTTAACGTCTGATTCGCTAGAAAAATCTAGGCGATTTGCTTTGCTGCCTGCAAAAGGTCGTGCATCAAGTACGAACATGAATTACGTTACTCTGATTTTATTTCGTAGTAAACGGGTTCCCGTATGGATCGTTAGCAGCAGCTTTCTGCGATTCGCGATTCGTAAATACTGAACTTTGTGGTCTGGGTAAATAATGTTGGCCGGATTTGTACGTTTTCTTTTGGGCATGATTATGATAAATCGGCTAGTATTACTATAGAAGTATTCGCAAACAATAACGTTTTTTTTTTGCACAAAAAAAAATGTTTGCTTTGTAAATTGCAAAATGGCAAAGGCTAATTCTACATTAATAAAGAAAAACACCACAAATTCAAAATATAACTTTAATGCTGAAAGTGAAAAATAACTGTAATGTCGGTATTTTGTACTTAGAGATTTTTTTGGAAATCGAGTTTTTTTTTGTAAGATGTTTGCGTTATTTTACTTTTTGGAACCTGCTATGAAAAGTGTAAAAGTACGTAGTATTGAAGTTAACTCAAGAACATCCCAAACAAACTTCCAAAACCTTAATAATCTGTATATGGATTCACTGTGCGAGCTTCGTAGAGGATACAAATGAAAATATATTTTTTTTTTCAAAATTGGTCCACAATTGAAAAAATACATACTGTTTGAGCACCTCCTACTTTTTTGAAGCCGGTTAATAAAGGATTCTGATATCTGAGGTGAATATACGAGTCATAAAACCATAATTAAAAAAATATTTTTTTAGAAAGTTGGTTTCATTTAACTTCTAACTATGTTGTAGTCAATCTTGTTCATTTTAAAGTAATTTTCGTTTAAAGCGCCCTTCTTAAAATTAAAAAACAAAGTAGGATTGGTGTCTAACTGTAATCACATCAGATTTTTTTTTTAAATTTTGAGTCCTGAAATGAATTTCGATTAAAGTTTTGATTTATTAGATTTATTTAATATTGGATTGGGAAAATGTAAAGAAAACATTGGGCCGGTTTCATTTCAAAATAAATTGATAGCGCCTGCGAAAAATGGTAACTGAGTCGCCAAATTAGTCATGTTGAACTATGTAGTTCAAAGATTAGTTTTATTCTTTTATATGTATATACATCATCATATTCAAAATCGGACATTTTTAGGGGTCCGTAGTCAACAAGGTCTTTATAGTTTCACCATGTCCGTCTGTCCGTCCGCAGCTTAGCTCAGAGACTCTCAAGTAACTAGAAAACTAATTTAAAATGCATATTTTATTATAAAAAAACTAATTTATGAATATACCAGACACCAGATAAATAAATTGTTTATTAACAATGAAAACAACGCAATGAAATAAAACCAATAACGTAACAAGTTTCAGACATAATCGATTTCTCTTGTGATAAAAAGATAGACGAGTACCTACTGGCGATCTGCAATTTCAGCAAACTTGAACTATATAGTGTAGGTAATACCTAAAAATACTATCTTTTCAAAATTCCCTTGTCAAAAATTGATCAGCGAACAAGTTCAAAAAGAGAAAAGAAGCGGTTAAAGTGGTAGAGAGGGATTAATTAAGATAAAACGGATAAAGATAACAACTGCTGAAATAGTCTTTACTTTTAGTTTGACGTTCGGATATTGGATAAATGGATAATACCGACTGGTTATGACAACTCTATATCGATAACTCTGTAAATCTTATACAGCGTGTATTAGAAATTTGTGGTCATATTTAAGGATGTGGTACAAACCATCAAACTGAACAACGTTCGTGATAGGACCATACACAGGATAGGTACATAGGCCATACCAAATGCATACATTTGGGTCTATGGACTGAAGTTATATATGGTGGACCTGATTATTTTTGTCCATGGCATATCCCGGTCTCATGGAGTTTTTTTAATATGACCATACATCATATTTTAGATAGTTATTATACTTGTATAATATATAGTAGCTACCTATGTATGTATGTTCTCTGTAGTTTTAGAGTTAGATTATACACATATTGTATGTATACCATTTTAATTAATTAATTGTAATATTTGAAATAAATACATGGAATATGATCGTACGTTTCTGATACAAGTTGTATAAATAAGAAAATGTTTCATTGAACAATCCCAACAATCAAATTGATCCGTCACTTTGAGTGCTCGTTTCATGATATATCTTTATTCAGTTTCAGTTGGTCGTACAGAAAATTTTGGTTTTGATACGAAGAATTTTTTGTAATATAATTTTTGATAGTGACAGGAGCTTTCGAAAATATTACTGTTAAAGTACGAAGTTCTTGGCTACTTAGTAGTTGCGTGTGTTGTATGTTATGTGCATCTTGTTTGTGCAGAATAAAAAACAGACCTTCTTTTTCTGTAAAAGATTTAAAGAGTTTTTTTTTCAGCTATCAGAGAGGTTTACCAAAGCAAGACCAATGTAGACTATTGGAGACGGGTAGACTACATTGATTATTTTTTTTAATTTTAGTTATTTTTTTGGGATTTTATTTAATCATTAAATTGACTGATATTATTCTCATTCTTAAGAATTGCGATGAATATTCCGTTTTCTTCAATACTGTCGTTTGTGATCTTTGACAGTTGTCACGTCAGAAGCCTGAAAGTCTAACAACCAGTCATATAATACTAAGGTGTATCGTGCCCATTCAATTAAAACTTATATTAAGTTTTCGAATTTCTATACCGGGTCATTTTTCAATGACCGTCCAAATTTTCACTGGGTGTTCTACCCATGAATGTGAACAACTTTCACTATGGGACCAACTCTGAAATCCCGAAAAAAAAATCAGCTGTTTCATACAAAATATCAATACCTACTCGACTAAAATGTATGAAACAGCTGATTTTTTTTTCGTGATTTCAGAGTTGGTCCCGTAGTGAAAGTTGTTCATATTTATGGGTAGAACACCCTGCGAAAATTTGGACGGTCATTGAAAAATAACCCGGTATAATAACGCCGAGTGCAGGATGTGCGGTCCCGTGATTTATATCAGTATTATAAATTTAATTTTTATGGCGCGTGCGCACGCTTTTACTTCTGTATAATATCATTATCGACAACCAGAATTTATTGTTATAAGCTTTATTAAATTAAGTCTGGTGGTACATTAAGATGAGCAGGTATTTTATTTTCGGGCATCGGATGCGTGAGGTCCTGTAAAAGTACAGTAACAGTACTCCTTTCAGTAGAAATAGGTACAGTCGACTTTGTAGTTCAGAGTTTCAATGGAATAAGAGCTTAGCTTATAATAGTGTTGTGTTTATACTGACGTATCGTATCAAGGTCAGCCTTTCGGGCTTCTGACGACTCGTAACGACTGTTAATGATCCACGAATGACACCCGCACCAACGGCTTACCGTGCTTTCCGGAGAATTCTCGTTATGTAAATATGGGCATCCATCCACCGACCTCGCTCGGCAAGCGTTGCTTAACCTGATGGATCGACCCTTGCGGCTGTTATTTAGCCACAAGCTGGTACGACCTACTTGCTAGTGTATAATAATGTCAGCGGTTAACTGACTCAGGAGCAAATTGGGTATTTGGAAGGGTAGTCAATAACGTTACTTTTATGAATTGTCAAAACGCGGCATTTGTCCGTGATTTGTATGAAATATATGTTAGAATCAAAAGGAATACTTATTAGCATTAAATGCAATTTTACTAATATATCTTCGCAAAATATTTAATTTCTGTACAGTGATGGAAGATATTAAGAAGAGCGGTCTTTTATCTATGTGATTTATTTTGACTGTTTCAATTAGTAAATTCGTCTTATACTAGGGTAGGTCTCTTACTCTTTCCCTCGTCTTTGGTTGGCGCATTGGCTTTCGCAATAGGCTACATACATACACAAGAACACTGTTCTGTCACTGTTCACCTTTTAACCATCTCAACGCCAGATCATAAACGCTTGCGAGTGCCCTCCACGCTAAAGGCGGGTCTACGCTAGACGAACCGAGCACGAGCGAAGCACAAACGGAGCCGTTCTCGGCTTCGTCGTTCGCGGCGTCAAGTGTGGACGTACAACGAACCTACAACGATCACTGTCCTCAGAATATGGTCCTGTGTCAGAATATGGACGAGGCAAATCCCTTTGTGTTCGTCAAAAACCGACAACAGGCGGAACGCAGCCGAGCACGAACGAAATGCTAGCAGCGCGCTCGTTTGAGGCTTGTAAGTCGGTCCACACTAGACGAATTGTGTTCGGCTCGTGCTTCGCTCGTGCTCGGCTCTTCTAGCGTAGACGCAGCTTAAGCCATAAATGTCCTTTTTCGGCTTCGCGTGGAGAAGATTGTTTATAAAAGAACTTGTTTAATGTTTAAACACTTATTATTTTATCTTTTACTTTTGTATCAACTTGCGCCCATGAATAGATAGTTTAGCGTTTATTCTCTCTTCACAAAGTTTACTTAGTTTATTAATGTGTACAGAAAATGTCGCAGCTGTCATCCAACTTTGTGAGAGACTGGTGCCTGATATAGGTTTTCGGGAAAAACCTGTGTTTAATAAGTATTATAACTGTTTAGGTATTCCTCGACTTATTGCTTGTTCATCGAGCCATATTGCCATACCAAGTGGACAATGTTCTTTCTCAAGTTCTTTCTCTTTCAAACACATGCTGAAGATTTAATTTTCCTGGTTGAAGATTTCACCACTAATCTCCATGTTCTTTAAATAAAACATCCATCCATAGGAGAAGGATTCACCTTGATTACGTAATTTTTCACAGCTCCTACGTAGCCTCTCGTAAAATGCTCGCAGGCTACAAATGGCTATAAGCTAGAAATATGTTAGCCTCTTGTGAGGCTATTATGCTCGTAAGCTTTTGTTATTAAAGGGCTAAGTGGGGATCTACCTGTATAAATTATATTAATTATTATTTAAGAGCTAGTCTGTCGGTTGTTTGCGAAACTGTTTGTGTAATAATTTTATAGTCGTTTTAAGTATTTATTTGATGTTAGAGAATGTTGTTAATTGCAGCAGAACTGGAAGAGAGTTGGTTGGTCTTGATCTCTTAGGCTCCCGCTGACACGCGCGACGCGGCTCTAATAGAATAATTTCCACGAAAACTTCTTAGAAATAGTTTTACCAGAATCGCATCGTGTCGTCACGCGTTGCTGCAGGAGCCTTCATGATTCAAAAAAGTAAAAGGAATGAGCGTTCCAATACATTTTATGTATACTGACTTCTGCCCGCGTCTTCATCCACGTAAAATTTCTTGTTTTAACATTAAAGATATCTTTAAACACTCGGCTATAAGTGAAAGAATTTTTCCTAAGATCACAATATGTTTACATCCAAACTCACAAATTTTACCTTTATTAAAGATAATTAAACATCACCTAAAGCAAGTTTTAATCTTCAAAATCCATACATATTATAATATAATATTTGCTCAAGTTTATTTTGGGTAGTTATTAATAATTAAAACATGTAAATTATCCGTTTATAACGTTGAATTATGTATAAATTAAGTAATAAGCCCTTTCGTAATGTGTTCGAATTATTACGCCTGTAAAAATGCCTTTATTATTACGCCTCTAAATATACGCTGGGATTATTTATTACGCTTATAATAAATGTAATACTTATCATTATTTTTCTGTTGCAGGTAAGGCATTCGCTGAATAAAATATCGGCGTGTTTGTGAGTACAAAGTTCGTAAATTGAGCCCCACGTGAAGTCCCGTCTACCTACATGCTTAATAAAAAGTAAAGGTTTCAAATCTTAGCGTCGTTTGCATAAAACTGTTTAAGAAAGTACTTTGCAATTATTGCGATTTACTTATCAACTTTGTATGAATATTATTGTTTTTTCTTCAGTGGCCCATTCTGTTCGCCCTTAGGTTAGTGTTCCCACACCAATTACCTACCTAGGTAATTAATTATTCTAGTATATTATTTTTATCTCACGAAGAGATGCGGCTACGCGCGCCTGACTTGTGGTCACAAAGTGTATTAACACACTATGAATGTGCGTGTAAGCGCAGGTGCTCTCAGTACGGACACAATGGCGAAGTAGGAAGTGTGTGTGTGCGTATTTATGTGATGAAGCATGATGTTCTTCACGCCCATATTCGCCGTGTCTTTGTACACGATTAACACGAGTAAAGCCCGTGTCACTTCGTGATATACTTAAAACATACCGTTGTAATGTACAGTCAACAGCAAAAGTAGATGATCAAAATCAGAAACTCAATACTAGTGAACGGAGTTCGCGTCAGAACTGTGTGGCGTCGGAGTGATTCAAAAGTATATGATTGTAAATTATACCAAACATTTAGTACTAGTACAGCTGTCATATATTCGTGATCAGTTATAACTCCAAAAGTTATAAACACAATTCGCATCAGAACTACGGAGTAAAAAAAAATTTCAAAACTAGTGAACAGTCCACGATTGTTACTTGGAAAGCAATAAAGATATTGAGTATTGAGTACAGTTGAAATCAAAAATTAAATGATGAAACTGAGGCCACGTAATCATGAAGCAAATAATTCTTATTTTTAATTATCCCAGTAATTTTGTTTGTTATGTTTTACGGAAAAGCTGAATTTGATAAAGGTTTGCATATTAATAATAGGTATATGCCAAATTTCATCCAATTGAACCCCGAAAAAAGCATATGTTTATTAAAAATCATATCATTTAAAAACTTTACTATATTAATTGTTTTTTTTTTGTAACTTCTGTCAAATGTTCAAAAGTAGCTGATGTGATACAAAACGATAATTCAATAAATATTATTATCTTTGTATGTTCGCGAATTTATGTCAATGTTCAAAAGTAGCTATACAGTAGCGGCTACAGTATATTAAAAACGGAAGGTAGATTGATATTTTTATCTCTAGTCTAGTCTATTGACACTGCTTGCAATGTTCTAAAGTAGCTGATGCGATACAAAATCATAACTCAATAATTGCTTTTGCCCAGTCGGTCGGCTACAGTTATGCTTGCAATGTTCTAAAGTAGCTGATGCGATACAAAATCATAACTCAATAATTGCTTTTGCCCAGTCGGCTACAGTTATGATTTTGTATCGCATCAGCTACTTTAGAACATTGCAAGCAGTGTCAAAAGACTAGACTAGAGATAAAAATATCAATCTACCTTCCGTTTTTAATATACTGTAGCCTCTACTGTATAGCTACTTTTGAACATTGACATAAATTCGCGAACATACAAAGATAATAATATTTATTGAATTATCGTTTTGTATCACATCAGCTACTTTTGAACATTTGACAGAAGTTACAAAAAAAACAATTAATATAGTAAAGTTTTTAAATTATATGATTTTTAATGAACATATGCTTTTTTCGGGGTTCAATTGGATGAAATTTGGCATATATTATTAAATATGCTAATCTTTATCAAATTCAGCTTTTCCGTAAAACATAACAAACAAAATTACTGGGATAATTAAAAATAAGAATTATTTGCTTCATGATTACGTGGCCTCAGTTTCATCATTTAATTTTTGATTTCAACTGTACTCAATACTCAATATCTTTATTGCTTTCCAAGTAACAATCGTGGACTGTTCACTAGTTTTGAAATGTTTTTTTACTTCTTAGTTCTGATGCGAATTGTGTTTATAACTTTTGGAGTTATAACTGATCACGAATATATGACAGCTGTACTAGTACTAAATGTTTGGTATAATTTACAATCATATACTTTTGAATCACTCCGACGCCACACAGTTCTGACGCGAACTCCGTTCACTAGTATTGAGTTTCTGATTTTGATCATCAACTTTTGCTGTTGACTGTATCTAATTAAAAAAAAAACAACTTTCTTGTTTTGCGAATCTTTTTAAAACACGAAAATTTTGTTACTGGCCAGTTTTTAAAACACAATGATATAAGTAAACTTTTTATTCAGAATTCTTCATATTATTTTTTATCAGTTCCAATCGCTTCGATTGCCGTTGTTATCGCAAACCGATCGAAAGTCTGAATTAACTGTTCAACGCCGATTACTTCGTCAATATATTGACCTCACAACTCTCGTAATTAGCCCCCGATCAATTAAGAAGGCTTACTTCAGCAACGTGAAGATACCATCTGGTAATAGGGCTGACAAGCCAGGTAGGTATATTGGACCTCGTACAGTGCTTCAATAATCTTTTGGCGCGAGAATGACATTGACAGGGGGGCGCTGTTGGTGAACATTTGTCCAATTGTTTTGAGAAATGTGTTGAAAAAACAAGATGGCGTTGTTCGCTTTTGGTCACGCGCCAAAAAGCCCAGCTTTTCCCAAATTGAAACTGCTCTATGGTTGAACCTATCTAACTGCCACATTGGTCTCGGAGCCCGCGAAATTCTAAGTGTCTTATTTACGTTTTTTGCAATTTGCGGGTCAGCAGGTTGGTCAGTATGTTGATCAAAATATGATTCGCGGTCGGGGAAAGTACCTAGATATTTACAGAATTATTTATATAATCGCTTACATCTATTATTCCAGGTAAAAAACCAATGCCATAGTGAAGGAACTTATTTTCTAAAATTTATTACATGTAATGTTATTGGAAAAGAAGAGCTGCTGTGAACCTGCCAACAGGGGTTCAAAACAGCAAGGCCCAGCTATGGGCACGTGTGACATGGAGGGCTTCGTGAAGGTGGAGAGGAAGAAGAGGAAGAAGGCCCCTAGTCGCAACCAGTGCTGGACCGCGCTGGCAGGACCCAATGTGCTGCGTCCGGCAATACCAACGACGCAGCTTTATGTGTCCCGGCTACATCACACCACGAAGGTTGAGGAGATCGTGGAGTATGTCAGAGCGAAGACCAGCTGGACCTTGAGCGTTGAGAAGTTGGAGTCGCGCCACAACACGAATTTCAAGTCGTTCGTGGTGCGAGTTCTGACTCATCATATTGAGACCTTCCTCAAAGAAGAGTTTTGGCCGAAGGGTGTCATGTATCGGCGTTTCCGCGGAAGGCTACGCGACAGACTACGCAGTGCAACACGACACCGTCACTTCGTGTACAATAGTTATTATTAGTTTTTATAAATATGTATGATAGTCTGTAAGGTATTTATGTTATGGGTATTTGTTACCTGAAATAAATGATATATTATTATTATTCGTGTAAACTCACTCCTTATACAAGTAAAAATGTCGGTCTCCTCTGCTACAAGGCAATGAATCAATGCAATGCAATTGAATGCAATTGTATTCATTAGAATCATTCATACAAACAACATGTAACAACATGTAGGTACTGTAAACTCCTACGAAGCTCACGATACGGGATCGTGTCAATCAAACCAGGAGTTTTAATTAAGTTGGTTTATTATTTTGAGTTTATCCGTTTTTACATTAAAATATATTTTTCTTTTTAAAATATCTATCCGTTGTCAGCTGCAACAGCAGACTGTGTAATCATAAAAATAATAAATTCTAATCTATTCTTTTTATAAATGTTAATATTTTTTTTTCTCCAATCAGCCAGTTCCGTATAATTAAGTCGCGGAGGTTTAATTAAAAATCCATCTTAAGTCTACAGTGTAGTTACAAAGGGTGACATAAGTTTTCAATTATCATTATTTTAATGGACACGTGCTCAATTAATATACTACTAGGATGTTAACTGGTCTTCATTAGTTTTGCAGTAGAACTATAAAACCCAAGTTTGTTTAATTTATAGACAGTGGTTTATGTTGACACGGGCGATAAAATGAGAAATAGTGCAGACATTTTACGTTTTTGTCCTATTTCTGAAGTACACGCCCTGTAGCCTAGGTTAGGAAAAATAATCGGAATTCACCAAAGGTTTTGTCATCACGCCTTGTTTCTTCGAAGAGATAGGTAGAGGAGTAGGTATCTATGGCACACTCACTTTTCATGATTTGTTTTAATCCCATGTAATATGGGGCGATCCTATTGCCGTCAACTGGGCACATATCCAAACTCTGATCTGGTGTTCGTATTATCCAGATTGATAAATCCAATAACACTTTACTTGACTTGGGAATCGAACCCAAGACCTCGTGCTCAGGAGTAGCAATATAAACAAATAAGTAATAGTGTTAAAATGTCACTAACCTATCGTTCCAGCATGGATAAAAAAAACAATAGGCTATCAAGGGTTCGTATCTCACGCACTTAAAATAAATGTCATATCCTAAATCAGTATGCAAACAATATAATCTTGATATACCAAAAACAAAACATAACTGTACCAATACCACTTTGAACTTAGACACAGCCCTAGATGGTCAACAATTGAAGGGAAACGAGCATATGGCAGCCCTGCACCGCGCCAATATATTTCGAAATAAAACCTGCCACGACCATATTCGCTAGCGAAAGTTGACTCTCTCGCGATGCAAAATTTCGCTATATTTGTATTAAGGCCCCAAACACACGTACCGCAACGACAACATGTGGAAGGACGCTGATTTGTATGGGACTTAGTTTATTCACAAGAACCACATTTGGTTCAAATCAACCGAGTAGGCGATAGCGACCATGACAAGGTTTCATCGCAATCACAATGCTACCACCAGCAAGATCAAGCACTAGCGCTGGCTCCTCCGCAAACACAAAGTTGCATCGACCATTTATTTAAATATTGAAGCAACTGAAAGAATTTTCAGCTATCTATTCTCACGCTAGCTAGATATTCTCACGGAACCACTGCTAAATAGGGTACTATTTTGTGGCTTGGATATGGTGTGGTAGTGGTACGTGTGATCAGTCCCTAAGAGTGGACGTGTCATAAACTTTATATCGACACAAGGTGTTCATAAAACATACGCCAAGATAAAATTTCCTTTTCTTGTTGCATCTGGACTAAAGTGATAAAATGATGACTCCATCTTATCGTGGCGGGTATAAAGTTTATTCTAATGAAAACGCTTTTTAAACTCGTAAAATTGTATTAGCATTTTGTTGTCAAGCATTCAGTTTGCTCCCCTTTGACTGAAGTACGTAAGTAAGGCAACATAAGGTCAATTATAATCGTGTTAACCTCTGTACGTTGTGATAGATAAACTTTCGTGAACTTGCTACCATAACCGATGAGCCGAACGGGTAAGGCGTTGACTGGCGATCGAGTATCGTGGGCTTAAACCCTGCTCCATTAAACTGTTATGGCGATCCCACAAGCATATTCATCTTAGTTTAGTTGATAGGAATATTAATAATGGATACCACAGCTTGAGAGAGATTGGAACTGTGCTCTAAAATAATATGCTAGTGGCCCCTATGTCATGTCCGTCAACAAATTGACCTCACATTTGGCAATAAGGCTAGAAGGTTAACAATCTTTAATAATTATCCAATAAGATTTCCCTGAATCGAAATAACCCTAATAAAAGTTTTATTACTCTTGTAGGTATTGTCGGATTGCAATTTATATTATAATTACAGCAATAAACTAAGCTGAATTAATCGAAGTTTAGTCTATGGCAAAGGGAAAATTCGCCACCTTCGATGAACTTTCCCGCCATTTCCACCTGGGCTGTATACTTGCTTTCCTTTGCCGCGTATTTTTCAATTGACGCAGATTTGTTCATGCGGATTTCGTTCGGATACAAGTTTTTGAATGGTTTTTGTGCGGCCCAAGTTGGCGCGGGGATGAATAATGATTTTGTCGCTGCTGTATTGGTCCCAGGTGTGGGCTGCATGTGTGTGCGGCGAGTAGGACTGCCAACTTTTGTTAATATGGATTCGGGACGCAGACCTTTTGAAATATTAACAGCGAAAGCTTTGCAACAATTACATACGGCTTACTGCATTGGTATTAAAATGGGGATTTGTGGAAATAAATGTTCCTTCATTTCTGTTTTTTTTTTAATAGAAAAGGTATCAACACTCAGCCACCACTCTATAATGCCACGTGCAGTCACAGCTGTATCAATTTCGTTTATAGAGTCAGAAAAATAACTCTATCCGACTTTATGATCAATGGTAAGATTGTCCTGTCCATCTCTTGTCGCCTGGCGTCCCTGAGTATATTCTTGGACATGGACGTGAGCTATAGGTTTTTTATCGAGTCTAAATAAATAAGGCACGGAGCAGCCGCGCCGATGAGAGTCCTTTCTGATTTATTTATACTTTTGCTTGGAGGGGAGCGATTTCCTGATTCAATTATTATAATTGTGCCGGGTCGGTGGCTCGGCTCAGTCGAGATGTCGATGACTGCTGCTTTACGATTATTATCGATTATTGGCGATTTCATCCGCTTGTTCGCTCGTTGAGTGCTGGCTGCCACTCAACCCCACAAATACTCTTACGTCACGAGAACGGGATTATTTATTATCAACATAACCTTGTTTCGTAACGTAGCGAATTTATTACATTTGAGGATCAACGAACTCTCCTTATTTCAACTTATATTCCGAGTTCATTTATTTTAAATTACGTCTGGGATCCACTCGTATACAAGGTGCATCAGCGCAGCAGTGGTGGAAAAGATGGATTTAATATATTACTCAACGTAGCATTTTCTTTATTACTGTGATCGAAGAAGTGATGCAATAGTGTACGAAGAGAATTGAGAAAAACGAGGAACCATTGAATGTATAATGATACTGTTATAGTAGCTACTATCATCATCTGCCTAGCCTTTTCACAACTATGTTGGTGTCGGATTCCAGTCTAACCGGATGCAGCTGAATACCAGTATTTAAAATAGAGTGACTGCCTATCTGACCTCCACAACCCAGTTACTGGGCAATATGATAACCCTTGCAAAGACTGGCTGTCAGATTTTCGGGATTCTGACTACCCGTTACGACTGTCATAGATGCACAAATGACAGCCAGGACCAACAGCTTAAAGTGCTTTCCGAGGCACGGAGGAGTCTCGGTATGTAAAGATGGTCACCCATCTACGGTCAACCCCGGCAAGCGTAGCTTAACCTGATGGATCGACCTGTGCGGCTATTAGTACTTATCCACGAGCTCCTAATACTGTTATAGTACTAATAAGTACAAATTAGCCCTAAAAACAAAAGAATGCGCTATCAAGCTCGCTGTTCCATTATTCAAAATAAAAGAACAATAATTCATCAGTCATGATCACCAGCTACACTCAACAATTATGTTCAACGAGTCAAAGAAACAAAAATCAAATTATCTATTAATTACCGAAAAGAATTCAGTAAAAAAAAAAGGGCAATTAACGATGCAATTACGTCCCCAACGAATGATGCACACGTTTTAACAAAAACTCATCTGAGGCCCAACAAAACATCGAGATAGCTCTGAACACGGTCCATTGGCTGTTTGTTAGCACAATGAACATCTAATTCAAGTATTTTGTGTGCGAATTGAACCCACTGACAGTTGAATGGTATGAAATGAAAAAAAAAACCCAACAGTTTACGCTTGTTCGTCACTAAAACGGGAAATGAGTATTTCAATGAAGTTTAGTTGTGCTATTCTGCAAAAAAGTTCACCGTAAAAACAAAGGCGAAGTGAGCTGTTATTACTTAGTATTTAAACTGATTTCAAAAGCTTTCAGTATCAATATTCCCCAAAAATGTTGACACTGGCAGATTTTAAACGTGGTTTATATGTCGCACCTTTAGAATTAAAACGACACAATTCAAAAAAATCAAAAATTGCATTATCGTCATAAAATGACTCAAAACGAAAATAGTGAAAAGACTTTTTTATAATTTGCAGCACAAACATAGTCACTGACGTAAATAATCACGAAATAATAGACCAAATAGTACGGAAGTGTTAAGAACTTTAAAACTTCTTTTGCTATTTCCCTAAAAGTCACTTTTTTGAGTTACGTCGTTTTCATTCTAAAGGTGCGATGTGCTGTTTTGTTTTTTTGGTGAAATCAGATCTTAGTTTCCAATGTTTGATCTGCACTCTATAACGTTGTTATTTACTTATCCATCTACCCGTTTACAGGGTGAAATTGAATTCAGAAAAAAAATCAGGTGTTCCCTACATTTTGACGAGTTATGAGAGCATAATGTATGGAACAGCTGAATTATTTTTCGCTATTTCAGTTTTGTTGTCATTTTGAAAGTTGCTCATAATGATGAGTACAATGACCCCTTAAAATAATGCCCATGAATTCAATTACACCCTGTATAATAAGGGGTTTCCTGATATGCTGTATGTTTCTTTTTCAACCTTGGGTTTCTTACTCGCTACCGCATCTTACGAATATTATTCCACCTCGTTAATTTCAACAGTTGATACTCTTAACTAAAGCTTATAACAACGATATTGTTGACGTGAAACTCAATGCATATTATATATCGTCTGCAAAGTTATGGCTGCGTCAGCCTTTGTGTCTGACTATGGCTTACGGCAAACTCTGCTATGAATCTTAGAATGCCGTTCAGTCTTACGGCAATGTTTGTGTGAAGTAGTGAAACAATAACTGGTGGGTACTACTTTAAAAGAAGCTTATACGGTTTTGGGGAATAGACCTTCCGTTTCAGTTTGCCGGGATTGTATAATAATTACTAGCTTAAAAATCGGTGAAGGAAAACATCGTGAGGAAACCAGCATCTCTGAGAGGTGTTTCTCAACAGCATGTGGAGCTAAGTCAGAGGCCCATGGGCAGCATAAAAACTCTGACACCAGGTTAGTCACTAACCACACGATAAGAAGAAGAAGATTGCATTATTTACGTTGCTGAACAGTAATTTTTTTCGAATATATGGAGCAGTTGATTAGCAATAATCCTCTAAGTTATTCAGATTGTAATAAATAGTGTCTACAGCCAAAGCTTGAATTCTGAAGCATCTTTCTAGAATCGTTTGAATTTATGGTATTTAAACCAATTGTTTATGCCTTTCCTATTGTATGTGTGTAAAAGCTGTCTAAGAAAAGCCACATGTCCAGCAGTGCTCGCCTATAGGTTGACATAGTTCCGGATGTTAGATTGCTACATACAAACGGATCTTATCATTGTGAAAGGGCCCGTCAGGGTCGAAGCCTGCCGGGTAAGCGGGGTTGTCCGAAAGGGTTACCGCTGCCCCGGAACAAAAAGGGCTAAGGAAGGAACATGGGTGGGTTTTAGTCAGTAAGAGTCTGACACTCCCTTGCGCTCCACTAAGAGCGGGAGGAGTCTTGATAATTTCCTACCCTCAAAAACAAAAAGGGCCAAAACATGTACCTATCCGCAGTTGTCATCTCTGCTACTTCAGTTTAGCTTCCAATTTACCAAGTCACAAACTAAACAATAACACATCGCATGTAATATTTAATTTCAGCACCCACTCAAAGGATTTCTACATATAATTTCCTCTGCTACATACTAGGTTTTCTATTTCATATCCAGCTTACCACTATTTTCAATGGGAGAGGACGTTACAAATTGCATCTGGCGCGAATTCCGGAAGCGGTCGGAGGCGGGGCGGACGCGGCGGCGCCGGTGTGCCCTGACCGCGCCGTGTGTGCGCGCCCTAATGTTCTACACCATTGTGTACCCGGTATTACGTGTGGTCTAAAATAGATGCACTCATTAGTTTAATTTAAATATGGTTTTAGAAAATTTCACACCCGGTTTCTGATTCGAAAATTAATAATGTTGAGAACTTGCCAAACTTCAGTTTAGCATTATTTAGGTAAGGTGAT
Organism: Hyppa rectilinea; assembly: GCA_951799385.1. NCBI lineage: Eukaryota > Metazoa > Arthropoda > Insecta > Lepidoptera > Noctuidae > Hyppa > Hyppa rectilinea. Next base: position 5,409,371 of record OX637309.1, on the reverse strand, counting down.
AAGCCCGGGACATTTCAAATGTCTTACGTTTGTCAGGGTTCCGTACCTACCCAAAGCTGTATCTCATGAACCGTGATAGTTAGACAGTTGAATTTTTTACAGATGATGTATTACTGTTGCCGCTATAACAAGTATTTTTGGCACTAAGGGCGAATTTTACCTATGAAACTTGGTAAAATTCGCCCTTCGCTGTCACTGTCTACATTGGTGGGCAATATTGACACTGACAGCTCTTGAGCGCAGTTTAGGTGTGCTGATCGCATTCAGTTTCAATTGTGTAATTGGCACTTAGTAGGTAATGCTAAAATAGAGTCTGACAATTTCTCAACTTCGAATTCTCAAATCAAAAACCAGTACAGTTTTCTGTGACAGCATAGTTAATTTCAGCGTACAACAGTTAATTATCGCAATAGAATGAAAAAGTTCGTAATTAGTTCAACAATGTTTCTGCTCAAAAAAAACTCTGAGTGATGTACTTTCTCATTGTACAGTCACATCAAGTTACCACAAACTGTCAAATTCTCTCAATCGATTTTGAACTTAATGTCCACGTTTTAAGGTGTAAATTCAATTGGAGAAATTTGACAGTTTGGTATAACTTGATGCGTTGGCGACCGATCATGTCTTTCTTTTGTTTATTATTGTCTAGCTGGCGTCTAGTGTATGATTGATGGCTCGTCTGACAATGGCTTGTATGCTTTCGCATTTTGTGACGTATGAACCCGCTTCGTCTGAGGCTAAGGAACTTGGCCGAGTGTATCAGCCGGCTAATCTTCCTCATTTTTCGGCTATTTAAATTGTTCGAAAAAGAAATTATTTGAATTGGAGAGAAAAATTAGAGCACAAATAAAACTTGGAATTAGAACTTTTCGCTGTCCGTCCCGTCTGCCTGTCCGTCAGCGGGCTGTATCTCATGAACCGTAAGAGGTAGACATTTCTAATTTTCACAGATTGTGTATTGCGGCTAAAACTACAAAAACATTAATAACATCAAAGATTAAAGAGGAATGAACGGGGAATAAACGTATTTGTTTTTAAATCAAGTAGCACGTACTTGATAAATTATACGGAACTCTTCGTGAACGAGTCTGACTCGTACTTCGCCTGTTATTTAATTTGATGTGAGGTAATAAACACTAGGTACGCCTTGTTCCGTTTCCATCGCATGCGCATATAAGTGTGCTTTTAAGAGCACTAAGTAGTGTCATTTAAATCTTGTAAGTATAGAGTGTGTTAGGTTAAACGAGGGACATACTTTCTGGTTGTATATTACTCACGGAAATCAACAACTTTGTCCATGGGACCAACTTTGAAATATGAAAAAAATATATCAGCTTTTCCATACATTTTGACGAATTACGCGAACATAAATGTACTGAACAGCTAATTTTTTTTTCATCGTTTCAGGTATAGTTCTATAGTCAAAGTTGGTCATTTTCATGAGTATAGTACCCCCTGAAAGTATGTCCCTCGTTTATAGTAACACACTGTAGATGTATATACATACATAAGCTAACCTAACACTTAGTGTTTAGTTAAACTTACAGAAACACTTTAACTTACGCCAACGATGGCGCTCAATTTGATGTTCTTTAAAAAATATCTCAAAGCCTCCAACGATGTAATAACATAATTATAATCTTCTATTACCATCACTTTTTGCGTCATAGCGTCTGAATACAACAAAATTTTCCCTTACGCCAGTAATCACGGCAAAAAGCTGACTTATGTTAAATTAGCTAATAAAACCTTTGTAGAGTTTCGTGACAAAAGCTAATATACCCTCGTCCTACAGGCTGTATGCTTTATCCTTAATTGGACGGCGATGTCCACTTTAAAAAGAAAAAAAAAACGTTTTGAAAAAAGAACTTTTGATTAAATACTCATTCGATGTTTGATCGTCTGCGGCGTAGGACGTGCAAAAAGTCGCAATTCTTTTTACTATAACATGTTTATCATTACAATACTGGTTCATTAAGGTAGTACAGGAATAAACAGTAATTAAAAACTATGTAAGTATGCGTGTAAGTTGCCAGTAGTTCGATATCCACTGGTTTTATAGTATACATAGCATTACAATCGGGTTATTCCCGCCACACTGTAACAGTGCAATTAAAATCGACGCTCATATAAACTCATTTCCGTTCGCAAATGCATTCCATACAATAAAACATTGTAGACTGTAGATATTTTTAAGCAAGTGTAAAGCTACAACGGAAAACACCTCTGTCTGTGAAGTTATTAATTATCATTAGTCAGAATGAACTGATTTTGTATACCGCTAAGTGAATATTTCTTAAACCATCCCAGTCAGATTAATACGACAAATGTTTTCGTGTCCGTGCCGCCTGAGTCGTGTTTATACGACTGAGAATCTATGTACGGTTTGCATATTTTATGTAATTGCAAGAACATATTCGTCTGAAATAATGTTTTTTTTTATGAGTTGGGCACTGGGGGCACGGTAATTGATATAAAACCAAGCGGTCAATAGGTTTAGTAACTTAGGTGAAGTAAGTTGTCAAAAGTGTCAATACCTAGTATAGTGGAATGACAGCTCACTTCATCTAAGACGGTAAGATTTTTACAGAATGGATCTACTTGTGTGTATTTCAGCTACTGTGAGAACTTTCAATTAGAACACAGTATTTAGCCATAGCTTATTAACATCTTCGAAAATACGACAGGAATCTAAAATTATTTTACTTATAAATCTGGGCTGCTAAATGCTCTAAAACGAACGGAACGACTGTCAAAGATCCTCGAATGACAGCCGGGAGCAAGCGTAGCTTAACCTGATGGATCGATCCGTGCGGGTGTTATTACTTAGCCATGAGCTCCACCACAATTCAAACCTATATATACATATCGAAATCAACATAATATGTAGTGTAGGTATGTGTTCCTCTCCTGCCTCTCCTGCAAAGCTTAATTAATCCTACCTGTCTTGTTCTCCATCTCCACTTCCCCGTGGACCCTCATGTTTTTGTTCTAATAGCTGCTTCTAATTTGTCTCGTGTCAAGACTCCAATATGCACGCGTTTGTCTGTCACGAAGGAACGTGCACATTAGCATCACAAAGTCGGCGCGACGAAATTAACTACACGCATCCAGCCTTTGGTATACCTTCGCAGATAAAAGTGTTTGAGGCTTATGATGTGTTGTATGACACCATTTTTATTTTGCAAAAGCGAGCGATCAGGGCTATTTACAATCTTCGTCGTCGCGAATCGCTTAGGGAACTATTTAAAAGGATTAATATTATGACAGTACCTTGCCAATTCATATATGAAAATATTATGTATGTAAGAAAAAATAGACATCTTTTTAACAAAATAAGTGATAGGCATAATTTTAATACTAGAAATAAAGATAAAATAATTCAACCATTTTTTCGATTGTCAAAAGTACATACATCTTTTATGGGGTTCTGTGTTAAATGTTACAACAAAATACCTTGTGACATACTGCAATTAAATGAAAGAAAATTTAAAACTCATATTAAAAGTACACTTTGTAAACAAGCTTATTACAAATTAGAAGATTATATCAAAGATAAGGATGCTTGGAAACATGCTGGTCCTGCTCCACAGGACAATCTAGTGTCTAGACAAAATCAAACTGGTTGCTAAGTAAATTAGGTAATTTGTACCATATTATTTTATTATATTGGAATAACTTCTCACTCATTGATTAATTTATTATTATTAACTTTTAGAATGTTTGTAAATATGTGAGCACCATGCACTGACATAATTAAGTTTACTTGCCACTGCTACATGTGTTTTTCTTTTCACCTTTTGTGATGTATTGTTTTTATTCTGGGTACATCGTCTTCACATATAATGTTATAATACATGTATACAAAACATTGTGAAACATTTTAAAAGAGTAACGGTGGAGTTTCTTGCCCATTCTTCTCCACACGAAACTACTTTTTGGAAGGGGCGACTAGAATCAGTTCTATTTCTTGTTCATTTTGACGTTCAAAAGTGCCATTCTTGTGCCTATTTGAAATAAATGTTTTGACTTTGACTTTGACTTTGATGTGCTAATGAATATTTAATTAGAAATGGGGAATCTCACCTTGTTTATCCATTTAAGACTATTGTGCTGTAATAATCCGATACTGTGTAACAATCGCAACAAATAGCGTGGAAATTATACTGAAATTATTGTAACAATTTCGAGCGTTTAAGCCGATTAGTAGCGAGACCGATCGAATTAGCCAAATTAATATCTGACATCAAAAACAATTAATAGAAACTCGACAACGGAGATTGTTATTGTGTCTAAACAGGATAATTCCTCAGATTACGTCGCCTAAAACCAATTTTCTCGACATGAAAATCCAATTTAGGCGTTTTTAACCACATTTACAAAATGCGCGTTAGACGTAGTGACATAACGAAGTCATCTTTACTCTGTTTAGAAGTCAATTTATTATTTAAAAGGCTACGAAGGGTACCTATGTACTTAGAAGGGTGTCACTTAGTTATCTCAGACGGATTACATTAAAGAGATGAAAGCTGTTTTTACAGGCGTGAATTTTAAATTGCGTTTACGTAATGCGGTGTACCTTGACAACGCCGCCATTTTGGTTTTGTAAACAACGTCGTTTGGAAAATTCGGGCGAGGCGGTGCGGTGAAAATAATTAAAGAAAATAATTTATTGTTACTTATAGCTGAAATTAAAAGATCCTGCAGTTTTCCATGAAGAAATATTTCAACTGGGGCACAGTTGTTATTTGAATATTGCTGTTAACTAAAAGCGTTTTGTACTTGACATTACTTTAACAAAAAGTGCTTACAAGTAGCATATAAGATTGTTTTTGTTTTACTTATTCACAATTTACATCAACAATCCTTTTTAATAGCTTAACAAAGAACTTTAGTATCCAATATTAGTGTTTAATGTCTTCATGAAACGAATATGTGAAAAGTACTACTAAATAAATCCGTATATAATAACGTTTAATAGAAATATCTATTAAACGTTATTATTTACGGATTTATTTAGAAAAATGAAAATGTTAGAAAATAGCATCTTAGAGCAACCCGTACCTACTTAAAAAAATGTCGCGCTGTGGTCACTTGCCGGGGCACGAATCATAACAATCGTATCAATGAAATTAAAACAAATAAGTAGTAGTATTAGGGTGAAACAACTGCAAAAAGTAGGCGAATTGATTTTATTATTTAATTTGTTTTTTTTTAATTTGCTATTTATTTTAACCTATCAACATTTATTTGATTAATGGGCACTAGCCCTCACGTGTGTTAAATTAATGTCACCATTGTAGCGCCATGTTTTATACTTGTATGTAGTCATTTAAAGAGTTTTTTTTTAAATGACATTACTTTTATACAGTGAGAACTAAAATCACGAGGTTAAATGCAAAACAACGCAGTTGTGTAACAAAAGTAAACATTATCATGCTAATTTTATAGTCTTCAAATTCCCAGAAAACAGAACAAGGCTTTTGTACTATTATGTTATCTAATTGTTTATACATTGAACCTACATTAATGTAAATTAAGGTAAGCAAGGCAATGTTACCTACCTATTGGAAAATATTAATTATGAGTGAACTTGATGATTTTTAACGGCGATTTTTACAGAGATTTGAATTGCGGTTTATTGACTAAATAGAACATTAAGTTAGACTTTCTTATTAGATGAAATGAAGCTAACAATAGTTTTCTTGAAAGAAGTTTTGGAACGCGGTTTGTGCTAGGAGTGGTAGAAAAAGTGGCGTATCGAAAAAGCAGTAAGTATGCCATCAGTTTCAAGTGTCGAAAGTTTTCGTTTTCGTTTTTAATACCTATAAGTAGTTAACAATGAAAATTCTAGATCGCGCCACCAAAAATTTGCGAATTCCTCGTTATGGGTGTCGCTTACACGATTTTCGCGGGCGCTGACAGCAAGGGGTCAAAAGTAAAGATGGCGATTAAATTGATTATCAAATAGGTTGTACAACCTCGATATAGAACTGAACTTCGTTTTTGATGGAATTTTTCCCCGACCACATACGTTTTTTTTCTGCATTGGCTTGTCACTTAAACTTGTTTTAGGTTCACGTCATCCATACTCTTATCAAAGCAACCTTTTGGAAGGGGCGACTAGAATCAATTCTATTTCTTTTTTATTTTGACGTTCAAAAGGGCCTTACTTGTGCCTATTTGAAATAAATGATTTGACTTTGACTTTGAAAGCTCTCAATACTATTATTAGGTATCTTGATTATCTCTTAAACAACTACTGCCTTAATTAAAAAGTATTTCTTTTTTACTTTGTACACGGTTATGACACACTCAGCTACTGTTAAGCAACACAATACTATCAGGTAGACTGCTAAGCAACCGAACTTAACTGGGATTATCCCGATGCTCCTAATTCGCTTGTTCCCAAACCTGGACGAAAGCCAAGGTCAATAAACCCTTTTGTTTATCCGTGCATACCTTAAACTTACACAGCCTCTATGTCGCACCATATGAGAACAGCTTCCAATCGATTTTGAATCGTATTTTCCAACTGTTAAAGGATGTTTTGCGGTGTTTTAAAGGATATGTAAATAAAGGGGGATGTATCCTAAACAAATACACAGGGTGTCACGCGGTAGCTATCTGCGACTGCCATTGTGAGCTAACCAGTTTGAATTGATCCCTGTAATCCCTAGGTTGCTTTACTTAAACGCTCGTTTACTTAGTCCTAATTAAACTGGTGACAAACAAAGGTTATGATTTTTTAAACAAAACGTTCGAAATAAAAGAGGGTGTACCTGAATATCTATGTTTGTTATTAATCGGTGTGTGAGCAGCCTGATAGCTTAAATTAGCTGTTGTTTTTCATTCATACCGAGCTCCCAGTTATTTTTAATCTGTGCACCCTCTTTTTAAACATCGAGGAATATTCGAAGCGATATTTGTGGTTGAAGCAAATATCGCTTTACAACGAAACTTTAGTTAACAATGCTTGCAAACACAGCAATACCCAACGGGCTATGTACAGAAAGCTATTAGATACGATCTTCACATAATTGCATAGTAACATAGCTTCTTGCAATTTAGGTTTCACAGAGTAGACTGCTCTTGGGAGCCAGTTTGTGTTTAGTCCTGTGTGTAATTTTCAATATTCGTCCCACTTAAGCTTCCGTTGAGTGTAACTAAGTTTGAACTATTCGATTTCGTAAACTAAAGGAGATTGGATGAAAATAAGATTCACGGTCGTTTGCATTGACCATATTTACAGAATTTTATTATCAATACAGCTCTATGTTAGAATTGCCCTCCAATGTCATGATTTCATAAAATATACATTCTAAAGGCTTATAATATTATTATGAACTTAGAAGATTATATTGATGATTTTAATGATTAAAGTTCCGTAAATACGTTCTTGCCGCGAATCATATTTTGACCAACATAAAACGTAATACTGACCTACAAATTGCAAAAAATGAAAGAAAATTTGACTTTCATGGGCTACACTGGGGCCCGCCTTACGCTTTGGTTTTCTTAGAAAGCGGATTCGTATTTTAAAAACTGTCATGAAAATCTGTCATTTCACATCAAGGTATCAAAAAACGCGTATTATTGTTTGACCGTACACTGCTCCCCTAAGGAAACCAACTTTACTGCCTTTGTTTTACAACAGTATGATCAATTATTCGCATGTTTTAGAATTACACTATTGGCGTTAATTAACTACTTACATCAAAAAGTGCGCCTAAAAGGCCCGTGTCGTAAACAATAAAGATTAAATCGATAAGTCACACCATACACAAGCTTATGGATTCGATATTTATAGACCTTGTTTAGGCATTTTGGGGTGAACATCACTTAACGTAAAACACAAAATGAATCTCACGCGAAAAACATCCTTATGTTCAAGTTATAGGTGCCAATTTAGCGTCCAATTTATCGGTGTAGTTGTACAGCAAGTGGAGCATAAAGAGGACTATTCACGGGCCGTGAAAGCCTGTCGCATAGACAAGAGAGGCACAGACGCCGTAAAAATGATTTATGCTCATCTACGGGACTCATCTAGTGTTGTCGAACTTTTAAAAAGAGGTTGATCGGTCCAAAAGATATTATGTACTGGTGTTAAATTTCTATGTTAAAGTTTTATACTTGAGGAGCTCGTGTCTAAGTACTAACAGCCGCACAGGTCAAACCATCGGGTTAAGCTACGCTTGCCGGGGTTGCCCGTGGATAGGTGACATCTTTACATACCGAGACTCCTCCGTGCCTCGGAAGGCACGTTAAGCTGTTGGTCCCGGCTGTCATTTGTGCATCTTTGACAGTAGTTACGGGTCGTCAGAAGCCCGAAAATCTGACAGCCTGTCTTACCAAGGGGTATCGCATTGCCCTGTTACTGGGTTGTGGAGTACAGATAGGCAGTCGCTCCATGTAAAATACTGGTATTCACCTGAATACCAGTAAATGAATGAGATACAAAGATTTCTATAACCAGGTTACGATACTCTTATTTCTGTAATGTTAATTTTGTTGACTAGGTGCGATTTTACGTATAATTTAACTAAACAAGAAAGAAAGAGGGCCAGTTTATCTGATTGGTGTGAATTAACCCTTATAACCTAACAAACGAGTTATTTTTTTGTCGATGGTCAAAGTCGTGTACAACCTCTATTCTTATTTTATCATAAGAACGTGGGATAAATCTCTCTTATCTCCTTAAAAAGAAGAAATAACTTTCATTCATTGAAATATTATGTCTTATCTTTGTAATTTATTAAGTGTGTAAGGTGTAAGAATTTCAGAAGATATTTCTATGAATCATTTTTATAAGCTTTATAAATGATCATGTATTAATAGACAATGTAAGACGAATGTTTTAACATAATATGTATAATTTTATCTTTCTGTCTATCTTATGGTTACCTTTACTTGTTCGTTACACGTGTGAGAACGATTCAAAATTTTTATCCTACAATAATATTATACATGTGAAAGTTTGTATATTTGGATGTTTCTTACTTAATCACGCAAAAACGGCTGAATGGATTTGGATGAAATTTTGCACAGGATTCTTTTTATCCCAGTAATACGTTACCGTGGGATAATTCCTGACATAAGTGCAGGCGAAGCCGCTGGCAAAATCTAGTTATGTAATAGGTAACCATAATTAAATAGATACGCACTGTTTAAGTTATTTTCGAGTCTTTAAACATTCATGTAAATAATCCTATAATTATAACGGCTTATTATTATGTATTTGGGAGCTTGTAGAATTGACAAACAATAAATTATAAGCATTTTTTAATTATTACATAGTTGTATCCTGAATAGTATCCTTTCCTCTTAAGAAAGCATGTCCAGTTCGCTTGTGCTAAGCTATGGGGAAAAAGATGGAAAAAAGGTACCTATGTACCCATAATTACAATAACCATGAAATTCCATTCACTTTGTTGCCATATTTGGGCATTCAAGTCACCCAGTATTGGTACAAGCCTGAAGAGATAACAGGAACAACTAATAGGTCCCTAAACTATATCTACCGACAGATTTGTTAAAGTAATCACAAGGGAATGTCGATCACAGATACGCGTGCCGGCTGCGGACACACGCACGCCATGTTTAGACAATAATTGAAATTGGAGCAAAGTTATGTTGGTGATATACTGTAGATACTGTACTGTACTGCCAACATATTAAGTAAGGGCTCCCTGATCACTTATTGCTTCCTTTTCTTTTGTTGAGTAGATCCATAAACTTATGTGTACCGTAAAAATGGCAGCATTTTATTTTTATTGATCTCTTACCTTGAATCTATAAATGAAATATACAGTTCAACTTCCAACTTCTCTTACTACTTATGATCTATAGCTATGTTCCTGACACGTGTTATTTAGATACGATTAAGAATAAATAAGGTTTTAATTCGTATAACACGTAGTCATTTGTACTCAACCTAACACTGGCTGGAAACAGAAAAGGCCACTTATAAAAATTAAATATGGAAACAGCGCAGCGTTCAAAACAATATTAGAACCTCCTTTTGCCTTAATACTAAGGAGTCTATTCTCTTTATGCTTTAGAGAGAAGTTCATCATCATCTCTTTGTGGAAAAACATTTTGTATTACTCTCAAGTTTCATATTCACCACCCGACCTGAAAAGTGCAATCCAACGCTTAGTTACACCCAAGCTACTGGCTGAGCTATAAGACCATGTATCACCAGTGGGCGGTCGAGCAGTACCGATGTGATTAATGACAGTGACCCCACGGCATCGCCAGATATCGGTATCTACGTGAGCCTCGATCACTCCTGATTGCCCCGTATTGTTTGAGCTTATACTTACTGACCTGGCTACTGTATCTATGAGTATGTTGGATGGAATGTATGGATAGATTGGTGGTGAAAGGATGTGTTAGGAAGGTCTCTTTGTCATAGTGGAAACAAGCTAGACAATGCGTTGGTTTTAAAAGCGAGGTTACGATAACATAAGTGAAGAGGCATTTATTGACAAAATAAAATACCTACCTACTCAAACACATCACTTTTGTAGCGGAAAAACCAGCATGTCTGAGAGATATTTCTCAACAGCATGTGAAGCTAAGTCAGAGGCTCATGGGCAGCATAAAAACTCTGACACCAGGTTAGTCACTAACCGCACGAAAAGAAGAAAAACAATATAAAACCAACCAAGTGCGTGTTGGACCACGCATTACGCATAATGAAGGATTCCGTAGTTAAGATGAGTGAAGTGTTCTCCTATATAGCGATACTAACCTAGCTACGTCTGAGTATTTTGCATGAAATGTATGGATGGAATGGTGGTACAAAGTGTGAGAAAAGATGTCTCTTGGTCATAGGTCATAGTGGGAATAAGCTAGACAATGCGTTGGTTCTAAAAGCGAAGCTGCAATAACAGTATCCTCATCATCTGCCTGGCCTTTTCCCAACTATGTTGGGGTCGGCTTCCAGTCTAACCGGATGCAGCTGAATACCAGTATTTTACATGGAGCGACTGCCTATCTGTACTCCACAACCCAGTAACAGGGCAATGCGATACCCCTTGGTAAGACTGGCTGTCAGATTTTCGGGCTTCTGACGACCCGTAACGACTGTCAAAGATGCACAAATGACAGCCGGGACCAACGGCTTAACGTGCTTTCCGAGGCACGGAGGAGTCTCGGTATGTAAATATGGTCACCCATCCACGGCCAACCCCAGTAAGCGTAGCTAACAGTATACTATTCTATTAATAAAGGTCACCGTGAAAACGTAAGTGACGAGAGTTTAAAGGCGGTCAATACTGTCAATCCTTAGCATTAGGTGGTACGACAGCTCACCTTACGCTCACGTGACCTAAGTTTTCACTGTGAGACTTTTACAGAATCGACCGACAGAAAAAAAAACTGAAGACAAGAAAACTTATACAAACACCTCATTTTTGTAGAGGAAAGTAAATTGAAAACCGCTGCACAATGAAGGGCCCTTAGTTAGGTCATAACAATAACAAAAACTTTGTATTTGCAAAAAAAAATACACCAAATACGTCACGGTCAATTAATTCACCTACAGTAAAAATGTAAGTTATAGAAATTGGTCCTATATGTGTTATAGAAGTGTCCGACCCAGTTCCTGAGAATGACCGTGTCACTTGTACTGAGATCGATCTATCATTACCGACAGGACTATTGTCGCTAATAAGCCTGATAAAGTGGTGATAGATCGATCGACTTAGAAATCGGCTGATCCCATTTCATTGGTGAAATCCGCAGTAACATGTCACTAATTAAATGTTATGGGTAGTTTTTGTGCAATTAGGGTTAACAACACAAAAAAGAAACAAAAAATTACCTACCAAAATAATTTGGGGGACTACAAAAGATTTAAATACAAAGGACCGACGTGTCTCCCACATTGAAATTAAATGAGCCAGACACAAACATACTATAAGCCTCAAACCACGAGTAAAATTACCCGAAAGCGGGTAACGTAGTCAAATGCAAAGCCAATTAGGTACGAATTAGATGTAGCAACATTACCACAAGTTCTTTGTGAACACTTCTTTGTTTCGTAATAGTGGCAACACTGGTATAAGGTAATGTGATAACGTATTCCCGTATGAAATTGCACTGAGATGAGATTTTATACCGAAATTGTGTTGCATGTTAGGTGTGATTTGTTTTGAAATGTTGTTTGGTATGAAATGGCGGAATAAACAAGATGATTTACATGAATCAGAAGTTACTGGATTAGTAATCATTGTAATTTAAAATAACAATGCGTGCTCTATTTCCATGAAAAAATAATATTTTCTGCTTGTATTTGTGATCTCACCTATCAAATAATTGACTATAACTCTGTTTGACCTTTAAAATAAACAATAAACAAACAATCCTGGTATTCAAATAAATAAAGAACATTAAAATGCCAACAAACCGCTTTCACAAAAACACACGCATAATTTTTCTATTTTTGCAACACTCGAGTTGGCATGTCAACGTTGGCAGAATAGGATTTTCCGTTGCGTTGGGGTGTGCTAATGATTTTTTAACGTCATAAAAATGGCGTCGCTTTTGTTAGCATTGTTGAATGAAGATGAGCACGACGAAACGTAATGTGGAAAAAACGTAGTGTGAAAAAGGTTTTCAAGGCTTTTTCGGAGCTGTACGTATTATTTGGCGACCAAGTAAGACGTAGAATTGTTTATGAAAGAATTTCATTAAACAGTTTGTTTTTTTTGCAAGCTGAATAAGTTCTGTTGTGAAGGAGGTATGTTTTTTTTTACTAGCTGTAAAAAAAGGTTAACTCTAAATAAATGAGTGCCGGATACCGTGAATGACATAACACATTGTGTCTAAATTACCTCGTCATGTTGTTATCGCTTTCTCTTTCACTCTGCTCAATTCTCGAGGGATAGAAGTACCTAAGAGCGATACTTCCACTAATGTAGTTACCACAAAACATTGAAGCGAAGTTCGTCAGGTCAGAATAGGGCGTGGTGCCCCCTATTAGGGCAGCCGCGCCTAAATCCGTACTTATTTTAATCACTTGTACCCCGCTGGCTTTTATCATGCGTGTTGTTGATGGCCTGTTCTTACCACAAGCAATAAACATCCCTAAGGTTTACAAAACAAGGTAACTTTTATACTGGAAGAACCACCCTAGCTACAGTTGGAGGAGGAAAATAAGGATATAATGTGGATACCAAGTAAAGCTGCATCATAAGGTGAATTGTTCTTGAAGATTTTCGCGGAGAAATTGGCTAACCGCTGTATTCCGCTCTGCTTTTTTATTTCTTATGAAAATATTTAACGCTGTTGTGGAAAACTTATTAAACTTTTGTTTATAAGTAGAAAAAATATATAGCCTTTCTTTTACATAGCTAGGTTTCGTTTACTCAACTTTCTTGCAAAGCTCCTGAGTAGTCAGCACTGCTACCAACCTTATTGTGGGTTTAGCTGTACATATTATTGCCCCATTCACCTATTATAACATTAGAAAACAACGGTTATCACCCTATCATTATTTCGATAGAAGCTTGTTATATTTCACGATAAATACAAATCACTGTAACTGATTTTAATCACTATCAAAGGAGATTGTTCTAGACCGCCCTATAACCAACAAACATTTGACGTGTACGTTAATTTTAATTGTATTTTAATATGCTTTTTAAAAATAATAAATTCAAGCGGACACTGTTTAATTCTTAATAGGTTTTTAAAAGTGACCTCATTGATTTTATTACCAACTGAACTCGCCATCTTTCAAGGAATTGTCAATGTGAATGTCACAAAAGATTTGACAGTGTCGCTCTCGCTCATATTACATAAATATCGATATCGACGACGATGTCCATAATATCTAGTGATAAATAATGGATGTTCGATATTTATCACTTCCAAAACATTGAAATGTGCAACATAAAAGTTTTTCATGCATATTTTTTTCATGGAATTAGTTCCGTGAACATTTTAATGGAACTTATGATGAATATGGCCTAGCACGATTATGATGAAAATATAATGAACAAAACAAACTCACAAAATGTATGTATTTACTAGTCGATTGAGGGATTTTCTCACAAGTGAGAAAATATTAGTTCAAAAAAGGCGTTGGTAAAAAATACGTCTCAGGTTTTTGACATGAAATAAGCTTTCTTATTTACGGATCTTATTTTTGTTATCAGTAGCCAGTAAAACAAAGACGTATTTTGTACCCACGCCATCTATTGAACTATGTTTTTTCACTTGTCAGAAAATCTCTCATTTAACGATTGAAATGTCATTAACTCTAGTGAATTGTTCTCATAACCATTTCACGACTTCAATAGCCATATTTTTACTTTTTAAGTACTTAACCTTCGGTATGCCTGGTAGGGTCTGTCAGACCCACATGTACACATAAACCGTTGCATTTCCTTCAAATTCGAATTTTGCGCCTAACCGCACTTAGTAGCTGGCCGTTATGAATTGCTAGACGCCCGCCGCCCGCCACCTGCGTCCGGAGCGCGCTTTCGTGGTAGTAGGACGTGCGTATAGTTCGCGCGGGTCTTACAGACCCGACCAGGCACACGACGTGACGTTTCTATGTAAGTATTTTTTGTTAATGTTTTTGGAAATTGATGTTATTTTTGTTCTTAAATATAATATTTTTTACATTATTTTAGTTTCAAAATGCGGACCTATCTGTGCGATGATGATATTAGTAATTTATTACTCGACGCGGCTGAAGAAGATGACGTAATTTTCAACTCAAGTGGAGAAGAGTCCGATCACGTGAGTCAGGGCAGCGAGGCATCTGATTCAGAGGCACAAAACAATGATGTTGCGGAAGAAAGTTCGTCAGATTCTGAAATGGGCGTGCCGTTGTCTACGCTAGCTTTATTGCCGATATAGATCTTCGTAAACGAATAGGTAGTCATTTGGGTGCCCAAGATGACACGCCATTGAAAAAATCGACTCCTGGTATAAAACGTAGATGCTACGTATGCTCAGTCAAGAAAGATCGCAAAACGCGATATATTTGTGAGACCTGTAAGTCACTTATGTCTGGATCATGCAATTTTCCAATGTGCAATTTGCTTCCGAACCAGAGCCCTGAAAAATGTTGATAGAAGTGATGAAGACTGAATATTCTCTGGTTATTATTAAGTGCATAGAAGTGCCTTATATTTTTATTTAGTCGGATTGAGATCTCTTTAGTTTTTAATAAGAAATGTGTGTTATAAGAGTAACGAAGTGTTTTTTTTTTGTTAAAAACACTACCTTAATTTTAATTGGAAAATAATTATTAAAAGTTGTTGATTTGCAATATTTTTTTATTTTATTTTGTAACATACACCCCTAGTTAAAATACTAGTCCATTTTTATTACTTATTTATCAATAATTATTTGAGAAATTACAATTTAAAAATCGGGGTCTGATAAACCCACCAGGCATACCGTGTAACTTTTTGCCTCCAGGCATACCGAAGGTTAAACTCTATTTTTAAATGTCGCAAACTAAAACGTTACACTTTGTTCGTTGGGAACAAAATATTTTATTTTAGCGAATCATATTTTTATTCCATTGGTGTAATTGCTGTATGGCGTTCCAGTGGAAGGATAAATAAATAAGGATAAATAAATAAATAGCAACAACGTTTTTATGTTTCAAACGGAACAAATTAATTTACATTTGACATATTGATCTGTCATTTTGGTCTACTAAATTAAAACCACAGAATAAATAGGTGGTCATTGATAATCGATACCTATACAATGATTGATCTTCAAGAGAGCATCTCTACGTCACTACGTCAGTCGGTGCCTGTGGCTGTGTTGTGTTGTTGTGAATACCTATTTGGCGATTTCTTTTGGCGTTTTTGATTTTGTTTCTGTTTAAAGGACTACATTTTGGATTGCTTTCAACGTGACCTGGCTTCGAATAACTGATTCTGTGATCTGCTTAAACGACACCTTAGCATTTTGACAACGGATAACGGACTTCGCATAAAGTAAACTTCAACCAATAAATAATAACTGTACCTAAAAGGCATAATACAACTGTATTTACGGTAATATTTTACCATCGATATATATGTACTACGTATTTTACTGTATTTGAAGTTTAATGCTTTGTAGAAACCAGAAATAGCGATTTTAGAAGGAATTACTTAAGTTTTCTTTTATTAAAAATAACCTCAAAATCTGTTCCTTTTCTTTAAATAAATCTTTTCTCTAAAGTGTCCGTCAATAAACTTTGTTCTTATGGGCTACTAGGGGCAGTTTACAAATAGAAAATGAATTTTTCTATGCTGTTGGCTCCAGGGCGAACAATGTATGGGCGTAGAACAATCTCCTTTCAACAAAACTTCGCAATAACTGTTGTCGTTTTTTATGGAGTATACTTACATAGTTCTTAAATAAGAGAGAGAAAAATAATGTATAAAATAATACATAATATTTTTAAGTAGGAACCCAGTTTTGATCCTACAAATCTCATCATAAACTTTGTCAAACCCAAGTTAACCCACCGGAAATATTCGTCATACTGACACCCTTACAAAGAGCAAATAGACAAACGGGAAGTGAATATTACAGGGGGCAATATATTGCAAAGGGTCCCTTTACTGCTCAACTAAATGACTTATTGCAAAAGTTAAAAGCCGATATGACTCAGGCAGCATCAACATCATTATAGAACAGAAAAGATGGAGAAGTTCCACTGACGCTCATTCACATTATACTGTCATATTCGTGGTGCAACGCAGGGGGCAACCACTTCCTTTTTAATACACCAAGTGAATATTCTGCACATGCACAGGAAATACACCGGCATAAAAATAAAACAGAAAATAAACAGGAAAATAACAAATTAACATTAAAACAAAAATAATAAAAAAAAACAAAGAGCTATCTCAACATAATGCTGCGTAATTTAAGAATAAATAAATACCGCATCGCTGGTATTCTGATAGGGCCCGCTGTAATGCCACGGACACACCTACGGACATTTAAGAAAAAAAAATACACAAAACTGTACACCAGGTATAGTTCCATTTTTTTTGCCGTGTGAAGTAATATTAAAATAAAATACGTATATACAACTATGAGAGGTACCGGTGTTGGTCCCCAGGTCATGTTTCAAGTAATTACCTAAAGCATACTGCAGATGACCTTTTTTTTGAAGTTTGAAATCATAAAATAATCCCTCCCGCTCTGGGTGGAGCGGAAGTGTCAAAATTGATACGGACTCATTGTGAAACAAAATTTTGAAACCAAGACTTGCTCGAACAGCGGGATTGACGGAAATGGTTACCGCTTCCCCGGAACATAAAGGGCTAAGAAAGGAACATGAATAGGTTTTAATCAATAAGAGTCTGACACTCCCTTCCGCTCCACCCAGAGCAGGAGTGGTCATGGGATGATTTCTAAGCCCCAAAAGAAAAAGACTTGAATGAAGTCAATCAGTTGACTTTCTGCAAACTACACTGTGACATGATCATCTGGTTAATGCAGTGATTTGCGTAAGACGTGGTGTGTGTTTAGGCGTTAATATCATTTCATATAATTGGGTGTCATTATCCACGTTATCCGCCCAGTTTTTGCTTAATCAATCATGTATCTTGTGCTTAACATGTGTTGCTTAAGGGCTGCTTTACACAGGACATGATTAACTATGTGAAAATAATGGCTGAAGTTGATTGAATGGCTTGAAAAGGTAGCACCAAGACTTCTTTTTTGCTAAGTTATTAGAGAATGTTAAAGCGGGTAGCTTTCACAGCTCTATAGTCATCTTGGAGATGCTTATCTAGCTAGAGTATTCTTTATCACACTAATATTATAAAGGCGAAAGTTTGTGAGTGAGTTTGTTTGTTTGTCCGTCCTTCACGCTCAAACGGCTGAACAGATCTGGATGAAACTTAGCACAGAGGTAGTTTATGTCCTGGATTAACACATAGGATATCCTTTTTATCTCGGTATTATCCCGGAACGTACGTTCCCTAGGGATAATTTCCGCGAGCGAAGCCGCTGGCAACAGCTAGTTTTAACGTTAAGTATAGTCCAATTTGTCCTTCTTCCTATGGCGATAGCATGAGATATTTTTTTGTAACACTATTTCAAATCTATCTCTGTTCCTACTTATTTGGGTCAAAGTCGGTAGAATGACTTCCAATTCTGAAGTTATTTCGAACGTACACGTCGATTATAGCCTGTTCAATTAAAACCATTTCATCCATCACACAAACAAATTCACCGAATCATCGAACGGAACACAAAACAATCGCTAAACAAATCCTTCACCCGGATAGTTTATAAGCCGGTGGTTAGCGAGGATTATCGCGCGTTCCAAAACACACCCTTTCGGGCGTTGACCCTCGTTACTACCTACGACCCGTTAGACATGTGATGAATCTCTCCTCCGAAAGATATCGTCGGCATTCGTCGGTACTAGCGAAATGACGAGACGAGTTTTCCTTTTGTAATTGTGCGTAGCTTTCTTCGTAGGACGTTATTTGGGATTACATTAAGAATAATGGAATAGGCTTGTGTTGTTTCTCTGATGAAATGTTTTTCTTGGAATGTGGTATAGGTATCAACAATTAAGAGAATTGATCCACATAGAGTCACCACTTACTTTGAAATGATTTTCTGACATGCCAGGTAAACTGCTAAAACGGCATGTTTCAGCATTCATGATTATTTAAAATATTAATGCCACAGTTTTATCCAAAAACCCCCAACTTCGCTTCAAAGTCAATTTAAGTCAGTTCAAGTGAGTTTTTGCTTCAAAGTTACAATCATTCTAATTTTTGTCACCACAGCAAGTCAGATAGAAGACAGTGCCTTTTACAAGCCTCTAAAAACTCACGATGTTCATAGCTCGTAGAAACTGCATCAACTAAACAAATGGGCACCACGGGTGGCAAGAATTTTTTACGAGCAGCTCTGGGCTGTCACAAAATTCGCCCCCGCTGTGTCTCACTAATTCGCGTATCTCGGTCAAATCCACACGGAGGAATTCATCGTATTTAAATATCTAACACTCCGATATATTATCGATTTTATTGCCATTTTCCGTTACTCGATTTTCGATAATGCATTTAATAGGCATGAAATAGTTGACCAAAACATTAATGACAAATAAATTCGTTCGAAATGCCATCACAACTGAATGTTTGAGTCAAAATAAACATTGTGACAATCTTTTATGTACAACCTATCAAATATTTGATTGCCTAAATTAAAACATAAATAAAAAACACCTAAACATTTGTGGCGTTAAGTATAATAACGGAACATAAAACTAAATACTTTAACATTTTAATATCAACATTATGAACACGATGTTAACTTCTCCAATATTAAAAATAATAAATTCTTCGGATTGGCATTTTCAAGATGGTGGATTGTTACAAAGTTATAGTGTTATAAACTTCTATGATCAACAAAATGAATAATAAAATCTGAGTATCTTGGTGCGAATGAATACTCTGGCTTCTTTATACGTTTCTTGGATTTAGCATTTAATATCCCTCGATAAGACGACTTTAGAGTAATCAATTTTTCTAAGTTCATTCAACTGTCTGCGATTTTCCAATTATCTTAACGTTTTCCCAGACTTCTAACAAACTTCCACTACTGAATGCTTCTTTATTTTTGTATGCATGTCCTTACTCTCACAGCGCATACAATATTAAGTTACCTTGCTTTTTCCGAATTAATCAAGATACACTATAAATCACACCATTTATTATTTTTTTCATTTATATTTTATTAATTGAAACCAATCGAAAACAATTCACGAAACATGATTTAAGTCAGGGCGTCGTTAAATATGTCCAAAATGGTATCCCTTATACGCACTTAAATAAGTTTGATGATATTGCATGTTTACAGTGTCGTAAATCTGCTGACATTGGAGATTTATTGTTATAGGATGCTGGGGCCACAAATTATGTTCGACACAATTCGGTCTTTGTCTGAACGGAACGATTTTTGTGATTGCTTTCCGAGTCCCGAGTTATAAGTAAATCTAAGTGTATTGTTCGGAGAAATTCTCCATCCAGACGTCTCACTCTCGATATATTGTACTAAGTCTTACAATATCGAGATGATTTGGAGTGTTTTCATAATATTCAATCTGAGTAGCTGCTTGAGATCGGACGAATACAAACTTCTTCAGTTAGTTAATTATTCGATAACGTTGTCGATAAGTCTCAATGATCAATTGAAATGAAGGTCGTTTTTATTTCAGTCGAAGACTTAATTCAAAGACAATGGTAATATATCACTGAATATTTAAACGACCTTTACATCAGTTGAATATTAATATAGTAATTAATATCATGTTACTCGCAGTCGAAACCTCTAGAATAATTAATTGTGTTTCACCTGATTCCAAGATAACATGTTTGCTTGATCTGTCATCGCTAAACAATGCAAGTGTATGCTTAAATACTCTATCATCATCATAAATAACAAACGATTCATACTTCAGATCCTGATGGGCGTACGTAGGAAGAAGAAACTAAGAGCCTCAAAGCGTTACTAAACAGTACTGACTCATCGTACAATTAAGGTTAAGGATTATTTCCCAGATGAAGATGAAAATGATAAATAATGTCGTCCGATACAAGAACATGTCAGTGAATTTAGAAGAAAAGCAACCTATAAAATCGCGCAGGATGTCGACGCCTCAATTCAAATTAAGTATAGTAAATCTATAATAACAGACATAAAAAATACACAACTCATGAATATCCCGGGTGTATCAACCACGTAAGTTCGTAGGCGTACCCTGGCGAGGGCCAAGTTATTATCGCACATAAATCCATAATGATTGGCCGTCTTGCGAGCAGATAAGTGCCTATTACAAGTGATCGGTGTAAATGAGGTGCGTCACTCGGAATTAGACCCTGTTCTAGGTCTAATGTGTTGGCAATAATGAGAATGCTGAACTCACTGGCAAATTAAGGTCTTAAAATCTGTTAGCAGCTATAATTGCTTCCGTAGTGTCTCCTGAAATGGATGGAAAATATAGTGTGTGAAGGAATATTGGAGTCAATTGATGGTATCTACGGCTTGATTGCTAGAAGTTGTTTATTATTGTGGTTGTCAACGTTGGGAAACGGGTTAGTGTGATACTCCCCGGCTATGGGTTAGCGGTCTTGCTAACTGAACTTTATTGCACTAGTACAATCCGCTTAAAAGCTACGAACAACGTTTGAAGCGGTACCAACACTTACAGCAACTCCATGATCTATTACTATATGCGAGATGTCGTTGCCATTATTGTTTTCTAAATACAAGTTGTTTGTTTTTATTTTTGTTTTTTGTAAGTATCCTGATGATTTTCTGTTTTGAATGAACGTTAATATTGTGACGGGTTATGTATTTATATTTTACATAAAACAGTTATCCTATGTTGCTTAATAAATAGTGTCTAATGTAATACATACATCTTCCAAAAAAAAACAGTGGAGCTCTCTTAAAATTGTTATCTGTTAATTTGCGATGACTAAACACTGAATATGCAAATTTATGGGTCCAGGTTTATGCTTACTGAACATGTTGTGATGTATCCCGTATTTTCAACCGTGTTAAGCATAAGTTGGCCTTGGAAATCACCCGCAAATTTCATTTGTAATAATGTAGGCAGCGTGGCCGAGTGGTCTAAGGCGCTGGTTTTAGGCACCAGTCCGAAAGGGCGTGGGTTCGAATCCCACCGCTGTCAAAACTTTTTACTTTTTATATATTTTCTTATTATAACATTTTGTATAAGAATTTGTTTTGTAGAGTATTATAAAACGTTATGTAATGTAATATCGAAATATGTTTACTTACAAAAACATGTTTCTTTTTGTTACAGGTATGGTGGTGTATTTGATTTTGAAATAAAATCGAAGGATTAATGCTAAGTGGTAAAGTAAATTATTTTATATTTACATAATATTTAACTCTCCGGCGGCCCTAACCACAGGACAATAAAAGAATAAGAAAAAAATATGCGGACACTGAAGGGAATTTCCCAAATACCATAGATAAGTCCTGCCACCTTGCGACTACATTTCAGTCGAGGGAAAATGTGTTTTAATGCGAAAGTTTTAAGGTGCGCATCGATGGTATAATTAAGTTTGCAAGGGCAACAAAAACGGGGCCAGAAATCTGTCATTGCATTTGTCAGTGGCATGCCTTAGACAGGGTGAATCGATGGGGTTTCGCCCGTTCCTAATGGTATTTTTTTGCGTTGTTTTAATATTTATCTTGTTTTTGGTAGCGTCTTATTATTAGCTCCTATTAAGTATTGTTATGTTACGATCGCCCTATTTCTCCAATGTTTACTAAAATTCTAACGACTTGTGATGTTCTTTTGTTTTTTTTTATGTTCGTCACTTCTGTGTCATTGAGGTTATCAGCATTTTGCTTAAAGACGATAAACAAAACCCGTGACTTTGTTAATTAACATTATTTTTCTTTAAACATCGCCTAATTTAAATTATTCTTCAAATTGAAAATTGTACTTACTTCGGAATTTTCCATCAGGTTTTAGGACGAGAAATCGCATGCGACATGATGAATAATAGATAAATTTAATAATAAGTATATATGTAATATTAATAGATAATTTTATATTTATTACGTCATCCTACTGATTGCTTGTTTCGTGATGTTTCCAGGTATAACTGGCCATAATTCTAACTCTCCGAACCATCATAATATTGAGAATTTCTTAGTTTTAGTACCTACCTACTACATATTTCGATCAGGGCGTAATACCTACGCTCGGCTTGCAGCAGATCCAGCTCATAGTTAACTTATAGGATAGTACGCTTAGTTTCACGGTTTTTTGTAGAAGCCATGTTTACCTGTTTTTTATTTCTTATTTGATTAATTATCCAGTAGATGCTGTTCCGGATTTTCTTGATTTACATCTACTAGAGAGCCTCGTGGCTAAATAAAAACAGCTACACGGATGGAACGAAGGTTAAGCTGCGCTTGCCGCGGTTGGGTAATGGATGGGTGATCATTAGTTAAAAATTCTTCGTGCTCCGGAAATGACGTTAAGCTGTTGGTTCCGGTTGTCATTTGTAGATGTTTGACTGTCAGAACAGAAGCTCAAAAGTCTGAAATCTAGTATTACCAAGGGGTATCGTATTACCCAGTTACTGGGTTGTAAAGGTCAGATAAGCAGCTGCTTTATGTAAAATACTGACATTCAGCCCCCAGACCCAGACTCAGTAGGGAAAATGCTATGCGGAATCATTTATCAAAGCAGAAAATCCTGACCATTTCTCCCTCCTCTAAACTCTTCACATAAACACGTAATTAATAACAGCCCTCAAGTGCTTACGTCATTAATTTCCACTACATCTTCAAGAGCTTCTCTCATTCAGCATTGGTCGCGTTTTTCAAGGGCCTGAATCATAAGGACCGTTGTTTCATGCCTGTTGGCCACACAAGTGTTGACTTTGACGGCCTTGTTCATATGAAATTCAAATTCCTTGAATATTCGGAGGGTTGGGTTTCCATAACGTCGTATGTGGCTCGTGTCGTAAGTTAATGTAGACCCACTTAATAAGATTGGCAAGGTCGCTTATTGAATGCGGATTGGTAATTAATTGAATATTGGAAATTAATTGGGAGTATTTGGGGTACTTTTAGAACGTTGGTAAATGAAGCACAATGTATGGCTCCCTAACGGACTCGTGGCTAAGTACTAACAGCCGCACAGGTCGATCCGTCAAGTTAAGCTACACTTGCCGGGGTTGACCGTGGATGGGTGACCATCTTTACAAACCGAGACTCCTCCGTGCCTCAGAAAGCACGTTAAGCCGTTGGCCCCGGCTCATTTGTGCATCTTTGACAGTCGTTACGGGTCGTCAGAAGCTCGAAAATCTAACAGTCAGTCTTACCAAGGGGTATCGTATTGCTCAGTTACTGGGTTGTGGAGGTCAGATAGACAGTCGCTCCATGTAAAATACTGGTATTCAGCTGCAACCGGTTAGACTGGAAGCCGACTCCAACATATATGAGAAAAGGCTAGGCAGATGATGTATGGCTCTTTAAGAAGTAGATGCTCCGAGTCCAAGAAACTGAAAACTGCAGGAAAGGCAGCATTGTTCAGCAGATAATGTCCCTGGTGGTACTGTGAAGGTCGGGGACCTTCACTTAAGGGGCTCAGAAGTAGAGCTTTGTGTAATGTGCTGTAAGGATTTCTATCCTACAAAATACAAACACACGGACAGCAGCAAAACTATACTAATATTGTAAAGCTAAAGAGTTTGTTTGTTTGAACGCGCTAATCTCTGGAACTACTGGTCCGAATTGAAAAAATATTTTTGTGTTGGATAGTCTATTTATCGAGGAAGGCTATAGGCTATGTAACATCGCGCTACGACCAATAGGAGCCGAGCAGCGGGTGAAACCGCGCGGCAGCAGCTAGTGAATTATATTGCCTTTAACGAATACATGCGTTCTTTTATAAAAAGTTAAAAACCTATTAAACTATTGTATTACTTTGAAAGGTCGAATGCTATCAGTTATTTTCTAATTGACCAGCCAGGTTCAACAGAAGGTTTCAACCACGGAGTAAATAAACTCCGTGGTTTCAACCTAGACTCTACAATACCTTAGTAATAAAAAATCAAATCAATAAGTAAGCCGACAGTTGGAAGAATTTGTAGGCAATACAGCATATGACAAAACGAAAAAATCCAAGACCATAAATTGGAAAGCCTCAGCCTGAGAAAAATACAAACTTAAAAATAGAATTCCTACGTCAATCCACGGATTAACAACAACAGAAATCCATCAGTTTGTCAGTCTGACGCGGATCGCTCTCACGGCGAAATGTCAGCCATTGATTTGCGCCGATAATTTGTATGCTAACAGCATCGCGGCGCTTCATCAGTCAGATGCAGCCGAATACCAGGGATTCATAGTGCGTACGGAGCTAAGCTGAGGAAAGACAATTCATTATGCACGGACATACAGACGGGACTGGAGACGAACGGAAAAAAATGATAGAAGTTTTTAAAATGATAATAATAATATAAAAGAGGAGAAAGAAAGAAGAACGAAAGAGGATAATAAATAAATAATGCAGACTTCTGAGAAAGTTTCTGCTATGTGAATCAGAAAACCCACATACAAATACGCTTCCATCTTCTGTGCAATTTTCTGTACGAGAGCAAATTTAACCACCTGATAATCACTTGGCTTAGGCCCGTGTTATCAGTTTTCGGCTAGCCGAGAGCATAAAAGCTTTTTTCAAATTAATATCAAATCGTTTATTTATTTTGACAGCATGGTAGTACATGGTAATTTACAGGGTTGACAAATAAAGTGTACTAAAACTACAACTGGTGGTGAGGTGCTGCATTCCAGCTAGGTTATAGAATAACCTGTATAAGGGAGTACAGTAAGTAAGAAAATAAATGTTAGGTAGACTCATTTTAATCAGGATTGTCCCAAAAGGGCTACCGCTACCCCGGAACACATAAACGGCTAATGAAGGAAATGGATGGGTTTTAGTCAGTAAGCGTCTGACACTCCCTTCCGCTCCACCCAGAGCGGGAGAAGTCATTGGATGATTTCCCAACCACAAAAATAAAAGGTGGACTCATTCACTACCCAGATCAACGCAAGAGATCATCAATTTGATGATTTAGATGTCTCTACTCCCGGTATTGGTTTAATGTTAATGGTATTGTAAAGGTGTACGTAGTAAATCCAGATAAAATAATGATCTGGGAAATAATGGTCTAAGACAGAGGAGGGATAGAGTAATAATAATTATGAACTTGTAATAATGGGAATCCAATAAGAATTGAAAACAAAATCCATAACTAAGATAAAGGCATATCCCGAAAAGAAAGCAGCAACTGCTGTGGTGCAGCTTTTACGTTTTCTCAGACCAGCGCATAATTATAAAACACTAGCTTCTGCCCGCGACTTCGTCCGCGGAAAATTGCGATGTACTGTAACTGTTTAGGCAGCGCATGCAAATAATTCTGTTTTCGGAGGTATTTCTTTCCGACTTGCTAGACGAAAATTGCGATAGCTCGGCTAATATGTATGATATAAATATAATTTATAGCCTATAGCACTCAGGAATAATGTAGCTTTCTACCAGTGAAAAAATTTTTGAAATTGGATCGGTAGGTCCGGAGATTACCCCCTACATACAAACTTACAAATTTTACCTCTTTATAATATTAGTATAGATAAGACCTTAATATTTGCTGGTGGTGCCACTTTATCAATTCACCCGTAGATCTTTGTTCAAATCCATTAGACATTCCACTTGCAAACAACACGCTTGTTGATACCCAAAACAGTGTGCAGCCCGCTAAGCCAAGGAAATACAAGCCATTACGAGGCCTCTATATATAGAGACGACGTTCGTCCGTCGGTCACGTTCATACCCCATTAATACTTGTAACTAAGAACGGGCAAACACTGAACTTGCGTCTTGTTCAACGTTGTGAAACGCTAAAGTTAATATGTGTGCTTGCGAACAAATGAATTGCAAAATATTGAATTGGGGTTTGAAAGGGGGTAGTCAATAACGTTACTTTTTTATAAACGCGGAATTTGTACGTGATTTGTATGAAATATAACAATGTGACGTCACAGATTTTTGGAATCAAATGGAATACTTATTAGCATTAAACGCAATTTTACAATTATATCTTCGCATACTGTTTAATTTCTGCCCGGTGATGGAAGTTTTTAAGACGAGTGGTCTTTTTTCTATCTGTATTCATTTTTTTTTGGCCATTTCTAATAGTAGATTGGGGCTTGAAGGAAGGTTTTGATTTTTGGTGACAGTAAAGTGTTGGTGAGAAAACACGGTCGATTCAACCACATTGGTAGTGTGTATTATATAGATCTTCGTACGGTCGTCAGCGCATCAAGTTATACCAAACTAACAAATTTCTCCAAATGGTTTTAAACTTTAATGCGTTGATTGTTAAGTTCATAATTGATTGAGAAAATTTGACAGTTTGTGGTAACTTGATGTGCGACTGTACAATGTATGTATGAAAGTTTCAACATTATATACATGCGTTTCTTTACCGATATGGTTTTCTATGATATTAATGTCAATTTGTCTAGCATGATGCGTATATGCAGTAAGCATCTGCTACACCCAATTTACAATGGATTTCCTAATCATGCTATATAATATAATCACACTAATATCATAAAGTTGAAAGTTTGTGAGTGGGTGTGTGTGTGAGTTTGTATGTTTGTCCGTCCTTCACGCGCAAACGGCTGAACGGATCTAGATGAAACCTGGCACAGAGGTAGTTTATGACCTGGGTTAACACATAGGATACTTTTTATCCCGGTAGTACGTTATCTTAGGATAGTTTCCGACATCCGCTGGCAGCAGCTAGTTAATTAATAAATTATTCACACCGATGATGAAAGAATTCTAGCATTAATTGGAACCTTATTTTGTAAATCTCATCTTCGACTGGAAAGTGCAATGAATCTTATTGTAAACGATTGCTTTTGGTGTTATGTAAGCTTTTTATTCTATAATATATAATATTATATTATATTTATTTTTAGTTGGCGCAGTGGTTGAGCGATTGACTGCTGCGCAATATGTCGCGGGTTCGATTCCCGCACGGAACAAACATTTGTTGTACGACCTGCAAGTACATATTTGTTACGAGTCTGGGTGTTTTTCTATCTATAATATGTATGTATTTACAAAAAAAAATGTATATAAGTAGTTTATCAGCCATCTCGTTACCATAACACAAGCATTAGGTTGCTTAGCTTGGGACGATATGGCGTTGTGTGAAATGTCCAAGGATATTATTATTATTATTATTCTGGTAGTACGTTGCCTTAGGATAATATCTGAGATCTACGCCGGCAAAGCCGCTGTCAGCAGCTAGTTTAACATAAATAATTAATTGAATACACACTCAAATTCCATGTGAGTGATTTAACCCTACAAATCAGTCACCGTTAAAACCATATCATCGCTTATTAACCCCAAACTAACCATAAGGATTACCATTAAACGCTTCTAATAACTTAAGTATACCTTATGAGGGTTCGTTATCTCGTCACTCAAGAGACTGTCGTCATTTATAATAATAAAACTACTCTGTCGGCTGTAAAACAGAATCGTGTGAACAACAATCAGTGCCTCATGTAAACATGAGATCCTTGCCACATGTGTTGATAAACTGACAGTTAGGCGCTGTCGATGACTTAAAAATAGATGGCGTATGCTCCGAATTCGCGGGGCTCCGTTTGTACTCCGTGTTTAAATGGATTTTGTACAATAGCCAATGAAAGATGGGAAGATTTGGGGACGGTTTTTGCGCGAATTCTGGTTCAATGCTTCGTAGATAAGCTGGAACGCCCCATATAAAGGTTTGACAAAAATAATTGTGGTAAAGATTGATTGAATAAAGATTGTAAATATGACTTACCATGTTTTTATGGCACAATTAATTTTACCTGCCATTGTTGTATTTGTTTTTCCTTCACCTTCTGGGGTGTAGTATTTTTATTCTGGGTACCATCGTCTTCACATATAATGTTATAATTCATGTAAGTATACAAAACATTTCAAAAGAGTAACGGTGGAGCTTCTTGCCGATTCTTCTCCATACGAAACTACCTTTTGGAAGGGGCGACTAAAATCAGTTCTATTTCTTGTTCATTTTGACGTGCAAAAGTGCCTTTCTTTTGCCTGTTTAAAAGAAATGATTTGACTTTGATTACAATTTTTTTTTGTTGAAACAGAAAGAATTTTGACTTACCTAACCTGAGTTTTGTTGGGTGTACAGTTTGTGTATATTTAGGATAGCTGTTCCCGCGTGGTTTCACCCGCTGGTTGGCTCCTATTGGTCTTAGTGTGATGTTACAAAGCCTATAGCCTTCCTCGATAAATGGACTATGCAACACAAAAATATTTTTTTAATTCGGACCAGTAGTTCCAGAGATTAGCGCGTTCAAACAAACAAACTCTTCAGCTTTATAATATTAGTATAGATTGTTGAAAACTTTTAAGAAACATACTTAGGTACTTAAAGTTAAAGCATGTTTCACGGTCATAAACAGAAATCCATTCTGACATAGACGGTGAAATATGCAAACAAACTTCTTTGAAATTCGTTAAATATAAGCTTCTTGTCCATTTCAATCATACATCTACTAACAGCTTAAGGTTTAAAGCATTCAGCTACTTCCTGACGCCTAGAGTATTCAAGGAAAATTCTCCAATAAATCCTAAGGTTTATTACTGGAAGGCATGTTCTCTTGTAGCTATGTCGTGTAGAGTCTCAGTTAATATTAACACGTAACCAGAGACAATTCAAGGGGAGGACATGCTGTCACACTATTGGCGCTGTGTGAGTGTGTGAGTTGCTTTTGTTTGTCAATGACAACTGTAGAGCCCTTTTGATTAAAAAATAATTATTTGTTATAGTTTACGGTATTTGAACTAGCAATAGTCATAGACTTTAAAATAAATAAAAAACAAATTGTATTATCAAATCATGTTTACATAATATATTTAAATTAATAAAACGGATTTTTTTTTATTATTCTTAAATTTACTTCACATACTTCGCACTTTTTTTTAATTCAGTCCATAGTTCTAAAGAAACTAAGACCGTTTCCCACAATCCAAAAAAATCGCGATCGTGAGCAGAAATTGAGCAACGCGCACAAAACCATCCATCTTTCTCAAATCCACAATTAAACTGCGCATTCTTTAGTGAATAAACAACGGTTTTTCGAAGTCCTTAATTTTGCAAACGAGTTCCCACTGAATTAATGTTTTGGGCAATTAAAATTTTAACTCCGTCAACCTTCAGGTGAGTGTATAAAAAAAGCAACAATTATAGAAGGCCGTACGTTGCGGCTCACGGACTGTATCTCGACGATGCATACCGTTTTAACAACAACGAATTTTGTGTTTTTAGAGTTGATTTCTTTGTAATTACTGTTTTTGTCTGTTCGTGTCGTCTTTGTGTCATTAGTTACGGCTTTTGTAATAGCAGTTTTATAAATACTGATGATATTTTTGCCGTGTCCGCCATGACAGATCGAATTTCCACAGGCATTCACTTACGCAAAATGTTTGTTTTTTTATTTGAAGAAATTCTTGTGTGTTAAACACGTATGAAATGCAATATTACTTTGGGAAGGAAAAAGAAAAAAATACATTAGCTTGACGTCAAGTCAAATTAAGGGAAAGGTGTAATTTAATGAGGTTTGTCGGTGACGCACTGTTGTTTTAGCACCTGCTTCTACATAATGCATTATTGCCTTAAAATTCAATAGGAAGTTGCCACTTACGGCTTCAACCACAAAACATATGCTATGTGTAAAAAGGCTGATGTGTCCAGCACCCTAATTTTATTGCGTGCACTTTCAATCATTCACAATCCATTTTAAAGCTCTCTTCTTCTTTTTCGTGTAGTTTGTGACTAACCAGAGAGGTAGTGTCAGAGTTTTATACTACCCATGGGACTTAGTTACACATGCTATTGAGAAATATCTCTCAAGCATATTATAGCCGGTTTTAAGCAAATTGCTAATCCAATGCTTCATACGTTCGAAAAATTCGCTTACATGACATGATGTAAATGCCACAATGAATGTTGTTGAATTGTCAAATTGAAAGAGCACTAATTGCCATTGTATGTGGGGTACGCAATTTTACCACTATTTCTAATCTACTATTGATCTTAAAAGATGCATTTACCTAAACTGCAGCTCTTATTACATCTGTACGTACATCTACAACTCCAATTTAATTTAGACCGCGGTTGTAATAAATAAAACAGTACACGGACTAAGTTATCCCTGTTTCATTCAGCACGTAACATTTATTTTGTCTTTCGTTTACCGGTGTTTTATTTCTATTTCCTTCGTTGGAAAAGGGAATGTTCGTTTGTGTCGTAAAAATAATATCCATTATTATAATTGGGCCGGCAGCGGTCGCCCACGTGCCTACTCTGCTTCTATAGTTTTTATGTTATCTACCGGATTCCTTCATGTAATGGTTTTGTTCTGTAAGGGCTTAATTAAGAGCGTTTTATGGTTTTTATTAGTTCCTCCTTTGATTGTTTTTACTTTATTTATTTTATTTTATTTTCTTTTAGTGTCATGTCAAAGGCTCTTGCTATTGATATCTAAATAGACTCATAAATATATGGCTCATTGTTGACGTAATTTTTCAAATATATTCGATTATCTGAACTGCTTCGTCTACTTGCTACTCGATTCTTTACATAGAAGATGTTGACTACTCGATTTTCTAAACAGAAAATCTCTTCTCCAGGCAATTAAATAATTTTCAACAATGTATTAGAAAATTAAGATCCTGTGTTATAAAGACACATAATCAGTTCTTTGTAAAAACGTCTAAGCTATTTGTAGTCTCTTTATGTTGCCGACTCATTTGACCAAATCATTTAACTTTTTAGTTTTAACTTTAGCAATCTTGCAATAATTAAATCACTTATAAGGCAGGTTATTAGCGATGAAGACGTGTCCTCTGTTATGTTTTATTTGTGCACTTTCTTCTACTTAGGTCCTAAGTAGTTCCAAACCTAGGGGGTAATTATCTCCGCGCTGGGAAATCAGCTTCTTTGTGGGAGTAACGAAGAACCTAATAATTAAGACCTAATATCTAATAAAATTATAGATCGCCAGTAAGACCCATGCTCGTGGCATTTCTTTCTAACTGCCGTCGCGTCATCGTCATGTAAGATTGATGTCCAATTTGTGATTAATAAAGATATTTGTATTTTTTGTATTGGTAACATTTTAAGGTCAGGTACAATCGGTTTTCCTAATAGGTCATAGGGGTAACAATATCGAAAAGGTTACGAACCACTGACTGAGAATATGTGTGTAATGTGGGAAAATCACTTGGCGAGTAAGATTTTCAAATGGTTGTGACACACTTTTGGAGACACCGCAGACAATATGTTACTCAAATAACTAGCTAGCTTCAGCCCGCGTCTTTATCCGGGTAATCTATTAAGTACTTCGGCACTTGGCGAAAGTGTACGGGGTGAAATTGAATTCATGAGCAATATTTGAAGGAGTCATTGTATTTATCATTATGACCAACTTTTACTATGGAAACAAATCTGAAATCGCGATAAAAAATCAGCTGTTCCATACATTATGCTTGCATAACTCGACAAATGTAGTGGAAAGCAGATTTTTTTTTCGCGATTTCAGGTGTGTAGTAAAATAAGCGGGATTGTCCGAAAGGGTTACCGCTACTCCGGAACATAAAGGGCTACGGAAGGAAAATGGATGGGTTTTAGTCAGTAAGAGTCCGACACTCCCTTCCGCTCCACCCAGAGCGGGAGAAGTCATTGGATAATTGTCCAGCCTTAAAAAAAA
The DNA here is from genome assembly GCA_951799385.1 of Hyppa rectilinea. NCBI lineage: Eukaryota > Metazoa > Arthropoda > Insecta > Lepidoptera > Noctuidae > Hyppa > Hyppa rectilinea. The sequence goes on along the minus strand of OX637309.1, from coordinate 5,376,998 downwards.
AGGTGTGTAGTAAAAGTTGTTCATAATGATGCGAACAATCAATCTGCCTAGCCTTTTCCCAACTATGTGGGGGTCGGTTTCCGTATTTAACATGGAACGACTGCCTATTTGACCTCCACAACCGAGTAACTGGGTTATACGATACCCCTTGGTAAGACAGGCTCTCAGATTTTCGGGCTTCTGACAACCCGTTTTTAATAATAATGATGAGTACAATGACCCCAATAATAAATAAATAAATTTTTGTCGGAATTAGTATAGGACTTCTTATTCGTAGGATGACTTGTTACAAACTAACTAACAATTTTCCTTCTTTATAATAAGTATTTGTTTAGTTGACAGTGTTAATTGAATTAACCCCTCAAATTTCGTACGAGCCCCATAGGTTCATAAGAGAAATTCTCTTGAAACGACAATAAATATAATCGTATAAATCGTTGAACTCTTATAAGCAAACGGTTTCTAATAGGCGAACATCTACCTAATGGGTTAACTATTAGTCATGTTTTAATTTAGCATTTACTTTCATAAACAGGATAAAGATACTTATTCTGATATAAAGATCAGATCGATATGCACATAAAACACAATATGAAATCACTTCACAGCTATGACAGCTCTCAGTCCCAAGTGCATAATCAGTAAACAATTATATGGAAATCGTCTCGTTTAATGAAAGTTTTTCCTAGAAAGTGTAAAATAGGTATGTATGTGATAGTGGAAAATGTATATATCCAGGTGTAGTGCTTAGTGGAAGAGCATTATCAGTGCGGATAAGTACTGCTGGTTATATGAACTCGATAGATATCACAATAAATACTTTAAGGGACTTTACACGTTATTAGAAATATGATCCTAGGTAGAAGATTCAGTTGAAGGGGCCCGTCAGGGCCGAGCCTGCCGGGTAAGCGGGATTGTCCGAAAGGGTTACAGCTACCCCGGAACATAAAGGGCTAAGGAAGGAACATGGATGCGTTTTAGTCAGTAAGAGTCTGACACTCCCTTCCGCTCCACCCAGAGCGGGAGGCGATCGACCATTTGATGATTTCCCACCCTCAAAAAGAAGAAAAAGGGAGATTATTCAGTAGGCAATCAGATTTTACCCTGTATAAGATTGCCTATTATTGCTTTATACTGAGAAAGAGATGGAGCTATACCTTTTGATAATTTCCAGCATCCACATGGGCGAAAGCTGCTAGCAGCAGCTAATTCCATAATAATAATGAAACATCTTCAGCTTTAAAAAACTCAAAAGCGTAAATTACGTAGTTTAACTTCCTTTCCGTTACGCCCACCCAAAACCGAATAATTGCTGTTATTTTTATCACAAGAACAGTCATAAATAATTCATTCAACACATGCCATATGCCACGAAAACATTAATTATAAATTTAGATTCGGCATTACTCGCTATGGATGTATACGGACCAGCCAAACGTGAAATTGTGGGTTGTCGGGGCAAACACAACTTGAGACTTGTGTCTCTATCATTTGATATAGTGTTAGAAAAGGACATGTTATGTTATGTTTAGTATAATATTGTTGCAGTCCGTTAGACAGTGTTTTTACATAGATTACAATGACCATGATAGAGCTTAACCCCTGACTTTGTGTCACCATTTTTATCATGGGTACTCGTCGTCGGATAGGAAATGTCGACTCCATCTAGATTTTTTTTTACGTAGTCAAACAATCTGCCTAGCCTTATCCAACTGTGTTGGGGACAGCTTCCAATGTAATTTTTATTCTTCTAGTCTTTTTTTTAAACATGACCTGTAAAAGTAGTTCCGATATCCTATTTACAGAACAAATAATTAACCCCCCCCATCCCCGCCGCCTCTCATCTTTCTTTTGTTTCTCTGTCTAAGCCCTACGGGGATTACAGGCGTGATGTTTTATTAAATTTTGTTTGTTGCAATTTCCTTTGATTTCAAAGAACTGATACTAAAAAGTTCTTTATATTAAAAAACCACCAGCGCCATCTTGAAAACGCCATTTTAAAAGCTGATATCCACTAACATAATATTATAAAATAATACCTATCAACTTGCATAAATTCTAAAATTCCTTTGTAAGTGCGCCTCTAGATCCTCCAAGGAATAAAATTAATATTTTCCTTCAGTTAATATTTTATCTTTTTGCATATTATCTTACCAGTGAATCACGGTAGTGTTAAGTATGGTATTTCCGATATATGCATAAAAGAAAGACAGATTTTCAATCAAATGATAATAATGATCTATTTATTAGATTTATTTACATTAAGATTTAACGAAAGTAGTTAAATACAGGCTTATCTTTTGATGGCATTTGTCGATAGCTACTAGATAAATGATTGATATAATTAGAATAATTAAATAACTATCAATAATCAGAATTAATCTTAAAATCTGATCATATTGATTAAAATGTAATTCTAGAAAATTTTTCTTTAAGTCCATTAACTTAACAAGGTAAGAATTAATTAGATACCTAGAGTAAATCTATATATAATATACGTATTATACATTAAACTTGCTTGTCGTGTCTGTATGTGTGTTCACGTTGTTTGTTTGTCTTCTACGCAACGGATTTTAATGTAGCATTCACCTTCATTTAGCGAAGTCACTTAGATAAAACAGATTTAACTCTTTCTTTTATTTTTCGCGTGGTTAACGACTAACTAGCCACAACCAATCACACCACAACGAAACAAAAAATAAATCTGTCACCAGGTTAGTCGCTAATATTTAACTAAGATAGATAGTTTTGTCACGTCTTAAAATCTTGCGAAGAAAGGGCCGCTCGCTAGTATCACTAATATCTAATAATCCCGACCTACTAATACTTTGATAAAAGCTATGAATGAATAAATTCAATACAATTCCGATACATTTATCAATTTACCCGAGGTATCACAGGGCTATCGTAATGTCCCTTCGTAGAATATAAATATATTACGGTAGATTGGGCCCTACCCTACCCTAAATTAATAGGCCCCTATCAATTGAGCGTTAAAATATGCAAATAAAATTGTCGAAAATAGCCTCACGCTGACGGTATGACACGCTGTAGGACCACCACGACTTACGACGTTTTTATTATGTTTTATGTGACAGTTATTTCAAAATATAACTTCGGAATTTTTAATAGAATGTACTTAACCAAGGATACAATTTTACATTTATCGACGCTTAACGTTGGCAATGAGGTGATTAGACCAATTCAAGGGATCCAGCACCGGTCCTGTCAGCGCTGTATCTTAAATAATAAGCTTTGTTTCTTTTTTTTTTTAACTGAACGACTTGACAAAATATTGATTTGCTTTAATTTATTATTATTAATTATTATTCATTTTATTTTCAGAATCAAAAATATTCCATACATTGTTAGAAAATCATACTTATAACTATTATAACTATTATTATTGAATGTCCACATTATTAATTATACATTATTACACTAAAACACATACACATATATTATTACACTATTTTACATTAAAAAAGGACCCCTCCAGATCCGTGAACGGTATTCCAGTGCCTCACAACCGGACAATCAACCCTTTCCAATATGATATTCAGAAGGCAAATTAATAAAGAATATTAAATGATAAAGTAAGCCATCCGGAATAAATTCTTTAATGAAGGTAAAACCGGAACAAAACCCTCGTTGAAGACTAACGCCGTCAAAGAAACAGACACGAAAATTGATTTTAATTTATAAAATGTATAGACCAAAATCTCTCACTTGTTTTTATTCCCATCATTTTGCAAATCACGTCATCTTAAAAGGCCATAAGCAATTTACCTAAACACAAGCAGCGAACATAACACCGTACACTCTCACATAACGACCCTCAAGCTTCACAGCTAATCTTTACACAATTCGTCGCAAAATTGTCGAAAACTCATTGTCGTCCTACTTCGTAATCCTATACTGAAGCGCTCGGCCAATTAACGCGCGGGAAACTTGCTATCCAGTTACTGAGTTTTTGTGTCAAATGAGATGGAACGCTACCATAGAATAAGAATTTACAGAAGCGGAAATGAGATCAAAAAGCATTCTAAATGTTGGCGTGTCAATGGCACACAAAGGGCTAACGAAACGAACATCAGGTCAGTAAGAGTCTGACACTCGGCGGGAGTAGTCATTTCATGATTTCCCAACCTTAAAAAAAAGCGTGTCGATGGCAATCTAGATAGGAGCCGTCCCTGTCATTCGGCTACGTGTTTGACACCTTCAGTGGCAGACAACAGGTCATGTTGCACACGATTGTAAGTGGATTAACACCACAGCGGAGCTGATCAGCTCCAGAGCGGAGTCATCTGTCAAACTCCACCTGAGCAGGTTTTCCTGTGAAGATGAGTTGCCCATATTTTTAGGGAAAGAAAGAAAAAGAAAAGTTCTACGCGGCCAGTGTGTTGGGAGGCATATTATTGACAGCCTTGCTTTTGTTTTACGCAATAGTTCGGCAGTTTTGTTATACAGTCGCACATTAAGTTAGGTACAAATGTCAAATTCTGAACTTAACATCCAACGCTTTTTGGTGTAAAATCATTTGGAGAAATTTGACAGTTTGGTATATCTTGATGCGCCAGCGACCGTACGAAGGAAAGTGCATCAGTTCCCTTCTGTTGTTTTCTTATTCTATGACGCTATAAACCTATAGCTTTATACCACAACAGTATTGGGTGACGCTGAGGAAATTTACATTAAAATACATTGTTATTTGTTAGCTGACGTTTCGGATATTTTCCTGTGTATCTCTTTGGCTATTGTGTCTTTGATCTACATGGCAGAAGGTGGAAGTTGGGTGGTGTAACTTCCGAGAGCGAATTAATGCCGTAATTTTCAGCGGTATTGTCCGAAAGGGTTACTGCTGCCCTGGAACACATGGGGCTAAGGAAGGAACATGGATGAGTTTTAGTCAGTAAGAGTCAGATACTCCCTTTCGCTCCACCTACAGCGGGAGGAGTCATTTGATGTATTTCCATCCGTAAAAAAAATGTTGTAATTTATCGAAAATTGGTATAGTATTTCAAAACTTTGCTCTACGAATATTGTGAAACTGTACATATATGTCCCGTCATCTTTAGACTCTTTGGACCACGTGGAGATCACGTTAAGCAAATGGGTTACTGACCGTAATATAGTGTAATGATAAGCGAATGTAAACACTTAATTAAGTCGTAAACTGGACATATTCTTGTAATGAAGTCACCTTTAACACCACACATAACTACAAAGAAGTATTTAATGTACTTATCGTGGATTGCAGTAAAAGTGTAAATAACACCGGCGAGGTAGAAAGAATTCCAATAAATTATCGACAGTGCTATCAGAACAATGATAAGGATGTACTTACTTAGGTATCGATCAATCATGGAGTATCGATTGTTGCTTAATGCAAACAATCGTTTGTTTGTAGACGGGACGGCACCGGCTTATCGCTGTCCTACTGTTTTGAAATGTTTTGTTTTTACTGAGTGTGCTGTGTCTGTAATGAAACAAAGTCCATAGACCGTTCCTGAGGTAAGGTAGTTGCGTGGTGCGGAAGGGGTATGGTGACGCGACCCTCCCATACCGCGCAGGTACCTCAGGGTCGTAACGTTGAAGGGGTCCGTTAGGGCCAAGCCTGCAGAGTAAGCGGTATTGTCCAAAAGGGTTACCGCTACCCCGGACCATAAAGGGCTAAGGAAGGAACATGGATGGGTTTTAGTCAGTAAGAGTCTGACACTCCCTTCCGCTCCACCCAGAGCGGGAGAAGTCATTGGATGATTTCTGTCACACTTTTTCCAATTAATCTTTGGTAGTTGCAGCACGACTTTAAGATCTTCCATTGGTCTTAGTATTGGGTCCCTGAATACCCCCATCCCAGAGGCCCCCGTCCCGGACCCCGAATTATTTTAGTACTGTCAGCAGATGATATGATGCACAGGGTGTGCATCATATCTTCTCGTCTGGCCATGAGATACTTTGTTTTTGTCTTCGAAAACATTAGGTTTTTAAAGAATCAGCATTGTCATCCAAAGTTTGCCACTTTGGATGGTGCTGCCAGCCTTTTGGGCACATTTCCCACAGACAGCGATGGGGATGAATTTTTTGACGCCCTATGAGCTCTTGGCCTTTTTAACCACTTGTGCATAATGGATATATTTTTTAGTTTTAGGTTGTGTATATTATTAAGTAATTATGTGTACTTACGATTTTCTGTTTGCTGTACTTCCAAATAAATAAGTTTTTGAGATACTTCAATTTTGTAATTGAAATAAATAAAGACAACTTCAGAACCGTATAAACAGAAGAACCTGTGCTACTTACTCTTACAACTCGCACTTATCTCCGTTTTCCGCAGACCCAAGCACAAATAATTGGATGTTGGCAGGATGAACGCATTTACATATGAAATACCTCCCGGTAGGTAGGTATGTGCTGTAGGTACGTTTCATGAATTAGCATCACAGGCCAACGACATGTAATTACTTGCGCATGCGTTTTGTACAGCTTAATGATAGGACGAGTTTGTACCTATTTTTTTGGGAGCAGGGATATTTATTATTAGCTATAAACCAGAACTGAACCTTTAAGACTTGAACCACTACCTCTTATAGCAGTATAATTTCAAAATTACTTTAGTGTGAGAATGAGACGGAGCTATACAGGTCGTATAGCTCTATCTCTTTCCCGCTGTGAAGTAATATTAAAAGAATACTGGTTTAAGAGGTGGTTGTCGGCCTCTCTTAAGGTGCTATAAAGACTACCTAGTTAATTGATATCGAAATTAGGTCTTTACTACTTCCACGCGCACCTCAAAAATATGTGAAGGGGCCCGTTAGGGCCGAAGCCTGTCGGGTAAGCGGGATTGTCCGAAAGGGTTACCGCTACCCCGGAACATAATAGGCTAAGGAAGGAACGGGGATGGGTTTTAGTCAGTAAGAGTCTAACACTCCCATGATTTCCCGTCCTCAAAAAAAAAGCTCTTATCTATAAAGATATGGTCAACCAAATCTTATAAGTAGGTACTCTGGAAAGGAAACGCTAGCAAAACATTTACTTCCAACAATCAGAATTTTATAAATTTTCCAACTTTGCGGAAGTGTGTGAATGCTCTAATTCCTCATTCACTTAGGTATTTCTGGTTGAAAAACAAACAATTTCGTTACAAACGTTGATTGGGTGACACAAGTAGGATATATTAACCAGTGTTTCTTCATATATGGTCTCTCTCTCCTCATAAGGAGTTTTAAAACGAGCACTCAATCGCGCGATGTTAACTCATTTTCTGCTCAAAAACATGACAGTTGCCACGTTGAGGCTTCCGCAAAAAAGGAGAAACTAGGTTTATAAGGGACCAGATCGTGTAATGGCTCATTTTAGAATGAAATGGACAGAACTGGGTGCAGACCTTATGACTAGTTTGTCGCTTACCTCAACAATTATTTGCAAAGACAAAACCAAACGGTTATTAAACAGTGCAAAAAAAAAAACCAAAAGTAATTTCACGACCAAGGAAAAAGTTTTAAAAACTCACATAAACAAGCAAATATCGCCTCTATTTCTTGCTACATAAGGATACATTTAAGTAAAATGCGTAGATATGCACCACGAGTTCGGTTTCCGAATCATTATTTCTTTGAAGTTGTTAACTGTTTTCTTACCGTTTCGCAAGATGGTAAAGAAATAATTTAAGACTAGTAACAAATGAAAAACATTTAAAAAACTTGCTGCACGTTAATGGCCGCACAATAAATTATTTTTGGGGTAATTGAAACTAAGAAGCGAACTGCAGATAATTTATAATACATACCCCACGCATACCGTGTTTGGCGACACGGTCGGCGCAGTGGTTGAGCGATTGACTGCTGCGCAGCATGCCGCGGGTTCGATTCCCGCACGGAACAAATATATATTTAAAAAAAAAAAAAAATAAGGTATATAAATAGTTTATCAGCCATCTCGTTACCATAACACAAGCATTTTCGGTTGCTTAGCTTGGGACTATATGGCGTTGTGTGAAATGTCCAAGGATATTTATTATAAATTTTTAAATATTTTTATAAAACATAAAAAAACACATTTAAAAATATAAAAAATAGTAGTAACTCACCGGTATCGGGACCATGGTCCAAGCTACCGGTGGTCAGGGCTCCTGAGAGAGGAACCTCCTAACTATACGCGCCGTGTTCAAGATTATCGGTTTCTGGATCAAGCCCTTGATCCAACTGCCTAACGAGAGCCTCTTCAGACGTTGGTCGAGGCTCTTGGCTATTATGCCTATCGGCACAATGATTGCTGTATCCACATCCCACATGTCAACAACCTCGCGAGCCAGGTCAAGATACTTCGGAACTGCAGATAATTATTATTACGCTCTTAACTGCACTTTGACTGTATCGGTTATTGTTTCAAACCATCTTTTAAAACCATCGACCCGGGTGATTTCAATGTTCAAAATTATAAGAAAAATATAGAATATTCTTCCTCTTTTCCCTATTTTTTCCCATCTTTCTTTCTTTTTCTCTTTGTTATCTTTCTCTTTCTCCCTCTTTTATTAGTAATGATTCGTGATTACTTTGATTCATTAGAAAACTTTATGTTTTTTTTAACTCCCTCTTGAAGAGAGGAGGCCTGATTCCCGGCAGTGGGAAATTATAGGCTGACTAAGTACAGTCACGAGCACCAATATGTATATACCTAGCAATGTTCCCAAGCGATTTTCTCGTAAAATAAGTATTTCAACTTTTAAGATACAACAGGTTCGGTAAGCCTATGGATTCGAAAATGCGATTTGTCCATAAACATACTATTTTAATCAATAATTAAGGAGAAAACTGCTTCTGAAATTAACTAACTGTATACATATTTTTGCTCGTGACTGTACGTTTGTATGTTTCGTTTCTGAGACAATATCTTTCAACAGAGAATGCAGCAGAAATTGACCCTCACGAAGACACACCGTTAAACAAAACAGAAAGCAATCCTCAAGTAGGCAGAACCTCACGAATCTTTTAGAATAATCGTCTCGTCTATCTTCAAACTCGCGTCTTCGTTTACCTATTATTACTTAATTAAATGCAAACAGAATACCAATCAGCGCACGACCCCGTCAGATATAAAAATAAACATGATTTAATATTCCTACAGTGCATCCGACCAACAAAGTACGAACGTGTTTGGTTACATGGGTAAAAAACAGATTACAAACATATCAGTAGATAAAAACACGCTTATGATATACAACATGATTGCGTTGTATGAAATCATGTTAAATAATATATAACATAATCAGCCTATAACGTTCAGACGGCTGGAACACAGGCCTCCTCAAGGTGTAAGAGAGTTTGCTATAATTCACCACGCGAGCCTAGTCTTCTAGTCTGTCTGCGTCTAGGTCGTCACGCCACGTTTTCCTGGGCCAGCCTGGACGGCGTCATCCATCCTCAGGCACCCATGCGACTATTGCCCAGCGGTCACAAAGCATGCGGCGTGGACGGGAATTGAATACACAAATTAAATCTGCCTGGGTTTGAACTCACGTTCTACAACTCGTATGTCGGGTCAAATATAATAAATATGATGGCTAAAACTTACAACCTAACTAATATTCCGATAAGTTTACATCAGCCCTTTAAAAGATTACGTATAAGTTATCAATCTGAATCGATACCTACTATTATAAAAACTTGAATGAAAGACAATTTTTTCACCAATCCTTACAAACAATTGCTTTAAAAATATGCTGCTAATGGAATTGAAAAAACGACAGTCTTCAATCATAAGGGCCATAAGAAAATTTGTTGTTCCATCCGCGCCACCAACAATCTTGGCGATATTGTCAAAGGTAGCCCACGAAATTCAAATTTATATAAATGTATTGATGATGATGTTGATGACCAAGAAGCAACCTGACAATGACCTAAAAATTGCATAAATCTCAAGAAATATCGCATCCACCTTAAATAAAAGCAACATCCTTGACTCCTCTAGAACGCACCTATTTACCCATTTAAATACACCCATAATTAATTTAATGAGATTGTAAGTAAATCCGTTACAGACAATCAGTTGAATGAAAGATCAATTAAAAAAAGACCGAAGAAAGAATACGTATGTGAAAAACGTGTTGTTAATGAACATGCCACGTCCTTACATTACGGACGAATGGCTTGACGGTTTAATTATTATTTAATTTATATCTCGGCTTCACATAGTGATGCTGAAAGATACATTTTATTGCCAGATTGCGTCTTTCCTTTATTTGTATCGCTCGCACCCTTTTGATATTCCTTCATTGGTTTAATTTACAGTTAATAACTTCACTAACCTATTTTGTTTTTCTTTTGGATGTTAAAACACGTTGATTATCTCTGTTAAAAGAAGATTAATTACATAATGTAAAACACTCGTGCTTAAATTGTAATAAATCATCAATATTCATCAAAGTTCTTGAAGAATCCAAGCATTAAAATATTACAATTATGGAAATTAAGTGCAGATTATATCCGATTCATTCGTAAAACATATTGATTTTGCATTTTAAATGATCGATTATAATTCAAATGTTTTGAATTACGAATCCAGAAGAAATATGTCCGTCGCGCCGGCGCCGTTTATTGGTCTTTTATTTGCACCATATCAAGACCAAAATTGTTAACGCCGAAGAACTTTCCGATAGGGACAAATGACATCGATTATTCGCGATAACTTTTTTAATGCACTGATGCTAATCTGATTCTTTGTTACCCGTTTAAAGGTCTAAAGAAATCCTACAACAAAATCAAGTTAACTGATCGTCGGTTAGGACATCTTTGCCGCGTCTTGAAACAATGAAAACATTAATGTTTAAAAAAATATGAAGAAATCATTCAATTTCTCGTTCTGCAGATAAATATAATAAATACCCGAACGGATTGTAAAAAAAAAGAATGTGGCTTTAGGTCAGCGTAATTTTTTATACAATAAATATGAGAACTTTACATAAACTATTAATTATGAGATTATCGATAAGCCACAGGCAGAAGATACGGTACCTGTTTTTGGAACATGTTACCTCATATTGCCATCATAATTAAATTAATAAACCATAACCGATCGCTGCCAGAAAAAATAATAATGATTGATGATGAATCTCCAATTTTTAATAATATGGTTATTACCAGTAATTATTTCAATTTTAGTCTTAATAGTTTATTTAAAGAATAAATAAGCTGCGCCGTCTAAAAAACGTGATATCCTAACGATTGTTTGTAAACAAAGACCGAATACCAGTTGAAAGTGGGACAGAAATAAAATTGTATATATGATACGATATGTCAACTAAGGGAACCGGTGAAGACAGAATGCGTGGCCACATGACAAGTAGGGCTCCCAAGAGCGTAGGTAGACGCGATTATGAACTCAACCGTTGAAATATTGTGGCCGAAGAATGAATGTTGCAAAAGGGAAAAGTCAGACGAGAAAATACAAAGTTGTTTCAATTTTTTTACTTTATTTTTGGACACATAAAAGACTCGAACCAATGCGATGTGAAAAATTGCAAAATGGATATTTGAATCCTTAGATTTTTCAATAATGCTATGATTGCTGAATTCTCAGCGGACACGAATGAAAGAGACGAAGCAAACACAAAAGCTATTGAAGAAGTATTTACTCTCGAAATGATATATTAACGTTAAACATGAGAAAACATACCGTTTGACTGTAAAATGGCTATGATATACGAATTCATTAATATGTTTTGCAAGTTTACGAAGTAAAGTTAGATTGGTATCTGAAAGGAGCGGAAATTAAATGTCACACGTGTATTTACCTTACATCAATATGTTTTAAGATAATATTTTACAATGCTCTATTTAATAAAGTTAAATTAAATGTTTTACTGTGCATAAAACAAACTCGGTTTCAAAGTACAGATTGGAAAATAGCATATAATTTACAATACTTGAGTCTCGATCGAAAGTCAGGTATTCATTAAATCATTCCATCAAGTGTTTAAGTGGAGAAATTACGAAAAAACAATTCGTTCCAAGTTTTTTTATCATTCGCCATCGCAATATGTAGTTTGAAAGTAACCTCAGATTGCAAAAATGTTCGATCCAATCATATTTTTGAGAAACGCGTATCTTGGTCCCTTTCGACTGCGCGATGGCCAATGGCAATGGCCAATAACACCGGTGTTATTAGCTAATTATCAGTTTTCGACAAGATCCTAATTACGAAACTTGGCACTTAAATTCTGAGACTTCACTTTCCATTCGCCCTGATTTCCAACCAGCGCAATACCCTTAATTCATTATTGATACGGACATCAAGTTTAATAAGATAAATTGCAAAAGTTGAATTTTAGAAGCACAAGTGCCTGAACTAATTAGAACTCGTTTCTGTTAATCCCGCAGAAAACGCGAAGTTTTAATATCAACGTCTAGCTCCCATCAAATAATGTTAATAATAACGGGCGAAGTGGAATCGTGACCCGTCTGACGTCCTTGAGGTCCGACCTTCCCAGAACTTATTCCGAAAATAAAACTAAAAGTAGAGAGCCCCAAGCTGATAGACGGGCTCTGATGCCTCTGCTGATCCCAAACTAGTTTAACAATTTATCGCTTCTGTACGATCTGTGTGCCGGGATGGGATTATGTATCTAATTTCTTGAGTGGAAGATTCCGTTTTAGCGTGAAAGGTACAATTTTGGGGCAGGATCGTCTCCAAAAATTAAATTTGAAATCAGAAACACAGGTTTATATGGTTCGAAAAGAAAGCCTTATGATGGATGAAGGAGTGAGGTTATAATAACTGTCTGTACGAAAGCTGACGGCTCGTGTAAAATAATGGATGGAATTGAAATATTCGCCACAGGGGCTTCGTGAAATAACTCTTCATCAAATAAAATTAGCTCAGTAATCGTAGACTCCAATAGTCAAAGCTAATATTCCAAAACACATAATTGAACGTATTACATCTATTTTTGATATTTTCATAGTCATCGTCAATAGTCTTTCTACCATAAATGATTAATCGATTGGACCTTGCAACTTTTAAACGTAATCGTGCTTCATCCATCTTTATAGCATTCAATTTTACGAGTTCATGTCTTCCTTTATACGTATTGACATGTTGTTTGAAATTCACATCTGGAAAAATATTATTATCTTTTGTACGAGTGGTCCATATTGTATATGAGATCATCTTTCACGGTGTTATGGTGGAGTGTGATTGTGTCGCATCGTTATCGATGCGTTCGACACTGCCGCTGCACCGTGCCACACGCCAGATAACGGTCTCGTATCGCAGCGTAAATAAATTGTACAATCTCGGGTTATTATATTACCGAACAGGCTTCGCAAGGGCCATGCGCCCACACGAGCGTATCGCGCGTCCGTCAAATCACGACCTCAAACGAAATCCCGCGTAAAAACGAGAAGAAATTTCATACAAAGGTAGGTTTCGAGTCACGACAGTCCTATCGAGCTATCGTCGGATTTGTTGGGTGCAGTGTTCGGGACTGTCGCGCGGGAAGGGGGGGCGGGGGAGCTACCGCGCGGCAACACCGGGCCGCTCCGCACCGGCCGCACCGCGTGCGTCGCCCAGCCAGCGCCGCCAGTCTACCAATCGCTCAGCGCAAGGACGGACGCGCGTTTCGGTGGTGCGACTCTCAGACGAGTGTTTAATAACTTGTGACAAAACTTAGTGCACTCCTATTACGAGTGGATCGGATTATCTGCAGTGTTTGTGACGTTCGACTACGATGAATGTGTGTTTCTAGTGGCGAAACATTTTGCTTAAAAAGTTGTGTAAACCGAGCCGATGGTCCTCTTGAATAGTAACATGAAAATTAATGGTAAATAAAGTCTTCCAATAAGTTTTTGCATGTGTTCTTATGGATATGTTACTGTTGGTATGCTGTTATTCATCTGGATGATCTGATGATCTTGGCTTGCACGACGCACGACCCATTCGTACACACATTTGTGGTGGCAGCACACGGGAGATCTGGCACGGGATAAAGGATTCGGAGAGCAGCCAGGGTTTATTTATTAAAATATTCAAATGAGCGCGGCAATATTCCGTCCGGATCACCAAAACGGCCAAAACAATGGCGGACCTTGTGTCTGTCAGGCGACATTGACTCTCCGAATGTAAATTTGAGTTAGCGCGAACAATCGAACCTAGTGAGTTGAGTTTAGAAGTCGATATATGAATAAAAGCTAGTGTGTGTGACCGTGGTGCGCCTACGGGACCAGCCGCTGTGGGTGGACGGCATAGTTCCGAACCGCCTAGAACGACAGTGGGTGTTTGAATGGAGCCAGTTAATAATAATGGTGAGATTTAATCACCGCCATAGAGGTTATACAACAAAGCTATAAGCATGCCCATGGCTCGATTTGTAGACGAAAAGCCCTTTATAACATGTTCTGAATAGTCACTAACAAAGCTTTCGACAGAGTAGCAAATTTTGGCTTGTAGTTTACATAGGTACTAATCATTAATCCGAATATTATTTTTACTTGATATAATGTACGTTGATCATATCGTAACGTCTGTAATAGTCCGTTTGCGAGACGCGAACAATAAATTAATTCATCCTTGCGACACGTAGCATTAATAAAGCTATAAAAACGTCAGACATTGAATAGATCAAGAATCCTTACAATCCCAACATCCTGTTGCTGATGGCGAGGGACATCAATTTTGCACATGTTATGAAATAGACCTCAGATGTTGACTGACAAAAAACAGACACCGTGCCGCACATGTGTGCTTCCAAATTCAGGCCAAAGAGAATCACACGACTACGAAACATACCTTAATGGAATGGAAGCTTAAAAAAAAAAACAATTCTAATGGTAAACAAACCAAATGACGCCCACGCACCAGAATCAAAACAAAGGGGAGAAAGAAATTTAATTAAAGAATGAATTACCCAAGGTAACATGTTATTACCGTATGCATCTGCCCGTAAATGATGAATGCGTTCGTTGAGAAAATAACAAAAAAGCTAAAGAGAAACCTGCGCGAGCGAGGGTGGCACGTGGGCAGGCAGATGTGCAAGCGCATCCCGGGGCCACTCTGCGATACATATGACTCTTTATCTCACAATCTCGCTGCGTTTGCTTACAGCTGCTGAGATTTAAGATCCATTATTCTGTAGTTAATACTTTTAAGGGCCTCGATACAATCTCACAAAAGAAACTGTCATGGGTCACGTTTCTCCACGTAAAAGAACTTGACACTAACCAAAAAATACGATAAGTATCTTCAAAAAGAATATTGTTCGTACAGAAGCTTTACGTGAAGTAATGGGTGTCTAAGTTCCAAAGAGGTCAAGTCCGGCTCGTAGGACCGAGTTTTTCCATCGATTATGATCGCCTGTATCTCGTAGACGGTCCTCGCCTTTTACGGCAACCTGCGCTCGCGCCGACTTAGTACTGACAACTGTGGGATAGTCGACATCAGTATCTGAGATAACTATCGACTCTCTAGGTGTTTTCATAATTTCTCTATCCGTACTCGAGGTGCGGTTATTGAGAATATCGACTGGGACTGCTTGACGAAGATAGCCTTTGATATTGTAGTCCCAGATTGGAAAGCTCATAATTCACCGTGTCACATATTACATATAGACATTGCTTGGTCATTAAAGTTCTGTTTTACACAGAGAAAATCAAAGTTCGTTTTGTTTTGTTACATTACAACTCTTTCTAAAGAAGTGTCAGTAAGTCGTTATGGTTGTGCTAAGCAAAAAAAGTGAGAACAAAAGTCTATAGAGGAAAGCAATAGTACTGTTGCTCATAATATAACACGTTTCTTGAAAAAGAAACAAGCAAAGCAATAAAGTATAACAATTTTACGCATCAGTGAAACATAGCAACGAGCTAAAACATAGTTTGTAAGTGGTAAAATGTAATACAATACTTCCATTTGTTACTGCGTCGACTGTAACTTGGTACGGCAAACACATTGTTAACTTAAACAGTTCTTAGGTAAAACGTATCGAGTAAACTCAACCCAGAATAATGGCTGAGAACGTTTTAGGAATATTAATGTGAGGCAAAATGTGTAAGCAGAAAATTATAACAGATGCCATCTGTCTTAGAACATACTTTGCCTTGAAGAAATAATATGTTACTCTTTAAACAAGCTTCGTAAGTAATTATGTTGGGCATGTTACTGAAGATAGAATCTGCTTTGAATAAATTAAATACGCGAAAATATAGACATGTATTTTTCGGCACATCATGTTTCAACCAAGATAATATAGACGCGAATTAAATATACCTCATGAACGTAACATTCAATCAAGAATAACATGATGTACAAATCATGCTACGAAATTATGAGAGCTAATTAAAGTATCAGATATTGACAAAGCAAAAGTAGCTAAAGCTAACATTCCACAGCATGAAGAATCTATAGCTTATAAAGCAGAACTTAAAACAGCTAAATCAACGACTGAAACAAATGAATTCGTTAATCAAAACAACACAATAAAGATGTAATGCTTCAATAGCGGGCACGTTCCCGCCACCTGCCCCGACAGCTGTACGAATTTACATCTGACGGTGAAAAATGACTCCCCCGACTACACCCCACAAGTGAACAGATGTTTTAAAATCATGGTGTGCAAACCACACAGACAATTTTATTTGAGAATTTCACTACAATTAAACACTCGTAAATGTATACTGAAGCGGGAAGACTCGTTTTTATAATTGAAATAATTGACAGTAGTTTCAGAATTGACCGCGGTATTGATATTGGAGATGATTTAGAAAGTGCAGAAAGTTGATATAGAGTCAAATTGTTATGATGAAAACATAATAACTGTTGAAAGCAGGTCGGAGGATAAAAAATACCAAACATTATTTCTTCGTATAAAATACTTGAGAAATTGTATTAAAGTTTCATCTTTTATCAAAGAAAGAACATTAAAAACCATCACAAAGGTAAAATTCGCAATAAGCTTTCAAGAGTTGCGAACAAGGAAAAGTATCGTAAAAACTTGATAAGAAAATAAAAATTAATAAATTCCGACCTCAGAAAGGCCTCTGACAACGTTAAGCTTCTTCATTACAGGATCTAACAGAGTTTTCATTCCAGCTTAATTTACTTCAAGAATCTTGACGGATTCATTTATAAAATTAATTCCTTGAAACGCACCCAAAGAAGGGACCTCTTAACTGAAAGTGCCAAAGACGAGCCGTCTAATATAATTAATCTCATCCCACCTTTAATCCCCTATTTCGTGCTTGATCTTATTGAGACAAGGTTGCTTTCATGTTCCTCAAAGACCGCTGGTATCGTAACCTTACGAACCCATATTAAGATCGTCCATGTGACTGCCACTTTTGTTTTCATTTGCATGTCTGTTACTCAATTCAATGAACATGTTTTTGCCTATGATACTGAACACAAACATACTATATTCGGCCTACGTAAAACACCCACATTAACCCGACTAAACAACGCACGACGTATCTATTCAGTGGAAGTGGTATCACTTCTCCGCCGGTGCGTCTGGAAAGGAAATTGAGCTGAAAATAAATCGCCCTTACAACGAACTTATACTAAAATAGTCGAGCATTCGATGGCTTCCATTTCTCTGCCACCATTACCATATCCTGTGCAGCGATGTGTTAGACTGAGTGCGCGTGCCCATAACACTAAGTTTTGGATCTTTTTATATCCTAGAAAAGTGCTTTTAGATTTGAATCCCTAAATATATACAAACAGAACCTGCAACATTTTTGCTTTCTTTGCATTTCATGTCTTAAGTCAAACTTAACTCAAAATGAGCCGCATTGTCTTTGACATATTAAATACTGCATGTTTGAACTAACCATCCTTCGTACCATACTAAAGTATTATGTAATAACGGTTAATTATGGTGCGGAAGGTAATTTACTTCACGCCAAAGCATTACAATATTGCTATTATATAGCATGACTTGAACATTGTGGCTTGACGAGGGGCGGTCCCGGTGACATTACATCGTTAATCACTCTCATTCTTCATAAAGAAAATTTTGATTTTCAATTTGAATGGCCCACAGTGATTACCAAATCCAATACTCGTTGATAAATGACATTGGTTAATTAAAATTTCCGATACCTTTGACGTGACGGGCTTTCTTTTACTGGAAGAAGTTTATTAATAGATGGATTTAATGTTAAGAGAGAAATTGATTACCAGAACACCACTTCAGCATCCTTTGTCGTCTCCCAGTTATTTAGCTATATCTGCATTTTCATCCATATCGATGCATATGTCTTGTTTATTCAATAAACCATCTATTTGTGGAAAAATATTGACATTTGCATCCCTGGTAATCCTAACCATCGGAGATAACTCATTATTTCATAGTTTTTTCTCGTCTACTTACACTTCCATATCCTTCATGCCCTTTTAAATTGAAATATGGTTAAAGGTCCGGATGTGAGCTTTTTTATTTGTAACTTTCCCATAGGGTTGTGCTTTTTATCATCCTGTTTGAGTAGAATTAGGTTGGATTTGGTATTAGCTACAGATGTTCGTTATTTTATTTCCTCTGTTATTGTTTTAACTTTTTGGGATGGCTTTTGTTTGCTTGTTATTTATATCTTTTTTTGAACTCTTAGTTTAGTATAAACAAACATGTTAACTTTTTACTCTAAACAAACGTTGATTTACTACGAAAGATGTTTGGTTTGTTGTCCCCTAGTTTTTGCAGTATTTTCACCAAATGTGTGTAAATAAAAGCATCTGCATCTTGACGAAAAGCACAGATTAATTCACTTTAAACTTTGATACTTACTTTTAACTCCAAAATCATATGAACGATATAAGATCACACTTCGAACTAGTCCATTAAACCTTACTCCGTAAAACATTGTGTGTTTTCTTTTCATCTTTCTTTACAAACCCATCTGAATGAATATTATTTGAATAACATTTTTGTGTAACAAGACACCGGGTACATATCTGCGTACATTTTGTTTTACATAACAACTACTTCTTTTCATATTTTGGCTTCAGAATGACTTCATTTTACAATTCCTCGTACTATTGTGTCATCATGATTCAATTGTTTTAGTTGAGCTAGATTTAAATGAGGACAATTAATATATTGTTTATTGTAGCATTATTGGCAGTTGGCTAACTAACTACTAACTCTAGAAGCGTTTCTTATTGAAGTAGAATAGATTATTAAGCCAGGCTTGCTGCAAACAAGTTTAAGTCACGATCAAAAAGGTAATTATTGAGAAAAACGGATGTGTTAAGTAAGAGGACCTTGAAGTAACATAAAGTTAGTGCTCCATACGCTACAGTTACGTCATAATCTGACATTCACATAATACAAATAAATAAAATACCTTACACGTGCGGGCTTGAAATGTTTTACATGGAGGAACAGATTGTATTAAAAAGGATTTTTATGAAGCTAAAAGCTCTTCGTTTTGCTGACATTTAAGAACGCAAAGATATTTCCAAATTAAAGGTACCTTCGAGCCAGTAACTAAATACATAAATATTGGTCCTTTTAGATGAATTTGAACCAGCGGCTTTTGATTGCTGATTACAAACCTTGTCGTTTAGCAAACCTGTAACAAAAACATAATTAAAGATATGCATATATGCGTAAATGCTCAGAAAAAACTCAATCTTCATAAGTAAGACAATAAAAACGTGTGTGGTCAAGGGACCCCTGCCCTTCAGGAATGAAGTTCGGTATTTGCGCCACATGCACTTTTATTAACATACAGACACAGAGAGATAGAGAGAGAGAAAGTTGCTTGGAGGGAGCATAACACTTTTTGCTTACGTTACGATTTGTACTTACAACTTCTACCACAAGCCGCGTTCAAGAACTACGTTTCAAAAATAGTTCCAAATTTTCATTCCCATCGCAAGAAATCACTGTTCCTTACAAGCGCTGTAGTCTACACAAATCTCGTCTAATACTGCTCTCAGTGTCATCTCGCACAGTGCTCGTTGAGTATCTCCCACCTGACGGGATGAGTGTGAATTGCAGGTGCCTCACTCTAACTAATGTCCTCTGGCACTCTGCCAGCCGAGCTTGCAACAAGTCTGCCTCAGTCTGCGCCGTCTCCAACGGATTTTTAGTCGGAAACGATCATGTATTGTAAACAATGTTTAGTGGTATTGAAAACGGACTTTGGACTTGGAGTTATAAATCGAGATCAAGAAAACAATTTGAAGAAATAAGCTTTTCTTAAAGCTTTGAATGACTCCGTTACTTGTTTGCTTTGGCTGTCGAAATGATATTAACCATGATGGTACCAAATTATATTAACCTAGGTGTTATGAATCATTTGTACAATGCTTTCAGGTGCATACCTATTATCAGTTACTTCTTGCAACTTGTTATCGCCGTTGTTCATAACAGTACCACTTGAATCATCACTACAATGTCTGCTATCTACTGTATACTCATTGCCTTCTAAGTAGAGCTACATTCTAACTATTGTTATACAGAAAATAAATATCATCACAAAGCTTTCTAATGTCTAAACACACAGACACTATAATAGTATACTTGTACCATCACTCAGACATTTTATCTCTCCGCCAAATCCGAAGACGTTTCTTAAGATTAAATCTCAGATAAAAACCTTGTCCATTTGCATAGCACCTAAATTAAAAAAAGAAAAATGAGGTGTTTGATGGTTGATTATTATCTGTGCCACGAATTTTATTGCATTAAAGCAAAATTGTTCTGTTTATTTTTATCCTGTTTGTCGTTAAAATGCGGTAATGTTGTTAAATCATCATTTGTCGCTGTTTTCCTTTGTTCTTCTTAAGACTTTATCACGGTTTATATCCTTGGAGCTGGCAGCTTGCCGAAAGACATTGAAAATGATGCGATGTTTGTGGTTGCCATGAAAAATATGAAACCAAAATTATTATGCAACTGCTGGCAATTTCGGTGAAAATATTTAACAGTTATTTTATTGGAGTGGCAGAAGTGTCATATAAAATAAGTGGATGTCATCACTCGATAAACGTTACACGAATTCACGTCCATGTCACAGGTGGCATGTAAAACGTTTTCGACGATGTTTAAAAAAATTTTTTTTACTTTTTTTATGGTCTTGTAAAGGCAGAGTTAACGCATGTTAAGTTCCCTCGCTGTCTCACGTACTCTTTTTAACAAAAGTGCATCTGTCTCAAGTACCCATTTTGTTCGGTCGTGTCCCGATTAGTCAAGGTGTCCATTCCGGGCGGTGTCGTATCAAGCAAAGACACTTGGTGTAATCAGTGTACCATATTTGGCACTACAATTAGCTGTCATTTCATTTTCCTTTGTGCACGTTTTGTCTGTGTTATTGTTTGACTGATGTTTCGGATTTCTTTTATGTATGAAATTGTTGTTGTGAAGTGTGTGTCTGTATGTCTCGTTCATGCGTAGTTCCGTCGATCATAAATTTAGCTGCATGAGAAAGATCTTAATCAGTGTACTTTTTCTCAATTAAGATTATCAAATTCTCTCTATCTTAAATACTTACTTGATATATTGTGCCAGTTGCCTTATCTTTCTCATGGGAATTGACGGCATCATAAATCCTTTTAACGCCTCACTCCTTTGAAGCGAATAGAAAAAAAAGTAATCGATTAATTCAACACACGATTATTTATTCGAACCTTTTGAAATATAAGACAAGATCTCGAAGCGATTTGTCAATAGTAAAATAATAAATCAAGTGCATTCGTCGAATTTTAATGAGCGTCGATTAAACTGCTTCACCTGTACGATATTTATCTTTAAATATGTAAATATGTTGTTTGGTCTGTGTATGATAACTTCGTAAATTAGATATTATATTACCGTTCGTTATGATGCAAATAAGCTGGCCAATCTTATATATAAATCGTCAAAAACATTAATTCGGCATTCTTACAATGATTGATCAAACAACAAATCATTTTCTGTGATAACTTTCACTTCTGAATTATTCATGTTATAATCTCTTCATTAAATTTGGAGACATTGACATTCCTCTAACAAAATTGACATTGTATACGGATCGAAATGATCAAAACCTCAAAAACAAAAGAGTAATGAGATGACGACTCTCCGATCCTTGACCCCAGTTACAGGCAACTCAAGACCGTCATAAAAACTAATTAAAGTGTTAGAAACAAAGGATACGGTACCAGAACATATTATTATAGAGTTATCAGCCGAACAAAGGGCCGATGTGTCTAAGAAAGCCGTTTTAATACCTCCATAAGCTCTACGAAGCGTAAACAATGACAAGGGGAAGGTAGAAACATACTTAGATGATGCTACTCCTTTTAAGGTATATAGCCATTAGTTCTAAATGGCGGTAGGAAAGGTGGGGTTGTAGATTCTTCAAATAGAATGGTGCTACTTGGTGCTACTATTATTAAATCGTATTTCGTTAATGATAATCAGACGATGTGGCTTTATTTACATACATAATATGGAGGTCTTTTGTATTATAAAGGAGGTTAATTAAAACGAATATGATTTAAAAAATCCTAACCATATGAAATCAATTATAAATTAGAACAAAAAAAAAAAGGATCTTATAAAATAGAGATGACAAAAAAAGGAAATTTCGTAAATATGGCTTCATTATTGCTCAAATCACTTTTGTTTACCCTCATTGTTCATAGGCTGACAACATCAAAAGTGGTCAATTTTCGATGTTGCAACCTGTAATGTGTCAGCATGAGTTAAGTATGTCGCAGCTATCACCGTGTGTGTTTCCAACGATTTATATTCACCGGGTGACGGCATGAATACTCAATTTATTTCCTCCGATAATGTCAACTGCTAACCAATGATTATCATCAGTCCTATCAGTAACCTCATGGTAACGCGATACAACTATCTGTCATCGACAATACAATTGATTTTGGTTTGTTCAACTTTGGGCACCACTATATTTGTCATTTGTTGGAATTCCTTACGCATTTCTATGTTCTCACGGAGCTGTAGACGCATTTGTCAAGTTTTCTTGCCTTGTTAAGATGGAATTTGTATTACAATTTGGTGTAGGCATTTGTTTATTGCTTTAACAATATTGATAACTTTACCTCTAGCAATAATATCTAGTTTAGCTAAGTGTATATTATTATCGTAATCAGCATTTACTGTATCGATATTTTACATTATAATTATTTTATTAATTACTTAAATATGTACTTCAACATTTTGTTACGTCATGATATGACTTCTACCAATTACCAGTAATGAATTTCCGATCTCCCGCATATTCAAACATATGATTATTAATTGAGACCCATAATAAATATTAACTTTTATAAATTGGATGACTGTACAATAGAAACGGAGGTTACGTCGCTTGACAGGCCAATCCATCATACGACGCTTGTACTATGGGTACAGTTAAACCACCTCCGGTCCAATCAGGGTTTTTATTTGATGTCAACGGCCGCTCAATAACGAGAAC
This sequence comes from Hyppa rectilinea, assembly GCA_951799385.1. Lineage (NCBI taxonomy): Eukaryota > Metazoa > Arthropoda > Insecta > Lepidoptera > Noctuidae > Hyppa > Hyppa rectilinea. Next base: position 5,353,578 of record OX637309.1, on the reverse strand, counting down.
AGAATCACGCTGTAGACACACACAATCAAAGCAAATAAAAATTATATTAATCACTATCATGTACAATGCAGGTTGTGAAGCGAAAACGATTTTTTTTCGCAAGTGGAACTCGTTCGTTTTTGCATGATACGCAATTACGAGTTAGTCGTCGACTCTAATATGAGTTCAATACGTTTTCGCCATGTCTCTATTGAACGCATTTTAACGGTGTTAAGAATTCAGCTTTCTAATGCGAGCTTTGTCGTGAGGCTTTGCATTCGGCTTAGCAGTCGATGTGTTTATCAGATTTATCGCTACAATAATTATGAGCATGTCATGACGCTTCAGAATTTTCGAAACTGCATAATCATCTCTGACCTAAAGTGCGTTCGTGGAAATACAAATCGATAATGTCTCGACCGTTTATGGTCGGTGTGCGGTTACGTATTGATGAACGTGTAGCGTTACCGCGTTAACAACTGCTAACAAGCTTCACATCGCACACATCGCGGAAATTTGCACCGCCTTGTTATTATGATGTCCCCGTGAAATTCCACGTAACACGCTAAAAATACAACTGACAACTTCAATAAATCTTCACGTTCTTGAGAGGTCCTGCCGCGACCTCACGTATATCCCCCTCGCCCAAAAAAACTGAGTACATTCACAAGGAACAAGAGAATGCTTAAATAACTGTCAGAGCTATCGTGTTTTCGTCAGGTAAATCTCGTTAAAAATTGAGAGGAATGCACAAAAACTGGCTCTCATTTAAACAGCTGTCGAGTAAAAAGATAAACTAAAGGCCCTCACAGCGTCCGTGCACTCGAAATGCAAACGAGACGACGGAGATTGGCGAAATTCTGCCACAACGTGCGGTGCGCCCGACAGTCCCAATTTAGGACCTCCTGCACTTTGTATTCCAAAAGTGAACTTAAACACTTTTGACATCAGTATCCTTTTCTATTTAGTTGGTTGGCATTATGTCATCGTGTAATAAATTGGATGCATGCGGCGGGCCATCAATCTCGTTAGCTGCAGTAACCTGTATCTGCGTCAATGTCAATGGCTCGACAAGGTGAGGTCGTTTACTATCCATTGACGAATGATTTGCAATTTCGTCGGCGGTTCCTCCATTTTGTCGAGTCTTTATAGCAAGCCGGGGTAACGATGGCCTTACTCGTGGCCCGGGGTAATTTAGGACTATCAGTTGGCCCCGCTTTCACTACTGATGAATGACCCGGGTCTCGCGTCCCTTCACACTTCATGACGTGCTATTGAGCGGCACAAATCGCTTCCCTTTCATCGCTCTCGCTGTCTTGTTTACAAGAAATTTCATTTTAAAGGCTCTCGTTAAGGTGTCAACAGTGGTGGCATCAGCTAGGAGGTTCCGATATGAATTTTGCGCTCGACAGTATCAATTTCGCAACCGGCAATTGCTCTGTCAGTTGCGAATTATCAATGCAACAATTACGGCTTTCGATGTTGATCTGTTATTACCATACGTCTGGTATCCGATGCCTGGGGGACTCGGCAGATTAATCGATTGGATAGTCACTTTCTCTCGTGAGGTCAGGTATTGTTGGCGCTAATGTGACTGGCGATCGTCGATGGTCGCCATGCGAAAGTGGTTGTTGTTTAGTGTTATCACTTGTGGGTTTCTCTGTAACATAATAGATAGAAACGTGATCGTTATTTTCGATTTCGCGGTGGCCAATTAAATTTTTGAATAGAACTAATAAAATATGTTTTACGTACGCGTTTGACGCTTACATAATCGTGAGCTAAGAAGCTATTTAGAGTACCCATATCCGCAACTCATGCGATATTTTAGCGAACAGACGATAACTGTTTAGACCAACATGACTGTTTATTTAATCAATTATTATTAAGCTTATTTTATCACTCGCCCGCTGTTGACGTTTAGCTTGCTCCGTTGATGTAATGCAAATTCGATTTGTAAGCATTTTAATAGGTGTTGATAGATACTTTAATAATTAGAATTGTTAAACGTTGCAGGTGCAAAATAAATTATATAAAACTACTATAAATGTGATTAGTTTCCTTAAAGATTTTCCAGAAAAACGGCAAAAATTCTGGATATATGATATGAGAAATTTGAATGGGAACTACGTATATAGTTATTAAGTTTCTACTTCGTTATAGGAAATAACACTAGTAAATCTTCTTCTTTTCGTGTGGTTAATGACTAAACTGGTGTCAGAGTTTTTATGCTGCCCATGGGCCTCTGACTTAGCTGCACATGCTGTTGAGAAATATTTCTCGGACATAGTGGTTTTTAAGCAAGTGATAATTAAACACTAGACTACTACTACTTACTAGACACTAGTAATGAGACTAGGTAAGTTATCTCTAAAAGGTAGTGAAGAAAAAGCAACCACGTACTTAACTGTTTAATACCTTAGTGTTAGTAATGGCTTCTGTTTTCTTCTAATCAGAGTAGGTAATTAGACGGCATTTGTAGGCTAAGCTTGCCTAGTGCTTTCTCTAGTTTAATTAGCGCTATCAATTGTGTGCAGATTGGTTCTTCTTGTCAATTGAAGATACAATATACACTAAACAAAGGTTTAATAAACGATAGAATCTTGTGGTCGTTGTTTCTCTAAGTGTTTAATTTACAGCTTAAGCTTATGGATAAAATTAATGTAATATAATCAACCAATTTGATAGGGATGCTTATCCTTTTTCCAACTATGTTGGGGTCGGCTTCCAATCTAACCAGATGCAGCTGAATACAGTATATTTCATGCAGCGACAGCCTATCCGTCCTCCATAATCAAGTGATCGGGTAACATGATACTCTTTGGTAAAACTGGTTGTCAGTCTTTTGGGCTTCTGACTACCCGTAACGACTGTCAAAGAGAGTGTCAAGTCGAGAACATGGGCTTAACGTGCTTTTCGAAGCACGGAGGGTCTAGATATGTGGTGATATGTGATGGTCACGCATCCATCCACGAACCATCCGCGTCAGTCGCTTGCAATCATTTAGCTGTGATTCCCTTTACTTATGTAATAATAAACATCTCATTATGTCGTTGCTATTATTTTCTTCTGTGACTGTAATATTTCCTCAAGTTTCGATTAGAAACAGCAACCATAATACAAAAAAAGAGTCACCGAAATATACCTCATAATAATTGACGTATTACGTAAACTGATAGCCAGTGATACCTTCAACTTGCCATCACGCGAACTCATTCACAATTACAAACAGACTTTATCGAACCAAGCCTTGGTATTTACATTTTGTACCAATCTTAATGGATATCAAGTAGGTTAAAAGCTGCAATAAGGTACGAAGACATTTCAGTAAGGATCAAGAAAGCTACGATACTCGCTCGAATGTCCTTGAAATATTTATTTAAATTAAATGTCTATCGAATATGGACCTGTCTGATATTTTACTTAATCTTATGCAGAAAGCTATTTAGAGGCCAAACTACAAAGATTCTAATCTTATCTTCACGACAGATTTATTCCATTTCATTGGCAAAAACGTGGCCATTTTAATTTTAGGATACTTCGAAGTGGGTTACCGAAAGAAATTCTATTTGAAATTCAGATACGTAGTGACAGCTTTTCTTGCAAGTTCCCTTTGTAGGTACATGCCGACTGGTAGATAGCTCAGTTTACGAACAATAATAATTACAATATTAATTATTTATTATATAGTTTATCGATAAATGCTTGTCAACACTGTTCTTTGTACTCGATGTAATTTACGTTCGAGTGTGCTAATTATCAGTTTCTTACACCTACCTACATACTGTCGACCTCAATAGTTTACTGAAGGTCATTGACCAATGATAATTGAATTCTACGGCTGTTTGATGTCAAATAGTGGGAAGTTCAACCTTTTTCCTCCTTTTTATTTTCTTCCGGCTTAATGGTGTTTTCCTGGCTGGAAGCGGTTATTAAAAAAATAGAACGAAGAAAAAATAACGTTCCATTTTATGTTAGCAATCGGGAAGGTACTTATTAAATAAAAAGAAACAAAATTAATTTGGAAGGATCTGTTTTACAATGATAAGGTTGCGACAAAATAGGTTACATTACCTAACAGCACCTATCAACGTGACGCTGGCAGAATAGTTGACATCGGGACCAAACCTTTACCTACTGTTCCTACCACAGTACCTACTGTTTGTATTTCTATACCAAAAAAAAACTGTAGGTACTGTGAAGGTCAGAGGAACCAACACTTATGGAGCTCTGTGGTAGAGCTTGAGTAATGTGTTGTAAGGATTTCTATTCTATAAAATACAAACACACGAGCAGCAGTTATTTAATAATAATTATTGCTTTGTAATGAATGTATCCGTCAAGCAGCACGGCTACTTACGGAATCAACTTTTCTTTTACAAAAACCTATCAACATATTCTATTATTTTTAAAGATCGAATGCTGACAGTTATTTATCCAGGTTCAACAGAAGATTTCACTTAGGCTCTAAGCGGACAAGCGGGATTGTCCGAAAGGGTTACCGCTACCCCGGAACATAAAAGGCGAGGAAGGAACATGGATGGGTTTTAATCAGTAAGAGTCTGACACTCCCTTCCGCTCCACCCAGAGCGGGAGGAGTCATTTGATGATTTCCCACCCTCAATCAAAAAAAATGTTCTACAGTAGGTACTTACCTATCCTAGGATAATATAAAGGGTTTAGGCAACGCCTAGTTTCAGATATTATACAGAAGGCACACTATGTTACATTATACAGAATGAAGCTATAAGCCGCTGATGCCAATTAGCAATTCTAATAGACGCTGAGTCGATTCGAGCTATCGCATGCAGTCGCTGCTAAGCTGCAACGGGATCGATCATTTCTTGTGTTCAGCTAGCTAATAATATTAGATTGATAACACGTATATTGCACCTTAGACGCGGTAGAACTTATTTTGACATTCTAAATAAAATAGAAAAAAACAACAACTAGCTTTTGCCAGCAGCTACGCCCGCTTGGTTGTCGGCGGAAATTAGCCCACGGGAAACGAATTTTTTTTTCGGAAAAAAGTGCCTATTTGCTATTCCAGGCTATAATCTATCTCTGAACCAAATTTCATCCAGATCAGTTTAGCGGTTTGAGCGTAAAGATGTAACAAACATACAAACACACACATTCACAAATTTTCGCCTTTATAATATGACTAGCTTCCGCCCGCGGCTTCGCCCGCAAAATATGTCGACAAATTATACACATAAACCTTCCTCTTGAATCACTCTATCTATTAAAAAAAAACCGCATCAAAATCCGTTGCGTAGTTTTAAAGATTTAAGCATAAATAGGGATATAGGGACAGAGAAAGCGACTTTGTTTTATACTATGTAGTGAAGTGTGATCAAATCTATAAAGATTCGCGAAATCTATAATATTAAAATAAATCGCTAAATGGGTTGCTAAGCGCAAATCTCGAGAGCAGCTGAACCGATTTCTCTAATTCTTTTTTTTAGTGTTTGATATTGTCAGGAGAAGGTTCTTACATAAAAAAAAATATGTAGGTAGGGTAAGTGGATAAGTACGGTAGGTAGGGTAGGTATCATAGTTTAGATAGGACGTCGGGTCAGCTAGTATTTAATAATATTAATTTGTCAGCGATGATGTAAAATATTCGACAATCAAAGTGACTAAAATATAAAGAATGTGTTATTTCTTTCTTTGTTAACAATGACATTGTAATTATTTGGTATCTGATGAAAAATAAACGGTTTATCTGTACTCAGACTGGGTGTGGTTGCTTGTGTATAGATATTGCATGATGCATAAATATTATCGTACACTGACTACATTAACTACATAACTGTCTCGTTGATCTAGCGGTCGCAAGCGCTACTTGAACATGACGCTCCGCGTTCAAATCCCGGGACGGGCCAAGTGTCATTGGGTTTTTTTTGGTCATCTGGAATTGCTCAGCAGCAGCCCGGAGGCTGGATTTGGGCCCGGTTGATGGCAATAGGCAATGGCTAACCCCATATTAACCCCCTTATTACAAAGGACGAGGAGGTTGTTCTATAGGTATACCTTTACCTAACCTAAAGATATGTTATGTGTCCATACAAATTGATTGAAAATGATTGAATTTTTGTAAATCATCTAGAACCTACGAAAAAACAAAAGAAACTGACAAGATATGTAGTTTGCTAAACTAGGTTCAGATGGCCGCTCGTCAGTACTTATACTTTGATCTATAATTGGCCTACCGTAGTACAGAGTTTCAATAGTACAAAGGCTCCAGAAGACAGGCGCTACGCGACATTAGTTGAACAATTTTTTTGAAGACAACAAAAATCTCTTACAAAATTCGCGTCATCCCGAGACGTCGTTCCCGTCTGCAGAAGCCTTAGGCCTTACAACCTCCAGTACCTTAAAGAGAAACAATAGTTTTCCTACATCATAAAGAGAAACAAGAGTTTCGTAATAAATCAGATCTGTCCATACAAGGAGCATTACTTAACCTTTATATTAAGTGCACATAATCTCTTCATGCTATCAGTCATACATATTTATAAACGATTTATAAATAAGTACATTATGTAAACACGCTAATTCCACACATCATGTAACGGCTTGGTAAATAGAAATAAGTAGGAACACGCATCGAGTCAATTTGTTGGCAGAATGTCGCTAACTCCTTTGCGCTGCATATCAGATGTCGTTTCATTTAAAGTTTAATTTGAATTCTTGTATGCTAATGTCTCATTCTAGGAAGCTTTTGTATTAAAGACTAGCATTTTGCCCGCGGCTTCGCTCCCGTGGTCTTTCCCGCGGGACTCGTTATTTTTCCTGGAATGAAAGGAGCCTATGTTACTCCCTGAAAACTAAGCTTTCTAATGATGAAATAATTTTTGAAATCGGTACAGTAGTTTTTGAGTTTATTCATTACAAACATACACACAAATATACAAATCTTTTTTATTATAAATGATTTACTATTGGGGACTTTTTTATTCCATACTTTATCTACATTCCTACGGTTTACCTAGCTAGGGCTCCCTCAGACAGGCGCGAAGCGACGGTGCCTCGCGATTCTGGTTGAACCATTTCCACGAAGTTTGTGCCTGTCTGTTGCGTATTTCTTGCCAGTAAACCAAAACGCCTTAAAAACACAAAAATCAAAGTGCCGAGAAGTGTGTTTTTCTCTGGTTTACGTACGAGTGCGCCTGTTTGAGGGAGCCTTTCTGATGTATGCATTCAGGTTAGGTAATGTTGCAGTGGTTCAAGTTCAAATATGGCTAAAATTCAAAAATAGCCATATTTGAACTTGAACCACTGCAACATTACCTAACCTGAATGCATACATCAGAAAGGCTCCCTCAAACAGGCGCGACGCGATTCTGAAACATATTGAAAACTTCTTGCAAATTGTTCTACTGGAGTCGTCGCCTGTCTTCGAACCTTAACTGTATATGTATCTACCTAGTACATCATCTGTCTTGTTCAATGTCGTAATCACATGGCGTGTGTCCCCCCATTAACCCAGTCCACCTTTTACGTTCAGATCATTAAGAACGCTTAAATTATTTCCATCGGTTAATAATAGTTTTTATTCGGTTATTGAAAAGGCAATTGTTTTGTTGTTGACTCTCTTATATGGATATTGATGTTTAATTGACACTTAAGATGTATTGATAAGTGCTGAAGAGTATACGGTATCGTAACTTCAGTTAAAATATGGGTTTATTTGCGAGGATTTTTATTTTACGGTAAAAGAGAAATAGTATAGCTGGAGTAGCCCGAGATATTGAAATTTACTTATGTTTTTTTTTTTTTGTAATTTGCAAGTCAAAGTCAGGTAGAATGTCGTTCAAAATATTATTAACGGCTTAAGAAAGTGTGTATTCAGATATGTTACTCTTTGTTATAATACGATTAAATGTATTCAAAATCTGTGTCACTTAATATATACCATATACAACCTTAAACTTAATATTTACATACCTAGAAAAATATTAATAACTAAATGATTAAATGAATGTTGTATGGTTAATAAATTATGATAATACCTCAGTTTACTCTCCAGAGATATTACTTCATAAATCTGATATTTAAGACTGCAAGACCCTTATCATACATATACTCGTGAGCACGCATAATTTTCGCCAGAAAACAGTTTATTCCAAACTACTTGTAAGTACTGTCGCCAGCGCATGAAGTTGTACCTAACTGTCAAATTGCTGCAAATGATTTTAAACCTTAAAACGTTGATAGTTACGGGTCTGGGTGTTTTTCTATCTATACATCTATAATATGTATGTATTTACAAAAAAAATGTATATAAGTAGTTTATCAGCCATCTCGTTACCATAACACAAGCATTAGGTTGCTTAGCTTGGGACTATATGGCGTTGTGTGAAATGTCCAAGGATAGTTAAGTTCAAAATCGATTAGGAAAATTTACACTTTGTGGTAACTCTGTGCTGACGATTGTACATTTAGTTTAGGCTTCTCCAGACAGGCGCGACGCGACTACTTGATTAATTTCTATGCAAAAGCTCGTAGAAATTATTCTACCAGAATCGGATCGTGTCGCTATTCTGGTAAAACGCCTTATAACGAAAACATCAACATCCGTGTTAACTGAGCAATACAATAATAGCAGCAAAAACATGGATCCCATTACACTTCACACTGTTGTAAACACAATTAAAATTACAAAAGAGCATTATACACGAAGTACTTAGTACATAATCGATGGGTTTCGTAACTGACGCGACGGTTTCCGGCTCCCAAATCTTTGTTTAAAACTGTTTAATACCATTTAAAATAGTAGACATTTAAAACAGTCGGGTGAGTGCCACTCACACTTAAATAAACTATTTTTAACGCCAGCCGATTTCGAGTGGTACTACTATAAAATGTTGGTAGCTACCAAGTTTTTTAGTTCAAGAACTGATTATTATATTTTGCGTTAGCGAAACTTTTAAAACAAAGCCATTACTTGTCTTTTTAGGAAGTTTGGATGCTTATTAATGTAGCTCTTATAATATTTATAATGGTTGCGAAAAGTAGGTGTTTGCAAAGAGTGAGATAAGTACGTTAGAGTAGCCCGAGAAATTCAGTCTCCGGCTTTTTGCCAGATCAGCACCAGACCCGTGTCGTACGGCGCATATATGTTCCACGCGCGCCTCAAAGAGATGTCAGCATATGAAGGGGCCCCTCAGGGCCAAGCCTGCCGGGTAAGCGGGATTGTCCGAAAGGGTTACCGCTACCCCGGAACATAAAGGGCTACGGAAGGAACATGGATGGGTTTTAGTCAGTAAGAGTCTGACACTCCCTTCCGCTCCACCCAGAGCGGGAGCAGTCATTGGATGATTTCCCAGCCTTAAAAAAAAAAAAAAGCCCGAGAAATTGAAATTGGCTTATTCTTTTTTTTTTGTAATTTGCAAGTCAGTATGTCTTTCAAAATATTGTTTACGGCCTAAGAAAGTATGTATCTATAGAATTATGATCATTAGACCTATTAATACAACTCTCTTAGAGATGTTAGTATTATCCTCAAAGGTCATGATGGTAATAATATAAACTAAGAAGATTGTATTGATGATTTTAATGATTATCATTCTGTAAATGCGTATATACTCACTACAGCCGCGAATTATATTTCGATCAACAAACTGACCTGCGAATTGCAAAAAGCGTAAAAAAATCTGAATTTCGCGGGCCAACCTGGAGGTTTCACCTTAAACAGTTTTTGTGTGTACAGAGGCCAGCACATCAAGTTACCCGAATCTGTTAAATTTCTTTGATAGTCTTTCAACTTTATTACAAAAGCATAAGGTTCATTTTCTATTGGGAAATTGACAGGGATAGCTTGATGTGCTGGCGTCTGTACCTACTTCAAGAATCGTATATTTTTTTAGCACTACATCCGCTAAGAGTTGAGTGAACTAGATTTAATTAAAAGTCAACGACTCTTTAACAAGATAAGCAAATATGTTTTTAAACAAGTTTTTGATCAACAACAATATATGTCTTAAGACGCTATTCCTGAAACTTTTTTGAATAATCTCGGTTCTTACTCGTACGTTAGAAAAATCAACAAGCATGAAAATCCTTAGTATTCTCCGGCATAAATGGCCATGGTTGCCGAAGGGGTAAAGGTTACTGAGCTAAAGACTACAGACGTCACATCAATTAGTTCTGTAAAAACACCTTTTAGACTTTTTGGCGCCGTTGTAAATTAGTTCTCTACAAAATTGCGCTAGACATTCTGGTGTCGCTTTAAAAAAATCACACCATGGTCATCAAGACAATTCGTCCGACTTTGAATTGAATGTCTGGTCCTTTGCTTGACTGCCTGTTTCATCAATGGATTTAAATCATCTACAACCGTCTACATCAGCCTTTCCCAAAGTGGACGATAACGTCCCCTTGTGGGCAGTGCAGGACTAACGGGGGGGCAGTAAGAGACCCATAAAAAATGGGGACGTGTTGTGTAGAGGCTTAAGGATTTGTAATTTCATCTAGATAGTGATTTTTGAGTAGATGAAAAAATGGGGGAGCTAAAAGATAATTTATTCCCTAAACTTATTTTGTCTAAGTGGGCAGTAGACAAAATAAGTTTGGGAACCGCTGGTTTACATCATTGTCAAATTTTGGTCGAATAGTGTAAGTTGTGTACCAAATTTAATTTCTGCCTTTATTTTCCTTAAAATTTAACTAAGATTTGCTTGGCTCCTCAATTTCCATACCAACAACCGTACCTCATTCATTTTCTATCAAAGTATGTCGTGTAACAACTTTGTTGTTTTCAATACAAGTGCCGCGATTCATTTCACGCACGAGCGGCTTCTGTAGTTCGTTATAAAATATCTCTGGGCGATGATAGTGGAAGCTGTAACAAGATGTGATAGGCGAAAGATGTTGCTTTCATAAATGGTGGGATTATTTATTAAAGTCTGCCGCAACGGGGACTGACACTTAGGCTTTACAAAAGCATAGTCAATGTTGACCACTTATAAACTTCACAAAGGAAAATGATCCGTGAGAGAGGAGCCATACAGACACTTAAATATAATACATTAACACAGAAAACCAATAATTTAGCACACGCACACATTTCTATAACTTGTATTTATTTATTGCCCATATCATGATTTCTACGCTATGAAGCGAATAAAGATTCGAGCGATAGAAACAGCGGTTGACCGCTCCAAAGCGCTTGAGTATTCAGCATTAACTAAATGAAATATCGAACATTAATATTCAAAATGTATGTTCCAAAGGCAATTTCTAATTGCCTTGAATATTAGTCAATTGGATTAAATTAATTGCTTTGCCCGCAGCGTACGTGATTTTCACTGTTAAACAATCTTTTAATTGCTTCTTTATCGTTCTACAATATAATGTCCCTATACAATTATCTAGTAGCGATTTAAAAGTGAAAGTTCCATTTTCTAATTCTGCAATAAAGGTGCTGATACTTTCCAAATAATTCGAAATTTAAAATTAAGTTTTCCACATTCAATTTCGATTGAGAATAGATAAAGTCATTTCATGCTATCGATTTCGTTTTTAACGAAGATACATTGGATGCAGAAGCATCGAATTGTCTTGTTTACGTAACAGAACCATTGTATTATTCCAACCAACCATAAACTAAACAAGTCGAATGAAGAATGAATGTTAAAAAAACTGATATTATTCAGTAAAAGTAAGATAAATTGCAGGAGGAAGAGAGTGTGGGCGAATGATGCAATATTTTAATGTTCGTCTATTCCAAGCCTTAATAATGATAAAGGCATTCAAGTTCATGTAATGATAAATGTTATTAATTATTATATTGTAACTGATTTTAAAATGAAGGCAACATAAGTTGTTATTAAGCGTGCAACGCAACTGTGTGAATATTCCAAAGATACATTAAAAATATCATAGTCTGAATTTTGTATTATATGTAGAAATAACAAACATTATGAAATGGTGCTTGATCAAGTCTATTCATAAATAACGTCAAAAAATTTTTGTTGACAATAAAAACACCATCTTTCAACCTACCAGCTTTTTGGTCAAACCGTATTCGATTCGTAGCGCAATCATCATCATTATTTATCTCGCCTCCTCTTTCTCTTCAATTACAAAGTCCTTTTCAAACTGAAAAGAGACGGCAATATCGTTAAGAATTCATTAATGAGTCTAATTGACATCACTTCATTCAGTAGCTTGATTGCCTCGTTGAGTCTGTTAATTGGTATCAAGGCTACAATTTATCTATCACTTACTTATGTAATCATCAAGCACACTTTAATGAAAATATCAACTCTTGTACGAGATGCAAATTCTGGGGTTATAAGAAAAATATTCCGCAAATTGACTACTTCCGTTGAAGTTGAAGTTTTTAAGCGTTTACTGCTCTATGTAAATGTTCGTAAACATTTCCATCACTTGACCTGAATGATTCTGCATATGAGGTTTTAAGTTCTCAAAACCGCAAAGCTTGAAACCTGGCGGCACCTTAAAAATTTCCCTATCCACAATTTAGGACACGCTTCTTCAATAAGGATCTCATTGACGTCGACTCCTAACAAGCAGGAAACGGTGCCTGATTCGATAATTGTCCAAATTCCGTCTCACTAATCGGATAGTTTCCGAGAACAGTGGTAGACGCCAGTGGACAGGCTAGTGCAATTGTTGGTCATTACGTGTCGGTCATTAGCCACTTGAATTGGCGGTCGAGTTCCACTGGCTCCCAGTGTGTTTATCACTCAAGACTCTCGACGTATGTTTACGTTACTAGGCGAGACTAAACAAGTATTTAAATGTTTGGATTAATGTAGAACGAATGTGATTTTATTGACAATCAGCTCTTGTGTCGCGTGTTTGCTTAAATAAGTGCCGTTTCAAGGTCAAAGCCGACGCGTTTTGTACGACAGTTTATTTAACAGAGCTACTATTTATACAAGCAGAAGTTTTTACAGTAATACCAAGTTTAACCGAAAAAATAAAAGAAGCAAAAAACATTTTTGGTAGGTAATACGGAAAACACAAAAATAAAATCTACAAATTATTACCCGTTACAAACGTAATAAGTTAATAAAAAACTTTTTTTCATGAAAATGAGGTCTGTTAAAGCTGCTAGCGTATAAACGTTCCGTGCTGGTATCAATAGACTTGAGTTTACCGCGGCGTTGGGGATGGTAAACAAATTTTATGGGCCTGTAGCCCACAAGGTGCACTAGTCACGGCATTCTGGTTCTACTGCTGCCATACACGCACTTAACACTATGTGCCCGATAAACATTCACCCACTGAACATGAAGAAACAAAAAAAACACAAAAGATACAAAGAAAACTTTATAAATATATCGGTTTAGATCAAAGCTAGTTCATTTGCATTAAGTGATACTTCAGGTAATAAATGCAGTCTTCCAAAATCGGGTTTCCACGGCCACAGAAGAGTTCTTTAACCTGTACCGAACTATATTTACACCAAAAACCTCTTAATGACTACTCGTGTTAATTTTATTACCACAATATAAATAAACTATTAAACGGAGTCTTATAATGAGGTTCCCAATTAATTTACAGCCTGCATAACTTCTGACACTACATGTGAATCATTAACATAATCGTGATGAGTTGCTTATACGTTGTCTGTCTGTGTGACTGATACCTCAGTGTTGTCGCTTGTCTAAACGTGTGCTGCACCAGTGTTTACTTCACCGAAATCGTGATCATCATCATCACCTGTGTGAAAAGCTTCGTCGTGCAAACCAGGATCAGTTTCTCGACAAAATTTTCAATTCGCCCGTTTCTTCGTCAGGTCACTGACTGGATCATCAGCTAAAAATGACGATTGACAGAGCCGGCCGGCCACCAGCCCCAAGGCGTGCCTCCTCCACTTACAGAAGCTACGATGAACTCGGGGTCATCGACCGCGCGAAACCCTTGAAGTACAGACATGGAGGTATTGAAGACCTCACTGGCATAGAACAAAACAGGACTTACAGGACATACGAACCACAAGATATGGATGATATTACTGTTATAAGTTCTGAAGAAGTTCCAAAGCCAAAAAAGAAGATAGCTGAGGGTCTTGCTAATGGTTTTAGAAGGACATTTTCTGTGAGAAGCAGAAGAAACACTGAACCAGAAGGCATACCTTTAGATACTTTTAATGTGACTTGTGAGGAGAATTTCGCGACTGTGAGAGGAGCGCCATTTGGGAGGCGTCGGTCTTTGTCGAGGGATAGAGGGTCGTCGCTGCTAGGCAGAAGTTCTTCAGAAGGCGATGTGAGGATGGTTCCCCCCCGCGCCCCACCCGCCGCGCCCGCGCCGCGCCTCCACCGCTGTCTGCGAGCTCTTGGCGGCAGCTGGAAGAATCTTTTATTATGTGAGTCCTCGAGATATGTGGTGTAACTGCTTCCTTAATTAATTCTGTACCCATGTTACTGGCGATGGACTTGCCCAGGTTTAACCGCTAAGCAGCCGCAGACCAATGTAATTAACATCATCTATTAACCGTGTCTAAAAATGTAACCATTGCGTAAACATAACTCTTAACCTTTACAAATGCGGTTTCTTCTCTCATTATTCTGTATATTTAAATGGTAGTTAACCGTTTACTGCTCTCGGCTTGTCTGGGTTAATTATTGGTGTGACGGGTACAAATGACCTCTAGGAGCTTAGTTGGTTTGAACCTGTGATTAACCGCGTAGCTTAACCGAATTAAAAGCTTTCTTTTATGTAAATTAACTGATTGTTTATAGTGCCGAGTGGGGTGGTAATTAATCTCGGATTAGACAGTGTGACTGTATTTTATTGGGAAATGATACCGCTTAATTAAGTTTGACATAATAGCTGGATGATATCGATGGTTCATTAAAGTTTATTGTGATTTATCGCCCCCATGGCGCCTCGCTTGCGTAATTGACCGTAAACTTTACTACTCAAAAGAACAAATTAGGTGATTAATCTTACTTTTGGTAAACAAACCATAATTATGACGGTTATATCGTGCCTTATCTATCTAGATACAAATTCAGGCCCAAAACACCAAACATCTTGCGCATTTAGGCACATAATCGTTATCGCAAGACGATGTTCTAGCACTTAACTTCCTCTAGCCTTGACAGCTAGCGTGCTCTCGACAATGTTTAGTTAGCTTTATCGCGAACAATTTACTTACAAAGTTTTCGTTATATTCCATGTAGGAGGCACCGGTCTTTTAAACCTAATTAAAATGCTTAAACCTTGACTTTAAGTAAAAAAAAACATTTTATAGTGATATTATCACAAGAATGTACAAATATCCTGACCATATTTTGTATTGAGATTGAGGTTTACGCCCCCAACATCGCCTACATAGTGTAGGATGCGTAGGTATATCACATACGAAATTGTTTATTAACATGTTTATAAGGTAAATTATTGTTTTTAAGCCCATATGGTTGTGTAAATTAAATGGCCATTTTTATCTCTGTTTTGACATTTTCTGGCTACCCATTAACTGTTCTACATGAATTTCTGCTTATACTGAATTCCGGCTTTATAAGAACAGTATGACTAAATATGAGAGACAAAATAGTATGCAAATCAAGTCAAATGAAATAAGGCGGATCCGGCCCAATCCCAAAAACAACCGTCCCGAACAAAAAGAAACTAGAACCTATAAACATAGCCACTGAGAAAAACCACAGCCACTATAAGCTCCCTATGAATTAATGAACACACCCTTTATGTACAGACAACAGTGTACATGCTGTTATCTTGTGTAGTGTCGCGTAAGCCGTGCTAACCCCCCGCTGCGAGTGGGCTCATTAAGAAAATTGCCTTTTTAATTTTCCGTTACACTGGCCTTATAGACCCTTGTCGAACAATGCACGGTTAAGTGGAACTGAACGCTCTAGTTTTGTCGTGAACATACCGGAACATGTGTTTAACATGAATATGTAGAACCTAACTATGTTCAGTCTACTTACAAAGTGAAATGAAAAAAAAACAGATTGTTTCAGCTATCCTAGTTAAAGTTTATTGGATAATAAAGTTTCTTGCTCACAGATTAACGTCAATGGCAATATTTAATTCAATAATACCATAACTTCAAAATCAATAGTTTTATTGCGGTTTTTAAAGTGACTTGTTATTTTATATTTCATAGGAATTATCTGCGATCAAAAAAGTATTAGAAATTCAATACTTTGGTATTTAAATACATAATAAATAAACAAAGATTTTGACAGGACTAGATTACATAGCAAGGTAATCCACACTAATATTATATAAAGGCGAAAGTTTGTGAGTGAGTCTGTATGTTTGTCCGTCCTTTACGTTCAAACGGCTGAAGGGATCTGGATGAAACTTGGCACAGATGTAGTTTATGACCTTTTATCCCGGTAGTACGTTCCCTTGGGATAGTTTCCGAAATCCACGCGGGCGAAGCCGCTGCATCAGCTAGTCTAAAAATGTGAAATAATATATCATCATGCAATAAATACGTAATAATGCGTTAGCCTTACATAATGCCTTATATCAGGGACATTTGGCAACAGCACACACTATCAGTTTGTCAACCCCCATACGAATAAAAATTATTAATGCTGTCTACATAATCTGGCAGAGTTACAAATGTACGATACAACATGTTTACTTCAACATTTTTCACAATATCTTACGTCAGATATGTTTTTCTGTTACTTGTTTGACGTTTAACATTTGAGGGTCGCTTGAATAAAAACAATTTTATTCAACCATATCTACCAAAGCTATTAATCTTCCTGTCCACATTTGGCAACAATGCGATTAGCGGACGGAATATCCCCTAATATCACGGATTCTAAATAACCCTTTCCTTAATATCACGGGCAGCGTTTGAGGGTTGTCTCTCCTGTCGGCGAATGTCCCCGGATGGACACCGACAGACGGGAGCTTGTGGGCATTTTAGCGAAATTACTTTTGTTTGTACATCTGTCGTCTTTGTTAACCTTGTTAATGAATTATTTAATTCCTATTAGAAATGGGTATTCATGCAAGAGGGGAAACTGCCTCGTTGGTCTAAGGGTCTCCAGCCCTACGGCTGGGCATGAGGTCCTTGGTTCGATTTCCAGGTTGAGCAAAGAGTTATTGGGTTTTTCTATTAGGAATACCTAAGTAGTAGCCCGCTATGACCCTTAGGAGCTGACCTAGGCGAGCGGCGGGTGAAACCACGGGGCACAGCTAGTACTCTTTATGTCGGTATGTTTTCTGCACTCGGTTAGCCGCTTTTGCCAATAACTAAGGTTTTCGAGAAAATGACGATGATTTGTTTGTAAGGAATCTACAATAGGTAGGTGGTTTGAAGTTTATTTTGTTAGTTAGCACAGTTTATTTGTTCGGAAAATATTATACAGTAGTATATTTCTATATATAATCTAACACTAAAATAATCATATTTACATTTAAAACCTAAATATTCGTAATAATATGTACAGAAATCTTAACAATAGTTTACACTCAAGACATTACTGCATGTGTTTAAGCACTTTATGATTTAAGTATCTGTTTGCTCACAATTAAAAAACAAACTCAATAATAAAGGGGACTTAAATGAAAATGAACAACACTAAAGAGTACAGTCGCGGTGGTTAGGTATCTATTTTTATCTTAAAGTGGGCCTTTCTAGCCACCTCGCGTAGTGGCAGGGTCAGCCACGTCGAATATTGTGTGTTGAACATGATATCTGCACATTCCGTACGCACGGACTAAGTTCCCAGCCGTTCCGCGCCATTTCAAAAATTTAATTTTCGAATTCTAAAATGCTTTTTTTTAAACGTTCGAAATTGTTAACGGATAGGTCGTTGATTGAATTAGTTTTCTTTTTTTAGAAAGTCTGTTTTAGTTTTTTCTTGTAATTTTTGTAACACGTTTTTACGGTTTCGTACCTGAAGGATTATTCTAGTAGTAGGTAGGTAAGCCTCCGCTGTCCATCCATCTTTAATAGATAGACAGTTGACATTTTTACAGATTAAGTATTTATAATTACGATATAAAAATAAATAAAATAAACTCAAAAATTCGTGTTTTTTTTAATTTTAGTTTTTTTTTGGTAATTTAAGTAGTTTATACGGTGGTACGAAAACGAAAGATTATTTTTCTTATTGTTTGCATTTATTGTGCACGTCTCTCTATTGGAACGTACTGACTAGCTCACCCACCCATCATATTACAGGTTGTACCATAAGCAAATAAACAGCCAGCCCAACACGCCAACATCTAATCCTTGTACCACAACATAACTGGAATATAAAGATTACCCTTAGATTATCAGGTCAGAGCAAACGACACTGAGATTGCACCACGGCGCGTATGGCCGGTAATAAGGCTATAAGCGGTGCCAATAACCGTCCATGGCCGCCAGGGCACGTGTTTCAATGATCGTGGACGATGTTATGATGGATTTTATTAAGTTTGTCATTGGCTTCGGAGACATGTAATGTGCAATAGGGATGATGCCTGGGTAAAAAAAAAAGAAATTGTTTAGTCCGACAAGAATAAAATACATGTCTAATATTTTTTATTATAAAAAATATTAGACATGTATTTTTTTCTTTATCATATTAACAAAAAATTACTGAGATAAAACGCATTAAAGTTGCGAAGCGGGGGCTCGCTACGTCACAAGTAAGTATAAAAACTACATACTCGTGACGTCATACCACATTTCAACTCAATGTATAAGCGTAATCTTTGGATTACATAAAAAAAGGAAAACTACGTGTCCAATATTTTTCGTAAATCTAGCTTATTAACTAAAAAACAAAATTCTAGTCATCATCCCTTTTGTAGCTTAACCCATTAGATGTTCGCCGATTATACCTAAGCCGTTTGCTTATAAGAGCTCAACGATACGGTTTTATTTATTGTCGTTTTGAGAGATTTTTTCTTTTGAATCTATGGGGTTCATAGGATATTTGAGGGGTTAAATATAATACAAACTGCTGCCCGTGGTTTCGCCCGCGTCAATGTTGAAAATTATCCAAAGGCAACACTCCCGGGTTGAAAAGTATGTCTTATTCCAGGACACAAATCAGCACAGTTGTTATAAGTTTCATTAAAGGATTGTATAGCGCAAGGAATACAATTTTTCATACAAACTTTCAGCCCCTATTTCACCCCTTTAGTTGTGTGTCCTAAAATCCTTTTTTAGCTGACGTCTCCTACTCATTATTTGTCTACTTATAAGTAAAATGTCCAAGGATATTATTATTTTGGTCACTCAACTGTTGACGTCACGTGAGATGTTCCTATTTCAGTCTAAAATACACACCAATCCCATGTGATTGTTACGTTACGAATTATTTTATTTATTTGCCGCTCCCCAACATCAAACAATACATATTATGACGATCGATCTTCACCTTCTTCTATTATAAGACACAAACAAGCACCTGACAACAATATATTTATGAAAATTATACAACGTAACTAACTGCTGATAACAATATAAACCCCACCAAATCTCGTACCAACTCCTCAACTGTGCGGTTACAAAGGTTTAAATTCATTACGATACCAATATAGTTTGACTCCCAACCCCCGCAATTAATTAACTAAGGCAGGCCTGTTCCTAATTTCCGTCTTATGAATAATATGAATTTCATCCTTCTCGCGTACAATTCATCAATTTGCGGAAGGCTGTGGCTGAAGACAAGCCTGAAATTCATTTAGGCTGGTAGGTTGACAGATGGTGTTGAATAGCGGTCCCTTCGTATCAAAGAGGTTTTCACATTCGAACGCGCCTGAGACAAATGAATGTCGAAATTGACAGTTCTGCAACGTGCATTGCGCCAAATGTTTCAATTATCGAACTTGTACCTTTTACAAACAATGCGATGAATATTTTTGAATTGTCAAAATAAAAGATGGTGAGATTGAGTGCTGGTTATTCAAGTGTTGCTATTCTGTAAAAATCTCATCGTGTAAACATAGGTAACTTAAATGAATTTAAAGTGAGCAATAGTGTCAATCCACAGCATAGGAAGCTATCGTTCCCACTTCACGCTTACTACACTTAACCAACCTAACCTAACCATAGCCGTAGTTGACATAACAATGACATAATAGGTTAATAGCACAAAATGGCTGGCAGATGTTTTTTTTTAATAAAGAACGCTTTTGAATTATGTAGAAAAAGTTACTGTTTTGAATTTATGATGCAACAAATGAACAAGCAAGCATTTAGATAAAAGCTTTGAAGAAGAAACATTTAATTATTTTAAGGTTAGACATTAATTGAGAATACTAATTAGCTCACGGTCTGAGGTATTTAGTTACAGCTTAATTACAAGCTTTCATGTGGATTCCCTTCACAATAGTTACTGTTTAACCTTCTGTGAATACTCTGATCACTAACCTTGGTTTAATAATGTGTTGTTTGAAGTTTCCCATGCAATTAGTTAAACTGTTCACATACATGAAGAATTTGTGGCTGATGCTTATCAATGATTGGTCGCTTTCATTTTAAGGCGTTTTAAGGCATGAAAATTAAACAGAATTAAAATTCTTCTAGAACTTGAAAGGATTATTGCCATGATTTTTAAAATGTAAAAGGAATTATGAAGGTTTCTTAAAGCAATAGGCACGCCCCTTGTTACAAGGGACTTAAATAAGACGTAGTGTTCTATTGTTTGTGTTGTTTTTCTTTGGTAGATGTAAGTACAGAGTCCAGCACATCAAGGTATTCCAAACTGTCAAACTTTCCTGATTAAAAATGAACCTTATGCCTTTGTGATAAAGTTGAAAAACTATCAAAGAAATTGTACAGATTGGGGTAACTTGATGTGCTGGCCTCTGTACTAACACTTATGATTCGTGTGTATACTAACCACGTATAAAAAGTATAATTTTTATTATAGGTACATCTCTGCCCGACCCTTCCGGTTAACAAGGCGTGATGTTATGTAATGTGTCGGCAGTATTTAGTGTGTTACGTGATCTACCACTACGAAGGCCATATAGGTTCAAACATATTCTTCTAACGCAAATCAAAAACAACCAATAATTGCTGCAACAACATATTAAACAAACTCTGCGCGTACGCATACGCCATGTAATAAGAAACAACACAATCAATTGCTCGCTGGTCGGCAAATGTCAATTACATAGCAATCAGATATAAATAGCGTGTAATAACAGTAAATCACTGGCTGGTTACTTTAATATACAAGGATTTATTTATATTTATAGTGTAGTGTTTCATAATTCGTGTCATACCTTCTAACGTCGTGATCTGCTACTGCTGATAGCCGTAGTATCAATAAAAACATGGCTATAATTATCCTTCCAGGGCAAAGGCCTTAAGCGGGATTGTCCGAAAGGGTTACCGCTACCCCGGAAGGAACATGGATGCGTTTTAGTGCGTGTCTGACACTCCCTTTCGCTCCACCCAGAGCGGGAGAAGTCATAGGACGATTTCCCACCCTCAAAAAAAAAGGACAAAGGCCTCTTCTCATCTCAGCGAAGGCATAGCATTGATCACCACGCTTAGGGTGCTATTCCACCAGAGATATGCTATGCTACGTTGCTATGGATGCGTCTGGTATCCACCAATCATATTCATTGGTCCATCTAGTATAGCACCGGTGGAAACGGGTTCTGTAAGTGTCGGGTTTTTTAAGGCTGGGAAATCATCCAATGACTTCTGTGCTATGGATAGTCTCGAGTGGTGTAGCTATATGCAGAGCAGAGCAAGCGCACCCCCGCACAGGCACATCGTGGCAGCGCATCTTACTAGCCCGCTACATTGTTAAGCATCAGTCGAAAGTACACATAAAGTCACATAGTTTCGTAGCTTATCTTTCACATCCTTGCAGCATAGCTGCATAGCACATCTATGGTGCAAAGGCACCCTAACTCAAGGCTTCTGTAAAACTCTCAGCGTGAAAACTTAGGTGATGTTAGCTGTCGTTTTCCATTCCTTGGGATGGTCACTATTGACTATGGTATCTTTACTTTAATGTATGACGTAACACTCCGCCATGTTGTTTTAGATATTTCGACTAAGGGCCGGTGTTGAATGGATGGAGTTCAGTGTTTATGCCTCTCAGTGTCAATGAAGCCGTAAATTCTCTGTACTGAAAGTCATCAGGTTTTGCCGTATAAGGGCAAAAAGAGACCGTTAATCCAGTAATGGTGAGTTAGGCATACATAATGTTACCGTGTAGGTATCACTTATAGGCTACCTTTGCACTACCTTTGGCCTTTGCTTTACGGTACGGCGTATAAATCGCGCCATAGAAAACCGTGTCTGTCAACAAGATTTGATATTGATCAATTCAACACTTAAGACTTAGGGTCGCACACGACGAATAAACCGTAGTTTTCCACGGCAAGAAAGACGTTCATCCGATCCAATCGAGGTCTAAACCGAGGTTCGTATCCCACAGGGTGTGCCCTTAGCGTGTAGTCGCTTAGTTTTTAATTTTTTATCCCTGGATGGAGGCCTCAATTTTTTGACGCATCGACAGGCAAGCCCGGTTAAGCACTATAAAACCTCCTAGGCTGTACTGCGAGATGCCCATTCCAAAAAAAAGCAGGGTAAACATGGGTGTAAAAATTGGCCGGACAAATGAATTGACACGTCATTTAAAGTAACATAAAATATTAAGTTAAGTAATACGACTCTCCGAACACATCAAGTAAAAGTCAAAATGTTTTCTCGATGTTTTCATCCTATTTACTAACGGGAAATGCTAACAGGCATGATTTTTTTTTCGTTTTTTTGTCAATTTTTTACCCTCAGTTATGGAATTCACTTCCAAATTCTTTGCAATAAGTGTTCACCGTGCAGTCAGTGTGTCCCACTTTTAATTTCACTTGTTTTCACAGATTTCACACTATCACAATGTTACCGAGTCCTATTGTTCTCACACTCATATAAACTTACCTTTAATTGACAGTTTGTATGAAAGTAACGTATGTTCTTGCAATGATTTACAATCGATATAATTTTTCGGTACCTTTCAGTGTGCTATCGAATGTCGAAAATAAAGAGGTTTCTTATTTTTTTACGTTTTTTTTTCTGAAAATTCTGATGGTGTAAATTGAACGACTTTCCATACTCGTCGCAGTCGTCACTTTCAATCTTGTCAGCATACTAATTTATGTCAACTTGAAAATGGACATAAGTCATAAATTTTGTTTGATCCGCTCTTTGTGCGAAAGTAATATCTTATGAAAAACAATAAATAGTGGTAACTTAACTCAATATATTCCGTGTAGAACAATTATTTTTTTTAATTATTATAGCAACATTCTACATATTATAATTTCAAAAAAATAATAATACATTGTCTTCGCCTATTGGCCTGTCAAGAGACCAAGCTTCTTATTACACCTATCAACACTAATAATTTCATCAAACTGCTCGTCTATCACAGAAGGACATCTCAAGCAACAAAAAGTTGACAATATTTTAATAAATACCCTCTTTTGTCCTAAAAAAAAATCCCCTCTCGCTCCAGACATTGGACAAAGCATTCGTGCAAACATTTATAAAAAGTTAAGCATTTCGTTTTTCTCGGCACGATTGTCCCTCCCTTTTAGGGAGTAACAAGAGGACATTTGCATTTAATGGATAGCCTAGCAAGGATATCATTTCTGCACTGTTATAAGTTTAATAGGGAATATTTATTTTGTAACAATGTGATTCGGACCAAGATGTGTGCCAAGACTTTGTAGGCAATACAACGTTTTATCTAAAACTACGAATTAAGACATCTGCGAGTCTCTGTCTAAATATAAGAAATTTTTAACAGACTTGATCTGAGGATCTAAAGGTTGTATCTTCTTATATTATTGTTATTATTATTTTTTTTTTTTTTTTGTTAGGTTTTGTGTCCTTTAATTAATTAACTTTTCCAAATTTTACCGTTGTTTGCTTAGTTGTTTATCTTTGTGCATGTTGTGGTCTCCTATAAGTGAAGGAGTACACTTACTTATTACCTGATGTAACTTTATATTTATGTGTCATGTATTGTGTACATCTTTTGTTGGAGATCCTAAATAAATAAATTCGGGAAAAGCAGGTATAAACAACTAATACAAAATAAGACAACATAAAATTGTATGTTAGCTGGATCTATTAATTCGTCCATATTTTGTTTATAAAATAATTAGCATATTCTCTCTTTCCAATCAATGTAGAACAGTAAAAGCTGCCCGTGACCTTTCTGAACAATAAGAAGAATAAATTAGAGACTAAACAGTTTACATGGTTCTCGCTAAATGACCATAAACAGGTGGTAATAATAATGCGTAAGAAATAATAATACATATTTACGTAAATATATTATACATACATATAAATATATTACACATACATATAAATATATTATAAGTACATAAATAATAATGAAGTAGAGTCTACAAAAAGGTCGAATCAAAAAACTTCAATTTCAATATCGTTTAGTTAAAGCGTCCACTTTTTTTTCCAAAAAATCAAACGGTTTGTTTCGCGAGACGACAAGTCGCATAAAACCTCGGGCCTCGGACCTCGTATAAATTCTTTGGGTACGTCGACTTGGATTCTCTGAGCTATTATTTGAAAGCATGTGCCCTTTGCAGACTGCCTTCAATACCTTTATTGTTCGTCCCTATACGCTCTGGCCCTTTGTGTCTACCCTCCAAGAGAGGGCAAACGGCAAAAGTGCTAAACTCCGTTTTTTATTTTTTTGCGATAAATCGTTTATCGACAATAGAACAAATTGTAGCTTTGAGAGAGTCAATTCTTTCTAACAATAAAAGAGCAGTGATTCTAGCATCAGAAATAAATTTTAAATAACAATATAGTGGATCGAATAGGTTCCCGAATGCCTTCGACGCTATTGCGATTTCTCGGATAATGTTTCCAAGAAAAAAAAAAGTGTGGCAAAAAAATATTCGGTAGATACATAATATTTTCCTTGGAGACACACACTTGAGAAATAAATATGTAGATCCTTATATGCCTAACACTCCTAGTAACTCTCTAAATGGCAAATAACGATTTCACGTCAAACCAAGAAAATATAACAAAAAAAATCTAAGAAAAAAGCTAATTGAAATATCTACCAAAGTTGACAAAATGACGATATGTGTGTTACCTCCTTTTGACTTTCAATCGTAGCCTTGTGCGTGGGAGGAAAACTTGCTTTTAACTTTAGCGGCGTCAGAATAGAGTTGATGTTCCATTGTGTTATCATGAATACGGTTATTAGGTGGAATTAGCCGAAGTTTCGCGACACACGTGCGAGCGATTACAATGGATTAAGAATCCCTCCCTTTCTATACAAAATTTGATCAATTGAAGTGTGGAGTTGGGAAGTTTGATAAATTAGTCTATTACAAGTAAATAATATAAAGTTTGGATAGTCGTTTATTTATTGTTGTTTTTGTTTTCAGGTAAGTACTTCGAGCAGTGAACCCCTTTCTGTAGCTGAAGCACGTAAGTGGAGTTAGGGAGTGTTTGAGAATCATTTGTTTGCGACTTCTCAAGTAGTTCTAAATCTGATTTGCTCTTCGAGAAATTGTAGGAAGTGATTCACTTGAAAGTGGAAATACAATAGGTTTGAGAGAATTACCAGCATTGTGATGATTTAATTACAAGCAAACAGCTATGATGTATAAGGTAGACGCACAGCTAAATTGGTGGTGAAGTAAAAAATGGGTAACTTTTTTTTTTGACGGTGGGAAATCATCGGTTGGAGCGGAAGGGATAGACTCTTACTGACTAAAACCCATCCATGTTCCTTCCTTAGCCTTTTATGTTTCGGGGTAGCGGTAACCCTTTCGGTCAATCCCACTGAAAATGGGTAACCTTGGGGTAATGTCATTAAACTCTGACTTGCCTGATGATTATCTACTGCGATGTTCAAATATCCAATGTTCGTAGAACGTTCTTTTAAGGGCAGAAAAAGATGATTCTACCCGCATTCGTGTGAAAAATTATATAAGTTCTTATAGCTCTCCACTGGAAACACTGACTGCGAATCGTTCTATTTCTCCTTTAAATTACACCGTAGGCAAAATTTATGCAACATCCGCCAACCGGATGTGCTCAACGAAAGTGATGCAGAAAACAATTACGTCAGATATCGACCGCGATATGGTCCCAGTATCGTCAATCGCTGCCACCTGACCCACGATCTAATCGGCGTAATTATAGTAAATATACATTGTATACATAATGTTGGTACATATTCGGATTATCGACACATCTTGTATTTAGAAGATGTAGGCGCCGGATATGATGTTGAGGGCTGGTATAAGATGTAAGCGGTTACATCACCAATGTCCAGCGACGAACAGGAGAAGCTCATGGCTAAGTACTAACAGCCGCACAGGTCGATCCATCGGGTTAAGCTACACTTGCCGGACTTGCCGGGATGGGTGACCATCCTCACATACCGAGACTCCTCCGTGTCTCGGAAAGCACGTTAAACCGTTGGTCCCGGCTGTCATTTATGCATCTTTGACAGTTGTTACGGGTCGTCAGAAGCCCGAAAATCTGACAGCCAGTCTACCAAGGGGTATCGTATTGCCCAGTTAACAGGTTGTGGAGGTCAGATAGGCTGTCGCTCCATGTAAATTACTGGTATTCAGCTGCATCTGGTTAGACTGGAAGCCGAACCCCGACATAGTTAGGAAAAGGCTAGGGCAGATGATTGATTCCATGTTAGTCGATTCCCGCTGGTTTTAACAATACTGTGTCAAGTGATACAAGTACTGATTCCGACAGAAAAATCCCCAAGTAAAAGTCCCGCTTAAATCTTGACCCATACCCAAAATGCTTGCAGCGGGTGTTACACCCACCCCTGACGGGGCCCGAAGATACAACCGCCCAGATAAACATGTCCACTCTACGAAAACTGTTTACTTTGACGCCGTTGTGACGCTTTCGGCACCCACCGGCTATAATTCGTAGGTTCGGCACCGAATCGATCATCCAACGCACTTGGGTGTAATTTGGGACCTATTATGGACGTGTGGGATGGTATTGATTTGGTAATGGGACGTTATCACGGAGAAGTGGACGTCTTAAAAGCAGTGTTTGAGATTGTGATGGATAATACATAAACAGTCCAACTTACTATGACTATTGCTTCATTCGCAAGAAAGAATTTCATAGATACAAAGCGTTGTTGGTGGGTCAACGTCTAGAGATAGATTGTAATCTTGAACTTTTCTCTATTTAGTACCAACTTACTGCCATGTTTCTACCATTAAATGTTAGTTCTAATGCTAAAAGGCACCGAAACATCGACCATAAATAATTTAAAATGATCATAACTTACGTTGGACCATAAACTACCGATACCAATCTCTATCTGCATAGCACACGGCTTAATGTCATCATACTAAACGACCTGCAACTTTGAAAAGCGCCGAAATACAAAAAGAAAATCTAGCCATTAGGAATGTATGTCAGAACAATACAGAATAAGCACAAGTTACTTTCCTTTGTTGGCTGCCCCTCTAATGATGGGTAATCCTGCCAATCTCTTATAAAAAGGAAACGTACCCTTAATTCCTCGCAACACAAGTAAGCCAGCAGGACTTGTTAGTAACGAATGGAGAAGGAAAATATACGTTCAGCTTTTCTTAACATACGCGGGAGGAAGGAAAATGGCAGTAAAAATGTTTATGGGGATATAATGGGGTTAGAAGAAATGAAGTATTCATATTATCTTGTTGGTTATAATCTTCTGGCCTAATGAAATAGTTATGCTGTCAATGAGAAAGTCGTAATCTGTTATCATGATAACAGTTTTAAGGCTCCCACAGACATGGAAATTGATCTACTAGAATCATAGCACGCAAGTTTTTCGCAAAATGATAAGACTGTGAAAGAACTTTTATATTTTCGAAGGATTATTATGTCTCGATCTCAGCTCAGCGTATCTACCATTCACTATAGAACTTGCTCGATTAAATTTTATGATTTAGACGAATCCTCTTGATGGGGATGAATAGGAAAAGTTGTCAATAAAAGTAAAATCCCGACCAAATAGAAACGTTCGAAGCAAGTGCAAGAAATAATTAAGAGAAATCGCGACTGGATTCGAGATGCACATACAAATTTGCAGTAACCGACTGATAGATAGAAGCTGAATGATTTTATGACCAATTAGCGCATTGGAAACCGCCATAGGAGATTATGTTTGAAATCCAGAGTGGTAAAGTGGACTAGTTTTTAATCTTGGACTCCTTGGGACATTATCGTGTGTAATTCTATATCTCCTGCTTTGTAAATGTCAACTGTACGGTGTAAGCTTTAAGCGACATCTGTTATGGTTGTGTAGTCAGCTGTCTTTCGTTCTTTTTCATTTGTTTCATTATCAACTATATTAATATCGGTTAGATTAATCTGCTTCTTCTTCTTCGTGTGGTTAGTGACTAACCTGGTGTCAGAGTTTCTATGCTGCCCATGGGCCTCTGACTTAGCTTAACATGCTATTGAGAAATATCTCTCAGGCATGCAATTTGTAAGCGGGATTGTCCGAAAGGGTTACCGCTACCCCGGAACATAAAGGGCTACGGAAGGAACATGGATGGGTTTTAGTCAGTAAGAGTCTGACACTCCCTTCCGCTCCACCCAGAGCGGGAGCAGTCATAGGATGATTTCCCAGCCTTAAAAAAAAAAGGCATGCCGTTTTCCTTCACCAATTTTTTAACAAGTGATAATTATACAATACGCACATGAAGCCGTAAAATCAGAGGTACATGTCTTGGGTTCGAACTCAAGACCTATGGCTTGGCAGTCCGACGGTCACACCACTAGGCTATCACTGCGGTCAGAATAATAATGTCAGACGATATAGCAAACGAGTCATGTATGATTTGTGTTGCTATCTCCTAAATAGCATTAAAACTCTCACGATCGAGGTCAACATTTACTTATCTAAAAAAAATAATTAAATACATATTTGCTTTAACACTTTAGCCATAAAACGTCTTATCTTCCACACATGTTTGCCAACCCTAGAGAAGATACCGGTACATCGTGTGAACGTCGACTTTACGATCGAAAATTACTTATAAAAGTGCGCAAAATTACATTTTTACATTTCCGTTTATAATCGTAAAGTGATGTCTTACTCGATTTTATGGCTTTTTGTCTGCAAATATGGAAGTTTCAACAGATCATTTTTCGGTACGTAGAGAATTAAAATTCTACCGTTACGGCAGGTGGTTTGTTTAACACGTAGTCCACTTAAGATCAGCCGTAAAATTTTATTGAAAATGTTGACAAGATAAAAAAAATAAAAAAACGTTTATTATCAGGCGTCTTAGGCCCATAGCGTGTTAGTATTAGACACACAAAAAACTTATAAACTATGTTTATAGTAACACTTAAGCACACAGAAAAAAAACAACCGAAAGACACAGCATCCAATTAGAGAAAGATTTATCAAGTCCCATCCCAGAATGCTATTGCTTCTTTCCCTCACTCTGCGCAACACTGGTGCCACTTTTTACGCATGATCAAAACGATCTGATAAACTTACTTAACTTATTAGAATTGGAATACAAAGTTAAAATAACAATATTAAACTTTTGTCAATTCTTACTTTATAAATACCAATTCAGCTATGATTTTGCATTTGAACATTAATGTAGGTACCGAATTTGTAACCAGTAGGTAACACAAAGCTATAGCAAACAGAGGACGTAACGTAACGATCTTAACAATATGTTTAACAAGAAAATAACATTTTAAGTCACACCTTCGTTTTAGCTTCTGCTGAAGTACAAAAGCTCTTTCTTTATTACAATGTTCATTTCATGTTTTTCCGATCACGCAACACTCAAGCGCAGGAGTACGTTCGATTTCCACATTTTATTAAAAAAACGCATTACTTACAGTATTACCGTTACTTTAATTACGAGAAACGAAAAGATCGCCTTTTTAAGAATATCAGCCTCTATATGCAACAGTATATTGCGACACATAAATTACAGGCTGACGAATGTCCATCACGGGTTTGGCAGTTTTATCTCTTAATTTAAACTTTAAGTACTTTTATTTTGATTTCCGACGTTTTGGGTGTAGCGTGAAAGTGTCGCATAGTGACACCCGAAAACCCGATAAATAAATTTCGGGTTTTCTTTCCTTGCTTCTTTTTGCAAACGTTAGCTCCAATTTTTTTATTTTTCGCTTCGTCTACTTCTTCTCAATAAACTTTAATAAATCTGTCAACTTTACGTACTTTAAATACTTTATTATTCATGAAAATTAAAAACACGTTTTTACAATTATTGGAAGTTGTAAGTAAGTAAGTATTAACTTAAAATTGGCGATATATTTATTGCTTGTTGCGTGTCGAAATAATAAACTTAAAGCGAAATTCCAAGCTGAGGCAAAGCAAATAAGGAATGATAGAAAAACTTTAAAGTAGAGTAGGTACAATCGCACAATTATTGAAAAACAATCTGATGACGCTATGGCTTTACTATACAAAATCAAATAAACAGAATGAACCACTAAAGTCGCATTGACTGTAGAATGTGTCCTACACACGATGCAGATGATTAGACAGTGGCGGTCAAAACAGTAGAGAAGGAAGAATTTAAGTCGAGTACTGTTCCACCTAAACGAGGTTCTCCAGAAAAATTGGTATTGCTGAATAGAAATAACATGATTGTTACCTGTGATGATACCGTTCACGGCTACTTTCGCTTCCTTATCAGCTCTGCCATCATTCAGGTATTGGCGTTGCTGAATTTGGAGCCAAAATTTAAAAAAAAAACCGTTATTTTTACCAGTTCATGTCATTGTTAAGAGCATTCAGTTCCAGCCATTCGTAAAATTTTACACTGATGTAGACCGCCCGCTACCGCTCTCGTCTCCATCTTGCTCGCACAATCACGATGACAGCTACCCAGATTTCTCATCAAGTAATTACATAACGCGATTCAGTATTGAGTTATGACTGTGTAATTGCAATTTTATCGATATACTACCGAATCCATCAGGTTTTGACCCCACCAATAATTATAGCCCCAGTCAGAAATTATGTATTCTTTGTTTATTTTAAAGGTCTTAATTAAATTTTATTTATGTCTCATAAAGTTGGATCGTAGTGAATGGTATACAGTTACAGATGAAGAAACAGGTGTTTAATGGGTTGTTATTATTTAGCTAAAGACAGGGTTTAAGATGACAGAGAATATAAATTACGAAATTCAGCCATAAAGTCTATTGATGCGAACGCCTACGTTTTGGTATTAAGTGGCGCCTACATATTTAACTTAACTATTGGACTAATTCATCTGATAGCTCTGACGTCATCTTTAGGATTTCCTTTACAAACTGATTGTTTGTAATCTGTTCCTTCGTCGTCACTTTCTTTTGTTATTCTACAGATATCCACTTCATCTCTTTGAAGCAGTATTTGCCATGTCTAAGACAATTTCTTGATTCCTAGTAAACATCTGCTGTCCTATTTTTTGTTTCCTATATGTAACCGTAAATAAACATTAAAGCTACTTAGGTTTAAACCTACATACTGGTCAACAAATAATTACTGCTTAATGTCACGTCCAAATCTAAGCACAGTTCACACCCAAATAATTGCTGTTTCAATCATAGTTTGACAGTCTAATACAGCTCTGTTTAATATCAGTTGCCCATATGGCATCGTATATGGCAAAGTAGACTTAAAAATGGAAATCGTTGGTGGATACATTAACAATCTTGTTGATATGATTAATCAGATTGATAACGATGATACCGAATAAGCAATTTGCCTATCTGAAGATATAGTAAAGATTGGTGTTGTTAATACTTTGGATGTATTAGGAATCGTATATTAATCAGTTCAAAATACATTCGTTCCCTCTTTCACTGCACATTTTCAGCTTTAATTTTTTTTATTTTTCAAACGTAGTTTCGTATTCCGACTTTTTTTCAACGAAAACTGTTTTTCTCATATTACTTGAAGACACATAATATAAACAAACCAATATTTTCCAAGTCCCTCCCAACCCTTTATCAAACATCAGTACTAGGCCAACTGATTTGTTTATCGTTCGTAAACCAATAAGGAACGTCGGTAGCTCCCTTATTGGCACAAATTGTGCTCCTACTAAACGACAAACACAATTTTGTACCCCTCGCGTCACCGGCACACTTGTATCTACTTGTTTATATCAGACAGCCTTGTACACGTGCTTTATCTATATCTTGGAACGAAGTGTGTACAAACAAAAGTTGTTTTTATAATTCATGGGAAGTAGGCTGATCTAGAATCGAAGGTTAATGTCTGAGATTGAGAACAAAACCGAATTATAAGGCAAGATCTAACAATAGGTATATGTAGAAAAGGAGATTCAAGGATGCCGAACATATTAGGAATATTGAATTGATAGTTACTGAACGAACGAAAAAAAATTTCGATTTCAATATAATTTTAGCAACATGGCTATACCCTGCGTCACTGCGACCTTAACCTAAAGGGCACATGAACCAGACAACGATGAAAACCTGTGATGTGGCACACTCATGAAAAGCCAACGTTCATACAGCATCAAAGATTTTCATGGACTCACACCCACTCTAAAATCAAATAGGCAAATATTGATAAAATGCAAAGCCGATAAACTTGGCAGATGTCTCAGTGTTCAGGAGGCACCCTCCCATATAATTTAATGTCGTAGGGGGAATCACAATAGCATCGATTGCTTTGTGCCCGAGGGAAATCGCTTCTTCATCCGAGTTTTTACAATGTCACCGCAAAACAAGCGAGCATCGCACTGTCGCCGGCAGGAGCTAACCTGCACATTATTGTGCATTAAGAAGCTAAGGATATCAACAACTGGAATATTTACTTACCCACATACATATTTATAGCGTTTGGTTTTACGATTTTCTTGTGGTTTGTTCAGTTGCTGTTCGCACTATGTGAATAATTGCTGGTTTTGTTTTTGTTTCTACTACCACAGCTAGCAAAATACAACACATTTTTGTATCTTCTAAAGGATTTATTCCATGTAATTGTATAGTTAAAAACCCGTAATCATAAATTGAGCCTATTCATCCAAAAGTACAATTTCCATAAAACATGCAATTCAGTATTCAATTCCCAATTCTAACATTAATCTCTCAGGTAAGGAACTGAAAGAGCAAAGCAATAAATTAAAGTTGGTTACATCGAATCATCACGTTTCTAAACCACATTGTTTCCACCTTCATAATTCTAATTTAGGAAAGGAAACACTTGGCGTTGATTCACAGGGAATCAGTACTGAATAATTAATGGGGTTCTGGGGAGCACGGACGCCTGAATGATCACTGTTGGCAGATCTATTGACGGTACTATAGGAGGCAAACTCGATCGTCACTCGAAACGAATGAAAGCTTAATGACATACTTTTGATAATATGACATTTGAATTTAGAATCTGGCATGCCTTCTTCCCGAAACCCAAAAACAATTTTACCAAAGAGTTTGGAAAAGAAAATTTAGAATTCGAAGTCATTCAAAGAGACGATTTAAACATCTCGGAGAAACTGTCTGTATGAGTATCATATGCGACCTAAAGGTCACAGTGATATTTGAAGTAATCGCCGATGAAATTATAGATTTT
Source organism: Hyppa rectilinea (assembly GCA_951799385.1). Taxonomy (NCBI): domain Eukaryota; kingdom Metazoa; phylum Arthropoda; class Insecta; order Lepidoptera; family Noctuidae; genus Hyppa; species Hyppa rectilinea. The sequence goes on along the minus strand of OX637309.1, from coordinate 5,320,042 downwards.
ATAAAACATCATTATAGGCAATTCTGTACGAAATAAAGTTATTAAATAAAATTATCGTTGGTTTTTACTGGATTTGTTGCCTTGGGCGGCGTTGTTTATACAGTTGCCTGAAGCACCAATATTAATGTTAGAACATAAAATAAATAACTTGGTATATTCTATAAAATTCTAACAATGCTTTCCAACAATCTTGAACACAGTGATGTAGTTTCAAACTAATTTCAACTCAGAATAATATTACTGAAACATTTTGGGAAAGTACAAAAATTGTACGCCAAACTCGCAAGTTCCCAAAGAAAAAGATGTAATCGTATTGCTCAAAAGTCAGGTAAATATCAGACCAATTTCGTTCATAGTAGAAAATAAACGGTTTCATCGCAAAGGCGGGCGAAGGGGTTAAATTAGTATTTCCGCCAACCTTTGTCGTACTCTACGCATGCGGATGGAATACTTAAGTTTTTCCACGTTTTATAGAGCCGATTGTGTAGCAAGATTTGGGTGAATTTCTTCTACATCTACAGTATATTTTCTTAGTCTGCCGGGTTCCTTACCGGGTTATTTGTCGACTGACTCGCAAATCTCTGCATAATATAAAATGCAAAATCTTTAGAACTCTCATTTTGAACGTGAGAACTGGCGCGATCCGTTTTTTGTGTTTTCGTTTGTTTAGCTGGGTTTTCGCTTTTGTTTGGCTTTAAATTAGGAGCGTTGTATATCTTAGGTACAATAAAAGAAAGATAGACCTACATTTTAAATGGCTTCTTCGCATCTTTTTCGACCGGAACGTGTAAGTTCTTGAATGAAATCCAATACAACAGTAAATAGATCTTACACATCGTAGGGGTCGATAGTAGAATGGATACGTTGATTACCACCCACTAATTTATGGGCATTCGTCTAGAAAATTTCTTGTTATGATTGATCTGCCTTCAATAAGCTAGCATCCAGGCCACTGTATCGTTTTATATGTCCATCTTCGTTTATCTTTGACATCCTATATGGGTTAATATTTTAATGCTTTTTTAATGTAAGATCATCTATAAAGAAAGGACTAAATAGCGGTTTCAATTCTATCGTAAAGACACAGACCAAAACATTGGAATCCTTAAAAAAACCATAACAAAGTAATTTAAAACGTTTCATTTGAAATTACGAACAAATTTTTCCGAGGTGTCCCTACATATTTCGAATTTCCAACGGAGAATAATCGGAATATTTTTCCTTAATTTTTCATTCAGCTCAGTGGGGCACTGAATCCCTCGTGTTTGCTTTTACTTAACGGAAACCTTATTTAAAATAAACAGGCTGGTGTAAACGGCCTACGTGCCTAAAATTCTGAACGCGTCGATACCGGTGTATTATTTCCACTGGCAATAAAATGAACGCGACCTAAAATGTGTTTTTTATTTGTTTTAACTTCTCTTTATTTATTTTGCGATGGTGATATAGAGGTGTGTCGATTGTATCTATTGTGTGTTGAGGTACGGGTATTGACTTATCTTTTTGCTTGGCGTGATATCAAGATACTCGCACTTGTTGATACAGCTCATGTCACTTTCATTTTTCTTCAACCAAAGATGTATTGAATTCAACGTTGAGTATTTCATTTCTCTCTTTGCCCCAAAAAAATCAGATTCAAACTTTCAGTTTAGTTAATACACGTTTAAATACAGTTACGCAATACCAGGTGCCAGTCATTTGTAATTCTACGACAGAGCCTAAGCAAATTTCTCTAATTCAATAATTCATTTACGAGGTTTCAAACATCATAAACCCGATCGATCTGTCGCACATAACAACGCAATCCAACGTAAACGTTTGCAGTAAACGACGCCGACTAGCGGTTCAATCGAACATATCCAGGTTTACGACAACGTGACATAATGAAATCTTTAATTTTATAACATAGTTTATGATAATAAAGTCATTACGAGAATAATTTATTCGTATGTCGATAAAATTGGAAATAAATACAATTTATACATATAACTTAGTATTCGCTTTCTTGAATTTTTCACTTACGGTGATTTCGTCTTTTGCCAATGTTATGTATTATACTATGTAGTTCCACCCCGCTTTATCGTTTTGTTTCAGTAGTCATTTGTTTCTGATTTTCGAAGCTCACAACGTTCTTGGGAGGTCTATACTGGATACAAAAGTGTTTTAAGATCTAATTAAGATCAATATTCAAATTCGTTAAATAATTATACTGACAGCTGCTAACAATATTATAATTAAAGTATAGCTTTAAGAACAAATATTTATCAATCTCGACCATCAAGAACTTGGCATTTGCATTTGCACTTACTACAACTAGATTATTTAGATTGTATATCTAACAGTACTTAAAGGTGAGGTTTTCTAATAATAACTGAGGTCAGCAAGTACTTAAAGATCAGTTTCAAGTGTCCACTCAATTTGGGCGAAACTCACAGCATTTGATAATCTATGTAAACCATCATGCATGTCAGATGTCAGGCTTTACATCTCTACCCGATCATTTTGGTCTTTCTGATACAAAATTATTAACAGCCTAATCCTTGAAACTGCAGGTTGTTCAATATTATAAATGATTTTGTAACAAAGCATATACATACAATCGAACAGAATTACGAGGTCATATTCGAATGAACCTCTCAGAGCCCATTAATCTCTATGTGTCAACCACTTAACTAAGTAGCTTATAGTAAGCACAACTCGAGTGGGTAAACAAAACTAAGCCAGGAATGACTTAGCTGCCCCACTTAATAGTTCTAAAGTAGCAACTCTTGGGCAGCGAGCACACAGAGCTAAGCGAGGAATGACAGAGCTGACCAGTCGCATTATATGTAAAGTTATTCGTCGCAGCGCAGGTAGTTCATCCCACACGGCGTCGTAGCGGCGCCAGCGCATAGAACAAACCTATACATTTGATCTAAAACCAATCCAATCGCTCATTAAAATTGATGAATTCTCTAAACTGTTGTTTTGAGGTTACCATATTTATGTTTAAACATAAATTTCTGGTTTATTTGTTGATAGAAGTTCTTCTTGGCGATTCTAATTCAATGTTTACAGCTTGTTCATCGTTAAAGATTTTGTTTATGTCTAGATCATGTAAAATATGTTTGTGTTTTTATGCAACTTTTTATGTTTTGAATTAGTATTCTATTACTGCCATTGGCCTATACTTCTTTATCCTATACTCCGTCTGTTGTGTCTTCAATACGAAAATTAGCATTATCGTCAATATTATCATTCAGAACGCATTCAAGCGTTTTAAATTCCCAGACATCACATAAGATTTCATTCTTTATTTCCGCATTAAATTGAAAAAAATCTAGTACTAATTTAGAATTCTTGAGCCGATTGCGTATGTCTTTGTGTTCCAAGTTCCAATATATTAGTGGCGCCTGCTGGCCTTTACACAAGTGATTAAGTGGACAAGCAGTATACCTCAGACTTCACTTTTACCTAGTTAGCAATCGACGACGTCGGCCGACAGACGCCATGCCCTGACACGTCTCGCCGTATCAATCATGTTACGTCGGTGTTGCCATCATTCTAACATTTTTTATGGCGGGCTTTAAGCAGATTATCTTTAGAGTAATTTTTTTTTGTGCGATCTTAGGAAAGTTATTAAGGTAATGGGGATTCATCATGTGATATTAACTGGTAGACTCCTACGAAATAATGAGCAAGACCCCGTTCCTATATTGACATGATTACCAGGCTTAGCAGACAGATTATTGCTACTAATAAACCAATGGATGATGCTGCTTTTTACTGCTCTTCTTAACGTCCAATTAAAATCACTCAATCGTTTCCTAAGATATTCACGAAACAGCCTAGACCTAGGCAGTTTAAATTACGTAAATCGCATTTTTTTTCTGGCAACCCAGTATACGGCCTCAATAGCTAGATAATTGAGTCGCCGGAGCCTTATAATTGGCGCCTTTTATTTAATAACACACCGCGTAATTGTTGTGACCAGACTATGACGGTGACTATTAATGAAAAATGGGGAAATAATTGTACTGGCAACAGTTTCATTGACATTCTACGTCTAGGTACAATTTACAGAAGTCTGACAGGCCGTTGAACTATCAAAATGGCTAACATAGTTGTTAAATTGGATTAGAAATCAGTTGCAACTGCAATGAGCCATAACAGGTTGAATTGAGTTCGCCTAATTTATGTTGTTTACCTTAGTTGACGGTACAGATTTACGGTATGAGATCATTTATAAACTTTAATGTAGTAGAGTTTAATTACGATGACAACTTGCTTATTAGACATTCTATTAAGAATCTTTTTGAATTTGGCGTTCGTAATTCAAATTACAAAGTAACAGTAAAACTTACCAATCTCTTTTACGCATTTTACTGCAAGGATAACCACAAATAAATTACTGAAAAGAATCCAAAGCGCTGACATTTATCCCTCAAGGCTCAAAGCTCGGCCGTTTTATAGTTCTTTATTCTCCTCAGACTAACTGTAGTCATTTCCAAGCAATAAATTGCTATTTATAGACATTTCGTCCATTTTCTTGTCGACTCGCGTATTACCCATTCTCAAATGGATTGATCATAAATTGTGACAAATTACATATTTCTGTCAAATGTTTTGTACACTCCGAATTGTGATGTTTTAGCTCATGAAATGTTTTCGATGTTAGCTTTACATTGCCGTATAAGTTCCAACAGTTTGACGACCACAAAGATCCCACAAACGTTGGATGAGAGACATAAGCAAAATGTCATTTCGTAAGAGATAATTTCAGGGATGGTATGTACGGCAGTCATAAATATAACATGGACGTCGGATACAATGCGTGAATTTTACACCATTTTTATTTTACGAGGCTCACTAAAACATTTCGGTCCCTACAATAAAATAGTCCGTGTTTTTTACGACATCTGAACGTGAATGCGCGTTTCAAAGTGATTTTGGACCAATAACGTGTAGTGTGGGACGATAGTTCGTGTATTACTTACGAATCCTCTCACGCAACTGGCCGCTGCGCTGCAGTGTCAAAGGTGGCGGCAAGCGAGATCTGTTCTGTTAACTGCCTTTAAAATTGGTCTGACTTCTCTAAACGCCATGGTATTAAAGATCGGTGTTTCATATTAGGCATTGTTTCGTTCAGCTAGACAGTCTATGGGTGTTTGCTCCACCCCTTTCTTTTTAAGGATCGGGAATCCTCAAATGACTCCTCCCGGCCTAGGTGGAGCGGAATGGAGTGTCAGACTGTTACTGTCTAAAACCCATCCATGTCCCTTCCTTAGCCCTTTGTGTTCCGGAGCCCTTTCGGACAATCCGGCTGACATGGCAGTTAAATCAAGGCAGTTAAACCATGGTGTTAAAGATCGGTGTTTCGTATTGGACACTGTTTACGTCAGCTGGCTATTCGCTTTCTGGGTTTTGTTGCTTGTGGGTGTTAGGTATATACTGAATTATGGACAATTGCTCTTTCGACAGCTTATTGCACTAACATTACATTATCCTAATATCAAATTCATACCCTAGCTCAAACAGCCGCATCGGTTAGTCCACGTCCCCACTACGCGTCAATAAATAAGCTCCGCAATGTAATGTTATCATTATTTCATATAAACCTCACATTCACATCCTGTACATCATTATTGTTACGTCCAATAAGTAAGTCTTCCTGTTTAGAAACAATTGACTGCACGTTATGTTCCGTTTAAAACTATAATAACTTAACCAATCCAGATCTTCAGCCACCACCTCTTGAAGGAGTATTATTTTATTAGTTCTTCAGTGTGGAATGAGACGAAGCTATAAATGAAGTTTAGCTTCATCTCTTTCCCACTGGAAGTAATATTAAAATCATACTGCTACAAGAAGTGATGGTTGGCCCACTGGTTACTGAAGCTACATTTAATCTTGTTTCTAGCAGGCTTTAAAGATCAAGTGCCTCGTACAATAGTAATTAGATACCAAGTCAAGAAGAGTAAGCGGGATTGTCCGAAAGATTTACCGCTACACCGGAACATAAAGGGCTAAGGAAGGAACATAGATGGTTTTAAGTCAGTTAGAGTCTGACACTCCCTTCGGCTCCACCTAGAGCGGCAGGAGTCATTTAAAGATTTCCCACCCTCAAAAATGAAACTCAAGAAGAGTACAAAGAATATAATGTTATCCTTTTTAAAAACAGCAGCATCGGAACCGGAAACAAGCCTTTAAATTCACAGACAGTAGACCATAATATGTGTTGGTTATTCAAACATTCAGCTGCACTTCGCTGCTACATCCAATAGCTTTAAGAGACCGCATCATGCACTCAGGATATTACCCACCCGGAACGTTATAAACTAGTTCAACTACTGGGCCTGTTGTCAATATATTTGTCAACGGTATCACAGAAATAGCACAGAGGATTATGAAACTTGATGTTTTGTGTTCAAGTTATATCAGAAGTCCGCGTAGGTAGCGCATTCCTGGCGGTGTGGGCCCAAATGGCATCTATTATATTGTCTCCACATTCCAAACTGAGGTTAGGCATGAGATATTTATTGCCTCATGTGTGTCCTTCGATGGATGTCGATGGATCTAAGAAAAGAAGCAGTTCTAAGATAAGATGGATTTTGTGGGAAATATTATGACGTAGCAGGAAGCGAACAGTCACGAGCACTAATATAAAGGGTTATTGGTAATATGACGGCAGTCCGTTAAACATTTTCGAGTAATTTCAAATTTTATATTTTGTTTGATGATATCAAACTCAAACTCAAAGCATTTATTTCAAATAAACCAATTACAGGCACTTTTGAATTGTCAAGGGGTCGGTCAGTCAGAAAGATGAAGCTAGTCTATATAGTATCTTTTTTGTATTTTTGTTGAGGGTGGGAAATCGTCCAATGACTTCTCCCGCTCTGGGTGGAGCGGAAGGGACTGTCAGACTCTTACTGACTAAAACTCATCCATGTTCCTTTCTTAGCCCTTTGTGTTCCGGGGAAGCGGTAACCCTTTCGGACAATCGCGCTTATTTGAAGATATTTGCGGTAAAAAAATTGAAATTACTCGAAAATGTTGACATTTGCACAGGAGTTAAAGATTGTCAATTGGTTGCAACTGAAGTCACCTACACCCCCTTAACGGATTGCCGTCATATTACCAATAACCCTGTAAATACCTAGCAATATTCAGAAGCTTTTTCCTCGTAGAATAAAATTACTATTTTAACTTTGAGATACGACAGTTTCGGTAAACCCATGGATTCGAAAATGCAATGTGTCTGACAACGTACAATTTTATTAAATAATAAGGACAAAACGGCTTATCAAATTAGCTAACTTTTCCATATTTTGGCTGGTGACTGAACACTGATGACAGCTAGTCTAGTAGCGTTGTGCGAACAACGTAAAAAAAGAAAAATTGAAAATATAAGATAAATATAAGCCCTGAGAGTTAAGAGATGACCAGTCATAATTGACGGCGCTCGTTCACATGCATGATAATGATGTGGATAGGTATCGGCATTTATTTTAAAACTGTTGGGATTGCAAGACATTGTGTTCAATTCGTATGTCTATGGCTTGTGAAGATCCGGCTTACTCGTTTTTCATCCTCTTTCTTATTGAAGTTTTAAAGAGGTTGATTAAAGACTGCTTTGTTAACATTTAATTATTTTGTGGTTTTGATACTATTTAGCTGTCACTGATAGTGAAAGCAGGAAAACGCCTTCTAATTAAGGAACATTTACATAAGTGCAAAATATAAAGTAAGTTACGGTATCTACTGTGTAATAGGTACCGGTACAACAAAAACGTCATTAATGCATTGGATAATGGACCAAACGGTCTCTACTGTGAAAAACCTTTCTCTGACGAATAATAAAATGTTTTAAAACTAGTGCGTTTTTAATGTTTAATCTGATGTTAGAGCGCATTATTTTGGTCTTCAACCAGATGTTAAAGCTTCTGTAAGGGGTTTTTCAGTGTCATGCGTCAGTCTGCCAGGATATTTCTGACAAAATGCTGGAATTAAATTCTTTTATAAATTGTGTAAATGTGTTTATGTTTTTTACTACAGTTTCTTTCAGTGTGAGAATGAGACGGAGCTATACAGGACGTGTAACCCATGTCTTTCCTACTGTGAAGTTATATTATAATTATACTGCTGATGATGGATATTATGAAGTATAATTATTGTTTTGACGCGAAATCAAAATCGAAACGAACGCCGCAATCAAATTTCATTACAATTTCTGTGACTATTCCACAAATTTTTAGTAATCAATGTAAAATATCTTCTACCTACAATATCTTCGACACTAAAAATATAAACAAAAAATTGAATCGATTCTTTTCAAACATCAAACACAAAACAAAAGCCACTCGATAATCTTACGTTAGGAAACTTTTTTGAATCTCCGTCTAAACTTATTGTGGACAGTCTCAGCTTTTGAGTTAAAAAAAAACCTGAAACCTTTTGTTGAGCTCATTGTCGGTTAGTGCCGTCGCCGCGATGTCGGCAGATAGTGGGTTCGAGTCCCGGCTGCAAATATTTCCCTCTAATTACCTACGCTTTGGTCTACCAAGGGATTTAAGCTTGGTATGGAATTGAGATAAGAGCCAGTGATTTTAGTTCCACTGTTTTATTTGCGTATTTGGAATGAACTGCTAATTCTCCATAGAAAAGTGGTGAGAGGGGTTTGTACTTTTGAACTAATGGAGTGGATGAAAGATTTATTTGATTGCTACCACGTAAAAAGGCACAAATCTACTTCGATGATTAGCAATTATTTCTAAGACACTATTGTTTAAATGTCTCCAGAAACTCAAAATCAGACCTGTCAATCAGTACGCTTATAATCGTCGTATATTTTAATATAGACCTTGATAATTTTATGAGTTTAGTTTATGACTATAATAACTTTTAATGTTCCAACTTTTCGCCATTACGAATTAGTAATAACAGCGTAACTAGTGCACGCTCATTATTCACTCACGAATCTATACAACATGAATACAAATAAATATAATTTACGTGTCCGTTTCTAATTAAAAATCATAGGAAAATGAAAGTACCAGCATGTTTGAGAGATATTTCTCAACAGCATGTGAAGCTAAGTCAGAGGCTCATGGCAGCATGAAAAAAAACTCTGACACCAGGTTAGTCACTAACCACACGAACAGAAGAGAAGAAGTATACGGTACTTTTAAAAAAGTAATTTATATTTTGTCTGTCTGTCTGTTTGTTCCAGCTAATTTCCGAAACGTCTGGACGTTCAATGGCGGATAACTGATGCTTATTATATTTTATTATTATCATAATTATAATTTTTCACGTTTTAATGAAATTGTACTTAATTTGTCTTTTTTCTATTCTTCCAGGTAAGTTGAAAACTTGAATTCAACGAGTTTGTCATAAGTTGACGCCTCATCTTTTATCCAACATTCGGTAAGAAAACAAATGTTACCTTCTCGCAGGACCTTAAGAAAATATAAAATTAAACTGTTCCAAGCATACCGGCAATAAAAACATTATCATTTTCGAAATACAAATGGTTATTAATACCTATAAGTAAATAACTTATAAATTAGGTATTAAGATTTCTGTGGGAATAACTGATTTTTGAATCCCGATACGTTTCATCTTACGTTTTGCAAATTTTCAAACAATAGAAAAAAAAAATATTTTTAATAGGTATTGTATTCTACAATATTCTATTCTTTTATTCTATATAAATATAGAATTGAATTAACAACAACATACTCTTTTGGAATTTGATATTTAAATAAAAAACAGTAGGCTAGGTAATCAAAATCTTAAAAAAGTATCTAACACAACGCATTAATTGTTCATTACCATCCAACAATGCTCATCACGTCATATTCAATTTAATAACGGCAGATTGTAGAGCACATTACGGGCTAAGCAAACTGGCCTGTGACGTCATCACTTGTGGTACCTTGACCTTCCCCACTCCCCCCTGAAGGAAGTAATGTCGAACACGATCAGGTCTATGTCCTGGAGATCAGAGGTCTAGTGTGAATGGTGTTTCAAGAGAGCAAGGTGTTTAGGAGATTTCGATAAAGTAAAAATGACATAGATTTACATTATAGGTGGTCAGGTCTATTTATGGAGTCCCTTTTTTATTATGGGAAATCATTAAATGACCCCTCCCGCTCTGGGTGGAGCGGACGGCAGTATCAAACTCATACTGACTAAAACCCATCCATGTCCCTTAGCCCTTTATGTTCCGGGGTAGCGGTAAGCCTTTCGGACAATCCCGCTAACCCGGCAGATAATTGCTGATGGAGTCCCTGTCTCATTAGTTATCAAAAGTATATTGTTTTATCATACTACAACAGTCAGATCCAACTCTTGACAAAAAAGAACACATATTTTTAAATGCATTACCCTGTCTTTGCTGCACGGTCGGGTAATAATGAGATAGGTCAAAAAACTTTTGATTATGACGCGTTAATGAGAGGTAATGAGGAAAGTATTGTATAAAACATAATAAGAAGAAATCATTGAGGTAATACAACTCTGACGTCACAGATTGCAGTGACCTCACGATACGTAACTTTTTACTTTTTGAGTGTATATTACCTTTTTAATGCACCTTTTAATGGCCATACTCATTATAAAAGTGGGATAATGCAATGCAAGTAACACAAGACTTGTTTGTTTTTATTATTAAAAGAGAACTGGCTCCGACGCAAGCGCAACTTTCTGGCTTGCGAAAAATTCTTTAAGCTTCCTAATTTAAAAGAAATATCAAAATATGTCGATGTATTTGCGTAATATTGACAACAATTAATATGTAAAAATACTTTTCTTGAGTCAAATCGCTGCCATTATCCGGTTCCTTAGTCGTCACACCGACATTCCCAATTTGTCGCCTTTCGCGTTTCATCTCACGACATTCATTTTATTTTAATTCTTATCTCTTAGTGCTAAAGCCTTAATTCGAGTGGCAGGATGTTTCACAATATTGTAGTTAAGTCTGCCCGTGTATAACGGTGCCGCGCCATCGCGGGAAACGCCAAATATGGCGTGTTCCTGACATTCGATTTGTTGCAGTTTTATCTCGCCCCTTCCTCGTCTTGATGTTCATATGTTGGTCGGATCTTCATGTTGATAAAATCTTTTTCTTTTAACGATACTTTCTTGTGTAAATTCTTTTTTTTTGGTGGCAATTCATGCTCCAAGAAACCATATGCAAGAATTTTGACGAAATCCGTAGTTAATTTACTCGACACAATAAAGAATTCGATAAAAACATTCAAATGTACAAACGCCAGCACATCAAGCTATCCCTAACTGTCAAATTTTCTCAATTAAAAATGAACCTTATGTCTTTGCAATAAAGTTGAAATACTATCAAAGAAATTTGACAGATTGTGGTAACTTGATGTGGTGGCCTCTGTACATTAATTTAATGGACTCATCAAAATGTTAATAATTCGGCCTTTGCACCGAAAACAATCATCAGAAACGAGGTTCATTATATTCAATAGCATTTAATAATCTCATTGTCCAAACTAAATTAAAACGGTGTTGATCAGCGAGCACTCGGCTCGAATCCGTTTAATATCGCATTATCGATTTAATTCGAATACCGATATCGAATAGTTTCGATTTTATGGTCCCGCACAATATCATAGAGCAGGTTTTAAGACAGGCTGTAAGCAACTCTATCCACGTAATTGGCTTCGAAAAAGTAATCCATGTTAGCGGTATTTGATTATCTCTTAGTTTAGCTTATCTTTGCCTATCTCATTATGATTAGATTTCATTCGGAACTAGTTTCTTTTTTCTGATGGAAACTAGTTCCTGTAGTAAGAATGTGCAGCCAGATGAATAAATCATGACACTGATTAGGCATACTATCTACTTGGAATATTTCGTCGAAAACAACAATTTGGTTCTCTGCCTGTTCGCCGAAAATTGTTTGCCAAATTTTCACTTGCCAACCAACGTTTCGCAGAATTTTATTCCGTCGAATTATCATTTGCCAACATATCATATAATTTTGTTTTATTTCCCAACCACAGTTACCAACTGTACGTTTGGTCTGCTTTTCATAATCACACTTTTTAAAATGCTAACTTTCATTTAGCAGAATTTTTTGTTTGTGTAATATTCTAATAATAGAATACGGCAAAGAACACGGTATTAATCTTGCACCAAAAGTATGTGTGTTAGATTTCGAAAAAGCTGCAATTCTGAGTCTTCGATCAAATTTTGAAGAAATTTATTTACAAGGATGCCATTTTCATTTGGGACAAATTATATACAGGTAGTTATTGTAATTTTTTTTTTTACTTTAACAATATATGACCTAACCTAACTGTTTCCTTTTACAAAAGCGATTCGCTTCTGGCACATCGCCGGCCGCTGCCGCGGCACGCTCGCTTCGTTCGCTCGGCTCGTGCGTTGTTTGTCATACTCTAACCTAACCTAACCTATCGTAACATCGCTAACAGCCTTACACTTCTGTTGTATACTTATTTAAAAAAAAATTGTTTTAGGCAAGTTCAAGAACGAAAAGATACGAAAGCGACATACAGTTTAATAAAGAAGTAAAGTGTTTGTTAGCACTCAGTTTTCTGGAGGTATCTGAAATATACGTATATTTCAACAGCATCCAAAAAAGTATTGCTGTGCATTGCTGCCAATTTAAAGATTTAATGTTATTTTTGAAATTGTTAAATAAAAAAAATATGCAAAATTAGTTTATTTTTTACCATTATATGAGAAGGGAATTGTTACACTGACAAAACGTCATTCGTCTAATAGTTGTGTGGCCTAGTGAAATGGTTAACAAATGATAAATGTCCCAAACGTTTTGTGTCAGTATAATAATCGGCTTAACAATAATTCTACCAAATGAAACGTTGTCATACAAAAATTTGCTAATCGTTAGTTGTCAAAGTGAAACATCGGCGAAGCGTTGGTTGGCAAGTGAAAATTTGGCAAACAATTTTCTGCGAAAAGGCAGGACACCCAACAATTTACATGTTTTTAGAAGAAATCTGTAATGAAATAAGCGACTTTATTTTTAATCTTGATGTATTTTTCTTTCTTATGTGTAGATATAAATACTCTTTTTTAATTGTGGGAAAAAATCAAATTGAGTTTCGAATATTTGGACATGTTATGACAGAAGTAATATATAACCTGTCATTCAAACGGATACACACAACAATTCTTTTGCAATACCAATTGTTCCGTCTCAAGGCTGTACACGCCGCCGGGACCTTTGCCAATTTAGATAAAAACTAGAATGGTTATTTATGAATGAACACAAACTGGTTTGGAGCGAGACATGGAACATCCTGATGTAAAGTGTTCACTGCTATTATGCTTTCATGATTTAGAATTTGTTTAACGTTGTTATAAAAAGTTAAAGAAGATGTTTGATTAATGATGATGGTAGCTAGTTTTTGTTCAGAATTTGAAATTTTGTATTATATTTGAGGAGCTTTGGGGTAATTAAGATAGTGGATACATTCCGTTGCATGATAATTTCTACCAAAAGCAGTGGCATTTTTATGTAGTGACAGCGATAAAATGGCGTCGATATATTATGTTGCCAATATAAAAATGCCTCGGTAATTGGTAGAAATTATCACCAATCGGAATAAACCGTCTATCGTAATTACTTCAATGCACTATAATCTGTGGACTGACTTCAGGTAATTGTTAAAGTCAATGAAATGATTAGATTATTCGGTCTAAATTAAATCGCTCGCACGTCCGTCCGTAAAAGTGGTGCTACTCCAATTTACGTATACCATGCAAACGAAGTAGTTTGCCGTAATATGATACCACTAACTTAGAAAGTCGGTGCTGATTAAATCAAATTGCTTCATCAAGCTCTGAGATTACAACAATCATCAACGTTATTAACTTGCATGTCTGTCTATGCTACGGTGCTTTTCAAATCAACCTCTCAAGTCTTTAGCATTCCCGACTTATCTTCAAGCACTACTTTATTAATTTCTTTAAGAACTCATTCAGGAAGTTAAATGTTTAATCTAATTATTTATCTTGTCACTGTAAACGCAGATTTTCCTTGAATTAAGTTTTCTAACCGTGTTTTAAATACCGTTGCAGTGTACAGATGTCTAGCATTTGAAGGGGCCTGTTAGGGCCGAAGCCGGGTAAGCGGGATTGTCCGAAAGGGTTACCGCTAAACCGGAACATAAAGGGCTAAGGAACATGGATGGGTTTTAGTCAGTAAAAGTCTGACACTCTCTTACGCTCCACCCAGAGCGGGGAGGTGGCGATTTGATAATTTGCCACCTTCAAAAAAAAGCAGCCCACATATCGGTCATTTCAACTCATTCGAAAACTACATAAGAATTTTCTTCAATTTTACTGCAAGCGAGTTGTTCTTTAGAATCTTTTGTCCCATTGCAATAAGTATTCTAAGCAGAATTGCTGAGCACGTCTCAGTTTTCTTGCCTGTCGCTGAACCCGATCTGTTCGGTTCTCGGAACCACTCTTATGTCAACCGACCATTTTTACCCACTATTATGGACTGCTACGACTTCAGTGTGTGATTGTGTTTGCATCTCACGTCATAGGAAAGGAAATATAAAACACAGATGTTCATTTGTTTTTTCTTCAAGTGAGTTAAAGAGGAACTTTAATATGATCGCTATGTCATAATAGCATATCTGAGTCTCAAAATGTCTTTATTTGCTCTATGAATATAAATTATAGGGCAATAAAATGGTCGGCTGACATAAGAGTGAGTACCTCATCATCTGCCTAGCCTTTTCCCAGCTATGCTGGGGTCGGCTTCCAGTCTAACCGGATGCAGCTGAATACCAGTATTTTACATGAAGCGACTGCCTATCTGACCTCCACAACCCAGTAACTGGGCAATACGATACCCCTTGGTAAGACTGGCTGTCAGATTTTCGGGCTTCTGACGACCCGTAACGACTGTAAAAGATGCACAAATGACAGCCGGGACCAACGGCTTAACGTGCTTTCCGAGGCACGGAGTTATGTAAAGATGGTCACCCATCCACGGCCAACCCCAGCGTGCTTAACCTGATGGAACGACCTGTGCGGCTATTAGTACTTAGCCACGATCTCCCCAGAAGAGTGTATAAGAGTGAGTACCTATTTCATGAAAAAACCTGTTTTGAGTCGAAACGAATTCTGTCTACGCTCAACAAAACTGAGTATAGTGTACTCTAGTCTTTAGACTAAAACCTAATCAAGTTTAAGTACTTCGAACCTTACAAAGCCAGCAATGTCGGCCGACTCGTAAAATTAAATATTGAAATATGCACTCGCTAACTTAAGTACGAGCTAAATCATAGCCAACAAAAGACAATATTTACCTCCATTTCTCCACGTTCTGACCTAGGCAATAGACCAAAAGAGGACGGAACGAATTAAGCAAACAAAGGATCACCATAAATGCATATTCATGGTTTCCTGAACAAATAAATATTGTTGTAGTTAAATATACAGTTATTTAGGATCCCTCGGAAAGCATGTTAAGCCGCTGCTTCCGACTGGCATTTGTGCATCTTTGACAGTCGTTACGGGTCGTTAGAAGCCCGAAAATGTGACAGCCAGTCTTACCAAGGGGTGTCGTATTACCCAGTTACTGGGTTATGGAGGTCAGATAGGCAGTTGCACTTTAGCTGGATCCGGTTAGATTGGAAGCCGACCCCAACATAGTTGGGAAAACGTTAGGCAGACTTAGGATGCTTAACTGACACAGTGACAATCCGAATCGCTGAGATAACGAATTGTTCGATTAACAATTTTCGAAATCGAATCGACACGGAGCGATTGACACTTGTCTAGGCCCCCAGAAAAAACTGAGCTACATTCCTCGTGATTAACTTGACACTGTGGACAGCTCGCTTCACCTAAGTATTCACGGTGAGATGTTTACAGAATACCTTGCTGTTATATCTTCGGCAGACACAACTGTTTTGTCTGTGGTGTGCGCAACTGCGCATTGTCTTAACCAACACAAACACTAACTTGAAACAATCCAAATCTCCGTACAAACTCCTCAAACATCAAACTTGAGTAGTAACAACTCGATCATAACATTGTCTATTCAATTTGCAGTTTATCGTTCCCTTGCGCGTTTACATTGTCAGTCGCTTTGAAATGATCGCTGCCGCCTGTCAATGTAACCTACACAATACGTTATTGTCGCTTCCGTGTGTTGATCGTAAACTGTCTATGTGGTTTATGTATTCATGCGAAAAGGAATTGCTGCATGTTGTTAGATATGAAACTTGACTAGGGAGGTAACATTCTGGAGCTTTATCTAGGTCTTCATTATTATTACCTTTCTTGCTTTTATGTCGAAGACATATGAACTACACATTTGACTTGCTTCTTTATGTTTCTCTCACTACATGTATTCAGTATCTATATATATAAAAGAAAGACGGGTTTGTTCCCTTCGTTATAACTCGAGATCTGCTGGACCAATTTTCATGGTTTTTGTTTCGTTGGATTTGTCTCCGCCCTGAATCGCAGAATACATTTTAAATTTTTTTTTTTTTTCGATCAGCTGCTTATTTTCCTCCTATATGGTAGGTAGGGTAGGGTAGGTAGGTAGGTAGGGTAGGTAGGTAGGGTAGGTAGGTAGGGTAGGTAGGTAGGGTAGGTAGGTAGGGTAGGTAGGTAGGGTAGGTAGGTAGGGTAGGTAGGTAGGGTAGGTAGGTAGGGTAGGTAGGTAGGGTAGGTAGGTAGGGTAGGTAGGTAGGGTAGGTAGGTAGGGTAGGTAGGTAGGGTAGGTAGGTAGGGTAGGTAGGTAGGGTAGGTAGGTAGGGTAGGTAGGTAGGTAGGTAGGTAGGTAGGGTAGGTAGGGTAGGTAGGTAGGTAGGGTAGGTAGGGTGGGTAGGTAGGGTAGGTAGGTAGGGTAGGTAGGGTAGGTAGGGTAGGTAGGGTAGGTAGGTAGGTAGGGTAGGTAGGGTGGGTAGGTAGGGTAGGTAGGTAGGGTAGGTAGGGTAGGTAGGGTGGGTAGGTAGGGTAGGTAGGTAGGGTAGGTAGGTAGGGTAGATGGGTAGGGTAGGTAGGTAGGGTAGGTAGCTGGTGTAGGTAGGGTGGGTAGGTAGGGTAGGTAGGGTAGCTAGGGTAGGTAGGGTAGGTAGCTAGGTAGGTAGGTAGGTAGGTAGGGTAGGTATCACAGTTAAGACAGGACAACGTCTGTCGGGTCAGCTAGTACATATATAAGTATTAAGATACTAGCTTCCGCCCGCGGCTTCGCCCTCATAATATGTCGACAAATTATACACATAAACCTTCCTCTTCAATCACTCTATCTAATAAAAAAACCACATCAAAATCCGTTGCGTAGTTTTAAAGATTTAAGCGACTTTGTTTTATACTATGTAGTAATTTCTATGAGTAACTGTTTGCTTTCCCGAATAAAATACTTTAATAAAATCAATACTTCTATGGTGCAAGATCGAAGATCCTTCAAGTCTCCTTCAAGTCAATTTTAATATGTCCCGCTACATTGTATAGAACTTTCCACGCTTGTTACACAAACAATCACTCACAATCACAATCAAACACTCACTCGAATCAATCAGCCCGCACTTCCTCGTCCTGACCCACATCGGCCGCATCGCCACAATGGTGGCTAACCAACCGTCCTTAAAAGATGAACACGTTAATTTCCGAAGACATGGCCGCAACGCAATTACTCAAACATCAATATACGAATAAATCTTCGTCCGGTATCGGGACACCTCTACATTCAACCATTGACATTGCAATTCTACGTGGCTTGTCTTTCAACAAGAGTTATGGTCCGTTTCTGCTATTGAAATCGAACACTTTATGTGTAGTGGTTTATGTATAAGCCAATGAATAAGTTGTTAGAAAGTTTGTCAAATTAAATTGTTAGGTTTTGTTTTAAAGTGTTGCTACAGTTATAGAATTGAGTTCATAAAATCAATCTTCTACTGACAAATCAACATTTACCTTTATTGTGTGCGAAAAGTTTAAATAAATAAATAAATAAATAACTTAATGAAAGGATGTAATCAATATTTAAAATGAAACAATTTATACTCACACAAAGCGGACACTTTGATCTAGCTAATGATGTCCAAAAACAATTCCAATAACTCTATGGTAACAAACGGAATGCCAAATTGATCGAAAATAAAAATAAATTGATATTCATTTTATTACAGACACAAATTTTCTGGTTTGTAATAAAATAATTGAACTTGAATGACCAACTAAAAAAGAATAGCCATCATTCCATTTTGGCTATACTTCCAACATATATTACCAACAACATGACATCATTTCCAATCCCACCTAGTCTTGCATTTCCATTGACTTGAGCCGCCATCTTTACAATCTTCACCTTAATCCCAATTGCTTCACAAGTTCACAATGATTATCATTGTGTACTTGTGAAGGCGCCTTAACTGCGGTGTTGTGGAGATTATTCTCCACAACACCGCAGTTAAGGCGCCTGTCACCTCTCCCACGATATCTTACACCACGAAACTATGTACCTAATGACAATAATTTGACAGCAAACTACAATATCACTACAGTGTTGTAGTGGTCTCCTGTGGTCAGTACCGGTCACCGCCCGTGGTTTAACATAATGTCCTCACTCTAAATTGAGTAGTACCTGTTTATGTACATTTTGACACTTCCACTCTATAATTGTGCTTAGGCTTTGAAATGAGCGGGATTGAGGACTCATAGACAGCGGGTTGGCTATAGTCCCTGCTAGTTTCACGGCCTAAAGCTAAAAGTTAATGATCTGCTATGATCAAAAAGAAACTTTATGTCTCATTTACTAGGGTACTTTTGCAAAATTAGCATGGATATTATTCCCAGGAATTCTGTTCATTGACAAAAGAGTTTTCTTTATATGGCTGTGCTGTCAAGAAACGTCACTCTATTATGGTTTAAAAAACATTAACGCATTGTTTTCATTTGTAAAACATAGGCAAGTGTTAAAATAAGTGTTTTAAATAAAAGAAACTGCAACTACAAGAACAACTATGATTCAGAAATTGTGTCATAATCCCCATTTGATGACACAGATAAATATACTCGAGATTTTTGTGCCATCTGCACCGTCATTTGGCTATCGCCCCGCGATCACCGCCGCTTTCTTCGTGGCCCACAACGTTTTTGGAGCGCTATGTAATTCTACTTTTCCTTAATGTCTCAATATGGACACCAAATTCAAGATTGTAAAGATTAAATTAAACTCGTACCGTTACACGTAAGATTCTCGTCACTTCAAGATGGTGAGAACGAGAAAATAAAACGTACTAAAGTAGCAGAATTACCGGTTTGTTGTGTAAAATATTATATTAAATGTCCATATTGTTGGATTAAGAAAATATTCGTTATTTAATTTATTAATGTTACTTCAACGTGTGAATGAAATATTAAAAAATACGCGACTCATTTTTGACACTTCAAAAGTTCACTCAAAAGAAATAGTAGATAGTTTTTAAAAAAAACTATCTTCTGTCGCCGACTTTGTCTGCGTGAAATTTCTCGTTTTAACAAATATATCCAATACTTGCTGCGTTCCGTTACTTCGTTTTCCCTTAATAGCGTAATTTTTGACGTTTTTCTTTTTGCTCGACTCCTAAAGGTAGCCGCATGATGTTAAATAGCCTAAAACCTTCCTCAAGAATTTGCCTATCAAATACATATAGAATTTTTCAAATCCTTCTACTACCAGACTGATTTGAAAAAATCATTTTGTATTTGATAGCCAACATTGCCATAGCGTGTATCAGCAACATAAAATGCAGCTGTTATCAAAACAAAGTGGGTCACCGTTCTCAATTTCCGCTTATCATCACGATTGAGATCTACTCGGTCAGTCATCGGCTCTCTCTTAATCTTATCAGTCAATGCCCTCGTAATAAATTGAGTTTACGTCTTGCTTGCTTTACTTTGTTCCGATTTGCTGTGGTATAAAAATCTTGGCGTATCTACTCCAATTTTATCAATAATGCTAGAAATTTACTTATGGTAAGTTTTATAGGGGGAAAATGATCTCAATTTTAGACCACAGCATGTTATTTCCTTCTCTACCATACATCGTTCTCTTCCATTTAAGTTCACCTTAATGAACTCATAACAAAGTTCCCAGCATCTTATAAAACAATCAGCCAGTTCCTCTCGCGGCGTGTCTAAAGGAACAAGAGCAAACATGCAAGCATTTCCTCGAAGATAAACCACTCATAAACGGTATCATTAAGATAAGCTTTGTTAATTTCTTAAGAAACTATTAAGCGGTGTCTGTGATATTAAAACCTGACCTTTGTAGAGTTTATGGTTTGGTTAAGTTTTTTTTTATGTTTAGATCTGTCAGACGTTTTGAAGTGTCTTGTGTCAAAGTAACAGTCGAGAAGCAGTGTGCTGTAAGAAAAGTCGTAAAAGTAGTAATATTCTCGAGCTTGTTTTGGTAGTGTAGTAATTCAAGTTAGAATCTCAATTTAACTTTGTTGAAATTGTTAGCAAAAATTAAATTATTCAGTTCACAGATAACACAGAAAAG
Organism: Hyppa rectilinea; assembly: GCA_951799385.1. Lineage (NCBI taxonomy): Eukaryota > Metazoa > Arthropoda > Insecta > Lepidoptera > Noctuidae > Hyppa > Hyppa rectilinea. The sequence continues at coordinate 5,299,524 of OX637309.1, read as the reverse complement.
AGAAGGAGCGACATTCTCGTTGTGCAACAGATCACTATCCTGTCATGTTACATCACTACGAACATGTTTGTATGGAAAATGTAAATTAAACAGATCCAACTGCCCTAATATGGCATTGGTAGCTTTTCATGACCGCCAGTGGTTGTCAGGGCTGTGAAAAATCGTTTACAAAGTTTCTAACGACTTTTTGACTCTAATTTCGAATGCAGAATCGCTTGAAAATTGTCATAAAATCAAGAACTTTTGACAGTCGGTATATTACGAATTGACAACCCTGCCTTAGTTTATGGTTGCGTATTTGGAATAAATATTAAATCAGCAGTTTCATACAATTTGTTACACGTCCAAAAGTAAGCCAGTAGTTGAATAATATGTAAAATTGTAATATTAAAGTAACGGGAATTAATCTTTACCCGACAATAAAGCTCTTGTCGTTATAGTAATGATCACAGAAAGTTTTATGACCGACTAATGAATATTCCCAATTCAATTAACACCTACATAAAATAATAACGTTAACAAACTGTTGAATAACAAATCTCAATATAATAAACTATGTTGGCGCCATTAGTTGTGGCATTCACCAGCCCCCGCTGCGAACAACCGACCGAAACCAATATCATATAAATTTTGAATAAATTAATTGACATTTATGTTATTTTATATTTATCGTATTGATAAAAAAAACTGGTGAATCTGAACATGGCCATTGTCACGGCATTTAATTTCAATTTTATTCAAAACCATCAGATGGCCGTGTAAGTAAATGTCAAATTTTGGCGCCAGTTTTTATGTTACAGATACAGGTAAAAGCAAATCTATGGTCTCGACTTTTTATGCTGGCAATATTTTAAAATACAAACTTCTTTTCCATTCCACCGCGAGCTTTCTTATCAATTACGAATAATAAATACGATTGAGTTGAACATTGTAAAGCAAATTCATACTTTCAATTACTTAATGGAGTATGCATGTTAAAGTTGAGTTTACTGCATTTATTTTGTATCCAGAGCTCGCTGCGATATTGTTGACATTATAATCCAGACCACAGGCATGTATTCGAAATAAAACAGAACATTTTATTGCACAATATAAAACCAGGTGTGCACTATTAATGGCGATATTCATTTTATGAAATTTTCTTTTAAGTATTTACTTAATAAAAATCGCAACATGTCTAAGTTTAACTGGCTTTTTAAAAATACTGTAGTCAGGTAGATACATTATTAAGGAATGTTGGTTTACAAAACAAAGACATAATACAACAATTTAAATAATTGCGCTGTCTGTCAGTTCATTGTAGCGTGAAATATGATAATAAACATTGTTTTAACCTTCGCACATAAAGACTAACACCTGAGAATTGAGTGTAAGCCTGGGGCAATTCAATTGTCACCAGCTCCTTATACAGTGGACTAGGTGATATTAATTTTCCTGTTACAAGAATCTTAACAAAGACTTTATATTAAACTGCGTTATTATTTTCAATATTATATTCAATCAATGACATAGCTTGCAACAAAAATACCATGCAGTTTTTAACAAATATATAATATCTTAATATTTTTCAAGTCTGATGAAATGCATCAGGCACAAAAGAAATTCTGAAAAGAAAGAAACAATCTTCTTTTTGTATTAGGAACACAATAAATACTGTACTCACAATAAAGCCAGTTCTACACTAAACGTATACCACAATCAGTGTATTGAACTCGAGAGATGCTCTCACACGGCGTTATTAGCGAAACGAGAATTAAAAATAAAAGAAGTCTAAAACCAGTCCACACGCCCACGCCAGCAGGTCGAACCAGACCTTTATATCTAGAATTGCTTATTTATTACCTGCTTACTTAGCTGCATTGGAATCGTTTTGAATCGTTCTGCTTTTCAAGGTTCTATCGGGCACACCGTTATTTTTAAGTTATGTTATAATATGCAATGGTTGTAACCGTTGTAACGTTGTCAACGTGCGCTTGTGTCATTTTTGAATAAAGAATTTTTGCTTTTCTTTGTCTCTGGCACTTTTTAGGTAGTAAAGCACCGTTCTCGACAATTCTCATCGATTTGGACGTAAATTCGATTCGACGCAGTCATTTCAACGTCTAGCATAAATAAAATTGAATTCTTTCGTTCCATTTATCAATGAAAATCACATTTGATATACGTTTATTTTAATTTTATGTGTTTTAGATTTCTACAATAAAACAATTTTTGACATTTAAACCCCAACACGCATAAAATCAAGCGATCTTTATTATTCAGGTTATCAGTGCTCAACTGCCCATATAAATTCATGAGATCTTTCTCGGCGTCATATTTTTGCTTAATAACATCCTCAGTCTCACATCCTACCATTAAATAATTATCATTAACGTGTACTTCATTTATCTAATGATACTTATTAAATGAAACTCGATTTGAAAGCAAATTATTTAATTCGCCCACTTCGAGCGTAGGTGCGCTTTTTCCATGAGACGTAAGATTACCGAATATCCGGCTATTAAAATTTGAATAAAACCTTGAACTTCGAAATACAAATTCTGAATTAAACAGTGTTAGAAAATGTCAAACTGTATAATATCATGACATAGAGTGACAGCACTAAATAAAAAAAACTAGAGCCATAAATATTGATTTACGCATCCATGCAAAAAATATCGACATTGAGTAAAGTTGCAATTTAATATTTTCATTTAAGGTTCTGAACAAATTCACAATTTGAAGGTTAGGTACATTATAACAAAATATTGGTAGATTGTTAATAGGCTAGTATCAAACTTTGGCAAAAGCTTCAAACAATTGCTTATTCATTGTGTTTGGAAAGTTGGCAACAAACTTTCTAGTTTTAAATAGAGAAACCCCTGTTCTGTTGTTACTAAACAGTGTCTTAATTTACCTGGTGGAACTACGAAAATCTGAAAGTATTGTAACTGTTATAATGCGCACAGTTGAGTCAAGAGAATCATTATTTTAATTAACACCAACAAGTTTACATATTCAAGAACTCGCACACAATGATATTATAAGTAAAAAGAGGTTCCGCCCCAACATTATTTAAATTCTATATTAAAAAAACGACATAATATCACGCTATTAGATGACATGGAAGTAAGACAACATGTCGTAATTCTCGGAAACGAAAAAGAGACGACACGATATCTAACTTGGCTAGTTAGCTAAGTTTTGAACTGTGTAGTGCATATTACTTATTTACTTTTTTTACTAATAGTATAAGTGCCCACATATAATTTTTTTTGCCGTCTCCAGGCAATTAATTATAATCGTTTAGACGATTTACCTACATAACACTCCGTGGACACAGACTGTCGTTTAGTGTGTCCTCTTAATAGGACGATCTAACATGCAGTCCCGAACAAAATACAACAAGAACATCATCACATCACGCTGTGAATTGGTAAATGATTCCTGCAAATTGCATACATTTAATGTCTTTGGTTAAAACATTCCCTTTCAAGCTTTGCTTTTACATGACGTGTCGTGTAAACACAGCTTTACATAAAGATATAACTCATATTGTGTATTGTGGCGATAATGACACCCTGCTGAGCGTCGCGGGGCCCCAAGTTATGGACCCCAACCTGGAGCAAGCAAGCTTACTATTAAGATACTAAGCGCAGGTGAATAAAGAGTAACCTACTGAATATTTTGGAAGCCTTGAAATATCATGATAATATGTTAATGGACTGCTGTATTTAAGTTACTGGTAAATTTTGTAGTGAAAATCTGAGTTGTTATTTTTAAAAATCGTTTTCGAAAGTGCTTCGTCGCTAACGGTGAATTTTTCGCGGGTAGTGATAATGGTCATCAAATTCTTGAAAAGAAAAGAGAAAGATTCACTAAAAATCGGCAGCAAATTAAACAAACTTCTCAATGATAATGTAACGGAATCGTTTGTAGAAGCTCAACTCAACGACAATGATGGAAATTGACAAATATGAACGTACTAGCTTTTGCCAGCGGCTTCACTCTCATGTACAGACGCCAGCACATCAAGCTATCCCTAACTGTCAAATTTTCTCAATTAAAAACGAACCTACATAAGGTTCGTTTTTAATTGAGCAATAAAGTTGAAATACTATCAAAGAAATTTGACAGATTGCGGTAACTTGATGTGCTGGCCTCGGTAAGAAATTATCCCACGGAAACCGTATCATTTTCCGGTATAAAAAGTAGCCTATATGCTATCTTAACTCAAAACTAATCTCTGTGCCAAAGGACAATGGCGAAATCTTAGCTGAATTTATTTTGAGCGTCTAAAAGTGACTTGTGTATGAAGGCAGTTCCATTATTTTTCTACGTTTTTTCAAAGAATCACATTAACTAGTTAAGGCCGGATAAAAAATATATTTTAAATGAAAAGTTAATTGATTTTTTCATTGACGTCGAGTGTTGCCATTTTATATTTGTTCTGCCTAGTAACAGTAAACTCAGCATTATTGTGTTTTATTCAGTTTTCATTTGTTATTGTAATTAAACTGAGTAAATTAAGTAACAATATTGTTTATTTCTGAGTGAAAGTGTTCCTTGCAGGGAGGTAAACATATTTTACTGTAAAAATAAATGAATTCCTTTCTATTAATGACTGGCAAAAAGACTAATATCCCAAATCTAAAAAAATATAAATTGCGTTTGACATTTGACATTTGTTGATGTCACAGACGCTTGTGCGCTTGCGCTTCGTTTGTTGATTTCGATTGTTTTCCGTTTTTTATTTCTTTTAATTCACTTGACCCGGACTGCTTATGGACTGTGATATTCCCCTGTGTGACCCTGTGGGCGTTTACGGACTCAGAGATTTTCCCTGTGTGTCATTATGCTTTTTCTTATCAGGACTCCGATCTTGCCTCATTATTTGGATTAGTTATTACTGAACTAGTTGTTTGCTAAGTTCCGCTAAGATGGAAGGTCGTCGTGGCAGACCGACACGAATTATGTGTATCAACTGCAATATATGCGTCAATACACTGCGCCGATATTGTGCATTGGAACTTGATACTCGAGTGACTACATGACTTTGTAACTGGGTATACGCCCGAATCGTAAGTAGCTTGACTATGTACCTTATTATAATTAGTTTACATTTTAGATACCAAGACACATATTTTGTTCAAATTGTAGATGTTGACATTGGCACTAAGAACCGGCCATTTTTATAAATACAAGACAGATACAATAATATAAGTTCTGTGTTACTAATTAGAAGACTGATAGGGTACAATTGCAAATAACAATATTTTAAATTGGTTTCAGGTTACTAAAGATGACTATGTTTGCAAAGAATGCAGAAATCTTGCAATGTTTAGTGTCAATCATGAGTTGGAACAAGAAGTTGCAAGCAGTGATAACCAACAAGCTGGATCAAGTCACCAAGGCCACACTAATGTGTGTCTTTTATGTGGCCGTTCTATTCTACATAGCGAAGTGACAGAATACTGAGAGATAACCCTTCTGAACTACAGCAGTCTATGATAAATATTCTAGAAATCAGATTTGCACCAAGACAGGTATACTACTAAATTACATTCTCCACAACCTGTTTAGAAGTTATACGCATTAATATATATGACACAAAAGAACGACGACGAACGACGTGTGTTATGTGACATTAGAAACACAAAAGAATTAATAGGGTTACCGTCTTGGGTCTCATATTATTTCATCAGGGAATTCCAAGTAAAAGTTTCTATACCAGCAACGGCAGCAACTGCATAGGAGCATGAAATTAGCCTATTAAATTCTTTATCTTTATTAGCAGATTACAGTATCTGATCGTGTGTGCCATCCTTGTTAGTTACGCACTCAAAGAGAAACACGGTGTGGTAACGTTATTGATGACACTAGATCCCTACCTGGTAGTTCTCAACTAGCTCAAGAGGATGATCAGCCTTCTGGATCAAATTCATCAGACCCAACTCATAATTGTCAAGTAGATGTGCAGAGCACTTCTCAGATTCTCTTCGCCCTGGGAATGTACCAAATAAAACAAGCTTGCTCATATTATGGCGAGCATATAATATGTATGTTTCCATGGTGGATACAGAATTGAAGTTTCCAGTGAACACATTGGTTCCTCTTCTGAATAGAATCTTAGAAGCACTGGCGGGACAATACTAATTAGAGGTAAAATTAAGTCACGTCACGTAAGCAGGAGGGCAATATTATGTGTATATCATAATAGAAAATGATATTCCTGGACGGACAGGAATCAGTAAATACTGCTGTAATTGCTTAGTTAGTCGACGCACAGTAGGATGTTGCGCTCATGTAATGACGCTAGTCTGGTACCTACTTAGGATGGGCCAGACATCAGCAAAATATTACAGCACCTGCAGAATTTCTGGATGAAATAATTGTAAGAGAGGATGACGAAGAATAAATATTATGTAAAAAAGAAACTTGTTTTATTGGTTCTTAACAACTTATTCAACATATTTCACACACATTCTAGGATTTTATAAATACTTAATTTCCTGAAAGTTAGCAAGTATTTATAAAATCCTAAATACAATTATAATCCAATTGCTTCAATACCTAAAACTATGCTGACGGTGACTGGCAGCCTCAGACTAATGTACTGGACACTTAACGAAGCTTGTTCTAAATATGCACAAAGCCATTCTGAGAACTGAATGTTCATTCGGTATGTAAGTGACATAGAAAAAAGAGAATATAAGGATGCATCCTTATAGTAACAGACGGCTGTTGTACCTACCCACGACGGCTGATCAAGCTACACACAAAACCAGTTTATGGATCTCTCATTGTACAGAAAATATATACAAAGCGAAGCCACGTTATACTGGAAATGTAAAGCTTGATGTGCCGTCGCCGTCGTGTGTACATGATACCAACTGTATACCTATCGTAAGGCGTGCCAAACAGTATTTATAACCACTGGGATTAGTTACCAACCATAAAAAAGACATTGCATGCTATAATAACTGGGTAAGAATAGAAATACTAATGCAATGTTACCCTTTTACTTCCTCGAATTGGAATTACTATAGACATAACCTACAAAAGTTCATCACTGAATTTCTATTATTCTCGGCCTTCTAGAACGAAAATTCTTACACAAACTAATTCAGAAGTTGACGGCGAGTTAAACCAGATATTTTTCATTTAAAGACGCCAGTGTTTTATCTCAGCTAAATTAATGTATGGGCGGCTGCCATTGTCCTTTCATCCAGATCCGCCGTTCAATAGCTTTTGCGTGAAAGAGTAACAAACATCCATCCATCCATCCATCCTCACGTCAAACTTTCGTGTTTATGATATTAGTTTTTGTACATATCCTTATGTACAAAAACTAACTGAACTCGAAGATGACAAAACAATAACCAAATGCAATGCTTTGATTTTAAGCCGAAAATGGTTGATCAAATAAACATTTTATTCTATTACTTAAGTGAATGTTAGGCAAGTTTATGAGAAACTAACAAGACTCGCCTGGAACAGGACTTCGCAATTTCTATTAACAATAATTTGCATGCGTGTCTATCAGGTGTAATCGAATGACTTGGGGTTTTCGTAACATGGGATTAGCATTCCGGAATGTTTTGCGCTTGGACTATTGGTTAGCTGTATAAAATGTACGGATACTTTACTGCCCCCAGCATACGCAGGTGAATACTACATATAATTTTACACTAGCAATTGCCCGCAGGTTCGCCAGCGTTGATTTAGAATTTGACAATCAATTTGGGCCATTGCAATAATGGGCTCAGACCGGAAAGTACTCGTGGCACTATCTATTATCATAAGAAAGTTATTGGTGTGTTCCTCGGGAACAGTAGTTTTTCTTGGGATGAAAGGTATGGTATGTCCGTTTCTGTATACCCGACAAGGTAAATGCTAAATTTCAGGATGATCGGTTTGTTGGTTTAGGCGTGAATGAGCTTAACTGAGACTTTGAAGTGAAAGAGTGGACTGTATAAAAAAATAGTTTTAATGCCACGAAAGGTAACAAACAAACTCGAGATTAGTTAGGTTGAAGCGACTGCCTGTCTGACCTACACGACTCAGTTACAGGATAACATCCTTTGGAAAGTCAGCCTTAAGAAGGAGTAACTACGAAGCAACACCTTTTAACTAGCATTGCAACATAATTTTGTACTGTATTCGTGAAGAGATATTTTAATCTATTCATATAATATAAAACAAAGTAACTCCTTCGTACACTTTACGTCAGATGTTAGGATAAATCTACCGATCCAAAACTTGTATTATTCATTCTAAAAGTTCACCAGTTTATAAATAGGCTCTTTAGTATTCTCAAGACATGTCAGATTGTGCCCAGATGGCCGATTGACTACGGTTGAAACCCGATAGGAAACAGAAGGAGTAGAACTGCAGGATTCAATACAATTGTGACTTATGTGTGACCTTTTCAGAACTATTGTTGTTTGAATATAACTTGATTTGTAACAATAGGGGGCTGTCAGAAATTAATGATGTTGAATAATGCTGCTTGCTTGTCCCAATTAAGGTATCTCGGCTTAAATTGCTCTCCTACGCCTATTATGGTTAGTGTTGCCCAAAATCGGTCTTGGTCTTGCAGTCTTGGTCTTGTTCTTGCATTTTCGCAAGACCAAGACCAAGACCAAGACCGCCTTATTTTAGCAAGACCAAGACCAAGACTGAACCCTGCAAGACTTGAGCAAGACAAGACTTAAGCCTGCAAGACTCTTGCGTCTTGCAGTTAAGACAAACTGAAATTTGGGCGTTATTAAGTAGGTACCTATTTGGTTTTAATCCCGATTTTGATAGACGCCCCCAGTATCAAAACCGTAGGTATCGTCCTAACACTAAACTAAGGGCTGCAGTTGGCAACGTGCCGCTCGTCTGAAAGAACCCTAAAACGTATTGTATTGATTAGGTAGGTACTTATTATATTTCAACTATTTATTAAGTAGGTAGCGTGTTAATACTCACAAATCTGTTCCCATCATCCCATGTGATTAAATGTACCTAGAATAACTTTCTAGCAAAGTTCATATCTTGTAGGTACCTATAATAATATACACCGTGAAATTTAAATGGTTGTTTTCCCGCAGCGAAATGGTTTTGTCTATGTAATACAATCGTTTCGTAGTTATATAAAATATTAGAAACAAAAACTGGCTTATTTAGCATTGTGAAAAACTAAACTCGAAAGCGATCACGAACCAGTTGTAATACCTCCCGATACCTACGGTCGAACGACAGGGTCACCGTCGAAAGGATTAGGTTAGAAGGCGGCTCCGTTTGATAATGTAACGCGCGGGCTAGATTATGCCGTATAACAACACGCGAGAGCTTATTTTACTTTAAACATTTAATAAATCTGTCTTTGCTTTGTCGGCTTAACGGATGGATTCTTGTATTTTTGCGTGCAAACTATTATGCCGTATCAACACGTGCGAGAGCTTATTTTGGTTTGACCATTTATGCATCGCTTTCCTTTGACGGCGCGTGCGACGCCAGTAGTACCTACAATTCATGTTACGTCTAGTGTTACTAGGTATTAAAGGCCGCGGGGCCGTTGACCCACGTGCTTTTCAATCAGCTGTTATCCAACATGTTATTCAAATTTTCCCTACAAACTTTTACGGGCTTAGGACCGTCATAAATACTTTTTTATCTGCAATTTATTGCACACACAATTAAATTAAAAAACGAAAACTAAGAAAAATTAACCATGGAAACGAATTTTCTGAATTAGATACCTACTTAAAAAGTATTTGAGGCTATTTACAAAATTTGAATCAACTTATTTACAATAATTTTAATCAGCTAAACTACTACTATTTACAAAAGTACGATTAGGTACTTACACTTCCCGATAACGGAGTAATTGTTCGAAGTTTAAGCCATTCCGTTGTACACACATCACGCACGTTTTATTTGGTTTTCTTTTAATTTAAATAAGGTGTCTCTGTCACGACGTACGATATCAAAAGTGTCCACTATCGCAGTTACTAACGCGCCGCCACTTTCGTGTTCCTCACGAACGATACACTAGGCGCCACGAGTAAAAGTCTAACGGAGTTAGGTCCGGGCTTCTTGGTGGCCAAGGCACTGGCCCGCCGCATCCGATCCAGCGCTGAGGAAACACCAAGTTCAAGTGCAAAATAACGTCCGGTCATCCTCTGCCCTGTGCATGGAACTGTCCATGATCTAGTAGCCGCTGTGTCGCCGCTACGGTCGTTTGTGGCGACGGGACTTGGGGGTTCAGAACCCCGAGAAGACGGAGCGACTCCAAGTGTTGCCGCTCTGCGTAAAGTCGCCGGGCAGCATGGGAGTCATAGTCAGCTCTAGCATACAGCTGCACCATAGCGACGTACTCCACATTGCTGTAATTGTAATGTCGATCCATTGCAGTTTACAGAGATGACGCGTGCTGCGCGTACGACATTCGCGGGAAAACTAAGTAGGTCAGGGTCACACACAGCCGCGCGTGCCGCACGGGTAAAATAGGCGCTGGCGGCTTCGTTTGATATTGTTGCGCGCAGGCTAGTTTATGTCGTATCACTACTAGCGAGAGCTAATTTTACTATGAACATTTCTAAATCGGTCTTTTCTTTGTCGGTTTCGCGGTGATTTTTTGTATTGTTCCGTGCAAAATATTTTATGCCGTATCACTACGTGCGAGAGTTTATTTTGGCTTGAACATTATTTTGTGCATCGGTTTTCTTTGTAGGTGGTGACGCGAGTAGCACCTAACTACCTAGTACCTACAAGTTACGTCTAGTGTTACTATTGTTACTCACCTTTTCGAGTTGATGAATATTTTTTTAATTATTTTAAAACAGAAACATCGTTATTTATTTACTTTAACTCTATGCTTCGAAAGTACTCCTTAACACGTTGAACGCCAACGCGGTCACCGTGTGTCCGACAAACAATAGTTTTTCTATTGTGTCTGCTGCGCGGCAGTCAATGACTTAAGGCAAGTCGGTCTGCCGCGGGAAAACAACCAATTAAATTTCACCGTGTATATTATGCTTGTTTATGTCTAATGTGCAGATGTAACGTTAGTAGGTTGGTATGTGCTTAAAATTATAGCCAACAAAATTATATAAACATTATGTAGGTACCTACTTATGTTTCAAAGTTTATATTATTCTTCTTATTCAGCAAAATTTAAAACTAACAGCGAGTCGAGTAGGTCTAGTAACAGTTTCTACGGCAGGCAATGTTATGGTACAGACGCCAGCACATCAAGCTACTACAATCTGTCAAATTTCTTTAACAGATTTTGAACTTTATCGCTAAAGAATTAAGGTCAAGGTTGATTGGGATAATGTGACGTTCCGCGAATAAACTGTTGGTCGGTCGATGTATTATATACCTACTTATTTGATAATTTACCGACAAAGACGCCGCGGTTTGCAACAAGTCTATCACAGCATTTGACACTGTTTGAGCGCCGCATTCGCCGACAAAGAGTACGGACAGAGGCACACAAAATTGTTACCTATTTTAGTAGGGTTGGTACAGGAGGATAAAATTAAATGACCTTGAAGATGTCTCAGCAGTAGGTAGGTATAAATTGAATGCTTTGAGTTTCTTGTATAAATACATTCTCACACTGGCTCGAATTCGAACACTACAGCGTTTTAAGCTGTCGGGCGAGATGATAATTAATAACTAAGTAGGTATCGCATCTATTGAATTGCAAATATTTTGATTTCGAAATAATCATTGTTAATATCGGTAAATGATAGATAGTGAGTGGTACTAAAATGTGAGCAGCCAGATTAAAAATTGTATAATTATGCCATGTCAGGACTTTCCATAAGTTTATTTTAAAAAAAGCTCTCAAGTAAGATTTAGAGTTTACCATTCAATTCCACACAACAAATTATTGAAAAATAAAAATTATCAAAAATATATTTAGACTGATTACTTAGGAAATTAGTAGAAAAAATATTCTATCGTGGATACCTAGTTATTAAAAAGTTGATAAACGTTGTGTTTACTTAATTTTATTTTTCTGTACTAATGCCATCATTGACAACCCTACCAAAATAGGTAAAAATTTAGTCCGCTCCTAGACTTTGTGTCGCCGCCGCCGCGCCGCCCGCCGCTTTCATATCAAAGGACGCCGCCACTGCCCATGTTCAACGATGACAGTACCTACGTAGCAAAGCACGCCAGACACGAGTACGACAAATTGCCTATGAAATGTACCTACGCACACTGTAATGAAATCTGCAAATCTCAACACGACACGCACTTCCTTATTTTGGCCGCATACCTAGGTAGGCTTTGCCTGTAGTCTTCTAATATTGGTTGATTAACATTGTACATTGGTGAATGCTCCAGGATAGCCCGCGAAATTCAAATTTTCTTATTTTGCAATTTGCAAGCCAGTGCTAGAGTGTTTGTTGATTACAATATTATTCGCGCTGTAAGACGTATGTAGTTACAGAATTATAATCATCAAAATCATCAATACAACTCTCCAAGTTCAAAAAGGTCGAGGAAAAAACTCAAACTCATTCTAAACTAACGTGTTCAATAAATAGCAATAGGCTAATAGGTATTTGCAAGACTTGCAAGACTTGCGAGACTCTTGCTGCAAGACCAAGACCAAGACCAAGACTGAGAGCGCAATACCAAGACCAAGACCAAGACCAGGTGTATTGACGCAAGACCAAGACCAAGACTGGCCTAAGTCTCGTCTTGGTCTTGCATTTGGGCAACACTGATTATGGTAACTCGATGTTGGTATGTGATTAAAATACAGCTGAGATTTATCACATTCATCATTAAATCACTGTCAGTGATGGCCTCTTAATAAAGACTAACAAAAAACGATCTCAAGGGACAAACACCATAACTAATGGGAAAATGCATAGACAAGCAAGAGAGACACAAACTCGCCTTTTGTTTTTGAGGGTTTGGATAATCATCCAATGACTTCTCCCGCTCTGGGTGGAGCGGAAGGGAGTGTCAGACTCTTACTGACTGAAACCTATCCGTGTTCCTTCCCTACTCCTTTATGTTCCGGAGTAGCGGTAACCCTTTCGGACGATCCCGCTTAACATATACTTGCCTGACATATTAACTATGTAGAAAATTATCCACATATACCCGAACTACCTCATTCACCCTAACTAAACACCGATAATGTAACTCCGAAGCAACCTCTAAAAACTAAAACTATCGACAGAAGCGTCCAAACTGTGACACGAGATAATTCCCGTGCCCGACCCGTGCCTGTCCCGTATACGGCCCGATTATGCAAATGACACGGTATCAGTGAGCTAACTGGATGTGACTAGACATAGATAGTATACATACAAAGGTACTAACGCATGTTAGGGCGTGATTCTATTGGATACGGGAAATATATTAGATAGATTTTATGAGGGCTTTAACAAGGGCATTAAACAAATTGTCCAATTACTAGTCAACGATGATACAGCTAAGCTATTGATTTGCAAAGATGAAAACTAATCATCATCATCATTCTCCTGCCCTTATCCCAATTTATTTGGGATCGGCGCAACATGTCTTTTTCTTCCATACTTCTCTATTAGTCGTCATCTCGGTAGTCACTCTCTCTCTAGCCATATCATCTTTCACACAATCCATCCATTGTTTCTTTGGTCTTCCAGCCGTCATTCAGCTTTACAGGAGTCGGAAACTGAATTATCAAGTCAAATCTAATAAAAAAAAGTACCGTACTAGTCTTCTGTCACAACGCTTTGTACACACGGCTACACATCAAGCTATACAAAACCGGTTTACGCTGGTCTCACATCGTACGGAAATCCTATACAATGCGAGATCAGCTTAAACTGGAAATGTATAGCTTGATGTGTAGCCGTGTGTACTAGAAATTGCAATTCCGGTGCTCAACCAGATAAAAACTGGAACGTGGATGAAAGAGGCCAACGTACCAGCATCCTTCCTCAATCAATCTAAACGCACCCTATGCTAATGTTACATGTATCACGGGCTTAATCAGGAAATAATATATGAAATAGCCCGGTTCGTGGCTAGGAAGGTAATTGGCGCAGAAATGGACAAGTGATAACAGAGTTAAGTGCAAACAAGCTTGCTGCTACTTGAATTTTTAATAAGCATCATAATTTCAAAGGATTTCAGGTCCTAGGGACATTATTTTACAATGTAGAAATGGTAAAACTTGAACAGAATTGTTAGAGAAACTCGTATATTTGTTTATTATGTAAAAGCTTCTATAAACCTCATACTACAACATTGTACTAAAGGGATAGACTTAACACAAATTAAGAATTTTATGTTGCTAACTTAATAATGCATAGACAGTATAGTAGGTAATTACAATGTTTACGGTTGATGATAATCTTCATGTAGATTCAGAATACAATGTTAAGCTTTAATCAAATACTAGACCTATTTGGTTCAAGTATCTATAAAATATCTAGCCCAATGGTATCGGATACGATTGACGAGTTTTACACCGCAAGTTCGAACCCAGGCAGGCTCTCTTTGTGTATTGAATAAAAAATTCAAAATCGTGAGGAAAAGAACTGCGACATCTACCAACCCGCACTGGGCCTGCCTGGTGGATTAATGCCCAGTCCCTCTCACAGAGATGTGACTGACTGTGTCCCAGCAAGGAGAATTATAGGCTGATTATGCGCCTGTAAACTCCTTTGAATAAGCTCCATCTACTGCCGAAAAGCCTTAAACAAGTTCACAAAAACAATTACACATTCAATAGCTACATCATAGACACCTAATCCACCCAAAAAATACTTTAAAACATCTTTAAAGTTATCAACGGTAAACAAGCTTATTAACCTGAGTTATAGTCAAAATTGTGTTTCATATATAAGTATCCAAGTATACGTGTGATGTTACTTAAGGTTTGTTACAGCTGTCGGCAATTTGCGGGGACCACCGCTGTACGCTACGACCTACCAGCTACTACACGTAGCCTTAACGTGACAATATTCCTTATTACTACTAATAAAGAAGTAACTGTTATCCGTGGTTGGACCAGGCGTTGATAGTAACGGTGGCTCTAGTTGAACGACTTTAGTATCCGGAGTAATGGATAGTAGGAAAGCCATAGGTCACTCACTGTTTTGTTAACAAACAAAGTCATCTCGTTTACAAAAACCACTACATGTTGGAACATGCTAAACTTCGAGTTAGCTAACCACACAACTAAATTTGGTCATTTTTTTTTTAAATCTTGACCTTGGTATTACTCTTGATCACAGGATTCAGTATTCCATTAAGCGAGGTTGTCTGAAAGGGTTACCGCTACCCCGGAACATAAAGGGCTACCGAAGGAACACGGATGGGTTTTAGTTATTAAGGGTCTGTCACTCCATTCCGCTCCACCCAGAGCAGGCGGCTCATATGATAATTGCCCACTCTAAAAAAAAAATTCTGTATTCCTACGCCAATTATCACATACTCGTAAGTATTAGATATATCCACAATGTTACCATTCCAATGTGTTCCGTTCTCATCATTATTATTTCAATTTTTTCGCCATTTTGTTAAAAACATTTATCTCAATAACTCCCAATTAAAATCTTGCATCCCGTAAGTGCTCATTTTAATACAAAATTCTCGTTTCGCATAACCGCTATGGTATTAAAATGGCTGGTCGCGTCGAGTGATTCGATAATACCAGTGTTACATGCAATAATGTTCTATTAAAAGGTTGTAATAATATAATGAAGCTGGCTACATCGACATGAGTGTTGCCACTTCTGATAATGATTCTGGTTTTAGCGTCCTGTTTGTGTTGGTGGATAAAATAGTGTAATAGAAGCTACTGCATTTGCTCTTTTGAGAGATCTTGCTGGCAGAGTGAACCAAGAGTGATTAGAAAATAAAAGAGGTTGAATCACTAAAGTTCTACATCGAAAACCCCAAACTCAAGAAACATCACATTCAATAAACAAAATGAAAATAGCAGAGGAACCGAATACCATATAATAACCATTCATATTATAAGTGTGTCATCTCACAGAATCCTTTCACATAACCCTTTCGGCATTAAACTCGGGCGACTGTCGCCTGTGATTGGTTAATTCGATCGTTATGGTGTAACGCGCGCCCGGCCTGCATACACACCGCCCGATTATGCAAATTGTGTGATAGCCGGGGCTCCGGTCTTGACTAGAGCCTCCATGACGGTTGAGACAGGTGCAGAAAAATTTGCTGGACTATTAATTGGACCGGTAATTTTTAATTGGCCGTTAAAGTCCTGTTGCTCATTAGAGCATAAAGTATAATTTGCATGAACTCATTAAGAGAACAATTTTCTACATCTAACCTTTCTTAGTAACGGATCGTTTTGCTCCACTAGTGTATTGAATTCCAAAACTTTATGATCTTGACAAAGTTTCATCCATATAAATAACCTAAGTACCCTTCCAATGTTATCTAAAACTTGCTAACACTGTCAACGCATCCGAGAAGCCATCAAAACAATCACTTCGCACATCTAAAAATATCCGCCAGAGATTTCCATCTCCAAGATTATTCTCAGTCTTAAGCATCATATCTACAGCATCGCTAAGCACCTCGTAGACTCGGAACAACGCTGCCTCATCGTATCGGGGACCTTACAATTCGCACTTTGCATTGAAAGCTCTTGGCTTGTAGTTGCAGCTTGTGCCGGGATTAGGGCATTATAAATAGCAGTAACAATAGCATTAACTTCGCCAGCCTCCGTGTTACGCCTAACCCTATTGTATTTTAAAGAGATAAAAGACTTGGATTGTAGTCATCGATTAGTTCGAGTGGAATTGTTTTATGGGGAATTTGTTTGTGGAATGCTGGTTTATGATTGGATGGAGGAAGATGGAATTATTATGATAGAGAGACAAACTAAATAATGAGAGGATTTTCTCAATCTTTCTCCAAGAATCTGTAAGCGTAGCGTGCAAAATGCATGCAAAACAAACGATTCTTTTGCATCTTCCAAGCAAAAGAAACTAAATAAACATCATTAGATAAACGTCTCAAAATGTCAATTTCCTACTTATTTAAGTCAAGTTATGGAATGCAAAGTACAGACTTCAGCGCATTAAGCTACTCAAAACTGCCAAAAATTCCCGATTGAATATAAACCTTATCCTTTTGTAAAAAAAGTTTAAATTCTATCAAATAAATTTGACAGATTGGGGTAGTTCGATGTGTTGGCCTCTGTCCAATCAGTAGGTTAATTCTTCATCAATTATTTGCAGTGAAAATCCAGCCCATCTGTTACACTCGCAGCCATAAATTCTCCCACCAATAAGGTCAAACAAAAACATTCCTCGTTTGATCAGTAAAACAACATCGATGACCGTATGCTAATGAGGTTCTATTGAGCTCCAAATGGTAACATAATTATGCGGCACGTCTGCTTGAATACGACGCATCCACCTGACTGCCGGCTATTCAAGAGACTGGACGTTGTAAAGAGACGGTGCGAGAAAGAAGTGGTAGCGGGAATGGAGGCACTTTTTTTTTGAGGCTGGGATATCATCCAATGACTTCTCCCGCTCTGGGTGGAGCGGGAGAAGTCATTGGATGATCCATGTTCCTTCCTTAGCCCTTTATGTTCCGTTAATTTCTTTGATAGCGTTTCAACTTTATTACGAAAGTATAAAGGTTATTTTCGATTGGGAAAATTTGTCAGTTTAGGAATGCTTGATGTGGTGGCGTCTGTATCACGGTACTTTTAAGGTTTGGTGTTTTATGTATTGGTCGCAGATATATGCGGCATTTCATTGAAATGCACGTCTTTGGTTAATCTTTTGACCAATTGAGGAATATCTTGAATACTTGTTCAACCTCAACGAGATCTCCTCAACCTGAAAATGGAAAACAAGCATCAATATGCATATGAACATAGTTACATTCTTTTTTTTTGAGGCTGGGAAAAATCATCCAATAACTTCCTATGACCTAAGTGGAAGGGAGTGTCAGACTCTTACTGACTAAAACCCATCCATGTTCCTTCGTTAGCCCTTTATGTGCCGGGATAGCGGTAACCCTTTCGGACCATCCCGCTTATACATAGTTACATTTGGGACATGGGATTTTGACCTCTTTCTGAGCCTTTCTCTCCCAACTTGGGCCATCCGGGAAGATTTCAACGATTCCACAGTGGAATGGAGGACAAACATTGAGCAATGTGTCATTTGTCAGTTTGTCACTCAAACCGAGAACGGAACGCTAAATTGTAATTCTAAACGTACTCGCTTGATCTCACAAAGTGGAATAACTTGGAATGTTACGATCAATAAGAATAACTGTACATAAACGATAAATTTTGATGTCTGTGAAAAAATACCTAATTTTTAAATTGACGAGATTTATTTAAATGGTAGTTTTTTGTTTAAAGAAAAGTTTGCTAATTACAATATTTTTCTCTCTTTTATATTTTCAAGAAAACGTCGCACATCAAGTTATTACAAACTGTAATTTTTTTTCAATCGATTTGAACCTAACAGTCACCGCATTTATGTTTAAAATCATTTGGAGAGATTTGACAGTTTAGTATAACTTGATGTGCTGGCCTTCGTACAAAATCTCAAAGGTGAACTCAACACTTAACCTTAAAACGCGTTTGAGTCCTTTGTGTACCTATTCTTAGAAAATTTATTCAGCAATGTCTTTGACAAAACTTTGTCCCAAACTATCTTCCCACACACTAACACGTCTTACGCATATAAATTAAAGCTGCAATGCTTTCACAGAGCATCATTCTTAATAACTCTTGAGTGTTTTAACAAAAGCGATATAGTTCCACTGTTCCACGAGACGTTCTCATAATGAGAGGCTATGAAAACAGCGGTAAAGGGTAGACGTTGGGGAAAAAATTGTGAAATAAGTTTTGATTTTATTGAAATCTAGCTTCTGCCAACGGCTTCGCTCCTGTTGTTTTCGGAAATTATCCTTACTACCGGAATAAAAAGTATTTTATGTGTTAATCCAGGTTATAAACTATGGGTGTGCTAGATACGTTCAGCCGTTGTAGCGTGATTGAGTAACAAACATCCATTCAAACTTTTATAATAATATTGTTTGGAGGTAACTAAGGTTCCCTGTACCTCAATATCTTCGCGTTTTTATATTAAAATATATTGACAATTTAGATTTATTGTGATTTGTTCAAAAATAAGGTTTCTACAGTCGAACCTGAAGCGGACAATCCTAAAAAAATCTAGAGTCAAACCAAATTCATAGGTAAGTTGACTTTTTCTCATTATCCCGTAAAGATTGGAAAATGGACACAAACAAAATTTATGAATGCTACTTGTCCAATGAAATGGAATGAAATGAAATTGTTAATTCTGTAAGTAGTAACATATTGTATAAATAAACTAGATGGACTTTTATCATTATCATACATTCTCATAATAATATTATCAACACTCGAAGGATAACATCTTGTCACAACAATGCGATAACAAGTTTTTCACACAATTTTTACAGCCGCATTCTGATATTAAAGACCTACCAACAAACAAATAAAACCGCTTCAAAGTTAACCTCAAACCATTAATTAAATATTTGGCACATTCCGAAACTAAGATCACGTTCTGCTAAGCCACTAAACTCGGCTTCAAAGTGTCCGCCTCAGATTCCCCGCTGACTTCGGAACCTCCTCATTCTGATGTAATCCACGGTGTTAGCTATTTCAAACCACACTAATCTGTTGAACAGATTATTCAGTTACACCATACATTAATTATGTCAAATGTTTAACTAGTAATGGGGTTCTGAAAATGACACCGGTGACTGAAAAGTTGTGTGAAAATCGGTTGTCATGGCATGTTATGCGGAGGAATGAGGAAAATGTTGTTAGGATAGTTTTGAGTATGTATGTGGACGGCTATACAAGTAGAGGGCGAGGGAGACCATAGAAACCAGTGTTGCCCAAATGCAAGACCAAGACGAGACTTAGGCCAGTCTTGGTCTTGGTCTTGCGTCAATACACCTGGTCTTGGTCTTGGTCTTGGTATTGCGCTCTCAGTCTTGGTCTTGGTCTTGGTCTTGCAGCAAGAGTCTCGCAAGTCTTGCAAGTCTTGCAAATACCTATTAGCCTATTGCTATTTATTGAACACGTTAGTTTAGAATGAGTTTGAGTTTTTTCCTCGACCTTTTTGAACTTGGAGAGTTGTATTGATGATTTTGATGATTATAATTCTGTAACTACATACGTCTTACAGCGCGAATAATATTGTAATCAACAAACACTCTAGCACTGGCTTGCAAATTGCAAAATAAGAAAATTTGAATTTCGCGGGCTATCCTGGAGCATTCACCAATGTACAATGTTAATCAACCAATATTAGAAGACTACAGGCAAAGCCTACCTAGGTATGCGGCCAAAATAAGGAAGTGCGTGTCGTGTTGAGATTTGCAGATTTCATTACAGTGTGCGTAGGTACATTTCATAGGCAATTTGCTGAGATGATAACTAATAGAGTAGTATGGAAGAATAAGACATGTTGCGCCGACCCCAAATAAATTGGGATAAGGTCAGGAGAATGATGATAATGATGTTTAGATAGTAATGGGGATGAATTCTGCAGTTTTTGGGATGTTTTATACTTCACAACCCACTGAACCTGAGGTTAATTGTGACTTGTCTTAAAGCTCCGTTTTCTGATGAAGTTTGTTTAGTAAAATCTTTTAACGAATGCGTGGAGTCGAATTTGCATTTGAATTTAAAATTCGTTATTCATTGACTTGATTTCTAGGTTAAAAGTAATGGAATAATCCCGAATTGTACACAACAAAGTTTCGTTTACCGTATATTGATTTCATGAGGCTCACTTCGCCCACACTTGGCAAATTGTAATATTAGTCGGAATACTGACTCTTTCAAAATCTTATGAACGGGCACCGTCAGTAGGGGCTAGTCACCTCTTAGCTGCCACGGCTGTTTTAATATTTAAATTAATTTTGAATTGTTTTTTTAAATCTTGTAGTTATGGACGCTTTTTATTAAGTTCTGCATCGTTCTCACGTGTATATTTCAACATGAGTGATGTAACCCAGTTTTTGTAAACATATTTTGATTTAAAAGAGTGTCCATGGAGTTTCTTGCCCGTTCTTCTCCATAGGTACCTACTGCTTTGGAATGGGCAACTAGCTTCATCTTTCTGACTGACCGACCCCTTTTTTTTTTTTTTTTTTTAAGGCTGGGAAATCATCCAATGACTGCTCCCGCTCAGGGTGGAGGACAATTCAAAAGTGCCTGTAATTGGTTTATTTGAAATAAATGCTTTGAGTTTGAGTTTGAGTTTGACTTACCGTGTAATATTCACCGTGAGTAAAATAAGCTTGTATTAAGCTGTCAACCCCCAGCAGTGATAGCCTAGTGGTGTGACCGCCAGACCGCCAAGTCTTAGGTCTCGAGTTCGAACCCCAGACACGCACCTCTGACTTTTCGGATTCATGTGCGTGTTCTATAATTATCACTTGCTTATAAAACGATGAAGGAAAATATCGTGAGGAAAGGATCGAGAGATATTTCTCAACAGCATGTTAAGCTAAGTCAGAGGCTCACGGGCATCTTAGAAACTCTGACACCAGGTTAGTCACTGACCACACGAAAAAGAAAGGAAACCATGCATCAGGTGGAATAAAGATACTTTTACAGAACAGATCGACAAGTGTATATTTAGCCCGAATAAATTAATTCAAATAATACAATGTCGCCGTCATACCATACCAGGCATTACATTTACATGCAACAATTTACAGAAAATCAAATCAAGCCGTACCGTCAAACGCTGCGCGCACGCATACATAATTCAAAGGACGTCGCAACTAGTCCCGTATAATTACGACGTCGAATATATTACGGAGAGGACTTTAAGAGCATCTCGTTAAATATATTATGTGCTATAAATAAGTACACTCGTTTGACAAATTGTACATGAAAGTAAGGAGGCTGCGTTTTATGTCAGAAAATATGACAGGCACCTGAATTGTGGATGAAATGCATTTAAAGATGGATTTTCTTCTCCCTTTAAAAATGAAAAAAAAAAACTCAAGAGCAGTAGTGTTATTCTGTAAAAACTCAAGAGCAGTAGTGTTATTCTGTAAAAACTCAAGAGCAGTAGTGTTATTCTGTAAAAACTCAAGAGCAGTAGTGTTATTCTGTAAAAATCTTACCGTGAAAACATAGATGAATTGAACTCGAAGTGAGCTGTCAATGGTGTTAATCCCTGGCATCAGTTGGAGTGACAGCTCAGTTCAGGTGAACTGAAGTAACTTAGGTAAGTTATCACGGTGAATTTCGAAGGACGAAGGACCTCCAACGCTAAACCCATACACGTGTGCGACTGTGCGCGAGCATAGACTTAAAATGTGACCTACAATCAGTATTTGTAATTTCATAACTAAACAATGTTTTATACATAATAGTAATAAAACAGTGTATGTATTATAATTATCCTTAATACAGGTTATTCTATAACCTAGCTAGGAAGGCAGAACTTCACCCACCAGATTGTGATTGACATGGTACAAACCTGTATGTATAACTCTGTGTATGCCTCATGTACTACAATCTCCTTTTTATGAAATAAATTATTATTATTATTATTATAATTATCTATATTCATGAAAAGCTGAAGAGTTTATTTGTAGGTTTCACGTGCTAATCTCTGGAAATATCGCTCGGATTTGAAAAGTTCTTTGCATTTTATAGCCCCATTCTTAAGGTAGGTTATAGGATATTATTAACATCATGCTATGGAGTTAAGTAGCCGACCAAAAATGAAAAAAGGGCGTAGTAAAAGCACGGACGGGCGATGCGATGTGATGCTGCGGGTCGGGGGAAAATGAGATTTTCCGCGGACGAAGTCGCGGACAGAAGTGGAGCTCGTGGCTTAGTACTAAAAGCCGCACAGGTCGATCCATCAGGTTGGCCGTGGATGGGTGCCAGTCTTTACATAGCGAGACTCCTCCGTGCCTCGGAAAGCACGTTAAGCCGTTGGACCCGGCTGTCATTTGAGCATCTTTGACAGTCGTTACGGGTCGTCAGAAGCCCGAAAATCTGGCAGCTAGTCTTACTAAGGGCTATCGTATTACCCAGTTACTGGGTTGTAGATCAGATAGGCTCCATGTAAAATACTGGTATTCAGCTGCATCCGGCTATACTGGAAGCCGACCCCAACATAGTTGGGAAAAGGCTAGGCAGATGATGATGAAGTCGTGGGCAAAAACCAGTAACATAATATTCTAATTGGGGTGTTTACACAGAGCTTGCTGCAACTTCCAAGACATTAATCTCCATACAACGTTTATCAATTTCCGATGGCAAATGATCCGGCTAATAAACTTAACCACATTTGATCGTAAAACAGATTAATTCACATAATTGCCGCAAATGCTTTCTAAAATCAGATCGACGTCAAACTTATCATTGAAGTATTAATAACACGTCTTATTAATCCAATTACCGTTAATTATTGTAATTAATTATCGGCGGGTCAAAATAAATATTCATAAAATGTAAATTATTGCTGAACCAACCGATATTGCGAATTGATATTACGAAATTATTAATTAAGGTTTAATTATGGGAATAAAAAATGTCTGTCGGTGGTGGGAGTAAGAAATGAAATAAAACGGCCAAGTGAGAGTCGGACTCGCACTCTAAGGGTTCCGTACCACTATACAGACGCCAGCACATCAAGCTATCCCTAACTGTCAAATTTTCTCAATTAAAAATTAACCTTATGTCTTTGCAATAAAGTTGAAATACTATCAAAGAAATTTGACAGATAGTGGTAACTTGATGAGCTGGCCTCTGTATAATATTTAACTCTACATATTTTTAACACGTTTCTTGCATGTGGAAAAACTATATTATAGGCACTTTAATTCTTAACTTAATTTTATTACTAGCTGACCCGCGCAAATTCGTCTGCATCACATAAGAGAGAGAGAGTGGTTTAGATTTCTCCTAACATGTTGTGTTCCTGAGATTAGCGTTTAAACAAAGAAACAAACAAACTCTTCAGCTTTATAATATTAGTATAGATTATTATTTGTTGTTTTAGCGACCATAATTACAACACTGTGTGGGCACTTAAAAAGATACAGCCCTATAAAGCCCTATAAAGATACAAACTGACGGACAGCGGAGGCTTAGTAGGGTTCCGTTGGTTCCCTTTGCATACGGAACCCTAAAAACTGTTCGCTGATGATAGGAGTGAGAAAAGGAAAAGTGATCGTATACTTATCGTGTTTGAGTTGTAAAATTTATTGACGAAAAGGTATATTAAAAGGAAAGGTGATTCTGGCCAGAAATGTTGACCAACTCGTGCTCATGCGAACCTTCGTCGTGGGAAAAAAATATCTCTTACTGCTACTTTATGGATGCGCACGTTCCATCGATTCATTCTTCAACTTTTACAAGACAAGTGATGGCGCCAAACACGTAACCGAATTGGCAGAGTACATTTAGATTGCCATCGACACGCTAAGAAGAGACAAGTTTTTTATGGTGATTTCAATAGGCTCGCCCCCTATTACATGGGACTTAACGTAACTAACGTAATCTGGGAGTACTATAGGTACTGTGAAGGTCAGGGACCTTCAATGAGGGGGCTCAGTGGTAGTGTTGGGATTTGCTACGCTATCAAAGTAAACACACAGTTAGCAGTAATATATAATTGGTTAATTATATATTACTTTGCACCGAATACATCTGCCAAGCCCCGCAGCTAAAGACAGACTCTTCTCACTTTTACAATAACCTATCAAGCTATTCTATTCATAATTTAAAGGTTCGAATGCTGTCAGATTATTACCAGCCATGTTCAACATAAGGTTTCACTGAGGCTCTACAGTGCCTACACCTCTACTGAACCCTTCAGGGGCACAGGCGTGATGTTATGTTAATTTAATACTTTTTTATAAATAAGTTTGGTTTTATTTAATCCAAAATATCGCCAAACATTTGGCCTATACCAACCATTTTTGTGTATTCATTAATTTTTATTCTGCCTAGCCTTTTCCCAACTATGTTGGAGTCGGCTTCCAGTCTAACCGGATGTAGCTGAATACAAGTATTTTACATGGAGCGACTGCCTATCTGACCTCCGCAACCCAGTAGCAACTGGGTAATACGATAAGTACCACTTGTTAAGTCTGGCTGTCACTTTTGGGCTTCTGACTACCCGTAATGACTGTCAAAGATCCACGAATGACAGCCGGGACCAAGGCACGGAGGAGTCTCGATATGTATATAAAGAAGGTCACCCATCCACGGACCAACCCCGGCAAGCGTAGCTTAACCTGATGGATCGATCCGTGCGGCTGTTATTACTTAGCCACGAGCTCCTATTTGCTACGTGCAAATGAGTTCAATTACTTTAAATACTAGTATAGGTTAGTCCCTAAAACCAGTGGGCGAAATAGTCGTGAGAGCGATCCTTAGGCGCCCAACGGTTATCACTGGCATTCTCACCTTATTACACACTTAAACGCCTACGTAATAAGGCCTATATTCACTTATCACGACGATAGAAATAAAATTGTTATAGATTAGGTAAATAACCTCACTTGTTTATCCGCTCCATATCTCTATTTGATGTTTATTAGATGTAGCATCATTACATAGATGAACCAGCGTAGCTTGACACGGGTAACGACCCTTTCGCTTCGTAAAATATATAAAAGGCAGTTAAAATTATGAGGTTATTAGGGGTCTCGGTAAAATTGCTGAGATTTACGTGTGGTCGTAATCTTTCATAAACATTATGACTTTTTATTGGTTTCTGCGGTTGTTTACTTTTATTTTGTAAAGCTGCAGGTGTCGTTTTTAATTTATGAGAGGATCAAATTCCCTTATTGTAACAATGTGTTCGGGGCTATATATTTGGTCATGTTGAAAGAAAAATATTTTTTCTCGACACACACCTGTTACAGCAGTATTATTTTAGTGTGAGAATGGGACGGAGGTATCCAGGACATATAGCTCCATCTCTTACCCACAGTGAAGAAATATGTTGTGAAGGTTTTAAAAATGAAAATCTGTGATAGAAAACAATAAGAATTGAGAGGAATTATTGAAAGTAATTAACTGCTTTTGGAATGCAAACGGCCCTTCGTTACACCAACATTATGCAAGTACCTACCTGCATATTGCTCAACATTAAAACCTAGTAATCTTAAACCGATAATAAAACCTTTACATAACGACACTCTTCCAAATGACAATAGCTTAGGGAGAATTTCACCAAAGAAACTAAACGCGTTCAGCACATCTTAACAGCGTTCAAGAGCTGCCACTATCAAAATTCGCCCACAAATTCGACAGTAACAGCTTTTTAATCTTGAACTCAGTTTACTTCTAAACTGAGTTCAAGATTAAAAAGCTGTTACTACTGCTACTACTACTACTGTTGATCGCGTTCAGTTTAATTGGTGAAATCCGCACTGATGCAAATAAAAGCTATCCTCTTTTAGTCGTTTACGTAACCACAGAGTACGCAAAAACAGCAGGTGAACTCAACACAGGTTTTTCTATAAATACCAGTGGTTCACTGATTCCTTTCACTCTGTGTCGCCCACGTGTCCAGCCGGCGCCTAGCTCCGTGGGTGCGACAATCCCTACGATATGCTATGAATGTCGAATCCTAGATAAAGCTCGACTCGTAATTAAAGTGGACAACGATTGTGATTTATAGTGTTAAGGTGCGCTCGTGATTTCGTGATGCGAACTTTTGAATATAGACGAGTTTCGCGCTAAGTGTGTCGTCGGCTTTATTTATTGCTGATTTATCGGCACTTTACTGCTGCTAATAATGGTACACTGTGTGGAACCATATTTGTGATTGGTATGGTCCTCCCTTCCGTTTTCGTGTAGTTAGTGACTAACCTGGTGTCAGAGTTTTTATGCTGCCCATGGGCCTCTGACATAGCTTCACATACTGTATTGGCATGGTTATTATTACCGTATTGAAAAATTCGTTCGTTTAATCAAAACGCCTTCGCGGTACTTAACTATAATTTTTCGCGAGGTAATTTTTTTATTTTGAATGGCATTTCGCTATTCAACCTAGGAGGTAGTCCTTGTCTATGGATGCCTCAATTAATTAAGGCAGCAATGGCTAGGAAAACCTGCAAACTAAGAGACTATACACGCCGTACCCTACAGGGGGGTGCCCGTAGCACCCCTGTGGGGTACGGAGTTCAGTTTACAGCGTCAGCCGCGTGGTCAACCTTCGGCGTGGTTAGATATTGTAGAGCACATGTGCGCTCTCTCTTGTTCCTCACTCTCACAGTTCGATGGGACGACAATCCGACACGACCGGAGTGAGATCAGGCGCAGTGCCCAACGGCTTAACATGCCATGGGGGTATCATACCGCCAACTTCCTAACTCCGGGCATTACTAAGAAATTCCTGATGGAAAAACTCAACAATACTTTGCCAGACCTGGGTATCGAACCCTGAACCTCACGCTCTGTAGTAGCATTCATGAGACCTACAGGCCCGCACATTAATATTAATATTTTTTACCTATCTGAAATTCAATATCGCTAAACGAAAAACATCAATTTATCTAAAATGTTACCATAAATATAATATTACATAGGTTTAGGTACTTTTTGACTTACCAGTCCATAAAGATTATTTTCACTTTGAGCCTGCCCCAGTTTTTCTGAAACACATTGTAATAATTTATTTGAAAAAAGAATTGGGACCAACGCCACCGCGTCAAAAGAAATATTTGACGTACATTAAAGATTTTACTGTGTTTATATATTTTTGTGTCATAATTTATATAAAAATAAACTTTAAACAAAGTGAAGGATGAACATGAAGATTTATTAGTTTCGCAAATTATGTGTTTCTTACATATTTTTTAAATATATTTGCAGTTGGTTGTGTATATTTTGGAAATGGGTTTTATAGCATGTCTCTAGTAGGTCAGGGCTTCGACAGGGCTTCGCCCACGTTAGCACCGGCGCCCCGCCTAAGTCAAATATTCCTCTGATTTACACAAATCAACATAAACGCATAAACAGGTCATAAAACAGCCGAACCTCAGTTTTGTGGGGCCACTTGCCCATTCTTGGTGTTAAGAAAAAGTGCTGTAGCGATTTTGGACGTTGAACCAAGATTAAGATCAAAATTAAATTAATCATGTATGCGTAAAATTAGGTTTTGTAAGTTGGTATTAATGAAACAACCAAGGTACACATAAACTAAACTAAACTTAAGCTTTTTATATAAATACTAGCTTCTGCCAGCGGCTTCGTCCGCCTGGATGTCGCAAATGATCCCAAGGGAACGAACTGGGATAAAAATGTTTTATCCTATGTTTTAATCCCGGTCATAAACTATTTCCATGCCAATTTTTATCCAGATCCGAACAGCCGTTTGAAATGAAAAAGTTGCAAACACACACTTTTTAACAAAGTTTCGCTTTTTTTTTTAAATATTAGTGTGATATATAAACTTACTTCCTCAGTGTGGTATACAGAACTCTGCGCTACGAATCCAGACTTAATTTAACTTCGTCCACATTCATAGATTTAAAAAAAACAACAACCTAATTAAGGTTGTTGTTTTTTTTCCCTGAAAATCATTTTCATTAAAACACCTTTCCCAAGAAACGAAAACATGAAGCACTTAGGATCACTACAGATATCACTTTAGTTCACTTACAAATTCCTAAAACCAAGCTGTAATATGTAGGTACTGGTTGCTCTCAGGAAACTGTCTACAAGATTTCAAAAATGGCCGTCCTAGTCAGCTTTATACGAGCAATTAACTTTATTTTAGTGCATCGAAGCCTCTGCCTTTATAGACCTTATTGGCTGCCAACCTCATTGCTTCTCTGGTGGATTTATTCCCAACTGCCTCCCTTTATATGGGCACTAGTAATATGAGCTATTGTAAAATGAAATCGTGAGTTACCAAACCCATATATGGCTAACTTATGTAAGTGTGGGAAAACTGGAAAGCCATAATTTTATGTCTCAATTTTGGTGCTTATTCGCAGCTGGACCGGCTGTTTAGATTGGTAGTTCAAACTATTTCGATCTAACTGCCAGTATTAAATTGCTTCAATCAGTATTAGCGGAATCGAAATATGAAAACATGTCTTAATTAATTTTCAAGGTAAATAGGTAAAATGAGCATGTACAGGTTTAATTTATTAGCCTACTTGTAACTAAATTATACAGCCATAACAATATTTTAATTAAACAGAAGAGTTTGATTGTTTGTTAGAACGCGCTAATCTTAGGAACTACTTGTTGGAATTGAAATATTTTTTTGAATTTTTCATGAAGGTTATAGGTTATTTTCTATCACGCTGGGGAGGGTCCCACAAACCGAGCAAAAATAAAAAAAAAACAGAAAGTACGCTATGCGAAAACTAAGAAAAAGCGCGGACAGACGATGTGATGCGACGGGTGGGTCGGTCGGTGGAATAAGATATTCCACGCGGACGAAGTCGCGGACAGAAGCTAGTTGATAATAAAATGACTTGTTAATCGTGTACAACAACCAGGCGGCCATTGTCGCCTGGCTTCCAGGAGAATTTGAAGCAATATAGTAAGTCTGTAAGTAGACGCTTTCATTTCCCGCGAACATAAACGCAAGAGGACAAGTAAATCTAATCAATACTTAGCAATAAATGTTTATGTTTCTAGCACTTATGAGAGATATACTGTTGGAACGTAGAAAGGAACCGAGCTAACGTTCCCAGGATCGTAGGCAGGTGACCTGTCCTATCTTTTTTTTTTATTTTGATGGTGGGAAATCATCCAATGACTAGGCTTACCGCTACCACGGAACATAAAGGGCTAAGGAAGAAACATGGATGGGTTTTAGTCAGTAAGAGTCTGACACTCCCTTCCGGTCCACCCAGAGCGGGAGTAGTCATTTAAGGTGAATCCTCCAACCAGCCCGCGAAATTCAAATTTTCTTAAGTTTTTTGCAATTTGCAGGCCAGTGATAGGTTGTATGTTGATGAACATTTGATATATGAGCTCGGAGGGTTGTATTAATGATTTTGATGATTATAATTCTGTAACTACATACGTCTTACAGCCGCGAATCAAATGTTCATCAACATACAACCTATCACTGGCCTGCAAATTGCAAAAAACTTAAGAAAATTTGAATTTCGCGGGCTACCCTGGAACATCAACGTTAATGATTTCCCACCCTCAAAACAAGTAATAACCATCTTTTTACATTACGATCTTAAATCCAAAATATACCGCTCATACTTTATTCTCACATATTTTCTTAATTAAAATTCCGTTCAGCCCCTTTAGGAAAAGAGCGTGCAACTACATAAATTAACGCTTAATATTTAAGTCCAGCGTTTAATTACCTAATTCTACAGTGTACGTGTGAGTATGATGTTAGGTTGGTAGTCCGTCAAGTAATCAACGGTTGCTATCGGCTAATAGAGGCCGATTTATAGGCATGCCTCGCGAGCTTGTGAAGAGAGACCGCCTCACAACGCGAAATAGGCATAGATTAGACAAGTGGTAAATGGGCACTATACTAGAAGAGTTTATTTAAATAAAGGGCTAAGGTAACAATATCAATGATAAAAGAAAGTGGAAAAAATTAAAGTGATTTATCTATCCTAACACAAATTCCGAAAGTTTGTTTGTTTGATTTCATGCCAAAACGGCTGAATGGATTTGAATGAAATTTGACACATGGGTAAAGTATGACCTGAAGAAGGATATATGCTACTTTTATCCTGGATTCTGGCAACAACTAGCCTGCAATAGTTAAATGCTATTAGAAGTAACTACAAAATAAAATGACAAAATAGAAGGTTTTCAATGTATCTTGAAATACGTTTTGATAGAAAGCTTAGACATTAAGGTTGAAATGTTAAACTACAGCCTTGAAATTATTTCGTCAGTTTCAGAATCGGATTAAGGTATTATTAATACAGAGAAGTTGATTGTCATACCGTATCATATAAATGGATTATTAAATCTTCATTTGCCGTTGAAAAATACCGCTATCAGCTGATTATATATCGTCCTTTAAAAATGCAAATACATAATTAATTCGTGTTTAATCCGGTGAACATAACAAGTGAGATTACGCGTATAAGATTAATAGCGTGTCATCGAAACGAGCCTTAATACATATTAATATACGATATAATTAGCATACGATCGTTATTCGCAAAGTTATTATGATTCCCATAACAAAAAATATAATTAATTCAATAATTTGGTATTTTTGCAAATTCCTCTCTCATATCTTAGAGATCTAATCTATGATCGAGTGCGAAGTCTGCGTGCGGCGGTTGCGCAAGCGCGTCTCAGTGGCGCCGTCTACCGTGATCTATTGGCGCCGGCAACCGCCCGCCTCATTATACTCTTATCGCCTCAATGCAAATCCGACAACATTTTAATCTTAGAAAAGTCTGTTTTCGTGTAAATACTCCGCGTATTTTAAAGGCTCGGGCGGAGTGTGGGCGGCCAGGATTGTGAAATTCTGTACGCTTTTTCCTTTGCGCGTGGGCAGCTAATTATATACGTCTGAATATAAATTTATGTTGGATAATATCGTCGAAATTAATGGTGTACTGTTTGTGTACTCTAGCTTGATAAGAGGACGAAGTTCGTAGCGCAGCCGTGATACGGTTACTTTAGTACACTTCATTTTGTACGTTTACCACGTTTTGAGAACATTTAGATTTTTATCGTGCTCTTTATTAAATCTGTATTTCTTTTTGTTTTCAGGTAAGTACGAGACTTTTCTTGGCTGCCAGCAGGTACCAGACAGTCATATTTGAAGTGAGCGCTACGAAATACGGCGTTAATATTCAGCTTGCCTACCGCCCGCAGTCTCTTAGCTCTACGTTGTATACAGGGTGTCAGATCTCGCAGACATAAAAACGCTTAACAAACTCCAATCTAATCCCCTACCTAAAATCATATTAATAAATAAATAAGAGAACAGTAAAACTATATCTTCACGACGCAATACGAGCGTGTACAGGATTCAATTTAATAATTCAGTTATAGGCAGGGGTACTTCGAAACCATAAAAGCAATTCTAAAACTCGCACTTGACTCGTAAAATCGGAACGGAGCGAGGAAAAACGTTTACATGCCGTTCTGGGAACCGTACATGCGATCAAAAAGGTTAAATTAAGGAGAACGTGTATTGTGCGAGTGTAAAATCGGAAAAATGAGGCGCTTGTAAAGTTACAGGGGAATGATGAGACGACGGGGAGATGAGACAAGTGTGACGGGGAGATGAGACAAGATGAGAATGTGGAAGGAACAAGGCTGTATCATAGCTTAGGTTACTGATTAAAACAAAACACTATCACCAAACGGTGAAGAGCTCCTATATCCTCTTATTGTTTTAAATAGTTCTTTATTGAGGCTACACTACTTAAGTTGAGTATTTTTACTTCATAATCATGCTTTTTTCCCCGAAGGGTTGGGCAAAGGCTATACACCAATTCGCCAGTTATGTTTTAAGTCCCATGTAATAGGGGGCGAGCCTATTGCCATCAACCGGGAACAAATCCAGACTCCGCGTTGCCACTGAGAATTCCCATAATAAATAACCCTATAACACTTTGCCCGACCTGGGAATCAAACCCAGGACCTAATTCTCAGCAGTTTTGCTAGCGACCACTAGACCAACGAGGCAGTTCTTACTCAATAAATATAACAAGATTTAATATTGGTTGTATCTTTTTGGGATTACCAAACAATCCTTATTGGGTGCTAGTTGCTTCCGCGCGGTTTCCCCCGCTACTCGTCTCCTATTGGTCGTAGCGTGATGTTACATAGCCTATAGCCTTTCTCGATAAATGGACTATCCAATACAAAAATAATTTTTCAATTCCGACCTGTAGTTCCAGAGATTAGCGCGTTCAAACAAACAAACTCTTCAGCTTTATAATATTAGTATAGATTTATGCTGACCATAAAATGTTCAGGAAAACATACTCTTAAAATGTTTTATTCTTTTCAATTTCACAGTACAAGCTGTACAGGTTCACCTTTAAAAAATATGATAATCTTCGCAACGAGTGTGTGGGAGTTCTCTAATAAGGGCCGAGCCGCCCGTCTGATTGCCCACCTCGTCGTGTATTATTTTCTCTTTTATTATTTCATGCTGTATTTCATTTTGCAGCCATATCCTTTATGGTGATAGCTACAGGGTAGGCCGCGAAATTCTTATTTTGTCACGTTTTTTGCAATTTCCATGTCAGTATTTATGTTGATGAAAATATGGTTCGAGGCCATAGCAAGTATTTATTTACATAATTAAAATAATCAATAGAAACGTCAAACTTTATAGTATCCTAAGGAATGACCATTTCATGAAATCATGACATTCGAGGCCAATTTTACCTTAAAAAATTGCAACGATGATTTTTATGATATAATTTCTAATATAAACTTGCTACGACCACGAATCATATTTTAATCAACATACAATATGACTCTGACCTGCAAATTCGAAAAAACGTAAAAAATCACTCATTCACGGACCAAACCTGCCAAGAATATCCCTTATGGATAGACCCGTTCTGCTGTTATTACTGAGCAATGAGCTCCTATATACATTTAGAAATGTATTGAGCAGCAGATTTTTTTTCACGATTTCGGAGTTGGACCCATAGTAAAAGTTGTTCAGTTTGGTGGTCTTTAGCATATCCTTTTGTAAGTATATACCCTCTCGGTTATACCCAGTATACCCAAATTACAAAATCAATGAACAAATCATGGTTACCCTACAATCTTAAACCAGACGATGTTATCTGGTTCAGCATTAATCCACTATCATACAATGGCTGTCTCCCATAATCATTAACGATGTATGTGACGTCAGCCATGCATTCAAGCTTTGTTCTCTGTAACGCATACATAAACTTACCTACTAGAATATTATGCGTACACGCATCATCATCTGCCTAGCCTTTTCCCAACTATGTTGGGGTCGGCTTCCGGTCTAACCGGATGCAGCTGAATGCCAGTTTTACATGGAGCGACTGCCTATCTGACCTCCGCAACCCAGTAAATTAGCAATACGATACCCTTGGTAAGACTGGCTGTCAGATTTTCGGGCTTCTAACGACCCGTAACGACTGTCAAAGATGCACAAATGACTGCCAGGGCCAACGCCTTAACGTGCTTTCCGAGGCACGGAGGAGTCTCCGTGTGTAAAGATGGCCCATCCATGGCCAACCGCGGCAAGCGCAGCTTAACCTGATAGATCGACCTGTGCGGCTGTTATTACTTAGACATGAGCTCCTCCCACGCATTTAGAATTAAATTCGCCATTTCTGATAACCGTCCGTAGCGCAATGCGTAGGAGTCGTGTGGGTACATAGGTTTTGTATTTTCAATATTTACGACGTTTTTACGCCTGTCGGATTAAGTTCTTGGAACATATCCCCGTGACTAATATAAAATGTTCGTATATCATGATTTTATGCCCAACTTGTGTAATTTGAATTAAACTAGGTGTTTAAATTTCGCACTTCGGTGAAACTGATAGCGATCTATCCCTAAGGCTTTATACATTAGTTAGATGAAGCCAGAATAGGTCACTGGTATTATAAATATTAACTTGAAACTTTTGTGCGAAATATAATGTGAATTTTGCTTAAACCCCTCAGGTAGCTTCGGTTTCAAAACTGTATGTAGCCTAAAATATAGGAGTGCGCGTGTTTTGGTCTCACGATCGCAATGTATCGTTCAATAGATTTTTTTCTTTGCCCTCGCCAACGTGCGGTGTTACGAATATAAACATCGTCTGCCTAGCCTTTTCCCAACTATGTTGGGGTCGGCTTCCAATCTAACTGGATGCAGCTGAATACCAGTGTTTTACAAGGAGCGACTGCCTATCTGACCGCCAGAACCCAGTAACTGGGCAATACGATACCCCTTGGTAAGACTTTCTGTCAGATTTTCGTGCTTCTGTCGACCCGTAACGACTGTCAAAGATGCACAAATGACAGCCGGGACCAACGGCTTAACGTGCCCTCAGACGCACGGAGGAGTCTCGGTACGTAAAGATGGTCACCCATCCACGGCCAACCCCGACAAGCATAGCTTAACCTGAGGGGTCGACCTGTGCGGCTGTGAGTACTTAGTCACAAGCTCCTTCGTGTTACGAATATAAACGTAAATAAAATATTCTAAAATTTCATATTTAAATAATTCACCAAGAAATATCATCAGATACATAAGCCTTCATTTAAATCTACATTCATTTCATTCCCCCGCGTCCATCTAAATGTTGCTTCATTCCGCCGAAATATCAAATCCTTTTCAATCCAGCCTCGATACACAACAAATATTTCCTGTCCTGCTCATAATACGTATGTAAGAGGGAGAGGTGTATTTCAGAGGCTGCGTTAGAGGCGATCCCCATGGAAAATCAACAAGAGAACGTAAACAGGGGAGGGACCATTCTTTTTCTCTGTATAAATTATTCAGGATCCCCCGACCGCTTGTTTGGACGACGATTTCATCAGCTGACTTCCTCGCTTTGTATTCACGCTGTACATATAAAAACGCTTCTTTTTGTATATCACGCGAAAGCGGGCTGAATGATTTTTTTTCTCGTTTTCAAATGGAAATGGAAAATTAAGGGTTAACTTTCACATCGCTTTATTTTCTGCTCAAGTGCTTCAGTTAAGGGTTTGGGGTGTTGATTAGGTGCTTGATTTCAGAGACTATTGAACCTTAATTAACATTATATCGCCGTTCCAGGGTAAAATATATCTTAGCACTGGAATGAGTAGGTCCAAATTAATTCAATTTTCTATGCTTATCTACGTCAATCAGACCATTAGGCCCGGCGCAGTGGCGACGAATAAAAATATAACTCAACCGTATGGTAATAAAGTTTAAATTTAAATTTTCGCCTAAAAATACTTTGCCGTGCCGTGCCGCCAACGCCATTATAGTGTAAGAAGGTGCAAATCATTTAAACCTCAAAATCCGCTGTTGTTTGCAAAACCATAGCCAACTTTCCCGCCAAATGAGAAATGTGTTCAGTGGTTCAAATAAATGTATGTCTCTTATCAACATTCATACGGAAACCGAAACTGCATCAACTTGGCAACGGGCTTTAATCCAAGTATGGTGATCAATGTGTAATGCTATCGTGGTATTTGCAAAAAAAGCTGTTTGCCATCTCAATAGAGTGCTGTTATTTATTTAACTTTTTGACGGAATCCATGTCGCTGTGTTTGTATTTAAGGTCAACTTTCTGGTCGGCTTTTAAGTTATATTCTGAACATTCGAAAAAAATGTTTGGAAAAACAATTTGTATGTTGGTGTTCTCGCATTCTTTTATTTATTTATTCAATATTTTAGGCACAGAAATGTACAGAGGCGGACTTAATGACTGAGGCATTTTCTACCAGTCAACCTTTGGGTGATGCCGATAAACAGTGGTGGATGCAATAGATACATTGAGGAATATTTATTAAATTCAAAAACACACTTATACAAACTATAAATATAATAATAATATTTTCTGCGCTGAGAGTATACAATGATTCACAAAAAAAGTATATTGTGTATTAATATTTAATATCTTGATCAAATACTGTTTATTTGACTGCCTCGTTGGTCCGACTGTCGCCCACTAGGTCGCAACCGCTACTGCTGAGCATAAAGTTCTGGATTCGATTCCCAGGCCTGGAAAAGCGTGGTTGGGTTTACCCATCTGGAATTTCTCAGTGTCTGGATTAGTGTTTCCGGGTGATGACAATAGGATCGCCCCCTAAATTAAATGGGACTCACACATAACTGAAGAAATGTAGATGCACTACACCTCTGCCTAACAACCCTACCGGGATTACAAGCGTTATATTATATCATTAGACTCTAATATTAATATCATCGTAAATAGCGATGCAAATAAAACCAAATGACACACTTACTTACTTATGTAATACCTAAGCAAAACACAGTTAGGTAGAAACACTTTAATTTGTGTAAACTTGTGCTCCATATCTCGCAGTATCACAATTTAATTAAAATGAACGAGTTGACGAACATAAATATCCGCGATGTCAATGTGACCGAGTTCATTTAGACAGAATTCCACATTTAAAATCTTATTACAACGTTTGCGACCGAGAGCGATCCATTCACAATCCCATTCCCCTGCTATGTCTCTCAAATTACTGTGGAATGGCACCATCGCTTTGTGAATTATCCTTTCAGCGAATGAATTATTTAGTCAAATAAATTGGTGTTTCTAATAATGCTGAGGCATCTATTCTGCTTTACGAAGTGAAAATCTGAGAGATTGGAAAATTTTGTAGGAGTGTCATCTCCCCTTGTGCGTCTTTTTTCAATTTAATTTTATTCGCGAAAAAACCATTCGGACAACGCTTCAAGAGAATCGCTTGAATCTTCTTCTAATACAAGAACTCGCAAAATTATCACTCATACCCCAAAAAGCAGCTCTGCCTTTAATAAACCTGCAGGAGTTATGTTTTAAAATTTATTGCCGCTTCAAAGCAGATTTTTTACAACCGGAATATTTAAAATGCTTTCCCTGGAACAGTAAATCTGAAACCAAAAAGTACTCACTT
The DNA here is from genome assembly GCA_951799385.1 of Hyppa rectilinea. Classification (NCBI taxonomy): domain Eukaryota; kingdom Metazoa; phylum Arthropoda; class Insecta; order Lepidoptera; family Noctuidae; genus Hyppa; species Hyppa rectilinea. The sequence continues at coordinate 5,261,952 of OX637309.1, read as the reverse complement.
CCCGCTTTAAAAGCTAGACATCGAGTTTCCGCAGTAACGTTACACAAGTGCAGAGCATCCAAAAGTTAATTTCGTCGAAATGAAAGTGGCGACTGTACAAAGGACTGACTCGTGTAATTTTTCTTTCATTACATGTCAAAACGGGACTCCCTCTGTCTCTCAGTCCTGTGACGAAGTAATATTTCACGAAGCACTCTCCCTTTTCAACGCTTTTGTACTCAGCGACAGTTACTATAAATAAGGTTTAATTTAAAAAGAACTTTTTTTTTTAATTTAGAACAATACTTTGCGTGATGATGCTTTTTAAGTCCATACAGCCAGCATTTATTCTCTGTCAGTATTTTTAGTGTCACACGCTTATTTTCGCTTCATGTGAATACTAAACTTCTTTAACCGACTTCTTTCGAATCTAGGAATAGAACAATGCAGGTCTAAGCATTAATAATTTATATTGTAGCTCTAATTTATTAGCAATGCACGCGTTGAATTAATGATCGTTTAGGCAATTCATAACTCGCGTATTGCTAGGAGGGACGGCTCTGAGTGATGTTATTTCTGTTACAATTCGAATGAGAATGAACTGAAGTTCAGATCAAAGAATGAATGTAAGTGAAGTTAACTGAAGTGGTTTATGTCTACAAAAGCGGTCATGAGTACAAAAGAGTCAAACGTTTCAATTTAGTGCCGTCCACGCTTCGCTCGCTGTATTGTTTCTGAAAATTTTAATTTCCGAACACACAACTCGGATTTGGTCGGCGTCGTGTTCCATACATGTTACGAGTTTCGATTGGCTGGCGGCCAAACAATCTGTCACCCCGTCCCCTGAACGTAATGTCGCTGTACGTTTTGCTAAATGACATGTTACAATTAGGATCTCATCACGGCGTTTCACTAATTCATTATTATTTATTCTTTGATGATTGGTAGCGTCTTGTGTGGGCAGGGGACTGAGACAGTGTAATTAATATTGCGTTATTCACAAGTATCAATTGCATACGTTTGTAAACTGTGATGAGACTCATTTTTTATTCCATACATCGTTCAGTAATTTCGCTTGATTTTTATTTTGTGTTATCTCCTAAACGTTGATTTTTATGGGAACCTTTATTTCGTTGCGTCAATTCGTTTTTTAAATCCAATCATGCTGTATTTTTTACAGTGACTACCACAAATATAAATACAATTTTTATGAACTAAATCAACAAGTTACCTCAGTCGTTTATTTTGCAGGATGTGGAATCGATTGCCACGTCTGTAGATATTTATCTTTTTATTTATGCAGTATGGAGAATTATTGTCAAAGCACACTGTAATTATTTCCATATACAACATGTCCCAAAATTCAACGATAAGCCGGCACCAGAGGATGGACCTACTAATGACTACTCGAGAAAAAAAAAGAAAAAAAAATACCTCTACTTTTTTTTAAATTACTTAAAAAAAATGGAAATTCTTCGAAAATGTATACCCCTTATGACACTTTTAACTACCATGACCACAATTTTTCAAATATTTCAGTTTTTTTGTTTGTATCGGCAACCTAAGTAGTACTACTATTCACCATAATCTTTGAAAATTACAGAATTTTCGTAGTTTTATACAAAAAAAACAACCAAAAAAAATTATTTCCCTATAATTTTGAAAGATTTTAACGTTCAGTACACTTTAAGTCATCGTAGTGTAAAAAAAAATATGGACACCACTATGGCAAGTTTTTTAAAAAATTAGCGCAACTAACCTAGATTTTAAAATGGTATAATACTTTATTAAAACTAGCCACAAAAAATAAATAATGATACTTTTTCTAATCAAGAACCAAATTTTATAAGTTGTTGTTAATAGTAATTACTTCTACTATGTGCCCAAAATAGATTTCTTTCGCAAATTCTTAGAATTTGGAAGGGACATGTGCGTAGTCAGTGAAGTTCAGAAGTCAGAAAGAGATAGATAGTATACGTTAGAGAGAGATAGATAGAGAGCGATTATACGTTAGAGAGAGATAGATAGATGTTTGTTGGTAAATAACAATAGGGCAGGTAGGAATGTTGCTGTTCTCTACAAAGTACAAAGTCAGTACGCTCTGCTTCTTTGTTTACTGTGCACCGTTTCGTATTCAATTGATGTGACTCTCGTACTAACGACTTTTGGCTTGGCTTTTTGGACTGGATTAAGTGATCTGCAAACTGTACTAACCTGGCATTATTTTGAACTGGACTGTGTTTTGTGAATTGGACTTTTGGCGTATTTTGGACTGTTTAGCGTTTATCATGCCGCTACCATACACACCGTTGGAATACGCTAATATGCACCTCATTTATGGAGAGTGCCGATGCAATGGTAGTGCTGCTAGCAGATTATATCGAGAAAGGTACCCAAATGCTCAAAGATACCCGAATTATCGAGTATTTATTAACGTGCATCAAGCGTTTTCGGAGGGCCGTTTACCATCTGACAGGAGAAATGCTGGAAGACCTAGATCGGAACGCGACGAAGACGTTCTCAATGAAATTGAAAATGATTCAACTACCTCGGTACGTGCCATAGAAATAGCTACGGGAATCCCAAAAAGTACTGCACATCGAATCCTAAAACGTCACAGACTTCACCCATATCACTACAGGCGTGTGCAGACGTTATTACCGCGGGACTATCCACTACGAGTCGCATTTTGCCGTGTGATGCTGCAAAAGCACAGAGAAGATCCCCAATTCTTGGATAATATTCTATGGTCGGATGAATCAACCTGCAAGAGAGATGGCTATTTAAATCTTCACAACCTACATAGCTGGAGCAATGAAAATCCGCACCTGATGAGACAAGACAAATCCCAATATCAATTCAAGGTTAACCTATGGACGGGCATATTAAACGGAAAAGTGATTGGGCCTTTTGAATTACAAGGAAACTTGGATGGCAATAGTTACTTGAACTTTTTACAAAATGACTTGCCAGTATTATTAGAAGACATGCCCATTAGTGATCCACAAAACATATGGTTCCAAAATGATGGCTGCCCAGCTCACTATGCCCGTCCTGTGCGAGAATACTTAAACCAAGAGTATCCAGGGCGTTGGATAGGGCGACTTGGTCCTATTTTATGGCCACCCCGTTCACCCGATCTAAACCCCCTGGACTTCTTCTATTGGGGTTGTCTCAAAGACAGAGTCTACTCGAAACCCATTGCAACACTGAACGACCTTCGCCAAAAAATCACTCAGGCTGCGGATCATATCAATAGTAGAAGATATGCACGACGAATAAAACGATCTTTTTTAAGGCGATGTCATGCTTGTATTAATGCCGGTGGTAAACAGTTCGAACATTTATTATAATATTATTAATAATGCAATAAATTTATATTTATTGACACCATTTGTTTCATTCATTCAACATTTTCCAACAACAAAAATCTATTTTGGGCACATAGTAGAAGTGATTACTATTAACAACAACTTATGAAATTTGGTTCTTGATTAGAAAAAGTGTCATTATTTTTTTTTTGTGGCTAGTTTTCCTAAAGTATTATACCATTTTAAAATCTAGGTTAGTTGCGCTAATTTTTAAAAAAACTTGCCATAGTAGTGCCCATATTTTTTTTTTACACTACGATGACTTAAAGTGTACTGAACGTTAAAATCTTTCAAAATTTTAGGGAAATAATTTTTTTTGGTTGTTTTTTTGTATAAAACTACGAAAATTCTGTAATTTTCAAAGATTATGGTGAATAGTAGTACTACTTAGGTTGCCGATACAAACAAAAAAACTGAAAAATTTGAAAAAGTGTGGTCATGGTAGTTAAAAGTGTCATAAGGGGTATACATTTTCGAAGAATTTCCATTTTTTTTAAGTAATTTAAAAAAAAGTAGAGGTATTTTTTTTTTCTTTTTTTTTCTCGAGTAGTCATTAGTAGGTCCATCCTCTGGTGCCGGCTTATCGTTGAATTTTGGGACATGTTGTATATCTGATTGACAATAAAGTGGTATAAAAGGTCAGTAGCTGTTAGATGTTGATATTAACAACGATACTGTTTGAATGTTCGTTTATGGATGTTTGAACGATGTACGATCGCGATTGAATGAAAATTCCCGAATGGCTCTTGTGATCTTAATATCAAGATGAACTTACCTTAGATAAGGATCTTATCCTCAATACTGTTGATAATAATAATTCCTAAAAAGGTGGTAGATAGTGGTAAGTAGAATGAAAGATGGGAGGGTTTTGCCTTGTATTGTGACACTACAAGAAGAGGTATTGAAGGAAGCTATAAGTTGCAGATCAGGTACTTTCTAGATAAGACACAGAATCCCCTTCCATAACGCACTGAGTATCGATATGTAGAGATTGTAATCGGTAGATGCTCAAAATGTTGAAGCAAAAGTATCCATAACAATTTCTAATAAATTCAGTTAGTTTCTGATTATAACAAGTATTTGCCTGTGTCAACATCTTATCATCCTGCGACTTGTAAAGCTAAGGGAAACTAGTTATTGTTGTACGTAGGCGATGGCAGCCGACTTTCTCTAGTTATGCGCTGTTGCCCAACGTAACCTGATGTATTGTATAAAATTGTTCACTTTTCTCGACTCAAACGGTAATGGCACATCACTATGGTGAAATGTTTTGTTTCGAAATTCGAATCAACGACTAGACAATTTAAGCAAAGAGAATTTTGAAGTCACCTATAATTTGGATTTAAGGATACTGGCTATTGATAAATTCTTTGTTATCTAACTGTGGTAGATACGTAGTTTAAATAAAAAATATTGAATTTAAACAAATAAGCTCAAGACACGCTATAGCTATGATCTAATTCTGACATCATTGGACCTAATTTTTTTCATAAAAGTAATAAAATTTCTCATTGATCTACTTTTCGAAGCCACAAGGACACGCGAACCCGATTATTTTATACCATCGTCCTACATAATGTTCTATATTTTGTGCTAGTTTTGAAATAAATCGGTCGTTACGGCAATTAATTAAACCGCGATACGTTAGCGGTGGGCCGAGCCGCAAAATGTTGCCATGAGCAAATAAGTTTCGTATATAATGTTACAGCTAAACGGTTTTACTGCTTCCTGATTACGATAAGTTATGTTTTAAATAGATTGAACACATTTACTTAATCGGTATTCATTAGTTGACATAAGTGCTTAATAAGGAAGGTTAGATACGGGCTGGAAGGTTGTTAATTTGTCAAGCAGTCTTCAGGGGATCTTTAATAACTTCGGGCTAAATTATCAAAAATTCCTAATCCATTGCTTCATATATTTGAAGTTCGCTCAGCAACGTAAATAATGCAATGAATGTTGTTGAACTGTCAAAATGACACAAATTGCCATAGTAGGTGTGTTACACAATTACCCCGCTGACTTTGTTGCACATTATATTCGTCAGTCGCAAACCTTGGTACAGATTATCTCCAATTTCGTCACTTTCAACCGCAGTGTAAGTAACACAAAAGCATCGATTACACATAGGTTTCTTGCTAATTATAATTACCAAGTCCTATCGGTAACCTTATTACGAAACTCACCAGCTATCAGTAGATACTGTCTCTGGTCTAATTAGAACTTATAAATCATATCGGGTATCTGACCTCCGCTGACCCCTGACGCCTCCGCGGCTCGAAACTAGCTTTGTAAACGGTTCCGTCTTTCTATTTCTGTTAATGTCATTTTGTAACAAAGGAGTTTGAAATTAATCGGAATTTATAATTATTACCTCCTTAATTATTTTCTTTATCTGAAAAAAATATTGAGACTATGGAAAACTGCTGACCGTAAAATATTTGAAAAAAGAATTTGGTTTGAACATAAACAAGAGATGTTGGAATTAAAATAAAAACAAGTATAAGATCATAAATATTTAAATCCGTCAGATTTTTTTTATAAATATGGCGATTAATTAAAATTGGTATGTAATACAATTTAAAACGTTAAAATAATACCGTTGCTATTTCTAATTACTAGTGTGCGAACTACGTGGGTGTCTTACAAACTTTAATAATTAATTGTTATAATATTATCAGCCGTTGTAAGCAATACGGTACCTAACACATTACTATCAGACATTTCTACGCCCATTGGCGTTACAAATGTGCCGACGACGCCGACGTCAAGCATTCATATTACAAATTGGTGTCGTGAACCGTAATTAAATAACACAATTTATTTATTAATAAATGTATAATATTGCCTACGCACGGTAGGCACTTCCGTATTTATTACTGGTTAATATATAAAAGACTAATAAAATGTCGGATTATAACAAAATAGTGATGCCCTTCTGTCACTTTACGGTGACGTTTAATTGAATTTAATTTTACATTTAATTTAAATGTGACGTTTAATTGAATTCGGTAAATTAAAAACGGTATTTCTTTAAATTAAATTTAATGTGAAAAGCTCTTTGCTTTTTATATAACGTAAAGAACGTTATGTCACACTTGCACTTTGTACCCATAACAACGTTTAATAGACTAACTTCTGCCCGCGACTTCGTCCGCGTGTGTTTTTATTATTTTTGCGCGTCTCCTAAGGTTTCTAGCGTGATGTTCATTAGAATTATTCCTCAAGAATTGGTCTATCAAATTCAAATCCGACTGGAGTTCCAGAGAACAGCCCGTTCAAAAGAAAAACTTCGGCTTTAAATATATTACTATGTTATATTAATTAATTATTTATTAAATTCAATGTCGTGAACTCGTGACTGATTTATTGAAATAAGACATCAAATGCAATGGAGGAGCACGAACCATCAATAAGTTTAAACGCACCAAAAGAAACAATTAAGGACGATACACATTACACGCTCTCCTTTTGATCCGATTTCCTCTTTACCGTGACTAATAAATATGTCACCTGGCGTATATGAATCACCTCTAACAGTTGGAGAAAGTAGGGTGACGTTAAATGTCAGTTACTCTAAAATAGGAATAAAAACAGCCTACTGTATGGTTACAATATATCTTTTCATCCATAAAACTCGTAAAAGGAAGCGCGAATAAATCAAACGACAAATTCATAACGTTTTATGTCTCTATCAGACCATATGGGGAAAGTAGCCATTTTGTATTTTTATTTTTCCGTCGCTACGACGAACGCTATCTGTCACCAATTAGAGCAGAATCAATTTAATAGTTCCATATTTAATTTATTGTGTCGTTAATTTTAAACTAGGCATAAAGACATAAAGAATTGAATATTCAATGAAGAAATATTGCCTAAATTAATATAAAATGATAATTCGTTAATGTCTCGAGCAATTTTTTTAAGTCCCGATTTATTTGAATTGAAATAAGAATAGAAATTTATAAAAATATATTGAAAAATATTTGCTGCTTTAAAAAAAAAGCGGCCGAGTGCGTGTCGGTCATGAAGGGTTCCATATCACCGTACAATATTTAACACGACATTTTTTTTTCAATTTCACTTTTCATGTATGGGTCCCCTAAAAATGTTTATTTAACTTTATTTTGTTGTTATAGCGGCCACAGCTAGTACACCCTATGAAAATTCATTTACACTAACGGTTCGAAAGACAAAACCCTGTGGCGGACGGACGGACGGACATCGGAGCCTTAGTAAAAAGGTCCCGCTGGCACCCTTTGAAAAAATTAAAAAAATATAAATATAAGTTATTTATATCACCATCACATTTAGTTTGAAATAAAATGTTTTTTTCTGTAACTAGATCTTTTAAGACAGTTTTAATCGTCAATAAACACTTTTACACGTCAATTAGTGCATTCCCATAAACGTTGTAACAATTATTTATTCTTAATTTGGAGCTCTAGATTTGGCCATAAATAATTCTGCTTTCAATAGAGATGTTCTCGTTTCTATATAACCGTTATTTTGGTAATTAGCGCTCTGCTTAATGAGAACCGGGTATTAAGGTAAAATAATAATACGTTGAAAATTAAGAAACTTAAGACAAGTTCCAGGCGGTTTTTGAGCTCCATTTTCTGTGAAAAGCTTCTGAAAAGAAACTGAAATGAAGCCCAAAATTACTATCTCTAATTAACTGCTGTTACATTTTAATTAATTAAAACATGAACATTAGTTATTAAAATAATTATTTTGTGTAGATCTCATTATCAACTTCTTGTTTTGAGTTTATAAGCTCCCATTCTCGTTGGATTAACGGCTGAATTATAAAATATAATTAGCGTTATACTTCTTAATTAGTTTTGTAAAGCAAACAAATTCATTTTAATCTTTAGTATAATCGAGGCTACCATGTCAACTAGTATTACAGTTTTTATGAGATGTTATTCGCGTGTCTATGATGTGATCCGGTAAGACTGGAAGCCGACCCCGACATAGTTAGGGAAAGGCTAGGCAGATTGTTTGATTTTGTCTCTTTATCGTCAGTCACGAGCATAAATACCTTACACTTACGCAAAATTCGCGAAATAATAATTATGATTTTGTGAAAAAACATATTTCAGGCACAGAAGAGTCTTGGTATGTAAAGATGGTCCATTGGTCACCCATCCACGGCCCAACCCCAGAAAGGGTAGCTTAACCTGATGGATCGACCCAAGCGGCTGTTATTATTTAGCCACGAGCTCAAATCAGAATCACAATCGTGACCATACACTAAAATTTAATAAATCATGGCCACGGAACATGCCTTCATATTCCATAGTTTTATTAAGCCATGGCTCAGATGCAAGCACAATCAAGCTAACCCAAACTGTCAAATTATCCCAATTGAAAATGAACCTTATGGTCCTGTAATAAAGTTCAAAAACAATCAATGACATGTGACAGATTGGGGTAACATGATGTGCTGGCCTCTGTACAAGTCTCCTCACATAAAATTGTATGATGTCGGAGGCACGGCGCGACCTCTGCTATGGTGAATTACCATGGGGTCCCATACCGGCGTGCTAATGCCGTAATTTATACCCCATTGTCTACCACCATGCGACAGGGGACGTGACGAGAACACCTAAACTGCACGGTTATAAATATTTTGTATGGGGAGTTTTAAAAAGTTGTTAGCCATGTTAAATGTTTTTGGCTTGGCTTGGTCGTGTTTGTATGTGAATGATGCAATTGCATTTTTAATTCTTGTTTAAAAAAAAATGTGTTGGTATAAGTTGAATATGATACCCGGTATTTAACATAAGTACTAAAAGTGCTTAAATTTTCTTTATATCTGGCAAATAAAGATTTCATTTATCTACTGTATCTACTAAGCAATCGAACGCTATAAAATTCTACTTAAGTACACTGTACAATTTAAAAATAGAATGTGTGGCTTAAAGTTCAATTGTATACCCGGTTATTTAATAACCGTATTAAAAGCTCTTTTACTATTCTTGTATTATTCACTGCGCAATAATCCATAAACTTTATTCTGCTAGATAATTAATCGCATTAATCATTACATAGATAGGTCAGCTTTCTTTGTTAATGTTTAATTTCAATAACAAGACCTTAATAATGCATATACCTACTGTAATAAATTAAATCCAGTTTAATAAAGCAAAGGAAACCATAAAAACATAATGGCGATTTCACAATTTCATAATTCTTTAGTTCATTAGTTGTCCATAAATATCGAAACTTAAACTTGTTCTTTTCTTTTTTCAATTAAACCATAGAGTAAAGAGTAGATCAATGACTAGGGTGGAGGCGCGATCGAAATCACAACGGTTATTTTAAAATTTAGTGTTGTAATCATTATCCGTTATAGCGTTAACGTTAACGAGTGTTGTGCTATTAACTATATTAACGTAGTCACAACAGTTTTAACGATTAAAGGAAGTCGTTTTAACAGGCGCGACAAGAAAGTTTTTATGACAACACTATTTATTTGACAAGTTTTTCCGCTACTTTTGGACTTTGTTTTTCGGTATTACGATGACATTTTAAGTATAATTTTACAAGCTGACGTAATTATGAATCGTTCGGTGAACTACCTAAAAGGTGCTTTGATGTTTAGATAGTAAAAATTCCAAGAATTATAGCTACATCAAAAGTTTTGTGCTACCGATTTGTTCACAGAGGAATTAAGTAGCAACTAAATTAAATAGCCACTACAAAATGCTTGATACAAAACGAAAAACACGTGTAATTTTAAAATTAACCCTCAAATCATCAGGTAGTCGCTAAGGACACAAAACACGTTCTTTCCTTTATCCGTACCGGGCTCAATCAAAACAACTAATTTTCATTTTTCATTTCCGGCTCCTAAAGACACTGTCGTTGCATGTATATGGATTTTAATCTTGAACATGTTCGAAGCCGAAAGCCGAGGCCGAAAATCGAAAAAGAAATGCTACTCACGAAGTCATTACGTCACGGTTCCCGTTTTTATGTATATTCATAAGTTGACACTTCGTCTGCGGTAGGTAGGTTCCTATAATTGATTTGGAATGAAAAGGATTTGCCTTGCCTCGCCACTTTAGGTGATGAAATCAAAGAGTAATGTGTTTGTATTGCACTATTCAGCATTGTTCTGAACAATGCTGTCGTTTTTATTTCATGTTTCCTACTCTCTACATGTCTGCAGTGTCATTCAGGTTTATATTATATGGAGGTAAATGAGTATCCATTACAAAGTTGATACTTAATATTATAGGTATTTATACATACACACATAATGGTAGCTTTAAAGAAAATAAAGTCTGAATAAACATAAAAATATATTGTTGGACACAATGTTAGTATCAAAAAATGTATAACCCCGAAAAATAAATAAAGCCCACAACGTTATCAACGAACCGATTTCATTTCGAAACTAAAATGGAATCCAAATAAAATATAATTAGACGCAATAATATTACTAATGCTTCCTTATTTTCATAACCTCTTCAAATATTATCGCTTGAATAATCAAACTGTCACAATAAAGTCTATTTATAAAAGTTTTAAGTCATTTAAAGTCTCGGCACATAACCGATGGAGGCGCTCCGTCATAAAATTCATTGTTAGCATTATTCATAAATAAATATGACGTTATTTTCATATAAATTAGGTTTATTTTTGCTCGTTATTCTTAGAATTTTAAACCAAAATATTTACTGGAAATGATTCGGCCTTTTTTGCACATCACTACATGGCAGTCATATTTACATATTTAATTTAATTAAATCGATAAATTCATATTAAGACGTGTAATTTAGCTACCGTAAAACTTAATGATGACCATAAAACATTTATAATAATTAGAACTACTGCAATAAGTTTTCTATGCTATGAACATCCTCAATTAATTTAAAATTCCAGGTTGACTAAAATATTCATCTAATCATTGCGCAATTTCAAAATGGCGTTTATGTGATCCGAATTATTCTAAAGAATCCAGAAAACCCATGGTGTTTTTGACACTATGGTTCATGGTTATTAATATTCGTTGGATGGTCGCATTCGGTGATCGTGCCGTACGTTGGCATAAAGCTCATGACCAAATAACACGATGTCTTAAACGTCTTTTGTATGATAATACAAACGATGACTTGATATTTTAAAAAACTTATTTCAGTTTTTATTATTACTGGGGTTCATCTTCAAGGAGCGGAAAGGCAATTTATTTTTATAAAGGTCTAAAGAAAAAAAATATTTATAGAAAGGATTGATGACAAGTAGGTACCTATCTCTTTTTAGAATTTAGTATAATGGTATTAAAATTTGGCAAAGGGTTTCTTAGAGCAATAAGCTGCTTAGTTTTTCCGTGTCACTGGCAGATTCAAGCAAATAAAATATTACCCAAAATCTAAAACACATCTTCCTCAAGTTTTTTCACTTGAGCGTTGGGTCAGACACTTATGCTCTGAATTTAAATAAAGCAGTACACGCGTTCCAAATAACGTACAATAATCGAATAATCAACTTAATTTAAAAAAAAGAACACCTGAGATGCCAATAATAAAGTGAACTTATGCCACTGCCAGTATTGCTACAAGCAAAATATTGAATTACCTCAAAGGTAAGATGCATGTGACTCTGTTCCACGACATAAAAGTCTAATCGATGCATTATTAAGACCTCGGGTAAACACTGGTCGTTTCTGGCCACTTGTGCGGTCGAAATTCGGCCTAACGATACATAAATATCGGATTTGCAAGCACGCAAAATATGCTGCAGACGTTTACTGCAGACCAAATTTTGCACTTAGTACGACCGTACGATATTACAAATTGCCACTTTTGCAACCGTGAACTTAACATAAACTTAATTTTTACTCAAATACATAGCTGCTCTGCTACCAACTTCTGATTTGGCATAAAGCTCAGCGTAAATGATCATGCAAACCTCAAAATCGGCTCGACGCTCAGCCTAAATCACAGCACCTAATTTTTTATTGTCACTGAGCCACTCCTCTGTATTTTTACAACACGTTTGCATTTTATGGAATAACATAAGTAACGCATTATGCACGATGAATATTATCGTGCATATTGTGCACGCCGTGTGAGCACAGAGCACGTCTAAATTTCGGCGCGGAGCATAAATCCGAGACGCCCACCACACTACGGGTTGATAGGGCTGCCGACAGATGCAATAACAATGCAAAAATATAGAAGCAATGTAACCACAGAAAGGCTAAAAATAATTTAACAAGTAGCGACAATAACAACGGCCACAAGGCAATGGCGGAACGGAAGAAAGTGTAGAAAGAACTGTGTTGACATTATTATCTAACTCTTTCTTAAGTTTCATCCGTCTTATCATCAGATTTAGTTTGTTTCGGAAACTAGGGGGAACTGATGGAAGAATCTATGGTTAACGATCTATGGACGATGTGCAGGCAGAAGTGAGGTAAGAGCAACAACCTTTATATTACTTAAATACTAACTTGGTTCTTACTTATAAAATTATTTGAAGTCAATCGACTATCAATGTCAAACACTTCCGCTGGCAATCAACAAAAACCGACATTTAACTTAGAGACCATGACAATTACATTGCAAAAACTCAAGAAGAACCACGATACAATGCAGAACCTGACTGGAAGTTCCAAGAAAGGTCTAAAAACCAACTTAATAAAACACGCAGGCATCCCTGCTGCATCTCGCCGAATAGGGCTGTGCCAACTCGTTTATTTACGACGAGCCGATTACAAATTCTGCGTGTGGGTCGACGCGTGTGCTGCATCCCTGTTGCACAATGATGCATAAAAGAATACGTGATGCGTTTGAGATGAGCCGATTTGTCGTCGTTCGCAGACGGTGTTGACGACACTATTAGTTCTCCGGATGTGTATAATAGACAATTCTAGAAAACTGGTTTTGTTTATACTATGTTGGCGTTTTTTATTAGCCAGCTCTATTATGTGGATGGCTAACTATGGTACAGAAATACCGCTACACACGTAAATGATTCGATTTGAAGGTTTTCCTGAGTTAGACGCTTAAATTGTTACTGTTGCAGTAAGTGAACAGCCGAGCGAACTCAGATCTTAAACGACTTATCCATCAACACCATGGAACTGGCTAAATGACTTCGTATATAGTGTAATTTCTGCACATAATCTACAATTCATCCTATCCATTCCATGTGCTATTCTATCCCTATCATTTGCTCTCTCTGACATTTCCTCAAACGCTCTCGCGAACACTCAAACTCGCTCAAATTACATACAATCAGCATTCCCTCGGAATAACCCTTTCAATATCGAAAAAATAATACGAAAAGTTGCAAGAAGTTCGGAGCCCCGGGGCCTCAGATGACAGCATGATATATTCCACGATATGATTTGTAACACATTGTAACGTGTTACGTTTTGATTTGTTACACTTGTAACAAGCTGGATATTTTTAACGAAGCCGCGAATAGAGATGTATGTTGCGTAATATTAGGGTTATAAAGATACCCTTGATTTGCTAAAGATATAGGCTAGGCTGTCGTTAGTTGATGGGTTTTCGTAATAAATGGATATAAAACGGCTTAAATATGCAATGAAGACGGCAGTCAAGTATATTAAACGGACACGCAGTGAAAAAAGGTCCTTCGTAATTATGAGTATGAGTGAGATGAATTAATAGTAATGTTAACACGTGTAATCAAGCCTTTTAAATGGTAAGATGTCATGAACTGGCGCTGCGTAAGTTATCATCAATTCACTCCAAATGTTAAAAAATTACAAAATTTTGAAGAAAGTGGTGACATATCGCCCAAATCAACACCTGAATTATAATTTCTGCCAACGTAAAATTATTTAAAAAGAAAGGAAAATTGCAAACAGTGGGTACAACTAACAATTTACTTTCTTTCACGTCACAAATCAATTTTTACTTCAGTGAAAGTGTCCTATTAACCTTTTAAGAGAGTAATGAGCCCCACACTAAGAAGGTAGCTTAGCCTACGTTCGCACGGGCGCTCTTCTTATAATGTCGAGACGTTTTTTACCGCGTACTGAACTTTCAACCTTCGGCTAAACAGGGTGTGTTGAAAATCCAACTGTGCACTTTTTCAAAGGGATTCTCTTTCTTTGTTGGATTCTCAAAGCTCGGTTCGTCGCCGAGTGTTCAAATTCCAGTGCACGGTCAAAAACCTCGCATTAAAAAAGCGCCCGTGCGTATGTAGGCTTACTTTGACGAAATATCGACATCTTAATTGAATTACGCACGAATTATCACAAGGTTAGGTACGGACGCACGACGCACATGAAATTAATGCATGACAGCCCTTAGACTTAGGGTTGCCGCACTTCTAAATTAGAAGCGCTACATTCAGAAGCCATTTTGAATTATTTTTATTCTGTGTCCAATACGTATCCGAGAAAACACTTATCATTGACACAAACATGGCATCATTATTTTAAATGTTATCTTACGAAATGGTTTTTAATTGCCATTTTGTACGAAAATAAAAGACATACATATATTGGGTCCCAAATGAGGCCAAACAACTCTAAAACATCCAAGGACACTTTAGTCCTTATATCCCAATCGGGCATTATTAAGAGCAGCCCTTTTTTTTTTTTTTAAGGCTGGCATATCATCCAATGACTGCTCCCGCTCTGGGTGGAGCGGAAGGGAGAGTCAGACTCTTACTGACTAAAACCCATCCATGTTCCTTCCGTAGCCCTTTTTGTTCCGGGGTAGCGGTAACCCTTTCGGACAATCCCGCTTAAGCAGCCCTAAAGTATCCAAAAGTCAATGGTGTGTAATGGGCACGGTCCAATCAATTAAGATACGGCCCCGTGTCGAGAGAACGCCACCCGCGCCGATGTAATCGCGGCTTTACGCCTAAATTACTCGGTGCAAGTGTGTGCCCGCCGTTATACGTTATGAATTTTGCTCGACAAGTTTGCATGCGATGTCTGATTATGTTTAACTGTGTAAATCTATCCACTGGTTTAAAACCTGATCAGAACATCTGGTGCGTCAAATATCCAGTAACAACAACCAATTATGTCCAAGGACCTATTGGCGTGTGGACAAAATCGGAAGTAACGCCGCCATTTTGTTTTTTAACACGGTTTTATTGGCTTCACTTGTATCTCTAACTATGTATACATGTAAATGAAATCTTTAACCGTCATTTTCACCCATTTGAAAAAAGACACATGAATTTCCAGTTTAGCATACTTGTCAAGGACCGATGACAATACAATAATTCAATAACTTTGTCCCATTTTCTTGATCAAGATTAGCGATTTTTTTATGTTAAGTTCATCGAATAATAGTTTTAAAAACTTGAGGTGCTTGATATCAATTGTTTAAACTTAAAAGTAAATGTTTTATTGTCAGATATTTGTAAGTCGAAAGCTCGAGTCATTTTGAAAATATTGTAAAAGGCTAAAATTTTTTCAATTCATCAAATGACTCCTCTGGGTGGAGCGGATGGAAGTGTCGGTCTCTTACTGAGTAAAACCCATCCATGTTGCTTCCTTAGCCCTTTATGTTACGGGGTAGCGGTAGCCCTTTCGGACAATCCCGCTTACCCGGCAGTACATTTTAACATGGCAATAATATTATATAACGAATACTTACATAGTTGTAATGGACTAGGCGAATCAAGTCATAGCCATAATAACAACTCAACCGTAATTGGTGATAACGTTATCGAAACATTGTCAACTAAACACGATTAAATCCATAAGATGATTGTGTAAAAATATCCCAACACACGGTGAAGCTATAATAGTTACACATTTTGAATGAAAATGGCTTTGAACCTACATAAACTGAACGCAATTACTTGTAATGTGAAAATTCTAAATAAAATAGAATCGAAAAACCCTTCAACGTGCTTATAACAATTATTTTTTATGATCCATTGCTTGTTTGCCGACGTATTGGGTATGCCATAACATGCGACCGCTGTCAATGGAAGAAATAGAATAAGTACATTCAAATAATACGTATAATTTTATTGTTGGCAACATTCAGTCAATGCCATTATGTACCTAACAATAATTAGTTTGAATATTTTCAACTGTCAAAAAGAATGGAAGTACTATTCTGTGAAAACTCACTTTGAGTCAACTCACGTTTTGATTCGCATTTTCACCGGACTTGCGAAAGTAGATGTGAATTTGAGTACAGAAGTGAGTGTCGTCGAAGATTTTTATACATAATAACCTGTCTTGTTGACCATAAACAATAAGAAAAGATGAATTAACGATGTAATTTGTAGTAATTTAGGTTTATAGTTGAACAGGACCGTATTTTGAAATGACATGTACGTAAATCACTCCTACTCTAAATAAACGATTAAATGCTGCATAATGCTATCATTGGGTTGTCATGCTTGATATTAATGAGGTGAATAAACCTTCAACGATAAGGTTACCGGCTAGATTATTTTCATCTTTGAATTTAGAGCTCAAAGACAATTAATAAATATGATTTGTTTTTTGATCTTGCAGCTATTTTCTTCGCATTAAACCAATTACTAAGAATTAGATCATTAAAAAAAACACAATAAACATGTTTTGATCCTGCTGCCGCTCATCCGTTCCTATCCCCTGAATTATTCTAATTTACAACCTTTTTGGAAAATTTCATAGACATTTTTCATCTAACAACATTCTATAAGGAAAACCCTGCAACTGTCATATTTTACTATGAAATATCACGCACCGAGTCAAACTACGACTTATAAGGGAAGTAACAGATGGACGAACATAACGAAATTGTAAGAAATTCCATTCCCCAGATTTATATTAACTCCTTTGAGCTCTAGATATGAGACTAGGTTTTATTACTTTTTTTTTTGCTTCCCTTCCTTGTCGGAAAACCTTTTAAAGCTGCGTCTTTGTGAATCGGAAGGAGTAAGACCTCCTTCGAGGTCGATCTTAGATGCAGTCTGTTTTCATCTCACAATGGCTGAGAAACACCTACTTACAACGTAGTGTTTTGTTCTTTTAGATCCGAGTGCCTAGTGCGGGTTTGTTTTACGTTGTCGACACGTTTATGACGTTCGGCGCTCCGATTGGCCCGCTCCAAGCTCTTAACCAATCAGAGAGCCAAACGCGGTAAACCTTGCGATCGCGTTAACGTAAAAGCAACTGGTTACGTTCCAAGACCGCCTCGCCTTTCAGATGTAAAACAGTCGCAATAATTATGTAACTAAACTAAACGATTACAAATGCTTTAATGTTCATACAAAAACAGTAAATTATGTAAACATGGTAACAAAAGCAGGCGAAATATAAAGGGACACAATTAACTGCTAACAGTGACAGTATTTAGGGTTATTACAAAGTAAGTATATTTATTTGTATTGTCGTACACTGCTCAATTATAGCAGGGCCTGTAGTGTTTCAGTCACCGATTTCTATCGTAATGACGATTTACACAGCGGTGCAATAATTATAGCCCATAGCCACTGCGGTGGATGGAGGGTTTTATTGGCTCTATTGCCCATTATCACGTCATCACAAACGGCTGAATGTTTCAATTATTTTTTATTGGTTAAAATCCACTTTAGTGCATGTAGTTTTATTTTATTGTGCTGGAATTAATAGACATCATTTCCTAGGAAGGTATTTATTGGCAGTTGCTATAATTTAATCTTGGGCTCATAAGATGCTGCAAATCGATTTCAATTACAATTTCAATTGCGTTATGCTTTAAAGTGGTAGGTACCTACAGTAGCCAATACATTTAGTTACCACAAACTGTCAACTGTTCTCAATCGATTATGATCTTAACCATCAAAGTTTTAAGGCTTAAAATCGTTTGGAGAAATAGGTATACCTGGCGACCGAATAACACTAAATATACAACCCATAACCTACTTCGATTAATCCGTGTCAACAAAAATTCAAGTGTCATTGAAAGTCTCTCAATTCACAGCAAAATATTTCAAAAATGTCAAACATCCAACAAGATTACTTGACTAAACACGACACTATTACTTCCACATTTCTAGTTTACCTTTTAGCTCCTTGTTATCATAATTATTAAAACAAATGACAGTAGACATATCCAAAAAATCTGTCATGTACACTCAAATACGTCATTTCCGGCAACACACTTTTCTTGGTCCAAATTGTATGGCGCCTTGCGTAGTAAACTTCTAATTATAGTTCATTTACATTTCAGCTGGTATCTTTGCCTTTCTTTAGCGAGTTGTAAACTATTATGGGTTACGAAATTATGGGGTCTTAGTCAGAGCAGTAGAAGCGGTACTGTAGAGCCTAAGTGAAACCTTCTGTTGAGTCTGGCTTGTAAATAACTGACAGCATTCGACCTTTGAAATTAATAGAATAGTTTGATAGGCTTTTATAAACCTGCCGGGTAAGCGGGATTGTCCGAAAGGGTTACCGCTACCCCGGAAGATAAAAGGCTAAGGAAGGAACATGGATGGGTTTTAGTCAGTAAGAGTCTGACACTCCCTTCCGCTCCACCCAGAGCAGGAGATGTCATTGGATGATTTCCCAACCTAAAAAAAAGTCTTTTATAAAAGAAAAGGACTCCGTCAGTAACCGTGCTGCTTGACGGATGCATTTGTTAGAAAGCGATATAATTCATTGTCTGCTGCCCGTGTGTTTGTACTTTATAGGACAAGAAATCACTACGACACATTACACAAGCTCTACCACTGAGCCCCCTAAGTGTTGGTCCCTCTGACCTTCACAGTGCCTACACATTTGGGGCAACGAAGATGTCTTTAGATCAAAATTGTGTTTAACAGATATAATGGTGAACATAGGCTACTTAAAAGTTCCATGTAGGTATTTTTATTAAAACAGCCCTACCTACATATTTCATCAACACTAATGAAAGAATACATTTACTTAATATTGTAATAAAACCAAACCAATACAAAATTTACGCGAATCTCAATCGATATTTACATGTAAATCTGTATCAACACCACACTAGGTGTCAGTAATTAATTCATTTACATACTGAACAGAAAGACGTTTTTCTACATACCCATAAACGTGTAGAATCGCTTTCTAGGTCTCACCTCTAGCTGTTTTGCGTAAACCAACATGGTATAATTGACTAATTCCAGTCAGTTCTTGACTAACATGTCTACCCGATCCGTTCGATGTAACATAATCAAGACAAACTAATCGTTAGTGAGGAAAATGTCTGTTACATTCACAAACAAGTGTACCAATGCCACTTTTAGTTAGAAAACTTGAACTTCCAAATGTGTACGAGAATATAGAATAAACTATACGATAGTAGGTTAACGGCAACTGAGCCATGGCAACTGAAAACAGTGTCAGGTCAGTAAGACAAGAAATACTGCTAAACGACCCTAAAGAAAACAATAAAAGATGGAAAATACATTTAGGTATTTGCGGCAAACATGCGCAAAGAAAGACTTTAGAAGAATAGGCAATAAAACACTATGGCACTACTTGTAAATTAATGTCAAGCAAACAGAAGCAAAATCAATAAATAATAAAGATGTCTTCGAGAATCATGTCCATCCAGACTTTTATTACATTATAGTAAAACTATCACAATAAATCATATCATCTTAACAAATATACATAAATATATTATTTCACTGAACAAAGACTAAAATAGAATTGTCATTTGAATAGTAAATCCTCGTTTTCTCTTTGTATAAACAAACCATAAATCAATGTAACGAAAACCCATTAGATTTAAAGATGCTAACTCGAGATTGAACTGCAAGTCGGAACTTAGATCGGTAGAACTACTTTATAAGAGAGATATGACGCCCACAAACGCTGCGACGATACTGACAATAAATCACTTATGCACTCGCGTTTTATATGCCCCCACCACTCGCAGCAGCTAAAGTTCAATAAACTTTTTTGCATAGTTCAAACAGATTACGAAGGTCATCTACGTTTAATAAAACATGATCTAGGCTACTTAAGCTTTACCTCAATTGCAGCAGTCGATTAGATTTAGTGAATGTCTTTTGTATCTTCATACTCTAAGAGGCTCGCCTAATTTTGTTATCCAGTGTGGACACATTTACGACTTCTCCTAGGTAATACAGTTAGGAACGAGTTATTAACGCTGTTCTCAGGAAAGCCAAACTCTCTAAATGTGCTCCGAGTCTTCTATTGAATTACAGCCCTCGAACTACCGATGGTTAAGTTAAATACTTCGTTTTACTACCAACATTTTACAATAGGAAAAGCTCTATTCAGAACTCCAGGTGTTTGCCAATGTAAACCGTTATAAATGACAATAAACCGTTGATCTATCGTATGATCACTTTTGTTTTCAAATAAAGGCACTTTGATATACAGCACCGACAAACAACTGACAGATCATAACATAATTCAAACCGTTTAATGGCACGGCGGTGTTAGTAGACATAACTTATTTTTAATAAAGCATTCGATTAAATTCGTACGACTGTCGATTGACTGCAGAACTAATAAAATGGAGGCAGGCATCATAAATCGTTCGTATATCGGTTATCGAGTGGGTTGGCGCCAAGAGGTAACATACGCCCGCCATCTTTGTGAAAAATGCGCGCGAGATGCCTGAACGCGCTAACAAGCTGCGTGCGCTGTGCGCCTGCGCCTGCGCACAACTCCGTGCAATGCACTCCGCCATATTGAAATACGGCGCCTATACGACAATTTATCAAAATTAATACGGTTCCCGTCGTATGTTTACTTTGGTGACATAGTTATTTCCTCAACACATTACAAACCTGTTGTTGGCAAGACTAGTTCTATGTATAAATAAATCTCCAATAACTAAATTAACACCTTAAGGTGCGAATAAATGGTAATTTTGTAACACCATTGACAGTAATTGCGTATAAGACATTTAGAGGCAGGACATTATTGAAGGCATTATAATGAAACCTAGCCGTCTGCCGACAACTTAATCAGATTTCACATGTATAAACATTAACACGATTTAGTAGACAGACATCGGCAGCTCAGGAAGGAGTTAATTAAACTTTAATCTGTTATGTAGGTACTGCGTACTTTATAGCGGACACATAAAAGCGCACTCTATTTATTAGAAGGAATTTGAGCATAATGAAACATATGAGTTTGACTCAAACAAATGACGTTCATCATTCCCAGATCTCACGATATGAGAATTCAGAGAACCACAGATTAAAAAAGTATTGGTAGCCATCACCCACGCTCCAGATACACATATGCCCTTGGGACGGCGACTCGAATTTAAATGTACACATTCAACACTTAATATCGAAGCTTACATAAGCGGCTCCAGTCAGCCAGGTCGTCCCACGTCGACTGAAACCTGTCCCTCTTTCATACCGGCTTGTGATAAAATTTCGCCGTAAATACCTTCAGATAGGGAGAGGAATGCTGATAGCAATCACGTGACACGTTTTATGGTCGCACCACATAAACGGACGATGGCATTCAATCTACGCTGGAAGAAGGAAGAATTCATCTTTTTGCAAACGATTTCTTGTGATGGCATTGAAAAGTTTTAATCTATAATTGAATCAGGGATAAGGAAGTCGTGAAGGCATCTTTTTGGACCGTCACCGTATTTTCTTGGAAGTAAGAATGGAAATTTGAAGTGTTGCATTGCCTTTTGTATTAAACCTCAGTCGTCATCTTAAACTTTCTCTTTAGTCAGTAAAACAACTACCTACGTTCTCACATTGCTGTCATGTAATCAAATCCCCCGGACCACCCAACGCCCTAAAACCGACGACAAAAACAATAATATCGCATGCACCGAATATTGTTAGATATTACCGGTGTAGATAGTGATATCATTAATAACGGCCGTGTCAACGGCACGGCCAGTCGATAACATTTGTTAACATCGTCCAATACCGCGCCACAATGCGGCTGACATCACTCGCTGGTAGTTAAAATGTGCTCGCGTCACTTCAATCGAGAAAAATCGGGTTGGTTAAATACAGAAGCATGATTTTAATTTGATTCATTCAACTTTTATTCTGCATTCATGTTTTGGAAAACCAAGGCTGGACCGACAGGACCCAAAATGATTTATGTAAAAAAGGTAAATTTATTATCAATATAACTTTTTTTTACGGTTATAAACAAGGCTCTTAAGGATCTATAAAACCTTGAACAAAATGTAGGCGTGATCTACCACCATATTTCCCCTTGAGCGTCGTAAATGTCGTATAAAGAAAAAATATAGTTAGACACAGAGCTACCAACCTAACATAAAAGTTACAAACTCACTGAAACCCTTATGTTGTTGTCACTTCCGAAGTAACACAACACCTATTTATTTCGCTAAGAAGTAAGGTCGGTCGCAAACTTAACAAGCACCTAAGTATTCAGCCTGCGTAACTTACGCACCTAATATAGTGCGGGTACCTGGGAACATCCACTTAAGACTATCACAATTTAAATCGTACCACACCGCCGCCGGGAATAAAGTTTAAATGGAACAATCTCGTTCATGCTACATTTTAGGGCTCCGAACACCGAGACGGGATGCATACTGTTTTCGTAATGCGAAACTGCATCGGGCCATGCTTTGTTGGGATACAAACGACGATCCGGTTTTACGATTGTCAGATAGCTTTCTGACCCCCGCTGTGTGCCATCTAGCGAACAAAACACTAATCCCTATACTTATGTAGTAACTACGTTACTTTTGCTGTTCGCACGCAGAATATCTCTTTCACATAAATCTGATGACCCAATTCACAGCGGTGCACCTCTTGTGTTTAGGGTCACAGGTTCACGGCCCCATTGTGCCTTTAAAATGTAAGTTTAAACTCAAACCACATAGAACTGTATTTATGTATTTGTTCCTCCATTAAAAGCACGTCTAGGTGCAACTTTCATTGAAATAGAAATCAATAATCCAGTCATACCTTTAACGACCATAAACACAGATGCCATAAAACTAGAATCTTAATTAAACTTCGTTTACCTAGGAAATTATATCAATTTCCTGAACCAATCATAAGCTCCATTAACAATTACGGATTTTTATCCATGAAAGTATTTTCAACCCGTTTGAAGATAGACGCTTTCCTTGAAGCGATAAACATAGAGAATTCTCTGTATGCGCTAATAGATAGCGAGAAACATATATCATTGAATATCATAAATAAATAATATGGGTAATAAACGTAGTAAATCAGTGGGCAGCAACCAACTGATTGATTAAGGAACATATTGAGATCTGTGTTTCAATATCTATCAACGGAGGAGTTAGTTATTTATGGATTTAATGCGTTTCCCTTAAGACTGGATTTGATGGATGCTTATCTTGTTTGTGTATGACTAATTCGTGTTCTGTTATTTTTGTCGTTTTATGCATTCACTTTTCCATTTCTAAATTCAAGACCTCCACTGTGTCCATTACATTTAGTACTCTCTGATAAATGGCGGGCGAGTAATGAGTATCATGTAATTACTTCAAAAACTCCTAAATTTCAGCCAAGTTTGAATGAAAGAATTTCGATATTTGAGATGTACAGACGCCAGCACATCAAGCTATCCCAAACTGTCAAATGTTTCCAATTGAACACGAACTTTATTCTTTTGTTATAAAGTTGAAAATCTATCAAAGAAATTTGAAGAATGGGGTAGCCTGATTTGCTGGCCTCTGTTCCTAAATAAAACAAAAGAAGGCAATGAGAAAATGAAGTAAGTACTCAAGTTAAAAATTACTTGGCCAATGGGAATTCCACTTAGGTACAAAACAAAGATAGGAAAAAGAGTTATCAACAAATGCAAATGAAGACCAATGGTACGCAGAATTTACAATACCTAGAATTAACAGAACCTTGCAGCGATAGGCAGCTTAGTGCACTACCGCGGTCTTGCTTACGTGACCACAGAGAGAGAACAAGATGATGTCAGAATAAAACCTGTTTAGTGTTGCCAGCAATGACTCAGAAGGTTGCAATTTTTTAAAAACAGCAAACGGAAATTGGCGTCGCGCGATGCAAGGATCGCGTCATTTTACCGCGAAATCGGTTTTAGGCTGTGTTTTTTATAAGGATATATAGACATTATGTATGATACCTATTTGGATTTTAAGTGTCAATCGTAGAACTTGAATTCATATTTTTTTCTTGATAAAGGCATAAATGGAAACTTTTAAAAAGGATTTATGGGTTTAACAATTTCGAGAATAAAAAACCGTTTCGAATTGATTACCTCTTTCCCTTTTTTATTTTTTTTTATTATACTTTATTGGGACATAAAACAGTTACACATTACAATAAACGTGTGACAGAATAAATTAAAAACTAGGTAAACGTGTAACCCACACCAATGTCCGCGAAATGGTATATTATTGTTAATAATTTTGGATAAAATTGGATAACAGCTTCATTGAAGATTAAACAAACGTCACTTTCATCTTTGAACGCAATAGAAATGTCTAACCTAACACTCAAATAATTTCACAGCAAGAAACTAGAATAATTATGTCGATAATCCGAAAATTTATTGGCAGTAAACATGTTATGTACTCGGTAATCCCGTGTCATAGGCTATCAGAAGCCGTGTACTGGTAGCTTAACCTGGTACTACTGGTTATAGACATAACTTCTGCAGGTAAACGTGATGAAACCATTCCTACGCATTTCGCGAAAGTCATCAAATAGAAGATTTATAAATGACATGTTATTCTAATGACTGCTGTACGAGTATTGGTAGATTGGATTGATATAAAGGTTTATTACTGACTTGAAGTCTTGAAACAGATCTAAATGAAGATGGTGATGAAGAGGGATGAACAGGTTTACCTGTCGATTCTCTAGATGGCGTTGGCGTCGACGCTATGGTTTTATTACCGAGCAAACTCTATACTATAGCTTTAGATTTTATTTTGTTGGTTCAAGTCCGGCTAAGCAGTAAATAACCTTATGGTTGAACTGCGAGATAACAATGTCAAAAAAATATATTTTGTTGGTGTGATTCTTAGTGAATAAATTGATCTATGTGAAAAAGTTGGTGTGCCTTGAAATCCTAATCACGTATATTTCAAGGAGTACTCCTACTGTATTCTCACAGAAGCCACCGCAAAAGCTCATTAGGTTAATCCCACTGAGTAAATACGACGACGTATTTTATGCCATTTCTCATATTAAGCACTTACTTAAACAATAAAAATATTAAAATATGGTATATAATTTAAACGACTGACTGTTGTGAATATTAATCATTGAATTCGTAAGGAGGTTACGTAAATATGGAACCTGTTTCGCTGGCGCCATCATACCCGTTGTCATCAGACGAGACAAGTATGTCACGGGAGTAAGAACTACATATTGGCTTTGGTGTCATAATGTCGTCTTTTGTTTTAAGTACAGAGGCCAGCATCAAGTTACCACAATCTGTCAAATTTCTTTGATAGTATTTCAACTTTATTGCAAAGACGTAAGGTTTATTTTTAATTGAGAAAATTTGACAGTTAGGGATAGCTTGATGTGCTGGCGACTGTACATGTTTCTGTACAAATAGTACTGCTGTTGCAGAGTCATCATTCTCAGTACATACATGAAGACGCGAAAACAAATGAAGTCATGTATTTCGTAATGAGTTTGTCTTAGTAAGCTGATTGTTTTATGCAAATTGCGTCTATACTAGAATCGCTTTCGCGTGGCAATAGCAGTCATTGCCCTTTCCCTAATATCTCTTCATAGGAACCTAAAAAACAGTACTATGTACGGTTTAATTATTGGTTTGAAACATGTAGAAGATCACGATAGATATTGATTCCGTTTTTGAAATTAAGAACACTAATGGTCAAATAACGGTCGTTGACCCACCTAGGGTCAATCACCGTTATTGCCACGCTAAAGCGATTCGGGTATAGTAATATTTTGTAACAGAAATATAAAAGACTTAGAAAGCAAGAGGATCTCATGTTTTACGTCTTGGCTAACCAATGAGACATTACACAAACAATACGAAGTGACTAAATCGACTATACAAATCATCCTAATTTCAGCATTACAAACATAGGTCCTTTTACAGTCTACACGACTCCAATCCCAGCCTCGTAATTCTGAACACAGAATGTGTCTCGAAACTGTCACAAAACTCAGTTTCACAAACAAATGGCCACAATTTGCTCCAGCAATTGGCACTATTTATCCAGCGGGCCGAATGCACAATGATACATTCATCTCAGATTATAATCTGCCACGGACAAATCGCTATGTTACTCGTATTTGCATTTTGATACAACTTCAATTTATTTAGGGTAGTGCGACCTGCTAATGTCTTAGCTGCGTTAGTTTGTGTTGAAGATAATCGTCTTCGCGGTTAACTTCCTATTTGTGTTTGAGGATTTATTATGCTCTCATTTACTGAATTAACTAAATGGACCGATCCAGCCGACTTTGATTATACACAGTACCTTTTCTGCCACACATATCTATATATAAATAAAAATCAATTGCTGTTTGTAAGTCTCGCTAGAACTCGAGAACGGCTGGGCCGATTTAGCTGATTTTTGTGTTGAAATGTTTGTCAAAGTCCAGGGAAGGTTTAATTTTGAAAGGTGAGAAAAGTTAGGTTAGGTAGGGTAAGTAGAACAAGAGGACAACAAGACAACGTCGGTCGGGTCAGCTAGTCCTCAATAATTTCTTCTAATAGACATGTTTGCCTTTCACTAGCAATTACGTTAGAGAGTAGAAAAAAGTCACATAACTGACAGCCACAGACAGCATAACTTAAGTTTAAATTATTGTTAAACGACAAACTGTGCAATCCATCATCTTGAATGTAGGTTAAATGAACTTTAAGACGCAAATAGAACTTCAAAGCACAAACCTGAATGGGGATTAGAATACAACGGCGCTAATGATGTTTTAATTAGGATTTATTAACGTTTAGAACTTAAGAAGTTAATTGTTGAAGTCTAGCCTGGTGGTATGACCGTCGGACTGCTAAGTCATAAGTCTCGAGTTCGAACTCAAGGCAGGCACCTCTAAGTGACCATGCGGCGCACACAAAACTGCGTCGACTGAAGATCACAAAGTAGCAGGTTCGAATCTCAAGTATCGATTTATTTTTTAAGCGGGATTGTCCAAAAGGGTTACCGCTACCCCGGATCATAAAGGGCTAAGGAAGGAACATGGATGGGTTTTAGTCAGTAAGAGTCTGACACTCCCTTCCGCTCCACCCACAGCGGGAGAAGTCATTGGATGATTTCCCAGCCTTAAAAAAAAAAGGCAGGCACCTCCGGTTTTACGGATTCATGTGCGTATTGTATAATTAACTTGCTTAAAAATCGGTGAAGAAAAACATCGTGAGGAAACCAGCATGTCTGATATTTCTCAATAGCATGTGAAGCTAAGACAGAGGCCCATGGGCAGCATAAAACTCTGACACCAGGAAAGACACTAATCACGCTAAAAGCAGAAGAGTGAAAGACTTCATCAAATCGAGTTTCACCAACTTCCGAAGAAACAGTGCTTTGGCGATCAATGGGGTATAGCTTGTGAAGGACTAAGAGACAAGTTTTAAAATAATACCAAATACAACTCTGAATTTGCCGTTCCTAAGACGGTAGTGGACTTGCCACGTCACATAGATAGTTAAGTAACAGATGTGGAAGTCCCTTTCATCCGGCAATGTTAATGATGCGGAACCAGGAGCAATAATTTCCAGACGGACTGAAGTCAGAGAAATTTACACGCTATTTTCACTAAAGCGGAATAGATTTCATCAAAGCTTAATAAATAATGTGACAGTAATGTTTCACCCAAACTGACAATGACATTGAAAGCGTATTCACATATCAAAACATTTTTATACCAATTCTCGAGCACTGACACCAATCTATTCTGCCTCAGGCTATAGACGGCACGCTTTCTCCATACATTTGGCGCCAAAATTCCTAACATTTTGACAAATTGACAATCACCTTCGAATTTGACGTTTACTCTTTTTTTTATTCGTTCCCGACGGAACAGGCTAAGGTCTGAGACCATGCTGCCTAGTCATCAGTGACGTTTACTCAGTTTTATTACTATTGTTTCTGCGGCTTTGAATTATGAGAAACTCCAATGAATAATATATTTTATGTTTCATAAACAGGTTATTGAAACTGTCATTTTAACACGATACGCTTCAAAACATGTTCAGACAACCGTGGAATTAGCAGCTAACTGAGAGACAAAATATCTGTAGGTATATGTATGGGTAGCAATGGAGCGGTTTATTGCGTACGACATGTTGACGTATTGCACGGTACACACTAGATAAAATATAAATGTAATGAAAACTTATTCTAATTTAACATAGCGTTCGTAAGTGAGGAAGGATGATATGTCTTTCCATGTTATTTTATTATTCACTGAATAAGGAACAAGGTTTCATTCAGTACAACGTTTTAACCTTTTAGAATATATGACAGACTTGCTGGCTTGAACTGTGCCTTTAAATGGAAGTCCTAAACGTCATTTATTCATATTTGACGTATGATTTTCCAAACTTTTTAACGGAAAACTGGGAAACTGTGCAAATGCACATACAAAAACCAGTTTATCTCCAGATAATGAAAGAACTTAAGATATTTGCCAATCAAATTGCGAACTACTACCAACATAAAGCCGATCTCTCACTGGCGTAGTGGATGTCCCATTAGAGGCGACAGTCGTCTTCACCGGGCCCTCGACATATTTGATCTGTTGTTCCCCGAACGTTCGCAAGTACGTGCTTGTCGAACAGTAAACCATTACCATTTAATAGATCGACTTGACCCACTGGCTAGTCACGATCGTCTCAACCCGCTGAAGTCGGCTCACGTATGCAGATGCACGAGTCATTGTAACTCTTTTTTTTAATTGCGTTTTGTTGTTGCATGAACTTATGAAGTGTGTCTGGGCTTGATTGTAGAATTTCTTTCGTTATGGTTTTTATTGTTTAAAATTAGAATTGAAAGAGCAAGCAGGTGTTAAAATACAACATTATGCAGATTATGTAGGTATATACCTGGTGATGATTTAGAATTAATTAATTAATCGTAATGTCAAGTAAGATTTCGTGCATCACTTGTTTATGACTGTGAAGTTATTACAATGAATTCGGACACTGTAAAAAAAGTGTGTATGTTTTTCTGTTTTATTATTTGATATTTTTTATTAATGGTTATTTTCTTTTGTTTTCAGGTAAGTTCGCATTCAGTGCACACACCTGACACCACACCTAAGCAACGTGGCTGATTTCGGTACCAAATGAAAATGAACCGTAAAGTATACCTAGAATTAATTAATCCCAATGCTAAATAAAAGTAAATAATTAAATTAAAATACATTACCTATGTATTTAGTTCAGTTCGGGCAGCTACTAAATTCACCAATCACCGTAACGCTTTATTCCAATTAATACACTAGTAAATGAACTCGCCAAAATCATTTCAATCTGTTAATTTCAACTAAAATGATTTCATTCAATTCAATAGGCTAGAATTGTTTAATCATTGTTTATTGTCGACAATAATTCATGCGATTGCCGCAAACGTAGGCAATAAAATAATAATTTAGTGTCTCGTGTTAATTAGCTACAATAGATATGTTTCAATATTGGGAATTATCTGCTGTTACCTGATGACGTCACCGACCATAGATTTTATCAATAATAATCTGTGCATATTTAAATATTACTGCTGCATTCCGTATTATTAGTACCTACTAACTTCTTAATTAGGTATAACATCATGGCCGACAACAGTCTTATGTTTAAAACATCATCGCTGTATTTGCCAATACTTCATCCAGAATTGTATAGAAAACGCCTCTTAGAGAATGAAAGTGTCCCAAAAATCCAAAATGAAAACTAGAGAGAACTTTTTTTACAGTAGCAACATTCTTCCGTCTTAATGTGCGACTAATAAAAAAATAAGGCAAGGCATTCAAATTACGAACAACAAGGTATACGTTCTGAAGAGGCGACTTTTTTACAGCCTCATTTAATTTACCCCCAACAAAATAATGAATAAGACCATTTACAAAATTGCTAATTACCTGACCGTTTAATGATGTCGGCGCGCCCCACGGCAAGTCGGCCATTTTAATTACATTTTAAATTTTGTCGTATATTGTTACATGAATTTATTATCCAGTAGTTAGGCGATGCGTAATTTGGGTAGGGACTTCATAAAAATTATTGAAATTAAATTATAATTGATGGAAAATGTTACCGTTATGGGATTTTAATTGGAATGGAATTTCGCATCGCAAATCTGAGGAGTCACTATTGTTTATGAGGCAGACGAGGGTCAGAGGAGCATCCATTTGTGGATATTTAAGTACGTATAAATTAACGAACTTCATTTTTATACTTACTAGCGACTGCCCGCGGCTCCGCCCGCGTCTAGTTGACATCTTCCACCCCTATTTCACCCACTTACGAGGGTAGTTTCCTAAAATCCTTGCAAACCTGATGTCTCCTACTCATAATCTACCTCTGTGCCAAGTTTCATTCTCGTTGGTCCAGAAGTTTTTGAGATTTCGTGATTAATCAGCGAGTAAATGAATGAATGAGTGTATCGTTTCCCTGAAGGGCCCCACTTCGTATGTTATGTTTAAGTCCCATGTAATGTTTACATCAACTATTTATTTTGGTATTATAAAGTACGATATTGCGAAAACTTTTAATGAAACCAATTGAACAGTACCTAGGCATTGCTTAGGTACTGAACTGACTGAACAAAATTACATGACAATCTATTGTATTTATAGATCGTATTTTCACAACTCGAGTTTCCAGCTGTTGTAGTCACGGCTTAAGTATAGGTAAACGAGATATTGTCATTTTATAACGTTTTTAATTACATCCGTAGAATATAAATTTAATTATACTTCAAAGGTCAACTGTAATTGAAACTTAATACTTAGCTAGAAGTAAAATCTAGTACAGACGCCAGCACATCAAGCTATCCCAAACTGTCAAATATTCCCAATTAAACATGACCTTATCCTTTTGTAATAAAGTTGAAAATCTATCAAAAAAAATGACAGATGAGGTAGCTTGATGTACTGGCCTCTGTATCAAAACACACATAAACTCACGCGTTCTTCTCAGGGGGGTAGGCAGAAATTACAGAAGCATCCTTGCATACTCCTTTTGCTTCGTTTACTTTCATACAATACCCTAATCGCGTATCACGCTGTCAATCACAATCTGAATGGATAATCCATTGCTTCGTATGATCAAAAAGTTTGTTTACTCAACAACGTAAATAACGCAATAAATGCTGTTGAACTGTCGAAATGACCTGATCTTTCTAATCAATACAAAAAATCTGCCTAGCCTTTTCCTAACTATGTTGGGGTCGGCTTCCAGTCTAACCGGACACAGCTGAATACCAGTATTTTACATAGAGAGACTGCCTATCTGACCTCCACAACCCAGCAACTGGATACCCCTTGGTACCCGACCCGTAACGACTGTCAAAGATGCACTAATGCCAGCCGGGACCACCGGCTTAACGTGCTTTCCGAGGTACGGAGGAGTCTCGGTATGTAAAGATGGTCACCCATCCACGACCCAACCTCGGCAAGCGTAGCTTAACCTGGTGGATTGACCCGTGCGGCTGTTACTTAGCCAGGAGCTCCTTACCTCACAGCCACCAATAATGTCACTATAATACACACATCAAAAGTGTCTAGGGATCAACATATATTTTTGCAATAACTTTTCTCTTGATTTATATTAATTTAAATTTTCTTTAAGGATTCATCAAATAAAGTGTTTTCGTTTGTCACAGTAACGATAAACCAAGTCACCTTTGCATTAATAAAGAAATTTGCCATTTTCCTAATAAAGGGATTTTTGACATTTGAACCACTAACATTAAAGTTCGAAAAAAAGACTGAAATAACAGTTTTCTTTAAAATTTTATTGGGTAACTTAAACAATTAATAATCCGTGTTTCTACCGCGAACACTAACAACACAAGAACATCGGTTTGGCATACTCAAAATGAGTTCATCCAAATCACGCTGTGGAATGGCCGCCCATGTTCGTTGCAACAACAAAAAAAGGTCTTCTTGCAACTGGATACCCTCCATATTCGGCAGAGCTCTTCTCTGTAGCATATCCCATGCATGCTCAATCGGGTTCAAGTCTGGCGACTGAGCAGGCCAGGGCAGGACATTGATGTTAGCTGCGGCGAGAGTCTGTCTTACAACTCTTGCGGTGTGCGGTCGTGCATTATCATGCATTAACTGAAATAAGGGACCGATTTGCACTTGTAGAGGAACGAATGAAGTGAACCTTCATTCCCGAAGACCGCTACGGGTACCACCTATAGCAATGCACAATCGTAGGATTCGATATCAATGGGCTCTTGAACACAGAAATTGGGCAGAAGAACAATGGCGTTTCGTGTGCTTTTCTGATGAGTCTCGTTTTGGTATGAGACCGGATACAAGACGTATACGACACTGGAGAACCCCTGGACGCCAACAGCGATTAAAATCCTGCCAGGAAGTCCATCCTTATAGTGGTGGAACCATCATGGTATGGGCGGGTATTTGGATCGGCGGAAGAACTGAGTTGATTTGGATCAGAGGCAACCTCAACGCTCAAATTTATGCTGAGACGATTGTATCTGACGTCATCGTTCCTCTACAAGTGCAAATCGGTCCCTTATTTCAGTTAATGCATGATAATGCACGACCGCACACCGCAAGAGTTGTAAGACAGACTCTCGCCGCAGCTAACATCAATGTCCTGCCCTGGCCTGCTCAGTCGCCAGACTTGAACCCGATTGAGCATGCATGGGATATGCTACAGAGAAGAGCTCTGCCGAATATTGAGGGTATCCAGTTGCAAGAAGACCTTTTTTTGTTGTTGCAACGAACATGGGCGGCCATTCCACAGCGTGATTTGGATGAACTCATTTTGAGTATGCCAAACCGATGTTCTTGTGTTGTTAGTGTTCGCGGTAGAAACACGGATTATTAATTGTTTAAGTTACCCAATAAAATTTTAAAGAAAACTGTTATTTCAGTCTTTTTTTCGAACTTTAATGTTAGTGGTTCAAATGTCAAAAATCCCTTTATTAGGAAATTGGCAAATTTCTTTATTAATGCAAAGGTGACTTGGTTTATCGTTACTGTGACAAACGAAAACACTTTATTTGATGAATCCTTAAAGAAAATTTAAATTAATATCAATCAAGAGAAAAGTTATTGCAAAAATATATGTTGATCCCTAGACACTTTTGATGTGTGTAGTATGTACAAAATAATAGACGTCGTACTTGTGATGATACCTACCTACCTACTGAAATGTAGGTAAGGTATTAATATAATTTCACGCAAATTTAATTTTCCAAATGTGCCAGTATTAAATGGAAATAATTGTTGAAAGGTAAAACCTTCGTGTAACCATAAAATTTCCAAATGTTGGCAACCCAAATTCGTGTTACAAGCCTCAAACTGAATTTTAACATGTAAAGCTCCCTTTCCATTGGTGTATTGTAAAGTGATACGAATAGATGTAGGTATGTCGGTTCGTTTGTATTAAGTAGTGTGTTGGTCAGCATGGTTAGTATTTTTTAAATTTCAGAGACACGGTAGTAAGTAGGTACGTACCTGATATAGGTTGAGTTGGTGATGGAAAGATAATAAATATAATATGTAAATTAATATTACGTAAGTACCCAGCTGTCATTTGTACATCTTTGACAGTCATTACGGGTCGTCAGAAGCCCGAAAATCTGACAGCCAGTCTTACTAAGGGGTATCGTGTTGCCCAGTTACTGGGTTGTGGAGGTCAGATAGGCAGACGCCATGGAGCGCCATGGAGCGGAGCCGAAAATACTGGTATTCAGTTGCATCTGGTTAGACTGGAAGCCGACCCCAACATAGTTGGGAAAAGGCTAGGCAGATGATGATGATTATGTAAGTACCTTATATGCCATTCAGAAGCCCAGAAGTAGACAACCAGTCTTACCAAGGGGTATCTTGTGGAGTGAGAGAGGCAGTCCCTTCATGTTAAATATACTGCATCCGGTTAGACTTGTAGGCGACCCCACCATATTCAGGCTAGTCAGATTGTTTAATGGAAAAAGTATACATAGCACTTTTCCCAGTCCAGGAATCGATTCTAGCACCTCACGACAACCAACAAAGTATGATAATCTGATAATTATTATAATAAAAATTCAAAAGTACGAAAATAAAGCTGTTATTCGTTTTATTGGATTTGTTTGATAAAGTTATGAGAGCGAGCGGCACCGGAGTTTTTAACTAGTTGGAACATGAAACTCCCTGTTTTTCGGTTAGCCATCTTCCCTAGGGGTGAACAGGGAGCGGTTACGGTAAACAAAACCGTAACTTTTACCGATCATTTCACGTTTGTTGCTTTGTGCACGATTGTTAAAAGGTAACTTTAGGTAGAATTGTGCGTAGTACGTAATATTTTAGTAGATTATATTGTTACTATGTAAGTACTTATTCAGTAGACAGTTTGTCATATAGATCTACTGTTTAAATAATGGTAGCTATTCACACATTAGTATTCTTAGCATGAAATTATCAATTAGGTACATACCTACTTGTCCGTTTTATAATGTTGGTAGATATTATTATTCAGGGCATGAAATTATTTGTCCATTTATTGCTATAGGCAACAGAATACCTGTTCCCTGTATTAAAGAGTAATATCTTCTTAATTACCTAAGCTCCCGTAAAACTAGAAGGTTATTAAATTATAAAACAATCCCCCCTTACAGCTTCTTACAAACCGAACAATGGCCATCAGGTAGCTTAAGACCTAAAGGGGCCGCGCCTCGGTGTTACCCCAGCAATAAATAAAATAAAGCAATATTTCAGTATTACATGGCAACATAAAAACGCCGCGGATCGATGCGAGGATCCACAAATTTAATAACACCAGTTCCCCAGAAGCAATTAGAGATGAAACGAAGGGCTTCAATGGCCGTTTCTTTGAAATAATCCCGTTACTGAAGGCGACTGTTACCTACTCATTTTTGAGAATATCTTTCCCACAATTTTGCACCTTACTCCCCCGCAATAAAGGACTGTCGTCAATTTACCTATGTTCTGGACACTTGTGATATTTATTTGATACAAAGAAAGTGGTGAAATCGTGTGTAATGTCAGGACATCCAATTATTATGAGCTGTCGTCCACAATCTCTTAACAACGGAGCTTGTTACTGAATAACACATGGACCGAACATATCTCAGAGGGAAGTGTCCATTGAACTGTGACAGTTCCGATAAAAAAGTTACGAAATATGTACCAGGGTAATGTATAATGTTCGAAGAATCTCCGAAATAAATGTTTGGGATTAAAGTTGCATTAATCAGCGATGTAGAGAAAGTGGAAGAAGGCGTAGTCGAGATGGTGCAGGAACTAGAACTCCATAGGTAAAAGTTTAAAATGCTGTAAAGATGTATGTCATATACAGGGTTTTCCAATAAGAGGTGTTATTTTGATATTCAAAGAAAAATGCCAGTTTTAATATAAATGATCAGATGTTTATTTCATTATAAAGAGGAAAGTATGCCGTTAATAGTAGAATATAACATCAGGCAAATGACCACCACGACCCCGCTTACAGGACCATGTCATAATATAAACTTGGGCCCCATTGTAGAAGAATAGACACAGATAAGTACACTTAATTTCTTGTTGCACCTACCACTGTTTATCTCTGCATCACCCGAAGGTTGACTGGTAGAAAATGCCTATGGCATTAAGTCCGCCTCTGTACATTTCTGTGCTTAAAGTATTAAATAAATAAATAAATAAATAAGTGAGTTTTTAATTGAGATTGCTGATAAACCATTAAAACTGAGCATCGTTGCAAAATACGGACTTCTGACGCAAGTTTAAAAAACAAAAAGCTTGGAATCATTCCACCTGATGCTAGGGATTGACACTATTGACAGTGACAGGTAACGTCTAGCTCACTTCACCTACGTTTTCACGGTGTCATTTGTACAGAATAGATTGGCAGAGTTGAAAAAAAATACAAAAAATCTGGCATAAATATTGGTATTCAGCTGCATCAGATTACACGTAGTTGGGGAAAGACAAAGGAATCTGCCTAGATTGATTGAGATCAGAGATTGATGCTAGAACTCCTCCCTTAAATCCACAGTTAGGTAGTCTGATCCAAAATAATATATGAGTTGCAAAAACATGGCGACAGCCATTTTCCAGGGTCTACCGGGCATCGGTAAGATGATAGATAATGTCTAGCCTAGCAGGTCTCATAACGCTTCGGTGCGGTTTGGCATCGTTCGGCTGTCATGTCGTGTGATTGGCGGAACTTTGACTGCTTGTGTTACGTGGGAAATATGTTATACCAATATGAGAAACTTATTTATATAATGTACGGCGTGTTTTTTTGTTGTTAATAGATATTTGCGCATGGCAAAGGTATTGGGTTTCGTGAACCTGTACCTAAAGAGTTTAATAGACGCTTCTCCATAAGACGTGCGTAACGTGTTTCTAATTTCAGTTGTAGGGTTTCAAATTCTCATCTTTTATGGGTAAAATTGCTAGAGGAAATTACTATTTACCGTCTAAAAACGTGGACATAATGGCGTAAACTCGGCACAATACAACAAGGATATCGAATATCTTACGCACAGCCAGCTGACAACAGCTGATAATCGATAGTGCAGCTTTCAAAGTACTTAGACTAAATGGCAGTTACTCCAGTCAGCTGCTTGTGCTAAAGGTCATAAAAAAAGATGAAACTATTTTCTCAGAACATAATAAACTTATGCTTGAATACTATCTACAATCTCATCCGTATAACATCTTACGCAGCCCATCCTTCAAGCTAACAGCATGAAAATATAGATATTAGCAGTGTCTGGGCACCACCTGGCGCGTTAGTTACCAGTTAGTAGTTATTACTAATCATAACTCCGTTTGAGAGGGAAAGTGCATGCCTCGGCTCATGCGCGGCGGACGCGGCGTCCGGCCCGCCATTGGATTCTGTTTCACTTCCTCCATAAACCTCGAGTCCACGATATCCCACGGTTATCAGTAGATCGCGAAATGGCGACATTGTGTGACAGTGTCCAATACAACTTTCTGTATATTCCCGTTTAAGGAGTTATGGTCACGGAATTCATTTTAAATGTGCGGAAAAACTGCTCGTTGTGGTTGACGTCAAACAGATTTGTAATTTGTAAAAAAACATTTCCTCCTTCTGGGGCAGTCGGGTAAAAAGCTTATCATTCACTTATTTGCGAATTTCTTACCAATACAAACCCTTTGGTAAAGTACTGGTAGGTAATCGACTAATGCAGGCGTCATTATTCTACAAACATGACGTTAGAAAACTCTGCAAAGTTTCAAAATTGCCACCCGGAACTGTTAGACATCACATAACACCAATAGATGGCGTTGTTTTCAGCTTGGTAGAACGGGAACTAATTTTTACGTTTGGCCACGATACGCCGTGTGGTATCGCGGTCATGAAGGCCGACTGCCACGCATTGGAGCGCGAGTTCGGAACTGAGATAAACATATTGATGTCGTTTTACAATGTTCCCACTGTTATCATGGCGGCGTTACACATGTAGCGATGCATGAAAATGGTGGGATAGAAAAATGGGTGAAGAGCAACAAGCAGGTATTGTCCAATGAGGCACCGGCTTCTGTAGCAGCCCGAACATTTTTAGTCTATGCAAATAAAATTAATTAACCTCCTTGCAAAATTTGTAATCAATTTTCGTAACTTATTGACTTGGATAATATCCAAACGGCATAAAAAAATGATGCATGGGTTTTCTCATTACGAAATAAAAAATACTATTGATTCCCATACATTGAAATAATTTATAACGGTTTAATTATCGATCATCAAACTCACGTTTGGGTTTTATAGTTAAAACTATAATCTCAACGTAAAGATTGACAAATTATGGCAGAGTATTTAAAAAATTCGAATTATGACAAATTGAACGCGCATAATTTAATAAATGGAGCACTAATGAAGCATGACCTATTAGTCTATTAAAACTCGTTTGCATTTTAAAATTAACAGTGTAAGTTCGTAATAACGTATAAAATATTATAAAATGTCTATTCTAGAACATATTATTTGATGTTTATTGAAGAAAATGATGATCTTTCCACGTAAATCATTATTTTTAATCACGTTTAAGTTTAATTGAATATCTTGCACAAAGAGGTTGATTAGCACAGGCACGCCATCTATCATGATGTTGTGTAAACTAACAAATAGGGCGTCTATTCTCAGAGCTTTTTGTTCAGTGTTTTAATGAATCGTCTAGACCTCTTATCTGTGTAACTAACTTAATTAATTAAACAACAATAAGATTTTGCGCTTAGTAATGAATTAATAAAAACTGTCTTAAACGTCTTCTTTTTATTACTGAAAAACAAAAAGACTATTCGTCCAATGTGACCTTGAATCAGTTCAACAACACTAACAAAAACAATTTACCAATTTTCGGAGCGAAACTAAATTGCTCTATAAAAAATTTGCACAGCACTGATTTAATTCACAGCAACGTTGCATAGAACAGAGAATTTAGCGTGAAATGTGAATTAGCGCGTTCACACTGTATTATCAGTCGGGCTCGTAAATACTTTATCACTTTTGACAACTATTCGCAGTAAATTGGAACTCTACTAAGAATAAACTATGCAACTGTCACATACCAAAATGGACTTTGTCGTTTTTTGATGTTTAAGAGACATTCGACCTTAGGGTGGTGAGGAATTCCGAGGCCGACCGTACAATAAGTTCGGCGAATGTTGAGCAAGTGGAGCTAATTGGCGTCGGTTAAGTCATTACCGTACAATGCCCCCGCGGCCCTCATTGTAGCCTTAATGAGTGATAATAGTGCCCTTTGTTTTCACTTAACGGAAGGTGCCTACGCAAGTTTATTAAATCGTTTAGGAACTATTTTCGACAACCTTTTTTCGATGTCAATCGTTTTTGTTTTGGAGGGCTTAATTTTTAATAACGCCTGTAGAAATGCTTTTATTTTTAGCAGTAAACTGTAGTTCCAAAATAATTAAATAAATAATTTTACAAAAAATCTCTTTAACACCGAGAGAATTCTAGTACCTACCTACTAATGTTAACAGCATATAAAAAACCAGTGCTAAAAATAAATGCTGCTAAAGCTAAATATTAATTTTATGATTATTTTTAATCGTCGCCAGTCTAGTATCAATATTTTATAATAATAAGAGAGAATGTAGACATTATAAATTAAGTTTACAGATAAAATATTAGATAAGGTCTATCATAAATTGAATATGAACTTACGATACTTTGACTAATGGATGCGCGAACAAACTATTATCGCATCCTGTCATTATTTCACTAATATCAATTTAATAATACCGAACATGCAAAGATCTAGATAGCGTCACTTAGCTAAAAATACATCAATCAATCGGTTGCCGTGATTGATTGCATAATGAAACAATTCGGATAGTAAAACACTTTCATAATTCCTTATGTCGAGATAATAGCTATCACACGAGTCCAACACACAATTACAAACGATTACTTTCGTTGATTGATCACAAATAAAAGTCGAATCGAGATAGAGTACGAAAATGATTTACTTACGTAATAGGTACCCTAAAAAGGGAAAGCGCGCAAGATATATTACGACTAAAGAGTTCCATTATGCCTTTATTTAGGGTGTATTATGTCAGTACGTACATCCTAGTAGGGTAAGTACTTACTAAGTAGTAAATATGGCCCAATGATTTATTTATTATTGTCATGATAACACGGATGGAGAGAGCGAGAGTACCTAATGTATTTGACAATCCTTTTTTTTTTAAAGAAGAAAGGAAAAAGAATAAAATACCTACGTTTATTAAAACACAGACACGTTACGTTTACTAAAAAATATTATGATTGTAACCCTAACCATGTGATATTAGGAATATGGGAGCTTCCTATAATTACTAAAACATCTATGGATTAATTACTCATGTTTGCAAACCAAAAAAAGATTTTCTCTTCATTGAAATGTACAAAAATCAATGATGCAATGACGATTCCTTGTTTTCAGCCCTTAATAATACCAATAATATACTTATTAAACGTTTAAAGACTAGGTATTGTCTTTAAGCGTTTTGGACACCTTCACGCCGGGAACAGTTTGAGACGAGTTTTTTTTTTGACGTGTTGAATTTTAAAGGTCTCCGTCCTTGAATTTCTAATTTATATATCCCTATTGATTATTGAGTTTGAATATTGTTTTTTAATAGTTAGGTATATTTTCTGAATAGAAGCTTTATGCACAATAAACACTCATTTTCGGAATGTTTCAACTACGTCTTGTCGGTTTAATACCTAAAGGCACAGCGTATTCGTTAAAACACAAATTCCTCGAGCGATTACCATTAGTATTCGCGCTCGCAGGCCGCCAGCTTTGTAACTCGATCCCTTCGAACAATCGTTGTAAGTTAAATCAATAGTAGCCGTGTCTGCGCCTAAAGCTTTATTGTTACGCAAATAGTGACATTAAGATAACTTTAAAGTTATTGGAGTGGTCTAATTTTGTGAAGCGAGCGATAACTTGGAATTGTTATTGGAAATAAGTTGAATAATTATCTAATATGGAGCGTGGAATGGAATTGTTTTAGTACGAGCCTATTTTTGGAACTAACAACACCAGCCGGTTGATTCTGTAAAAATCTCACAGTGATAACATAATTGTATGAAGTTTGCGTAAAGTGAGCTGTTGTTCCCCCCTAATAATAATAAATAATAATAATAATAATTTATTTCAAGTACCAAGACTCATAGTGTTAGTAACAATAAAATACTACTTATCATCTAACATACCTGAATTGCGGTCTGTGAGCCGCCATCCAGTGTATGTATGATAGGGCCATCCACCCTGCCGGCTATAGTAGCCATGAGGCTGTTGGGGCTGTCGCGCACCCGACGTATCAGTGATGCGATTCGCAGACGCAGCAGCGAACCGAAATCCGAAACGCGTGCGTCCGCAAACATCCCCGACGCGCTACAGAAGCTAATGCTAATGCTTGGGATTGACAGCTCACTGTAAACTCACTTCACCTACATATTCACGTTGTAATTTTTGCCGGCAGACCCGAACCTACAGTCCACCCACATTTCGCCAGTTTTGTTTGACCCACGTAATAGAATAGGGGGTGATCCTGTTGCCAACACTAACCTAACCAGACACAAATAAGGACTCCTGGCTACTGGGAAATACCCAATAGTAAAAATGAATTTTGGGAACTGGGATTAAATAGCTTACGATTATAAATATCAATGAAACATAAGTGTAACTTGCGTAAAGTTACAGATATAAATGAACCTGCGGTCACCTCCTGCCAAATAACAACGAAAAAATGGAGGTGGTTCTCAAGTCGACGCGTGTATACTTTTTTTATGTATGACCCCGCATAATTTGTTCGAAGAAATCTTTATATTCAAAGTAAACGGAAAGTATACCCTATCTATTAACATTA
Source organism: Hyppa rectilinea (assembly GCA_951799385.1). Taxonomy (NCBI): domain Eukaryota; kingdom Metazoa; phylum Arthropoda; class Insecta; order Lepidoptera; family Noctuidae; genus Hyppa; species Hyppa rectilinea. Next base: position 5,220,133 of record OX637309.1, on the reverse strand, counting down.
CCAAAATCATTTACAAATGTAGATATGTACCTACTGCAAACTTAAGTGACGAAATGACTCCCTAGCCCTACGGAGATAAGCGAGATTGTTCGGACGGGTTACCGCTACCCCGGAACAAAGAGGGCTAAAGAAGGATCATGGATGGGTTTGAGTCAGTAAGAGTCTGACTCTCCCTTCCGCTAAGAAATTCGTAGAATAGAGAAGAAGATAAGACATATCGCAAATTCGCTGCAAAAGCCACGCTCACAGGTCGCGTCTACGACAGAAGTTAAAATCATACTTTATATCTTAGCATAAGATTACTATTTACGACTCCGTTCAAGTGGTTAATTTCGAGTCCTTTCTAATCGTGCATCGTAAATTCAACAACAGAATATCGAGGGATATAAGACATCTTGTCTTGACTCCAATGTCTGATTATGCGGAGCTAGCCGCAGGACAAATATGAGAATGCTAGCTAAGATTTTGTTAAAGAATCCTTTGGATTGTGGGAATGATTCTAGAATGATGGCCAAATCCTTAATACTATTTAAGACGAAGTATGAGGATTTTGCATTTACATCAGCCGTACGCACGATGACCTTTGAACGAAATTCTCTGGTGACTTAAGATAAACGGTGCTGCCGAAGCCAAAAGAGATGGCGAGATGATCTAGAAACCGAAGACTGGTTCGAGTGGCGCGGGAAAAAATCCTGGAAGGGCTTGGGGGAGACTTTACCCAAGAGTAGGACAATAAAGGCTTTTAAAAAAAATAAGTGGTGTGAAATTCTGTTTTCAAAAACACATCTAGGACTTCAAAGTTTTCCAGTACATTTTTCAGTCAGCTCTCACTTTAGGAGACCTTGTCCCGGAGTAGGACATTATAGGCTAGTAAAAAAAAAATAAAAAAAAATAAGTAGAATGGAATTCTATTTTCAAAAACACATTTAGGTAAATTTTGCCAGTACAATTTTTCAGTCAGCTGTCACTTTAGGTGTACGTTCAGTTTACGGTCAAGGACAACACTCGATAGTTTTAACTTTGAATGCTTGCGCAGATTTTGTTCCATCATTTCATAGCTTGCCTCATAACGGAAATAGCGTGAGTGTCTATAGCATATAGAGTATCAGCCAACGAATGTTTAGTGCGATTGAGTAACTATCCTCGTTGCATCGGTAATTTATACCCAGTAAGAAAGACGGAGTCATGTATGTGGCATGCCTAGAGGCATTAGTAGGTACGGGCATTTGTTTTCGCAATCGTTTATATTTTCATACTTAAATCAGTTTTGCATAATGCAAATGAGAAATACCTAAAGCGAGTTATTCTATGATAATACGTATCAATGCTCTATTATATTCACTACACTCTTCTTCTTAGCGTGTCGATGGCAATCTAAATGGATTGGCCCAGAATTCGGCAACGTGTTTGGCGCCATCACTAGCTTCCATCAGTTCCTGTAACGTGCATACGGCAGGACATGCAGGACACGATATTAAGTGTCCCATCGTTTATTATACTACACGTGTTTACAGTTATTTATTGGTTTTACGTTGGGACAACCAATGACTCCTCCCGCTATGGGTGGAGCGGAAGGGAGTGTCAGACTCTTACTGACTAAAACCCATCCATGTTCCTTTCTTAGCCCAATGTATTTAGGGTTAACGGTAACCCTTTCGGAAAATCCTGCTGGCTATATTCACTACACTTGGCTGGTATAGTACCTAGAGAAGTTTATTTAGTTCGATGGTCTATACCAAACCTTTTAATTTGACTACACCTTTCTGATATCCCCTTTTTTTTTGGGTGGGAAATCGTCCAATGAATTTTCCGTTCCGCCCAAGTGGTCTCAAATCAAATCAAATCAATCTTTATTTGTGAACATAAGTACAAAAGGTGTTATTTATACATTTTAGCTGATCTGAATGTTCGGCCAATAATCGGCATACAAATATAATATTAGTAAGCAGGTTATTTTTACTATCATAATTAATAAAGTCTCAGACTTATACTGACGACGTGGCAGGGACCACGGTAACACCTTTTCAAACATTTTATATAGTTTAGTATTTTTATATAGTTTTTATAGTGTTGACTTCTGATACACCCTGAATTTCAGATTTCGTAATCGCAAATGCATCAACTTGACAGTTACTCATGGCGCATGTCATGGTTGCTTACTGAAAGCGTCTCTGGTACATGCATCATACGTGATATCATAACATACAAAACCACAATTTATGTTGCCATGTGCATTTCCTCATGTAGGTATCTGTTTCACTTCACAATATTGTAATAAAGTTTTGTTTTTATTTTATAAATATTTGGAATTTTGACAGATAATATTTATCAAATGAGTAAATATCGAATACTTCATCACTACATAGTACAAAACAAAGTCGCTTTCTCTGTCCCTATATCCCTATGTATGCTTAAATCTTTAAAACTACGCAACGGATTTTGATGCGGTTTTTTTTTAATAGATAGAGTGTTTCAAGAGGAAGGTTTATGTGTATAATTTGTCGCCATATTTTGCGGGCGAAGCCACGGGCGCAAGGTAGTACATAAATAATTTCGAAAATCTCTGGTGAATATTGATAAAAACCACAGTTGATTACCAACCCACGTATGATTCGCCGTAGCAACCAACTGCCTAGCCTTTTCCCAACTAAGTTGCAGTCGGCTTCCAGTGTAACCCCATGCAGTTAAATACCAGCCTTTTTCACGGAGTCACTAATTATCTGACTTCCAGAACCCATTTATTAGGTAACATGATACCCCTTGGTAAAGACAGGTTGTCAGACTATTGGGCGTTTAACTTCCCCTCACGACTGATAAAGATTTACGAATGAAGCCTAGACCAACTGCTTAATGCTCTCTGAGGCACGGAGGTATTGCCGGGTAAGCGGGATTGTCCGAAAGGGTTACCGCTATCCCGGAACATAAAGGGCTAAGGAAGGAACATGGATGGGTTTTAGTCAGTAAGAGTCTGACACTCCCTTCCGCTCCACCCAGAGCAGGAGAAGTCATTGGATGATTTCCCAGCCTTAAAAAAAAAAGGCATGGAGGGCTCTTGGCAAGAAATGGATGGATGGTCACCCATCTACAAACAACCGTGCCAAGATTAGTTTAGCAGCCGACCTCTACGGCTGTCTTTATTCAGTTAAAAAGTTTTTCTATGCCTTTACCAAACTACATACTATAATTCCAACAATACTATAGAAAAAGAACACAAAGCAGGGAAAAATGAGTGATGTCGCCTCAAAATGTTTGCTAGCATTTTTACGCCAATTAAATACACTTTGATATTGATACTCAGTGCTACTCGGTCTAATTGATCCTTGATTGATAACAAACTGATCAAATTACGTAGATTAAACAAACTTAGAAATGGAATAGTTTCGGAAACAATCCTTGCAAATTGTAGATGGCGGGCGTTGCGAACTTGTGTTGAATGCGAATCTGAAATACAGCTTCAATTCTGGAAGACACAGGCTGGCAGATTTTTTTCTAAAAATTGAATTCGAAGAGAGGAAGGATTTCTTACTTCGTTTGTTTTTGTGGGTATATCTTTTATTACAAATAAACTAAACTTTCTTAACCTATATTTTAAAAAGTTTAGCTTATCTATTATGTGATTTTAAACGGTAGGAGTGGCCATGATCACCCGATTATTGAATTAAGGCGTCGGTAATTTTCTAAAAACCATTTCGGAGTTGCCAGCAGTTAAGGTAGAGAAAGTCTAAATATGTCCCGATACGTTTACACACTGGACCATTGTTCGCTAGTCAATTAGTCAAACGGTTGATAACCAGCCGCATTAGGCTGTATGCGTAAATTCCTTTGACACGAAGAAGGGCGGGGTTAAGACCGTTTTTGTTGGCGGGAAAATTAGAACCGTTTTGGATTTCCTTTTAACTAGATTAGGTTTTATTAGGCACGTAGAAAATTATTTGTTTAATGTGTAGATAAATGGTAATTCATTTTCATATAATAAGTAACTAGGTACGAATATCATGGCCTTTGGGCCAGCACACTTTAATTGCGTAGCAGTTTCAATCACAATTCTAGAGTTTTGAAGGATATTTCTATTCTATTGCTTCATAAGTTTAATCAATTAATCTGCTCTACAACATACATAACGCAATGAACTTGGCCTAACCGCCAAAATTAAAGAAGATGCTATCAATTTTATTATATTGTCATTTTATGTGGGTTACGTACCCGCAAAACTTTCTTTGTTAGTTTATTTATACCACCTCAGGTTACGCATTACAGTGCAGAGCAAAGTTCTTTTCTGCACTATAGAATTAATATATTTAAAACAATTTACGATCCTGTTTCGTTATTACTACTGCCATTTATTACAACAGTAAGTACTTTAATAACTGTCCGTTATTATAGTGCCGGATCGTAGATCAATGAAAGACCATTTGCTTTCGTAACGTAGTTATTTGAACATTAAAATATATAATATAAATATTAAATTATATATTATGATTGTGATAGATAATATAATAACTAGAAAAGGTTTTACATTAACTAAATAAGTGCAATCTTGCGGCATAGCAAAAACGTAGCCGAATTCTGGGCAGAGTCCATTTCCTTCAACACGCTAAAAAGAAGAAGTACGAGCTAACAAATTAATCCCTTTAATTACGCTTGGCGAAATATATTTTACATGATTTAAGCCTCTTCTTTTCCAATATGACCTACTGAATTATTATGTTAGGTTTGTTTGGTATTTGTGCCCTGCATCAATAGATCATTGTTTTTAATTATAGAGAGAAAGAGGAAACAGTATTTCACTTCATAAATGAAGTGTTCATTACAGCATTTGAACAAGATTTCAAAACTTAAATATGGCGCCTATTAATACGCCCCAATCGATCCTATCAAGTCTTAAATTTTATTGCCATATTGAATATTTACTATTCGATTTAATTTCCCGTGAGAAATAAGCTACTAAAGGTAATTTTCTGTTTTATTCTGTTTATTGCATGCCTAACTTATCGTGTTTACGACTCGCAAGCTTATCATACTCATCGGGCTTTGAAAATTATTCTTCATTGGTAAGTATGCAGTCACATAGCTAATATGGGCTTCTAAAAATAAACAACGCATTGATGTCGGCGCCGCATAATTGTTAATAATGTCGGGTTCGGGTCGCTTGCGTATGTCAATAGATACCAACACTAGCAACTTGCTTGATTCTGCAGATACGTCTAATTAATTCTGGACGACGTCGCTAGATGGCGTCAGTAGGGTAATACAGTTGTCTGTCACCATCTCCTCTTTACTCTAACACTTATGGTAAGTGCATAAGGCGTACATCGAACTGCAGTTCAATAAACCAGTGGCAAAAATAAGTTTGTGCCGGTTGGTAATAGTGGCTTAATCACGGGCTTAATCGTGGGGAATTAGCAGATACGCACTTATTTATTACGCGCCAGAAGTGCTACCGTTTTACTCATTGGCAATTATTGTAACTCCAAACCTGAGGAACTATTGCTTGATACTTTGATAATCATAATATACTGCCGCGTTTATTAAAGCTATCTGTTTGTATGTCAATTATAAAACTAATAATCTTGTAGAAGTAATAATCTTTTATAGACTCGTACTGTATTAAGTTTGTGCTAAGTATAATACGATAAGAAAGCTTGCTGTCCATTTAATTTAACTTAATGAAAGGTTTAATTGAATGAGTACCTCGATAAACTACTTTTACTTTATTATTGACACATTTTAATATTTTATAAGACGCTAAGCGCTTGAAAGTTTATTTTACGTGCCTGCAGTCGATTTTTAATAGGCGTGATTTTAATTTATAAAGCAATAGGTCCAAGGTAATAATTACAGCTAGACTTTCATCTATGATTTTATTACAATTATTATTATAATAGACATTCTCAATCTCACAAATTCACAATACACAGACATTAACTCAGCCGCTGGGCGAACAACCATTAAAGCCATTTGTTTTACGCCGCGCCGTTTTTAATGACAGGACATAAAAAACACGAATTTTTTTCATGATTTGAGACAGTACCACGTCTAAATGATCCATCAAAGCGTAAGCTGCCCAGGTGGGTAATCTGCCACGATAATGACAGAGTAATAAACGTGAAGTGGGTGGCAATGCTTACAGGATTACCAGCCAGTCGCTCGGATCATTATCTGACATTCTTTACTTACGTTTGGAGTAGGAAATCTCAGTAGTTATGCTTTTTAAATAGCAACATGATAGGGAAACAAGAATTATATAGCAATAGAATAGAATTTATAAAGCAATAGGTCCAAGGTAATAATTACAGCTAGACTTTCATCTATGATTTTATTACAATTATTATTATAATAGACATTCTCAATCTCACAAATTCACAATACACAGACATTAACTCAGCCGCTGGGCGAACAACCATTAAAGCCATTTGTTTTACGCCGCGCCGTTTTTAATGACAGGACATAAAAAACACGAACTTTTTTCATGATTTGAGACAGTACCACGTCTAAATGATCCATCAAAGCGTAAGCTGCCCAGGTGGGTAATCTGCCACGATAATGACAGAGTAATAAACGTGAAGTGGGTGGCAATGCTTACAGGATTACCAGCCAGTCGCTCGGATCATTATCTGACATTCTTTACTTACGTTTGGAGTAGGAAATCTCAGTAGTTATGCTTTTTAAATAGCAACATGATAGGGAAACAAGAATTAAATAAACTCACTAAAAGTTTCGCCCCCGCGTTGTTTGTTGTTTAGTTTGACCGCTGTTTTTTTTTTCCGAACTTTTAAGATTCACTACCATGCATATCATTTTTCAATCGCCAGATAAATTTTATTGGAGGAATTAATATGGCAGTTTGACAGTTTCTGCATAGAAAATATGTCAATCCGCCATTTTTATTCTTCAGATAAAAGTTATCAGGCTTTTGAATAATCGGCCTTTTGTAGTATAAAATAGGTAGTTTTACTAACCAATTAGCTGCATAACTATCTACTACTATATTGAGAAAACCTAAAAATCAAAAGGAGGAATGGTTTCATGATCATTGCCACGTTTTACGAATTTTTTTAAAGTCCATTTTCGAGTACTATTTCGTTGTTTTGCCACAGAACCCGTACATTTCAATCTTCTACAATTTCGCACGCTGTTCAATTCACATGTTCGCCGATATTTTTATTTATTTCTTGATTGAACCTTTATATCCCAATATTGCGTGCGTGTAATTGAAGCCATAACTTTTAGTACCAAAGAATGCCGAGGGATATAAAATAATATTTACGCTATTAAAAACTGTACATGTTCTGTTCTGAGAACCCTGTTCCCTTCTCCGTTTTATTTTTATTCAAAAAACAAACTCTTCGACATAAACTAATGAACAATTTCTCAACGAATTAACACGGCTAGCTGTTTACAAAATAAAAAGCCTTTCAACCACAATAACCTTATTATTCAAGCGAGATTGTTTTTAAAAACTCCGTTCTCGCATAAATTCGCCAAGGTTTCCTATCAGGGGTTTGCATCGCAATTAATTCGATGTCGATTTTTCCCGCAGATTAGTTATCTTTATCGATTCGACACAACCAATTAGGCGGTTGATCCGATTCGGGCCGTCCGACGTCCGATCTCAGCGACGGGCCAAACATGATTGATGACGTTTTTACCTTATTACCGAAGTTATCCCCTCCACGACTTATCAGCTTACAGTAGGGGGGAGAGCGGGGGCGGGGAGCTTCTCATTACGAGATTGCGGCTACGTCGTGTTCAACCCTGATAACAGTGTTTGAACGCTTTGAAGGATTTCATTTATTTCATTTACATCCCTTTGGGTTGCTTTGCGTATTCATTATATTGGCTTCTAAGGGTCTAAAGGCGAACCCTTTATTTGAGTGATGAGATTTCGGTCTGTGTAAATATTGTACGGAGTTTAGAGAACACGACGAAATGAGGTAGTCGCAAAAGGTTCCTTTCACGTAAATAATGTTGACAGCCTAAAATTTCGGGAAAAAATTATCGCTTGATTATCACCTGTTTACAAAAACCATAAATTCATGTTGCTAACAAGCAAACGCAAAATATATATTCAATGCCGTGGCCGTAAAAGGTCTTTCACCTTCACGGCATGACGTGAAAATTAGCATCAACTTCTGAAAATTACAGTAATTTACTTGAATACCTACTAGGTAGGTATCCATAATGTGTAAGTTATCAGCACATAAATGATTCTTATTCCTATTCTAAACTAACTAGAACTAGGGCACGTCATAGACGAATAAACTTTCTACAAAGATACCTTGGACATACAGCCAGAAAACAAGCTGATTAACCAATCTTTATGTGTAGAAAAATCTTTTATTAATTCCTAAATATTTACTACCTAAAGGGGGTGACACTCTAGTTGTCTAATCGAGTTATACCAATTACGCATTTTTTTTTATAGGTTCATAAGAAAAAATCTTTCGAAACGACAATACATACAACCGTATACGCAAACGGCTTCTAATAAGCGAACATCTAATGAGTTAATCACACTTTAGGTACACCAGTCCTTAAAATCTCTGGTACCAATACGTCTTCTACGAATCGAGAAAAACCTAGTAGCAGCAATTTGCCTAAACTGTCGTTTCGTGTCTTTTCAGTGGGCGGGATGTCTCGCGGCGGGAGCGGCGCCGGGAAGACGGCGACCGCCAAGCGTGTGCCCCCGCCGGCGGTCCCCGGAGACGCCTTCGGGACGCCACAGCACCGCCACTCGGGCTCCAGCTTCGGGTCACAAGGGTACGCCTCCTGCGAAGAACAACCGTACCCACAGCCGCCGGATACTCCATCACATACCAGAGGTAAGCATATAACAACAATTCACAATTCTTCTTTCTTAGTTCAGTCACATCGTACATGGCTATGTTGCTCTTTCATAACAAAAAAAAGTTTGTGTTATAACTTTATATTGACTTCTTTATTAATCTGATATCACAACACAAGCCCCCTTAGAGTTTTAACAACAATTAGCTCAGGTCCACTAACCCTATTTCTGACATCCAATAATCTCTTCTTCTTTAAAATTTTTGACTCCAAAATGAACGGCGGAATCCAAAATCCTAAATTAATCTCGAAATAGACTACAGATGCCAGGCACCCTTATCTTAGAACACCAATGTACCAATAAAACTACCCTGACTTTAAACCTTCTATTCCAGATGACCACTCTGACTACGGCAGCACAGTTTCGGGCGTCTCCGGCGTCTCGGGCGCGAGTGGCAGCCTCGGCAAGAGTCCGGCAGGGGGCGGCACGTTCACGTTCCCGCCGCCGGCGCAGCCTCTCACACACAAAGCGGCTGTGTACTACCACCATCAGCTAGCACTCAGCGATGATCAGGGGATCGATATGACACAGGTGAGATGACATGAAAATCCTTTTTAATTAAGTTATTTGGAGCCTTTCTTAGATGCAGTCTTATTTCCTGTAAAGTCCTAAATGAGCGTTGCCATTAACCGACTTGCGCCTTTTTATTTTTTTGAGCGTGGGATATCATCCATTGACTTCTCCCGCTCTGGGTGGAGCGGAAGGGAGTGTCAGACTCTTACTGACTAAAACCCATCCATGTTCCTTCCTTACCCCTTTATATTCCGGGGTAGCCCTTTCGGACAATCCCGCTTAAACCGACTTGCGCCTAAGCTTCTCATTTGAGACGGTCGTAGTCAAAGCTTTGATAGCATTTCACATGTCGACTACTTACCTTCCAATCATCACCTATTTCAACCCACCCATTTATGCAAAAACTCTCCAAAAACCTATGTTCAACCTCTTTCGCGCACATTTCCAGAGTCCCGGTCGCGACAGCCCTGGTTCCTCGTCAGGGTCCGCAGGGTCAGGGTCTCGTCACTCCTCAGCATCCCTGGACAGTGGGCGTGCATCAGGTCGCATGCCTCACCACCACCACGCCGCCTGCCACTGTGGGGACCTGGCTGACAGGGTGCGGGCGATGATCGCACAGGGTCTTCCGGTTAGTATGAGTAGTGGCAGGAGAAGATGATTTTGCTGTAACCTGACACACAAATACAATTAATTGAACTTTTACCCGCTGACAGGACAAAGGCCTCCCTAGCTTTTGTTTTCCAATTGAAAAAAAAATACTAAAGGCCTGTTATGACCGTTCCTGAGGTTACTGAGCGGTGCGAGAAGGGTCACAAATTGATGAATCAGTGAGCTCTGGTGTCGCGTCACCATACCCCTTCTGCACCGCACAGCTTCCTCATGATTCAGGAACGGTCTCAGATAAGCGGTCGGGCTATGGACAGAGCCAGAGACCCTTGACTACCCATTCAAGAAATAAAAACAGATACTAATAAACAAAGGTTTTGATAGGAATTATTATTTTCCTGCAATAATAGGTACATTACATTACATTAAATGCGGGGAACATTCGTATTAATGAATTTTAAACTACTTCCAATTTCTTATCAGACCACCCAAATTCACCATCTCAATTTTACCCTTTAACATTCCAGGACACAGACATTATCCACGCGTGTCTAGCTGACCTTCAAATGGAGGAGTACGCTCGGCTCTTCATAGACGCGGGCTACGACCTGCCGACCGTCACACGAATGACGCCCGAAGACCTCACGGCTGTGGGCATCAAGAAACCCAACCATCGCAAGAGGTTAAAGGCTGAATTGGCCAATTTAAATGTGCCGGATAACCTGCCTGATTATATTCCGGTATGTATTTAATGTACACAACTCTGCCCAACCCTTCGGGGAATACATGCGCTATGTTATGTTGTTATTTATGTATCTAATGCTTAGACTACATAATATACAGTCTATTAGGTTAAACGAGGGACATACTTTCAGGGGTTACTATACTCATGAAAATGAACAACTTTGACTTTTTGCTGATTTTTGGTTTGGTGGAAAAAATCAGCTGTTCAGTACATTTATGTTCGCATAATTCGTCAAAATGTATGAAACAGCTGATTTTTTTTTTCATATATCCGAGTTGGTCCCATGGACAAAGATGTTGATTTTCATGAGTACTATACAACTTGAAAGTTTGTCCCTCATTTAACCTAACACACTGTAGTGTGTAATATTAGAATGTGGTACTATTTTAAGCCATTTCATCATTACCTTTTAGAATTTGGATAAAAACTTTCAATTTAGGGCATTAAGTCACTCTGCCTGATAAGTTAGAGTAGTTAACTTAGTCCAGCGTTAGAATGGACAAAAGTCTCGATTTAAATGTGTTCTCTGTCTTTTAATTTTGAACAACCATCTTAAAGTTTTATTAACCAAACAAACACCTGAATGTCCGTTCCTAATTATCTTTGCAATTCATTCAAAAGTTTACCGTCGCCCAACCTCTCCAATTTTATGCTTGTTTTCCATATGTATCTCTTAAAAGGTTCCTCTCTCATTCCAGGGTTCCCTAGAAGAATGGCTGCGACTACTTCGACTAGAGGAGTACGGGCCCGCACTAGTGGCACAGGGTTACCGCACCGTTCATGACGTCACGCAACTTGCTTGGGAGGTAAGAATACCAAAATATTGCATAATAATATAGAGTCCAATCAGTAATAGGGAAATTTAGAGAATTATGTAGGTACATTGCTTCCGTTATTATGTTGTAAAAGTACCAATTAACTTGAAGGTACTTAAAATGAATGCATAATTATAATCTTTGAGCAAAATATTCCTATTGTATCACTAAGCAATGGTTCATCTGCGTCAAAAAAAGTAGATTTATTTATGGCAGGGTCTATGAACTGAATCACCTGCAACTAAGTTACCTGCTGTCAAAAACCAAGAGTAACAAGAACTGTGATTGCTATGTCTACATAATATAATCTGTCTCCATTAACTTTCAGGACTTAGAAGACATGGGCATAGTCCGTTTGGGCCACCAAAAGAAAATACTTCTTGCCATCAAAAGAGTGAAAGACATTAGAGCAGGCAAGAGAAGCATTAGCAACCAAGGGTCGTTGGACTTTACAAGAATACAACCGGGCCAGGTCAGTACCATGCACTAACTAGTCCCAGTGTCATTGTGTTTGTAGTGATGTTTTAGAATTTAGACTCTTGATAGATAAGGGCTCATGTTGTAGCAGACTGTGGAACCTCATATTGTTCTATAGTTTTTGTAAGTTATTTTTTTTAATATGGATAAAAATAATTTGTCATGTGGTTAAAATATGTGACAGCCCTAACCCCATAGTCTGCTATAAGAACAGCCCTATTTATGACAGCGGATATAAAAAAAAAACGTTAAATTATCTATGAAAATCCGCTTTCGTAATACATTTCTAAATAGACCGTGCAATAGAGAGCAAATTAGATGTCTATTCTGTCAATTAAAAGATTATCTCCGAAGCATCACTCCAAATCAATATTTTTTATTTTATTTTGTCATAATTTTATGATTTATTTTATTTCCACATTACATCACATTTCATTCATCGGCCATCTTGATTTTTACCGCCAAAACTTCTAACAGATACGAAGCTATTTTAATAAAAAGTCTAATACTTACGTACATTATTATTTTTCTTTTTATATTACTAACAGCGTTATTTTAACAATTTAAAGCGTTTTAATAGCTTCATTATTTTGACCTTTATTTTACTAATTAAAGATTTCCGTTGAGCCTGTCGAGGCTTTTGTTGTTAGATCCATATTGTGTGACCCTTTTACACAAAAATGGCTGGAAAGCTTTGTTTGCCGAGCCGAAAGCTGACACATTATGGGAAAACTGATGTAATTAACCGATTGGCGTAAAGTTTATAATAATATTCAGTAATGAGTGTGGTTTTAAAATTTTGTGAACTTTCCCCGATGCGTTCAGAAACGTCGTTATCATTTCGCTTAGACTTTAGGTGTCGTCCATCGCCATCGCCTTCGCTGGTCGGATATCCAACAGTTCTGCGATATTATTTCCTCCACAATCATAACATATTTGTATCACTTTTATTTCCACATTGAACAAACGAAATCAATTAACCGTTACCGTTGTAACTGTGAATTAATTTTGATATTTAACTCATAAATAAAGTGAGCACTTTCGGAAGAAACTGTTTTCCTTATAAATTGTCTTCTAGCCGGACGGCATTTCTTCTTACAATATTAACCTTAAAGAAACAATGGCTCCACCGGTCAGTCAGTGAAACAGTCGCAGGGTTGTGATCCGCCAGCACACACGTCCATCCGCTGCATCCACCTCATACCACTAGCCCGAAGCAGCATGTGAATGTTTTGTTTTCTTTTCTTTTTCCAAACACAAACCGCACCTTGGACATAATCGGCTAAAGGATTTATATCCGAGGGAGCTACATTACCAGCCTTGGGAGAGACAACGGAGTTACCATAAACCCCCCGACCTAAACTTTGATGCCATACCGACGCCCCTTTGTGGCACAGATTTGGTCCCTATCCAGGTATGAGACAACCTCCTTTGGCACAGGTCTTGTCAGTTTGTTCTCGATGCACCCGAGCACCCGGCTTTTATGTGCACACGATTTTATCGTTTTAGTGAACGCAGTGTTTTCCATGTGTGTTTTTATTTTGTTTTTACGATAAGCCTTTTCTCCCCACTACCGTAGAAACCGCTGTGATTGATCTTTCCTGCACGGTAGTTAGTTGTTTCACTATAATTTTAATTATTATATGAATTAATACAGTATTATACTAATTGCGCATGGTTTTAATAACGCTAACTTTATACATGTTTGGATTAATGATTGACAAAACAAAATCTTAAACAGACAGCATGGTAAGAGGAGCGACATTAACATGAATTGTAAAATAAGTCAATGCCGTTGTTTGTAAATGTTTTTGAACAAACTTTCTCTGTAATATAACTTTCAAGAATTAATTTGACAACTTAAGAATCCAGGATGGATCTAAAATGTTTTATAAATGCCAACAGATACGTCACCCGCGCGGGAAATCACTAGAAAGTCTAGAGGATCCTTCAGAAAGAGCATCGCATACCACGTTTTCGCCAGAAGCTGGGTTTTATTACGGGGGAGGTCAGTGGCGACGCTCGTACGACGACGGCGACATCACTCCTACGAATGATAGTTCATACGAGGGCGGCGGCACTCTGCCGCGTCCGCGCGGGCTCGTGCGGCCGCGGCCCGTGGCCAAGATCACTGCCACGCCGGCGTATAGGGACAAGTCTCCGGACTACACGTACGACGAGATCGCGTACTCGGCGCGTCTGCAGCGCGTGGCTTACGGCGCGAGTCCTCACGTGGCGCGAAAGCCGCCGCCGGATCCTCCGAAGCGTCAGAGCTCTCAATACGCGCCGTTCTCTCGCTTCGGTCAGACGACTGTGGAGATCCATCCTGAGAAGAGCCTCCCGTTGTCTTTACCCGCATACCCGAGCTCGGACTCACTGTCCGTGTCGCTGGACAGCACGGGCCTGCTGCCGCCGCCGCCCGCGCCCTCCAGTCCCCCCAGGAGGTACGACGATGATAAGCTGCGCACGGGATCCGATGCTAGTTTTAAGGTGAGTTTAAATGTATTGTATCTTCAAAAAAAATCACCAATGAACAATATAGACACCTGAACGAAACTGCAAGTGTATACCTACCAACGTTCTCCTATTTTATTTCTTACAGTCAAGCTCCAGCACAGAATCGGATAGTATTCCGTTCGCAAACGAAAACGCCGGGACCATAAAGCAGAACCGGGGCCAGATCGGAGGCCGGCCGCACGCGGTGGAGTACGGGCGCGCGGGCCTGCCGCTGGGCGCGCACGCGCCGCGCGCCGCCGACAAGCCGGCCGCGCCGCACGCGCCGCACGCGCACGCCGAACACAAAGACGAGAAGAGCACCGAACCCGTCGACGTCCTCAACGACATCGGCAACATGCTCGCCAACCTAACGGACGAACTCGACGCCATGCTCGAAGAAGAAAAGCGTCAAGGACTCGCTGATTCCTAAAACCCACAGACAATCTAGAATACATATTTGTACTCGAATACATTAAAACTTGTCAAAAATTCCAAAGAATTGGACATCGGCAAAGACTTCCACTAATTTAATGAAATGCTGACATTTTGATAACACAAGCTGCTATTTGATAAGCATCTACATTATTTTAGGAGTGTAGCAATATAAAAGCAATCTTTTGTGTATTGTGTCGTTATGTTATGACGATGTGGATACCGAATAACGCGATTATACTTTATTGGGTTAGTGTTTTATTGACAAGCTATTCGATTCTGAAAATTAGGTTTTTATAAAATATACAATCAAAACCGAGCTGTGTAAGTATTTCTTCCATTGCATAATTATATTTACCTCTATGTCAAAGGACTGAGTAAAGTAGAATGTGATGTTTCTTCGACTTTCGAAGCCTGGAGGAGGATTTACTTCTCCATATTGTAATGTGACTAAAATCTCAATTTTTACCAATGTTGCTTCTATAATGTGTGACCATTCCATTACCGCGCTGAGCTCGCTACACATGAAGCCACTACTAAATGATAAATGTCACTTGCCATCAAACTATTCCTACACAACAAAACAGATAACTATACATACGTACTATTAAATAGTTTTGTAGCATTTTGTACCGACGTAGTACATTTTATACATACATGTAATTTAAACATATAATTTGCTAAATACCCTCTGTTATTTAAATTAAGTGAGCTGTGTATTTTTGTTATTACAAATAATTAGTTCCTTGTAATATTAAAAAAAATTGAGTGTTTTTTATTGGGATAGTAAAGGAATTAGATGTTAGACGGATCCAAAAAACAGACAAAAATGGCTATTTTTGTAAATATTGTTTTACTTAAATTATGTCATAGATAAAATATATCCCAGTAGTTAGTTTTTCATGTACAATAATTGTAGAGTATTCGATTATGATGTAGAGATTAATGTAGCTAGAATTTATACAGAACATTAGTCTAGTGATAGTGTGAAAATTAGGGTTTACATATTAATGTATTATAGACAATTATAAAGTTAGCTATAGACCTCATAGACCTTGTATGTTAACATTCTTGTAACGCATTAAGGACATGACGTTTGCTTCATCATTGAAACCGACTACAAAGTTATGCTTCCACTTATAAATAGTCATATTCCTCCATCTTAAGCTTAGCAACACCCTGCTTGCAATGGAACGCACAATCGCCCTCGCTAAAAAGTTTATGGTGTTCCCGAATTACATTAAAAGCATTTTTGATACTGTTCACAGCTGAATAAAACTCACAAAATGTGATCTCTAATTTATTTTCAACATTTCAACGCATGTCCACTTCCAACGTGATATCAAGTGGCCATAAAAGTAAACTGCCAATATTTTGTGATGACAATGTTATGTAAAATGAAACTTCCCATAGACAACTGCGAAAACACGGAAAACACCGTTCCTTATTTAAATATGTATATGGAATGATTAATGTTATTTTCAATTTGTAACATTTTAGCTAGATTTTATAACCGTGAATGTTTTATTCATATTATTTTAACATTATCATCTATGGTTTGGTTTTATATTCTACCTAACATTGCACCTATACAAAATAACGCCCGCATTAATGAAACAAAAATAAAAAATACAATCCGTAACTAACACCGTGAATGTAACTAAAAATAACATCTTATTTAAAAGTAGAACAGTATATTTAAGCTTGACTTTGTAAATATCTTGATAGAAATCAGTGTTTCCATACAGTCTTCTTTGATATTCAATCTGAAATGTAAACATTTTGTATACCTACATGTTAATGCTATAAAATCCATTACGGCCGTCACTCCTATTTTGTAAGGTGCTAGATAAATAAAGCAAAATGATTTACGCAACATACTTTTAGTTGTAACGTTCTTTGAACTAGTCAAAATTTATTTCTTTCGAGTGACAGCCAATGAAAGCAATTTATAATTTTAATTCAGAATTGTTTAAAATGTAATTTAATATTATTGAGCAGCTTATGATCCTCATTTAGTTCGTTTCTTATTTCAATAAATATATTTGTAATATCTAATCGGAGTCTTATTTCCCTGTGGTTATGTGTAACGCTCATTAATATACAACCTACTTTATTATCTATGGCTTCTGCCCACGACTTCACCCGAGTTAAATTTCTTGTTCCCTGACACAATGCGTCGCATCGCATCGCTCGCCCCTGCTTTTACTTTGTTTTCGTTAAGCGTTTTTTTGTTGCTCGGCTCCAAACTACTCCAAAGGGTTGTAGCGTGGTATTAAATAGCCTTATCCTTCCTAAATAATTAAGCTATCAAATGTTACATTTCAAAATCGAAACTGATAGTTAGGTACAGTCATAAGCACTTTCAACCTAACAGATAAACTCCTCAGCTTTATAATATAATTTTGTAATTATAGTATAGATGTAAAAAGATGGTGCCGAAAGCAAAAATTAAAGTTATCGAATTATGCCCAGGTTTGCCTTATTTTCTGCGCCTAGTAGGTAGGTAATAGTAACAATGACCTACTTAAAAACAAATACCGCGCTATATCCACCAGATCATTTCCGGTATCCGGAAAACACCGGAAGTAAATAAGTGCCGCCACACCGCACCATCTCTAACCTACTTTGTCAAAACAAAAGCATTTTCTTGCTGTTACCTCATTCTTTTACTAAATACAACTTTCGTAATACTAAAAAAAACTGCATTATTTGCATAATAAATAAAACTATAAATAATATTACGAGTAGGTACCTACTGTTATAAATAAAACAACTCAATATATAGGTCTTTAGTCGACAGCCGGTTTTCATTAGTCTATGGCATATTTTCCTGAAAACCGAATTTTCCGGATGCTTATTGGCAACCCTACTCGAGTCGTTTTATTTCGACCAATCAGAGCGCGCTACAGCAGATCGATGCCGTAAAGCGGGCGTAGAGAACGCAGTAATGTCAGATTTTCCTGTTGTCATCTGTGAATTTCGTCTGCGCGATCGATAACACGAATTGGCTGTTCGTAGTTACAGAGGTTGAATACTTATTGAGCCGTTTATGGACAGATAGTTAACGTTGGTGCTTGGAGTAGCAAAATTCTCATTCTAAAGTGATAAAATGGATACGAGCGGGGCGTACGGTGGCGGCAAGGCCGGGGGCGCCTTCGATCCTCAGCAATTCATCCAGAGGCCTCCCGTGATCGTCAGGGCGGTCTGTTGGGTAAGATCCTTTAAATGCGCTGTATGCGGACCTCTTGAGAGGCGTACAATTTGCTTTTATTAATTATCCAGGTCAGAATGAACGAGTTACGTCAGATACATAATATCATTACGATCGTGGAATGTAGGAGATTCCTTAATTTGATAAATGATTTGCTGTTTATAATTTACTATAGACGATCTATACATATAATTTAAAAATAAATCCAAGTTATTAAAAAACATAATAGCTACGTCCAAATCTCTCACCAAAGCGATTTATTTTTCAAATTTGGAACTTTAGGTAGCTACACCACAAAGGCCATAAATGAATGCCTTTTTAAACACCAAGTAGGTTTTATGTGGCATGTGACTGACCTTGTAGTAAGTAAAGAGCCATGTTACCAAGAATAGACAATTATTCTTCGATCTGTACATAGGTACATATTGATAGTCGTAATTGAATCTTGTGTTACACCCACACTGCACTGTGTAGTGATTACAGCTTGAAGCTTATTTTAAAATATACCTACTAATAAAATATTAATAAACTGTATAACTAGGTCACACTGAATCATTATTTATCCAATGAAGAGATTTTGTATTTAGAATATGATTGTTCTATTTGTTTAAGACTCTATGGTTCCGTTATTAATTTTCGTAATTAGAGCCAATTATTAATAGACAATGCAATAATATGCGTCTTTAAACATAATGGTAGATACTCTCCATCAGTCTTCCTAGTTCATACAATCTTGACCTAATTCAAAATAAATTGAAATAATCAGGACAATATTTCTGGAATATGCAACAGGAAAAAAATCAATTCGCGAACTTAACATCACAGCTTATTCATACTCTTTATTCTTTATTATTATTTTCGTGTCTGATTGTAATTATAAAACAACAGTTTTTTGCTAAATGCATCATCATTCTGATAGCCTTTTCCCACCTATGTTGGGGTCGGCTTCCAGTCTAACCGGATGCAGCTGGATACCAGTATTGCTATTCTATAAAAATATCACAGTGAAAACGTAAGTGACGTATATATATATTATAGTTATCTATTATAGTAAATAATTATGTATGTTATGTATTATAGTATAAACTGTTATTATAAGGTTTTAACCTATTTATGTACCCATTTTATTCAAGTCTCAATGTTTTGTATGTTCCTACTATTTAAAGCACCTGCCATCTAATCTCTTCACCACCCTTGGTTGACTGGTAGAGAATGCCTAAGGCATTAAGTCCGCCTTTGTACCTTTATTGTGTGCGAAAAGTTTAAATAAATAAATAAGTGACCTGTCAACAGAGTCCATCCTTAGCATTCGATGGAACGACAGTTCACTTCACATTCACTTCACCTAAGGTTCACGGTGACATTTTTACAGAATCGACCCGCAGTAGTTAGTGTCATTCGAAAATATCGCCGTGAAAATGTAGGTAAGTGAAATGAGTTTAAAGTGAGCTGTCAGTAGTTTCAAATTCACAATCACTTCACCTTAGTTTTCACAGAGAGATTTTTACAGAATCTAACGACAGTAATTTACATGGAGATTACGTATTGATTTTTACTAAACGCATAATAATCATCATCTGCCAAGCCTTTTCCCAACTATGTTGGGGTCGGCTTCCAGTCTAACCGAATGCAGCTGAATACCAGTATTTTACATAGAGCGACTGCCTATCTGACCTCTATAACCCAGTAACTGGGCAACACGATACCCCTTGGTAAGACTGGCGGTCAGCAAAATGCATAATAAATAATATGACTGTATTTAAAATACTTAAAAAAAACGTATTTTCATTCGTTTCGGCTAATCTCCGAAACGGCTGCACCGATTATGACGGAACATTCACTGGCAGATAGTTGATGCTCTAAAGAGTAATTTAGGTATTAGGACAAAAAAAGGATCTACGCGGGCGAAGCTGCGGACAGCCGCTAGTCGTCGATAAAAATTATATTTTATTCCGGACGGAAGTTTGGCTTACATTCGAAATCATTAGATAAGTAGGTACGTAAAATCAAGTTACCCAAATCTGTCAAATCTTTGATAGTTTTTCAACTCTATTCCAAAAGTATAAGGTTCATTTTCAATTGGGAAAATTTGACAGTTAGGATAGCTTGATATGCTGGCGTCTGTACTTTGGTTCATTTGAAATCAATATAAAGTATCTAAAAATGATACACCATTAGATAGATGGATAGATAATACACACATATTGTCTATCCGTCTATCTACATGATATTGATGTGGTTGTAAGCCGAAAGCGGCCTAAAGAACTGCCGTGCAATATTGAACACTACATAATTTACTGAAAAAATACTTACTTGCGTTTAAAAAAAATACTGGTACTCAGTACGTACTTGGTATTCAACTGCATCCGGTTAGACTGGAAGCCGGCCCCGATATAATTGGAAGAAAGCTAGAGATCTGACTTCATTTAAAAAAAAACGTTTCTTATATTCCCTAAATTTTTATTATATGTTGAGAATGGTAATAGAAATACGGAATCCCTAAAAATTTCAGCTGTCTTACTATTCTGGTTTATGAGATACAGCCCGCTGACAGACGGACGGGCAGCGGAGGCTGATTTATAGGGTTCCGTTTGGCATCCTCCGGCTACGGAACCCTGACAAATTACCTCCTTCTTCGTTCTGTTGTACGGCCACTTCACTCAGACTGACAGTATTACTAATTTATTGATATCTCATGGCGTAAAAGTGGGTCAGTAAGCCGTATCATTCATGTGGGTATGCAGTATTCTATAAATACTTCTTCAACAGTTAAAAGAAGACGGAAGACGGCCCTTAGACCCGACTTGATCACTTCCGCCCTTTTTGGACGAGACTTATTCTGGTAGCTTCCTTTTTTACGAGGTTCTATTCTCCTAACTTTCGAAAAAATAAGTCTATACTTACATGGACAAACTGAAAAAAAAAATTGTTCTCATCTGACACCAATTTCCACGCCGTCCTTACGTAAAAGATAGATGGTGATATCATATCAGCCTCATTTAGTAGCCACATAATTAAAATAGAATACGAATTTTAGTGATAGGTTCATTAATATCTACTTTCATGATCCGACTAAGTACGAACTATTGCAATGTGATAATTCAGTAGTATCCATAATGCTATCCACGACAAAGGAAGAGACAAGTAGAAGAAGTAGAGACAAGTGGGTCAGCGACAAAGATAGATTATTAGGGTTCCGTACCTCAAAAGGAAAAAACGGAACCCTTATAGGATCACTTTGTTGTCTGTCCGTCCGTCTGTCAAGACCGTTTTTCTCAGGAATGCGTGGAGGTATCAAACTGATAATTATATCTAATACTCAGGTCTAACTGTCCCTTGGAGCTCTGATAAAATCAAACTTCTAAGCCAAAGCAATCAAAAGATACAGCCGTTTATGCCGCAAATTTCCGCAAATTTTTGAAACTCTCACGGGAATCAAAACCTACGGGGTACTTCCCGTGAACTTAGAATCTTTAAATTTGGTACGAAGTGACGTCTTATAGTACAGATAAAGGAAAAATTGCGAAAACCGTAAATTTTTAGTTACATCATACAATAAACAAAAAAAACTTTTTTTTTTCAAAATATAAAAATACCATAACTATCACTCGATTGTCGTGATGGGTGAACTTTTAATTATATACCTACGGTTTTTTTTAAATTAATTTTAAATTAAGATTGTGGCTGTTACTTTTTTTAAACATCATTTAAAATTGACACAAAATTAATATGAATACAAGAGCTAAGATTCAATATTATTCCTTTTATTTTTTTATGTTCCAATTTTAAACTCAATATTTAGCTATGCTACCAGTCTTCTGAGCACGTTTCAATGCAATGGAAATTCTTGTGGCTCATTAAAAGTCTGTAAGCATCCGCAATTAACGGATAATTTATAAATAAAGCAGGTCCGTACATGATTACTGATTCCGGCAGACAACGCGTTGCTATTAAAAATGAAGGCGTATAGGATCATGGCTGATGGATGACCGCAGCTATTAGTGGGCGAATCAATCATTATAAAAAAATATAACAGATTATTACGTCATTTAATTACCTACACTAAACTGGTCTCTGTAACATATCAACATACCAAAGAGAAAGCTTAATTAATCTACATAGCCTATAGGTAGGCTAAGTAAACTTTACTCGACCTCGCTAAGTAAAGTTTAGCTGTAGAATCGAATAGAAACAAGTTGAATAGCGGGCTATTGGAGGGATATGTCTGTCATTGGACAACTACAGGATGACAAGTCTGTCTCCTACATTAATATTGTTCTTGTCAATGATATTTCTCATTAATAACATCTCATGTCCCCCAGTTATTCAGCGTAATAGTGATGGGCTGCATATCAGCCAAGGGCTGGCGCACAGGAGAAGACGGCAAGGAGCGTTGCGTCTACAACGATGACACGAATGCCTGCAACTATGGCGTTGGAATTTCAGTCATCGCCTTCATAGCTGCCATTGGCTTCATCGCTGGGGAGTACCTCTTTGAACAGATGTCCTCCGTGAAGACTAGGAAGCACTACGTACTGGCTGACATGGGATTCTCTGGTAAGTTGATGCTGTTTTATTTTATGTAGATTTTTTGAAAAAGGAATGTCCTGTTTGTTTGAGTTTAAATCTAAGGATCATAACCTAAAAAACCTGGTCTTTAAAAAAAAAGAAACAAAAACTGTATGATGTTACGTAATATAATAAGCACTCGTTGTACCATATGTGTTGCATTTGCACTTAGAACCTTCTAGGAAAACGTGACAAGTTAGTAGGTAAGTATGCTAATGTTTACTTTTACAGTCTATAAAGCTATGAAAACTTCGATATATTGCGGTAGGTAATACTTAGTCACCGTCGTGTAATATAAACACATACTTTTTTGATAATGAGAAAAATAGTGAACTTGGCGCATGATGTGAAAAAAGTAATAAAAGGCATAAAGTAATTTAAACCTCCCTTACACTATACACAGGGTACAGGGTCCACAGGGTATAAAAAAACCCATCACAAAGCCGTCTACGAATTTTGACACCAAACTATGTAATTCTATAGGTACAAAAATAATTGCTGGCTAGCGACATTTATTATCTATAGTGTGAAAAAAAATTGCTGTTGTCATTAGCAAGGAAACGTCAAAAACAAAAAATTAAAAAACGGTGGAACTTTGTTTACCGACTTGTTAACACCTTTTAAAGCAAGTGCATAATACTAAGTTCCTGGGTACTATATCAATGGAAAAAGTTTTGAAGGCCACGAGAGAAATAATACCTAAAATAGTTGTCTTGTAAGACGTCTTGGGCTTAAATCTTTGACATAATTACTCGACTTAAAATGTTACACGTGGTATCTAAAGGTCAAGGTCACTTTTGTGTTGGTAAGTGAGACTGTTTAATCTTTTAATTTTATATGATTTTTTAGCTAAACACACTCTGGCAAAAACACTTTTGGCAAGATTTTTAATCGAATCTTCACTCTAAGTGCCTCTGTCTTTTAAGACAACGAGGCGATTTATACATAAGTAATAGGACATAAATAAATTAAATTCGGAACCTGCCACCAAAGTTACCAAAAACACGGAAATAGGACGGATATTTTAATTAACAAAACATGTTTTATGCACTATACAATCTATCACAAAAACTAAAAAATATATATTAAGTATGTAAGTACAGACATCAAGTTACATCAGTCAAATTTCTTTGATATTTTTTCAACTTTATTACAAAAACATAAGATTCATTTTCAAGGGGAAAAATTTGACAGTTTCGGTTAACATGATGTCACCAGCACATCAAGTTAACCCAAACTGTCAAATTTTTCTGTACAAATATATAAAACTAACAAAAAAATGGCGTCGAAAAATTGAACGATTCCGCAAAACCTTCAAAAGGGTAATAAGATCCATCCCAAACTAAGTATGTCAATAAACTCGAGGAGGATCTAAATTGAATTTGAGGTCGTATTAATTGCCCTCATCAATGGCGGACAGATTTATGTATCTGTAGTGCATTCCGTGCCACAAAGGTTAAGGAGACTGTCATATGATCTGAAGAGACTTACGTAGATAGGTATCTACACATAGCAGTCGAGGTTTGTGCCGCAGAATGTTTTATCGTTTGTCGTCGAGGTTTGTGCCGCGTGTATGTTGGAAATTATCCCCACGAGAACCCTACATTTTTCCGGGATAAAATAGATAGCTTATATGCTATATCCAGACTATAATCTATATTTGTGCCAAGTTTCATCCAGATCCGTTAAGTAGTTTTGAGTTTATTTGTTACAAACATACATACAAATCTTTCCTCTTTATAATATTTTATTAAAATATAGTATAGACATGAATTTCGAACGAAAAAAAAACAAAAGATGCGTGCGATAACGTCGTATGGATGAAAAATACCTAATACTATCTCATTTTTTACTGTAAAACTACAAAACTATCGTTTCTTTCTCAGCATTTTAAGACTTGGAAAAGGATAGTCGAGTTCTAAGAACTTTTGCTCCGATAAACTTTGATCAATGCGTAAATACTCAATTTTACTTAGGGCGAATTTCACCAATGAAATTGAACTGGATCAGCACATACAGATCGAATTGTCAATTTTCTCTAGAATATTGACACTGACAGCACTTGATCGTAGTTTAGATGAGAAATTGCCAATTAGTAGGTAAAGTATAATTGAGCATTACTAGTGAATGTAGCATTATAGGCAGTAATTGGTCGTCTGCGTGCTGAGTTAATTATTAGCTTGCTTCTAGCTAGTCGTAACAATAGACAAACTTAGATACAGGATGCAGTACAAGATAATAACAGAGAAAATCTGTACACATACATTAACCAATGTCAAAGTAAGAGCGGAATGAGGCAAGCATTTGAAAACACGATCTAAGATTTAATTTATTCGAAACCCCTTATTACCTCACACAGCAAAGGTCTTACCTTAAACCCTAAATTATGTACTTCAAAAAACCTATAGTCCATTTGTTATAACATTAGACAAATAACGGTTGTCACCCTTTCGTTATTTCTATATAGACGTATATTTAAACTCGTTATTTCACGTTACTTATGAAGCAATTTAATCTAATTACCAACATAAAAAAATGCGGCGGTATAATGCGGTTATGTCAACAATATTACACAATAACTGTCGTTTTTTAGCCGTTATTTGTCTAATGTTATAATAAACGGAGTATAATCACATTAAACGTAATACAGGTGCACAATGGACCCGGGTGTCACCACTGCGAGGATCGCCCAGAGGACACGGTAGAGCACACGGTGCAAACCTGCCCCGCATGGGCAGAGCACCGCCGTGTCCTCGTAGAGGCGATCGGCGGCGGCGACCTCTCGCGCCCGGCCCTGGTGCAAGCCATGGTCCGGGGCGAGAGGGAGTGGGAGGCAGTCACCTCCTTCTGCGAAAAAGTCATGCTCGCGAAGGAGGTGGCGGGATGGGAGAGAGAAAGGTCCTCCCGTCCCGGCCGCCGCAGGAGACGCCCCGGGCGTCGGGAGCCACGTGACGACTCCCGGCCACCGTAGGCGCGGGCCTGCGGACGGTGAGTAATGGGTGACTCACCGTCCGATCAGCACCAGACCCGTGCCGTACGGCGCGTATATGTTCCACGCGCGCCTCAAAGAGATGTCAGCATATGAAGGGGCCCCTCAGGGCCAAGCCTGCCGGGTAAGCGGGATTGTCCGAAAGGGTTACCGCTACCCCGGAACATAAAGGGCTACGGAAGGAACATGGATGGGTTTTAGTCAGTAAGAGTCTGACACTCCCTTCCGCTCCACCCAGAGCGGGAGCAGTCATTGGATGATTTCCCAGCCTTAAAAAAAAAAAAAAAAAAAGGTGCACAATGGACTAACTGTCAAAAAAATAGCTTCCTTAGAAAATTTTCAACTCCTCATCCTGTCTTTTCCCAATTATTTCTATAGCAATAGGTCTTTTATTGTTTAATGTCCCATAAGAGGTAATTATTAATTACCACCCATAAAATAAAACTAAGCTGCGTCCATATTTTTTACAACTCCCATTTATTAGGTCATTCGATCTTTTATGACTCCACTACAACGGGATTCTAACGTGGTTCGATCGGCCCAACAATAGGTACGTACCTCTTGTTGAGCCTTCTCCGATGTAAAATTTTATAGATCGTAAAATCTACCCTAATTTGTTACTTATCGTGTGAAAACGGATTCACGTTTACGAGGTCGAATGTACCCACGTAACAAGGAAAGACACTTTTCTTACGTAGAATGGAAATTTTCCTGTTCCGTTGCGGGGAAATGCTTGATCGCGAGGAAATTATATGTACCATACCTACTATTTTCTATTATATAGGTAAATCACCTAACCTCCACGTCCATTGTCACGAATATGATTGTATATGGACATTCGTTAATTACTTGTTTTTATGATGACACTGCACGACATAATATGAATCATAAAAATATAAAATGACACGTTTCCCAAAGGTGATTTCCCTCAATACCACCTCAAGTTATTTCTTTTACGAGAATCCAGACATGTTGGATTCCTAGATTCCGTACATTGTTTAGCTAGAGAATGGAGACACCATTCTCAAAATTCTACGGAAACTAGGGATGTCGCAGTAGTCTTATCTATAATTGAACTCCATATACCATTGTCTTCAGCATTCTGGGCGTTCCTGTACTTCGTCGGGTTCTGCTACTTGTCCAACGCGTGGGGCAAGACCGACAACCCGCCCGTGGGCACCGCCAACAACATGCAGGGAGCCATCGCCTTCTGTTTCTTCTCTATCTTCGCCTGGGTAAGTTCATTAAAGTTCGTAATAGCATCCAACAAACATTTTGCAGGGAACCCCGCGCCTTTTTCTTAGGGTTGGTAGTTTTCAAATGACCCGTCCCTCTCATTGTGGAGCGGAGGGAGTGTCAAACTCTTACTGAATAAAAAAAAACTTATCCATGTTCCTTCCAAAGCCCTTTATGTTCCGTCCGGGGTAGCGGTAACCCTTTCAACATGTGATGGGCATTTAACAAAATAGCTGAGTGGTGCTGGCGGTGCATATTTGGTACCTGGCAAGGTGCAGTGACAACAGGTGGAGTAAGGCAGTGACTGAGTAGCGTCCAAGGACTGGAAGACGAAGCGTCGACATTGTAACAATCGCCGGCAGAACCTGGATTAGGGTGGCACAGGAACTTAAGGATTAGGGGCCAGCTTCCGACAGATCGGGGACTCTATCATCCGCGCTGTACAGTCCCTAGTGTTGTAGTAATGTCCCAGTGCACCCGGACATCGCTGAAGGAAGTGCGAGCCCATAGGTGAAGCTGGATGGGTCGCGAATGTCATGCGTAGCAGTTCTCGCGGCCCACCTACCAGGGCGATAGTAGGTGCACAGGTGGAGTTTTTAGTGGGTGCAGGCCCGGCAAGACCAAGACGGCATGGTACGCGTCGGGAATTTTCTTCGCTCGATAAAAAGAAAAAGGAACGTGAGGGTTGGCACGAGAAAACCGAGGCCTAAGCTCAGCTGTTGGAGAAAGGCTGTAGATGATGATGATAATATCAAAAAGGACCAGTCTTCTCTCCTGACGGTCTGGAAACACTGAATGAAAATCGCTCATGCCGTGATATAAGTGTTTTCAGTATACCAAATTCATTTCCTACCCATTTTGGCGCATATTTAACAAGGACAGGATATTATTTGCTGCTAAATACTTAACCACTTTACGACAATTCCTGTTTATTATTAAATATAATATGCAGAAACTAACAAATGCAGCAGGACAATAATTGTTGAAATTGTTATTTTAGCTTCCTTCCGTAAATACTGATTATTTACGGAAGGAAGCTAAAATAACATCCAGTAAAATTATGATTGTAACTTGTTTAGTTAGCAGCTCATGGTTGGCTACCCATCTGGTACTATTGTCTATTAAGATACAACTGAACTTATAAGTTTAGCCAAAAACTTGGGGCCGAGGCTAGGGCAATAAGCGGGATTGTCCGAAAGGGTTACCGCTACCCCGGAACATAAAGGGCTAAGGAAGGATGGATGGGTTTAGTCAGTAAGAGTCTGACAATCTCTTCCGCTCCACCCAGAGCGAGAGGAGTCATTTGATGATTACCCACGCTCAAAAAAAAAGGCTATAATCATTTTGTAAAAACACATATTAGGAAAACTACTACCGCTATTGAATGCAATTTTGACGCAAAATACAATATTTATGCAGTTAGAATTCTACTGAACTTCAAGTGGACTGGGTGGACCCTTTCCTCATCGTGGCTACGCCCATGGAACTTATCAAGATGATCTTCTTACTATTCTTTCTCCCCAGGTTGCTTGCGCCTTCTTCGCCTTCCAGCGATTCCGCGTCGGCGCAGACGCAGCATTCGCGCCTGCGTATGAAGTCGAAGGCGCGGTAGGCAGCCCGGGAGCCTTCCCCGCCTACCCCGCCGCCCCTGACCCACAGCCTGCCTACAGCGACCCGCCCTTCTCGCAGACACACGGCTCTGGTGGGTACTCAACAGCTTGTTCAGTTCTAGGGTCTCACCAATTAACAAAGAGCTCAAAATGTCTCTCTTTTTCAAATCTTTTCAAAAGTTTTAAGTAATTTAATTCACGGAGTGTTTAAAATTCATCTTGCAATCCTTAAAGACCTAAAATCTGATCAAAGTATAGAGTTTGATTTGCAACTTTTTACGTATATTTCTGGGAGTCACTGGGTCATCATCAGTTAGGTAGATGTTAAAATCGATGCTATTAGGTACTATGACGTTCTGGAATGGAAATCAATCTTCCTAACTTTTCGGGGGTCGGCGTCCAGTGTAACCAGTTGCAGCTGAAAACCAGTGTTTTTCATGGAGAAGTTCAAAGTACTCGGTCTTTCTATTCATATACGAATTCTCCTAAGGGTTCATTGTTAAAGGGTTGGTTGTTATTCGTAATGATGAATATCATTACGAATAACTTTTGCGAAAATGTATGGAACAGCAAATTTGTTTTTGCGATTTCACGTTTTATGCTATACTTAGTAAAAGTGGTTCATAATGCCGAGTAAAAGGACCTGTTCAGATATTTAGTGTATGAATAGTTAGTCCTTATAATATACAGATTGTTTAATAAATAGCTATGAGTGAGTGTTTTTAATATGAACTTATTTTCGTTTCAGGAAACATCGATTACACGGCCCCAACTTACTAAGCTGTTTCACGGCATCAGGATTAATGAGGATGATTGTTTCTCAAGTTTAATTTGCAATCTCACATCTGACTGCGTAAGTAATAATAGCTATTGTTACTGTAGCAATTTAGCAACAATAATACCTATGAAAATCATAATAATTAAATACCTTCTAATGAAAATCGACTAATTTGAATAAATCGACTAATTCGAATAAATCGAATAATTCGTTATAACCGATTTAGAAAACTCGATTTTCATAATCGTTAGTTGATACTTTAGTATAAAAACCAAAGATTTACCTATTCTGTACATACAAAATTGTATGTCATTATTATTATTCAAAGATGTTCAGTGATAGCAATTCATGTCCATTTATTTTAATGAAGCTTATTTTTCTATTTATTTATTAAGTGTAGTCATAATCAGTCATTATTATACCAAAGTTCATGTACATTGTAATCAGATGATATATATTATATTCATATAAATAAATGAAAACGTGTATCGCTTCACAGTACCTGCTTGTAGGTATATCTTGACAATATTCACGTATGTAATGTAATATAACATCGTATATTATTATGTAAATATAACAATATACAGTATGAATTTTTAGTCACCGTCCAAATTTTGATATATTAATCCTTTACGAAAATCATTGAATACGTGTTTTTCCTTTTAGTATCACTCAATACAAAAATATTGAGGTATCACATCACAAAGTTATCTATAAAAAGTTGATGTTTCTGGACACCGCCGCGCCGCCGTGCGTACGGGCTAGGTAACAACGCGGGCCGCCCCGCCTCGCGCGCCGCCGCAATTCATTGATAACACAATAAATGAACAAAGTTGCAAATCCCTTCATACTTTCAAGGGCTTAGGACCGGCAATTAGCAAAAGGTTTGTGCTATGCTCACCATGATTAGAAAGTAAAAATAAATTAGCTAAATAAGAACTTTAACACCTTATTAAGTCATTGACTGCCACGCAGCAGACACAATAGAAAAACTATTGTTCGCGGCTCACCGGAGACCGCGTTGGCGCTCAACGTGTTAAAACTGTACCAAAACTATTTGCTAATAGGCGTATTTAAAAAATTTGAATCAACTTATGTACACATAATTAAAAATCTAATCAAAATCATCTTAGAACAATCACATTAATAATAATTAACAGTACTTTAATAAATGTTCAAAATGCATACCGTTTCTCTCTAAACAGAGTCTTGCACGTTTTTGCACATTATTTTTAATTTTGTTGAGCACTACAGTGTCACTTTTCACTTGGTCGAATGCACGTACAATTTGC
Source organism: Hyppa rectilinea (assembly GCA_951799385.1). NCBI lineage: Eukaryota > Metazoa > Arthropoda > Insecta > Lepidoptera > Noctuidae > Hyppa > Hyppa rectilinea. Next base: position 5,189,516 of record OX637309.1, on the reverse strand, counting down.
GCTTTGGCCCCAGTATTCTGTTGCCAACAATTCCAGCCCACACATTTGCGCTAAACCGCACTTGGTGATATGTTTCTCGTATCATGTGTGGGTTTCGAAATGACCACCAATGTTCATTATGCTGATTATACAGCCCCACTCGAGTAAACATGGCCTCGTCAGTCCACAAAATATCAGCTTCAGGGTGTGCGATCAGCCACTCGCAGAAGGCTCGACAGGGAACGGCGTCTGCGTCGTTCAAGGCCTGTACCTTTTGGAAATGGTACGGGTGCAACCCAGCAACATGGAGAAGTTTCCACACGGCATATTGGCTTACACCGAAGCGCCGCGCTGCATCTCGTGTACTCGATCTAGGGCTCCGTTCAAAGAAATCGAAGATAATCGTCTTCGATCTCTACTGCGAGTCTCGGCCTGCCACGTCCTTGAGCGTGTGTAGGAGCTATAAATTGGCCATGGTCTAGTAGCCTCTGATTCGCGGCCAAAATCGTTTGGCGATTAGGTACTAAAGGATTTATTATACCTTGATTGCGAATGCGAGGAATACTTTCTGCTTCGTACAGTCTTTGGGCACCGTTCAAGCTTTCACCACTAAGTAAGTAAGATCGCACCATTTCGTAATACTCGCGGTAGGAATACATTGTAAACAAATTCACGATAGCGCGGGGCGCCGGCGGCGGGTTGCGCGGGAACACGGAAGTAAGCGCTTGCGCCGCAAAAGGGTGCGCGGGGCCGACTAAAGAAAGGATAGATCATAGATGTGCCGCGCAGGTGTAGCGGGGCGGGGGTGGACGGGGGTAAGCGGGGTGCGCGCTGCCCTTTTCATTGAATGTTTGCGCGGCAAGTGTAGTATTATTAACGTATAACTTAGTGACCAAGCAGAGCGGATAATTCTTTCGAGAAAATAATTTAAGATGAAAATTTTACGTATTGTTTTTTTTTTTTAAATAGACTTAGTGAATGATACCTAATGCCTAGAATTAATTTGGACGGTGACTAAAAAATCATACTGTATTGTAACAGATATTAAATACTTATAAAAATATTCCGGGTCTCAAACGACAACTCAAGAACGTTTGAATGAAAAATAAATCCATACTAAAATTATAAAGCTGAAGAGTTTGTTTGTTTGAACGCGGTAATCTCTGGAACTACTGGTCCGAATTGAAAAATTATTTTTGTGTTGGATAGTCCATTTATCGAGGAAGGCTATGTAACATCACCCTATGACCATGACGCTATGACGGGAGCAGCTAGTTTTTACATAACTATAAAATAGAGAACGAAGTGTTACTATTATAATCAAATTCTATACTTCTAGTATATCTAAAAAAAAAAATGTTAGCCCTCTCGATGCTACTGCCACCTGTCGTTTGAGACCTCAAACCCAGTTTCATGTGATATATTATTTTTAATTAATTATTCACTATCATCGTGCCATGTCTTTAAACTTTACAGAGCGTTTATTTTTTTAATAAAAAGTGTTATTTTGTCCTAATAGCCAGTCACCCAGACCTCATTGTAGCTACCAACGTTGTATAGGGTAATAATACTTATTAAGAACAATCCAGAGTGGTTACTCAAAAAAATATATACATATATAATGTTCATAAAAACGATATTATATTTAATAAATATTCTTCAAATGATCCTATAATTCATCAAGATTGCCTTGTAACTTTCTAAGTGAACTGATCAAATAAGTATTGCGCTATTTTTAATATAGTTTATTTATTTAATGAAATATCTTGCTTGAGACTAATATCAATCAGTAGTTTCATATATTATTGAGGTAGTGCAAAACTAATTTTGATCAGTATGCAAACCCTCAGATCATATATCAGTATATATTAAAATAAATAATATTAAATAAGTTTGCCATATTTATTGGTCCTTATCTAAAATTATATTTTAGTAACAACCCTGTATAATGTACAATATAACCACGCTTGAAATTATTGGGAAAATCTTATAACTAGGACGAAATATTAATTACTAACGTTAGTTAATATTTACTCGTAAACAGCATATCGTCATTATTTACTCGGTTTTCGTGCAATATAACATGTATTGTTACCACATATTAGATTTAAAACGCTTTTGAAGTGCGTAGTTTTAGTATTCTTTGGGTGCCATCACTGCAGATTGTAAAAAAGAATTATTTTATAACATCAACTTATCTTATTCAGATCGGTTTTGTTTTCTAAAATCAGAATCTCAGAACTTCATAAAAAATCACCCTGTATATTACATCTGCAAAGATAGTGCCCAAGGCAATATGTAATATTGATATTAAATTATATATGTCTTAAAATTTAATATTAATATTTTATAAGAGGTGTTGCAGTGTTTAAAATATCTACCTAAGTAAGATAGTGTATTTGTCTCTCAATATTCACAAAATGTAACTTATCGATCTAATACATTCAGTATTAATAAATAGTTATATTATTATGTATGACGTAAGCGCTTTACCCAAGATCATAGTATTTTTTTAATAAAAAAAATATATTCTAGGAAATGCTATCTTCTATCTATTAATAGACTTTATTTAATTTGCGGGCACATTTTTATTATTACTCTTGCTTGTTTTTTTAATGGTCTTACAGAGCTAAGGATATCGATGTAATTTGAGGTCTATTTGCGTACAATTAAGGTCTAAAATTGAGTACAAAACATTTGACCCCAGGGTGAATAATTGAAATGTGTCCTGGTAGGACTTAGAGGAGTCGGCTTGCTGATAGATTGATGTTTAATAATGGATTACTATTAAAATATAACTTTAAATGTGATTGTTGTACTCACTATGTATAGGAAAGTACGTATTGTGTGAAAATTGTGTCCTATACCAATGTAGGTAATGTAGGTAAATCGACAGAAATTTTGAGGATATCTTCTTAAAAAAATATAATTTTTACAGTACATCAGACTTTGCGAAAAAGTACATTCGCTTTTTTAAATTAATTCTAGAATATTAAATGTGTGCAATAATCGTTCTACAATTAATTATTTTAAATACCTATATAAATAAATATAATAGCGTGATATTTATCAATGTTGGCTTCATATGTCAGCAAGCCTGTAGTTGTCTATATCACTTCCATAGCTTGCACTATAATTTATAAAAAAAATCTTAGCAATAATATCGTTATTCAGATGTATTCTTCACTCAAAAAAGTATGTATTCACCGTTAATGTTGGCAACACTTCGATTTTTTACGCTTGCAAGCTTCCGGAGTATTGAGTACATCTGAATTGTATAAAGTTCATATCAGTCTTATGTGTTATGGGCATCGTCGTAATACTTATATAAAAAAGTACATTTCAATCAAAGTATATATATAGTATATTTAGGTAATAAAATAATATTATCAAACGTTCTCAATCATATCCACTTTGCAAATAACTATTTACACATTCCATTATAATCAATTATTTCATGCGTTTGCAAATGTATGAGAAATCTGAAATATTAGGTACATACGAAAACAGACAGACAACAGAATTCTCTCATAATAAATTGTGAAAGAGACAGAAGGTAACTTGGCCCCGGGGAAACAAAATGTCTCTTTCTATTGATGCATTGCTTTACTATTTTGACTGATCAAGTCTGTTTAAATTAATAACTGTATGACCAAACACACAATAAAAAGTATAGGTTGGTAACCGATAGAGTTTTTCTCATTATGAATGTATTCTATGTACAAAAATACCACTGTTATTACAGACATATTTTATGAGCCATGTCGTAAGTCGTGTTACTCAATTTATGGTACCTCAATCAAACGTTTCATAAAATGCCCTTCAAGCACATGATTGATATTTGTATAATATGTTTACATGATCGCTAATATGTAAACATTCATCTGTACTATAACGTAGATGATATTAGCCGTAGATATGTACCTTGTATGTCGGTTAGTAGTTCTGAAGATAATAAAATCTACTAAACAGTAAAAAAAATTTTGTAATAAGTGTTGAGTATTTTAATGCTAAAGTCGTTCAGTGTTCGGTAAATACTTAATATTAAGACGAGTGTATAAAAAGAGGTTTTATTTGTTTCCTATTTTTTTTTTTATTGTACTTATTTTAAGCTACCAAAGACATTTCCTGGGAGATGGGATGTGGAAAGTTTAAGAATCTCGTTGAAATTGTGCTCGATTGCTCCTAATTAAATCGTAGGATATATTTTTTTGACAACCGAAATATTTTTTGGAACCTAACTTTTAGTACTTACAGTTCGATTTTCGAAGTAAATACAGAATATTGTGCGTTATTCTATCAAGCAATATTAACGAAACAAGAGGCTACGCTACCAGATAATGCAATCGATCTGTTTCGATATCTGTAATGTAATATCATCAATTTTCTGTTATATATCTATTACCTAAGTAGGCTTGCTTAAACCCATACAAGTCTACATCTCATCTCAGAATAAAGACATTACCTAATCATTGTGTATTTATTTTGAGCTCGGTTGTTGTTTTGTACATTTTGAATATAATTATCGTTTTGGATTTCAAAATTAAGCTTCAATAATGCTTAAATTAAATGATTCTTACATGTAAAAATAGATAGCAAGTAAAAAAAAACAATTTGAACATGCGCAAAAATCAGTGAATCCCAAGCCTTTCTAACCAGTGTTGCAAGTCTGCAAATAAACCGTTATCGAATCGTAAACTATTTATCAGATTTGGTAAAATTTCGTTTATAATATAACTGTTATCAGCTACAGTTTACAATAATGTGATAAGCCCCAGATAACATAGTTCAAAAGTAGGGAAATGAGGTCTTATCATAGAATTAAGTGACCTGAATTCTGTTGATAACAGTTTTCACTGACGAAACGCGATTGTAATGTGGTGCATCACCTCACCTAAAAATATCTCTTATTGACCCTCATATTATGTCTGTACCTACACAGGCTTTAATAACAAGCCAATCTGGCCCACTTTCCTGCAAAACTAGCGTGAATTTCGTTGTCAGAAAATTATGAATTCCCAACGCACAAACCAGAATGAGTCCAATTCGGTTGTTATATTCATTACGTAGTACCTTATTTACAGTTAAGATGTTCGATAAAAATGTGCAAATGAAATAATGTTAAATAAAAATTAATTGGAGTAATAGATATTTTGGATAGTGTTTTATTTAATGCCCAGACCTTTTACTATTGATTTTTGCAGCTGTCCTGTTCGGGTTAGAGCCTAGGGCATAAGTCCAATCTTATTCAGTGGCGATCCAACGACCGGTTTCCAAATTTAAACGCAAGTCAAGTGATGCGATTGGTTGTTCATAATTTAGTCAACCAATCACAGCACGTTACGCGCGCTTTGCATTTTTGTGCCATTTTCGTTTCAGAAACCTGGCGGCGCGGCGGTCCGTATTGGATCTTGGCCCAAAACTCCCCCTTGTGGTCTTTCATGGGCCGAAAGACCCTTGTGTTGGTGGCGCGAACTGTAAATCCATCATTTTCTGTCAAATGTTACAGGGCGTTGTCAAAGTTATTCATTTCAGCCCGATTATTTAGAATTTATAAACCTTACGGTTTCGTAAAAATAAAACAAGGTTTCGATTAATACGGGAAAATGACAAAGTACAACGTATGCTTTCGGCATTCATTTTATTTGACACTTTTACTTACAATTAAAATTATCACTAATAAACAGTGAAAATTACTGATGATTCACAGAATCTAATAAAAAAAACGACAACGGGTAGACCTTTAAATTTCTAATGCAACTTGACACAACAGAAAGTGGCAAATTGTTATCAACTTAAGAGCTTACATTGCAAATTAACATTACAGAATTTAAAACAAACTTATCTTACTAAAAATATCGTCGAAATTGTTCAGTACTATTTCAAAAATAAGTATTTCACAATAATTTCACTGAGTCCAACTCACTGGGTTATGCAATAATGGCTTTTAGAGCGACACTATTTTAAGGACACCCAGCAACAAAAGTCATTCAACTATTCCAAGCAGCTGTTAATGAGGGCGCTTAGCACAGTTCACACGCTTCACTCGAACATGTAGTAGCTAAAACCGTTGTTGAAATACAGTCACGAGTACATATTAATTAATTCTTTTCACTGTTCTGTAGATACCGAATAACTACTTAAGTAACTTAAGAACTGAATGGAACGAGACAGAAAAAAGCTAATTAAAATACAAATGAAATACGTTCACTTATGTTTAGTCAGGGATTTCACATTCACATACACTCACGTTTGTACATTAGATGCGGGAATACGAATAGGGAAAATGCTTGTAATTTTTTTTTTCACTAAAATCCAATTCACTTGTGATAGAAAAAAAAATATTTCTCCAACAATTTTTTCTACTTCAATTCAAAAGTCCGTTTCGCGGCCCTGATGTCATTTACTACGATACTGTTTCGTAGTAAATGGGATACTAGTTGTTTCTTGACTCTTATACAACAGTATATTTAAATATATAATAAGTTTTGAATCACGTGCATATTCCCTATTCATGCAAACTGACGAAGTTTGTTCTAAACCAGATCGCACATTTCCTACTGAGACGACATAGTATTTAGAACAGCCTTGATCAGAAGAATATTTTAACAATACGGGCTGCCTATGTGGACCTACTCCTACACGCACACCCGTTTTAGGGCATCGTCTAGTTAACATAATAGACTATTTCCAAAATGTATGTCGGCCGAGCTGCGTCGGAGTAAAAATAATTATGACCTTAATATTTACGTTTTCAACTAGCGCAAAGATTGATAATTCAACAGCCATTAACATTTATATTATATAACTTCTGAGGAATATCTCGCTGATCAATACCACCTTCTGATTGGACTTAAGGGGTATTGAATAATTATTATTAATATTAACAACGAACAACGTTCTGGTGTGGAGACGTTCTGAGGCAATTTGAACTGGAAAAAGTGCGCAAAATTGCCCGATGCGCTATCTTGTCACTACAACTAAAAGTCCTACTTACATTTCTAAGTTTTTGTAACAGTGTTACAGGAAGTCGTAAACAAAAGAACGACGAAAATGTACTTATAGCTAAAACAAACATCCATACTGTCAGACAGTTCCTTTCATCACTGTAGAAACTTAATTAAACTTAATCATTAGTATCACTGTTACCAGTATAAAAAGGAACTAAATTAATTTAAGAATACAGATCTAGTTTACAGTTAAAACTTTGGGATGAAAGTGGTAGAGTCAATTTTAATGAACATTCCCATCCAAAGTTAGCCATGGCATTTCATTTCAACATTGGAGGTCAACAACCTGAAATGACGTCATAAAATCAATTGCAGTTGAAAAGAACATCAATGAAATTCCTCTTTTTCCCACAGAATTTTTATGATTATGATGCTGGCAACTCTACTTCATCTCATTTTCCTCTTAAGGTGAATCCTCCAACCAGCCCGCGAAATTCAAATTTTCTTAAGTTTTTTGCAATTTGCAGGCCAGTGATAGGTTGTATGTTGATGAACATTTGATTCGCGGCTGTAAGACGTATGTAGTTACAGAATTATAATCATCAAAATCATTAATACAACCCTCCGAGCTCATAAAGGTTCCGGAATGACTTTGACCTTGTAAAAAGTCATTTTTACACCTTTATGAGCTTGGAGGGTTGTATTATATCACTGGCCTGCAAATTGCAAAAAACTTAAGAAAATTTGAATTTCGCGGGCTACCCTGGAACATCAACCTTAATACGAATCATGAATTTTGTACCATTTCTTTTCATAATTTTAATGTAAATAACCAGTCTATTCATGTTAAAAAGGGCTAATTTTTAAGGTGAAAGCGTTAGTTTAACCCGCGAAATTCAAATTTCCGTTTTTGCAATTTCCACATGCAAACTGCAAAAAAGGAACACTTGAATTTCGCGGGCTACCCTTATGCATTCGCCTTAATCCTTCCCTAGAGGTAAAAATGACTATACTAATTTTCTGGTTATTGTAACAAGTCACCAGATTACAATATTACAAAATTCACCATTGCCAAATCAAAAAAAATACATCTGGCAAAATGAACAGCTCTTCAATTGTTTTGTTTAAAAAAATCATTCAAGAAATGGGTATTATGATTTGTTAGAATAGAACCCACTACTTAAAGTGTAATTAGGTACGAATACATAATGAGTGGATTGAGTCAGCTGCATACATAATGCATGTAATTGGTCATGAACATGATATTATGATACACACACTATCTAGCCACATTCAATAGTCCAATGATAAAGTGATTTACAATTTAATTTATGAATTAAACAAGAAAAAGGAAAAAAAACTACTAACCAAGGGCTTTGTTATCTTTTATAACTATGATGTTTTTGTTTACAAATATAGGTTTTTAACTTATTTTTTTACAGTTTACCTATTCTATTATTACTTAGAAATGCTTTGTTAATCCGTCACTGGTATATCTTTAGAGCAATTTTTAAATCTATCACTTCTTCAACAACAAATGCCGCAGAACATTTGTATTTACTTAAAGCAAAAATGGTTCATAACATACCAATAATACTCTAGCAATGATCTGTACACTGCTTAATACAAAGATGTACTTTTAACATCCCAATTGAGTAACCATATAAAAAAAACAAACAAAATTCAAGTCTGTCACTGAAACTTAAAATGTCTAATGTGACATGTCTCCATTTAAAGTTTATCAGAGTACTGTACAGGTTGTGAATACATGGAATAATTTTTATAATTTATGTTGGACCACATCCACATCCAATACATGCTTTAAAGGCACTTTGAACCACACTAGACCGCCTCATTTGTGATGCTAAAGTTACACCCTCGCACATAAACATTATATATCAGTAAACCATTAAAATTTATTTGTATTTTAGAACAGGCCAGCACTTAGAGAAAGTCCTTACGTTGTGACTATTTACTTTTATCTCTAAGCGGAGCCTGTTAGCCTGTACTACTTTTTAGCTTTCGCGGAGTTCCCCTGTTTGTGGGGAGGTGTCCATCTCAATGCAGATGGATCTACAGACAACCGAGGCTTCTTGAAATGAGCGCTCGCTAGCTGCTCCGCAACTATCTTCGGTGTAACACATATAACATGCTGCCCTTTCCAATATTTCACCATATTCATAGACTGTAGGGTGGAAATTATGTCTGTTTGAGATATTCCTGTCATTGAACTCAGATCTTTGATACTTAATGTACCTCGGCTCACACTTAATACTTCTAATAAAACAAATGACCAGTAGGACCTGTAACTTAGTTTCCCCAAATCTGATAATGGCTTCTCTGGACTACCAACTACATGCTCGAGCCTGGACAACTCATAACTGAATGCTATAAGCAGCTTACCATAGCCTTGTCTTTGATATGGAGGTAGAGTCAGTATGCAAGCAACATTGTTTCCTTCCGGAGAATCCTTTTCTTTAGAAAAATAACCAACAAGATGTGCTCCATGTTTATCAACTTCACACAATATATAAAATAAGAATTGCTCTATATCAAAATATAATGTTTTGTGGTCTAAGAACAGTTTTGCTATTAAACAAAGATTTTGACAGTAAATTTTGTGTTCCTTGCCGTCTGCTTCAAATATAGCTATTGTGCCCTTTCTGTATATCTCACTACCTATTGGTTGTCGCGCTGTACACTCGCTGAGATGATACCTGTATGTTTTTTCCATTCTCATGTATTTCAAACAGTATTCGCAGATCCAAAGCTTCGATTGTTTACCATATTCGTCAGGATAAGGGCTGAAGTACCACGTATCTATCTCATATTTGCCGAACTGGATCCTGTCGATGTATTTAACTTTAGTGATTGCTTCATGTTCCTTTTCGAGCGCTGCAGTCGTGGGGTCCATCTCGGCGTAAGACTTTTGAACATGATTGATTTCATCATGTTTACGTTTCTGGTTCCTTGTTATTTTCCGGCCGGACTTGTCGGTGAGCAGGTGATCACAGTTTATGTTGTTGTTCGACTGCTCGCACATGTCGAATCTATCAGACATAACCTTAGGGCGGGATACCCATTCGTCGAGCCTTCTATCGTAGCCGACATAGTGCACATAATACTCGTAGATGCCCTCCGTGGCATTGTATCGCGTCTGTATAATCTCAGCCGGGTGCCATGAGTCATCCGAACGCCGCACCAAATAATGCTCTCCGATGTCGAGAGGCTGCTCCTGAGTCGATTCCGAGTCTTCATGGTCAGTGCTCCGACAATCCGGATTAGGTAATTCGTTATTCACTATGGGTTTTTCTAACTCTTTATCACCTTTTGCCATATTATAACGAAAATCAACAATCGTATCACGCAATACCGCGCAACGCGATCTATCAAAGTCGCCATAATAGCATGATGCCATAGACTATAGAAAATCAAGCGCGCAAAAACGTGCTGTGTTAGAGTAGTTACCAAAAACCGTAAAGTAGTATCCTTTTGGTGAATGTGTTAATAAAATAAGCAGTTGATAAATCTGAATAGTAATACAGATTTTTATTTAAACCATTTTTTTATATAATAATTATTCAACCTTGTGTTTTACTTACAAAAAAAAACCGTTGGTCTGTAGGCACAATAAGTTTGTCATGTGTTCAAAAGAAAATAAGTAGTGCTCTTTATGGTACTACAATGTGACCAGTATTAAAAAATACGAAGAAAACGGGAGTTTTTAACGCTCGTGGTTCTTTTTTTTTTTCATTTTATTCATCTGCTGACTTCAACAACAATTTTTACAGAATCGTTAAAACATAAATGAATTTAGATCAACAAGAACATCAATTTTTATATTTGGGGTTAAGAATCAGCGTTCTCAGGTTTTTTTTTCCAACATTTAAACAAATTCAACCATATGTCAAATACTGCTTTGTGCAATGTAGCTGTGGACAGTTGTGGAAATGGGTGAAACGGAATTCATTATTGGCAACATTATTTTTAATGCCGTACGTAACGTACGTATCGGCGAGCGAAACGTCTCCAAAGTGAACGAAACGGAGGATAGGATTCGTGAACAAATTACTCTTATCGCCAGCAAAGAGATATGAAATTAATATTTTTATCTAAAAACTGTGCAGTTCACTTGTACAAGTGTTGATTGTGATGCATGTGTATTGATTGCAACTAGACGTGGTAATAGTGCAGTTTTCACAAATCAGAGATATCCGAAGCCACCCTTGATAATTGTGCTTTATTAGTGACAACGGTCGAGTAGAACGCAGAAATGCAGGCGATTAAATGTGTAGTGGTCGGTGACGGGTAAGTTTTCTATATTTACTTGTAATGCATGCTTTCGTAACGTAACATTTGATTGGTAAACTGTCTGACTCTGACGTCATATTTTAAATTGAATCTACTTTATGCGAAGTTGGTTTGAGCTGTATCCAGCGCGTTCGATATAAGCGTTGGTTATACAACGATAATACACGTTTTATTTACTATTACCATTGTCCCATTGTGTTCTCGGGGTACGCGGGGACTGGAAAAGTATGAGTAATGAGGTGATAAAAAATAACACGCTAATAACCTGTAGGTTATTGTTCTCTGCCTTAGCAACGTTTGGAATATATACCGTCAGGGCTAGGGTCACAAATAAACAGCCAGATGCTTGACTGAAGGAACACTTCTATAAATAATTGCTGATGAATGTATCTTCTGTTAGAGTATTCATGTTAAATTTATTAGGGAAAAGGACTACCTACTCATGGATATTATTGTTTTGTCAATTTCCTCAAAGGTATCCTTTTGGACACTCAAACGTTACATCAGACAGATATTTCTATGTATAAAATATTAACAGTTAAAGTTTGTTATAGGAATAATTTATAAAATGGCATTACATGTAATCCTACATAACATAATTGTTTTTCTGATAAACAATGTTTTGAAAGGCAGAATACTATAACAGAAACGGGACTCTGGCTTTATCAATTTATTATTTTGTTTGGCCATTCATTTACATAATTATTTTGTTCCAAATTTAAATATTTACCAGAGCTAAATGCTTCCTTTTTCCTGTTTAGGATAGCAATTCAACTGTACTCTTACCATAGAGACTAATTTGAATATGTAACTTTTTAAATCAGTTACAAAGGAAGTCACTGTTTGAAAGTCATGTGTCTCATCAATATGTGCCAGGAATATAAAATTGAGGATAAAAAAGAAATAGAATATTAAATGGTATTATGACCTTTTATTGAACACAATAATATAAAAGGAGATTTGATATCTTATCATGAAACCTAATACTTACAGAGAATAGATAAAGCAATGATAAAAAGTGATAAAAATCAACTGAGGTACACTTAATGCTTGTTTGTCTTATAAATCATAAATTCAACCAGGTGGAAAGTTTAAGCTATATATTGTAGTAAAATAATTCTTGATCTATTTTCTGAGAACAGTGCTTAGCTGAACATAATAATTATGATATCATAATACAATGATATTATGAAGTGAGAATAAAGTAATTATTTATAATAGTAATTGTTTACTTAAATATTTACACATACTCATAGGCTAGTTCTTAAGAGTGTAGAACATGGGAGCATCAAAATTGACAAGTTGGAGGAGTCCTATATCTCACCATACAGCACCAGACTATTCAAAACAGAGATATGACACAAATTAGCCCAAAACACATGCCAAAAGTTACATCAATGAATGAACATGTAAAACTAGAATATTACAAGAATGTGTGCTTGATTTTGTGTAAGTCTTAAGAGTAGTGGAAGGAACCGCGATAGTTAAACTTTGACTGAGCATTCAATTCTGCATTGCAACAATGCTTCTCAAATATTCTCAATCTCTACCTATTGTTACTCGATTGTTGACCACTTTGATATAGTATATGTATGCAGGGCAGTGGCGTAACTATAGGGTAGCAGGACTGACAAAATGCCACGGGACCCCGGCCTTATGGGGCTCTGGCCTAACAGGGCCCCCGGCCCGAGAGGCTGCAAGCTCAAAAGTAACCTAACATTTCTAACAAAATTTAGTAAAAAATATAAATTTCAGGCCCCATGCAATGGATTTGCCAAGGGCCTCAGATGGTATAGTTGCGCCACAGATGCAGCGGATTTTAATGCAGTTTTTATCAATAGATACAGTGATTCAAGAGTAAGGTTTATTTAAATTATTTAACTACCTTTCATCCATATCTACATTGCACCCGTTTCGACCGTAGTTGGGACGGGTCGCTACTAAATACTAAAAGAAATCTGGTCAAACTAAGGTACCGGTACAGCAAAAATATAATAAAAATTTTTGCACATGCATTTAATCAAATGTATTGCTCATTCTAGTTAAGCCCATGTTAATATGAATGTCTTCAATGATCTAGGTTTATGAGTTCAGATTGCATCCTGCACAGATGCTGAGTAATACAATATTATGCAGTTAATTGATATTGTGATACATGTCTTGCAATGTGAACCTGCCCTTATGTAATAATACAAAGGGCTTTATGAGATCATGCACCATGACAAATGCAATGTGCAATTGGAAAAAGATTTGTTCAAGGAGTTTGAATGCTTTAAATACAATTTTTGGGAGGGTATTTAAATGTTTTTGATTTCAATATCAGAGTACCTACTTAACATAAATGGTCCTTACAAAATGGTGCACAAAAACTAATTTAACCTATCAAGAACAATTCCATCTGCCTAGCCTTTTCTCAACTATATTGGGGTCGGCTTCCAGTCTAACTAGCTGCAGCTGAATACCAGTATTTTACTTAGAGCGACTGCCTATCTAACCTCTACATAACTGGGTAATACGATACTCCTTGGTAAGACTGGCTGTCAGACTTTCAGGCTTCTGACTACCCGTAACGACGGTCCAAGATCCACAAATGACAGGTTAGACCAACGGCTTAACATGCTTTCTGAAGCACAGAGGAGTCTCAATATCTAAAGATGGTCACCCAACCACAGACTAAACCCTATCAAGAACAATTAAAACATGAATTTATTTTCGAGCTATGCAATGCACATATAGTAGCTATTTTTTGCTCACACAAAGACAGCAAGGAGGTCAGTTTCAATGAGCTAATATTTAACTTCCTTTTAACACTATGTACTTAATCTCCTTACCTAGAAATGCATTCTGCATTGCTTATTCAGTCAAACAGCTGTTTGCATTTACTATTTGAATAGCCATTTCTAAAGAAAAGTCTGATGTTTTTAAATAATTATTTTAAGAACAGGAAGTATACTACGGTTTTGAAAAAAAAAAATGGCTTTCTTAGCATCAGCCATCAACATGTTCCTAGATGTATCCTTCACAACTTTTAAGCCCAAATTCCAAAGAGCCACCCTCAATCATATTGCTTTCTGCCATACCTTGCTTGGCTCTTTCTAATGTGTTGGAAGAGCAAAGATGTAGGTATATACCTGGCAAAACAAAATTAGATGCGTGGTAGACTTCTTGCAGTTCTTTGTGTAAATGAATAAACACAGTATTTTTCTTACTGCCCAGGTATTTATTTTGCTAGACCTTACACACACACACACACACACACACAAGTACACTCAGAATTGTCAGCTAAATGTCGGAGCCTGATTATTGTAGCTTTCTCAAGGTCACCGAATTTTCCTCGGATCTCGGTAGACCGTCTTAAGTACAGTCTCAACAACCCCGGATTTACGCCCAGGCCTGCTAAGTTCGGCCTTGGGGTCCAGCTAGCCTAGGGGCCTCACCCATCCAACTACCCCGACAAGTAGCTTACCTGCCTAGCGGGGGATGTTTATAAATTTCGATAGTTTCGCTTATTTCTTCTGCTTTTCCGTATAAGTCGACAAAAAAACTCTTATTTTTGTTTGAGACTATCAAAAGAATCTAAACTTTGCTAAAATTTCCAAAATAGCTTCGGTATGTGCCTCAAATACCAAGTGCTTAGGGGTCTCTAAGTCCGGGCTTGGTCTCAAATAAATACTTAAAACTCTGCTCGAGTGTAATATCGAACGCTCGCGACCTTTGTTCCATCCTCATTTAGTGTACACAATCTTGAAATCGAAGATAGATTCGTATAGGTACTATGGTGAAAGCATGTCGACTGCTTCGATAATAATGTCCAGTTTCCAGGCAATGCAGTGTTTATCTGGAGGAAATTTGACCTAGACCAATGTAGCCTAAATAAAATACTAATAATAAAAATCTATTCCTATTTGTCACACATTCTGTTGTTTTTATAAAATTCGCACGAAGCTTGAAGGTCATCTTAAACAGAATTGGACGCACGCTTTTAAAACTATTTTACGAGTTGATGTTCCTATTTCATTCAGAGTTACGACTTCTTAGGTCTCATGAGATCGCCTATTCCTTTTTAAGAAAACCAGCAAGTTTCTACGCAAGTCGTTTAAGGTACTGAAACGACCTTTGTAAAAACTCTGGTCGTCGAAAACCGTAATGAACGAAGGCTTTTAGTTTATATCAGGCATCCATTCTCCAATTTCCAGGAATGCTTTGGAGATTCGTAATTCCCAAACCGAGACCAAAGAGAAAAAATAAAAGAAATACTTTATTGCAGAACTTCCAAACCAGTTTCCGTGAGCCTCTCGAACATTTTAGATTTATTTGCGGAGCTTCCGCCAGCCTACCATCAAGTTTCCGAACGACTTTGAAAATGTATTACTCAGCACTTTACAAGAAAGCTATCACAGACTCCTTTCTAAAAAGTGCACGATCACAGTTCGTTAGGTTTACATAACGTTAACATCTAATCAATCACGTTAATCTTTGCTAATAGAAACTAAGAAAGTCTTTGGCGTTCTCATAAAAGTACTCCTAAAGCGTGTCTTTGACAGGAGGGGTAACGATGAGCGATCTCTTTCGTCAGTTGATGGATATAGACAGACAAACGAACTTAGCCTTGATCCTCAAAGGGTAGAGGTGTATTGTTAAAGCATAGATAGCCGGTGACGGAATGAACTATTCGATCAAACGATGACACGAAAAGGCGAGGCCAATTGATAGCTAAATGTATGAAAAAAGGTGTACCTATGTCAGCTGTTTATTTGCTGTACAAATTGTTGGAGTCGACTGAAAGAAACCGGGTTACTTTATTAGCGAATTGATACTAATACCTAGTCCACATAGCGAAGTTCTAAAGTAACAGCTTACCATGTAACCTCAACCTATTTCGTATGTCAGTTCACCGAGATTGGAAGTAGACTTTCTACCTTTTGGCAACTTTTCCTGTCATTGTGAATGGAAGTCAAAACAATGGGTTTTCATTTGTGTAGTGCAAATAGGGCACGGCCTTAATATACAGGCCTTTCTAAAAAAACAACACTTCTACTGAAGGTATCTTATGTTAAAAGTACCTTAGCTTTAGTATTTAAAATGTATCGTGGAAGTTACAGTTAGGATACTTTTCAACGGGATTGTCTGAAAGGGTTACCGCTACCCCGGAACATAAAAGGCTAAGAAAGAAACGTGGATAGGTTTTAGTCAGTAAGAGTCTAACACAGGGGAGTATTAGACCCTCCGCTCCACCCAGAGCGGGAGGGGTCATTTGATGATTTCCCACCCTCAAACAATAAAAAAAAGTTAGGATACTTTGTACGAATAGTCCAATTATCAAAATATTTTTGTGCCCCTGTCTGCTACTTACTGAAATAAATGTATGATACCTAAGTCATTAGGAATAAGTGATTAATTACAATACGTTTTTTAAGTGCTACTGATTTTAAGGAAGTAAATTTTGCAGCAAAATAATTTAAAATGAATATAAAATATCTAATATATAATAATCTGATATACAGTCTATAATTTGCCTTCTAAATAAACCCAGAACATTACGCCTGATATCAGCTTTATCGAATTTTCATGTTATCACTTTAAACAATCGACTATTGATTGAGTATTTTATTAGTATCGATAACGATAGCGCTTAGTGGACTTTTGCGTTCTTAGAAACGATCTACGTTTTTACTATCGTTGTATGCCTACCTCTAGATAACCTTAGGCCTACCTCTAGATAACCTTAGGCGTCATTAACTTACAATTAAAACGCACTAATCGTAGTAATTAAAAGAAAACATAACACGACTTATCTCATGTCAACGCAACGATTCTTTTAATCCGTCCCGTATTATTAGAGATCACAACTTCTTGCATAGAAAGTAAATAATAACAGTTTTTAATATTAATCTCCAGTAATATTGCCCACAATGAGAGCCATTACCAAACAGTTAAAACTGACATACATAACAGCAGTCTACTTTCATTTTTATTGTCAATCGAAATAGACTTATACAGCCTCGGGCACTGTTGCAAACGGTAGACCGTATGTCCCCACGACTTCAGACAATGCCCACTTTGCTCACCCGCATACAAAAACCACTTTATACGTAATCAAATTAGTGGTGCCAGCCGTACAAATCCCACACTTGGCCACGGGCGCAACTTAACAATCTGATTGCTTTTATTAAGTGATGGATGCTGGCAGCTAAGTAGACAGATGTTTGTTTGATAAACGATTGGAACCCTGTTATGGGATTACGTAAGTCTATGGTATGTTGTGTAACTAAGCATAAATAAGATTAGGCTGCGATCAGTGTGATCTAAAGGTGTATCAGACGTAGACCTTATGATCTAAAAATAGCAGCATTAAAGATGATGTTTAATTTTACTTTTTGCTAAAGCAAAGCTTGAAGAATAATAGCGTTTCTGCGTTCAATAGCAGTTAGTTCACGAGCTATTAATTAAGTCTGTCCTTGCTAAAACGTTCACAACCAGTTTCTAGTGAACTGAACCTTGGCAATAGACTGAAACGCTTGAATGAAGAGGAGGAACACAAGTATCGTTTGCTTTGAAATAAATTAGTTATGATTCAGCCTTCAAGTGGGCCCCGAAAATATCATTCATGAGTATGGCATGGATTGCTAAAATAATCTAATTAAGGACAAGTACTCGCGTCTGGTCGTATTTTTTTTAACGCCAGCCTAATTGGTTTCGCGGTATTTTGTTTTTAAGATTTTTGTAAGGTCAGATTTAGTAAAATTTTGCTCACAAGATCGTTTAAGTTTCTCGCCAATTAACTGCTAATGATTGCGTTTTTATTTAATACTTGTTATGAGTCTCCTTAGACAAAACTTCTGGGATTGTTTAAAAAAAAACCTTGGTGCATTTTGCCAGTAAATATTAGGTACACAAAATGCAATCTATCTGCAATCGTAAGGTGTTGTTCGTCAAAAGTGAATGTTTATTTGTTTAAAATGACAACACTGAATAGGACTACGTATGAAATTATTATTAGATAAAAATCAGCATGAGTGGTTTAGTTGTAAATCTAGACTTATTTGCGAATTATGTTACCATTTATCATAATTGTTTAGTACGATTTTTCCTTCCTTTGTAACGCTGGTGACTATGTACCATAATTTATTACAATTATTTTATATAGGTAACCTAGATAACAAAATATCTATATTTCAGAACAATTTGTGTTTCAGTATTCAGTATTACATGGAGGCATATTATTTCAGATGAAAGAGTTTACAGTGACAATCGTAAATTATATATTCTTTAGACAATCCCCAAACGACGCTCGTAGAAATGTAAATGAATAGTAATTAGGGAAATTCCAAGGAAATTGCTACAAACGACAAAGTTGTGGCTGTAGCCAAATGTTGTGAGTCGAAAAGTGGGTATTGGCCAAACAAACTTACATAATTAACGACGGAGTATAACAAAATAAATAATAGTTACCGGTAATAGCTTCTGTCCTGGGTATCGCCCGCGTGAACCATAATATTCTTTTTCTAAAATAATAGTAGCCTTATTTACTCCTTAAAATCGGCCCAGCCGTTTCGGAGATTAGTCGGAACAAACAGGCAGGAAACTGTTTTTTTTTTAAACAAGTACCGTATATAAGTACTTTCATGTGTATTTAGAAGAACCTGTTATTTTGTTATTACAGACACTTATCATTCTATTTATTTTTATAGGTTCTAATAATATTAATTAATAAACAAAATTATGTGTATTATGTTTGTTACATTATATATTAAAGTATGTTTCATTTCCGCGTCCATTCGTGCCGAAAGTGCCTCTAAATCAAAATCCGTAATTTGGAAGTTCGAAGCCCTCAAAACGCCACGCTGAAAAATTAATGTGCCCAAACGTTTTTTTTTTGTTTTATCGCTGTCAGTCTGCCACTGTTAATCATAAAAAGTCGTAAATTCTGTTTGGAATTTAATTTTTCACTCCGCTGTTTTCTGTCTCGGTTGTATGTACTTTGCAAGGATAAGTATAGGGCTTCGTTTTTCAACCTGTTTTTATCCGAGCCACTTCAGCCCCGTAATTGAGTTCCCATATTGCGAGCTCTCGCACGCTTTTGATATCAAATTTAAGAGAAGGGGAAATGTAATTAAACCTCCTTCCACTTTGACCTGCATACCATAATCTAGAACTCCGTGTGTCAATAAGTACGCAGCACCAAGTTCCTTATCTGAAATGAGGGTAATCTTAAACTCTGTAAAACTTTATGACGCGTCAGACAATTCGAAATTGTGGGAACGAGCAGGCCCATTGTTATGTAATTCTATCTACAGTTATTGTATGGATTATATTTCTTTACGGTTATTGTATTTTCTTTGTGATAATGGTTACTGTACTGTCTGATACTGCTGCTCGATCAAGTCGATGTTTTGTAATCATAACTTCGTGCAAGAAGGTTTTATCATCAAAAACAGGTCGTTAACTGAAAATAATAACTGCAGCGCCATAGCGTGTCTAGTAATGCGCCTGCAGTTCAACATTAACCTTAGAGGCCATTACTGACAGTCAACACGACCGTGGGAACCTCGCACTTACCATCCATAAATTATGTTGGATGACACAGTCTCAGCGATTGATGTAAATACCGTGAGTAGATCTTTGTTTAAAAAAAAAAACAACAAATCTTTCGTTCGAAATCAAATATTAAGTCTGAACACAGTTTTGGTTCGATCACAACGTTAGTACTGTGTCGCACGTGCGTGCTAAATAACGCGTAACCTTGCGCTCCCCTCGTCCTGCAGGAACCGGTCGATCCGGCGTATACCGGAATTTCACTCGGAGACAATAGTGGATCCAGTCAGCCGAGCTCTCCCGATCCCCCCGAGAGACATCTCGCGACTACTCACAGACGGGAAAGTAAATAATGGTCAGGGATCAAGAAATCTGGTTAGCTTCGCACAGCCAGTTCTCTTTACGAACGAACTGCTAGATATCGAATGGGCTAAAAGCACACTCTGCGCCGCAATATTTATGAAATCGTTACGTTGCAGAAGTTGGCTTGAGAAAACATAGTATCTGTTACGAAATATTGTGGACAAGCGCAAATCGAAACTCGACCAATATATGATAATCTTGAATTACAAAACGTAGTTTCTTTTTGAGAAACTTAAAGCTAGATACGCGGATACGTGGGTTCCATCAAGGCTGGATTGACAAGTTAATCTGCCGAGCTAAAATACGATGATTTAAATATATCCATGGCGTATTTGTACTCTCCTAATACAAACAGGCGTTTCGCATGCGGCCGCGTCCAAATTGTAAAACAAATAAAAGACGGTCGAGAACAAGTCTACATAATTCTAGTTTCTGTGAAAGTGATTGCAAAGCACTTGATTTGATTGGTGGTACTTAGTCACTCGGCCGATAATGGATGTTATTCACGAGCACTTGAATCCTATAATAAATCACAAATAAAAATAGAACAAACCGACTTTCTAGTTTCCACTGAATGCCACAAATCCAAGAAAGATCCAAAGTAAAACGCCCAAAACAATGTTTATTACAGAGAAGCGAGCAATAAAACAAGGGATTTTCGAGTTAACCCACTTCCGTTTTGTCGTGTAGGCGAGATGGCTCGAAATGCTCAACAAGCCGTAACAAGAGACTGTTTCCCTCACAAAGCCCTTTCAGCTCTGCCGGTTCGACCCTAGGCCGCTGAGCGTGTAAGTAATTACTGCTCTGCCCTAATTCCTGGTGCCTCTCTGATCCCGGCTAGTCAGTCGACTGACCCGTTTGCTTTCAATACAAACTGCATCGGTTTGCAAAGTCGATGAGTTTCAACCGAGAGCGTTTGAATGACGAATTTAGGTTACCATGGGTAACTGGATTGCTATGATTAAATTGGAGGCCTACAGCAATTTGTGAATGAAAGATAAACGGAAATAAAAAGACTCCATTTTAGATAACTCCGGTAGTAGTACGTCGAGTTACGTGTCGGATGCGAGTAATACAATTATTGTACGTTTTGTGTCTGAACAATGGGGTCAAAATAATTACGCTATCAACGCCAGCAACTATTACGAATAAGAAATAGCATCGTGAGTCCAAACAATAAAGTTATTGTTGCCTCGAGTAGCATACGCGTTTTAGTTGCGTCATCGAATGTACCGCGTGTTGGGATCACAATCGTAACATTACTAGGGTTATTTATACATGGATGATCCCATGTTGGAAACATCAAAAGGATCCGTCGGCCTCCGGTATTGGAAAATTTAATTTGGAACTGAAACACGTCCCCGAAAATCTGGATCGATCTTGCGCAGAAAGTAGAGTTGGCGACAGACGCGCTAAATTAGCTTCCTTGAAATGTTCTCATCAAAATTCGTTCCAACATGAAGCATTTTGCTTATGAAAATTCATAACTTTGAACAGTTGGAACCCTAGCTTGAAACTAATACTTTATTAAGACCGAGACTAATGAGCAGCGGTTTTGTAAATCAATGCGCTTTCATTTTGGGACGTGCTCTGGCTTATGGAAACAGAATATCTTATGCAATTACCTTTATTATTGGATACAACAGTTTGTTCAGTTTGTTGTCAACATAAGCGCACTATTCATTTTCAACAGTATTTTACGGTTCCACATAAATCCTGGTTACGTTACTGCACCATATTAGCATCACCGGGCACTAACTAGTAAATGAGTTCACTGTACATCGCAGCATGTTTGTTGATCAAACAGATACCCTTTGTTTGGTAACCACACTCAAAATAGATGAGCTTTTTGTGTAACCTGGCGTGAAGACCTAGTTTCGAGGTATTTTACTACCTTAAACGGAATTGAGTGGAGGCCGCGAAACGGCATATGTAATAATATATAGGACGGGCCAGATGGAGTGACCATCTTCGCAGGGTAGCTGATAGTAGCTGGGTGAGAGCTGTCGAGAATCGAGCTGAATAGCGTATAAATAGAGACCTATGTCCAGCAGTGGACTGCTATAGGCTGATGATAATAAAACAGAATTGCTACGGACTGGAAACGAAAGGAAAAGTAATTTTCTATAAAAACGACGTAGTTACACAAAGCTACATGTCGCATGTCTGTCGCTAATATTCCTGGTATACTTTTATTGGAATGAATTGCATTGAACTGATGACCTTTCGGTTTGCAGTCAACAAAATAGTCGTTAGCCGGCCATGATACTAATTTTCTATCAAATGTGGTAAATTTCCGGCACGGAGGAGTCTCGGTATGTAAAGATGGCCACCCATCCACCCCCGGCAAGCGTGGCTTAACCTGATGGATCGACCTGTGCGGCTGTTAGTACTAAACCACGAGCTCCTCATTGACAGTAAACTCAGCAATTACTTAAATTGTCCTCTCGCTGACATCACAGTATTATAACTTCGCATCGCTTTTAAACGCATTACGCAATAATTCATCTCTTAATGTGCTATAAGCATTTCCACAGTGGAGAACCACGTAAATGGTGCTTTGAAAACTAACGTTGCAGGAGTAAAATGAATTGCTTTCAGAATAGTAAGTAGATGTGACTGCTTTTAGGCTCCGAGTGCTACAGCAGAGTAATAGGGTTGCGATTTACCGAGTTTAGTTGTTAGTGCTTGATAGTTCTGGGATTAAGTGGGTGTAACTCGTCTGTGGCTTATCGTCGAGTTTAAACAAGAACAATTAGAACGTTTTCGCCCAATTTTAGCTTTGCAAAATGAAAACGGTTTATTCCCTTTTCGAATCATGTTAACCTTTTGAACGCTACACCATAACGCACGCGCGTGCCCTCAACGCCAAGCTACAAATTAGAAATTAATTTGTGAAAAAATAATAATCTTGTTATAATGAATTTCCCAATATACAGGTGTCTTATAATTTTGTTTTGTGTCATTAATCCTTAAATGCATGGAGTATCAAAACTGAAACACTTACCTCATAGCCAACTGTCAGCTAAAAATTTTTCCCGACGTCAAACTCAGTTACCAGTTTTGATACGCCATGTATTTAAGGGTTAAAAACGTACGAGAGCTTCAATTTTTTATTCTGTATAACTATTACAAACTATAATACACACAAAAATAATGATTTAATTGTTTATTTCGTGTTATAGTGTACCCGCATTCTCACATATTTGTCGTTGGCGTACAGGGCATGCGCTTGCTTGTCACGTATATGTGGCATTGGCGTTCAAAAGGTTAAGAGTTCTAAGAGTTCAAAATCTCCGAGCCCTAATAATGATTTTCTCTCTCCCCTTTGCGTATCGTTTTCTGCGGCCACGCTCACCACTTTATTCGAGCCCATATTTATGACTTTAGCTTCCTCATAAACTTACATGTAATGTACCGACGTATGGGTTTGTGAAGTTCATTCCTACTGGCCATCATCATCTGCCTAGCCTTTTCCCAACTATGTTGGGGTCGGCTTCCAGTCTAACCGGATGCAGGTGAATACCAGTATTTTACATGGAGCGACTGCCTATCTGACCTCGACAACCCAGTAACTGGGAAATACGATACCCCTTGGTGAGACTGGCTGTCAGATTTTCGGGCTTCTGACGACCCGTAACGACTGTCAAAGATGCACAAATGACAGCCGGGACCAACGGCTTAACGTGCTTTCCGAGGCACGGAGGAGTCTCGGTATGTAAAGATGGTCACCCATCCACGACCAACCCCGGCAACCGTAGCTTAACCAGGTGGATCGACCTGTGCGGCTGTTAGTACTTAGCCAATTCCTACTGGCCATTAGCATATATTTTATAAACCTACTAGCTTTTGCCCGCGGCTTCGCACGCGTTAAATTCGTAGTAAAACAATTCGTTATTATACATATAAACCTTCCTCTTGAATCACTTTATCTATTAAATAAAACTGCATCAACATCCATTGTGTAGTTTTAAAGATCTAAGCATACATACATACAGACATTAGGACAGACGAGGAAAGCGACTTTGCTTTATACTATATAGTGATGCCAGCTTCCAGTTTCTTGGAGGAAACGGATAACCGGAAAACGTTTTATGACTTCGATGTGGTTTCTTATTCATATTGCATTATGATTATGCACCTACCGCCTATTCATAGTTGACCTTATATTACGAACTTTTCAGCCATATTTCAGTGCAGTTGTTTAGGAAGTGTGAAACGATATGTTTATTGTTATTGCAATAAGGCACGCGCTGGTTTCTGTTTTGTGTCACGAACGTGTGAAATAATATGCTGTTATATTTTACTTTTAAGTTATTATTATGTTTCTTTTGTTTCCAAATTATTGCTGCCACTTTTTAAATTTGTGATTTGTTGGTTCCTCAATTAATTTAAAACAAATTTATGATTAAAATATGCTGGTTTTGCGTAGTGTTATGTTACATGTCTACATACGTTTGTAGTTTTGATTAAACATAATGTCTATACCACAGAATAGAGAATGTATATGCTGTGAATATTAATAATTGTTGTAAAAACTTGCCAAAACCCTCAATGATGACGGTTGTATCTTGAGCTACTAAAAAGAAATAAATACTACGTGATAAAAATTACGTTTTTTTAAGACATGAACAGTTTTCAAATATTTGCATCCTTAATAGGTACATTATTCCCTTAAAACTGGAAATAATATTCCTTACGCAATACGTTTACGTTTTCCTGAAAGTTATAACTAAAATAACGTCATGTATTTCAAATACTCGTGTGTTTACAAATGAGAAGATGACACAACTGGGATAATTCATCTGAAGTATTTTCCTATTCGTGTGATTTTTCACATCCAAAATAATCGTTTGCGGTAAAGCTCGGTCTCCCTGCAATGACATGACGTCACTAAATCATAATTTCCTCATTTAGTACACCATTTGTGAAACAAATAGACTTATCTCTGTTGTTGTTTTAGAGCTTATCACGTCCGTATAAAGCATAATTTACATTGTTTCTCTTGATCACTATGCAAAGTAGGGTTTCGCCTTTCAACAAAGTTAGTGCTCCCTGGTGCGCGCTTTGCTGTTGTTCAATTTCACCCGACTAAAAAGGGATGTGGTTTGTGATGCCTAAAAAGGGGCTAAAATACGTCATCAATTTCTCGTTTATACATGAAACATCATACTAATTTTATTAATTATTTGCATACAGCTGTTATCTGAGTGAGTCAGAACAATAAAATGCAATGCAACAATTAAAGTGCAATTCATTTATGTTATTTTTAAATTGATACTGTCTGGATTTAGCTCTCATGCCACTATGATTATGACAGTGGAATATACACGGTATATTAACAAACATTTTATATTTTTCTTTAAATCGTACTTGTCAACTTCGTCAAAGAATATTCCGGGCGTATTCAAACAAGAAAAGTCTTTCTTATTGCAAACATAATCTGAAGATCACGGCTTGGGAATATTTGCCTTTTGTACTCACAAAAAAAGTGGGTCAAATTGATCCTAAATCCAAAAACGTATAGGTACAAACATATAACCTTTGGAATTTGGGTGCGGAACTGCGGATAAATTCCTATGCGTCGCTTCCTGTGTGATACAACAAATACTGATATCGAAATACAAATTTGAAAATGGAAGAGGAATGTTATGGAGCTTTCCCCCCATTTGTGTAAATATTTATTTTCCTATGCGCTTTTGCTTTCCGATTAAGTATCGAAAAGTTGGAAAACACATTTTCGTAATGGCCAGTTATTACTCCGCCATTTTGCCGTGAAAAGTTCCGTTTTCATGGCATAACCATTCAGTGTGCGGTTGAATGTTTACGGTAAAATGGAAATAAAAGTTGCAATAATAACATATTTTCTACATTAGTAACCGATAGTTAACGTTAGTCGGGTCAATCCCTTTTAGGTACACTTATTTATAAATGCAGTTTAGGATTGTTTGTTCAATGTGCAATTAATAATAAAGTCGTTTAGAAATTTCCTCAATTGACTATTTGAAACGGTAAAAAATAAAATATGAAATCACATATAAAAAAGACCGCTCGTCTTATAAGCTTCCATCACCGTACAGAAATTAAATATTATGCGAAGATATAATTTTAAAACTGCATTGAATGCAAATAAGTATTCTAAATATCTGTGACGTCACATTGTTATATTTCATACAAATCAAGTACAAATAACGTTATTGACTACCCTTCAAATACCTAATTATGTACATAGTATATTCATGGCAAAAGCATCATTTTTTGATGTTATTCAATAGCTATGATGGTATAATCTGAATCAGTCTCCCTCATATCACACAGCAAAGAGGTTTCGGGAACAGCTGACGATTTATTTTGATAAAACACTGACGCAAGTGTCAAGGAATGATTTATACAATATTTGGTTCCGTATATTTTTGGTTATTTATTTTAACGTTTGCTTGTCCCATGGAGGCTTTTATCAATGTTTTGTATTCAGGCTGGTCGACGGCTCCTAGAGTATGTGGAAGATGCTCTCGCGTTTCACTGCTCCACATCTTGTTTGTACCCGCCACAGAACATTTTGTCACTTCTACGGTACACGCTTTGAATCTATAATTAATACAATACTCTACCGTTGTCAAAGGAACCTGTTGCAAACATTTAAAATAATATTCATGAAAAACGGTGAAACACATGATTTTGTTTTTTTTTTTAATTTTTAAATCCCTCTTTTTTATTTTTTAAGTCGTTGACTGCCACGCAGCAGACACAATAGAAAAACTATTGTTCGCGGCTCACCGGTGACCGCGTTGGCGCTCAACGTGTTAAGTTACATTTTGTTTTTAAATTCGGTAAAGAACCATTAAACACATGTTACATGAAATTGGAGAAGAAAATTTGTATTGAAAAGACCAAAATTCGCTGGCAAAGTGTACATTTTGTATGCTCAATTATGGTCCTTTCCTGATCATAATATTTTTGTACATATTAATCAAAGTTTATTTTTCCCTTAATCACAGACTTCTATCGCCTATGCACTTATGGCTGCATGAAACTTTTCTCCCTTCCACTATTTTAAAAGGGCGCCCGAGGGAAACCTTTTAGTGCTTGAGTATGAGCTGCTAGTAGTATTTAACCGTTTTATTTTAGTCCCGCTAGCATTACTGAACCAAACAAATAACATAAAACATCATTCCAGAAAGATTATTATGGGTTTGATGTTGATGAAGGCAATAAAATTATTCCTGAGTCGAGAACAGATTGCGTTGTTAAAGGCGCTAAGAAAAACATTTTAATACTGTGGTTGCCACGGAGTTTGGTGAGGTATAATAATCCAATCGTTCTTTAAGTCGATTTTTTGCCTTACATTCGGCATTTCACAGTTTAAGTGATCTGAAGACAATTAATCAAAAGTGAATAATTATTACATTAGTGCAGGGCTCGGAAACCGGTTGAAATTCTTAACCGGTTACGGTCATTGACCCCAAACCGAAATCGATTTAGGTTAAGGTTTGCACTTTACCGGTTTTTACCGGTATATGTGGGAAACCGGTTTTTAATGAATTTTGGTTTTGAAAGTGAAAATTAACCGGTTAAAACCAAATTTGAACACCCCCGCCCCCGCCACTCACAAGCACGGTCAAGACGTTGCGATGTCATTTAGTTACAAAATAGTCGCATCAAGTCGCATGCAAGTTCTCAACGTCGCCGCCACCGTCTTCCTTCACCAAATTTCGTAACTTGTTGGAAGTGTTAAAAAAGTAGACGAAAAATATTTACGACTTACGGAATTAACCGGTTAATTCGGGTGTCAAAACCGTTTGTGCTTATGTAACCGGTAACCTTTATCATTTGGGTTACATATGAACAGTTCACTTGTTTAACCGGTTAATGAAGGAACGATATATTTACCGGTATTTCATCGAAATTAACCGCTCTTTTTAAACCGGTTCAGAGCCCTGCATTAGTGAATCGATCCAACAATGTTGGTTTTCGGCACTCACTTACCGAAATGAAACAAAGACAGCAGCTGAATGCTCATTCCTATATACCCTGACCGAAGGTCTTAGTTTATTGAAGCATCCACAGGCAAGCCCGTTTAAGGTAGTAGACAACATCCTCGGTTGAGCTGAGAGATGCCATTAAAAAAAATCATTCCTATATAAATTGCCGGTTTCGAAGGAACTTTCGTTAAACTAAAAACAACTGTACCTAAACCAAGTATGCGAATTTTAATATAAAATCAACAATGTTTGTACCTACAGACGTTGAAATAACATTTGGCGTTACGACAAAACAAACAGGTAGAGATTAAATTGCTTCCACGAATGTAACAGTTCCCGGTACAAGGGACACGGTAATAACTTTAATGTTTGACATTCATCTGGAGAATACCTGGGATTTCAGGGAGTGTCCAAATACATGGAGGAACGTCTGGAATACCGCAAATATTTGCTTGGACCAACCATGCTAACTTTTAAAGTAATTACGTTTCTAGTTGATGAAACTGGCTGGGTGGATATATGGAGCGTAGTATATTAGTGTGGTAGGTGTAATAATTATTTTATGTGTAATACTTGTTTTTCTTGCCGGCTTTTGCAATTTCTCTTGAAAATGTACCAAATACCCATATTTAAATATTTCCAGGAAGCTTTCCTGAAAATAATTGAACAACGTCATGGATTCCATTTAAAAATTGAATATTGGAATTCCCCTGAATAATTTATCAACGTCATATTAAAAGCTTGCACTCGAAATTCACTTCACACGAAATCAATTTGGGCCAATAGCCCGCCTATTAAGCGATCCGGCTATAGTCGCACTACTCGCGCTGGGAGTGCCTGGCAGTAATGAAATTAGCATAGCGCCCGTACATCATGCTAGGGGAGAAAGGGTGCGGTGCACTATCCACTACTTGTACATATTCATTCTATTATGAGCGGCTTGAATTGCAACATGTTTTCGCCGCGTCCCGACCCTTGCTCTAGCCAGCCCGCGCTGTTAAGCCTGTTGCTTTAATCTCGCCCCTAAATAATATTAATCCAGGCTGTTCCTTGCTGCCCTCCCCTAGTGACGGTCTAAGCTGACGTCCATACCTCATAGAGGGGGTCCCTTAGCAAGTAGACGCATACTTAGCGCTGACTGGAGGCCTTAATTTATTGAGGCCTCCATCCTCAGATAACCTCCTATGTTGACAAGCGAGATGCCACTCGCAGTTTTTGAGTTCTATCGTTAGAGTAACTACGAATAATCATGATATTCTAAAAGACTATGGTACTCCTCATTGTAATATTTAGAAAATGTATGGTATGGTTTAATAACGGAACAACAGTGCTGTATTCTCTGAATAATAAACAGTTTTCCATGAATAGACTTCGAATAGAGATGCTGCCTAGAATTAATTTCAGACCCGTTAGCGCAGATGTAAAAAGTGCATCAGAACAGAATTCGTATTAGAAGCTTACGCATGATTACGCACCAGCTCTTACGTTTCCAAGTAGCGGTGTAAAGTGCACATTATTGCACTTAATGATATTTTAACGTTTCTTGAGTCACACAGGAGTCCCGTTTGTTCGATTTCGTTACCGGGCGACGAGCAAGTTAATGAGAATCTTGGGTGACTCATACATTCATTACTCACGCGAGTAGTAGAGGCTGGTACTTGAGGCGCTAAATAGATTTAGTGGGTACTACATATTGTATCGGTTACCTAACCGTTCTTCTGAGGTGCCCATTACGTACATACGTAAAGGTTTATAGTCGATTCTTGGATATGTTCACGGGCTTTGCCAACTTTTCTCATATTCTGGGACTATCTCTGAGAATTGGAAGCATTTTCAGCTGCAACGTTCCCGTTTGTTACGCTCACGGCTACAGTCATTTATCTTTTATCATAAGCGTGCATATGTAATAATTATTAATGTGAAACTGATTGCTATTCGTTGCCTCTTAAGGTACAAGTTATTGAATCAATCTGAAATAGGCTTCGCCTGTAGCAAACCAGACATAATTATGTGCTAATGGTTTTAATGTTAATTGATGAGTTGCACGTGCAGTAAATAAACAAATACAATATCTACTATGCATTTTAGACGCATGAACTCTGTACTTTATATTATCAAGTTTTGATAAAACTCATCTTTTTTTTGCAATTCTTTGTGTTTAGAACCTATTTACGTATTTCTAATTATGCAATTAACTTATCGCTTATTCAATATGTTAAACCGTTAACTAAGATTTTGCAAAACAATAAACAATTTTATATTCCGTGTCAAATTGTAGCCTATGTTTAATGCAACACCTTCTAACTCGTAATTTATATTTCTTGAATTTTTATATTGTAAATGTAATGTGTCCTACATCGTACATTTCCTACATGATGATTCCATAGTCGTCATAATCATCATAGGAAGAAACCAGAGTCAAAAATAGCAATTACATATTTATAGGGAAGGCCCTATGGTCATCATTTATGCTACGTTCGGTCACGTCAGCCTCAATGACGCCTTATGCATCAGTCTTCCTCAAATATTATTTATAAACTTTAACGTGTTACCTACATCCATCTGTAATTATGTAGTGCTATTCTGTAAAAATCGCGTCTCTCTGGAGTTTAAAGTGAGCGGTCTATACATAGTGTTAATCCATAGCTTTAAGTGGAACGACAACTCATTTCACTCTCATTTCAACTAAGTTTTGACGGTGAGATTTCTACAGAATCGACCGTTTACTGCTCCATAGGAATGTACAGGGGCCAGCAGTGGCCAGCACATCAAGCTACGCCAATTTATTTGATTGTTTTGAGATATTTGCAATTTCATAACAAAAGAATAAGTTTGATGTTCAATTGGTAAAATTTGTCAGTTTGGGATAGCTTGCTGGTGTCTGTACTTTGGCTACGGTTATAAAGAACCTCTCAACAATTTCCTCCAATCGGAATCGCAGCGGTATCTAGCGGCTCTTATGGTGCCGGATGCCTTATGGAGCAGGCCGGTGTAATCACTACTTGCAACGTAACATTATCTCTGCTACAGTTAGTTTGTGCGCCGAATAACGATACCTCCATTAGATAATACTTTGTAGTCTAAACTGACAACTTTTACGTACGTGATTTACTTCGTATTTGCTCTAGTTTTCACCTCGTAAAGATAACGCTGGTTGTTGTAAAAAAGCGGTTAATTTTGTAGATACTCGGTAAAGTAGTAATTTAGCATTAGTAACAACCATATAGAGGAAATAAAAAAAATAAGTAAGTAATTTACAAGTATTTTACAACAATGATTGACGTCCACGCAATCTAAAATAAATCATAAAGTCAGGGCTCTTTCCGCTATTAAAGTTTGTAAATTAAACAAAGCCATATTGGAATTATTGTCCGCCAAATTAACCTATATTCTAAACAGAACATAGTTTATAGCGTTATCATAAACATTAAACTATTGTATGATACTGAAATCGAATAAACGAAAAGCGTCTGTGAAGGGCGTTGACCTCCAGCATTGCATTGTGCATGTGTTCTCATACGAGTACAACTCACTTGTAAAAATATTATAATAAAATAGGAATGTCTGAATGTGTATGCATGCAGCGTCAGTTCATTGACTTATAAAGAAATTGAATGGGGTCATACAAGGATTTATTGCCTCTAAATATTGTATTCGATAAGTCTCGGTATTTTATGTGTCATCAAGTTAGAGGAAACTAAACATAATTATTTAGGTTATTATATTATTTTATTGTATAATTTTGGGTGCCGGGAGGTGAAGTTACCAAGAATCCCCTTGAACAAAACTAAATGTTTTCCTGTTTCAAAATTGAGCGCGATTGTTTTAATTAACTAACAGTCTAACACCGCTTCCGAAACTGATTCACGGGAATCAGCAAACAGAAGACCTAGGATTCTAGTAAAAGTAAACAAATTGTCATAAATAAACGTACATCAGTCGTCTTAGAAACAAAAGAGCAAATATCCTTTGAGTCAGCTGTGCCTACAAAATATCTAAAGACGATGTGGTAGCCACCACAGAACAGCTATAGAGGTTAGAAGGGCCTTGTGGGCGGGACAGGCGCGCCACACATTTGCGCGGGCGCTCCAAACCCAACCGAAATTAGAATCACCGGTCAACAGTCACGCTCTTATTGTGAAAGCGTTCAATTCTCCGCGGAAAAAACGAATTATGCCGTCTTGCCCAATTAAAACGTGTCGGAAAAGAAGTCAGGAGTGTAATGTGGCCCGAGCAGGGATTTTATTTCACCGGTAACTCCAAAAACCTTAAAATACGAGTGATATTTGTAATTATTACAAAAGTATTATGTAGTTTGTAGACAAAAACGATAAAATCGCATTCAGATGCAAAATTATACATTGCTTGCATTACATTGGTACGATCTTGCACGACGTGAGCGGTCGCGCAATGTATTGCGTTCACTGCGAACGTCGCGTGCGTCGATCCAAAGCTTCAATTCTGGGAAATCTATGCGCGTCGATAGTGTTGTTCCAAATTGTAAACAATGTCGATATTAAGATGTGTATACGAATGATTATTGTCAGTAATATAACAATGAAAATAAATTTGTTTATATTAACACCAATTATTGTATAATGTGGATTATTAATTTAGTTTCTTAGTTGGTTTTTCGTCTAAAATCAAATTTACGATGCAAACACTTTTTTTTTAATTTTACAAAAGATCCAGCCACAAGAAAACTGTGGTTTGAAGCAACTGGTAGAATTTAATGGATACGTACTAAATGTAGCACAATTTATGTTTGCAACATTTTGCAGAAAATGATTATGTAACGCGGGTGAAACCGCCGGGCACAGCTATTATTAATAAATTAACATGCCACAATTAATAAATACTTTTTCACGGAGTAGTTCACAATAAATTAATTACAATAGATTATATAATGTTAATTCGACTTAGCATTCGATATGGACGTGAAATTTAAAATTTCTTTATAGTTTTTTTGCATATTGTAGCGTTGTTTTACGTTTTAGGTTATTCAAAATTCTCTTTTTCTTTCTTTCATTATTATGACGTAAAACAGAGCTGCAACTAGCATAAAACTAAAGAAAATTAAAATTTCGCGGCAGTATCGGATGTTCCCCCTTATTTGACTTTGATTTAAGTTTATTTATATGTAATTAGGAAGTTATTCGTACCGTATCTGCAACTTGAAAAAATGCAAAACTTTAATTAACTAAACTACAGTAATTTTATCGATATGATTTATCGACCTTTTGGTAGCCGTAACATATATGAGAAATAAATTGCTTTTACACGTGTGTGAGTGTACGTCCAGAGCAGTATTTGCGCTAGTGTGACAACCAATAGTAAACACGCGATCTAAGTGCGTGTGGTTTATTTGTGTGTGTAATGCGCGTACGTATTATCTCTTGCTTGTAGTTGAGAGACAAGAGTGGGAGAAATGCGGCGACACGCGTTCTAATACAAATCAGGAACTACTTCCATTCTAACTTCTTTATCTGTTCTGTGGTAGCCACGGACCAAAAGCAATAACATTGAATTTGTTTGGGAATTTAACGCGATATCTGCGTGCCACTGATTAAATACGCAAAAAATAGGATACACATATTATCACACACACTTTTACATCCTGTGCATGTTTCTAAACTTATAAGTATTCTATTATAATATGTATTAATAATATAAGCTAAAACTGGGATGGATTTTGAATTTTTACAAACTTCAAACGACCGTCATCCTTTTTTTACTCGTCAAAATTTATCTTGTCATTGAATTGCTATTGATTGACATAAAATTTACCGACGATATGTACAGAGGCCAGCACATCAAGTTACCACAATCTGTCAAATTTCTTTGATAGTATTTCAACTTTATTGTAAAGACATAAGGTTCATTTTCAATTGAGAAAATTTGACAGTTAGGGATAGCTTGATGTGCTGGCGTCTGTACAACCTTTACGCTAAATTAATGTTTTTATAATTATTATAATGACAACAATCATAAATACACTCCTTTGCAAAAAAACGGGCACCTTACAGTAATTGGCTTTTCTATGGATAATATTAATATTTTTAGTATGTTATTAGCATAAATGACTAGAAATTTCTTACTATCAACGGGAACATAGTTTTTAACACTTAAATCCTGGAATCGGTGTTTTAGTCAATGCAAACAGAGAGTCGTGTTAAAATGGATTTTTTTGTGGGTATATTGAAATTAAGACTAGGAGTATTTTTATGGTATTTCAATTAAAAACGGCATTACAAAATAAAAGATTGTAACGAGTATGATCCCCCTTACAGTGATAACGGCAAGTAATCGTCTTGGCATGCTTTCCACCAGGCTTTTGATGGTGTCCTTTGGAATGTGTTCCCTCTCAACCAAGATCACAAGTTTAGTAGCTCCCTGATGTTTTGTAGAAGTGGCTGGACAGATCCTTCTCGCCTTTTTAGGAGGTCCCAGACGTGCTCAGTGGAGTTAGGGTCGGGGCTCCGCGCTTGCCAAACCTAAAGACGAATACCGACCTTTTGCATATAAGCATCTACGTCGCCAGAACGGTGAGCCCGAGCATTATTGTCCATGTAAATGGCATCTTCACCAATTACAGTCAGTGCGGGTTGTGCATCTTGACAAAGGATTTCTGTTATGTACCTCTGTGCAATTAGGGAGCCATTTTTAATTACTACTATCTCGGTACGATAGCTGGAAGTAAAGCCCGCACAAAAAATAACCGACCCTCCAACATAAGGGGTGACTGAGGCGAAACCCACGTCGGCGTAGCGTTTCCTTGGTCTTCATAACACTCGCTGACGTCGGTTCTGACCATTCAGACTAATTCGAGCCTCATCGGAGAAGAGTAAACTACTCCAGTTACCTAGTATCCAAGATAGACAATTTCTAGCGAATCTCAATCGAGCAATTCGGTGCTCACGGAGTAACTTGGGGGCCCGCGCTGGTCGTGGAGTGCGTTTATCGACCGCTAAAAGCCTCCTAGTCATTGTCCATAGGCAAATTTGTGCCCTTCGTACCTCTCAAGGTTTTTTTTGAGGTCTATATAACTGCATTTGCGGTTCCTCGGCGTCTGAGTCAGTAAAGAGCGGTCGTCTCGTGCTTGTGTGCAACGTTTTCTACAAGAACTTTGCCTTCTCTGAACGGAACCTGTCTCTTGCTATCGAGTCCAGGTTTTTTGGCCGGCAGATCGACTCACATTTAACCGCTGTGAAACGTAACATTGTCTGCACCCCTCTTTCAGCAGCGCTATAATTTTACTAGCTCTTATTGCTTTTTCTGCCATTACAATCGACACAAAGATATCTGTTTTAAGTCACAATAAGACAGTATTATGTGACAAACATAAATTATTCTATTAAAAATAACAAGAAGTTAGTTTTAGTTGCCCTTAACCGCAAACCCGCGTGATCTAAGTAAAAATTCACAAACTGAAAAAGGGATTATTATTTTTAAAAACAAATGATTCGAATTTGGAATCAACTTTTTTTCATACCCAGACTCTTTATTTAGTGCTAGCAATATAAGTTGGCTATTTAAATCTGTTCAAAACTAAATAATTACCAATAATGTAGAAAAATCAAAACCGCCCGTTTTTTTTGCAAAGTAGTGTATAATGTTGGAGCTAGCCCGCATTCTATTGAATAAACAACCAGTGCGACAGACAATTTCGAGCGGCCATTGTTATTTACAAGCTATTACTTATTATAAGGAAGGAGCTCGTGGCTAAGTAATAACAGCCGCACGGGTCGATCCACCAGATTAAGCTAAGCTTGCCGAGGTTGGTCCGTGGATGGGTGACCATCTTTACATACCGAGTCGCCTTCGTGCCTCGGTAAGCACGTTAAGCCGTTGAGCCCGGCTGTCATTTGTGCATCTTTGGCAGTCGTTACGGGTCGTCAGAAGCCTGAAAATCTGACAGCTAGTCTTACCAAGTGGTATCGTATTACCCAGTTACTGGGTCGTGGAGGTCAGATAAGCAATCGCTCCATGTAAAATACTGGTATTCAGCTGCATCCAGTTAGACTGGAAGCCGACCCCAACATAGTTGGGAAAAGACTAGGCAGATTGATTATAAGGAAGTAATGTATCTTTTAACTGCGGTATGGAAAATAAATGAGTACAACCACTCGTAGTATTTCTATCTGTGGTTCGTGATTATCCAATGAGGATAAAGATTATTTAAAATTTTTCCCAATACTGCGTTTGAAATTCCCATTTATTACAAATTTGCCATCAGGATTAATGACTCAGGAAACCGTACAATATTTATACCTACTTACAATGAATTTTGTGACGTCACTGAAGTACTATAAAACAAAACTAAAGTAGCGTTAACCGTGACTTGGCATTAGATTTCAACATTGTTTCGATGTCTACAAACACTTCCTCGAGACAACTTTGAACAGTTCCGCTACTGCTAAAGTAAATCCACCTTGCTTTTAAAACATTTCAAGCAGACGGTTCTAGACATAAAGTTCAAACCACAACAATAAAGATAGCAGAACAAAGTTGTTAGAAGCAAACATAAAGTTTGAAAGTACCAAAAACTTGAGCATATCAAACCGCAAGACGTGAGATTAGTCAAAACACGGTGTTGATCCGATCACAACACTGCAGCAATTAAACACTTGTCTCAACTCACCACTTTACTAGGAAAACATTGAAAAACAAAACTGAAGGCTATCTTAACGTCATCGCTGCCGAAAAACGTTTAAATTGTTTCATAAACTTCCGTTTAAGAATTCTTTGTCTCGTCATTTGTTTTAAATGAAGCTAGGATTGTTTTAAAAGTAATGGTTGATGGTTTAAAGTGTTTTATTTCTCACAATTCAGCGGAATCCAGTCTAGTTCTAGATAAACTATCAAGTTTATATTTGTTTAAAATCTTCAAGGATTTATTTCTTCACACTCATCAACACTCGACTTCACAGTCCCTCTACCGTGGACAGTGAGTGAAAACATGACAACTTGAAATGATTCCAGTCTAGACAGATAAAACTTATTTCTTCTCGGTCGGGTATTACGATGAATGACTTCGTGTATTTATACAGCCATAAGTCGTCAGTTAGTGTCTATTTATAAACTTGGAATAACTCTCCCGCGATGATTTGATTTCGCGACAGCCCTACGCTTCAACTTCAGTAACTCGTCCTCATTCCGTTGTAAAACTCATATTTTTCATGCAGACGAAATATGCTTACAATTTTTCCGTAATATTTAAAGGAAATTGTGTCAAGTTTTGAAGGGTCTGTTCCTTCATTGCCTTTGAGCACTGCTGTGTTATTTGTTAGCACTAACGACGTTTCCTCGGTTATTCTGCACCGTAATAATAATGACTTTCCATGAGATTTTACTACGGAGGATTCGAAATGACTGACTAATTTAATTCAATATTCAAGTAGTCGGTCATTTCGAATACCGCGGTCGAACTTACGAAGCGCTGTTATTTCACACGGAAACACAATAACCCCTTTTTTTTTTTTTTTTTTTTTTTAAGGCTGGGAAATCATGCAATGACTGCTCCCGCTCTGGGTGGAGCGGAAGGGAGTGTCAGACTCTTACTGACTAAAACCCATCCATGTTCCTTCCGTAGCCCTTTATGTACCGGGGTAGCGGTAACCCTTTCGGACAATCCCGCTTACCCGGCAGGCTTAGCCCTGAGGGGCCCCTTCATATGCTGACATCTCTTTGAGGCGCGCGTGGAACATATACGCGCCGTACGGCACGGGTCTGGTGCTGATCGGACGGTGAGTCACCCATTACTCACCGTCCGCAGGCCCGCGCCTACGGTGGCCGGGAGTCGTCACGTGGCTCCCGACGCCCGGAGCGTCTCCCGCGGCGGCTGGGACGGGAGGACCTTTCTCTCTCCCATCCCGCCACCTCCTTTGCGAGCATGACTTTTTCACACAATAACCCCTGGGTGAGTTAATGCGATAATTAGGCGAGTTACACACATGGTTAACGTGTCACCAGCTGTAATGTTACACGTGTTTTAAACGATTCATGACGTATCTGTGGACGAACGAGTTCTTACAAATAATAACAGCCAAGTTAAAAGTGTGGGAGTGGTCGTTGTGTGGGAGAGACTCCAATTTATTCCGCCACACTCGCAGATTGCATTTATTAATTCAAGAAAAGTTTTGATGCTAAAATAATGCTGGCTAGGTGCGAAAATAATAAAGAGTGTAGCTCAATGTAAAAGAAAGCTGAAATAACCATTTAAAGATAAAGCAAAGTTTATGTTTACAAATAAATCAATCCTTGAGAGTCTGGAGACCGGAAAGATTAATGCGATTGTGAGTTCGCCCCAATTTTGAGAAACTACTCGAGGCGAGAATACAAACACCAATATTTGTACCGGCGACGACGTCTCACGGTCTTTATTGAGGGAAAAAATGTACGAAATAAATCTTTGTCGGCCAAACACTTCTATTTAAACAGTATAACGTTTGCTTTCTTGACCTTCGTTGACTCATGAATGATTAGTCAGTCACGGAGCGATATTATCAAATAGCTCTGCGAGTATTGACGCATCAGGTTCATTTGTTTGATATCCAAGAGTCATGTTTTTGGTAACGTTATGGGGCAGTTTCTTGTGTTCGCTGTTTTGTTTTTTAATTAAACCTCTACAGAAAATGTTATGAACGTATCAATTTGGTCATTGGTTTCGAATCTCTTCACGAATTTATCATTTGAATTCAGCAAAAGCTGCTGATTGCTGGGTTATATCCTTATTGATTGATCTTCTAATTCGTCTACAATTACTTAAGTTATCGAGTATCTTACTGAAATCCAAAATACAGCGGTTCAACTGTAGCCTCGCTGTTCATTTGAATAAAGAGTAAGACCAACTATGGAAACTATCTTATCGTTTTATTATCTAATTTAAGGCGATTGGTACGGGCCGTTCCCAGCCAATGTCCCGCTAGATGGCGCTGAAGGCTACATTTCTAGTTTATTTGAGTTTTTGCGTAATTGGAAAACTATTATGTCGTAGGTTTAGTGTTCGCGGTTACTAAATATTATAATTTATTGAAATATGTCATATCATTGCCTTAAAATCCACCCAATTCGGTAAATAGATGTATTTTAACATCTGCCATTGCATACAGGGTCGTTTACACACACAGACGTATACAAAAATGTTTACTAAAATTGAACACTAGATGGCGTGAATGTAAAAAACAAGTTTTCCATTTTTCTGTATGGGTAGACAGAACTTCAGAACACCACCTGCTATGTTTTATATTCTAAAAGATTGTTATAAAAATAAAACTTATATTTGTTGGCGTAAACTATTTTATTGATCAATAATTTTGGGGAAATAAATAATGTCAAAATTGATTACAATAAAACGCAGTTTTATTTTATTACATGTTTTTTTATCAAAACATGTATTTGAAGTAGCATATAATATGCTGATCCATGCCTATTCACTCAAAACTAATAACACTAATGATTTGTAACAGTAACAATTATTTCAATATTATTTTAAACATTTCATAACCAACACGTAAGAATAATTCATGAACAAGATACAACAACAAATCTAAAACACTTTATTAGGTGATAATGATAATAACCAGGAAGGTGAAAAACATATTTTCGATTTCGACGCACTCAAAAGCTTTTAGTAAAACATAGGTAAGCATGTATGCCTAATGAAGTATTATTTCACCTTCTGATTTTACAGTAAATACAAATAAAAAGAAATATACAGTGGTTATGTAGATTCTAAACAAACTACTACCAAAATACAATTAGAACAAAAATCATTTGACTTGTTGATTTCACCCTCTGCCTTGAAACTAGCAGTCAAACGGTCACTCCTATGAGTATTACATATATAAATCATTATCATGCTGTCCTACAGTGGAGATTTCAATCAAAGCAATGTCTTCTGGTGACTTTAATTCTGTTAGCCGTTCTTCACACTGTATTTTCAACTGTGCTTCGTCAATATCAATAGGATCACAAGCTTCGGGTCCATAGTGCTTATCCGGTTGGGATTTCTCTCTTCGAGCAAATAATCGTTTGCGTGTCAAAGATTGCTGTCGTATTCTGCTCTGTTCCTTCCGTTTTATGTACTTTTTAAAATGTGTCCCTGGGCTCTGTGTGGTCTGCTTTTTGCATGCAGTTTCATGCCATTTGTGTCCCTTAGCAAGTGATAGGCCTGAAAACATATTTAAATGTTATATTTAAAAAAAGAAATGTTGCATTATTGCATATAAATTGGAATAAATAAGGGCTGGAGAATGATGATATTCCATCACAATCAAAGAATTTCTTACTGGTTCTAATAATTTCTGACTGTTATTACTGTATATTTACCTGCCACATAAACACGCCGCTGGTAAGAACCCCCTTTTCCTAAACTTATTCGTTTTCCACAGTTGAATTTGTTTATTACGCTCATAAAGTTTTCTGCCACATTTGTTGTCTCATTAGACAAACAACCTGCCTTCAAAGCAATTTTTTCATTGGCTGCATAAATCAGAGCCCACACCTCTGGAGCATTATTTTTCAGACTTTCTACATGATTTTCTTCCTTCTTTTCACTTTCATCTGTTAATGTTTTATTGACATTGCAGTAATAATTCTTGCAGTTTTCATGTACTCCGAATACATGAAGCGGGCCATTTCTCAATTCTGCTGCCATAGCAGTATGCTCACTGCTACACATGATAATTTTCCGTGCTACTAGTGTAAGCTTCATCACCTTCGGCTTCAGAATATTTCGCCCAGAAAGAGGGAGTTTAGTGTTGACCAAGATCTAAAAAGCACAAAATATAAATACTTACAGAATAATATGCTTCACTGATCTTGAATTGACTTTACAAATTTGACTTATTAATTTACCTTGTAGAGTGCACTGGTATAGTTTTTGATAACATGATTCTTGCATTCAATTTTTTTTATTATGTTCCCATATGACACTTTCTCTTTCAATTTTGCATACACAGAGGAGTCTCCGTTACCAATAAAACTCAAATAGCAAAGTTGATGTATTTCTTCACTGTTTTGAAAACCTTCCACAATAATATCTGATTCCATTGCTGTAGATGGTCCAGTAAAATTTTTGCAGCAGTTATGTGCTTTCATATCCAGGTTTCTCCTCTCATAATATTGACATGTATAACAATATTTGTTTCTAACACCAAGAAATTGTCATTTTTTAGTTTCTTTACCAATAATGCAGGCCTGGAAATGAAAAGCAACACTTGTAAAAATAATGCACATAGGTAATTAAAATGTCATAAAGAACTAAATTTGTTTTTAGTAAAATATTAACTTACCATACCAGATGATGAATCAAAGTTATGCCCATATGACCTTTTCAACCATCCTCCATCTACATATACAGTAACAAATGGAACACCGTCTGAAGACACATGACCTTTTTGTATTGCAATTGATGTTTCTTGTTGATCAGCTATTTTAATTTCCTCTGTCAAATGTTCAAACCACACACTGCCTAATTTTTTTTCAATACGACGAAATTTGTTAGCTGACATTGTTGGAATATCCATAAGATTGTTATATGAGCTGCTTGAGTGTAGAAGCTACCAGAAGTGACAGTTGCCCACACAAATGCAGTATTTATTTTATCACTGCTCTCCGTAAAATGCCTCCACGCTTTATCACACATACTGCACTTGAAAATTAATTCACTTCGAAATCCATCAAGTCTTTCACTAACAAATTCAATTTGTGAAGATTCACACATATTTCGATGTCTTTCCATAAGAAATGCCCACTGTATTACATGCTTCAAGTCCACAATGCGATACCCAGATATTCCAGATAAACATTTATTTGGACCAGGTTCCACAATCATTTGAAATGAATCAATTTCCGGATCAGGTTGCGGCCAATTAATCTCTAAAGGTTCAACCACAGGTTCAGCTGTCACTGTGCTAGTACTACTAGGAGCACTGTAGGTGGCCTCTAAGCGGATTTTCGGTTTTACACGAATATATGTTCTTGGTTGTATATGTTCTGGGTACTGAAAGAAAAAAAAACAAATTGTGATTACCATAATAAAAGTATAATACCTATATCCTAGATCTATTTTCTCCTTTCTCAATATTTCGTAGGTTTTTTTTACGTCATCTTATGGTTTTAGATTATAGCAGCCCACATGACGACCTACTGACCCTACATACACGTAGTGTTCCTTTTACGATCAACAATAAACCATGTTGATACATACATTATAGAGTTATCTAAGACGATTTCTCGTGTTTACGAAGAAGTCGGATACAGAATTAGTTGTATTATGCAGGTTCACTTACCTCCCTTCAGCATAATATCTCCTTCTTCCACTTCGAACTCGTTTCAAAGATTTGCGCGACCCCGAATATTCGTGTTGTCTGTACGACGCCTTGCTTGTTCGAACAGACATTGTAGACGTAATCTAAATCAGAAATATAGAAAAACAAATGAAAAACGAAAGAATAAGTTCCTTTTAGACACTCATTATTTGAATAAAATAAATATCGTAATTCGTAAGTCACATGCATTGAAAGATCTATCAATCTTTTTTGATTGAGTTGCGTTCTGAAATAAAATCTAAGAAAATAAAATATAACACTAAAATTTACTTATCTTTATATTTCAATGTTATCTTTATACACCTGGTAGAACTGGCCGACGAATATAGATATATATATTAGATTCAGCGATTTATTTTTAAACAATAAATTACGGAACAAAAAAAAAGGATTGTAAGTAACTGAGTTATGTTTGTTTCTGAACGCACCGAGTCGCGCGCCGGCGCGCGGTGCACGGAGTACATACCTACTTTGATAAAACAAACTAATAATATTGTGTGTCTGTCTGAAAATTCGGAAAAGCATATTTTGCCAATGTTTGCAAGTTTAATTTTGTGACTACTTTGGTAGTTTACCGATTTATAATAATTGTATATATCGTTGTTTAAAAAATATTCAAACACATAAAAATATGATACACTGATTTATCACAATACTAATCACTTTCGTCATACGTGTGTATGATTGATGTGATTAGCAATGTGGTGATATTTCAGAAAAATCACGGGCCAGTTTGTTGTTTTTAATCCCACCGAAAATATAATTGCGTTATTAGAATAATTAATTACTATACCTACGATAAATTACAATATAGTCTCAAATGCATACTAGAGAAATATTGCAATTTGAATCAATTAAAATGCACAGCATACAAAAATAAATTCTCAACACAAGACATTCCGCGCGCAAATCATAGCGCGTAGCAATGAAAATCAAGAATGTAATTTTATATCGAGTCGACCAAAGTAAAAGTACCTAGACAATACATTGACCTCTAGACTAATAGAGGTCACTGGTCAGGTACCTACATACAAATACAGACAGACCTACGACCACGCTACGAGTTGCCAGTGTTGCCACACAACAATAATGAGTAATAAAATTGTTTACAAAAAAAAAACAAAGATTTCATTAGTTTTATTTTATTTATTGTAATTTTTTTTTGAACGATTGGAAATGAAATTACTCAATTATTGCAGTTAGAACTTTGATTTATTAGAATTATAAGATAATGAACGCGATCGCGCACGACATCTAGCGCGTCAATGTTTAAACATCGCCTTTCGTTTGCTTGTCAAAAGTCACGCACACTACTGTAGAAGTGTCAAATTTTGCCGGTATTTCACTGTTGTTTTTCTAAGTAAATAATGTAAGTTATTGATTAAAAAGGTCGATCGCGGACACATTTCATTGTAGAGAAGTGATAAAATGATTAGTTTTAATGAAAGAGTGTCTGTGTTTAGTGTATAAATGTATTCAAAAATGTATGGACGGAGGGGCGGTACATCCACCTTAAGTACAGTGTGGGTCGCAATGCCCGCAGTGCCACCGAATAGATAATAGATAGAACTTCGCCTAACTTAAACCCTGACATTGCGTAACTGTTTGCTATAAGTCAATGGTGGGGCAAGTCTATCCATTGATTCACGATAACGTCCACCCTACGGCGATAATAGTCTTCTGGGAAAACACAAACATAATAAAATATATCATTTTGATTGCTGTCATGATATATAATGAGTCATACGGATACACTAGAGGTGATTTATTTTTGTGCCTATTCGTCGATGACTAACAATCTCAGGTCAGATGTTCCCATGTTCAATATTCCTTCCAGCAGGCTGTTATGCAACGTGATTCATTTGTGGAATGAAGAGCGATCGTTGTAGAGATGCGTACGCGCCGGGTCGAGGGTTATGGGCGGTCAGTCGACGATCTTTCCTTCTTTATATTTGTTAGGGTTCGCACTGGGGTTACGCTACAGTGATTCATATTTAATTATGTTGGTGTAGTTTTGTGATACGTTACCAAAATCCGTAATTAAGACTCCACAAATCATTAGCGATAACACAACAGAATCAATCATGACGCATTGACATTCATTGTATTTGGAAATCATTTACAATCTAGGAGGGATTAGTAACAGTAATTAGTGTGATAGATAGTTTGCTATGTTGAAATACAAATCCATCTATTAAACAACATTCTGCATATTAATACAAAAACGAGTTTATCGACATCGACATTCCCTTGCCAGGAATATCTGACAGGATGTCGTACTCGACACGATACGAGGGCAGAATATTAGCGATCGTTATAACACGGCCAATTTATGTTGTGCACTTGTGACCTCTAGACG
The DNA here is from genome assembly GCA_951799385.1 of Hyppa rectilinea. NCBI lineage: Eukaryota > Metazoa > Arthropoda > Insecta > Lepidoptera > Noctuidae > Hyppa > Hyppa rectilinea. The sequence goes on along the minus strand of OX637309.1, from coordinate 5,144,704 downwards.
TGGTCGAGAATAGAGAACAGCGTTTTGTTGTTTTAAACACAGGATTTATATGCACGCTCGGAGGGCATACGGCATACTCGTAGGTAGCGAATATAGTGTTGGCTATTTATAATGGCATTACAGCAGATACATTGTGTATGGTATTTTTATCTGGATTCTGATAACGGGGAACATGATTTTGTAATGTTTTTTCCTACATGCGAGCTGATAAATCAGTTGATCGTTTTTGTTTATTTTTGTTAGCAATGGTTTTTCTAGAAAGTTCTTGCACAACACGCGTGAAACGCGGTGTATATTTTGAAAGCCATAGATACTGCAACTTCTGTTTCTAATAAATAAAGCTGCAAGTTTAGTACTAAATGTGTCAGAGTTCATAAATTCTGCATTGAAGCCTAGATTTTTTGCCGTGTCAAGCATGTGCTGTCTACTTATCACATCCTTCATCCTTAGCACGCAAGAACGTGCTCAAGTGTTGTTTTTTCTTTGGGTCAGTATAATGCGCTATACTGCTTTCTTATTTTTAAATTACAAAAAAAACACTGGCTGTTTACCCGACCTGTCAGTTCACTGATTTGAAGTTTTTATGCGGACTAAAAATTCTACGTTCCATTCTTGAAAATATATTTTACATTTTTAAAAGAACATCATGATTTGAAATTAGTTTGCAATTTTCGTTGAAAAAAGTTTTGTTGGTTCTTCTCTCATCCTATTTGCGAGATTTATGACGACGGTTGTCACAATTCACAATGAACTGGACCAAAATGTATTCTTAACACTTCCAGTGTTGCAAACAGGGCAATGTTTAATGTTTTTCCTTTGTTCACAGAGCCGTCGGTAAAACATGTCTGCTCATCAGTTACACCACAAATGCCTTCCCAGGAGAGTACATACCTACAGTGTGAGTATAAAGAATTGAATTTTAAACAAAAAGCGTTGAATACTAGCCAAAGTTATGCGCAGCTCGTTAGCAATATTTACCGAAGTCAAACAAATATAAGTATTATGTAAGATCCTTTATAGTTGTTTGACCTATTTCGTAGCAGAATCCAGAGAGAGCTTCATTATAATGATTCAGTTTGTTAAACAACGTCCAGTCTACTTAGCGGTTGCGATTCTCAGATTCCATTAAGTTCCAACTAACTGATTTCATTGCTGCAGTGACTGATAAGAATTTAATTTGTTACTAAAACATTCAGCTGCGAAACCAGAACGACTTGTTTTTTTTTTACCGAAATTTTGGCAAGGTCGACTAACTGCCTAAAACTGGATAGACTCGACAAAAACCTTCTTAAATCTAAATCAGCGTAATCTTCAACAAGATTATTAAAATCTCAATCCTTAACAAGACTTCAAAAATCCTCAGATTCGACAACTACTCGGCGAATGTGATGGTGGACGGGAAACCAATAAATCTGGGCTTGTGGGATACGGCAGGGCAGGAGGACTACGACAGGCTGCGACCGCTCTCCTATCCACAGACTGATGTCTTCCTCATATGCTTCTCGCTCGTCAACCCTGCCTCGTTCGAAAACGTCCGGGCTAAGGTGGGTCCTTTCTTTCTTTCGTATGGTTGGTGACTAACCTGGTGTCAGAGTTTTTAATACTGCCCATGGGCCTCTGACTTAGCATCACATGCTGTTGAGAAATATCTCTCAAACATGCTGGTTTCCTCACGATGTTTTCCTTCACCGATTTTTAAGCAAGTGATAATTATACATCCTGGGTGGGGTCCCTGTAAGCTATCTATACTAATATTATAAAGCTGAAGAGTTTGTTTGACGCGCTAATCTCTGGAACTACTAGTCCGAATTGAAAAATATTTTTTTTTTTTTTTTTTCAAAAGCGTACACCTTTGAGGTAGATTTTTTGAGGAACTATATTATAATATTAAGATCTCATGTAAAAAAAAAAAAACACTAATAAATGAATTTTGAATTTTCGAATTTTGTGTTGGATAGTCCATTTATCGAGGAAGGCTATATAACATTACACTACGACCAATAAGAGCCGAGCAGCGGGTGAAACCGCGCGGGATCAGCTAGTCTTTAATACTAATGAAACATTAAATTCACCACACCGCTTCAACAATTATCACGTTTCTCTTTCGTTGACAATGAGATTTATATAGTTCCTATTCCTATTGTCTCGCTCACTCATGCACCTAAGGAATATGAAATCGTTTGGGGTAAAGTAAGTCCTTGAAACGTTACATTCTCCATACCGCGTCAAAATTAATCACATTTCTGTTTTGTTGACAGTTTTATAGTATTGTCCCGCTCACTCATACACACACATCCCGTATGATCGATAGATACGATGAAAGTTGTATGTATCGTTTCATGCAGAATGTGTGAGCTCACTCCTCTCAGGTTTCTTTGGGCTCCCGAATACTGCGGTGGGCTTAACGATTTAAATCTTTTATCTTTTTTAATAGAATTTGGCCTATTGTCCAGGAGGGCCTTTGTGAAAGATTAGGGAACGAGCACCAGACCACGAGTGTTTATTTCTTTTCATAAATAATTAGAACAGTTTGACCTGGATCAGAGTCCTATTTTTGCAGCAACTGTGATACACAGGTCGTTGGAAAATAAATTGTTTGTGTCGCAGGTGTCGTGCCTGGTCACGAAAAGGATGGAAATAATATAAAACAAGTTGTACCACTTGTAACATTTAGTTAAGATCTTGATCTACATGATGATACTATGACACAGTCTGTATTACTTACGCTTCCTTAGAAATAGCTGGTGTTAGACCAGGAATGTTAAAGTTTCCGAGTAGCACTCGTTGTTATTACATCTAACTAGCACGTCGCCCGCGGCTTCTGCCGCGTGGTCTTTTTTTTAATATAGCTAGGATAACACTCAGGGCAAGCACATAACAAATCTTCAGAAGTTTTAAGCAGCATTTACTTATTGTAAAAAAAACCGGATCTTAATTCCTAATTACAAAAACTCGAATAGTTAACAACCCAACGATTATGACGATAACTTGCGGTCATGAAATTAATCAAAGCGGTTCCCTTATAGACGTGGTCTCCAAGCTTCCCATTAGTGAAAGAATTTTCGGAATCGGATCAGTGGTTCCGAAGATTACCCCCTACATACAAACTTACAAACAAAACCTCTTTGTAATGTTAGCATAGACGTCTGTTTCTAGGAAACTATAGAGAAAACTTTATGGTCTACTAGGCTGCGCAGAGAGACATTATCACGTCAAAACGTGCTGCAATAATTGCAAGTCATTAAATCTTCGTTCTGACTGATAACAGAGCATAATATTGTAAAGTTGCACATGTGCCCTTGCTATACTGTTCTTTGTTCTGAACGCGATGCAAGTCACCAATTAGTTATCTCTATGGATTATTATGAGTCATACGATCAGGAAGTTCAACTTAAGTAGCTGAGTTTGCCGAGTAAAAAGTTTTGTTGTGATTTTATTATGTGCCGTACATGAATAACTCTATGGTTTTGTAGGAGTTATTAAGTAATCAGTTTCTATGAAGAAAATTCATTTATTTATCATTTTAATTAAATCCTGATCATATTGCTTCAAATACGTGGGCCCTTCCACGTATTTGAAGCGATGATGCTTTATGAAAAGCTGTTGTGGAAAGTGGAACGAGAGAAGAAAGGGTATTGGCCACCATTGGGACTACTATTAATAACATATCTGAATAAGGGTAATGCCTGCCAAAAAAAAATGTTTAGTCCGTCAGTCAGATAATATAAAAATATTACTTAAACACGCATTCTTTGCTTTATCATATCAATATAAAAAATGACGATAAAACGTATTAAAGATAGGGAGTAAAGCTCTCTACCTCACAAGTAAGTATAAAAGCCTACATACCCGTGACGTCATACCACATTTAACACAATGTATCGATATAATCTTTTGATTACGCAAAAAGAAAAAAAAACGTCCAATTTTTTTTAATAATCGAACTGACGCGACGTACCGGAAACATTTTTTAGTCATCATGCCTTTTGGAGGACCTAGTTGTTCATAAGCAGCAGTCTTTCGACTAATACTATTAAGATAAGCAGCTATTGAGTTTCAAGTGTCAAAAATAAACACAGTCTTTGAACTAATCTTGTTACGTATCCGTTCCAGTGGTTCCCCGAGGTGAGGCATCACTGCCCTTCGACGCCCATCATCCTGGTCGGCACCAAGCTCGACCTGCGCGAAGACAAGGACACCATTGAGAAGCTGAAGGACAAGAAACTCGCGCCCATCACTTATACACAGGTACACTATTTGAAATTTAACCCTCTGCCTTAAGCGGGATTTTCTGAAAGGGTTACCGCTACCCCGGAACTTAAAGGGCTACGGAAGGAACATGGATGGGTTTAGTCCGTAAGAGTCTGACACTCCCTTCCACTCCACCCAGAGCGGGAGAAGTCATTGGCTGATGTCCCACCCTCAAAAAATAACCCTCTGCCTGCCCTTGTCCGATGTTCCTTAGATGCGCTTGCATCGCAATATGTTTTTCTTATCATTTTCGACCAATCTCCTTATCTGGCAATATCACGTTACATTGGGATTGATCTATCATCACTTACTAGAATATTGTTGCCAATAGTTTGAGAGGCTTGTGGCTAAGTAATGAAGAAGAAGAATGTTTTTTCAAGTCCCCTGATGCCTTTTCAGGCAGTTTTATGAGCAGCATCTATTACTTCTACATTTAAAATCTTTTTATTTTCTTAACAGCCAGTACAAATTTAGGGCTAACTAAGTAAGCTAAACGAAACAAGTAAGCCGCGAAGAAATAACGGCCGCACGGGTGTCGATCGATCAGGTCGAATCAAGTCGAGGTTGGTCCGTGGATGGGTGACCATTTTTACATACCAAGATCCCTCCGTGCATCGGAACGCACGTTAAGCCGTCGATCCCGGCTATCATTTGTAGATCCTTAACAGATGGTATAGGTAGTCAGTAGCCCGAAAAACTACATATTATTATGACTCTTTTAAACCCCTCGTGTGTTTCACATGCACGTACCAGGACGAACGGTTCCTTAGTAACTTTCTTCAAGTGGCGCCGCTTTCAAAGATTCCTCTAATATTTGTACTAGTTTCTTATGCATTTTTGCACACTCCATACGTCCAACATGAAATCCGCTTATCCGCCCATTATGACAATCACTGCCAATCGGTCTGCCTAGCCTTTTCCCAACTATGTTGGGGTCGGCTTCCAGTCTAACCGGATGCAGCTGAATATCAGTATTTTACATTGCGCTCCATGTAAAATACTGCCTATCTAACCTCCACAACCCGGTTAGTAACTGGGTAATGCGATATTTGGTAAGACTAGCTGTCAGCCTGAAAGTCTGCTGAAATGAAAGCTGACAATCACTGCCAAAAACACAAAAAACAGCAACATTATAAAAATGTTCCTTTACTATCCTATATATTTCGAAAATTTCATAAAATCCGCACATAAACTTAATTGATAAAACTCAAAAATTTAATGTATAACGCTTATTATCGAAAACAAGATAAACAGAACCCTCAGGTCGGGTAATATTTGCTTGACGCTTGATGTATTTTCGTGGCGCTCTTAGTTATATCCGAGGTGGGAAGTGGCGCAACATGTCGCCCCCAGGATATTGCGAATATCATGGCGTTCCATCTTATGCAGCTGTAACGTGGTTACGTGGCACCCCTTTGTATTGGAATGTGGTTGGAATGATATTATTGGGCGTTATCTATACTAATATTATAAAGAGGAAAACTTTGTTTGTTTGTTTGGTTGTAATGAATAGGCTCAAAAACTACTGGACCGATTTTAAAAATTCTTTCACCGTTGGAAAGCTTAGTTTTCTAGGAGTAACATAGGCTACTTTTTATCCCGGGAAAAAAAACAGGTCCCACGGGAAAGACCACGGGAGCGAAGCCGCGGGCAAAGTGCTAGTTTTAGTCCATATAGATGTTGTCTTAAACTAAAATGTTGCAATCATAACTCAAGATCATTCTTGACTTCGGAAATTAATAATTCTTCATAAATTGGGTTGCTATTAAATTGGTAAATGCTATACTCCATTAATTATAACTTTAGACAAATATCGGTTAACACCCTTTCGTTATTTTGATATAAATGTATAATAACCTCCGTTATTTCAAAATAAATACAAAGCAATATAATCTATTTTCCATTAACATTAAAAAAGTACGTCTAAAGCAGCCTTTCCTAAAAATTCGGCTTCGGCGATTACCCCTCCTCGTGGGCGCTGCAGGCCTAAAGGGCCCCCTTTAGGCCTGCAGCGCCCAGTGCTTTAGAGGTACTTTTTTAATGTTAATGGTAAATAGATTATATTGCTTTGTAAGTAGTAACAGACCCAGAAAAATGGGAGCGTTGTGTTGAGAGGCTTAGGGGGCGATTTGTTGTTTCGGGAGGTTCCTGCACATCATCAGACGGGAGGAAACGCCCGGGTGTCACCACTGCGAGGATCGCCCAGAGGACACGGTAGAGCACACGGTGCAAACCTGCCCCGCATGGGCAGAGCACCGCCGTGTCCTCGTAGAGGCGATCGGTGGCGGCGACCTCTCGCGCCCGGCCCTGGTGCAAGCCATGGTCCGGGGCGAGAGGGAGTGGGAGGCAGTCACCTCCTTCTGCGAAAAAGTCATGCTCGCGAAGGAGGTGGCGGGATGGGAGAGAGAAAGGTCCTCCCGTCCCAGCCGCCGCAGGAGACGCCCCGGGCGTCGGGAGCCACGTGACGACTCCCGGCCACCGTAGGCGCGGGCCTGCGGACGGTGAGTAATGGGTGACTCACCGTCCGATCAGAACCAGACCCGTGCCGTACGGCGCGTATATGTTCCACGCGCGCCTCAAAGAGATGTCAGCATATGAAGGGGCCCCTCAGGGCCAAGCCTGCCGGGTAAGCGGGATTGTCCGAAAGGGTTACCGCTACCCCGGAACATAAAGGGCTACGGAAGGAACATGAATGGGTTTTAGTCAGTAAGAGTCTGACACTCCCTTCCGCTCCACCCAGAGCGGGAGCAGTCATTGGATGATTTCAAAGCCTTAAAAAAAAAAAAAAAGGGGGCGATTTGTAATTTCATCTACATAGTGGTTCCTAAGTAGGTGAAAAATGGGGGTGCTAAGAAATAATTTATTCTCAAAGTGGGCAGTAGACAAAATAAGTTTGGGAACCCCCCTGCTCTAAATATACGTAATTTTAACAACATACTATGACCGTCGTTATGTACCCGTTATTTGTCTCCTGCTAGTAGCAGTGCAGTCATCTCTAATACCAAATTTAAAAAAAAACCGAGAGGCACCTTTACAATGTTTAGTGATTATAACTTTGTAAGTCTTCCGACTAGACGAATTCCACTAATTATACTGACATTTTAATCTAAAGATATGATAAACTCAACACCCATCGCTACGGTGACGTTTTAACGCCTAATATAATGTTGAATATCCCCCATCAGTTTACTTCTTCATCTTAGAGTCACGATGACAAACTAAATGTACTCGGCCCAGAATTCGCCTACGTGTTTGGCGCCATCACTAGCGTCCATCAGTTACTGTAACGTGTATACAGGACACGATATTAAGTGTCCCATCGTTTGTGGAACAGCACAACATTTACACTCACACACATATATGTATATCTTGTTCCAGGGCCTCGGCATGTCTAAAGAGATCAGCGCGGTCAAGTACCTGGAATGTTCGGCGCTCACACAGAAGGGCCTGAAGACGGTGTTCGACGAGGCCATCCGCGCCGTGCTGTGTCCCGTGCAGCCCATCAAACCGCGGCGAAGGTGCAGACTGCTCTAAGGATTGTGTAGCACTGTCAGATAAGGTATGCACACTTTTAAGATTATTGGAGCGTCAATTACCACTTTGCGGAAAGTAAAAACATATTAATTGGGTTGAGGTTTGCAATTATTAACATAACATTACCCGAAGGGGTATTCAGCGGGATTGTCCGAAAGCGTTACCGCTACCCCAGAACATAAAGGGCTCAGGAAGGAACATGGATGGGTTTTAGTCAGTAAGAGTCTGACACTCCGTTCTGCTCCACCCAGAGTGGGAGGGATCATTTGATGATTACCCACCCTCAAAAAAAAACCCGAAGGGGTCTCTAACCTAACCTAACACTCCCTTTGTACTAATAACGAGTATAAGTCCCATGTAAAGTACGGCAGAAATAATTTTATTGGACGACGCAGAGTTTACATAAACTAAATGCTTAGAAATACTAAGCGGTGCTGAAAACCAAGATGGCAGCAATAAGTGCTGCTGTAGTACTAAAAGTCTCAATAATTATATTGTTTGTTGCCCGTTAAAGAATTCCAGAGGAGCTCGTGACTAAGTGATAACAGCCGCATAGGTCGATCCATCAGGTTAAGCTACGCTTGCCCGGGGTTGGCCGTGGCATGGGTGACCATATTTACATAACGAGACTCCTTCGTGCCTCGGAAAGCACGTTAAGCCGTTAGTGCCGGCTGTCATTTGTGCATCTTTGACAGTCGTTACGGGTCGTCAGAAGCCCGAAAATCTTACAGCCAGTCTTACCAAGGGGTATCGTATTGCCCAGTTACTGGGTTGTGGAGGTCAGATAGGCAGTCGCTCCATGTAAAATACTGGTATTCAGCTGCAACCGGTTAGACTGGAAGCTGACCCCAACTTAGTTGGGAAAAGGCTAGGCAAATGATGATGTTGCCTGTAAAAGAACCTTCGGCTTTAACTTTGTACAGTAAATGAACACTTCGTATTTTTGTTTACAGATAGCGTAGTACAGACGTTGATGCCAGTGTATACAGCATAGCTTACAATAGAGCGCACCAACATCAGTATAAATGTGCATAAAACACGAGCGCTGTAACTGAATGGACTGCAATAAATGCATACATATATGTTAATTTTTACTGTTAAAGTACGCATTATTAATTAATATGTAACGTGGGTTGGTGTGAGTGAGGTCCGTTTAATGTATAACGCTTTTTTATATCGACCGGATATTCTTGTCACTGGCAGTTTGTAGAGGCTGCACAAAGGATGACCTTCGCCTAATGCGTTGCAGAAGTTTGTCTATGGATGTCACTGGATTCTTAATTCAAATTGTGTGGTAGTTTCATTGTCTGTATGTCGTGGGACTGTCGTAATACTTGTGAACTTCTACCTCTAGCCAATATTTCATTGTATTTGTACATTAATTCACATAGTAGCCATGCCATCGTCTGTCAGTGACTGCTGCTAGGTTCCGAGTATAACTCATATTTGGGTGCTTTATCATAACTTGACCGTCGCCATTACGAAAATGTAATTACATTCCTACATCTATGTTAATTTCGGGTACAAATTATTTAAACTTTCGTCACCGTCGCTTCTTAACGGTTGTTTAAAAAAAATGGAATTGTTGAAATTTGTGTTTGCCAGAGATTATATTTTTCGATTTATTATTGCTTTTTATTTGTTTCCACATTGTTGTGTATATCAATGTTTACAGTCGGATCAAACTCGTATACATTTTCGCCCTTATTTCTAATGTGACAAGGTTCAAATTGTATACGAGTTACCATGTCGACTAGGTCTAGTGGCGTAATAAGTACAGCATTCGTTCGTAAGAAAATGGTTAATCATTAAAGTTTCGTATTCATTGTATATTTAATTAATTAAAAGGTTATAATATGTACCTATGTATGATGTAAACTGTATTTCGTTTTAATACGCTACGCAGATTCCAGGATAAATTGACTTCGATGTGATCAGTAGGTTTAAATATCTTAAATAAGTACCCACTGTACTGTACAAATCCAAGCACATAGCCCTGCATTTACTAATTCATTCTTAATAACATTAAATAATTTCAAGTAACTCACGCTGAGGGCGACTTTGATTGGAGTCAGACACTAATTGAAAAGTCATTTTGGTCAATAATATGCCATTTCATAAGAAAATAGCCGTTGCATTTATCAAGCTGTGTGAACATTGTATTTTGAATCGTATGCCGCCGCCACACGTAGCATAATGCAATGACTATATTTCATTACTGCGTATTATTTCTCTAAATCGGCTAAAAGCTTAAGAGTATAAGCGCCCGCGTGAATGGTCAATACTTTGATACATATCGTTGGTAAAGTGTAGCTATGCTATCGTGGCGTCTTTGTAATACTAGCAGCTATAGAATTGCGATTTTGAACCTTATTTCTGTGGAATTAGAGTCAATTTTGCCATGTTGACATGTGAGCATAGATTTTTTTTTTTTAAGTTTAGAATCGCAGAACTATGGCCGCTAGAGCAGTTTTCAATAAGCAACAAGATTGTATCGCAAACGTTTAGTCTTCTATGGCTAATGTGAAATCCGCACAACTACTTTAGCATTAACCGACCGAATCGCGATGGACAGCGCCCTGTTGTACAACGTGTCGCTCGACCACCTCGATTCTGTCGCATTTCTGTCACGGGAGGCATTTTTCGCTAAAAATGTGATAACGGGTTTAGGCTCTAATTGACTGTCTAGACATTTTTACACGGCCTCTAGATATGAGACGCTTTTTTTACCTTATACGCCTAACTTCACGACTGTCGTTGACTCTGCAGATCGTTTCTTTAGTAAATAAAATGGCACTAAGTTAATTACTGTCTAAATCCACTCCTAAAATATGAATGTTATAATAAGAGAAACAGTACACGTAAGTTTGTGTTTAAGTGTGCAATTGTTGTTGCTTGTCACCGAACGCGGCACGCCGTTTATAACTAGATGCCATAGAGTTTTATTTCGTTTAAAAAAAGTTATTTTACTATTGAGTTTTTACTCTTCTGTTTCTAAATTTAAAAAAAAAGCTCGAACAATTGCACAGAACATCCCTAGCGGTAAGATTTTAATGTATGTATTGTTCAGATGCAAATATTTAGAAGAATCAGCATGTAAATACCGATAATTTAGTATTAAATACAAAAAATAAAATACACACGCCATTTTCTTTGGTGTAACGTTTTGTACTAGATACAATTTTTTCACAAATTGAAAATAAATGATTTCACTTTGTAGTTCTATGTATTCTCGTATCGTAATACGTTTATGGTTGAATGGACTAACTATAATTATGTCTAGTTATAAAATATATAATTTTAATAATAGGTCAACAATATAATACCCAATGGCGAGGCAGCGAAAGGGCAAGATATAAAACATAAATTATATTTTTAAACTCGAAACAGATGCGATATTATTATTTTATCAAGAAGAATAATATGAAATATTTGTCAATATTTTTTCAACATAATAGCCGTATCGACAACTCCTTTGTCAAATTCATATAATCCGTAACTACGATAGTGCTTTACCACGGGACTATAACCATTGTATAAAAAAGTATGTATGTTCATTAATTTAGTATGTTCGTTAGTCCAAATTTCTTTAGGTATAAAGGGTCAAATTAAAATAGTTAGCGAAACTTCAAACGTGATTTTTATCGATATCTATTATACCGCACTAACGGCGGTCAATGACCGCACAAAACAAAAGAAAAACTTTATTTTGTCTTGTTTAGATATTGATATCCGTCGCGTATACAGAGTATTGCCAGCTAATTTAATTAGACCCGGCATAATATTTTGTAGTGTATGTTAGACCCGTTTATTTGTATTGCTGTTATGTTGTCATCTTGTTAATTGAACTGTACTGTTTGATAGGTAGTAACTAATGCCATGTAATGCATTTGCTTTCCTTCAAAGTAACAGCTTGTATAATATTATTATTTTTATACAAAATTGTATATGTATAGATATGCGCTGTGTCTATAATTCGATTGGTATGATAGATAACGCTGTCGAGTAATTCTTCCAAATATTGTAAAGCCTCTGAATGATTCAAAATATATTTATATTAACTGTTCAAAATATGTGTTTTATTTATGTATCCAATTTTTCATGTCTCTTAACTCTAGGGTTATATTTTATGTGAAAGCAATACAAACATCGTAGAATATCATCATTCATCATTCTACTGCCCTTACCCCATTTCGTCCCCAGGGACGGCGCAACATTTCTTTTACTTCCATACTTCTCTATTAGTTGTCATCTCGGTAGTCACTCCCTTTATCATTTCGAGAATTTGTGTTCCAAAAATGCGTAGTTCTCAAGATATTCATAATATTAATTTATCTCGATGTGTGGCGTATGACGGTACTTAAATTCTATAGATAAATACGAGTAAATTCTTACCAATAATAATAATAATATCCTTGGACATTTCAAACAACGCCATATAGTCCCAAGCTAAGCAACCTAATGCTTGTGTTATGATGTTAACGAGATGGCTGATAAACCACTTATATACCTTTTTTTTTGTAAATATATACATATTTTAGATAGAAAAACACCCAGACCCGTAACAAATACTTGCAGGTCGTACAAATATTCGTTCCGTGCGGAAACCGAACCCGCGACATGCTGCGCAGCAGTCAACCACTGCGCCAACTGTATGGTCAAACCAATCATTCATATTTAAAGGTAAGACAATGCAACGTTGTCATATTTCAGGACTATTTTTGCTATCGACACGCTAAGAAGAAGATAATAATATTTATATCATGGAGGTCTATGCTCTTAGGGCAAATATTGATAAATAACGTTGACCTTAGGTACAGAGGCCAGCACATCAAGTTACCACAATCTGTCAAATTTCTTTGATAGTATTTCAATTTCATTGCAAAGACATAAGGTTCATTTTTGATTGTGAAAATTTGACAGTTAGGGATAGCTTGATGTGCTGGCGTCTGTACATAATCGCAACTGTAAAATGAGTAGATAAAAGTAGTCGTCCTTGAATTATAGCCACTGTACATACAATTAGTACAAAGATAAATTACGCAACCTTGGTAACAGATATCAAAACCTACTTTAGATAATTCGACGAAAAAAATACTGTAGCTATGTATAGCTTAGTTATGAAAACATTCATGATTATGATACCGTTGCTCGCGATTATGTACACATTATTTTATTATTTACAAGCGAATGATAAAAAATATCTTTTCGTTTTGTAGTTAGTTGTTTGACTCCCGTTTATTGCAGCATCAGAGCCGTTGTTTAGATCATCAGAGGTGCAGCTGCGGACATTCCACCTTATCCTAGCTGCTGGTTAATTTATCTAACAGATATCTTCCCACACATTCCGTTAATTTTTCTAGTTTATCTTTTAGATAAATTCTTATCCACACAGTTAAAACAGGCCCTCATTCTGTGCCATTAGAATCTATTTCCTTTGTTGTATTGTACAGAAAATTGATGAATGTACAATTCTAGAGTACATAGTTCGTTCGGTATCGCGTCATACAGCTGAATGCTTATATTGCATTCAACAGCTGTGTGTCAAGGTCTTCTGACCATCTAACGCTAATTTAATGGGGGCATGCGTACATCGTACATTTAAGCGATCTAAAACCACAGAAAAATCTATAAAATAGTTACAAAAGGGACCAATATAAACAATAATTGCTGAACTATTCATTATTTATCAATGATGATCATTAAAAGGTCTATTGCGTATTGTCGTTTTGTTAGTCCAATGTAAGTTGAGCTCCCCCTCCTCTCGATATAGAACTGCTAACTAAGTTTGAGGCGAAAAACAAAGTTCAGACTAAACTGGATGCGAATAAAGATAGTATTCACGAGACGTTTTGTAATCAGTCGCTTGAGTGGCGCTGCCAGTGAGCAGTCCCCTGCGTCTGTCCCGCGAATTAAAAACCAACAAAATAGTTCAAACGTGCCACCAAAAAATTAACTTTAAATCGAAATCTGTAAAGTTCATTTTCAAACATGTCGAAAGTGCTTCTGAGTAGGGAATTGCCTGATATTGAGGTTAGTAATAGCTATTTCTATTTACCTCCTAATGTTTTGGTAATAAATCATTTAAATCTCGTTCATGATATCGATGGCTACTATCTATCGTATCGATAAAGCGAACTGGTTGGAAATAGATAACAGATTAAGTGCATATCTAACGCAAAAAAAAACTTGCAAGTAGTGATCAGGAAACAATAATATTGCTTCTATGTAACTAATCATCGTATTGTATAGTGTAAATAAATTAACATAATTATGTAATGTAACCAACTTAAAGACTGGGAGGTAACTATTTCCGGGTAATAATTGCGGTGATAATTAACAAGAATTTGTGTGACTGGCTGGTTCAGCTTCCAACACATTACATTTTGTTTTGGTCAAGGCCAATAGTTTCTTAGCACTGTGACAGTAAATATAGGTCTATTTTATATTTTATTTGTAAGTACAGTACCTATACCTACAACTTCGTTTTTAAGGATCACGACATGAAATGGGCGGGTAGATAAACCCCTTAACATTACTTAATAAAGATGGGTTAGCTAGGTGTCTTCACTTGTTTTCTAGATTGAATACAACATAGCAAATTTTGAAATCCTTAACAATAGAATTATGGCAGAACTTAGGTCTGCCTCAAGCATACAACCATTGAGCCTGACCGGAACCTTATTCTAAGGCGAGACAGATTGTCAGCGGGATTGTCCGAAAAGATCATGGTTGGGTATTAGTCAGTAAGAGTCTGAAACTCCCTTCCCAAAGTGGGAGGAGTCATTTGATGATTTCGTCCCACCCTGGGAGACAGATAACAGAAAATAATTCCAGTATCTAAACCCAGGGTTCTGACTGATTCTTTGGCACTCCTGCGACCTCTTCTCAAAGGGGCGTGTTTTATACATTGTTTGATGATGTCGTGACAAATATGATACGATTAGCTACGTAGTTACAATATAACTTAATGTCAAAGGCTATCTCTTGTCAAAGATGTGTGAAATATTCTTTATTATCTTCGCATTTCAATCAAGGTTAATACCCACATCATTCGTTCTGTTTACGTACAGTCAACATGAAAAGTAAACAATAATTCGAGTTGTTTTAATGAATCTCTGAAATTACTATTATTTTGGAAACAAAGAGTTGTAGTTAACCTTTTGAATGCCATTGTCACATATAATACGTGACAAGCAAGCGCATGCCCTGTACGCCAACGACACAAAAATGTGACGATGACAACAATACTGTAACACGAAATAAACAATTAAATAATTACTTTTGTGAGTGTTTATATAAATATCTTAAAAATGTAAGCTCTCTAACGCAGACAATGGATATTGGGAAATTCATAATAACAAACAAGAAGAAATGTTCTATTTTCTTTATTTATTTATTTTTCTTGGCGTATTTAGTTATTTTTCTGAAGTCACGCGCGTGCATTTATGCTCTTTTATTAATGACTTAATCCCCCTAATAGCTGCAACTAATTGAAAAAATATTTCTGAAATATTTATTGAATTTCCCGGTTGACTACACAACCATCTTTAGTGATAATTCCTTATTGATATTTCAGAACCTATTACGGCTCAATCCAACGGTGAAGCCATATACCAATTTGGTCCCTTCAGCCCAAACTAAGAGGAACAAGCAGCATTGGAAGAGAAATGAAGACAGAAAATGTACCGTGAGTATTACCAAGCTATAGTTCATGATGCGTTTTTGTTTTGTATGGAATCTGTGTTCAATAAACTCGCGGACTATCAGGTAAGGTCATTGATACCTCTTATTACAATTAGATACAGAGTTAGTGATTTACTGAGGTATAAATGCCTGTATTTACAGCTCAGTAAATCACAAAAATCAGCTGTTCTATACATTTTTGGTCAAGTGACTCGTCGAAATGTAGGGAACAGCTGTTTTTTTTCACGTTTTCGGAGTTATCCGGAGTAAAAGTTGTTCAGTTTGGTGGTTTGTACTTGTAGCATATCCTTTTGTAGGTATATACCCTTTCGGTTACACCCTGTATAGACTGTATGCCGTATGTAGGTACTTTACATTGTTCGACGTAGATCGACGTCATGCATCAATGGCAGTACTCTGATATTGATGTAAAACGTCGATCTAATATTCAACAGACTACCTAATATGCATCAACGCAACGGTATGGGTACCGTGAGAGCGCTGATGCATCATGCATCCATCATAAGTGCGCGCTTGTTAATCAGGGAGCCTATACAAAGTCACATTTTCATTAACGATAACGAAATTAGATAAATCCAAAATGTATGGAATTGGCATTAGCTTTCGAAATGTCACGTGATCAATCGTTTTCGATCGCGAATTGCTAGACAATGTCAAACTGTGTAATGAATCTCGATTAATATTCCCATACAAATTCGTTGACAAGTGGCGTTCTTGACAATCCGAATGGCTGACATAACGAATTGTTCGATCAACAATTTTCGAAATCGAATCGACACGGAGCGATTGACAGTTGTCTAGGCTCCCAGGTATATGCAGTTCTGTTTCTTTTTCGTGTGGTTATTGCCTAACCTTGTGCCAGAGTTTTTATGCTAGTTAGGCACTTATGGGCCTCTGACTTAGCTTCACATATTCTTCTTCGTCGGGAAGATAGAAACAATTGACGTATCGACTTACCGTCTTAAGTCATAATAATTTCGCTATAATAATAGTACCTACTCCTGAATTCTGACATCAAGTACAGACTGATAAATTTTATGTTAGTAGCCTATTCTTGTAATATATTGAAAATTGACAAAACTGTACCGCCGGTACACATATTAGCAGCCTTGTCAGTAATGTTACACAAGGTAAATTTTTTAACAAATTCTTTCACAAAAATTTTAGACAGGAATATTATTATTATCCATTGAACGTTACTTTAAATATAGGTAGTTATTATAGCCTTGTATATTGTGTACTATTGATATCGACGTGTATCACGAGAGGAAATCGTTGATATTAAATGATAATCGATGCATTATCACCTGCAACTTGACGCAGAGTAGGGGACATATCATATATTATCGCACATAATGTTAACCTACATACACTGAAACTCTTTTTATTTTTGATAGCCCAGTAAACGTGCATGCACAGGAATTTATTTGGTGATAAAATGTGATAGTTTTATTGTAAATAAATGAATCGTCTGTCAATACGAACCTTCTTACACTGGTGAACATTGTATCGCAACACTTTGACAAAGGCGCACAGGTTGATGTTCTTTACTTCGACTTTAAAAAAGCGTTTGATCGTGTTGATAACGACGTATTGCTCATGAAACTTAACCACATAGGCTTTTCCCCGAAATTGCTAAAGCTTTTCGCAGATTACTTACGGGATCGTCAGCAATATGTCCGATACGGTTGTTTTGAGTCTGCACCTTACCACACTCGGTCTGGAGTAAGTCAGGGCTCGATTTTGGGACCTCCACTATTTGGGATCATGGTTAATGATCTCAAAAAGGTTCTCAAACATGCAAAATGTCTGCTTTATGCTGATGACTGTAAATTAATATATAGCGTCCAAAATGAAGCTGATTCAACAAGTTTGCAGGAGGACATTAACTCTGTCTATCAATGGAGCATAGACAACAAATTACTCTTCAACATCGCTAAATGCAGTGTTTTATCTTTTAGTCGTACACATAATCCTAGGCATGTACAATATTTCCTAGGCAAGGAACCGATAGCCCGTGTTAATTCTGTTAAAGATCTCGGAGTACTATTTGATGCGAGATTAATTTTTCATGATCACATGAGGTCGCTAGCTGCTGAATCGTTTCGGAGACTAGGGTTCGTTATCCGAAATATGCGCGAGTTTAATAATCCCCTAGCTATTAAACTAGTCTACATGGCCTTAGTCAGGAGCAAGCTGGAATCAGCTGCAATTATTTGGAGCCCTTATGAGAGTACTTACGCTTTACTTCTTGAAAAAGTTCAAAAGGCTTTCCTTCGATTTCTTTATAAAAAACTCTTCGGTTACTACCCCTTCCTGTATCCTACTAAATTTTTACTCGGTGTACTAAATTTCAACTCTCTCGAAGTAAGACGTAAGTACTTTCTGCTTATCTGTGCTTGCCGCATAATGCGGGGTGAGTCCGACTGCCAGGAACTGGTGGAGCAGTTAGTAAGACTTTTTGTTCCTGTTGTGCCTAAACAACAACTCAGGCCACGAACTCACCGGCTACTAGCCGTACCGTCAGCACGCACAGTCTCACGAGCTAATTCACCTCTCGTTCGGGCGCTTACCATGCTTAATGCTCTCCTGACATCAACACCGGAGTGTGACTTGTTTGCTGGATGATGGATAGATGTATGTCGTGAATGTTTAAGGTTTTGTGAGAAGATGGACGAACGATAAATTTATCACTTTCTTGTTTGTATTTTGTTAATTTTATTCAGCTTTGTTTACGTTTTGTTTGTATTCTCTTTTTATTATTTTTCAAACTCAAACTCAAACTCAAAGTATTTATTTCAATTAAACCAATTACAGGCACTTTTGAATTGTCAAGGTGTCGGTCAGTCAGAGAGATGAAGCTAGTTGCCCATTCCAAAGCAGTAGGTACCTATGGAGAAGAACGGGCAAGAAACTCCATGGACACTCTTTTAAACAATATATGGTTACAAAATATTGGTTACATAGTTCATATTAATATTATACATGTGAGAACGATGCAGAACGGTGAAAGCATCCGATATAAAATATGTAAAAAAAAAAAAAAGTTCAAAAATTAAATTAAAACAAGCCATGGCCGCTAAGAGATGACCAGTCTCTACTGACAGCGCCCGTTCACGAACATGACGCATGGATTAGCACCATTCAGCTCAACCATTTTGAAGGGAGCTAAATGATCCAACACACACGCCACCATCAGCGAGACATTAAAGTGAGCATGACATACTCTCAGCCGCCAAAGCACATTCAAGTCAATGAAAGACGTACCCAGTAAATGGTCGCTTTATATTAGGTACATAGTACTCTCATATGTGCTAAGCAATTATACAATATTAAGAAATTGAATTTATACAATGCAAATATACTTTTTGTTGTTGTTGATCTTCTTTTATTTTCAAACAAGATGTTTGTGAAATGTATTTTTTTTTCTCTCTATTTTAATGAATAAATTTAATGTTGTGCATGTACTTTTAAATAAATAAATAATAAATAATAATCGTAGATTATCGAATCCTCGACATACGTTTTCTTTCTTTTGTTGGTTTATTTTTATTTACCCATAACGGTCTCGGTTGTCTTTTTGCCCGATTTTGCCCGACTTCCGAGAAGGCGGGTACTGATTTTATCAGTAAGCATACCTACCACCTACTTCTTCATAAAACAAAAACTCTAATTTATTTTTTACATTATATGAAAATACTTAGAATAATAACAAAGCTAAACTGATAGTGTTATCACTTTAAATTATAACACAGATGAAATAATTATTACTATGTTGGTGGGCTTACATCTTCTGAACATTTTTTTATAGTACGCGTCAAACTTTATGACTGTGCTGAAGTGAGCTACTCGTTGAGCAATACCCCACCCCTCATCTCCGCGGTCACTTGAATTTGTTACTGCGCAGTGACTTGCCTCATGTTCCCGACCGCCATAAAGCATGAATCAGGCTGACAATCAATCTGCCTTTTCCCAACTAAGCCGACCCCAAGGCTTCTAATCTAATCGGATGCAGCTGAATACCAGTATTATACATGGAGCGACTGCCTATCTGACCTCCACAACCCAGGTACTGGGTAATAATACCTACGAAACCCCATAACAACTGTTGAAGATGCACAAATGACAGCCGGGACCAACGGCTTAACGTGCTAGTCTCGGTATGAAAAGATGGTCACCCATCCACGGGCATCCCCAGCAAGCATAGCTAACCTGATGGATCGATCCGTGTGGCTGTTATTGCTTAGCCACGGGCTGTATTTGAGATAACCGATTTCCAATAGTGTAAAAGACCTACTCCAAATGAAATAGAAACACTTGGGTTCGCATTCCATTCATCTTTTCTATCATGTTTTGGAACAACGTACTCAATACCATGAAGATTTTAGGATCTTTTTATTGCAAATGTTCACTAATAAACCAACTTAGAATACATATGAGACAAAGCACCTAAGTTCGAAGGAGTTGACCATGGTTAAATTGTCAAACTTTCGATCATCCTCCATTTCACCCCTTAGGAAAGTTTATAACTCCTGCGCAAAATTCCAAGCATCTAGAAGCCCAGCTGACTATTTTCTTAGTCTGTCGGTGAATGAATGTGCGATATTTATTTAATCGAATTAATTTGTTCCAGGCCTGCCCAACTCTTACAAAGAACTTTGACGACATTAAACACACGACACTATCCGAACGCGGTGCTTTGAAGGAAGCCGCACGATGCCTCAAGTGCGCAGACGCACCGTGCCAGAAATCATGTCCTACGCAGATAGATGTCAAGAGTTTCATCAGCAGCATCGCTACTAAGGTGTATAGAGAAAAATCTTCCGTCTATCAATTTGCCTGCCTAGCCTCTTCCCAAAAATGTTGGAATCGGCTTCTAGTCTAACCGGATGCATCTGAATACCGGTATTTTACATGGAGCGACTGACCTCCACAACCCAGTCTTCTGGGACAGTCTTACTGGGTAATACGATACCCTTTGGTAAGCCTGGATGTCAGATTTTTGGGCTTATGACGACCCATAACGACTGTCAAATACTTTAAACAAAGAATAAAGTCGTGTCATAGATAAATAATTTCTCATTATTTATTTACCAGAACTACTATGGAGCGGCCAAGGCGATTCTTTCTGATAATCCCCTGGGATTAACATGCGGTATGGTCTGCCCTACCAGCGACCTCTGTGTGGGAGGATGTAACCTGCATGCTAGTGAAGAAGGAGCCATCAATATTGGTGGACTGCAGCATTTTGCTGTTGATGTAAGCTCGTGTTTAGATAACTACCTGATTGTCAGATGGTACCCAATAGCTTTAATGAACGTTCATTAAGTCAGTTGACAGATGCCCACTGCTACAAAAAGTCCTCCTTAATTTTTCATAGCTATCAGTTCTGGGATCCCATCCAATCGTAAACTTTACCAGGTCATCTACCAATACGAAGGACCACGAAGGTATCCTTTCAATTTTAACCGTTGCCATTTTAATACATCATCATCACCATCATCTGCTTAGCCTTTTACTATGTTGGGCAATTGAAGTAAAATCAGCATGTTAAAATCACTAAGCTAGGCAACCGCGTTGACGGTTGACAGCAGGATAAGATTCTAATGCAGATTGTATCCTTAAAATTTCAAAATTAAACACATACATAAACTCATTATCCCCATGAGGGCAGGCAGTAACTACAAAACGCAACCTGCAGCAATACTTACTACTCTGTCAAGAAAGTACCGGGAAAAGATCAATAATACACAAAATGTCTGTTATTCATCCAAATTTATTTTATCACCTTCAAAGTATGCTCCTTTAGAAACGATACACTTGCGCCAACGAATAATCCATTCATCAAAACATTTTTTGAACGCTGCTTCCGGAATTGAGTTCAGTTCTCGCCGCGAATTCTCCTTTATGTCTTCTAACGATTTAAAAAGGGGGCCACGAAGTGGTAATTTGAGTTAAGGAAAAAGAAAAAAGTCAGCAGAAGCCATATCTGGTGAATATGGTGGTTGCTGGATGGTATTTGTTGAGTGAAATCCAAGAATTTTCTTTCCACAATTCTGGCCTTTTTCGTCGAATTTGCTCTCTTAAACGCCGCATAACGCTCAAATAATATTCTTTATTTACCGTTAGACCTTCCGGTAAGAATTCAGAGTGCACAACACCGCGATAGTCAAAGAAAACAGTCAACATGACTTTGACTTTTGATCGACTTTGGCGTGGTTTTTTCGGTTTCGGTTCAGTTGGAAGGCGCCACTCCGAAGCTTGTTGACTAGTGTGCATGTCAAACTCCTAAACCCACGTCTCGTCACCAGTAACAATGCGTTTCATGAATGTTGGGTCCGAACTGACTCGTTCTAGCATGTCCTCAACGACTTTCATGCGATTGAGTTTTTGGAGAAAATTCAGATCTTTTGGGACTAGCCGAGCAGCAACATGTTTCATACCCAAATGATTAGTTAAAATGGTACGGATCGACTCGTGAGATACAGAAAGTTCGGCGGCTATCTCTCTCAGTGTTGAATGGGGATTTTCAGTCACTATTTTCTTCACTTTTGCGATGTTAACTTCAGTTGCAGACGTTGACGGCCTACCAGAGCGAGGCAAATCTTCCATCACATCTCGACCGCTTTTGAACGCTTTGAACCACTCATAAGCACGAGTTTTTGATAAAGTCGATTCACCGTAAGCCTTCTGTAACATTTTCAGTGACTCCGAACACGAAATTCCATTGGCGATGCAAAATTTAAGACAAACTCTTTGTTCGATATTTTTGTCCATTATGAAATTCGCAATACACACTATATATTATGATATTACTAAAACCAGCACTGTATTTAATATAAATAACAGATGCAACTCAAACTCCGCGCCATAATGGAAAACAGTTGTGCCAATCTAACAACTACAAAAAAACAAAAATTTGAATTTGGAACCATAAACAAATCATCCATTCCCGATACTTTTTTGACTGAATGTACTTACATACTCTTTGTGCCTCCTTTACTTCATACGTGTTATAAAAAAACCAACTTATAATGCTTCCTTATGTTTCAAAACCAAATTCCAGGTCTTCATGAAGATGGGCATTCCTCAAAACCTGGACCCTGCCACCAAGCCTCTTCCAAACGGCGGTGACCAGAAGATCGCGTTGATTGGAGGTGGGCCTGCCAGCATTAGTTGTGCCTGCTTCTTAGCCAGGCTGGGCTATAAGAATATTACTGTCTATGAGAAGGAGAAGTACTTGGGTGGACTGAGGTAGGTATTTGTTTAGGGTGCCTCCGTTTTTTTTTTATGAGGATGGGAAATCATCCAATGACTTCTCCCGCTCTGGGTGGAGCGGAAGGGAGTGTCAGACTCTTACTGACTAAAACCCATCCATGTTCCTTCCGTAGCCCTTTATGTTCCGGGGTAGCGGTTACCCCTTTTAGACAATCCCGCTTACAGGGAACCTTCGCCTACCCTAATAATATAAAGAGGAAAGATTTTGTATGTTTGTAACGAATAAACTCAGAAACTCCCGAACGGATTTGGATTAGATTTGGCACAGAGATTTTAATCTGGATTAGTACATAGGATACTTTTTATCCCGGAAAAATGTATTTCCGTGGAGTAATTAGCTATATGCACGCAAACTAACAAAAACTAGTACTATATTCTATAGGTAAGGTCAAGGAGCGAAATAGCAAGTTTGAAACTAATTTCCTTCCCATGCTGGCGGATGTCACATTCTAGTTTTATTTGTTTGAAATGAAGTTCCAATACAAAGTGCAAAGAATAATGTGCAAGCAAAAATTACCGTTAAAGTGCTTACATTTTCATTTCTCGGCTGTATACGTGTTGTACAAACCAAGTGCATAGCATCAAAGCCCTTATTTCTAGATGCATTCCTAAAGATTTGACCAGGCTTGCCCACTTCCACTGTTCCTCTCAATTATGTATAAACTCATTATTCATTAAACATTCCAGTTCAGCAGAGATACCTCAATATCGCCTTCCATTCGATGTTGTTCAATTTGAGGTGGACCTCGTAAAGAACCTTGGAGTCAAGTTCGTCACTGGCAGGAAGTTGTCTACACAGGATATTACTGTCAATGTAAGTACATAACACAAGTATGAAAGTGTGTGTTAAGCTATAAATAACCTTATCGGACGCGAAATAGAGTCAGTTTTTCAAGCGACATGATTAGACTGAGACTTAGGTTGCATCCAATAGTTTGATTCCGATTTCAGAAGATATTCAATGATTACTGCTAACATTTCATTTCTAGGGTCTACTTGAAGACGGACATTCAGCTGTGTTCCTAGGAATTGGCCTCCCGGAACCAAAAAGCATTCCAATTTTCAAAGGACTTAACCAAGAAATGGGCTTCTATACCAGCAAGGACTTTTTACCTCTTGTATCTAAAGGTAGCAAAAAAGGTGCGTGAACATAACTTTATTCTATTGTTTTATACTAAACAAAAAAAAACCTCCACCTGCCGGGTAAGCGGGATTGTCCGAAAGGGTTACCGCTACCCCGGAACATAAAGGGCTACGGAAGGAACATGGATGGGTTTTAGTCAGTAAGAGTCTGACACTCCCTTCCGCTCCACCCAGAGCGGGAGCAGTCATTGGATGATTTCCCAGCCTTAAAAAAAAAAAAAAAAGGTCGATCCACCAGGTTAAGCTACGCTTGCCGGGGTTGGCCGTGGATAGGTGACAATCTTTACATACCGAGACTCCTCCGTGCCTCGGAAAGCACGTTAAGCCGTTGGTCCCGGCTGTCATTTGTGCATCTTTGACAGTCGTTATGGATCGTCAGAAGCCCGAAAATCTGACAGCCAGTCTTACCAAGGGGTATCGTATTGCCTAGTTACTGGGTTGTGGAGGTGAGATAGGCAGTCGCTCCATGTAAAATACTGGTATTCAGCTGCATCCGGTTAGACTGGAAGTCGACCCCAACATAGTTGGGAAAAGACAGATGGATGTTTTATACTTAATTTAGATACCAACATGATAAAAAAGGGCTTATTTTCTATGAGGAGCCATTTTTTAAATTAATTCCAGACAAACCTTTAAAGAGGCTTTCCGTTTCAGGTCTATGCGCTTGCAAATCAGCGCTACCATCCTTACACGGTAACGTGATAGTCTTAGGCGCAGGCGACACTGCGTTCGACTGCGCTACCTCCGCGCTCAGATGTGGCGCTAGGCGAGTGTACGTTGTGTTTAGAAAGGGAGTTACCAACATCAGGGCGGTGCCTGAAGAGGTTAGCTATTTATTTCAATAATTGCTGAAAATTAGGAATTAAATCTAGACTATTTTATGTTAACTTTATTGCGTAACCCCAGGGTAGAATGCACCGGGATCGTCAGAAAGGTTTACCGCTACCCCGGAACATAAAGGGCTAAGGAAGAAACATGGATGGGTTTTAGTCAGTAAGAGTCTGACACTCCCTATCGCTCCACCCAGAGCGGGTGCCTTAAAAAAGAAGGGTAGAACGCCCAAGCGATTAGGATTTCTTCAACTGCTAATTTATATCCTACAGTTTGTATCTTAAACTTACATTTATAAGTCAGTGTGTGACAAAATGAAAATGAATTAGATTTGCAATTACTAACAGTTAATCGTTTATAACTTTAATTTGTTCCAGGTCGACTTAGCAAAGGAGGAGAAGTGCGAGTTTGTGCCCTTCATGTCACCAAGAGAAGTCATCGTCAAGAACGGGAAGGTACGTACTGTCAATCATGTGTTGACATAAGAAATATCATCATTCTGCCTAGCCTTTTCCGAACTATGTTGAACTATGTTGGGGTCGGCTTCCAGTCTAACCGGATGCTGCTGATTACCAGTATTTTACATGGAGCGACTACCTATCTGACCTCCACAGCCCAATAGTAACTGTAATACGATACCCTTATACCAAGAAACCATAAAATATCATCAGCCAATAAAAAATTATAAGTTATTTTAAAACCAGCTTAATTTATTTGGAATGAACATAAAATAGGCTACAATTTGGCTTTTATTTTGATTCTGTACAACAAAGTATAAATAAGGGCATTTCTTCATACAAATCAGGTCAATATTGTCTGTTTCTGATTACAGATTGCAGCGTTAAAGATGTGTCGTACGGAACAGTTGGATGACGGAGAATGGATCGAGGATGAAGATCAAGTGATGCAGCTGAAAGCTAACTTTATTATCTCTGCTTTTGGCTCCGGCCTTTATGAGGCTGATGGTAAGAAAGATTAACTTCGTTAGATTATTGTTGTGCTCTATGTTTATGTTTGAAAGCAGAAGGTTTGGTTCTGACCTTGGGTATTCTTGCTTTATACTATTTAAACCAGTTTTCTATCCACTGCGACACGTTTGCGCTCGATATAGTAAATACGTGTGAATACAACTACGCCTAAACCGCTTCTCAAGTACCTACTTAATCCCAAAACAAAATTTGTTAGTAAGTATCTACAAAAACCTATTCAGTACTTAACCGGTTAGACGGCTTCGGCTATTACCTAGAAGCCGTTTGCTTATAAGAGCTGAACGATTTTTGCGGTTATATTTATTGTCGTTTCAAGAGAATTTTTCTTATGAACCTATGGGGGTTCATACGACATTTGAGAGGTTAAGTATTTTAAACTAATTGATGATGGTGATGACTTAAATCCACAGTAAAATCTATTAATGATTTAGAATCTAGAGGAAACAAAAAAATCTTCAATTCTAAGGATAGCTTGAGTATGAAAAGCTCTCTATAACGTCAAAATATAACTTTAAATAGATGGACAAACTTAGAAATCACTCAGACCACCAAAATAAGGATAATGGTAAAAAAAAACCACATGAGATACTTACAAGAAGTGTGCAAGTACCTACCCATAATAGATGCGTTTATACTAGTGTGCGGGCAATTTATTATTTTAGGTCAAAATAAAATCACTTTAATCAAGTTTTTTTTGCTTGGATATATCTTCGGTTAGACGTAGTGAACGCTGTGTTAAAATTTGTCCAACTATTTTAATAGGACCTTATATATCTTCAATTCCCAGTAAAAGACGCCATGTCAGGCGTGAAACTAAACCGCTGGGGGTTGCCGGAGGTAGATGAAGCAACCATGCAGAGCAGCAGCAACCCGAAGGTGTTCGTGGGAGGAGACCTCGCAGGCGTCGCCGAGACCACGGTCGAGTCCGTCAATGACGGCAAGACGGCCGCCTGGTACATGCACTGTTATTTACAGGTTGGTGATTTTGTTACGATAGTCTAGAGCTAGCTAATATGGCTACTGATAATGCCCCGGGGTTGAGCCCTAAAAAAATCTATAAAAATGTTAGGTTTTAAGTAAGTATTGTTTTTTTATGTTTTTATTTGTTCGCGTGTGTATCACGGCTATTAATCACTCGTAGCTTGCAGTGCTGTATGCTGTATAGTCTGTATACTTAGTCGATCAGTGAGTCTGAAATTTAAAGCCTATTCAAAAACGAATAACTGTAAATTGCATGGTTAGCGAAATTTCCTAAGTCAAGACATAGACATTTCTTAATGATCATCACTAATGTGCTACTTTATAATTTCTACACAACTCAACACCTTTCAGGGCATACCCTTCACATCCCCAATAGAGCTGCCCAAGTTCCACACGCCTATCGATGACGTAGACTTATCAGTAGAGGTGTGCGGTATCAAGTTCGAGAACCCGTTCGGCCTGGCCAGCGCTCCGCCCACCACTAGCACTGCCATGATACGGAGGGCCTTCGAACAGGGGTGGGGCTTCGCTGTTACTAAGACTTTTGGACTGGATAAGGTATGTGAAGGTTTCACTGATACATTTTATTTATTATTTATTTATTTAAACTTTTCGCACACAATAAAGGTACAAAGGCGGACTTAATGCCTTAGGCATTCTCTACCAGTCAACCAAGGGTGGTGAAGAGATTAGATGGCATTTTCTAGTTAGTCTTTTATTATTGCTTTATATATATACATTCTTATTTCTTTGATGACTTAACCTTTTGCACGCCAGAGCATAATGCACGCGCGTGCCCTCCACGCCAAGCTACAAATTGATTTCTTCTTGTTATCATGAATTTCCCAATATCCATGGTGTCATATAATTTGTTTTATATCATTTAATACGTTCGAGAGCTTAAATTTTTAAGATTTAAGATATCTATATAAACACACATAAAAGTAATGAATTAATTGTTTATTTCGTATTAAAGTGTACCCGCATTAGGCCACCCAGCGCGCGTATGCCCTGTGCGGCAACGACACATATATGTGAGGTATTTGTGTGACAAATAACTACGTGACATATTTGTGTCGTTGCCGTGACAATGGTGTTCAAAAGTTTAAACAGTACCTAATAACCTACTACCTCGATACTACGCCACTAGCTGAGTAAGTTCTAGATTACCAAATACCATACAATGTGTCCTCTTCCACCAGGACTTAGTAACCAACGTGTCACCGCGCATAGTCCGCGGCGTGACGTCAGGCGAGAACTACGGCCCGGGGCAGGGCTGCTTCCTCAACATCGAGCTTATATCTGAGAAGTGCGCCGACTACTGGTGCCAGGGCATCACTGAGCTGAAGCAGGACTTCCCTAGTAAAGTAAGTACCATCAGGACCAGGTAACAATTCTGTATAATTAGCCTATAATGTTCACCTTGCTGGGACACAGGCTTTCTCTCTGTGAGAGGGAGTGGGCCGTAATACACTAGGCGGGCACATGTCTTCGAAATGTTGCTTCTAGGATATGCCGGTTTCCTCACGATGTTTTCCTTCACTGGTTTAAGAACAGTGGTGATGGAATTAAGTACACAAAGTATGTACCTGCCAGTCCAGTTGTATGTGTATTTAACAAAAAAAAACTAAAGCATTCTAATCTGTCCCAAACAGATTTTTTTTTTAGTCTACTTAAATTTTTGACAAGTCTGACATTAACACGTTGAGCGCCAACGCGGTCACCGGTGAGCCGCGAACAATAGTTTTTCTATTGTGTCTGCTGCGTGGCAGTCAACGACTTAATGGGAGCTGCGATGAGGTAGCGATTTTTTTTAAAGTATGAGAATAGGCCAATAGCCAGGGGTTCCTTATTGTGTCCCAAAAACAATCATAAATCATTCTAACATAATTTTAATACTAATCTATTTCTGTTCCAGGTAATAATCGCATCAATAATGTGTTCGTTCAACGAGGCCGACTGGACGGAGCTCGCGCAGAAGGCGGAGGCGTCGGGCGCCGACGCGCTGGAGCTGAACCTGTCGTGCCCGCACGGCATGGGCGAGTCCGGGATGGGGCTCGCGTGTGGACAGGTATACATACATACTGATACTATAACTTATAATACCCGGCAAATACGAAACAGAGAACTTCTTGTCCTTACCTCTAGCACAACAGTACAAATAAATTGACCTTTAGAAAAAGACACACACGACGACGACGCAGTACTAAGCGAAACCTTTTCTAGACTTTTATTTTCGGCAGTGTAATTTTAATGTTGTACACCATTCGAATATCCCCTTCCACGTAATGTAAAATTCATGTGAAATTATAATAAAATATTGTCCTTTATTCAACAGGACCCCGTGCTAGTGAAAGGCATATCCGAGTGGGTGAGGAAGGCCGTCAAGATCCCGTTCTTCGTGAAGCTGACGCCGAACATCACCGACATTGTTACCATCGCTGTTGCAGCCCATGAAGGTATGAATACTTTGTAAATGTGGCAGTGTTGTTCCTATCCTGGTTTGTCAAAGTCAAAGTCAAATCATTTATTTCAAATAGGCACAAGTAAGGCACTTTTGAACGTCAAAATGAACAAGAAATATAATTGATTCTAGTCGCCCCTCCAAAAGGTAGTTTCGTGTGGAGAAGAATGGGCAAGAAACTCCACCGTACCGTCACCGTTTAACGCCTAAACCACTGAAACGATTATCCTGAAATTTTGCTTAAACGTTGTCAGATGTACAGAAACGGATATAAGCTACCTTTCATCCCAAAAAAAAGAACTGTTTCCGAGGAAAACAACAAAAACGTGCTCATTATAATAGATGGCGCCACGTGTCTGTCGAATTATGATTTAATTATCTAAAAGAGTTTATTTTATTTTATTTAAGTAGGTACCTACCTAATTCATTTTGTGAGTCTAAAGTGTCTAAGGAACCGTTTTTCATCCTCTTAACTATAATTCTATAAGCAGAGTAATCCGAAGTGATTGTTAACTTATAAATGAACGCGAGCCGCATCATTGGTAAAAGATAAACGCCCAGTCTATTGATAGTTACAACAGCATTACCTAACCCAAATAAATAATATTTATTCTGTAAATCTGTTCCTCTCGTGCGAAGCTGGGGCGGGTCGCAGTAGGTTATAAATAACACTTTTGTATGTCAATAATATTTTTAAGTTCCGCTTGGTTTTATATGAATTGCCGTACCCCCCGCGCCCAGCTCATAAATCGAGAAAAATATCTACGACGCATAGGGTCGTGTAGTGACATAAAAAAGAAAACTGAACGTAGATTCTCAGTCGTATAAACACGACTGGGCGGCACGGGCACGAAAACATTTGTCGTATTAATCCGACTGTGTGGGGTTGGTATTTCATAATGATTATGTTGACAGGTGGGGCAAGCGGAGTATCCGCTATCAACACAGTATCTGGCTTGATGTCAGTCAAAGCTGATGCCACACCTTGGCCAGCAGTTGGTGAGTGTTCTCTTCTTTTCTACTTAACCCACACACAGTGATGTACAGTATCTATTTGGTACGTGGCCAAAATCGGAACTAATGTCGCCATCTTGTTTTTTCAATGACCCCTTGCTTACGGCACTGTGAAGTTCACATGGAGGCCTGAATTTCGAGAACTGGAGGAGTGCAGCTCGCTAAATAACCATTTTAACGGGAACGTAGTCACATAGACAATCCCCCCAATCATGTTGGGGTCGGCTTCCAGTCTAACGGGATGTAGCTGAATACCAGTATTTAACATGGATCGACTGCCTATCTGACCCCCACAACCCACTTAGGAACTGGGTAATACGATACCCATTGGTAAGACTGGTTGTCAGACATTCGGGCTGCTGACTACCTGTACCTAACGACTGTCAAAGATCCAAGAGTGACAGCTGGGACCAACGGCTTAACGAGCTTTCCGAGGCACGGAGTCTCGATATGTAAAGATATAGCTTAACCTGATGGATCGATCGGTTATTACTTCGCCACGAGCTCCTAAAATAGTCACATAAAAACATCTTTCTCTTTTATTTGTATTATATGCATGTCGAGAAGCACGCGTACAACCAAGCGTCTAATATAATAAAGTAATAAATACTATAATATGTATTTAAAATTAAGTGCCAATTTCACCAATGCAACTGAGCGCGATCAGGACAACTAAACTGCGTTCATGAGCTGTCAGTATCAAAAAAATCCCAACAATGTTGATACGGACAGCTCTTAAACGCGGCGTAGTGTCTGGGATTGTCCGAAAGGGTTACCATGGATGGGAAACATGGATGGGTTTTAGTCAGTAAGTGTATGACTGTCCCTTCCGCTCCATCCAGAGCGGAAGGGGTCATTAAAATTTGGTGATTTACCACCCTAAAAAAATAACGTGTCTAGTAGCCTAGTGTCCTTTAAAATGATAATTATTTCAAAGAACTCCATATCGTTCAACAGGTGTAGAAAAACACACGACTTATGGCGGTGTATCAGGCAACGCGACTCGTCCAATGGGCTTGAAGGCAGTGTCAGCTATCGGGAACCGGTTGCCCGGCTTCCCTATCCTGGGCATCGGTGGTATCGACTCCGCTGAATCAGCGCTGCAGTTCATTATGTGCGGGGCGCCCGTTGTGCAGGTAAACTAACTTTTTTAATTTTTGTCTGTGGCTTTTCCCGATTTTACTAGGATTTATTCCAGCTTAATGACAATAAAGCTCATCGCCTCTGGAAGTTTTAAGTAAACCTTAACTTAACCCCTTAACCCTTCCGCGAGCATTGGCAAAAAATTGCCAAACCACTTTTTAAAAGTTGCGCCTAATATGTATGAAGTATATTGATATTTTAGCCATTGGCAACAAAAAATTGACAAATTTAAACCGGGTATAAAAGTCACAAACGGGCATTGGCAAAGATATTGCCGTAGGTAACCCATAAAAAAGGCCCCCTTGCTTACCCCCCTGGTAAGCAAGGGGGGAAATCTATTAGTATTGTTTTACAAATCTTATTTCACAATGTTTAGAATAAATAAACCCAAAATAGAAGGTGTAAATAGTATTGCTCGCGAAAGGGTTAAGAGAATTAAGGCATGATTTTTGCCCAACTACCGAACCGTACCCGCTCTGCACGGATTTATGGCTTGACGAATAGTATGTACCGAAACGAAACCTAAACGAGATTTCTTTACTGTATAATCCCAATTAATATTATAAATGCGAAAGTATGTTTGTCAATTTGTTTTCACGTCTGAACTACTGAATCGATCATCCTAAAAAAAGTATTGTTCCCGAGGAAAATAATAATAACGTTCTTATAATAATAGATGGCGCCACGTGAACGTTTCGTTCTGAGCCCATGATTGCAACAGTTAAACAACAAAATAATTCACCCGAATTGATTGTCTAATTCTAAATGAACGCGTGCGAAGTTACGGGCAAAAGCTAGTTATACATAAGTTTAATATTAATGGCTCCTTTTACTTTATGAAGCCGCGAGTACCTAGTTTATTTATATATAACCTTATAACCGCCCCAGTCGGATTAATACGACAAATGCGACGGATAATGTCCCCGTGCCGCCTGAGTCGTGTTTATACGATTGAGAATTTATGTTCGGTTTTGCGTTTTTAACATCATTGCAAAACTCTATTCGTCGAAGATATTTTGTTTTTCGATTCACTGTGCCGGGCGCTGGGGCACGACAACTGATAATTATGTAGTCGGACGGTGAAAAGGTTAACCTTTTGAACGCCAAGCTACAATTAATGTATTTTTTCTTATCATGAATTTCCCAATACCCATGGTGTCTTTTAATTTATTTAATGTCATTAAGTACGTACGAGAGCTTCAATTTTTAAGATATCTATTAAAAAAAAAAACAATTAAATCATTACTTTTGTGAGTGTCACAAAAATAATGATTTAATTGTTTTTTTTCGTGTTATAGTGTTGTTGCCATTGCCACATATTTGTGTCGTTGGCGTAAGTACAGGGCATGCGCTTGCTTGTCACGTATATATGACAATGGCGTTCAAAACGTTAAAGACAACTTTCTTTCTTCTCCAGATATGCAGCGCTGTCCAGAACCAAGACTTTACAGTAGTTGAAGATTACATAACTGGCCTGAAGGCTCTCCTATACTTACGGTCCATAGGTCTCGACGGCTGGATGGGTCAGTCGCCGCCCACCTTCAAGCATCAGAAGGGCAAACCCGTTCAAACGCTGTACGACGAAAATGGCAAGGTAAATTGAACCTTATGGCTTTCGTAATGGTTAGCGGGATTATCCGAAAGGGTTACCGCTGCCTCGGAACACAAAGGGCTAAGGATGTAACATGGGTGGGTTTTAGTCAGTAAGAGTATGACACTCCCTTTTGCTCCGCCTAGAGCAGGAGAAATATTTCCCATCCTTTGGCTTTAGTTATAGTTATTGTTGATTTGTGTAACAGTAAGAAAATATAACCCTAGGGTTTTGTAAGTACAGACGCCAGCACATCAAGCTGTCAAATTTTTGAACCTTATGTCTTTGCAATAAAGTTGAAATACTATCAAAGAAATTTGACAGGTTGTGATAACTTGATGTGCTGGCCTCTGTACCTAAACATTATTTTATGTGTCATGTGATAAAGTTCATTATTGATACTAAGTAGGTTTATAATAATTAAGTAGTACGTATCAGCAAGATGAGCCGTGTCTGGTGTGTGAGTTTTATTTATACAGGGTCAAATTAAATTAGCTAGCGAGACAGCAAACGTGATGGGATCGGCATCTAAACGCAATAAAATTAAAACTTTTAACGTTGACGTTTTTTTTGAGGTCAACAGCCAACGATCGTTGGTAGTGTTGTTAACTTGTTACTAGGAGTGTGAGTTGAAATAATCTGTTTTCCTTTATCTTAGATATCCATAAACATCACGTCGAATCAGCGTCTCGCTAGCTAATTTTATAAGCAAGCAGGCATAGCCGTGTGGAAATAGTTAGCGGACGGACCGATAACACTTCCACAAAATAATAGGCGAGAAACCTTATCTATATAGATTTTGCGCAGTCAAAGAAATATCAACCTTGCAGTTATTACAATAAAGTCGGTTTTACAATCCTAAAGTAGAATTTAATTCTCTTTAAGAAACCGGGTGTTAGTTTCAACCACTCATCATCTGCCTAGCCTTTTCCCAACTATGTTGGGGTCGGCTTCCAGTCTAACCGGATGCAGCTAAATACCAGTATTTCACATGGAGCGACTGCCTATCTGACCTCCACAACCCAGTAACTGGGCAATACCATAGCGCCCTTGTGTTAGTTTCAACCACAACTTAAAAATATTTCGTTATCTTTTCTACATACTACATAATATTTATGTTAATGACCATAAACTAAAAACTAAACTAACTAAATCCTATTTAAATTCTCTTTTCCAGGTATTAGCCCACTTCGGTCCATACAGCAGAAAGCGCGAAGAATTACTCCATGAAGCCAGATTAAAATCAGACTTATTGGCAGACAACAAAGTCCAAACTTACATGACAAATGGCTCTGTCAATTGTCACCATGTAGCAAGTCCAGAGGTTCCTAAGATTAAAGATGTCGTGGGTGAAGCTTTGCCCAGGGTTGGAACTTACAAACATTTGGATAATACTAAGCAAGTCGTCGCACTTATTGATGATGTAAGTAGTTTTTTTTTATAAAATACAATGAATGAATAATAATTTTGCCTGCGTCAGCGAACGGTATTCGCGTTGCTGAATTTAGGGCAAATGTAAAAAAAATGTATAGGTATTAGTTTTTCCCGTTATATATGCCTTCGACAAGCTAAGAGGAAGAAGAATGATAGTGAAAATAACTAATAGCTAGGTATATCATATGATAAAAATAATTACGCTTAAAGAAATATAATGAAAAATAAAATAACAAATTAATTTTTCTAGTATGATTGAAAAAAGGAAGGTTTTAAGCCTAAAATCTGTCAAATCAATATTCAGAGTAGGTAGAAAAAGGAGTGAGCTTATGTATATCTATACTAATATTATAAAGAGGAAAGATTTGTATGTATGGGTCAAAATCACCAAGGTGGAGAATTTGCTTTGCCAGCAAATAAATGTCAGAATTTAGTTTAGTTAAGCAAACCTCTAGTGTAAATATTATTAACTCTGCTCATATTAACTGTACATCATATTTTATAATGCAAAAATAAAGCACATTCATTATTATTTGATGAAATAACTACAAAATATCATTCCGGGAACGTGTCCTACAAACCAATCTTGAGAAAACAAACTTCGAAAATATTCATAAAATAAAATAAAATGAAACGTTTCTCCTACTTAATGGCCTATAATTTTATCTAATATCAATTGATTGGCATTATTATTAAATAATAATAAAAAATTAAAGCATACGAATTTAAAATATTGTGTCCGGCAATATAAGTGTCATTTCAGTGAACGCAACTTCGATTCTCGATAAAAAATCAGTTTTTGAACGCATCCTTTGGTTGTCTATGGTACAGTGATGAACTATGTAAACAAACTGAGTGTCGAGAAAGAGTTCGCCAAAACAATTGAAAATAAGTGGTAAGAAACTTTCAATTCATTATTTATGTAGCGTACATCAATTCGTCATCATACCGGGAATGCGTTTTTCAACTTGGAATATTAAAAAATACGTT
Source organism: Hyppa rectilinea (assembly GCA_951799385.1). NCBI lineage: Eukaryota > Metazoa > Arthropoda > Insecta > Lepidoptera > Noctuidae > Hyppa > Hyppa rectilinea. The sequence goes on along the minus strand of OX637309.1, from coordinate 5,109,354 downwards.
TTGTAGTGTTTTGTAGCCAATAGTAACCTCAAATATTTTACAATAACAGATCCAAACAGGATGCCAAAAATGGCTGCCGTCTTAAAAGCGCGCGTTTATTTGAAAAAGTCATTCCGAGAACGGTCATTTCGGGATCGTTCCCGGACTTGATGGAGCGTTCTCGGAATGATGATGGTGTTCCCGGAATGACATTTTTAATGAAATGCACCCTGTTATTATAACTATTTAATAATTTATTCAATGTTTGTTGGCCAAACGTATTTTTTAATATTATTTTAATATGTTTTAGCAATAGGGAGGCTCCTGTCGTTGACAAAAATAAAAAACGTTCGAAAAAGCAAGTTAAAAAAATAGTTCAGCTTACTTGCAACAACGAGAAAAAGCAAATGCGAGAAAAAGGAAATTTTGAGATGACGGAGGAGATAAGATGACGGAGGAAGACAGAGAAATTAAAAGAGCTAAGGATAGAGAGTATTATCAGAAAAAAAAAGCTGAAAAGAAAGTTAAAAGTGTTGGTGAAATGACTGAGAGAGAAAAGCGAAAGCAAAGAAAAATTTGGAAAGAAGCATCAAAAAAATACAGAGAAAAGAAGAAGGCAATATCTAGTATAATAAATAATACTCCGCCCAATTCTGATAATGAATCAGCTGCAGCATGGCATTCAGTAAGAAGAACAGTGGGAAGAAAAATTGTTCGGAAGGATAGAGCCAAAGCATATAGTAAAATAAAACAGCAAGAGCAAACAATCGCTAACATAAAACGCAAATATGTAACTTTAAAGAAAAGACTAAGAAGGAAAGAAAAGAGAGAACAGGAAAATGTTCAGGAACCAATCACTCCTAACAGCAAAGTAGACGCATTGATTAAAAATATCGACGTGCCTCCTGAAGTGCGCAAGAATCTCTTATTTAACGAAGTACTGACTGCACAATTAGAAGAAAAGGCCTGTACTTGAAGAAAAAATTCCAAAGAAAGAGAAATCTTCCAAAAATGCGTTAGCGGTGACCTAGTAAGGAAATATAAATTGCTTCATAAGACGAAGTTTTTTTTGCCAAAAGAGAAAAGTGCATCGATTCTCAAGTCTGATAAATTCGTGAGGTTGTTTTGACGAAAGAAGTTTGTGGAAAAGTAAAAAATTTCTTCGAAAGAGATGACGTCAGCAGGATGTGCCCAGGTAAGAGAGATTTTGTGAAGAGAAATTTGTTCAACAAACTGGGATAAATTTATCTTATGCAACATTATTAAGAGCAAAACCGTTTTGGGTGGTAGCACCAACATTCAGAGACAGAGAATCTTGTTTATGTGTCAAACACGAAAATTTCAAACTTAAGCTGAACAAATTGAAAACCTTACAACAATTAGTTAATCACGGAAGTATAGAAAAAACCATCGAGAAGTATAGTTGCGACATAACGTCTTATGACTGCATGAATGGTTTGTGTGGTATTTGTAAAAATCCGAAGATCGAGTCACCTGATAATGCAGATTCCGTGACGTATTTCCAATGGAAGTCTGTTATTGAAGAAAAAATTGTAAAAGGCGAGAATAAGAAGTTCAAGATCACAAAAAAGACTTCAATTTCAAGTACAGTGAATGAATTAAAATCGGCTTTTATTGAAGATATTCCAGTAATGAAAAAACATCAACACACACAACAAACTGAAAAAAGAGATGAAAGCAAATGCTAATGCTACAATTAATAAATAAGTAGGACGTACACTTTGCTTATTATTTTACTAACGTAAAATTGGATCTATGTAATACCTATATCGTCATTTAGGGAACACAAGCATCATTTCGTGAACATCACTAAAATCACAGATAATACGTTTATTTATTAAAAATTCTTAAAAAGGCTGTGATAATATTAAAATTAAACAAACTTCTTATACCTATAATATGTTTATTTATACATAAGTCAGCGATATTTCTTATATTTGGATCATTTAGCCGTAAAAACAGTAATAATAGCTCCATTTACACTATGATTAGCTTTTAAACATCTTTATTGGCATTTTCCTTACATTTCTTTAATTTTTATATATGAATAGCATACATCCGCTATTGAACAAGGTAAAAAAGAAATACATAAGTAATATTTAAATATCATTATTAACCTCACAAAAACGTTCCCGGAATGATCTTTTTTAGCGATAGCTCACCTTGAAAATTAAATTACAAAAGTAGTAATCAGTTCTATGCTCTGCCAAGTTAAATATGATTAAAACATAAGTTTAGGGATCATTTAGGCTGGTCATCAAAGTAATAGCTGCTTGGTGAATTTATCACAAAACCGAATTTGGAATTCGCCACCTTGGTGATTTTGACCCGTATGTTTGTCTATGCTAATATTATAAAGAGGTAAAATTTGTAAGTTTGTATGTAGGGGGTAATCTCCGGAACCAATGATCCAATTTCAAAAAAAAATTCACTGATAGAAAGCTACATTATTCCTGAGTGCTATAGGCTATAAATTATATTTATATCATACATATTAGCCGAGCTATCGCAATTTTCGTCTAGCAAGTCAGAAAGAAATACCTCCGAAAACAGAATTATTTGCATGCGCTGCCTAAACAGTTGTTTAAAATTGAGAGCAATGTATGGCAACCCGGTTCGCCTTAATTATTTCTACAAAAAAGTCCGCGACACCATAATCCTATCTTTTGTATTTTAACTTTTTTATTTCGTTTTATGTTTCAAAAAAGTATTTTTTCGACTTACTTCTAATGTTAAAACAAGAAATTTTCCGCGGACGAAGTCGCGGGCAGAAGCTAGTAATGAATAAACTCAAAACCTACTGGATGAAACTTGGCTTAAAGATAGATTAGTCTGGAATGGAATAGCACATAAGCTACGTTTTATCCCGGTTCCCGTGGGATAATTTCCTAATACACGCGGGTGAAGCCGCTGGCAAAAGCTAGTATATGATAATTATGTATGTCATATTCTATGAAGGATAGGCCTATTATGCTACATAAGGAACAGACAATACCATTAACCCCTTTATAGTGAAATATCCATTTTGTGGGTGCGCTAGTTTCGTCTGACTTCATTTATTCTATCTATCGGTGCGCAGTAACTACCGCTCACTCCCCTTTTTTTGGGGTGGGAAATCACCCGTTCTTGGCGGTGCGGGAGGGCGTCTCAGACATCATGTTCCTTCAGTTGCCTGTACCAGGGGCCATGGTAATCCTTTCGAACAAACCCGCAACCCTGGCAGGACCGCTATCCCCCGCGGTCACATGAATTTTGTTACTGAGCAGCGACTCGTTTCATGGTCCTAGACGCCATTTAGTTTGAAACGGGCTGTACCTACCAATTTTTATTTCAGTCGGGTTGCGATATAATATACCAAGTACTTATTATACATATTATTATGAATAATTAGCTTTTAACCTTTTGAACGCCCATCTATATAATACGCGATGAGTCCTCCAGCGCCACGCTACAAATGTATAACGTATCTATAGTCAAACGTAGGGATGGGATTAATGTCCTATCGACAAATAATATTATAAGTTGAAATTAATGTTTATTCACCAATTTACGAAGCTAAATAAAAACTGATACCGTATTTTCATATTTTGTTTAATTTCATAAAAAAAACAATATGAAAACCTGGATATATTTCCCATAATAAAAGAAAAGAATTGTAAATTTATTAGACGAGTGTTCTAGAAGGCACATCCTTAATTGTCTCCAAATGTAATCCTTCTACTTCATATCAAGTCGTTGGCGCTCGAGGCACGTCAAAATCCTTTCTGATATAAGGATGTCTAGATGTCGATGTCTATGGTGTTTTTGGGTTGTTGTACATTCGTCACTAAGTAAATTCATCATATTTTAAAAATCCATACATTGAAAGTAAATTCGTCACACGTATTAAAAATATGGGTAAATTCGTCACAAACCTTCTTTTAAAAAAACTTATTCTTTAAGTAGCGATTGCAGCCAAAATTTTTTATTTAAATCATTCACTGTAATTTTAATTTTAACATTCGATGTAAGGTAAATTAGTAAACGTGCTGTGATTATGAAAAATATACAACATTTTCATTCTACTTCTTATTTATTTTTTGCTATCGGTACGGATTATAACGATGTGACGAATTTACAATAAACAAAATTAATATATTGGGAATTGTGACGAATTTACACATATTTTTTTTGTGACGAATGTACAACAACCCGTATTTTTCTATTCACTGTGGTCGAGTTACACGTGCATAACCTCAACCTATTCATGCATTTTATTTCGTTTACTTCAATCAATAGAAGCTAGTTCTACGTGTTTTTTTTTAAATGAAAATGGAGGGTAAGTCACTGTTTTAAGCAGATGTTACAGATCTTTTTAAAATCACACCTTGTAAAACTCGCAATAATTCGTCATATTCACCGTCACTCATTTTTTGTTAGTACACGTGCGCCAACGCAATATGTTGCACTACACTAAAATGCACAAAGTCACTATGACCTTGAAACCCGTCCGCTTATGACGTCACAGATTTACTTCTATACACGTTCGTGGCGTTGTGGGCACTGACAACTAGCCACTTTGTAGGGATGGGTTTTTCAAACGGTGTTTCACTATCGACAATGATTAGAAAACCTATTTATTCTTGATTAAGGTGAATAAAACGTAGTTTATAGTTTGCAGTATTTATAAAATATTATTTATTCACGTCATTTTCTTGCAATAATAGTATTTATGATCGTTTCGACGAGATGAAATATAGCGAGGTCTTCATCGTGTCCCATCACTGGCTTACTTTATATCAAGTACTTGGCGTTGGGGGCATTGAAATATTTTCTGGCGTTTTTGTTTCTATTGAATATAAAACAAACAAGAACTTATTATGTGTGAAAAACTTAAAAATATGGCTTATAACAGGGCAATTTTCCATAAAAACAAAATAAAAGGTCTTGTAAAAGTCGTAAATTTATTTTATACCGTAATTACTTCTAATCAAGTAGTGGCGCTGAGGGCACGAAAATCTCGAACTTGTATAGAAGTGATTGGCGTTCAAAAGGTTAAATGTAAATTATATGATTAGATTATATTTAAAGTTTTTTTTTTTAATACAACCAATATCCTACTAGTAAGTACTTATAGGTAGGTATAATCAGGATCTTACACACTAGCCTTTCTTGTAATTAATACCACGTAATACACAAGATGTATTAACAAGCGTTTGTTTTTATATTAGAAGAAATGTTTATTCTTATGCTAAAAAATAAACTACGTCTTGAGTTGTGTCTCTAAATGTAAATAAAAAAGAATTTCTCAAATGTTTTTGTTTTTTTACCATAAACAATACGTGTGATCTGCGCTAAAACTTTGTATTTGTTCTAGGACATGTGTATAAACTGCGGTAAATGCTACATGGCTTGCGCTGATTCTGGATACCAAGCTATCGAGTGAGTAACTTGAACATACAGTATTCTATTTACTTGGTGCGCAGGAAATAAAAAGACATTATTTTCTTTTTCCTTCTTCAAAGACAACTAAGGTATAAACATCACGCCTCGTTACCCCGAAAGGTTAGGCAGAGGTGTACCCCTAGTAGGTACGGTCCCACGTAATTGGGGGCGAGCCTATTGCCAACAACCGGGCACAAATCCAGACTTCGGGCTGGTACTTAGACTACGACCACTTTGGCCGACCTGAAAATCGAAACGTGGACCTCGTGTTCAGCAGTAGATAGCGATTGCAACCTCTAGACCAACGAGGCAGTTTAGAGATCAACTTGAAGAAATACGGAGAGTTCTCAAAAAAAAATTGGCGTGGCAATCATCCTTTCTTGATTAGGTTGACTTTATTATGTTAAATATGCTGCTTTGGTACTATAACACAGTTCTATAATTGTCATGCCATTGAACCTTTCTAGCTTTTAACCTATCACGGTAATATTATAAAGGCGAAAGTTTGAGTCCGTGTGTTTGTTACTTCTCCACGCAAAAAGAATGGATCTGGATGACATTTGGCTCAAAGATAGATTATAACTTGGATTAACATACCTAAGATACTTTTTATCCCGTTAGAACGTTCTCGTGGGATAACTGCGACATCCACGCGCACAAGCCGCCGGATGTCGCAGTTAGAAGCCGCCGGCAGAAGCTAGTATTAAATATGTAAAGATATGAGTGTAATCAAATTATTATAATTAATTACAGATTTGACCCCAAGACCCATATACCGCAAGTGACTGACGACTGCACTGGATGCACGCTGTGTCTGTCTGTTTGTCCTATTATCGACTGCATATCGTGAGTATTGGCGTTATTTCCTTATTAGTATAATTCAATGAAATGATTGGTATGAAGAAATAAAATAGTATATAGGTTTTACCTACTTGAATTCAGAATCCTGTCTCTTCATTCTTCTCGAATCTCGATACGAAACTACCTTTTGGAAGGAGCGATTAGAATCAATTCTGTTTCTTGTTCATTTTGACATTCAAAAGTGCCTTTCTAGTGCCTATTTGAAATAAATGATTTGACTTTGACATCAACTTTAGCATAAACTTCGGCCGATGACAGCTAAGATGGGCACAAAGGACTACGTGTTTTACGAATTTAAACCTTATTAGTACCTGAACGTGTCCGACAGGTGCGAGGAACGTATTCTATCGGTGACGGTAATATAACGTAGTATAAATTGATTTTTGTAGGACCATTTTAACAAATGGCTAATATTTAATTCAATAACTGACTGCCAGACTTTTATTTCTTAAGAAAAGTCAAACAGATGTTTATAATAATTTTATGTTGTCTTGTCATAATTTCTTCTGTTCTTCTCAACAAATTGTACAGACAGCACATCAAGTTACCCCAATCTGTCAAATTTCTTTGATAGTTTTTCAACTTTATCACAAAGGTATAAGGTTCATTCTCAATTGGGATAATTTGACAGTTGGGGATAGCGTGATGTGCCTGACTGTACTCTGATTCGACAATCGACGTCCGATTCTTCTGATATTTTTATTTTAAAATTAGTACTCTATTTTTTTTATTATTTTACAGGATGGTGCCCAAGACAATTCCTCACATTATCAAGAGGGGTTTGCGCTACGATATACATCCAATTACTCCTCTAGACGCAGTCTGCCAATAAACATATAAATCATACAATTTGTATCAATAATGTATATTAATGTAATAAAATAAAACAATAATACAAACAATTTTTAATTTCCATTAATGACTTTGTTGTAGATTTTTTTTGCATTGTTTTGTGCATACTCCCAAGAATATACCCAATTATTTTCAGGGTTTACACGTAAAGTTAAAGCTGATAGAGGTTTTGGGCAGTCATAGTGACTTTTATCTACAATATATACTCCACGGTCACCATTAATTTTATCATGTATCTTTTGACAAACAAAACATTCAAATTCATGTACACTCTTCAATCCATCTACCTGGTAAGGCCTGTCGTTGTACTCATTAAACAATCTCTCATTTGTTATCATATGTTTTGTCTTATGTTCTAAATATTCTTCATACAAACTATCATTATTCAACAATACCTTAATATGTTCATACAAAAGTTTTGGTGTAGGGTAATCTTCCAGGAGTAATGCAGACTTTTTATTTGGCAACCAGTCTCTGATGGTGGGCGAACCAAAATAAATGGGGACAGTCCCCAACTTGATAGCGCGCCAAAACTTCTCGGTAATGTAATCATTGCATGCGCCATTCTCTATCGCTACTACGAATTTGTACCTTGCAATGAACTCTAAAAATTCATCTTCGTTCAAGTTATTTAAATAGTCTTTCTTAAATTTCGCCGGCATATCTTTATTCTTCAGGCATACGCCGTAAGAGTCAATTTTTATATATTTCATCAGCTCTGTGACATAAGCATCCCTTTCTGTTGATGTTTCACAATCGCTTTGTAAGTACATAATTGGGGCAATATCTTTTAAGAATTCGTTTTTCTTTGTTGTCTCAACAAAGTATTTCTTGCTTGTTATATCATAAAGTTTGAAACGGGCTGTACCACAATAGTTTTCCCCCTATTTCAGTCGGGTTGCGATATAAAATATCAAGTACTTGTAGATATAGTCAGAACTTCATACACACTAGCCTTTCTTGTTATAAATACCACGTAATACATAAGATGTATTAACAATCATTTATATCGGAAGAAATCTTTATTCTTATGCTAAAAAGTAAACTACGTCTTGAGTTGTGTCTCTAAATGTAAATAAAAAGGATTCCTGCAAATGTTTTTGTTTTTCTAACATAAACAATACGTGTGATCTGTGCTAAAACTTTGTTTTTTTTCTAGGACATGTGTATAAACTGCGGTAAATGCTACATGGCTTGCGCTGATTCTGGATACCAAGCTATCGAGTGAGTAACTTGAACATACACTATTCTATATAATTGGTGCGCAGGAAATAAAAAGACATTATTTTCTTTTTCCTTCTTCAAAGACAACTAAGGTATAAACATCACGCCTCGTTACCCTGAAAGGTTAGGCAGAGGTGTACCCCTAGTAGGTACGGTCCCACGTAATTGGGGGCGAGCCTATTGCCAACAACCGGGCACAAATCCAGACTTCGGGCTGGTACTTAGACTACGACCACTTTGGCCGACCTGAGAATCGAAGCCTGGACCTCGTGTTAAGCAGTACCTAGTGTTTGCAACCTCTAGACCAACGAGGCAGTTTAGAGATCAACTTGAAGAAATACGGAGAGTTCTCAAAAAAAAATTGGCGTGGCAATCATCCTTTCTTGATTAGGTTGACTTTATTATGTTAAATATGCTGCTTTGGTACTATAACACAGTTCTATAATTGTCATGCTTTGAACCTTTCTAGCTTTGAACCTATCACAGTAATATTATAAAGGCGAGTTTTTCAGTCTGTGTGTGTTTGTTAATTCTTCACGTAGAAAGAGACGGACGAAAGAAGAAAGAGACGGACGAAAGAACGGATCTGGATGACATTTGGCTCAGAGATAGATTATAACTTGGATTAACATACCTAATATACTTTTTATCCCGTTAGAACGTTCTCGTGGGATAACTGCGACATCCACGCGCACAAGCCGCCGGATGTCGCAGTTAGAAGCCGCCGGCAGAAGCTAGTATTAAATATGTAAAGATTTGAGTGTAATCAAATTATTATAATTAATTACAGATTTGACCCCAAGACCCATATACCGCAAGTGACAGACGACTGCACTGGGTGCACGCTGTGTCTGTCTGTTTGTCCTATTATCGACTGCATATCGTGAGTATTGGCGTTATTTCCTTATTAGTATAATTCAATGAAATTATTGGTACTAAGAAATAAAATAGTATATAGGTTTTACCTACTTGAATTCAGAATCCTGTCTCTTCATTCTTCTCGATACTACCTTTTGGAAGTAGCGATTAGAATCAATTCTGTTTCTTGTTCATTTTGACATTCAAAAGTGCCTTTCTAGTGCCTATTTGAAATAAATGATTTGACTTTGACATCAACTTTAGCATAAACTTCGGCCGATGACAGCTAAGATGGGCACAAAGGACTACGTGTTTTACGAATTTAAACCTTATTAGTACCTGAACGTGTCCGACAGGTGCGAGGAACGTATTCTATCGGTGACGGTAATATAACGTAGTATAAATAGATTTTTGTAGGACCATTTTAACAAATGGCTAATATTTAATTCAATAACTGACTGCAAGACTTTTATTTCTTAAGAAAAGTCAAACAGATGTTTATAATAATTTTATGTTGTCTTGTCTTATTTTCTTCTGTTCTTTTCAACAAATTGGACAGACTCAAGTTACCCTAATCTGTCAAAATTCTTTGATAGTTTTTCAACCTTATTCCTTATTATAAAGGTTTAAGGTACATTTTCAATTGGAGAAATTTGACAGTTAGGGATAGCTTGATGTGCTGGCGACTGTACTCTGATTCGACAATCGACGTCTGATTATTCTAACATTTTTATTTCAATGGTACTCTATATTTTTATATTTTACAGGATGGTGCCCAAGACAATTCCTCACATTATCAAGAGGGGTTTGCGCTACGATATACATCCAATTACTCCTCTAGACGCAGTCTGCCAATAAACATATAAATCATACAATTTGTATCAATAATGTATATTAATGTAATAAAATAAAACAATAATACAAACAATTTTTAATTTCCATTAATGACTTTGTTGTAGATTTTTTTTGCATTGTTTTGTGCATACTCCCAAGAATATACCCAATTATTTTCAGGGTTTACACGTAAAGTTAAAGCTGATAGAGGTTTTGGGCAGTCATAGTGACTTTTATCTACAATATATACTCCACGGTCACCATTAATTTTATCATGTATCTTTTGACAAACAAAACATTCAAATTCATGTACACTCTTCAATCCATCTACCTGGTAAGGCCTGTCGTTGTACTCATTAAACAATCTCTCATTTGTTATCATATGTTTTGTCTTATGTTCTAAATATTCTTCATACAAACTATCATTATTCAACAATACCTTAATATGTTCATACAAAAGTTTTGGTGTAGGGTAATCTTCCAGGAGTAATGCAGACTTTTTATTTGGCAACCAGTCTCTGATGGTGGGCGAACCAAAATAAATGGGGACAGTCCCCAACTTGATAGCGCGCCAAAACTTCTCGGTAATGTAATCATTGCATGCGCCATTCTCTATCGCTACTACGAATTTGTACCTTGCAATGAACTCTAAAAATTCATCTTCGTTCAAGTTATTTAAATAGTCTTTCTTAAATTTCGCCGGCATATCTTTATTCTTCAGGCATACGCCGTAAGAGTCAATTTTTATATATTTCATCAGCTCTGTGACATAAGCATCCCTTTCTGTTGATGTTTCACAATCGCTTTGTAAGTACATAATTGGGGCAATATCTTTTAAGAATTCGTTTTTCTTTGTTGTCTCAACAAAGTATTTCTTGCTTGTTATATCTGCATAGGATTGTAAATATTGCAATGGAAAGGGGATGTTGCTAAACCTGCTGAATGTTGACGAAAAATTAAACAGGTTTAATGCATTTTCGTGTAAAAGCTCTTCTACATTTCTTGGAGATTCTTCATGGAATAATCCCCAAATTACGTCCTTAGGCCGTCTTGGTAAAGGAAGAGTATTAAAATCCATAGTACTTGCGTAGAACAAGTATGCCCCTATGTTATAATATTGCTCCTGGTTTCTATCACTGTAAACATAACACTTTACTTCATTGTCGCAATTTTTAAAACTTGATATGCCAGGAAACTCCATTGTCCACCACAATATCACTGGGTATGGAGCAGGTACTTTAGTAACACATGTATTATTCACATCACTAAATGTCCATAGAATGATGATAAAAAATAAGAAAACTAAAATAAACCACATTAACACACGCAACTGCACTTTCAAGAGTCTATTAAAAATATTTTTGAACATTATTAAAGTGTGAAATACAACAGTCCATGTACAATGTTTTAATCGTTTACACATTATGACAATTATGGCACAATTGATGTCCCCTCATTTTATCTGCATTAGCTGCCCACCCACACAGTTATGCAATCCACAGGATATTGCTACAGTGACAGGAATACATTATCAGATACCCTAATCACAAAACTTTGTTAAAAATAATACAATTGTAAAGTTAACAACCAATTTAATAAACAAAATTAAAAGGTCCAACCTCTCTCTTTTTGCTGGTAGTATATATCCATAGTGAATGCTATTATTAAATCTGCATAAAACAATCCATAAATGGCTCCTACCATTTTACCAATTGCAAATAGATTTGATAATGCCAGTATAGTTATTATTAGCTCAATGGAGACGTAATATAATTCTGCCTCATATTGTACTTGGTCCACGACATATAACACCATTATAAGCATGGAGCACATGATAGTGGGCCCGGCCACCAGGCATTGTAACACGTCCAGGGGTTCCACAACGTGAGGCAGTATATTGAGGAGCAGAGCCACTACCTAAAAGAGACGGACCCACTTGTAGACTTTTATTCATTTTACAGAACTACCTATTCTAATAACTACTAATATGACAAATTGTTTTCATACATTTATATCAAGTGCTTGAAATTTCAAATATTAATAAATGCTCACAGATGAGGATTTCAAGTCATGACATTTTAATGCTCAAAACTACTGAATAATACGAATTTTATTATGCTTTCCGTAGCATTTTATTTAATTTTCACATTTAATCTGTTCTAAATAATGCAAATCCTCTCTCTCTGATGACATAGAATAGATCTATGCACAGAGCAACGAGCAGATGACAATAGAATAGTCCGTATAAAGCTCCAGAGGCGCTTACATTTAGGAGTACATACAAAAATGTAAAGACATTGAAAAATATTTGTAATACTAAGTATAGTTGTTCAGCTAGATCATGCACTTGGTCCACTAAGTAAAGCACGACGAACATAACAGACAGGACGAGGGTCGGAGCGACGGCCACGCAGTGCATGATCTCGGGCTCCGTAATAACGAACGGGAGAATCATGAGGATCAATGACATAACCTAAAAGTAACAATTTTGATAACACTCATGTCTCGTACTGTTTTGGGACTTACCTATTTTTGAATCAGGTCATGTATCAGGATAAAATGGAAGCCCTACGTTCCTATCAATTTATTGCCTGTATTACCTGCTAAAATAGTTTGCATTTTATACTCCAAGCTTGACGCAGATGTAAAAAATTATTTAAAAATAAGACATGTTTCGTCATAAAAACAATCTCTCACTATTATTTATACTGTACAATGCACATCCAGTTCGAATCATTGTTTCACAACGTCCCCTGTCCATACTTAATTTTGTTATTAATAAAATAATAACTAAGTTTATTTATTTTCAACTACTCTCATTCAATACTCATCACTCAATCGTCTCGTTCAGTCATGTGATCATCACATTCATGACATTGTAAGGGTCATTGGACGGTCAAGGACGTTTCCTAGTGCTGATCTTTAAATTTTCAACTAACAGGTAAATAAATTATACAGTCACCTTACGTATTTATTTGAGAAAAAAAATAGGTATATTAAAAATATTCTCTCATTTATAGGTAGAATCAAAAGACATTTATTTATTCAATTGAAATTGTATTAAAATACTAATATTATGCCTGGTACACGTAAAACTGATTAGATTATAAATTATTTTTATGCACAACTAAAAGTACATCCTCTTTCATTGGCAATGAGAAATAAATCAAGTGATAACGCAGTTAACAATCCAAAATAAAATACACCGTAGATAAACCATAGCCAAACTCTAACAAGATTCAGTAGAAAACATTGAATAAAAGCTCCAAAGGTAAACAAAATTTGGAAAAATAAATACATTTTTTCCATAAATAACGGCACTTTTCTTCGTAAATACAAGAGTATGAATAAAAACGATATAACTAGAGTAGGACCAGTCGATATGCAGTACATATGTCCCGCTGGTTTTGCAATTATCCACGGTAATACGGTAATTATAAGTGAAAGTCCCTACAAGGAATGAAATTGTAACTAATAACAAGAAAATAATAATATATTCAAGAATGTAGTACAAGAAAAAAAGTTATGAAAAAAAAAATACTCACAAACTCAACAAGTTTCATAATAAATATATTGTATCTGATTAATTCGTTCCATTTTTTATCAACTGGAACAGAGTCTGAAAATAAAATAGGGTACATTGTATAAATTCCTTTGCAGATTATTATTAAATAAAGCGTTCAAAGCCGCAACGAATCTCGCTATGCCCTAAGTAGCCAATAGGTACTGGGTGTTCGTAAAATCACCTTTACAGATTACGGTTATGCATGTGGAAACGTTACATAGGGTGACATAATGGGCGGCCTAAGCGTCAGTTCACAGTCTGATATTTCATGCTAAGTGGTGATTGAGAAATCCGGCTGGCTGTTTTTCGAAGACCCGTGAAGCGTAAGGAGCTCCACACATAGGGTAGGCGTTTCATGGCGCTGTGTAATCAGTTTCGTTTCATTTAGCATATTATTCAGAGGAATGGCCATTGACGTGAACCATCTAGACGACAGCAAATATATTATTGTGTTAACGAGAATAAAAAGTTGATCTTTGAAAACTGAAATAGAGCTTGCAGTTCTGTTCATCCTGCATCCTGTCCTAAAAGGAATGTGGTTCAGAATTTGAGATAATGAGTGCAAAAAAATTGTATTTACCATTTATTATCATATCCGACATGTTCGATATATTTTAATTGTCCCTTTTTCTTTAATTATAGGTGTATCATTTAGTATAAAGCCTTAACGGGTTCGCAAATAATACATATTCTCACAAAAATAAAATATATATAAAACATAAAATAATATCTTCAAAAACAATATCATTGACAGTACGAAATACATTCGCAGACAGATCCATGAGTCAAAGTATTTTTTTACATAATTTTGGATGCCACTTGATTGCCAGAATTTCACTAATCTCCTTGAGTATGAACACGTTCCGTAATTTCGAGGCATTTAATGCTCTAAGTTTCGAGTAGATTATTTTTCCGCATGCGGTTTTAGTAGCTTATTACTACGTAAATTCCGTATCGCGCTTTCATCTGTAACGTAACAGTACCTTTCTATTTGTATGTAGGTAATAACCTATCCTGCTAGTTTCAATTATCTCTTCGTTAGAGTTATTTAGTATAGAGTTTCATAGAAAGAACAAACGTGATTTGAAGCGGTGCCGAGCTTAGAGCATTTAACCTACTAAATGCTCTAAGGTGCCGAGCTATTATCTTGCTATTATGAATAAGTGTGCAATGACCTTTATTAGGCCCGTCGCACATTGGCAGCACGGCATGGTTTTTTTTTTTTTTTTTTTTTTTTTTTTTTTTTTTTTTTTTTTTTTTTTTTTGATATGACCACTCGCAGATCAGCCTAGGGAGGCTGTTGACTGCTTAACCGGACTATCCTGTGGTGGCCAAAAATTACTTTAAGGCCCCCAGCCAGGGCTTACAAACTAAGGATAATTAAATGAACGTTCACTAAGGGCACCCCCTGCGGGGTTCGGGCCTAGGCTTAGTGCGTCATTGAGGGAGAGCAACAGGTTGGCTGGGTCGATATTATTTAGGGAATTTTAACATTACATGCTCAGCGGCGCGGGCTGGCTTGTCGAGCAAACACGGCATGGCAAGGTCTTAGAGCATTTATAGGTGAAATGCTCTAAGGGCAAGGTCTTTTTAGGCGACGTTGACGATGACGACTATGTTCACCTAAAAATACCTTGCGATGCCGTGCCGCGGCCGGTGCCGCCAAAGGACCCTATACTTAGAGCATTTAACCTATAAATGCTTTAAGGACCTTATACGACCTTATAGCATTACCATGATAAATGTTACCAGTTATAATAAGTTTTCCTCAATGTATTACTTTTATCTGGTTGCGATTCAATAGCGTTGAGACGTCCTATAATATTTATATTTATTTCACATTATTACTAGGCAATATACCGAATGAAATCGCACTATAAATAAATCTCTTTAAAAAAATACTATTATTATGTCAGCACTACAAAATGGAGTCCATGCTAGTTCTCTTTTTGACCACGTACATTTGATGCCTCTGTCGCCTGTGTAGCGCTGTTTTGTGCGCTGGTTTTAATCTGTCAAAAATGGTGGATTTCTGTCATAGTGGCGTTGCGGTGTGATTTGTAATAGAAATTTCTTTTATTTATTCCGGTCATGTAATAGTTTCGATTGCAACAATACGTTATAGCAAAATGGAGGAAGAAGATCCAGTAGTGCAGGAGGTAAAATCTTAGTTATTCTTCGTTTACAACGTGGTAGTCATTAGGTTATGTTGTTGTGAGAAAAAAGGTCGCTTTTTGTTAATTTCCGGCGTTTTCTCGTTGCAGATACCTGTGTTTCTGTCGCAGGCGCTAGCACAGAATCTGTACATATATCAGTATCCGGTGAGACCAGCCAATAGGGACTGGAAAGATGTGAAAGTTGTGAATGCATCCGTAAAGCCTCGGAACAAGATGGTGCGACTGGAAGTCGGCTTAGACACGTACAGTGACAAGTACTGCTCGTCTAAGGGCGAGCAGATCGCGCTCAATACTGATGGCCAACAGGTATACATCAGATCTTAATTATTTATATTGTTCTTGTACCCAATGTGTCCTCTTTGACTCTGTTTACCATAATAATATTGTACAATAGTTAACGATGTTCTACTATTATTTCTAATTGGCTGTTATTCAAGTTTAGATTAATTTATTTTCATTACCAGCTTGTGAGAAGGTCTCACTATTCCTTTCCTTGGTGTAACTACACCACCCCTAAGATTAACTTCTCACCACCTAATTAGTAATTGTAAATAGTAACTGTTGCCTTTTTGTTTAACTTTTTGAACGCCAGAGCATAAACGCACGCGCGTACCCTCCACGCCAAGCTAC
This sequence comes from Hyppa rectilinea, assembly GCA_951799385.1. Lineage (NCBI taxonomy): Eukaryota > Metazoa > Arthropoda > Insecta > Lepidoptera > Noctuidae > Hyppa > Hyppa rectilinea. The sequence continues at coordinate 5,092,929 of OX637309.1, read as the reverse complement.
AAATTTATTTTCTTCTTGTTATCATAAATTTCCCAATATCCATGGTCTTTTTCAATTTGTTCTATGTCATTTAATACGTACGAGAGCTTCAATTTTTAAGATATCTATATAAACACTCACAAAAGTAATGATTTAATTGTTTATGTTGTGTGCATAGTGTTGTTGCCACTGTCACATATTTGTGACGCTGGCGTTCAGGGTATGAGCTGGCTTGTCACATATATATAACAATGGCATTCAAAAGGTTAAAAAAAAAATGTATCATCTCTATAGAGAACACTATCAAGTAATCTTAGTATACTAGTGTTATGATAACATGATATTTCTGGACAGGAATCATCATGGCACATTAAAGAGAAAGACAAGTCTCAATACTTTAGGCATGGCATCATGGATAAGATTGTCTATGAAAGCAGTGCTCCCTGCACTGAGACACAGCATTATGCTGTGGCCATATTGCAGGATAAGGAGTTACATTGCACTCCTATACAAGGTATGGATTATGATAATGATAATAGTTACTCCTTTATAAAAGGTGAGTCTGAGTGTCGTCTTATGTCTGCAACATACATTCCTCAAGCCTTTTAAACAAATCACACCAGAAATATCATAACTGTAATCCCTTTAGTGCAGCCTTTCTCAAAGTGGGTGATAACACCTCCTTGTGGGCACTGCAGGCCTAAAGATGGGCTGTAAGAGACCCAAAAAAAATGGGGGCGTTGTGTAGAGCCTTAAGGGTCGAAAATAATTTATTCTCAAAGTGGGCAGTAGACAAAATAAGTTTGGGAACCTTTTGGGAACCCCTGCTATAGTGCATTTCAAAACAATTGTGATGTAAGATTACAACACTATGGCACCAAAAAATTGCATATTGCAATTATATAAATAACACTAGCTGCACCCGCTCGGTTTAACCCTCTGCTCGGCTCCTATTAGCCGTAGCGTGATGTTACATAGCCTATAGCCTTTTTCGATAAATGGACTATCCAACACAAAAAGAATTTTTCAATTCGGACAAGTAGTTCCAGAGATTAGCGCATTCAAACAAACAAACTCTTCAGCTTTATAATATTAGTCATAGATTGAAATAATTTACATCATACAAAATTGCAATTGTTAAATTAAAATGAGTCACCAATTGAGATTTTAATTTATAGGTATCGTTCAAATGAGGCCGTCTTATTCCTACTTTGATAAGCAAGACAAGCGCAAGAATGATAAGAGCAAAACAGATTCAGATGATGAAGACAAGGAGCCTGAAGCACAACAGGTATATTAATTTAAGTAATTAGTGAATCAACAAGGAGGAGCTTGTGGCTAAGTAATAACAGCCACATGGATCTATCCATCAGGTTAAGCTACGTTTGCCGGGGTTGGTCCGTGGATGGGTGTCCATCTCTACATATCGAGACTCTTCCGTGCCTCGGAAAGCACGTTAAGCCGATGGTCCTGGATGTCATTCGTGGGTCTTTGACAGTTGTTACGGGTAGTCGGAGGCCTGAAAGTATTGTATTGCCCAGTTACACACTGGGTTGTGGAGGCCAGATAGGCAGTCGTTTAATGTAAAATACTGGTATTCAGCTGCATCCGGTTAGACTGGAAGCCGACACCAACATAGTTGGGAAAAGGCTAGGCAGATTAAATTAGTAAATCAACTAAACTGGAAATCCAATAATAATTGTCATTCATCAACTTTGTCCTCATACCCCTGTAATTGTGTGTGGCAATGGAATGTATTTAAGATCCTTCATTCAAAGAGCTACAATAATTTTATTATAGCTCTTTGAATAAAGGATATACTATTTCTAGTCAACTCGTTTGTAATTCCCTCATAGACCATAATTAAGTGAGGGTTTATGGTCTCAAATCTTATTTTTGTTATCAGTTTAATATTGTGAGAAAATCCAAACATTTATTTCAAACAACAAGGTCCATAATATGGGTTAGTAAATCTGTACTTAAGAACTATGTTAGTAGCAGAAATTTGGTGACTCATCAACCTATATTAATTCATTCATTCTAATAATAATCGCATTACTATTTCATTCAATTCATTCAATATTATTATATTTTAGTCAGCACTCTAATGTAATGACTTAGAATAGGGCAGTCAAATTTGTCCGCAATACCGCCAGAATGCCATTGCTGCTAGCACGAACTCAGCTCAATAAGGCAAACATAAATTCGCAAAACAGTCGCTGTTTTGCGAATTTATGTTTGCAGTCTTTTACAGGGTGTAACCGAAAGGGTACTTACATACAAATGCATATGTTACAGACCACCTAACTGAACAAATTTTACTATGGGACCAACTCCAAAATCGCAAAAAAAAACGCTGTTCTATACACAGAGTTACAGAGTTGGTCCCGTAGAAAAAGTTGTTCAGTTTGGTGGGCTGTCCTGCATACGAGAAGATGCTTCTGCCCTGCAGTCCGATAATTTTGGGCGTATCATTGATTACTTACCAACAATAGTAACTTTAGTGCGATAACATAATATTTATCTTACAGGTGACAGTAAAGTTCGCGCGCCAAGAGACGGAAGTATCTAAGAAGGCGCGGGAGAAATCCTTTGAGGCGATATCTCATAGAATCAACGAGGAGTCGTGGTACGACGCGCTATGGAAATCTTGCGAAACGGATCACGCTGAGGTCAGTAAAAAGAACTTATAAGAATATATATTATAAACAACTATGTCGTCTTTGATAGTTTTAATAATATTAAGAAAAAAAGCATGTAAGAACAGTGCAAGTGTAGAAAGTTAAGTTTTGTTTGCAGTGTAGTGGGGCGACATGGTTGTAAGTGCAGGTCGATTTGGCCCTTTTCCTAGCCAGCCAAATGATGGATTATGGGAGGCTTTTAGTCCCATAATCACTATTTTGATAATACCAGCAATACACCTACTCAAAGAGATGTCAGCATGAAGTAAGGAGCCCGTTAGGGTCGAAGCCTGGCGGGTCAGTGGGATTGTCCAAAAGGGTTACTGCTACCCCGGAACATAAAGGGCTAAGGAAGGAACATGGAAGTGTTTTAGTCTGTAAGAGTCTGATACTCCCTTCTGCTGCACCTAGAGTGGGAGGAGTCATTTGATGATTTCCCACCGTCAAAAAAAAGAAGCAATACACCTACATTTAATAAGTCAGTAATGGCCAGTAGGCAGTGACAAAACGTCATAAACTATGTAGATCTTTATATAAAACATTCGCTGATATTTCCCACAGTTGGAGCGTTTGAAGCTGTTTAGCGCGACCTCGTCGGACGGGTCGGCGTTGACGGTGCGTGCGCGGGAGTACGTGCGAGCGTTGGTACCCGCGCCACCTGAAGATGAGGCGGATATAGCACCCACTAAGAGGCTGTCCCCACAGGACCAATTAAAGGAAATACTTGTCAGAGGTATGTGATGTTTATTGTATACTATTTTGTAATAGAACTAGCTTCTGCCCGCGGCTTCGCCCGCGTGGATGACGAAATTGCATGTTATTTTACATAATAAACCTTCCTCTAGAATCACTCTATCTATTAAATAAAACTGCATCAAAATCCGTTGTGGAGTTTTAAAGATCTAAGCATCATCAGCGACTTTGCTTTATACTATGTAGTGATGATAAGAAACACCAACATTAGGAAACACAAAGATATGGGATGTAACCCTAAAAATAAAAAGGCTAAAATGGAAGTGGTCGAGACACATGATCAGAGGAAAGGATAAATGGAGCAAAATTGTTACACAGTGGTACCCAAGGGAAGGTAAAAAAAATGAGGTAGACAACAAAAAAGATGGGACAATGATATCAGGCAGGTGACAGGTATAATATGGAGTAGAGTAGCCAGAGAGAGATCAGAATGGAGTAGGTTGGAGGAGGCCTTTGCCAACTGGCAAACGGACTTACAGAAAGTGAAAAAGCAACCAATACGCGAATATATAAATGTAAATCTATTGTCCAAATAAAAGGCTTTATTATTATTATTATTTTGGAATAAGGTAGGCAAATTTCTCTGATTACATGTGTGTTTTAAACGAAAATTATGGTGTACGGAATTGAACTGACATCCTACAGAGTAGGTTTTAACTTGCAAAGCTAATAAGAACTGGGAACTCAAAGTATTTAGTTCAATTAAACCAATTACAGACAATTTTGAATTGTCAAGAACTTGTCTGCCTGTCAAAAAGATGAAGCTAGTGGCCCATTCCATAGCGTAGTAGGTTCCTTATCTATACTAATACTAGTTGACCCGACAGACGTTGTCCTGTCTTAACTGTGATACCTACCCTACCTACCTAGCTACCTACCCTACCTACCTGCCTACCTACCCTACCTACCTAGCTACCTACCCTACCTACCCTACCTACCCTACCTACCCTAGCTACCCTACCTACCCACCCTACCTACCCTACCTACCTATCTACCTACCCTACCTACCTATCTACCTACCCTACCTACCCACCCTACCTACCCTACCTACCCTACCTACCTACCTACCCTGCCTACCTACCCTACCTACCTACCTACCCACCCTACCTACCTACCTACCCTACCTACCTACCTACCCTACCTACCTACCCTACCTACCCTACCTACCCTACCTACCCTACCTACCCTACCTACCCTACCTACCCTACCTACCTACCCTACCTAAAAAAAAAAAAAATGTATTCTGCTATTCAGGGCGGAGACAAATCCAACGAAACAAAAACCATGAAAATTGGTCCAGCAGATCTCGAGTTATAATGGAGGGAACAAACCCGACTTTCTTTTATATTATAGACTAGCTTCCGCCCGCGGCTTCGCCCGCAAAATATGTCGACAAATTATACATATAAACCTTCCTCTTGAATCACTCTATCTATTAAAAAAAACCGCATCAAAATCCGTTGCGTAGTTTTAAAGATTTAAGCATACAGAAAAACAAACAGACAAAAATAGCGACTTTGTTTTATACTATGTAGTGATTATAAAGCTGAAGAGTTTGTTTGTTTGAACGCGCTAATCTCAGGAACTACTGGTTGGAATTGAAAAATTCTATTTGTGTTGGATAGTCCATTTATCGACTATATAACATCACGCGAAGACCAATAGGAGCGGAGTATCTAAACCACTCTCTCTCTTAGGTGACGCAGACGTTGGATTATTCAGAACATAATGGAATTTTTTATTGCAGCAAAATTGATGACCTTCAACGACCTCCGTGCGCTGATCCGTACGGACGAGGGCCCCTTGAGCGAGGCCAGCCTGCTGTCCGCGCTGAGCGGCGCGGCGTGCTGCGTGCGCGGCCTGTGGACGCCGCGCTCGGCCGACCTGTACACGCGGGCCCTGCCCGTGCCGGCCAGGCTCATGTGTGCGGCCAGGGACCATGTCGTGAGTCGCTTGCCTTTTATGTGGTCTTGTTTTTTTTTCTTTAAATTTTATTTTTGTTTTTTTATTTTTTTATTTTAAGACTACTCTGCTATGTAAAAGTTTCTACATTTCTATCTGTAATTCATATGGTGTGTTTAATAAAAATATTCTATTCTATTGCTTATAATAAAACGATAACATGAATATTATGTCAAGTCTTCTTCTTTTCAAACTCAAACTCAAAGCATTTATTTCAAATAAACCAATTACAGGGACTTTTGAATTGTCAAGGGGTCAGTCAGTCAGAAAGATGAAGCTAGTTGCCCATTGCAAAGCAGTAGGTACCTATGGAGAAGAACAGGCAAGAAACTCCATGGACACTCTTTTAAATCAAAATATGTTTACAAAAACTGGGTTACATCATTCATGATAAAATATACACGTGAGAACGATGCAGAACTTAATAAAAGCGTCCATAAATTACAAGATTTAAAAAACAATTCAAAATTAAGTTAAATTTCAAAACAGCCGTAGCAGCTAAGAGGTGACCAGTCCCTATAACTGACGGCGCCCGTTCATGAACATGACGTTTTTCGTGTGGTTAGTGACTGACCTGGTGTCAGAGTTTTATGCTGCCCATGGGCCTCTTATGTCAAGTTATAATAACAAAATACCAATATTTAGCCAGTTATATTTTAGTCCCATGTAAAAAAGGTCAGGTTCGTAGCCAACAGTCGGAACACGAATGCAGACTCATGGCTGCTACTGAGATATTCCTGATGTAAACACTCAAAATCACAGACCCGGAAATTTAATCCAGAACGCTGCATTACTGCAGCACCTGCACCTTTCTAATTCCTCTCTTTTATAATACAACCTTTTTTTCATGCTAGTAATCTAAATGTTCTTGTTACAGTTGTATCTCTTCACACAACACGCTTACATCGATCGACGGAAGGTAGCAGCCGCCGTGCGTCTCCCCGCCGCAGAAGTCTTAGAAATCATCCGCTCAGTCGCCAAGTTCAACGCTAACACCGGATGGGAACTAGTCATACCACCAGACCTCGCCTTCGAAACGAAGTACCCCGAAGTAGTCCAGCGACAGAACTTATACTGGGAAGCTCGCCAGAGATTGTTCAACGAGATGCTGATTGGTGAAAACGTGCCGAAGAGGCAAAGGAAGAAATCTCAAAGAGACTCAGTATCGTCTGACACGTTGATGAGTCCTAAGCCGCGGTGTAACAGTGTTACTGAGGACGACAGTGATAGGAAAAAACATAAAAATAAATCCGCCACCGGTAGTGGGAAACGGACTAGGCATATAAGTTCAAGCAGTGCGCAAGATGCGACGTGATTCTCGCCCTTGCTAGGTTATCAAATTGTAGTGTAGTGACACCCACCAGTGCTTAGTGACCATAAGTGAACTGTGAGCCCACGCATTGTTGATCTATATAGATTTACATTTTGGTGCTGTTAATCAGGATATGAATGTGCATCAGTCGGTTGTTATTTTATAGTATAAGAGTCCACGACCAGAACCGTATCGCATCGTTTTACGGCCAAAGCTGTTAGATGGTTCTGAATCAGTTAGAAACGTCGCATATCATAGAAGCCCATTAATTTCTAGTAAATGGTTTTATCATTGTATTGTCTGATAGTAAAAGGTCCATAGGTTTCATAATATTTTTAATTAAAAGTAAGGGCGCACTTAAAAATCGTAACAACAATGTGTGACGTTACGACGTGTGTGTGCGACGCTATCGGTGTCTGAAAATTGTATTTTCGATATCTTTATGTATCGTTCAACATTCTGGAAGTCGGAGATTGCTATGAAACAGTTGGGTAATTTTTTTCTAACATATTTGAAAATGCGGTCAGGTCAAACTTAACATAGCAAATTCCTGAAATCAGTTTATTCAGAATAACCAAATCTGTGATGTTATACGGTTTTGGTCGGAAAACGATGAGGCAAAAACTTTGGCCATGGGCTCTCGCACTGTTAAATAGATTTTTAAATAATATCAATAGTAGACTTTCAAAATTTTAAGTTATCATGAAAAGTAGGTAAAAATGTATGTTTGTTATTGAGAACTGTTGTTTCGTACATGTTCTTTGCATAAGCACTAGTTAAAATGAGTATTTGTTAATGATGTATGATGGTTGAGTCGAAAATCCGATGAAATATATATTTTTGTATTATAAGCAGTTGGGCTGACTGCTTAACTGAGACCGGGTTTGAGGTAGCTGCGCGATGCGGGGGGTGTGGTTCTAACGGATTCGTGAACTTGTGACAACTGTCCCCCCTCCCGCCCCGCACACCTACCTCAGGAACGGTCTCAGTTGAGCTACCGTCCTGAGTCAACATTATTGATCGATGTATTCATTAATTTTAATTGTTTTGTGTTTTTCACTTTCTGTTCATGGTTCACTGCATATTTTACGATAATCGTGAGTGATCAAAGTCGAAACTTTTTAAATTATTGTATTGGCATGACTAAAGGGCTTTTAACTAGTAACAAAGTTACATTTTGATATGAAGATGGTAATGGAAGACTAAATCCATTTTTTCAAACCTCAGACAGAAATGCAAGTGGTCTGTATTATTATTATTATAATTTTGTTATATGAATAAAGGCAGTGGCATATTATAGGTTAGTAAAACTGCATGGCAGTTAAAAACTGTAGTTAACCAATAGATGAAATGCGGCCCGAGTAGTAATAAACAAATTATAAAAGTATTCATATTAATTGATTCAACATTATAGTTCCAATTTATATCAAATGTATGCAAAAATGTGCCTAAATGATGTTTTCCAATAGCTTTTATTGAAACTAAGATTTATATTGTTGTTAGCATAATAAAACTAACCGACGGATAATTATTGATCATGACAAACACTGCCACACTACGTTTTAAAATCAGAAGACAAATTATAAACATGGAATAAAAAAAAAACTGTAAAATCAAAGTTGCCCAAACAAGCTGTCACATGGTGTTTAATGGTTTATTCCTACTTTCGACTTAGGCCGGCTCCAGATGTGTGTAATGTAATGGGAATTCTGCGTGTGGACGGCACTACGCTACAGTACCCGGCGATAAATATTGCACATCAACCTCTGGAAAGAGACAATCGTCTAATTGTCAAAATGTTCTAAATATATATTTACAGTTGTTAACACCCATAATACACAGTTGTTACAATAATTTAAAGTTGTACTATGGCATGTTTAGGAAGAAGAGGGAAACCTTTACGAGGTCAGTCACAGAAGTCGATGTGCAATATTTATCGCCGGGTACTGTACGAGCATTACATTACATTGGACGGCGCTGTCTATATCGTCTACACTATTTGCATTACATAACACATTACACACGTCTGTATGTAGCCAAGATCAAAGCTGTTGGCAGGTGTACCAATGAAACTTATGATATTTTAAATGTATTTTACTTGTTCTGTTTTGATCATTTAGAACAATTTTTTTTATATGGACTCGTAAAAGCTTGTCTAGGCTAAATTATCATCATAATATAAATAATACAAAGTAGCTTCCACTCTTGTAATCCCGAATGCGTGCTTCTACTTATCCCTAAAAGTAAAATATAAAACTACAAACAAGTCCATAATACATAATATACACCGTGCAATTTTAGTCGTCTTACAACGGCAGCCCAATTCATGTACCCATTGACTACTAATCATTCATAAAAAAATATATAATATTTATATGAACATTTAGATAGTTTAAAACCATACAATGTCGTAAACGCACGACGTTCTTTAAAACAGCCTAGGACTATTGGACGCGGACTGTTTTATATTGGACTAGCTTCTGCCCGCGGCTTCGCTCGCGTGGAGGTCGGAAATTATCCCACAGGAATGTTCTACCGGGATAAAAAATATCCTATGTGTTAATCCAGGATATAAACCATCTCTGTGTCAAATTTCATCCAAATCTATACAGTAGTTTTTACGTGAAAGAGTAACAAACATCCATACATCCATACTTACAAACTTTCGCCTTTATAATAGTAGTAGGATTAAGAAATTTTGTCTCATAGAAAAGGGGGATGGAATGATCTACCGTTCGACACGTAAATATTATTTACAGGATGTTACTTATTGTAATGCATTATTTATTTTTCGTTGCAACTGTTATCTTAATTAATGGTAACAACTTTTTAATCACGCCTTGACGTTATTTATGTTGGATACATCAAGTGGACCACATTTGTATGACGACTAAAATTGCACGGTGTAATAATGAAGCCGCTAATCTTAGTAGGTGAAAAGTGATAATATAGGGTGGCTGGGATATCGATGCGCAACCGGTTACATGAATTCAGCACGCCATTCCTCCCTGTGATTAAATTATTCGACGATTATCAAACATAAAATTAGCTACATTTTGCCAGTGTAGGTTGCACTTTTTTTTAGGAAATATCAGTTTTTTTTTGTTAGTAACCAATTAAAAATTTCATCCCCCTTCGCATTAAAATAATAAACTGAATCCATGATAATAGGGTTGTGCGTCGATGTCCCTGCCACCCTGTATATAATATATCACATTTGTATATGAAAACAATTATGCTATCATAATGTAAAATTGTGTATGAGAGCAATTTGTGATTTTATCGATAAGTTGTTAATTTTTGTAAAAAAATAAAAAGGTTTTTTATTTTATGTACTGGTTCTTTTGATTTATGTTAAATATTCATTCTGTTGGCTTCCTGAAATCTACTTCATGTACCCATATAAAAAGTCATACCCTGACTAGCTGTATGGGTAGCGCATAGACTATGTATAATAAATGACATTGATTGTATGCGTATTCCCTTTTTCGTGTTGTTATCGACACCGGTTGCGTGAGATCACCGCGCTTTTGTAGTACGGTTACACGGTTCTGCCCGCAAAACCGTGTACAGTTTGCACCAATTAAACGTGGATTAGCAATCGATTAACCTTGTTAAATTTTTACATAACTTTAGTTTATGGATTGCTTAGTGTGTCTACAAATTAATGAACGTGACCTTTGTCAAAATTGTTGCATTGACCCAGTTCTCGTCACCCAAGTTTGTTGCTCCGAAACAGCTTTCCGATGCATTATATGGCATTATAGGTGCGCGAACTGTAAATTCAACAATTTTTGGCAAAGGTCACGTTCAAGGTCACTCAAGTCGATCATTAGATTCGTAGACAAATATTTCCAGGGGGTGTAACATAAGGGGGAAATCAAAATTTCATTATTTTTGACCTAGGACGTCTAGTTTTTGAGATATTTGCGAAAAACATGAGAAAAACATTCCATGTTATCCAAGAGCGCAACTTATTCGTAGATAAATATTCTAGGTGGTGCGAACTGTATATTCTATCATTTTTGACAATGGTCACTTTCAAGGTCACTTAGATCGTCCATTAAATTCGTAGACAAATATTCCCAGGGGGTGTCACACAAGGGGGAGATGAAAATTTCATTATTTTTGACCTAGGACGTCTAGTTTTTGAGATATTTGCGAAAAACGTGAAAAAATTGTTCCTTGAACTTACCCTTCTGTCATTTCATAGACAACAAAGAAAACACAAGATCTACTTAAAACATTTTATTTCAACTATTACATAGTTCTATTTGGTGCGAGTTACAACAACAATATTATATTCTCAAACATCAACATTAAGCGTTTACTTAGTAACAACTTGTGTAAAAGTATTGTGCTTATACATAACTTTTAGAGTTAAAACGATAAAAGACATAATAATTAAAATACGAAGTGATTATTCAGAAAAATAAGTACACCTGTAGCCTAAATGGCCTAAAACATGCATGTGGAAACATTTTTTTTATCCTTAGGATATAATAAAACAATATTATTATTTTAATGAAGGCCCTATTATTCAAAATCCTTCAGAAAATATCAGTAACAAAATACCATATAAAATAATACTGGCCTAAGAATGTTAACTTATAAAACACGAGATTAATTATTTAAACTAGTTATGAAAAAATACAAAATATTATATTAGTGCTGCATGCATACAGAAAAGACCGAACGAACGGAACGAAGTTCCTCGTCCGTAGGTACCGTCAAACGGGGTGAATAGTAGGGATGCAGGGTTGAATCGTTTAAAAGGGAATTGAATATTTAAATAATATAGTTTCGAGGCCAAAAAGGACCTGTCATGCATGTTTACGTTTTTTTTTCATTTATGTTTTTCCTTTATATAATTAAAAATTCAGTGTCATTGATGGCAACAAATTATACGGAATGAAATGAAAATGCGAAATCGCGAAAAAAATCAGCTGTTCCTTACATTTTGACAAGTTATGCGAGCATAATGTATGGAACAGCCGATTGCGATTTCAGATGTTCCCATAGTAAAAGTTGTTCATAATGATGAGTAGGTACAATGACCCCTTAACCCTTTAACCGCCCGACTAAGTATCAGTTGTCGTGCCCCAGCGCCCAACTCATAAAAAAAAAACTTTTATTTCAGACGAATATGGTCTTGCAATTACATAAACAACGAAATCCGAACATAGATTCTCAGTCGTATAAACACGACTCAGGCGGCACGGGCACGACAACATTTGTCGTATTAATCCGACTGGGGCGGTTAAAGGGTTAAAATAATTCCCATGAAATCAATTTCACCCTGTATAATTTCAAAGTTAAAAGCCATTTTAAAGTTTCATCCCTATTCACCCCGTTTTACCCGTAGGTGTTCTGTGCGCTTAGCGAATGAGAACTAGGCAGAATAAAAGGTGTACCTACGTGTCACGAAACTATTTCACACGTGCAAAAGTGAAAGGCACTTCGTTCCGACAGAAAGTTTCACACCTTTTGGTTTTTTAATTAATATTAATCAACGATATTTTGCTCCATATACATTTCTCATGTTATAATTAGTTTAAGGTATTTACAGAAAAAAAGCAAACAAATTCCAAAATGCAGCTATGATTTTTTACGAAGTAGGTGCGATACCAAAGTGAGATTTTCCATAATTGTGATAATAATAAATATTTTCCAAGATTTTCACTAGTTGATAAAACATAATTATTAGAGTAGTATTCTTATGTAGGTATGTTCTATGACTGAAAACCTAAGCGATATACGATTATTTACGTAATATTTCGCAACATTAGGTTCTTCGAAGGAAGCCTACACAACGTACAGTTAAAATGCGATAATTACTTAGGTAGGTACTTATCACTGAGTCTAAAACCACAAAGAATCTGCAGATGGCTCGTTCAAGCAGAGACAATGTCTCCTAAATGCAATCAACACTTGACCATTCACAGATAGACTTTTAAACACGTCTATATCACAGCATACCTCACTACAAAAGCGATGGCGGCAAAGCTGATAGCCGTGAGACCATTTAATTGGTTAGCGTTATTGCAGAAGTTCAGGTCGCATTTGTTCGCGAGCTCTCCGAAGCGGTTCTTGACTAGCGACCAATCACAGAGCCCCACCCTGCAACCTGGCAAGTTCATCGGATGTTCATTCTCCAGGAAAAGTACTTGGTACTCTTCGTTTACTTGGAAGTTGCCGTTTTGGGTGCATCTGAAATAAATGAAAGATTTGAAATTAGTTGGTAGTTGTGTTAGGTCACTACCGGACAGTGGCGTACATCATCCCTAGGTCTTGCAAAGTGTAACTTTTACCCAGTTAAATATAGCCTGTTAAGGCATATCTATACCCTACTTAAACTCCATTCGCGAGACCAGTGAGATTTCTACAGATTAGTTCTGCAGAATTATTCCGATAGCAGTGGCGTAACTATACCATCTGAGGCCCTTGGCAAATCCATTGCATGGGGCGCAAAATTAATGTTTTACTTAATAACTCTTTGGTGGCGTAACTATATGGTGGCAGAACTGGCAAAATGCCACGGGCCCCCGACCTGAAGGGACCCGTGGCCCGAGAGGCTGCGAGCTCAAAAGTGACCTTCAACATTTTTAACAAAATTAAGTAAAACATTAATTTTGCGCCGCATGCAATGGATTTGCCAAGGACCTCAGATGGTATTGTTACGCCACTGCTATCGGAATAATTCTGCAGGACTAATCTGTAGAAATCTCACCGTGAAATGTAGGTGAAGTGAGTTAAAAGTGAGTTGTCAAAAGTGTCAATCCCTAGCATTAGAACGACAGCTCACTTGACTCTCACTTCATCTTAGTTAACACGGTGAGCTTTTTACAGAATATCACGACTGGTATCGAATGGAGTTAAAGTAGGGTAGATATAGGGTAGGTAACAGATTGGGTAAAAGTTACACTTTGCAAGACCTGGGAATGATCCCCAAGACTCCAAACTCAATAGTTGCGCATGTGCATTAAGCGGTGTAGGTTCGTGTCATTTTTACATCTCTGCTTATCCCTTCTAGGAATAGTCGTGTTTATATAAATATTGTATATAAACCACAGTCGGTAGTTAGGAAGGTATACGTCCTATGTATATTGTGGTAAACTATTTATTACGCACGTACCGACCTACACAACGCAGTGGGTAGTACAGTAATAGTTGGAAAACGGCTAGAAATTCTATTATAATGTGTGACCACTTCATACAAAGTTAATTTAAGGAATGACAGCAGAATAATTATAATTTTATTATTATTTGCTCATTGTAGATACTTCGTAGGTAGTTGGCACATTTTAAGAGAGTAAACATCCCTGAACGTACTTCTAGGTTTGCGGTTGAATTAAATTAGAATTATATTATTGAGGCTGAATACTTTATTGGATGGATGGGTTTTAGTCAGTCAGAGTCTGACACTCCCTTCCGCTCCACGTTCCAGAGCGGATGGGGTCATGATGATTTTCCACCCTCGACCCCTTTGGGAGTTAACAAGCATGAAAGTAAGGGTAATAGTTTATAGAAAGTTCATTGGAAAACCTACAGAGCAGATACAGGATTTTCTATTGCAATTTCTAACTCCTGTAAGGGGGCGAATTTTCAAAAATCCTTTCGCACGGCTTACCATACAGGATGTAACGAAAAGGGTATATACAAACAAAAGGATAATAAATGCTACAGACCACCAAACTTTAACAATGCGACTCACTACGAAATCGTGAAAAAAAAATCTGCTGTCCCCTACATTTTGACGAGTCACGTGACCAAAAATGAATAGAACAACTGATTTTTTTTGGCGTTTTCGGAGTTGGTCCCATAGTAAAAGTTGTTCAGTTTGGTGGTCTGTAGCATATGCTTTTGTATGTATATGTCACCGTAAGATTGTAAACATCGTTATATTACAATCTATCTAGTAAGATTGTAAACTATCGATAGATTGTGAACCGTATCATTATGATTGCAATTTAACGCATCATTTTTTGCTTGATTGTAATCTATCGATGGGAAGCGGTCGAATTGTGAACCCGGCGTAGGACGTTTAAAAAAATGGTTAGGTTAGGTTAAAACTGTGACCACCTACGCACGAGCCGAGCGAGCGAAGCGAGCGGTGCCGCGGCAGCGGCCGGCGAGTGCCAGAAACGACTACATTATATATAATTATAGAAAAAAATATGGAAAAAAGAGATTATTTTTATTCAGATTGTAATTTAACGGTTTCACTTCGGTAGATTACAATATAGCGAAGAATAATGAGTCAAATCGCAATCATAATGATACGGTTCACAATCTATCGATAGTTTACAATCTCGCTAGATAGATTGTAATCTAACGATCTTTACAATCTAACGTTGACATATATACCCTTTCGGTTACAGCCTGTATATGCATAATACTTACTTGTACAACACAGCAGCGAGGTTAGCATTGAACGGCGCCATGGTGGAGCTGGTCCACCTGCGCGACTGCACTATAGCGGAGTGGTAGTTGTCTCCAGTGAGGGGGGCGGAGTCTTGGTGAGCTCCCATTGCGGTGAGGGTCATGAGGATCATGGCGGCTTCCGTGAAGTGGATCATGGCGCGTGGCTCTTGGGGCGGGACATCTGGAAAAGAAACAAAGTAAAACCGAGCATGAAGAGATGAACCAGAGATGTGTAGAAATTATAAACGTGAACGTTTGTAAATATGTATAGTTGTATGGATCTTCTTCTCGTGGTTAGTGACTAACCTGGTGTCAGAGTTTTTATGCTGCCCATGGGCCTCTGACTTGTTGTATGGATGTTTGTTACTCTTTCACGCAAAATCCACTGAACGTATCTGGATGAAATTTGGCACTGGGATAGATTATAGTCCGGAATAGCACATAGAAGGAATTTTTATCCCGTTAATACGTTCCCGTGGGATAATTTCCAACATTCACGCGGACCAAGCTGCTGCAGAAGCTGATACAATGTCTCTGTTAAAATGTAGTCAAAAATTGCAAAGATGGTTCGGCAGCCGCTGCTACAAACGACAGTGTCAACATTTTCCATAAAAACCAAGCGTGTCATTGTTTACAAGCACTACGACACAAAGACTATAGAAACTGACGGCTTAAGGCGGTCTGTGATAGAAGTTGTGCGCACAATACTCTTTCGCCAAGAATTTTATTTGCACTGCCGTCTATAGACGCTGCCTCATCATACACCTCTTCCTTGATGGCATGTGTGATGTGTGTCTTATCAACTGAATAGTACTTTGATTGGTAATATTTCAATCCAGTAACATCGACTGTGGTGGTGAGAAGACTGAATTTTATATGTCATGTCATCTCTGTCATAGTGTCAGATATTTGGAACTACCCGCATTTTACTGAGTAAATTTTTATATTCGATTCCCACGGTTGATTTATAATTCGACGTCAATAAGTATCTACCTTGCCGGGAAAGCGGGATTGTCCGAAAGGGTTACCGCTACCCCGGAACATAAAGGGCTAAGGAAGGATCATGGACGGGTTTTAGTCAGTAAGAGTCTGACACTCCCTTCCGCTCCACCAAGACCGGGAGGAGTTATGTGATAATTGAGTGAACCCACCCTCAAAAAAAGAAAAATGGGTGTCGTTTTCATGATTTTGTTGGTTAAAAAAAGAGAAAATAATAATAAGTATCTACCTACTTAAACACAACGATAAAATTTATTTTTGTCATGCCACATTTGCACCTCGTATACAATGCAAGCATAACGAATGCTCTACTCTACTTATGTTATGTTAATCCTACTACTATTATAAAGGCGAAAGTTTGTAAGTATGGATGTATGGATGTTTGTTACTCTTTCACGTAAAAACTACTGTATAGATTTGGATGAAATTTGACACAGAGATGGTTTATATCCTGGATTAACACATAGGATATTTTTTATCCCGGTAGAACATTCCTGTGGGATAATTTCCGACCTCCACGCGAGCGAAGCCGCGGGCAGAAGCTAGTATTCCAATAATACCCTGACTCATAAAGTGATCAATGTCACCTGTGTAAGTAATGCTTAAAAATAATATTAATAACTTTTAGATATTAACTTAAACTTACTTTATAACAATTTATTATTCATTTTATTTCAGAAAATTTAATTTATAAATTAAATAGGTACTTAAACTATTTACACTTTATCCTACTAATAAACCAACCCACCGACTTCTCTCTTTTTGTCGTCAAACATTTCAAAGAAGATTATTCTTCCGTTATTAAAAAAAACATCTGATTATACGGATTCATGTGCTTATTGTATAATAATCACTTGCTTAAAAATCGGTGAAGGAAAATATCGTGAGGAAACCAGCATGTCTGAGAGATGAGTCTGAACAGCATGTGAAGCTAAGTCAGAGGCCCATGGGCAGCATACAAACTCTGACACCTGGTTATATAGTCATTAACCAAACGAAAAGAAGTTTAAAAAAAAAAGTTTTCCATTAATTGCAACGGATGACTATTTTTAATTACCGACTAAAATTTAAACGCAGCGAGGTTAAGAATCGATAACCAGCTTCGTGTCGATGTCCCTTCCACTCTGTATTTAAAAACAAATCCACGCGGACGAAGTGCTCGTGGCAAATAATTTATGACCGAAATAACTTGTATGATTAAAAACATTTTATTTTCTTAAGTCAACAATTACTTTGTATGCGTCCATTTAGTTGATCTTAATTAGGATGCAGGATGTTGTTTCATAATATTTAATTGGATGGACCTCTGGGTTGCTCTGTGGATAATTGAAAGTTTAATTAGTGGGTCCACTATGGTGGTAGGATATTCTAGAGCCATACTGTATTTAAAACTTAGTACAGAATTAAATTTTTCCAACTGAACAGTTTGTTGCGCTTGCGCCACTTCTTCTTCCCAGCTTAAGCACTATGATGATATCATCATCATTCTCCTGCCCTTATCCCAATTTATTTGGGGTCGGCGCATCATGTCTTCTTCTTCCATACTTCTCTTTTAGTCGTCATCTCGGTAGTCACTCCTTTTCTAGCCTCTTCTAGCATCTTTCACACAATCCATCTGCATCGTTTCTTTGGTCTCCCTCTACTTGTATAGCCATCCACATTAATACTCACAAATTTCCTGACAACATTTTCTTCATTCCTCCGCATAACATGCCCGTACCATGACAAACGATTTCCACACAACTTTTCAGTCACCGGTGTCACTTTCAGACTTCCTCTTATACTCATTACGTATTCTATCCATTCGCGTAACACCACACATCCCTCTTAGCATTCTCATCTCAGCTGCATCTCAGCTGTCTTTCATTGATTCCTTTTGTGGCCCAACACTCTGATCCATACAGGACGGCCGGTCTAACCATGCTTTTATAAATCTTCCCCTTAAGTTTAAGGGGAATGCGGGAGTCACAAATTGTTCCCGTGACCTGCCGCCATTTCATCCACCCAGTGTTAATTCTATGCTTAACAGTTCGATCTATTTCGCCATCGCTTTGAACAAGTGAACCGAGATACCGAAAGTCGGAGCAAACTGGGAGAAGCGCGCCATCAAGCGCTATAGCCCCAGAACTGGAGAGACCGCCGAAATCGCAGAACATGTGTCCGTTTTGGTTCTACTGATTTTCAGGCCAACAATCTCCAGTTTCCGTTGCCATTTCTCCAGTCTGCTCTGGATCTCAGGTCCATCTTCATCGACAAGAACGATGTCGTCGGCAAATTGATGCTGATTTTCAGCCTAGTTTGAATAAATTACTTTTGATTAAATTTTTGAAATAGACATGATATAGTAATCTTAGAAGAGGGTACCTTTCTTGAAGGTGTATTTTCTATTTTTAATGTTTTGCCGATACGAAGTTCCACTTAGTTATGGTTGTAGACTTTATCGTTTCTTGTAGGGATTTCTTTGGTAATCAATCATGTTTGTAACTATAAGAGAAGTTTTCAAGTGGTGACGGGGCTCGTCGCCGGGTGGGACAAAGTAACGCGCTAGTGGGATAACTTAGTAACATTTTTCATTGCTCAGAAAAGGTAACATACTTAATAAACAATAAATTTTTTTTGGTAGCTTCTGCCCGCGACTTTGTCCTTCTGAAATCTTTTGTCCCGATCCACCACATCGCCCGTTAGCGCCATTTCTTCGTTTACCTACGCTTAGCGTTTTTTTCTATTCTTTTTTAAGCCTATTGCCTTCCTCAAGTCCTTATTAGTCTATAGAATGCAAAAAGATTTTTTTTTAAACCGACTAGTAGTTTCAGAGATTAGAAACGTTCAAACAGACAAACAAAAATAAACTCTCCAACTCTCTTATTACTATAGATATAATAGGAAATGAGTACAAACTGACCTTTCCCAACATATTTCTCGAAGAAGGTCATCACATCCTTGACGAGGGTGCATCCGATGTCCTTGTTGAGTGCAGATCCGTAGCCGTACTTGTAGTACGTGGACAGGTCTTCAGCGTACTCCAGGCGCTTTAGATCCTCGCGAGTGAAGGCCTTGACAAGAAGATTTTTTAGTATTGATTTGCGTTCTTGATCTTCTTCAATGCTATTATGTGCATCACTGATATACACGTTATTATAAAGTGTTAGACGAAAAGTAACTAAACTGCAAATGATGCGAGCTCGAAAATATTTAATTTAATTATGCTTGGTCATTTGATCAGAAACAGGAGTTGCTTTTCTCACTTGTGCAGATAAGTTTTAGAATCAAGAAAACCCCTGACGCAAGTGCGAGCTCGAAAATTTTAACACCCGCAAATATTATAAATATAGTTTCTGTATTTAAATCTACCCGGGAAGTTTCTGTACTAGACCCTACAATTTCAGTGTAGTTTCTTGCTAGAAAGACACAATTCTATAAAACTTAAAGCATGTAAATGACATAAATAAGTACTCACCGAGCACCAAGGCGATATCTTCACAATGTCCCAAGCCTTGTTGTATCGGCAGATTTGATAGATGCGAAGAATAATTTCTTTCTGCATGTCGTAGTTGAAGCCCAAACGAAGGGATATGTTGCTCATCATCTGGTTAAGGAAGATTATGGCGTTAAAATTTAACCATGAAAAATATCACTGGAAATCACTACATAGTATAAAACAAAGTCGCTTTCTCTGTCCCTATATCCCTATGTATGCTTAATCTTTAAAACTACGCAACGGATTTTGATGCGGTTTTTTTTAATAGATAGAGTGATTCAAGAGGAAGGTTTATGTGTATAATTTGTTGACATATTTTGCGGGCGAAGCCGCGGGCGGAAGCTAGTTATAAATAAAAGCTTTAGCAATTAGCTGTTTATTTAGGTAAAATCTTTGGAATAGGATGAGTTCTGTGTGTGATGCATTCATAGACAATGTGAAACTGAATTTGGTCAATATGAAAGTAGATTGTTGGGACTCGTTTACTGAATCCATTTCTGTCACTTTTTATCCTGTACTAAACGTGACAGAAGTTGACGGATGGATGTAACCGAAAGGTATATATGTATATACATACAAAAGCATATGCTACAGACCAACCAACTGAAAAACTTTTACTATGGGGGAGTATGTAGTTTTTACACTTACTTGTGATGTAGCGAGCCCCCACTTTAATGCGTTTTGTCGCCGTCATTTCTTATTATGACAAAGCAAAAAATACGTGCCTAATATTTTTTTTTATTATCTGATTGACGGACTAAATATAATTTCTTTTTTTTACCCCGGTGGATCCCCTATTCCATATTGTTAGGTACCTATATGAAATTGTATCAGAGTTCCGACCCAATTAGCGCATATCGAAAATTCACACAAAAAATAATGTTTCCGCGAGACGTAAATGAGTAGATACCTAACGACTTAATTAATGCTACGGCCAAGGTCATCACGGTCATGTTAAAATCTTTGCTCTCATTTGTATTAATTAGTCCTGGACTAAGGTCTTTGTAATTAGCAAATTGGAGGTAGGAATTTGTTTACGTACTATTTTGGGCATAAGGCACCCTTATTGAACTAAAATTATTGATACCTAGCAGTAGTGACGTCATCGTTGTTTCAAGCAAATCTTTGGAAATAAAAATGAAATACTGTTCGTTGGTATAAGCGCATCACCTGAACTGAACTTTTTGGATTGATTTGGCAATTTTGTAAGTCCGAATGAAATTTTATGAATAATTTAAATTTAAAATAATTATTTAAAACATAGTTTTGGTTTAGGTTGGTTCCCAAATAGGAAAAGTTTCATGACCTATTCAGGAAAACTGAAAGTTCTCGTCTCTATGGGATTTTTGAATGAATTATTGAAATTTGGAAAAGACAATCTTTGTCAAGTGTCCGGTCAGCTAGTTGGTAATAAGTAGGTCAAGCTGCCTGCCTTTTCCCAAGTATGTTGGGATCAGCTTCCAGTCTAACCGGATGCAGCTGCCAGTTCAAATTTTGCCAGTTATGTTTTTAAGTCCTATGTAATAGGGGGCGAACTTACTGCCATGAACGGGCACTAATCCAAACTCGGGGCTGCTACTGAGAAATTCCAGACAGAAAAACCTAACCACATCTTGCCTGAACTGGGAATTGAACCCAGGACTTCACACCCAGCAGTAGCGCTTGCGACCACTAGACCTACGAATTGCAAACTATTCGATAAACCCACCTCCTTGTATTCCCTCTTGGACTCGAAGATGTTCAGCTGTGACATCGTGTCGTTGTTGTCACCGACCTCCTTCGTCCAGGCTGGACAGAACTTAAATGGCTATAAAGAGAGAAAATGCTTAATACCGTCACAATAAAAAAAAACTACTTCATTATTTTCTAAATTAGATCTTGTAATCGGAAGAATTGAAACATCGAAATTCAAAATCAAACTTTCCCATAAACAAATCTAGAATAGATTGCGTTCCACATTCATAACAGGTCGAAAATAAGGGTGAGTTGCACCAATGCTGCAATTAAACTAAACGCGATCAGCGTCTACACAATGTTTAAGAACTGTCAGTGTCATTATTTTCTACGGAATATTGACATTGACAGCTCTTGAACGTGTTTTAGATGAGCTGATCGCGTTCAGTTTTATTGGTGAAATTCTCACTTAGTCGAGACCTACATAGCCACTCTTTTGGTGCTAAAATAACTTTGAAGCGAATGGGATTAAACTTACCCTAAGTAATTTTTCGTCATTTTCCTTGGGTATGTCGATACTCTCTGCTTGGTCTCCGAACAAACCTTCCGTAAAAGCTTTGAAAGTGTTGCTCGATCGCTGGTCGTTCACGAACTTGAACTGCGAATAAAAAAAGTAAATGTACAACCGCGGACATTTCCGTTGGACCATACTGCACTCTTATGCTCTTAGTAATAAGGTTGAAAATTGTTAGTACATTCAGCACTGGATATTATGTTTGTACTGTCTCCGAAGCAGAAAGACTGTAAAAGATTGAAAGAACGAGACCTTCTGTTTCCTTACTTATAAAAACTTTTAGTCTGCGCTAATACTAATGCTATTAAAATTACGATATGCGCTTTGATATGCTTAGATGGTTTTATAGCATTTCATTCTGTTTGTTTCTGATGCAAAAGTATAGTTATTAAATTGTAAATCCGTAATTGGCTGTACCAGTTTCTTTATTTTAAGTTAAATTGCTAAAGAGCAGTGGATTTTGTAATAAAATAAAATAAATAAATTTACTTTTACTAACTTTAATAATACTTAAGTAGATAAGAGTGGAGAATAAAGAGTGATTGTGCTAAGTCAGAAGCCTATGGGCAGCATAAAAACTCTGACACCAGGTTAGTCACTAACCACACAAAAAGAAGAAGATTTTGGCGAATCCGGCGACAGATAAAATCGATAGCAAACATAGCGAGAAAATAGGAATTCGAACCGTAAGAATTAATTTTAAAAGACTTATAAATAACACAAGTTCACGAAACAAACTCATGTAAAGTCACATAAAACATGAAACTATTGCACTCACGTCACCGTCACCTAGTAACCATTGGAAGTGAGTCACGTCGCAGAATACAGGGTAATGTCACTGAAATTGTAATGCAACTCCTTGGAACGAATGGGTCACGGTGGGAGAGCGTTAGATATCTAGGACAACCTATGAAAGAATTATGTGTGGATGACTAGGTTCAATGATACCTACGTGGATTTCAATTGTAACATTGCGAGAAGTCGAGACAATGCTCCCTGAATTTATTCGTTCATTGCAATAAATTAAAGAGTTGTGAAGTTAATTAACCCGCATCCCAACATTATCGAGGTATCAACATTTTCTACGCAATTTCACAAAATTGTTTTTTATGTATGTATCTAATAAACCTTTAGTTCGAATGCCGGCCGAGTAGAGCTAACAAGACACTATATATCACTGAATATAGTCACGTATTTCTTTAAATGAATTCGTATCGGGTATAATTTATTTCTGAAGTTGTCGAAACGACTAATTCATTGATGTAAAAACTGAACCAATTGTGAAAGTGTGGCAACTGAAGCAATTGTGTGAGATTATCTACCTACCTAATTTAAAGTTCAAAATACTAAAACTCTATTAAACGTTGTATAGCGTACAAATCGCTTTGTCTTTTCTCAAATGTCAAATTTCTGAGGACTGAAAGAGAGAAATCGGTGTGTAACTATTCGCCTGATATAATATGACATCGAAAAAAATTTCCGCACCGCTATCGACTGATAATGTACCCAAGAGACAAGCGGTATAGCCACGTTGTCTCTGGCTAAGGTAAAAGCCAGCCCTTGGGTCACAGGAAGTGTCTACCAACTGTTTGGAGATCTCGTCGAACAAACAATGAGCACTCGGATCCACGGCCCAAAATTTCAAGAGAATATTTTAGATATACGAAACCACAAGATCCTTTCCATAATCAGCATATAATGTTCTCACTGCTGGGACACAGGACTCCTCTCTCAGAGAGGTGCGGGTGCGGATTGGTGGATGGCATATGTCTTAGAATTTTTGGTTCTAAGACATGCCGGTTTCCTTACGATGTTTTTCTTCACCGTTTTGAGATCAGTGGTGATGAAATTATTGACACAAAGTAAATCGCCTGCTGGGTTCAAACCCACGACCTACATACAACTCGTAAGTCGGGCCAGTTACCACTGAGCCACCACGTCTCTCAAGATCCTTTAAGCAATGATAATGAAATTCCGATACAGCTCCTATATGGAGCGAATGATATAGACCAATTGCTTTTCCTCCACCAACTTATGAAAGTCAATTGCATTGCCGGCATTGTTTTGTTTCATCCGTAGGTGCGGAATGGGCCGTTATGTAAGTATTGAGTAATCTTCGCGCGTAGGTTTTATAAGCATTGGATATGCGGATCACGTTCGTCGCGTTAAGTTTTGGTTAATGTTAGTGCCGGCACCGTAATCGAAATTTCGGTTGGATGGAAATTGGTGTATTGGACAGCATGGATGGATTGTGTATAAGATGATAATCTCAAACTCAAAGCATTTATTTCAAATAAACCAATAACAGACACTTTTGGGTCGGTCTGTCAAAAAGATGAAGCTAGGTGCCCATTCAAAAGCAATAGGTACCTATGGAGGAGACCGAGCAAGAAACTCCGCGCAATCTCTTTTAAACAAATTGCTAGAAAGGGAGTGACTACCGAGATGACGACTAATAGAGAAGTATACACGAAAAAGACATGTTGTTGGGATAAGGGCAGGCAGGAGAATGATGATTTCGATGAGTTCGCGGGACTCAATTAACACAATCATGATCAACAAACATAGGCTAACGGGATTTATTTCTGACTAGCTTTTGTGCGCTTGCGTGGATGGCGGACAATATCTCACAGGTACGTGCATTTTTACTGTCTGTGTTCCAAATTCCGTCCAAATAATAATAATAATTTATTCCTTATTAAATCCTTTCAATTGTTGTGTCGTGCGCCAAATCGGGAACATACATATCCAGACGAACAGATAAATAATCTAAAAAATAGACACAGACAAACGTAGAACCTCCTCCATTTCTGGCGTCAGTAAAACTATATTTTCACTTCGACATCCGACTTCGACTCTATACCGTAGCAATTAAGTAGGTAGGTTTTTACAAAAGTATTTAATGCACGGTTTTTACTTTGTTATTATTTTATATGTCCAAGGAGGATGTCGGAAATCATGTTGATTTAATTCGTATCCAATAAGTATAACGGGTGTGAGAGTAAGATGTTCTTTCTGTCATTGCGATATTTTTTAATACTGGAACATGCCTGGGAAAATTCCTGTTATAATGAAGGTCGACCAAGGAGTATTGTGACAAGGAGAATGTGCACACATTATAATAATAAATCTGACATTATTTTACCATTGAACTGAACTTATAATAAATCAGTCAATAAGTGCAAGCTTTAAAACTATAAATTGCTTTCCCCACGTCTGGAAACTATATCCATAGTAGCCCAGGATAGAGAAAAGTGGAAGAGGACTTGGCAGAAAAAGAGGATTACCTATGTCCACATAGCTATAGCTCGAAATCACAAATGATAAATTAGGACCATCGAAGTGAAGTCATGGTCAGCAAGACAAAAAGCAGCATCCGCTCACGAGCATAACGCATATTTGGAGGTGTGAAAGAACAATAAAGTTTTACTCTTTATTCTTCATTCCTAGTCGTAAGAACTAAAAGCCAGACTAAACTTACCAAATAGTTTTGTCGGTTGGCTGTGAGAAGTCCAGGGAACTTCTGCTTCCATGCCTGTGCTAGCTGCTGCGTGGTCATGTACCCGTCGGCAGTGAGGTCTCCAGCAAAGGTCGCGTTGTGACGGTTGTTCCACTGCCATTGTTCTAGGAGGTTCAGGTCTGACGAGCAGATACGTTGCTGTGGAAAAAAATTACGGTTGAAAAGAATTGTATGATTAACATTCTTTACGAAATGTCAGGTCGAAAGAAAGAGTTTCGAAGTAGCCCGGAATTCTAAAAACATTTCTTTTTTAACAGTGAATCTGTTCTATTAGAACCGTATTATTATATGACTGAAGATAGAAAAGCAATTCAGAAACTGGGATGGTATTAAACAAGTCTAGAATTATGGGGCAATTGGTAGAGTATATATTCAGATAAAAAATGGATTGTTTTTATGTTGTCTCGTATAATCAAATCAAATATTTTAAATAATATTTTGTTTCTTATCTCTCTGTACGAAGCATGGAAGTATGACAATGTCAGTTCCGCCAGTCAATTCAGAGACCCCGATCAACAGCGATTTTGAACAAAATGGCAAATCGATAAAGCACTATTAGACCAGAACATGCAACGTGCTAAGAAATAGTTGGACTATGAATCTTCACCGAAATCGTACATGGAACGGAATATTTCAATAGCTTTATAGGTAGGTCTGTACCTAGTCAAACTTCCAAGGTAAGTAAGGCGAGTAACTATTTGCACGTGTCTAAGAAACCAAACATTCTGGGCATACAACTTCGTTGTCGTTCCTCACTTCTACGGACAGTTGTTTGCTTGTCAAATTCTTCATTATTAGAAAGTCGTAGTTGACACCATTTGCTTTAAAGCTACCGCATCAACTAATCTATAAAGTAGTACTTACTTAATGTGTAACTCCAATATTACATCAACATTAATTATAAACCTTTCTGCTTTACGTAAGTAAGTCAGGAACATAATGAGTTGAATAGGGAATACTGTCCAGTTTATAGGCTTTTGAAACATTTGATATGTTTTATTGTAAAATAAAACATATCAAATTATTATATACTATTCATTGTTTATTAAAACAATTATAACCTCTAACTAAAACTATAAACAAAATAATAAAATATAATAAATTCCTCCGTAAAGCTGTCGGCTGGTAATGTACCCAAGAGACTGGCAGCGGCGGCGTTATCAGCATGTATGGCAATGCTAAGCCTATGGCCAAGCCAGCCTTTGGGTCAAGTCAAAGTCAAAGTCAAATCGTTTATTTCAAATAGGCACAATTAAGGCACTTTTGAACGTCAAAATGAACAAGAAATAGAATTGATTCTAGTCGCCCCTTCTTTCTAGTTTCGTGTGGAGAAGAATGGGCAAGAAACTCCACCGTTACTCTTTTAAAATGTTTTACAATGTTTTGTATACAAGAATTATACATTCTGTGTGAAGACGAGATGCACCCAGAATAAAAACACTACACCACAAAATGTGAAAAGAAAAACACATAATATAGTAATGGCAGGTAAACTTAAGTCATAAGTACATGGTGCTCACATATTTACAAAAATTCTAAAGGTTAATAATAATAAATCAATCAATGTGTGAGAAGTTATTTCAATATGTTAAAATAGTATTTCACAAACAATAAATTATTACCTAATTTACTTAGCAACCAGTTTAATTTTGTCTATACACTAGATTGTCCTGTGGAGCAGGACCAGCATGTTTCCAAGCATCCTTATTCTTTATATAATCCTCTAATTTGTAATAAGCTTGTTTACAATGTGTTCTTTTAATTCAAGCCGTTTGGAGTTCTTGTTGTCAAACCGTTTCAATCCCAAAGAAACGATGATGTTTGAAATGACTATTAGAATTTTACTTACATTAGAGTTCCTAAAGTTGCCATTCTTGTAGTTGGTAACGATATTGTTCTTGAGATCTCCAAGTTTCTGCAGTTCACCGATTTCGTGAGCCTCAGGATTGTGGGAGCCGTGGCGGTTCAGCGACCAGAAGGCTGTGGGCGTGCAACCTGGCAAGAGAGAAAATTTTAATCAAAATACGAGTACCTATGAAGTATTCAACACAGCCATTTCCGTCCTACTCGATTCTTAATGCCTCAAAATAAATAGGAAATACAACAGTCTTTTGACACGGTAATAATTCAAGACATGAGTAGATGAAAGTGATAATGTCGCATTTTAAGATTTTCGCTGTTCTATGCATGAATGGTGATGTTATATGCATACAAACAATTTTAAACCTCAAAATAACCAAGTTTGTTAGGCTATATTTTCTCAAATTCATAAATACATTTAAGGCGTTTTGAAATATCTTAAATTGTTTATGCACAACTTTGAACTCAATTTTCTCAAAATTAGAACTTTGCGACATATTACCTTCTTCCACTGATGTCTTCAATTATTGTAATACCCACATAATGCAAAACTATCTGAGTGGGATGACTAATTCTCTCTTCATAATAGCGGTGTTTTTCCATACAAATATCCCACTATCAATAATAATAGAAAACTTATGGGCGGTACTTTCCTATGAAAATTTATTAGCTGTAGGATATAGGATATTGATTTCTTAGACTAGTAAACATTATGACATTTTAAGAGTTGTAATTCCAGCATCCTATCCAAGTTTCAATAAGCAGTCATTTTCTTGTCAATAAATAATCTTAATGTAAGTAATTTATTTTTATGGCATCGGCATGGTTCGATTCAAGAAATTGTTCCCATTGACACTTACATTGGTTACCTAGAACTATTCACCCAAATGTTGATTTTGTGTATATAAAATGTTTTGTTGTTTGTAAGCCTGATCTTCAAGGTATGAATCAATGATTCATGTCCCGATGGATATGGATATAGAACAAAAAATATTTCCAACTGCAATCTTCATGACACAATTTAACACCCGTATTCTAAAAACGGTTGCCTATATATTTTACACGTCTATTACATCAATACATCCGGTGTGTGTACTAACATTTTGTCTATAAAACTAATTCAAAGACTCACAGTCTGTAACTCCGTACACATTGCATCTTCCGCTACGGTCATCCCGTTCCCGGAACAACGTTCCACGGAACATCCCAGGCATTAAAAATAGATTACCACGTAGTAAGTACATGTTCCCATGGTGTTTTATTTATATTACTTGTCATTATATTTCCTGATGTGGCGGTAAATCTATAAATTAATGCTCTCTTGTCTCACATTGGGCAACTACCACTAGTACCATTTATAGGTATTTATTTTGTTTCTAAATATATTATGAACTTGCGTTTCTCTTCTGCCTTCAACACAACGCTTTTTTCTTTGCTTTTCTATTTCCTACTCATTAAAAATTGTGATTTTTGTTACCTACATGAAAGGATTTTGGTACAATCTACATTTTTAAGGTATGTATATGAAAAATTGCCCAAGAATGCAAAGAAACCAGTAGACAACAGATGGTAAATGAAAATGCAGTTAAACTTTCATTTAAACTCTGGACCTGTCCCGTGACCTAACCAATTAGTAATTGCTCTGATTAACCTAAGAGGGGTCTGGAGCGAGATCTAATGACTTATATCATGATTAGGTCTCACAATGAATCATTCCAAGGATTTTTATAGATAGGTGCACCGATTTTACTGCAGTTATCTAGGAACATAATTGGCCCCAATGGGGATGATGACTATTTTTTCTTTTATTACGTAATCCAAAGATTACGTCTATACATTGAATTAAAATGTGGCATTACGTTACAAGTATGTAGTTTTTATACTTACTTGTGACGTAGCGAGCCCAAGTAATTTTCTATTAATATGATAAAGCAAAAAGTACGTATCAAATATTTTTTTTATTATCTGTTGACGGACTAAATATACTTTTTTACCTAGACATCATCCCTATTGCGTAACATACCATCCTTCACAATCAGAATGATTTTGAAGGTTATTGCAAATCCATTGCTTCATATATTAAAAAAAAATGTATGCTCAACAATGAATTTTTTTTTTCAAATTGTTCTGCAATTAAATGATTGTTGTTGTACTGTCAAAATGAAAATCCATTGCAACTGTAAGTGATTACCCTGTAGATCAGTGATCTCTATAATTATAATATCACTGATCTGCGGGAAAGAACATAAATGCGTTTGTCATTGTACTTATTTATGTTCATTCATAATATATTTTATTGTTGCAGTATTTACTATGATGTAGGTCTACCGATTAATGATGATTAGGAGTTACTAACACATTGCATGCTCCTCTAATAAAACGCTTATAATAGGTACAATAGCAGGGCGACTCCATAACTAAGATTGATCTACCTATTAGGTAGTAGCCATTTGTCAATCGAGCTCGGCTATTATGTAGATTGATACTTGCCACTATTAGATGATTGAGTGAATTCTTTAATCGTATAATTAAGTTATACAGGTCAAATCATTTGGAGAAATTGGGTATAGACTATCAGCTGATATGTTTTCAGTAAAATTAAGCGGGTAGTTTTCTAAAAGATAACAAGAGTTTAATTACCTGAAACTAATTAGAAAATCTGTAACTACTGAATTTTGAAATCACTGAAATGACGGCTACGTCAAAACGTTGCTGAAATAACCGAGCAGTTCCAAAAACCTTTCACAGAAGATAATATAATATAGGATCTTGCTTTACAACTTTAGGTACTCTAGTTCCTAAGTTCCTAGTCTTATAATGAGTTTCTTCCATGACAGCACCCTTCATGGTTAACAATAGCCTGCAAAAGTGTGTCATGTAATATACCTACTACGTACTAATACCTACCTACATCCCACCCGCTTTTATCTCACAAGGCTTCGGGTGTCGGATAAACTTAGCTAGACAGATTAGCCTTGTTCCAGCTTGTTAACTCAGAATAGCTTTATATGGTGAACTAAGCGAATAGAATATGAAATATGTTTTGAATTTAAGTAGGTATCAGCTTGACTTAGGTACAGTCGCCAGCGCATCCACTTACCACAAGCTGTAAAATTTTCTCAATCGATTTTGAATTAACAAATAACCTTTTAAGATTTAAAACCATTAGGAGAAATTTGATAGTTTACGTTACGTTTAAATCGATTCTACATAAAGTTAGAAGCTTCCGCTGAGATGATAAGAAGCTCTGGACATTCCCAATTGCTTTGATTACCAAACCAATTGGGCCGCTGATTTTTCTGGTGTACACTCATAGCAAAGTAAAGGAAATAAGAAAAGGCAACGCGAATCGTCGGGTCTCCCTTGTTTTACCGAAAAGAAATTGCCAAATTATCACTTCCCAAACAAATTTTCGCATAATTTCATTTACCAAATTATTACTTACCAAAAAATCTCTTTACAAATAATTGTTACGAAAACCTATGTTTGGCAAGTGAACGTTTGAACAATAACTTGTTCACCAACTAGTACTTTTACCATTTTTTATCTAGTCAAATATTTCAGTTGGTATAACATATTTTACGCAAAATTAAATTTTCTTCAAACCAATTCGCGATTTGCTTCCAATCAGAATCTTCTATAGCTTCTATTAGCTTAATAAAAATAATCTCTTTTTTCCATATTTTTTTCTATATAATCTAGTCGTTTTTGGCACCCGCCGGCCGCTGCCGCGGCACCGCTCGCTTCGCTCGCTCGGCTCGTGCGTAGGTGGACACAGTTTTAACCTGACCTAATCTAACCATTTAAAAACAATTAATAACCTACTGTAACTAGTTCCATAAATAACCTAATGTCTAGTAACCATAAATTTGACTTGTTTCAGACAAATCTTATTTTTGCCTTTATATTTTTAGTCATAACAAATCATTTGACTAAACGTTTATTGTCTAAATATTGTTTGCTGTAATAAATCATTTGATTAAAGACCAAAAGCCTTAATGACATTATCCTTGGTAATAATTTGCCGAGTAAACATTTGACCAAATGAAAATGTGCGTACTAAATTATTCCAAATATTACATTGGTATAAAAAAAGGTTGCTAAAATTTGTTTGGGTAATGAAAATTTGGCAAAATCTTTTCGGCAAAACGGCAGGATCCCCGAATCGTCGCATTATCCTATTAACAACTTATACATACTTAAATTAAATGGCTATCTAACTAACTATAAACAAATAAATACAAAAACAAAAACGACACTAAGGAAGTACTCAAAGTACTCAACCGCATCTCTGTCGTCCGAAAACGTGCCCAGAAGACTGGCAGCCTTGCCACGTTTAATGGCAATGTTAATTCTTTGGCAAAGTCAAAGTCAATGTCAAAGTCAAAACATTTATTTCAAATAGGCACAAGAATGGCACTTTGAACGTCAAAATGAACAAGAAATAGAACTGATTCTAGTCGCCCCTTCCAAAAAGTAGTTTCGTGTGGAGAAGAATGGGCAAGAAACTCCACCGTTACACTTTTAAAATGTTTCACAATGTTTTGTATACATGTATTATAACATTATATGTGAAGACGATGTACCCAGAATAAAAACAATACATCACAAAAGGTGAAAAGAAAAACACATGTAGCAGTGGCAAGTAAACTTAATTATGTCATAAGTGCATGGTGCTCACATATTTACAAACATTCTAAAAGTTAATAATAATAAATTAATCAATGTGTGAGAAGTTATTCCAATATAATAAACTAATATGGTACAAATTACCTAATTTACTTAGCAACCAGTTTGATTTTGTCTAGACACTAGATTGTCCTGTGGAGCAGGACCAGCATGTTTCCAAGCATCCTTATCTTTGATATAATCTTCTAATTTGTAATAAGCTTGTTTACAAAGTGTACTTTTAATATGAGTTTTAAATTTTCTTTCATTTAATTGCAGTATGTCACAAGGTATTTTGTTGTAACATTTAACACAGAACCCCATAAAAGATGTATGTACTTTTGACAATCGAAAAAATGGTTGAATTATTTTATCTTTATTTCTAGTATTAAAATTATGCCTATCACTTATTTTGTTAAAAAGATGTATATTTTTTCTTACATACATAATATTTTCATAAATGAATTGGCAAGGTACTGTCATAATATTAATCCTTTTAAATAGTTCCCTAAGCGATTCGCGACGACGAAGATTGTAAATAGCCCTGATCGCTCGCTTTTGCAAAATAAAAATGGATTCAATGTCAGCAGCCCGACCCCTCAGTAAAATGCCATACGACATAATACTATGGAAGTAACTAAAATAGACCAAACGCGCGGTTTCTACGTCTGTTAACTGCCTTATCTTTCTAACAGCATAAGCGGCCGAGCTAAGCCGTCCCGCAAGAGTTGTTATGTGGGGACCCCATTGCAACTTGTCGTCTAGCGTGATTCCCAGGAAAACCGTCTGCTTAATAAATTCCAGCTTTTCTCCGTTCAATATGATGTCACAATCGCTACTTTTAACATTAGGTAATGTAAATCTAATGCATTTGGTTTTTTTTTCATTTAGTACCAAATTATTTACCGTAAACCAATCTTGGACCTGAAGAATAGAGTTATTCACGTCGTCAAGATTTTGTGAGCGTCGATTAATTTTAAAGATTAATGAAGTGTCATCTGCAAATAACACCATCTTCGGTTGATTTTGAAGTAATTGGGGTAAATCGTTAATATAAACTAAAAAGAGAAATGGACCCAATATCGAACCTTGAGGAACGCCCATTGTCATTTCCGACCCCAGCGAGTTCACACCATTTACTTGAACTTTAACCTTTCTATCTTTCAGGTATGATCTAAGTAAATCAAGGGCTGTATTTCTAATTCCATAGTGCTCTAGTTTCAGCAGAAGCGTCTCATGTTCTACGCAATCGAACGCCTTAGAGAGATCGCAAAAGATTCCAATGGCATCTTGTGCTTCTTCCCAGGCGCTAAAAATGTTCTTTATTAGGGTGACACCAGCGTCAGTAGTACAACGCCCTTTGGTGAAACCGAACTGTTGGTCATGCAAGATGGAATTTTTATTAAAGTGACGTAACATTTGATTGAGCATCAACTTTTCGAACACTTTACTGAGAACTGGCAGAATTGACACGGGCCTATAAAAGAACAATCTAGCCCCCTGGTCACGTGACGTGTCGACCAATCGGCGAGAAATTTCCTTAAAAAGGAGTTGCACACTCGGACCCCATGACCCTAGAGTTTCGACCCCCAAACGGGTCAAAACTATAGTTACCCATCCTGATCCTATTTATATTTTTGAGGTTGCTTAATATTGGCCTTTTCAGCCCAATATCATGGGGCAACACCGATAATAATGCTGAAAACATTGCAACATCATATTGTTGAACACATGCGTTATTGCGTTCTAGGTAAACGGTTCACGCGGTGTTAATTTTCAAAGGCCCATCGTTCTTTGGTAATGAAGGTAGTGACGTTGTTGGACCAACTCCAAATATTAGATACAGGTTAAAATTGAAATAGGGCGTATCGCGTCATACACATTGATACACTAAATCTGTGACACTGTATCAATAAACATTGGTGCAAGATTAAAGACAGGGATAATTGGGTTGGGGAAGCTGTAAATGTTTTGGTCTTTGGCACATAAAGCAATGTTATTGGACTTATGATTCGTATAGTATTGATAGGTTGTGATTGCGAGTTTTGCTAGTGAGCTTGCTATTGCATAGGGAGTTTGGTAAAAGTACGGGGATAGAAAATAAACATAGGAATTCTAAGTGTCTCTACTTTCTTCAAATATGAAATTAGAACTAGGAAGAATAACTGACGATGCTGATAACTGATGATATTTAAAGTATCTAACCGAAGGCAAGGTAAAGCGATTTTTTGATTTGATGCTTTTATTGAAGTAAATGACACACTCACACACATGACATGCTGACATGATTGTAGTTCAAATTATGAACTGATTGATACCAGAAGACATACACTAAATCATCTGCCTAGCCTTTTCCCTACTGTTGGCTTCCCGTCCAACCAGATGCAGCTGAATACCAGTATTTTACATGGAGCGACTGTCTATCTGACCTTCACAACAAAGTAACTGGGCAATCCAATACCCCTTGGTAAGACTGACTGTCAGATTTTGGGCTTCTGACGACTTGTAACGTACACGTCTGTCAAAGATGCACAAATGACAGCCGGGACCAACGGCTTAACGTGCTTTCCGAGACACGGAGGAATCTCGTTATGTAAAGATGGTCACCCATCCGCCGCAAGCGTAGCTTAACCTGATGGATCGACCTGTGCGGCTGTTAGTACTTAGCCACGACCTCCATACACTTTACCTAAAACTATTTTGTAGAGAAGCTACTAGAAATACTTTTTGCTATAATGATGTTATTTTCATAATAATCAGTGTAACGAATCCGTGATGTTATCTGCTTAGGCACTTGATGTCAGGTTAACGTACTCGGTTTTTGTTCATTGAATGTTACACAATACGCGTAGCCAGTGTGAGAATAAATCACATAGGTATTGTGTTACAGGGGTGAATGTGCCATGCACACGTCTGGTGCGAGAAAAATGGTAATAAGTTGGTGTAGGTATACTTTACCATTCACACTGTTCCTACGAAAGGTAGCACTTAGAAGAGAGCCAAGGCGTAAAGCAAATTTCACTCGGCGGGATTGTTGGAAGGAACATGGATGGGTTTTAGTTAGTAAGAGTCTGACACTCCCTCCCGCTCCAGTCACTGCGGTAGGATCTGCATCATGCATTTGATGATTGCCGAAGAAGGACGAATTTCACCTTTGAAACTGACCGCGATGAGCACAACCAAACCTCGTTCAAGCCCTTAAATGGGGTTTATATGCTGATCGCGTACAGTTTCACTGGTGATTTGCTAAGCTTTGTCCCTACTATGTTGGAGTCGGCTTCCAGTGTAACCAGATCCCGCTGAAGACCAGCATTTTACATTGAGCGTCGGCCTATCTGACCTTCAAAATCCAAGTACCTACTTACTACTTACCTAACTTAGGACAGAGTAACAGTGTATATCTGACTGTCTGATACCTTTTTACGCCAAACTATTGAATCGATCGTCATCCAATTTATCAGATTGGTAACTTGGGACCTGGAGCAGAACAAATGCTACTCTTACCCGGAACTGTCTTACCGTATTTACCTACTTTTACCGTCTTATACATATAAGACGAAATACAAAATACATGAAAGCAACAGCTGAAGTGACTATAGATTTTAAAACCACCTATTGTCTTTGCTTTAATATTTTCTATCCTGTAAGCAGGTTCCATGACAAATAAATTCAGTACATAGGATAGAGATTTAGCTGATGAGTACGATAACTAGGAATGCCCACGACTGTTAACTACTCGATGTCACGCCTGGCTGCACCCATGTCTGCTACAATTAGTTAATAGTCCAGTCACATACGATCCAGCAATCGCTAAACCTAGAATGTAGAACAAAGCTGCCGACGATATAGCTGATTTATACGCTTCGGTGCGTGGAGATTTTCAAAGGCGTGTACAGTCGAAGGTATAAAATGAAAAATTTAAGAATTTGTTTTTCGTTTTAAGTGAAAATCATAGCATGGATGCAATATTTTGTTCCGTGACACTTCAAAAGTGCCTGTAATTGGTTTATTTGAAATAAATACTGAGTTTGAGTTAATTGTAAATAGCCTATATAATTACTTACTTACACGATATCTACCTATTCTAAACAGGAAGTCGTCATTATTTATTTATGATCGTATTCACAAATGAGCCTGCACTCCCTAAGCCTTGAATAGATGGCTTGGCTGGTGGTCTTTTCTTTACCTACAGATCTCAGTTATCTCGATTACAGTTCCCGGAAGCAGTACGTACCTACAAAAATAAAACATGTGCGGTCGGGGGCCCCCCTGTCAGGCACAAAATTCCTTACGCGATACTCGCACGCACCCGTACAATCTGCCTAGGCGTTTCCCAACTATGTTGGGTACGGCTTCCAGTCTAACTGGATGCAGCTGAATTTCAGTACATTACATAATCACAAATTACAAAATTTTACATCACACGCACACACACATTCGTATAATATATTAGAGACAGAGAGAGTGAGAAAGTCGCATGGAGGGGGCATAACACTTTTTCCATACGTGACGATTTCCACCAGTCAACTACTACTGCAAGCTGCGTCGCGCGTCGGTCCAATAAGTTTATCTTCAATTATTTTTTTATGACACAATCCAACTATTAGATATAAATCGCGGGTAACCAAATAGGTAGTCGTTACTCAGTTACCGATTGGTTTCTCTTTACTTTATCTCGATAGTCGATCTCGAATCGTCCATTATTATTGTCGCTTCCTGCACTAAAAGAACAATTAAATTGTCGTTTATTTTTAGATTGTATGTAATGTTAGATCTCTAGATTAAATTAATATCCTCATGTTTCCTATTTTGGTCTGTTGGATGCATTCAAAAATTCCGCTTCGTGTGCTATTGTATGCTGGCACATAGTAAAACGTACATAGTTTCTTCTATTTTAAAATAAATGGTTTTCATTATCCTTGATTCATTAATTGGTTAAACGGTATTAGTTAACTGATGTAAGTACATTTCAATGTAAGAGGAAAGATCCTTGGTATAGAAGTTCTGGCTAGTTCCCATACATCTTCAATATGCTACTTAAATCTTTATTATACTCATGTTTATGCAAACAAGGACAGGTACAACATTTTTTTGCATAGTTAGCTACTCAAAGAATTTGAATGTCCAAGCACTTTTTTCTGCCTCTGTGTGTGACGGTAAACAAATGTAGCAAATTGACCGCAGCCACAGTATACATTTGTGAATACCGTTACTTCTCTCTACGCGTAACCAATCCAATGGCAGAAAAAAAAATGAAATAGATAATGTAGGTTGTCTGGGACATGAAGTATTTGCAGAAGAAAACAAGCTAGGAAGGCTTTGCTAGGCAATAAAAGCAATAACTTGTCTCAAGTGCATAGTAAGTACTGTGAAGACCAGATAGGCCTTCAGTTAGGGACCTCTAAGAGGTAAAGCTTGTGTAGTGTAGTGTGTGTGAGTGTGTGGTGTTGGGATTTCTATCCTACAATTGAAACACACGGGGCAGTAGCTATTGAATTATAATAGTTTTCAAGAATATAGGTATGCGTCCAGCAGCGCGGCTACTGACAGACTCTTATTCATTTCTTTTATTAAAACCTATCAAAATATTCTATGATTTTCGTCGAAAAGTCGAATGCTGTCAGTTATTTTCTAACCGGCCAGCTAGGTTCAAGGGAAGGTTTCAATCTAGGCTCTACAGGACCTACATTAGTTGTACGGCGTCCAAATGTATTAGAAGAACTCTTATACTTAGGTATTTTGTTGTTTATTATAATGTGAATATTGATTACCATTAAATTATTCTGAAACGTTCGTAAATATGTACAGTCCATTCCACTAATTGATGCTAATGTCTAACACATTAATCATATGATTAATATCTACTTAATGATAAATTGCTGACAAATTGACATTATGTAAGTAGGTAAGTATAAATTATTCGAAAATATGAAAACCATAAAAAATACATTACTTAAAAAGCCCATTATATTATCTATGCATTCTGTGTCCACAAAAAAGAGGCGATCTTAATACATTGATTATAAGATCATAATACTAGAGAAGTTATTTATTACCCAATTTTAGTTTTTGTTCATATATTCATTTAATCACATATGAACACACAAATAGACAAGAAGAGAACGTATACGTACGTGATGCTTAATTCTAAAGAAATCTCTTTCAGCATATAGACAGAGATGTATAATAAACACCATGTGAAAGAATAGAGGCGAAAAAAAAAATCTAACTAAGCAAAACAAAAATTTATACTTAAATATGCATACTTCTAAAATAAATACTTATCACTAAATTATCTAACAACTATGACGAAGTGGCAAGATAAGATGGTTTATTAACTATTAGGATGAAACTGAAAATATTCCTTATCAAGAAGAACATAATTACATTTATGTTCATCAAGAAAACTTTTTAATAAAAAATATTCTTCTTTAACAACATCGTAAAACAAAGTCCATGTTGATGTTTCCAGTAGTTCCCACAAACCTTATAACGAACTCAAACTCGAAGCACTTTTGAATTGTCAATGGGTCGGTCAGTCAGAAAGATGAAGCTAGTTGCCCATTCCAAAGCAGTAGGTGCCTGTGGAGAAGAACGGGCAAGAAACTCCACAGAGACTCTTTTAAATCAGTATATGGTTACAACATATGGGTCCCTCATTCATGTTAAAATTATACATGTGAGAACGAGAACCCCGAAGGTTGCCAATTCAAGGATTATGAAGGACGATGTCAGCAGAGGACATATGTAGATATTATATACCTACTATAAGGCTAGTAATAGTAGTAATGGCATTGGCTACTGCATATTGTCCTCGTCCCGAACGTCATTATACCTACTAAAGTAGTATCTATCAATGAGCAATAATGCTGTCAACTATAGAATCCATTTCAATTAAATTCTCGTTAAGTTGTTTTGGATTCCTCTAGAGACCTAGGGAACAATAATTATGTATGAGTCAGTTTAATTTTAGTGATGAACATGATTTAAATAACATATTTTGCTCTCACACCTCATCATTGGTCAGGTACAAGGGCGGCATTTTTCTCTCATGTTGTTTCTGTTATTTTATTCATCTGTGATGGACTCTCCACAGTTTAAAAAATACCGTCTGCTGGGTAAAAAAAGAATCCATCCTTGGGTAGGTTGACCCACAAATGTCAAGTAAGTACTGTGTATGTATAGAAGGAAACCGTGACTGACTGATTTATCAAAACTTAGCTCAAACCACTGATCGAATTGAGCTGAAATTTGGCACACAGATAGTTATTATGACGTAGGCATACGCTAAGATTTTTTTGACAATTTCGTCCAATAGGAGTGTAACGGGGTTTCAAAATTTGTATGGGGAAATCATATCATATAAGATATACGGCTGTTATTTAAGTATATTGTGTATTATGACTACTACGCGCTACAAAGTTGCGGACAGAAGCTAGTCAGAAATATAACGGCAGCCCAACTAAAGTTCTTCTCGGGAAATTTGGTAAATGGGCTGTCAGATTAGAGGACGAAGTCTGATACGAAGAAACTGATTAATTAGTTCCGGTCAGATGAATCGGGTCAGCAGGATTGCCGGGATTGTCCGAAAGGGTTACCACTACCCCGGAGCGTAAAGGACTAAGGAAGGAACATGGATGGGTTTTAGTCAGTAAGAGTCTGACGCTCCCTTCCGTTTCATCCAGAGCGAGGTGTCAATTGATGATTTCCCCCACCCTCAGAAAAAAAATTGGAACGAAAAAGAAAATCATTCTCAAGAATAGGTAAAATGCTTTAGGTCTGTTATTGGTTTTCAAAGACAGACAGAGTGGCTCGGCTGAGTCGAATGCTTTCGAAAGTCTGAAAACACATTAGTCTTTATATTACTGACAATGCCGGTGAGTTACAATATCGTAAATGTCTTAATTTAGTGAAAGGAATATAAAATACGGTTTTCGTTCGTGGAGACAGGCGATAGTGTCTGAATTAACCCATCAACTACCGAAACGCGGATTCACGCGAGACACAATGGATTTTTAATTGTTTCCGTAATTAATACTAAAGCTTAATTACGTACTTTCTCAGGTTTATTGAATTTGAATTCACTTAGGTTCTTAATAAAACTTTGATAATTTGTGAATTAGGAAAGTTATACATAGGTACTTTAACTGCATAGTAAAGGGAATCCAGACAGGTTAATAGGTCAACGGGAGGGTGAAATTATTTAGAAAGCTGTGGTCATTTGCTTTTTTATGCATTCGAGTCACGTAACTTTTTAGAGAGTTCACTATACAATTAGATAGAGTTCTGGTGAAATTATAGGTCATGAGGATGACTGTTTTATTACGAGCTTCGTGAAAATTACAAAAGACATATAATTATTGTACATAATCAGAGTATTTTTTTAATGGATTGGTTTAATATAGGCTGTCTCTTCCGTGGGAACTGTTCCACCCATTTCTTTGGGAAATAGTGCCTCCTAAAACATATCCGTCAAGGTGTTATGGCTTTAAAACATACGTTTTTTTATTGTTTCCAACAATTTTATTTTTTTCAGTATTAATCTCAACATGGGCTTGAATCCTTAGGTATTTTAAATATAATTATCTATATTATCTATACAAGGTCGAGAGGTCCATACGACAATAAATGATTCTGCGTACTTATATATATCTAATTCGCGTTCGACTTTCGCAGCCTGCATACGAAAATACAACAAAAAAACCAATAGTTTACTCACAAGAGCTAGTCAAAGATTGGCAAAAACACATAGTCAGCCATCACTGCTGTTTAAATTGTTTGAAAAAAAAAAACACTTTTTTAATGTCGATTTTAGGATTTATTTGACAGTTGCTAAATACGTAGGTCTATTAAACGCATTACTGTTGCCAGTGTATTGTTGTCTGCACATTGGAAATGAGGATGGTCATATCATGTTAGCAGAGGCATAACTATAGGGTGGCAGGACTGGCAATATGCCACGGGCCGGGCCTGACGGGGCCCCCGGCCCGAGAGGCTGCGAGCTCAAAAGCGACCTTAACAATTTCAACAAAATTTTGTAAAAAATATAAATTTGGGGCCCCATGCAATGGATGCATGTTAGGCTAGATCTACTGCCTAGTCTTGCCAGTCTTTACAAGCTAAATTATTCTGTCGACAGGAAAGAGGAAAAATATGAAATTAAGTTAATTCTACTACTTACCAGGGACATCATGCGCTCTCGTGGTAGGAATGTCCTTATTGGCGAAGATGTATGCTGTCTTCGTGCCGAACAGGAAGTAAGGGTCATCTTGGACAGAGAGACAGGTCTCCTCGCCGCTGGCAACGGTCAGCACCAGGAGAAGTAACCACCACATTTTCTAGAAAAGTGGAGATGTGATTTTAAAACTACCTGGTTTACGTCAATCTTAGTGATAATTAGTTTGTATTAATCAATCCGTCGTACTTAAGTATATATTTTATAGTTGTTAATATACAGAAACGAGGTGCAAAGAAAATATTTAGCCTCTCTCCAAGGAATGCCCTTGGAGAGAGGCTAAGGCCGAAAATATATATACTATTGTTTAGAAGCTAAGCGACTTTTATTATTTTTTGGAAAATTGACCCTTTTTTGTTATGTCGCCGTATGGTTGACACCGAAACATATAACAGTACCTTTGTAAACATTAATATCTTCAATTGTACAATAAGTAAATGTAAAAGCCTCGTTCGCAGTACCTTATTAAATATAATAAGTGCCCCTAACTAATGTTTTAGATATTATGTATTATGTTATCTGTTTTTTCACTTTCATTTTGAACAAATTTTCTAATATTTAATTGTAACGAAGTTGTTATCATACTATTTAATTGTAACGAAGTATTTGCTACACGTACTGCTATCAATGTTCTTAGCGATTAGCTCTTTTTTTTAACTTCTGTGTCTACTTGTGGACATCGTTGTGGGTTACGTTATAACCAAATTGCTATTTTGTTGTAAGTGTTTATAATGTAAGCTGTTTGTTGTTCTTTTCAATAAATAAATAAATAAATATCTGACTTTGTCGGCCATTGGTTCAAATCTTCGCTAGGTGCCCTAGTTTTAGAGATATAAATGTGGCCAAGCTGGGGAGACTCTCCAGATCGGCCAAAAGATATCAAGGGTTTATAACCCTTGATATCTTTTGAACCCGTGACCGACAAATTCTGACATTTAGACTAATTAGCGACATTTTTTTTGTGCTTACAAAATTAAAATCCCTGATGGTGGCCAAGCCAGTCTCAGTCACACTGCTCGACAAGATTCGTTCTCGATTTTCAGTCTTAAAAAAATTTAAACAGAAGGTAATGACCCCCAAGTCGTTTTAAAAATCTCTACGAATCGTCAGCTTTCTAAAGCAATACAAATAAAACGTAGGTACTTTTCAGGACTTTTGAAGGAATGGTAAGGCAAAAAAGACATTGTTTTTGGACTATCGCAAATATCTTCCAGATCCTAAGTTCATCTAGGATCAAGCAACACTGTTAATATGTATAATTAATTTCTGTTTAATTATACCTTTGTGTTTAGATAGTAGGTACACGTATAAGTTATGTTTTATAATAAAACCATACGTATGTCTTTGCATACTGCACGTGGACGTTATGTTTATTGGTACAGAATTTATAAGGTTAATAAATTGCATGATACTTAGACGGATAATTATATACCTACATAACAGCTATGGAAATTGAAGCTGATTCATTGTTTTAGCAAATTCATCCTAATTGGGTCTATGTTATGTTTGTTTCTCATAATTTAATAAGTAAGCAAGTATAACATTTTGTAAGTAAAATTGTTAAATTTGTTTTACGTTAAGCAAGTGTATTTACTATAGTAATTTAGCATTGATAGATTCTTTGTTTCTGAATTTAAAAGAAACAATTTGATAGCTGGATGCTAAGGCTGAGACTCAATTGATCGTTATTTACATAAAAAAAACTTGCGAAACTAGTTAGGTACCTAGGTATCTTCTTACCTACTCATTAAGTAAAACTGCTTAGTATCAACAACTCCAGCCTTCTTGTAGGAAATACTTTTTAGGCTATTATTAAACATAGAGCCCATAATTTACCCATTTAGTTTTGTTTCAAAGGAAAAATACTAAACGGAACTACATAAATAGTAGCCGTTGATTGTATAACAGTATTGACAAAAAAACCAACAAAATGCCGGTTTCGTCGAGAAACCTATTCGACACCGGCTATTCCAAAATTAATAATAATTAAATTAGAAAATGGTCAATTCGCAGACTCCGCATTATAAAAGTCATCAAACATGTTGGGTTAGGTACCTTTTTTACTGAATGGTATATAAAAAATGTGGGCACAAGCACAACTCAGCTGAAAGCAAACAAATAACAAAAGCAGCACAATGGGCGTGAACCTGCACTAATGTGACACACTTGAACACTTCCAACCAAACGTATTTAACACGGAATAATTAAACGAACGGTAACTACGCTGATTACCTTTGGGCGGGAAGATTCGGGAAACACTTGTCTATGATTCAATTACGCGGGAAACGCGGCGGCCCGCGGGCGCAATGGCAGAGGCACTGACTAAACTGGACTGGGCTTGGTATCCGAATACCCGTGCGCTTACCTCGGTTGCCTCATAACTATGGGCCCTCGCGGCTCGCGTGTAGTGTGCTTACAAGTTACAACCTCAAAACATAAACGATGCTGTTGAATAAAGTTGCAAATTACATCTTAGATCATGATCGAAACGATTGCTGCACGAAAGAATTTTTCTTTCAATGTCAGTCATGTTTATACAGCTGAGTTAGCTTACTTGGATGCGCAATTGTAAACGTTTTATGTACCCATGTACTGACAGCTAGTAAATAAGTGATTAATTTGTTCCACAGTTTATCAACGCTTGGTTTATGATTGGAAGTAGACTCTACATTCATC
This sequence comes from Hyppa rectilinea, assembly GCA_951799385.1. NCBI lineage: Eukaryota > Metazoa > Arthropoda > Insecta > Lepidoptera > Noctuidae > Hyppa > Hyppa rectilinea. The sequence continues at coordinate 5,049,134 of OX637309.1, read as the reverse complement.
TCTTTCAACTTCAATTGTTTGTTTATAATAGTTTAGCTTCTAAGCTAAGCCAGAGCTTAGTCGCTGTTTTCAGTAATAATACCTACTTACATACATATTTGCGGGTCTGAATAAAACTGTGAGGCGCAGGTACTTGTATTTTTTTACTATGATAATATAAAAGAAAAAGATTTTCAGACACAGAATTTTCTCAATCGGGTGTAAGGGTATTGATAGTTTTTGTGTCACCCATAGGCCAGTGTGGATGACATCACGGCTTTGTCGAGAAAATAGCTAGTGAGGTAATCTGTATCGAAAAGAACGTACTGTATACCTACATGTATCACAGGACCATGTAAACTGGGGACTTCATCTGATTAAATGCGGTAATCCAGAATTCCAGATAGGGGTCAGAATTCTTATTTAAGTTGTCTATGGAAGATTGACTGCAGTTAACATGGTATTAATTATCAATGCTGCTTGCCTCGCAGTAACTTCCAAACTGTATGGAGCCAAATTTCGTGCGCCTTTTCTTTGAAATTAAATGAATTCGTGCTCGATGCTGAAAACGTTTTTATACCTGTATATTTTTTATATTGACTCTAGATAAGCTTCCAATGGTAAATTACTTAATAGAAATGGCTGTAGTTCGCAGTTTGCTCAGCAACCTGCAAAACCACCGTAAGATAATGACGTAAACCGTACGCCCTATTTTCCAGCCGTTTGTCTTGTTATTTGATTGTTCTGAGAGAATAATCGCATGGGAACATTTCTCTGATACACATCATTGAGTCTACTGATCAATGATCATTGGGCATCCATTTGTGACAGGTAAAAGAAGTGTGCGGAAAGTACGAAACTACGCCTATTCCTTTTATTAGAGCGAGATTCTTTATCAACGTGGCTTGTGGTAGGAATAAACTGGGAGAAAATGTGGCGTAACGAAAAAAGCGTTATCGTGTCGAACCCCAAGTACCTATTATTTATGACACCTGAAACTTGAGACGATGCATGCTAGATGGCTTTGTATTATCAATTGTAAGTATATTGCGAAAGGGACCTTTTTTACTTGACTGGGTCTTGTCAGATTTTTGCACAAACTTATTGTGTTTTGTTTTTGTCTGGCGCAGGTACCTTTCCTGGACTGTTAGCCCTACAAATTGGCTAATCTTTCTACCACGACCCGAGCTATTATTTTGTAGCTCGAGCATCAATAACCGGTATTTTTGGCTGAAATATTGGTGTAGGTAGAAACTGGTACAACGTTCAAAGACGAGTTCTCGCCACGTTTTATGCATCCATTAATCACCGGTTTATTTTAGTGTATATGTTTGTTATGGAGGTGTAAATAATAATGTGTATGTGCCCTGCCAGTCGTAAAAACATTGTAGGAAGTATGACTCCATGACACAATAAAGTCAGCGTCAACAGTCCGTTTCATGACACAACGTTCGAAAATAGACGGATAGAAAACTAACTGTACTTAGGATCTTTCCTATAAGTTCCCCTAAGCAAAAGCTACAAGCGTCGAAGGATTTTTCTCAATCTTTAGATGGCACGCATCACAAACATGATTACTTAACCAAAGGTTTTTATTTCAGCAAAAAAAAACCGGTAAGAAAAAGAACAAACACTCTAATCAAAGCACAAGACGCAATCAACATCGGTCAGCGGCACCGGCTGTGACGAAAGACGTATGTACCAGTATTAAAACCTGCGTAGACTTGCGACCTCGTTTGAGCCCGAAGCCCGCAGCTCGTAGAAAGCAATGCCGTACATAAGCTTGACGGTAGGTATACACTCGTGCTTTAGATAAGAGTTATGAAATGGCCTGATAAGGGGATTAGTGTTCTGCTATTAGCTATTTATGGAATGTAAGATGCAGGACTCCTTCTAATGGCTCTATTAACTTAGTACTTACAGTCGTATTTTTGGATGGAGGATTGGAGCAGGTAACATTAATTAGAGTGTTGTTTTATGAAGCTTTTGAAATGATGGGCTACCAAGCTTTGAAATGCGACTGAGACTACAGTCATGATGTGCTTACAAGCACATCATGACTGTAGTCTGTGTATGAATGAAACATCTATGAGGCGGGAAATTCTTGTGTGGTTTGGCATTTTTATGATGTAAAACTAGGTACTTATAGGTATCGAATAGGAATGCGGTGAGGTATGAATGGAATTGCCTAATTTGGCTGCTGTCGATCGCGAATTCTTCACCACTTACATATAATATAGTATGTATCATATTATAATATATAAATCGAGAGTCGCTCGATGATCAATTTGCTTGAAGATATTTAATTTCATCAAGGTACCTGCAGCCAGGCGCAGCGCAACGCTGCGACGCGATTCATATAGAACAATTTCCATGAATATTTCCTGTAAATTTTTCTTCTAGAGTCGCGTCGCTCCTGTCTGCGGGAGCCTTCATCCGTCAGGACTTGACCCAACGAATAAAAAACACGACGGTCTCTATGTACCTATCACTTGATTATCATGTCGCCTTGTCATTCAAGTACCTACAGAGTAATGACTTATTGAAGTATATTATTACCAACCACACAGTTCAAATTGCTATGCCTGCTATAGGTCTGTTTTTTCGTTGTGTGAATCTCACGCGTGTCCTTTACGTCTTTTAACTTGAAGGAGGACATTGAACGTTTATTCTTATGAATTCTGGCAAGAAATGGTCACGGGTCTCCCTCTGCTGGATGGATAGGGTCAGTTAGAGAGCTTACAATTGGGTTTGATCTGTAGAAGATAGAGTAATAGTAAGGTGTTTATAGTAATGTTGACTGTATTGTCATTAACCAGGCAGTAAATCCGGCATCCAGGCTGCTTCTTAGAATAGAAAGAAAGAAAAGAGAGCATGATAGGGGACTAGAGACTTAACTTATTCCAATAATCGCACGTAGTGAACTTAATCAAAAATTTTTCGTCAGATATTGTCAAGTCATCAAAACATTCGCAAGACATTTATTGTCAATTAATCGAAACACGTCTAGTGGCATACCTTCGCGTTTAACATTACTGTAACAGTCACATACCTATACAGCGCACTATACATAGAGCCACAGCGCGGTGCATGCGGGGCGACCTCAATTTTCATGTGCGGTGACCCGTCAGCCGTCCATAAATGCCACCTCATCTGTTACACGGATGAGATGCGTGTCGTGCTATAGTGGCAATTTAAAAACATTGGCTTTTTAAATAAAGAACGTTGGCTGTATGAGGTAATATCAGCCTTATTGAACAAGTATAATGAAAATCAAGTTTGCTTATGGATTTTGCGAGTTGGATTTGTGAGCTTAGAGACTACCCGGGTTAGAAATCCTACTAGCCATTGGGTAATACTATTTTAGTTGACCAGATGAGTAAATCACTATGGTCAGCAGTGACCAAACGGCTGAAGAAGGAGGCTAAGTAACTCAGCTAAAACTTTAAAGAATTATTTATAGTTAGAGAAAAAAAGGTTGGTCCTTCCGAATAGCTGTCACGATTATAAAGAATACTTAATTATAGTAAGTACCTAAGTAACTACCAGACTTCCCAAAATTCAACGACGCTTATACCGTTTGCTGACGCGGCCATTAGGTCCTCACGTGTGCAGGTGATAGGACGTGAGACCTAACATGGAAGGTGAGCCGTGGTCTGTAGAGAAGCGCACCGAAGATCAGCCGATCTATTCTGGAAATAACTCACAGTGAAAAATGTGAAGTTATCTTGAAGTGAGCCTAGGGACTTACACTGTAAGACAGCTCACTTCACTTACGTTTTCTCGGTGAGAGTTACACAGAACAGATCTGCTGTGCCGTCCATGAACTCCAATTGTGTATTGTCTTTTAAAACCTAACATGTATTGCTGGCTAGAACTTATAATTGGAGGTATTGCTTTTTACATGGATGAAAAATCACTGAAAGGCCAAAGCTGAATTCACTATTATATCCCGCTATCTATATGAATTCTTACGTAATACGGGGACATACCTAGATGTTTTAGATAATCTTTGAGCTTCTGATTGGTCTACTTGCCGCCCTTATGACGACCCACCTTCCGTTTTTCTTGCTCACATCTGGAAAAACGTCAATGATTTATTTCACACAATCGCACCTTTCTAATGTTTTCAGTCTTAAGTACTGTTGCATGTATTTTTGTTTAATACCTTAATCAGAGAATAAATGAAATACGGTAAAAATACACGTCACAAAAAGATGAACATAAAACTTGTCCTTCTTGTTTTAGAAAACCTACTTCTATTAAATTCATATTCCGTTTTGTGCACATTAAAATAATACTATAAAATTAACATCATGTTAATACTAACAATCTAGCTACAAATAAAAAAATATTTGAAACTTTCAATTTCCCGCTCTGTCTTTTAATTTTGTCTATGGTTGACTTGATTGTACGTTTGGTTTATACACAAAAAGTTGAGAAAATATTTTTAATATGAATAAGTAGGTAAGAATATTGGGGACATCCCAACATTGTTGTTAAAATATTTACGCGTTCAAATAATTATTGAAAATAAATCTGATTCAGTGCTATCAAAACGCAATTTTGCCATTTTGAGTGAAAGTAAAAAATTCGTTCTCTATGCTCAGTCACTAATGGCGTGTCTTCCTGTTACACACGTTAAATCGTCAAAATGGCTAAGAAAAAAGGCGACGAAAAAGTGAACCCAGCTCCTCAAAGTGATAATGAGGAGCCCAATTTTGACGAGGAGCCCGATTTCGAGGATCCAGAAGGTTTCGTAGATGATATCCCCGACGAAGGTGGGCAATTTTCTGTGACAAGTTTGACCGGCCATATGCGTCACCCACGCATTTTACAACTTTTCATTCATGTTGTTACTATTTTTAACGTAATTGTGAGGCTTAGTGTGTGTTAGCAAGTGTACTTGGTTAAACTTTTGAACTTTCCCAGAGAGTTTAGCAGTGTAATGAAAGTCATAAAATCCTAACCTAACTTTGACGTTGCAGAGTTGTTGGCCGACCTTTTAGAGCAGAAACCGAAGGAATCTGACAGTTATGAGAATGTGGTCGTGGTCGACGGGTGCCCGCAGGTCGGACCCGAGCGACTGGAGAAGCTCCAGAGTGTCATAAACAAGATATTCAGCAAGTTCGGGAAGATCGTCAACGAGTATTATCCAACCCAAGAGAATGGAAACACGACTGGCTACATTTTCTTGGAGTACAGCAACCCTCAGAACGCCGCCGAAGCCGTGAAGGCGACAAATAACTGTAAATTAGATAAGCAGCACACATTCTTGGTGAATTTGTTCACCGATTTTAAGAAGTAAGTACCCCTATTTTTTAGATCTGAATACAAAACTTTTAGGTGCAAATTATTATTCAAGGATGAGAGTGTTATCATGTTAAGTTCATCGAGCTCTTAATAAGTACTAATTTAGACCTTGTGACAAGTCAATTAGATGTTTCCTTGCTGACATTTGTCTTGGCCACCACTGACATGATAGCAGAACTGTACCCATGAACTTAACAAGGTTCTGAGATAAACTAATATGTCTGTAGGTAATTTGCCACTCATTTTCCTTATTGCAAACTAATAATTATGTTGAAATAGCTAAATTTTTCCACAGATTTTATGATGATTTAATCATGTTACATAAATAATAACTAATAAACTATGTTTTTAGTGATTGTTACAAACAAAACAAGTCTCACTTTCTTCAATTTTACATTTGTAATCTCAAACCTTTCTCTAATTAAAATTCATTGTTTCCTCATCAGGTATTCAGATATCCCTAAAGAATGGGAGCCGCCAGCACCTCAACCATTCAAGGTCGCGTCAGACTTACAATGGTACCTTATGGACCCCGATGCATATGACCAGTTCTTGGTTGGCATCGGCACTGGTACTGCATTACAGGTGTGGCAGAATGCCCTGCCAGAGCCGACGCTCATGCAGGAGAGACCGGTAAGTTGTGAATTGCTTCTTGATCTGTTTCTAGGCGCTTAAGTGTCAAACCCAATCAGACAATAGGTATTGAAGACTTTATATTTTAAATCCAAGGAGAATTGAACTATATTTTTAAATTGCTCAAACACTATGGTTAGGGGATGTTATTATTAAAAAAAAAACAGAATTCTCTTGGCACTCTTGCTTATGATATTTCGAAAACTTTGCTCATAGTACTAACAATGAAACCTATAATTTGTTCACATCATTAAAAAACTTTCACCAGGCACTAGAAGTCTATTGAAGTAAGTAACATCTATCAAAAAAGTCTGAATTATAACCTTCATACAATTAAACACTGCCCATTCTTGCTCTTTTGATAAGTATGTAAAAGTTTTCTTTATTTTTAATTTCCCCAGAACTGGACGGAGACTTACGCCGCGTGGTCACCGCTGGGTACATACCTGGCGACGTTCCATTGGCGGGGTGTAGCTCTATGGGCCGGCCCCAAGTTCTCCCAGTTCCAGAAGTTCTTCCATCCCGAAGCTCGGTTCATCTCCTTCTCACCGTGTGAAAACTATGTTGTTACATTCTCACCGACTGGCGATAGGGGTGAAGATAAGAAGCTTATTATTTGGGATATCAGGTTGGTTACAAAATTGTTTTACAACATCCAAAATGCATGTTTGATAATAATTATTCATAACTAGATCTTTCAATTCATACTGAGTGTGCTCAATATAAAATGAATAGTTCTCATAGGATCGTAGGATTTTGTTAGCAATGTCTGTTGGTAAATTTTTCAAATTTTAATCTAAGTTGCCATGTATTGGAATGTTAACTTAGATATGTTTTGTGATAATTCTTGTTTCCATATTAAATGCAATAGATAAAATCATGTCACACTAAATATATAAAATTAGGAATACATGCATATACACATAATACAGTGCATTTTACTGTTATGTGGCACACTTAGCACACCTTAGCTACAAAACAGGTTATGTTTGAACAGCCAAATACATACTAAACAAGTATTCAATTTATTTCATGTGCTTATTGGTTGTATCTTAGCAGCTTAGTTGGCATAATTTTTAATTGATAAGTAGTCTATTATCTACAACTCTTCTACACTACACTCATACATAACCCACAATGGGGTATTTGAAAGGTTAGTTTTATGAACTGTCAAAACGCGGCATTTGTATGTGATTTGTATGAAATATAACAATGTGATGTCACAGATTTTAGAATCAAATGGAATACCTACTTGTAGCATGAATTACAATTATATCTTCGCATCTTATTTAATTTCTGTATGGTGATCGAAGTTTTTAAGATAAGACCGTTTCAAATAGTCAATTCTGAGACAGGAACGAGAAATGTGTAACACTTCTTAGCTTTAAATACACCTACATAACTGAATTGTTCGAACTCACGCAAACCAGTTTGTTATTACGTATTCTATACCCGATACAACAGATGAGAGTCTTAGAGACAGTTAGAATACCAACAGGCATTACAGATTTACATATAAACAACAACTTTTCGTACTTAGTAGTCCTTTAATGTGTTTTTAACAGGCTCATTATAATAATGATGTAGAAAGTTCTACTTTTCATGTTGTTTTGTAAGACTTTTAGGAAATATGCGGGTGAAAATGCCTTCTGTAACGACTTCGTACCAATAAAACGTGATATTGCAATAGTACAAGAGATAGTAGAAGCAGATAAACTAAATTGTATCTTTCTAGTTATTTCATGGAAAATTAATCTTTGTCTGTATTTGTTTGTGGCGGTGTTTGTCTCATCAATTCATAAATAGTTCTCATTATTTAAAGAGGATGCGCTAGGAGCTCGTGGCTAAGTACTAAAAGCCGAACAGGTCGATCCCTCAGGTAAAGCTACGCTTGCCCGGGGTTTTGGCCGTGGATGGGTGACCATCTTCACATACCGAGACTCCTCCGTGCCTCGGAATGCACGTTAAGCCGTTGGTCCCGGCTGTCATTTATGAATCTTTGACAGTCTTTACGGGTCATCAGAAGCCCGAAAATCTGACAGCCAGTCTTACCAAGGGGTATCGTATTGCCCAGTTACTGGGTTGTGGAGGTCAGATAGGCAGTCGCTCCATGTAAAATACTCGTATTTAGCTGCATCCGGTTAGACTGGAAGCCGACCCCAACATAGTTGGGAAAAATGTTGTTCTACAGTGCAACATAATTGGTACCACATCGCCAATTATGTTTGAGTAACATGTAAGATCAACAGGCATTGAATCTGTAACTATAATCATCTTACTTCACACAGGACGGGTGTCGAAAAGCGTAGTTTCCCGCCGCCGGACGAGTATGTGACGTGGCCCGTGTTCCGTTGGAGCAAGGACGACAGGTACTTCGCCAGGATCGGCCAGGATGTACTCTCTGTGTACGAGACCCCTAGTTTCGGTCTGTTGGACAAGAAGTCTATTAAAATACCCGGAATCAGGTAAGACATTTTATGTTATATTGATCTAGGGAAAGAGTTTAAAATGAAAATGATAAATGGGTTTTAAACAAAAATGTTTCTATATCAACTAGTGATTGGAGCCTCCTTGTAGATGTTTGTATGCCACAGATAGTCTGTTTTTAAAACACAGCATAGATAAGATGGATTAGCGCCTGAATTAGGCTGAATAATTTTGCAGTTTTTTAGTACCTAACTCATGTAAATTATATGTGCTAATTTATTTATTTCTGTGTCAACAATATCTGTATATTCAATACACATTTACGCATTCTTGTTTATTTATACCAGTCTTCATGTAGGTCGTGAATCTATACTTGCATTCAGGAAATAAAACTTGCTGTTTTGCAAACAAATTGTTATTTTTCTAGAAATACATATTATACAGCACTTTAAGATTTGTAGAGATAGACACACTAGTACTCTACTATTCGTCCTAAAATGTCAATAAGTACCAGATATTTACACATTCTTATTTCCATTTGCAGAGACTTCAGTTGGTCGCCAACAGACAACATAGTAGCATATTGGGTAGCAGAAGACAAAGACGTACCAGCCAGGGTAACACTCCTCGAGCTCCCCAACCGTACTGAAATACGGTCCAAGAACTTGTTCTCCGTAGCCGACTGTAAGATCCACTGGCAGAAGAGTGGGGACTACCTCTGCGTCAAAGTAGACCGTTACTCCAAAGTTAAGAAAGATAAAAATGAAATCAAGTACTCCGGAATGTATTACAACTTTGAAATATTCCACATGAGGGAGAAGGAGATTCCAGTTGACTCGGTAGAAATTAAGGAATCCATTCAAGCGTTTGCTTGGGAGCCTGTTGGTTCCAAGTTCGCCATCATCCATGGTGATCCAGCTAACATCTGTATTAGTTTCTACCAAGTGAATACGGGTCAGGCACCTACATTGCTGAAGAAGTTTGAGAGGCAGCCTTTTAACCACTTGTTCTGGTCTCCGTCGGGACAGTTCATCGTTCTCGCTAACCTTGGACTGACTGGTGGAGCTCTGGAGTTCTTGGACACTAATGATTTTACTATCATGAATGTCTCGGACCATTACCAGGTGTGTATATGACTATTTATATTATGGTTTTTTTTCATACCATAAACAAACTAGGTTGTGGTAGAACAGTAATTATAATTATGAGTCTTTAAACAGCCTTATTAAAATCTTATTGATGCTACATGTCAAATAACACTCATACAATAATTTGAAGAGCTCAACAAATTGTCTTATTTGTTTTTATTTTTACATCGTATATTTTAAGAGGCTTTAATCCACACTGGCATGACAGCCTCATCTATACTAATATTATTTTGTTTGAACGCGCTAATCTCTGGAACTACTGGTCCGAATTGGAAAATTCTTTTTGTGTTGGATAGTCCATTTATCGAGGAACGCTATAGGCTATGTAACATCACGCTACGGCTAATAGGAGCCTAGCAGCGGGTAAAACCGCGCGGTAGCAGCTAGTCATATCTATTCTTGCGAGACGACATTATAACCTCACCTTTTTTTCCCAGATGTCTGGTATTGAATGGGACCCGACCGGTCGCTTCGTGGTGACTGGTGTGTCTTCACTCAAGAGCAAGATCGATACTGGTTACTACATCTGGTCTTTCCAGGGCAAAATCTTAAGAAGGTTAGTAAACTTAGACTACTTTCATATAGGAGCTTTGTAAAAATGTTTGTAGTGATGAATATGTAATTAAAGTGACAAATAATAATTATCTGAAATGGTTTCAATAGGTGATTAACAGTTGTTGTGATATGCAACAGCATTTTATTTTAATAAAACTATATTTAAGCCATTGAGATTAACTTTCGGGACATAACTAATTTTATATTTAGAAATGTATAGGGAAAGATCCATGTTTATAAATGTGGGTTTAAACCTCAAGAGCGGATGCACATTCTATCATCCTTACTTAGCCAAACTCGCTGTGTCTAAGCAGGAGCATTAATACGTAATTCAAATAATAAAGAAATTTAAAAAAAAATCCAGATGGGCCTGCTCTACACAATTCTTTTTTTTTTGATAATGGCATCTCTCAGTTCAACCATAGGGTTGTCTACTGCTTAACCAAGCAATACACTACATTCTACCTCTTTTCTATTAATACTAAAATATCAAAAAAAAAAAACGAGAAAAGTACGAATATGAAACAAGAACTTATTTTATATTTGTTTGGTCTAAACTGACCTGTACTTAATTATTTTGGTAATAACACCATACTGAAGTAAATGTTTGTTCATACAGAGTGATGAAGGAAGGTTTCGCGCAGTTCAACTGGCGACCGAGGCCCCCGACGTTACTCTCCGAGAAACAGCAGAAGGAGATCAAAAAGAACCTCAAGAAATACTACTCACAGTTCGAGTCTAAGGACCGCATGCGTAGTAGCAAAGCTAGCAAGGTATGTTATGTTCACAAAATACAGTTACAGTTACAACACTCGAAAATTTTTGACAAACTGAATGGTAGTATCACGAAGCATTATTTAGCTGAAGGCATTGAAAAAGTATGTTTGAATTACAATATTTTGAAGTATTAAAGTGTTGTAATTCAAACATACTTTCTCCCCTCCCAGAAAGGTAGCAACCTGCTGTAAAAATGATCATACAGCTGGATACTACATCATTTTTTCTGCCGGAATATTAAATAAGATACTAATTAGGAGTAATAATTTTATTTTTGCAACTGGATTTAGGTCACGGTGGCCAATCTCATTGCAGGTTCATAGGTTCACGGTAAGAGGCCGTGAGAACCTTTGAATCTGATAAAGCCCGTGGTAGCCTGTCGTCGAAATGCCCGGTATAGGCCGCGACAGGCGTTGTCCGAAGAGACGGAATTTATAAAGACACTAGCACTTTGCCCGCGGCTTCGCTCCCGTGGTCTTTCCCGCGGGACCCGTTATTTTTAAAAAGTAGCCTATGTTACTTCCTGGAAACAAAGTTTTCTAATGGTGAAAGAATTTTTGAAATCGCCACAGTAGTTTTTGAGTTTATTCATTACAAACATACACACAAAAATACAAATCTTTCCTCTTTATAATATAAGTATAGATATATTATAGATAGTATAGATTAGTGTTTTAGGTTATTAGCTTCTCACATTTGGTTGAATTGGAAGCACATGTTGAATATATTGGAATTCAGAATATCCGAACTGACAAAGGTGAGGACTAATCAAATGTGGCATTTTGTTTCTAGGAATTGGTGGCGAAGCGTACTGAGCAAATGAAGAAGCACGTCGAGTACCGCGAGGCCAAGGCGCAGGAGTGGAACGAGCAAAAGCCGCGCCGGCTCGAGCTCAGGAATTGTATGTATCACTACATTTTACTGTGGCCAAGTTTTGTAATCTACATTCACAATTTATTTTCCAAAAGCTGGCGTTGCGACGATTTCCTGCTATGTTGTGGAATAATAACAATCTTCTTGTTTAGTAATTCTATAATTAGACTTAATTTAAGTATTTGTAGAATTGATATTTGTATAAGTGGGCATAACGTCAATAGGAAACAAGGATTTGAATAGACTTTAAGTGTTGTAAATAATGTCAAAACTTGTTAAGAAGTTACTTGACTCACTCCTCTGCTTAAGGAATATCTTGTTAATAGTGTTCTTCACAGATATAGATCGCACGTTAATCATCGCTATGCTCAGATGGTCCTGTATTATGTAATTAAATGTATTTTTGCTTGTGTTCAATGTAATTAATTAACTTTTTTTTCTCTTTCTACAGATGTCGACACAGACGCTATCGACACCGACTCGACAACAACGACGGTAGAAGAAGTTGTAGAATTTTTAGTGAAAGAGGAACAAACGGTCATCGAGTAGTCACCATTCCGCGTTAACGTTAGGGGTCGGCGTGCTAACACCGGCCTCGGGTATAGTCCGGACAGCGGACACACACCTTTTTAATAAACAGACCACAAACAATACAGTTTTTTTATACCTTCATCCCGCTAAAGTCACAAAAGCATTTTATACGCGAGTTTCATTATGTTCAGTGTAAGATTTCGGTTTATAAATTATACAATAGGTAATGTTTATAGAAATCATATTAAATTGATATGTTTCAAATGGAAAACGGCCTTTTAATACCTGTTTGTATTTATTTTTGTTACATTTATTTTTAAGATGATGGTATGAAATAAACAATTGATAAATATCCGAAAAGGGAGAATTATTTATAAACACAGCCAACTCAAGTTGTCAAAGATGTGGTATGATATTTTGTGAAATTATATTGCAATCCATTAATTTATTGAAAAGTTTATTGGTAATTTTTACTCCAGTAAATGAAATTAAAATTACGTCTATAGTTATGGATAGTGTGCAAAGCATAATTAGATTGTTATTGCTATAACGTTACTTATGAAAACAGGTGGGAATTAATTGAACATGCAAAAAGCATTGAAATTCCTATATATATTTTGTAATGTATTTTCCTGGTGTACAATAATGTAATAATATAAATAAATATCAAAATTGATTGAAGGTATTCAACCATACTTAATATTTACCTACCAATTAGTTCCGCATTTTTGAGCTTTTGGATCCTCAATGCTGTTGGACCTTAGTCAACTGAGACTAACGAGAGTGGTCCCGCTATCCAGACTTCAGGTTTGCGGGCTACTTGGAAAATATGACAGTATTTATTAGAATTACAGTTTTACTTGGCAAATTTTCGTAAACTCTTGCCTTAAAAATTTAACTCATTATATTTTCTTTAGAAAAGACCCGACTAAATCTGAGACTTGGCGAAAAATTGCGACTAATTAGCGACTAAATCGCTAGGTGCCCTAGCTTTTGAAATTCAAATCGGCCAAGCTGGGATCGGCTACCTAAAAACCCTTATGACGACCTTAAAAATCATATTGAACCAGTGACCAACCAATTAGAATTTTTTGTTATCAAACCAAATTCCCTTATGGAGGCCATGCTAGTGTCAGTCGCACAACAACCGCCGGACCACCAACGAGATCGCTTCAATATTTAGAAAGAAAGAAAGAAAATACATTTATTTAACACAGACAAAAGGCACACGACATACTGGTATTTGGTAAATAATTAGTACTAAATTGGTGCTAATTAGTACAATAGAAAAAATCGAGTTTAATGGTGGTCACGCTCCCTTCAGCAGGACCCCTAAGAGCAACGAAAAAGAAGACGACAGCTGTTCTAAATATACAAATAATTAGTAACGCGTGATTGCTGTCGTAAAAAAACAACTGAAACATTTGTAGGTATTTACCAGCAGATCAACGTGATTAACCTTTTTTTACCGCCTCAGTCGGATTAATACGACAAATGTTTTCGTGCCCGTGCCGCCTGAGTCGTGTTTATACGACTGAGAATCTATGTTTGGGTTTTGTTGTTTATTTAATTGCAAAACCATATTAATGTCTGAAATAAAGGTTGTTTTTTTATGAGTTGGGCGCTGGGGGCACGACAACTGATATTTAGTCGGGCGGTGAAAAGGTTAAGCAAGAACACGACTGATTGTTGATCAGAAGCTTGTCGCTTTCCTCAAACTTACATAAAATATCCTGCAAGATAAAAGTAAAATTTAAAAACTCGACTGCGTAAAAATTTAACATTAAAAAGATGCCTCCGACCGCTTGAGTCTTTAGAGCGCCACAAAGGCACAAACATTTGTGAAATGTGAATGTCGTGCAGTCGCCGGGCAAGAATGGCATGAGAGAAATCGTGGATTTGTTTAGATTTTATTCGCTAGATGGCGCTTTACATTTACGTCACGTCTCTGAATCGCGGTGTTAAGATTGTCCGCTGTTGAACGACCCTCGCGCGTTACCGTGAAGAAATCATACTTACCTGGCATAGGGGACACCGTGATCATGTAGGCGGTTCCCCCAGGGCGAGGCCTTCCCATTGCACTGCGGTTAGGTTGACCCCTGCGATTATCCCTAATGTGGATAACTCGGATGCGTAATTTTTGGTAGTGGGGACTGCGTACGCGCCGTCCCCTCAGAATAAAATTAGATTGATGAGAGGGAATCGTCTTGTCCAACGTCCAACACGTCTCTTATTGATATTTGGGAGCATGTTAAATGTGATTAGGTGAAACTAATTTGGCAGATACCTACTCTGTTTAGTTATAAATACATTGTAGCGGGGAGCAGGGGTGGCCCAGTGACAACGATTGCGACTTACGAATTGGAGTGGAGATCACTGTAGCGATCTTTCAATGGGGTATTTGAAACTGAAAGGGTAGTCAATAACGTTACTTTTTATGAACTGTCAAAACGCAGAATTTGTACGTGATTTGCATGAATATAACAATGTGACGTCACAGATTTTTAGAATCAAATAGAATACTTTTTAGGATTACATGCAATTTTACAATTATAACATACCTCAATTATATTTAATTTCTTTACAGTTTTGAAGACGAGCGGTCTTTTTTCTATGTGATTTTATATTTTAATTTTGACTATTTCAAATAGTCAATTGCAACCCACGCTGTTGAAACCGGGTCCCCCTTGTTTTACCGAAAATAAATTGCCAAATTATCACTTCCCAAACAAATTTTCGCATAATTTCATTTGCCAAATTATTACTTACCAAAAAATCTCTTTACAAATAATTGTTACGAAAACCTATGTTTGGCAAGTGAACGTTTGAACAATAACTTGTTCACCAACTAGTACTTTTACCATTTTTTATCTAGTCAAATATTTCAGTTGGTATAACATATTTTACGCAAAATTAAATAAGCCAAATATTTGGTGTCGTCAATTTTAAACTTAATAAGATCTAACGTTGAAGACGTTTTATTACAAGGGTGCTTTTTCCACTTGGGACAAATTCTACACAGGTAATAATAATGTTATTATAATTATATTATTTCTCTCGATAGCCTCCTAAAAATAATATCTCTTTTTTCCATATTTTTTTCTATATAATCTAGTCGTTTCGTAGGTGGTCACAGTTTTAACCTAACCTAACCTAACCATTTTTTTTAAATTAATAACCTACTGTAACTAGTTCCATAAATAACCTAATGTCTAGTAACCATAAATTTGACTTGTTTCAGACAAATCTTATTTTTGCTTTATATTTTTAGTCATAACAAATCATTTGACTAAACGTTTATTGTCTAAATATTGTTTGCTGTAATAAATCATTTGATTAAAGACCAAAAGCCTTAATGACATTATCCTTGGTAATAATCTGCCAAGTAAACATTTGACCAAATGAAAATGTGCGTACTAAAATTATTCCAAATATTACATTGGTATAAAAAAGGTTGCTAAAATTTGTTTGGGTAATGAAAATTTGGCAAAATCTTTTCGGCAAATGGCAGGATCCCGTTGAAACCATTAACCTAGATAAAATAGAGTCTAGGTAAACATCTAGACTTTAGATTGGTATTTGATAGTTTCATTAGGAAAAAACCAAATAATAATTTGACCCGGTAATCAAACCCCGGACCCAATGCTTGGTGGTCTCGCTAGAACAATGAGGCTAATGCAGGCCATAACTATCAAGGCATTAGATGATTAGACAATCATAATCTCTCTGATGACTTTTTCAAAGTATAAATTAGCATTATGCCTTTAATTATGAATACTGTAAACATTATGTTTTACCAAATTATATTTTTCATCAATTTGTTTTCTGTTTATGTAAATATTCCGTTTTTTATTTATTTTTAATGTTAGGCTGACTGGCGGCTACGTGTCAGTGCCTCTCCTTCAAAAGAAGACACTGCGAACGAAAAAAGAAACAGCCAGCCATGTTTCATGAATTAAGTGTTATGTTCCAAACATGTTCCAAATATCATGTTTATTAGAAATATTTATTTTTCATCGCATTTATTAAAAACGTCAATGAGATCGTGGCTAAGGAATGATAGCCGTACGGGTCGGTTTATCACGTTAAGCTACTCTTGCCGGGGTTGGTCCGTGTATGGGTGACCATCCATTACATACCGATACTCCTCCGTGGCTTGGAAAGCACTTTAAGCCGTTGGTCCCGGCTGTCATTTGTGAACCGTTGCTGGTCGTTACAGGTCGTCAGAAGGGGTTAGAAGCGTTATGACTACTTCTCGATATGACTAAATAGCAGATGCCCAATTGTCTGACAGCAAGTCTTATTAAAAGGAATCGTACTACCCGGAAGTCAAATAGGCAGTCGCTTCATGTAAAGTACTGGTATTCAGCTGCGCCGTTTAGACTGAAAAGGCTAGGAAAAACATCGTCTGTTACGCGTGAGTATTTGTCATAAGCAGTGCTATTCTGTAAAAATCCCACCGTGAAAATGTAGGCGAAGTTTAAAGTAAGCTGTCAAATGTGTCAATCCCTAGCGATAGGTAGAACGACAGCCACTTCATCTAGCACACAGCTTGCCTTTTACCTTTTTAAAGTAAGCGGGATTGTCCGAAAGGGTTACTGCTACCCCAGAACATAAAGGGCTACGGAAGGAGCATGGATGGGTTTCAGTCAGTAAATCTGACACTCCCTTCCACTCCACCCAGAGCGGGAGAAGTCATCGGATGATTTCCCACCCTGAAAAAAAAAGCTTCCTTTTACCAGATTTTTACAGAATCGACCGGTAGGTACACTACACCATCGCCTTCCGCTCGGCCTGCAATCCCGCCCGAGTGCAACGAGAAACTTTTCCCACTTGTCAAATGTGTCTAAAATTTCTGAACATACTGACATTTTTTTTGTACTGACAAAGCCTATAAAACACAATAAAGCTACGGGTTTTGTGTCAAACGACGCATGTCCACAGGTCAAACGGATTATCGTATCAGAGGCTTTTACCGCTATTGTGTACGCCATTTCATCGGCTTGGTTAGCGAAGCCCATAAAGAGCTAGTTTTCCTTTCTTTCCTTCAAAGATAAGTCAATTTCTTTAAGATAGGGAACTGAATGTGAATTATTTAGGCGGTAGAGGTAAACTAAGAAAACATGGTGCACCCCTCGCGAAAAACTGTTTCAATGTTTGTAGTCACATCCTTACGAACGAGTTAGTATGTAGTTGTAAGTATTCGTCTTCAGCAACTGGCCGGCAGCAACATGCGTTGTGAGTCTTGGTGGCGCTTTGGAATTACTTTCACAAATAGCTTGAAAGATTTACTTTTGAAGGGGGGGGGGGGGGGTATAATATCGTAGTTTATGTCTACGTGTTGTCAAAAATCGAACCGAAAATTTCTCAGAAGTGTTTATGATTTCGATAGTTTTGTTGAAGCCCCGTGTAATAGGAAGGAAGCGAGATTTTTGCAATTATTAATCAGTGAATCACAAATTGGACATCAATCTTACATAACTGACCCGACGGCAGCTAGAAAGAAATGCCACGAGCACGGTACCTACTTACTGCGTGGCGATATAATTTTATTAGATCTTAATTATTAGGATCAACGTTACCCCCACAAAAAGCTGATTTACCCCCGCGGGGTAATTACCCCCAGGTTAGGGACCACTGCTTTAGGCTGAAAAATTCAGATGGCAAACCTAATAAGGCCCAAGTTGTAAACCGCTACAAATACTTAGCTCGACTTGGATATGGAACTCGGGTAGATGCAGCAGTTTTGCTTACGCCACGCCCACTGGACTGCGCTTATTTAAAGATTTGATATCTCAGTACCTACCTTTCTAAAATTAAGTCTAAATTGTAATCTTAGTCATTCTAATTCATTCATGATTCTCCTGCCCTTATCCCAATTTATTTGGGGTCGGCGCAACATGTCTTTTTCTTCCATACTTCTCTATTAGTCGTCATCTCGGTAGTCACTCCCTTCCTAGCCATATCATCTTTCACACAATCCATCCATCGTTTCTTTGGTCTCCCTCTACTTGTACCTATAGCCATCCACATTCATGCTCACAACTTTCCTGACAACATTTTCCTCATTCCTCCGCATAACATGCCCGTACCATGACAACCGATTTCCACACAACTTTTCAGTCCAGTGTCACTTTCAGACTTTTCTTCTTATATACTCATTCCGTATTCTATCCATTCGCGTAACACCACACATCCCTCTTAGCATTCTCATCTCAGCTGCATGCAATTGTCCTTCATTCATTCCTTTTGTGACCCAACACTCTGATCCATATAAAAATCAAATCAGTCATACAACAAATTTGATTTTGTTCGTTTTTTTTTAACAACTTTTTCTTTCTGTATACCTCTATGACAACACGGTTGGCGCAGGGGTTGAGCGATTGTCAGCTGTGCGGTCGCGGGTTCGATTCCCGCACGGAACAAATATTTGTACGACCTGCAAGTATTTGTTCCGGGTCTGGGTGTTTTTCTATATTTAATACTAGCACTTTGCCCGCGGCTTCGCTCCCGTGGTCTTTCCCGTGGGACCCGTTATTTTTCCCGGGATAAAAAGTAGCCTATGTTACTCCTAGAAAACTAAGCTTTCCAACGGTGAAAGAATTTTTAAAATCGGTCCAGTAGTTTTTGAGCCTATTCATTACAACCAAACAAACAAAGTTTTCCTCTTTATAATATTAGTATAGATGTATGTATTTACAAAAATGTATATAAGTAGTTTATCAGCCATCTCGTTACCATAACACAAGCATTAGGTTGCTTAGCTTGGGACTATATGGCGTTATGTGAAATGTCCAAGGATATTATTCTTATTATATTATCTTCCAATGATCTAATCTATGAACGAATATAGTTCAAAGCATGGTCCTCGAAGTTACGACCTAATCACTTTCTACAAAAAGGTTTAATTACGTGTCCTAAGCCCAGCTAAAGCGATTTATCTTATCTATGAAAGTAATTAGACCCGTCACTTTTTGCACCAACCTCAATGTTATGCTTCGGTCGAGTTTCAGATTAAGATCTTTAAGTAATAACCTTTTACCTAACAAGGCAGTAAGGTTTGTTTGGAAGAAATGTTCTACCTAATCCTTTTTATGAAATTTTTAAGTAATTTCGTTATGATTTTTTTTATGAACTTTTTTGAGGAGTTTCTTCTTCAGTAAGTTGTGCTAATACGAAATCAATGTGCCTGCCCTTTTCGTAATATTCATGGGGTCGGCTTCCAGTCTAATCGAATGCAGCTGAATACCAGTATTCTACCTGGAGCGACTGCCTATCTGTCCTCCACTAATCATTTACTGGGTTATACATTACTCCTTGGTAAGACTGTTTGACGTTTGGGCCTCCGACTACGGCTGTCATAGACCTACGAATGACAGCCGGGACCACCGACTTAACCTGCTTTTCGAGCCACGGAGGGTCTCGTTACGTAATGGCTGGTCACCCATCCACGGATTAACCGCAGCATGCGTACCTTAACCTGCGATAAACCCATGCGCCTGTTATATTTTAGCCACAGCAACCCATCTTGGAAAACTAAGCCAACATTTTTTTTCTGTTTGAAAATCGAACCTGCGAACTGCGATTCGTGGCATAAAATCCAATCGCTGCCAAGTTGATTCAGTGCAAATATGTCTGAGGGTAGCTTATTGATGACCGGGTGCCCCCCGGGTAATAACACAAATTTAAATTATTTCAGGTTTTAGTAGATTTCGTCTACAGTCAAGTCAAGAATTTATACTTACCAGAAATGATAAACGTAACGTCATTGACTTAAAATAATATAAATAAATATTGACGCATGTTATTTACTTGCTTTATGAACGACCAGGAACAAGAGGGTCACATATGGAATTCCAACAGTAAGGAACAATAACATGGCATTAAGATAGTGTATTTGGTGATACAAGAATTCCATTCTGTACAGGATAATAAAATAGCATAAGAAAATCTTGAACAATAGACATTTTTATTGAGCAAGAGTTTTCTTAAAGAAAATTATAAAGATACAAACATAAATTTTACAATACTGCATTAAAAGTTGTATAATACTCCATACTTTTTCCTGCACCAGAATGGGTCTACGTCGGAATATAATAACAAGGCTGCAAGAGATTACAAGTTTCCCTTTATTAGATCCGTCGCCGCTACCTTACGAGGGAGCGTACAGAATTTTCTTCGCTTTTAGAACAAACCCCCGGGCGCCCAGTGCACTTAGAGACGAAAATATATTTTCCAGCTAAAGCGTGAAAAAGCTTAAAGTCCGTTGGAAAAACATTCGTTGTAGTGTAGCTAACATGAGAGCGCATGAGCGTAGTCGCGACGCGTCCATTCAGAAGCGCCGCCCTTCAGTTCGACTCAAATTTTCTTCTGAACGCACGCCCGGGGACATTTTCCCGCGCTTTTCGAAATCCGAACTAATTTGAATTCTAATGGTTAAGTTCGCGCGCCTAAGTGGCCAGTAAAGAGTGTCAAAGTGTCGTACGTGTAAAAAGTTTTAATTTTGAGAAGTTTTGATTATTTAAAGAGTGTTGGTTACGGTTTAAATAAAGTTTTCTTTTTTGTTTGCGGATTTTTTTTGGTTGGCAGTTCTTCGTTTATTATTCGGTAAGTACTTGCATTATTAAGTTTTAAGTTACTCATAAGAAGATTGATGAATTATTAAAGTCATTAGAATTATAGGTATTGTCCTCGTCACGCAATTTAACATGTCAATTTTGTTTTAGGTGTAGGTAGTCTGAAGAAAGATTTTTACGTTCAGCTGTAAGACATATTTCATTACGAAACCATGTCCATCACATTAACATGTTGTCATCTATAAACAGCTATGTTAGTTAGTTGGGAACTCTGTCACAAACATTTTACGTAGACATTAAAATTCATAGGTATAAATAAGATCAAAGACTCCTTGCTTTTATTTTTGAATTTTGTCAAACAGTTGTCTTCTATTAGGTAAAGAAAATGTGTGCGATCAATGTTAGATAAACTACTTAATTTTAAATTATATGACTATATTATACTTGATAATATTGAAGTGTAAAAAAAATTGAATGTGTACAACGTTTTCAAGTGTTGTATGTTGCATACCAACATGCACCCTAATATCTGCGAATAGGTGCAACAAAACAGGCAACATTTTTTTATTTTCACGTTTAATGTAGGTAGGTAGATACTTCTACAATTTTTTTATGAAAGAGTGCTTTACGCTTATGATACGTCAAAGTGCATAAATATTTACAAGAGTTCAAAGCTTACTCTTTAGACAATAATATTTACAGTTTTCACATGATCGATTTTTATGTAAAAATCATGTTTAGCAAAACATTCTACGTTCTTCACTTTCCATCCTTTTGATCAAGTGCGCATTTTAAGTGAAGATATCTTAATTAGTAGGCATAGGCGTTTTTAACTTTTGACCTTTCTAGCACCCGTTGGCATGATTATGATTCCATTACCATTTAAGATCTTAAGAAAGGTAACTCTTAAAGATATTGAAAGGAAATATTGAAGTTTAAATATTTTATCATCGTCATAATAATTTGGCCGTTAAAATCGTTTCGGGTGCTTTTAACGATTTAAAAAATAAATTGGCGGCATGAAAAGAGTCAGTAGCCATTTTGTTAAAAAAAAATAGAACGGGTACCATAGACACAATTCGTCAGAGCAGCGATAAAAAATATTCGTTTATTTTTATGCTCCGATTTTCCAATTTCGGTAAATGTTGTTCTCTGATTTTAAAGCCAGCATATAACCTATTAATCCGTGTATGGTTAATCGTAAAAAACTACATTTTGCTTTATTGAATGAAAACAATGTTGTTTTGTGCAGCCAAAACAGCATTATTTTCAGTTTACACTCATAATTTTATGATAGGTAATAAATTGTCACAGAATTACTCTTTATAATTATTTCGTAACGTATTTTAAAAAATGGAAACTGCTCTCATTGGTTTTCTCTGGTGGTGTAGGTAATATGAAGATCTGATGGAATTAATAACGACTCGTTCACGTACAATAGTTAAGTCTTCAGTTTAACATGGCACGCTTGCGTACCCACGAACTACTAACAGTTAATCCAAATGAGTAACGATCTGAAAATTAAACATTATATAAGAATTAATTACTTATCTACAATTTGTGGTCGGTAGAAATCCAATAACAACTAATTTATACTTCTACTTTAGTCCACATTCGGTTTAGCAATTAGGTACAATTACTTCGTAACGTGAAAGCAATTTAAACTTCAACCTTGATTTATTGGTGAGAGAAAATCTATCAATTAATGGCTTCCTGTGACAGACAGATTATAGCCAGTAACCAAGGCAGCCGTATTGAATCGCATTGCGGCTACAACAATATGGTCGTCGGTACCTACACGATGTATACCCCTGTTCTTGAATTTGATTGATTAAAATGACATTCATTTGTTTCAATGGTTTTTAAAAAGCTGTGAGGTGTGACGGCAATTTCGTTCGATCTATTGGTCGATTACTTCGGTAAAATATTATAATGTCAACTTTATTCGGTATCCATAGACAATAATTTGACATTGGGTCTTTATGGCTTCTCTGACCCTTCGTAACTTATATCGGCATTGAATGCGTGTTCCACTAAGAGTGAGCATAATTTAATTTTGGAAATAAGAAACGACATTTTCCCTCTCGGGATATAGAGGGAAAATGTTGTCTCTGAACGCAAATATTTTATCTATATTTCATAACTATGTAGGTGTGTGCGTTCGGGATGTTTAACCACTTCAATATACTGAATGTTTGCCTTAATATCCGCCCAAAGCGACAAGTAAAATAGTTATTTGGAGGGCTATAGGAACTTAACAAATAAAGCCAAAACCTTCGTTGCTGGCAGGACTTGGCCCTAAATTTTCCTTAAAGTGCTACCCAATTTACGTCGTCTGCATCTGATGTTGTTGAACTAGGTAAGTCTTCAATGAATGCTGGTTCGGCTTTCTCTGTAATGAGGTACTTAGGTACTTGACCCTATAAATGTTTTTAGACTCCGATTGCTTTCTTGATCAAGTCTAATGGTCCTTAGCGCGGCTGCTGTATGTGAGTTTTATAAAGTCTTACTGACTATCCAGTGGAAGTTCGAAGTGTACAGTGTTGCCCGGTGAATCCGATATTGATATCCTTAACTCCTATAAATTATGCTACGGCTACATTGCCGCAATAAAGCGAAGATTCGCGTGCTCGTGTTAAGAGTAATTTGTTTGCGAATCATTCAAACGAACTCGAATATCCAAACTGCTATTTTCTGAAACACGAAGTTTTATCGCGATATCGCGACAAAAACATTTGCATCGACAATGTAACCATTATAAAATATCCAGTGGAAGTTTGGAGTTAACAATTTTGCTCGGAGAAAGGCAGGCTTAACTCCTATTATGGGACTTGATTCAATCGCGGCAGTCTGTGGACACAATCTCATTTTGAGAATGGCATGACCTACAGTGCAGCAAACAATTATTCCCGCGTTTACAAACGCCATTTTAACTAGTGATGCGCCACAATTTCACAAATAATAGAGTTGGAAATGTCAATTTAGTCGATTATTATGAATTAATTCGATCATTTGAATTAATTTGCGATTGTCAACTGTCACGGTAAGTGTTTAATTTGCAGATATTAACGTTCCATTTAATTTAATAGAACTCGATGAACGGTTATGAATTTGTGAAGTTACGAATTCGATTTGGCAAAGTTTGGTGATTAGTGCAGTTAAATATTCGTAATAGCAGTCTCTGTTTGTATTTAACACGTTGAACGCCAACGCGGTCACCGCGTGTCCGACAAACAATAGTTGTTCTATTGTGTCTGCTGCGTGGCAGTCAATGACTTAATGAATACCAAAGATTTCTTATCTGACAGGAAATGAACTTGATAGCAAATATTGCGAAGGGTTTTAGCAATGTGGCCAATATAGTTCGTTGTATATTGAACGCGAAGTTTTATCGCGACAGTGTGACGCAAATCTTAGCGCAATAATGTAGCCGTAGCAAAAATACACTCGAAATGAGAACCTCCTCCTTTTTTGAAGTCGGTTAATATTAGCTGCTGCCTACGACAGCGCCCGTGACAATGTTGTAATTTTTCACACATACTTCCACCCCTTCATCGGGGGAATCTCCTAAAATCCTTTCTTAGCTCACGTCTCTTATTCATAATCTTCCTCTGTGCCAAATTTTCTTCGTAGGTCCCATAGTTTTCGAGATTTCGTGATTAATCGGTGAGTGGAAACACCTCTGATATTACGGATTCATGTGCGTATTGTATTAATTATCACTTGCTTAAAAATCGGTGAAGGAAAACATCGTGAGGAAACGAGCATGTCTGAGAGATATTTCTCAACAGCATGTGAAGCCCATGGGCAGCATAAAAACTCTGACACCAGGTTAGTCACTAACCACACGAAAAGAAGAAGTTGTGTGAATAACCTTTCGTTTTTATGTGGGTAGGTACTCGTTTAAGGTTAAAAACTTAATTAATTTTCTTCTATCTACCTTGTTTTTTCCTCAGCACATAATTTTACCCTGTCTTCCATATATTATAGTTTCCCCAGCCACATAAACACAACCGCGTGGAACGAATTTTTCACTCGGTTTTTTTCTAGCCTTATTTCTCCACCGTCCACGCAACGTTGAATCTGTCTTCATTAACCCTGGATTAAGGAAAGGGATTTTTTATCATTCTACGCATCTCCACAAAGAACAGTAAATACGGTTTAACTGTTTCTTATAGAAAATAAAATACTGGCTAATGGTAGGATTTGTTAAGTTGTATTTTTCGTAGATCCATAGCACGTGGGTACTTTACTTAATGTGAAAAAATCTGATTTATTTGCTTGAAAAAATAAGTGAAGGGACAACTATTTATGACTAGCTTCTGCCTGTGGCTTCGCCCGCGTGGATGACTGAAATTGCATATTATTATACATATAAACCTTCCTCTTCAACCACTCTATCTATTAAAAAAAACTGCATCAAAATCCGTTGTGTAGTTTTAAAGATCTAAGCATACATACAGACATTAGGACGCGGGAAGTGACTTTGCTTTATACTATGTAGTGATGGCAACGTTTTAACAATATAAATGTTTTTTATTGAATAGGTCTCAATTACATGGGCTAAATATAACTGGTGAAAGGGTGTACTATAGGTACGTCGTCAGCACATCGAGTTTTTTCAATCGATTTTGAACTTAACCGTCGAAGTTTTAAGGTTTAAAATCATCTGGAGAAATATCGCACCTTTAGAATGAAAACGACGTAACTCAAAAAAGTGACTTTTAGGGAAATAGCAAAAGAAGTTTTAAAGTTCTTAACACTTCCGTACTATTTGGTCTATTATTTCGTGATTATTTACGTCAGTGACTATGTTTGTGCTGTAAATTATAAAAAAGTCTTTTTACTATTTTCGTTTTGAGTCATTTTATGACGATAACTCAATTTTTGATTTTTTTGAATTGTGTCGTTTTAATTCTAAAGGTGCGATATGACAGTTTGGTATAACTTGATGTGCTGGCGTCCGTACAACCCTGCCCAACACAGGGAATACAGGCTTGATGTTGTGCGAAAGATTTGTTTCACTTTTTCTTACGTTACGTTCTTACTACCTACACAAAAGAAATACAAATTATAGTAACTATTATAGTTTTTTCAGTCCTAGATAATGATGTAAGTTTCACATATAAAAATTATAAATCTGCCTAGCCTTTTCCCAACTATGTTGGGGTCAGCTTGCAGTCTAACCTGTATTTTACATGGAGCGACTGCTTATCTGACCTTGACAACCCAGTCACTAACTGGGTAATGCGATATCCCCTTGGTAAGACTGGCTGTCAGACTTTCGGGCTTCTGACTACCCGTAGCGACTGTCAAAGATCCACGAATGACGATCCACGTACTTTTGCGAGGCACGGAGCAGCCTCGTACTTAAAGTTGATCACCCATCCACGGCCCGGCAAGCGTAGTTTAACCTGGTGGATCGACCTGTGCGGCTGTTAGTACTTAGCCATAACCTTCTCACTTTTTCTTACGTACACAAAATAAATACAATTACAGTAAGTACTATAGTTTTTCAGTCCTAGATAATGATGTAAGTATCACATACCTACCTAGGTAAAGGTATATCTATTCCGAACAGGGCGACCTAGGCGATCGTATCGCTGTCATTTGCGGTCACAACTACACCTTATTACGTAATTAATAATACAACATAGGAGGTGTATACATATGTGTGTGTGTAGGGACTGGTCACCTCTTAGCTGCCACGGCTGTTTTAAAATTAAAATAATTTTGAATTGTTTTTTTAAAACTTGTAATTATGGACGCTTTTATTAAGTTCTGCATCGTTCTCACGTGTAATTTCAACATGAATGATGTAGCACAGTTTTTGTAAACATATTTTGATTTAAAAGAGTGTCCATGGAGTTTCTTGCCCGTTCTTCTCCATAGGTACCTACTGCTTTGGAATGGGCAACTAGCTTCATCTTTCTGACTGACCGACCCCTTGACAATTCAAAAGTGCCTGTAATTGGTTTATTTGAAATAAATGCTTTGAGTTTGAGTTTGAGTATATTAAAAGATGAATTTATTTATTTGTACTCTAATCTTAAATACAATATACAGAGTTGATATGACAGAGGGGCATTAAATTACACTACGTATACTATACGTGTTTAGTATTAACCCGGTACGGTTTAATAATAAAAAGCACCAAAAATGAGGTTTTTATTTTTTCAAACAAACTAAATAGCTAAATAGCAAATCAGAGTAAAACGCAACCACCCTTTGTAAATAATAACTGACCTTGTAACGCTGCGGCACCGACGCGTGCACGCCGGAGCGCTGTTAGGAAAGATACATCGTATTCAAACGGGGCAAAAACTTAAAAAAACATTTGCGACTAAACTACTGCTCCTATTTAATTGATTTTTGGTACAGAGCTTGAAAATGGTCCCTAGTATAATCTGTTTAAAGGAAAGCCCCTCTGTCGTATCAACTCTGTATACAACCTTAAACATACAGGGTGAAATTGAATTCATGGGCAATATTTTAAGGGGTCAGTGTACTCAAACTCAAACTCAAAGTATTTATTTCAAATAAACCAATTACAGGCACTTTTGAATTGTCAAGGTGTCGGTCAGTCAGAGAGATGAAGCTAGTTGCCCATTCCAAAGCAGTAGGTACCTATGGAGAAGAACGGGCAAGAAACTCCATGGACACTCTTTTAAACAATATATGGTTATCATTATGAACAACTATTACTACGGGAAAAAATCAAAAATCGCGAAAAAAAACAACTGTTCCCTACACTTTGACGAGTTATGCAAGCATAATGTATAGAACAGCTGCTTTTTTTTCGTAAAGGTTATAATTGATGTAGTTATAAACAAGTATACAGGGTGAATTTTTAAAGTAGGCGTGGATGGTCACTGAAGAATATTCAAAGGAGTGTCGATTTGGCATGCCTCAATAAATTAAGTCTTCCAGCCAGGGCTTAAAAACTTGCAAACTGTGCGACTTAGTGGGGTATGGACGTTGGCTTAGGGCTTCGCTCGGTTTTAGTCAGTAAGAGTCTGACAATCCCTTCCGCTCCACCCAGATTAGGAGAAGTCATTGGATCATATCCCATCATTAAAAAAAATAAAAAGGGCTCCGCTCGGGGAGGACGGCAAGGGACGGGCTGGATGGAGTAACATAGCCCGACGAAGATGTCGAGATTGCATGTGTGCTAGTCGCTCAGTAAACATTTCTTGCGCGATGCAGGATTTTGCGTGACGTCAGTGTGATGCGTAGTTCGTATGTGACGATGTAGATGCCGCCACAAACCCGTTCTGCACATTTACTAAGTCTCACTATTTAAAATTAGTAGTGCAAAATTCGATATATATCCAAAGTCCTCTTAATATCAGGTCCTACTTACGTTTTTTTGCCGATATTAAGTGCAGCTTTCTGTTTTTAAAATTACAATTATGACACTCTTTGAATTTCAATATACAAAATTTCTAAAGAATTAATTTATTAAAGTGATCGTCTTTTTATTATAAAAGTAATTTAACTTATGTTATTTTCGCTAGAGATATTACTAAAGTACCTATTTATGTTTTCAGTTTGTAAATAGGTTTATTTTCAGGATAAGTTTGCCGTAAATAGTGGTGTCTAGTAGTCTACTAATCTTGAAACTAAGCCTACTGTGATGTATGATAGAAATATATACCTACTTCAATTATTTTACTGTATACTCTAGGCGTAACTATATCTAGTAAACTTTTTAATTAGTATTAGAAACAAACTAGCAGTGGCGAGGCTAACTTTTCTTACGGAAGCTGACGAAATCATTTTTTATTTTTGGGGTTATGGAACCCTATTACTAAGACTCCGCTGTCAGTCCGTTCGTCTCGCCGACCGTCTGTCCATCTGTCACCAAGCTGCATCTCATGAACCGTGATAGTTAGACAGTTGAAATTTTCACAGTGGATGTATTTCTTTTGCCGCTATAACAAGAAATATATAAAAAAAAAACAGAATAAAACTAATATTTAATGTGGCTCCCATACATCAATCGTGATTTTTTTTGCCGTTTTTATAGATGTGCGGAACCCTTTGTGCGCGAGTCCGACTCTCACTTGGCCGATTTTAATGTATTTATATAATTACCTCAACGAAATAAAAATATTTGTTTAATGAATTTAACACCATGTGTTGTTAGGTAGCAGACTCGACTAGACGCTATCAATACACAAATTAAACTTTAAATCTTGTGCAGAAAAGAAACGAATTTAATAAAATACAATTAAACAGGAGAAAAAAAAATAGCTAAAATATTCCTCTATCTCATTCTCTCCGTCTCATATTATTATGTCTGTCTCAGCCATAATGCCATAGATAACGAGTTACCGTCGCCCATATTAAAATGTGATGAAATTATCCAGTTTAATACCATTTGAATTTGGAACGACAAGTGTCTTTGATTGTTGTTTTAATGGAAGATCTATACTATTGCCTCCTTCTCTCTTAGCTGCTAACACTTGATCTTACATAAGGCAAAACTTGATTTGCAACACAAATATGTGGAACCAGATTGTATCTGTGGCTGAATGTTTGCCTGCAATCAATCATTGTTGTTCCAAGATCCATTCGAGTCGACATGGAACAACTTTGTTCATGGCCTTCGATACGGTTGTCTACTGTTCATGTATCGATTGTAACGAAGGAATATTTCTGATAGAGTAAGCTAGGAACAAACAAAAGCTTAGTTAGAATTTACTTAATGCCTGACATTGCAATAGACACATATTAACAAATTATTGAATTGAATACGAGCCTTTTGGCGCTACTTTGTTTGGGTACATTTAATTTATTTATGTAGGTACTCATTTTCACATACATTAAGATACTCTATGTACCTAGTATTTTACTAAACATAGTAGTACAAAGGTACTGCGTATTTCTAAGAAAATTTCTTCCAGCAGACCTGCGGAAGGAGAAGTGAAAAAGAGATGCAGACAAAAAGAGTATAAAATACATTTGCGGGGTATTTAACTAAGATATACCTACACATTATTACATACACTTAAATAAATACATAATGCTAAAATATATAATATTAACATAACTAAATAAATATATAATACTCACAGTTCAGAGGAGACGTAATGCTCTTTTACTCAACGTTTGAATAGCGATTAATTGATTAATTAATTTAATGTGATTTTATGTCTTTTTTGTAATGAGAGTTTCGTTTGTGCAGAATAAAAATTCTTCTTTCTTCTCTTTTCTTTCTAGTAGGCACTATAGACTGAGAATAAAACCTGCGTCTTTATTTTATGTAAATGGCAGTTTGGAATAAACATTGATTTATATTTAAAAAAAGAATAGATTATAAAGAGAGACAGCTGTCACAGCTGGCAACTAACAGCTGACATAATATGTTTAAAAGATGTATTGATAGAATATAATAATAACAAGGTTAATCAAACACCTAGTTGGAATTACGGTATTTCAGTACCATACTCATGTTATAGTACCATCGTGGACACTGACGGTGGACCACTTTTCAACCTTATAACTAAATAACCGCGATAGTACCAATTTCCTACCAGTTTCACTGAGAAATATTACTTCAGCATTAACGATTGCAATATGACGTTATTAAAGCACGAAGATACTCCCAAGATAATCCATTAAGCCACGTGACGACTCCCGGCCACCGTAGGCGCGGGCCTGCGGACGGTGAGTAATGGGTGACTCACCGTCCGATCAGCACCAGACCCGTGCCGTACGGCGCGTATAATGTTCCACGCGCGCCTCAAAGAGATGTCAGCATATGAAGGGGCCCATCAGGGCCAAGCCTGCCGGGTAAGCGGGATTGTCCGAAAGGGTTACCGCTACCCCGGAACATAAAGGGCTACGGAAGGAACATGGATGGGTTTTAGTCAGTAAGAGTCTGACACTCCCTTCCGCTCCACCCAGAGCGGGAGCAGTCATTGGATGATTTCCCAGCCTTAAAAAAAAAAAAAAAAAGATAATCCATTACTCGCCTTTTACGACGTATTGGAAAAGATGAAAATGCCCATTCAACGCCGAGAACTGGCCGGAAAATGAGCCTTACAACTTTGTGCCGCCATTCCTTTCCATAATTATATAAAATGTTTACAGAGAATTGGACAAAATTGCTACATTATTTGCTCAACATTAGCGCATTTGTCGAAATCGAAGTAAATTGTATTTGTTCGAAAAATAAATTATATCTGAAATGATGTCTATTCAATCAGGAACTGGAGGGGTACGGGCGAACGGACAAATTGTCATTTGCTGGGCACAGGGCCGGACTTGGGTTACAAAATACCAAAGACAAAGAAATTGACACTATGAACACATAATCTGGTTTATGGTGGCGTCCGTAAGTCTGTCTCAGACAAATACCATATGAAGGGCCAGGGCCAAGTCTGCCGGGTAAGCGGGATTGACCGAAGGGGTTACCGCTACTCCGGAACATAAAGGGCTAAGGAAGGAACATGAATGTGTTTTAGTCAGTAACAGTCTGACACTCCTGCTCCACCCAGAGCGGGAGAAGTCATTGGATGATTACCACCCTCAAAAAAAAAGAGACGAATGCCAAGTATTTAAGACACTATTTCTAAAAGAAAATAGTCCTTTTTGAAGGCAGTTTTAATAAGATAACCATTTTAATTAAGTAACTCGGTAACTCTTTTAATTAAGTTGTTAGTATTCATATTAATACTCATTAAAAGAAAACTCGTTGGTGTCTACCCGAGTCCGGTCCTCCAGCCAAGTCCTTCGTTAATGCGGCCCTACCTGTCGGCCATAACATAATTTCTGTCCGTGACAGGTGGGTACCCGGCAGTACACGAGTAGGTACACGTAGGTATTGCGTACCCAGTGTATTTATTTCGAACGCTTACCCAATTTTTTGGAGGGATACAATAAACCTGTGATGGGCTTTACTGTCGAGGCTTTTTGTTTTTCAAACGATATTTCTGTATTCAGAACATTATTTATTGATTTGTGTCTTGTGTGTAACAAAAAGATTACCTATTGCATGAAGTTTTTGTTTTCAGCCGTTCATACTCTTTAGATCATTATAGGAGTCCTTTTGAAAGGGAGTTATTTTAAACATATTGCCTTCGTGAGCAATTATATTGGGGTCAGCTTCCAGTCTAACGTCAAAATTTATGGAACAGCTGAATTTTTATTTCATATTGCAGAGTTGGTCCCACAATCAAAGTTGTTCATTTTCATGAGTGGGTACTAAACCCCCTGAAAGAATTTCCCTCGTTTAAACGAACACACTGAAAAACAATAATTGAAAATGATAGACTACCGACCTATTCTTTTTTTGCCTAACTATGTTGGGCGACCCAAACATAGAAGGAACCAGACGGTTCCAGTCTAACCTAATGAAGCTGAACACCAGTATTTTCCAGACCTCCACAACCCAGTCAGTAACTGAGTAATAAGGTACCACCTGCTAAGACTGGCCATCAGACTTTCGGGCTTCTGACGACCCGTAACCTCTCCAACGGCTAAACGTGCTTTCCGAGGCATGGAGGAGTCTCGATATGTAAACATGGTCACCCATCCACAAGCGTAGCTTTACCCGATGGATCGATCCGTGCAGCTGTTATTACTTAGATAAGACATATGGTCATTAATGACTACATAAAGCAATTATAGGCTAGCTATAAACGTATAATTTTCTCATTCTATTTCTATATTATTAATTGGTCAAGCTAATCGGGTACTTCAAAGGTTATATAAGTTATTTTGACACAAATTTCCACTTCTTAGCCAAAGTTACAAAGTGAGGTTATAAATTGCAAAGAAATATGATTGTTGGAAACTTTACAGGCTGTGCTTTGGTACTAGTTATATAAAGAATTGAGTAATGTCCTATTAAAGTATTCTTGAGGGGTAAATATTGAGTTTTAAAGTTCACTGTTTGATTACAAACGACTTTTTAATTTAGGGCTGAATTTTAAGTTTCCGTACCCAAAGGGTAAAACGGGTCCAACCGTCCGTCCGTCTGTCACCAGGCTGTATCTCATGAACCGTAATAGTTAGACAGTTGAAATTTTCACACATGATGTAGGTAGTTCTATTGCCGCTATAACAATAAATACTAAAAAACATCGAGGGGGCTTCTATACAACAAACGTGATTTTATTGATATTTTTTTAGAAAATGGTACGGAATCCTTCGTGCGAGAGTCCGGCTCACACTTGGCCGGTTTTTTGACAAATATGTCGCATTGAACATAATATATCGATTCGACATTTTCGACCCATACATACATATACCTATTTATGTATAAAAGTAGGTATTTAATCATCACTTAATGACCAAGCTTCGGGAGAGCGGAAGTAAAATGCGGTCAAAGTTACGTGAAGGTTCCATGTCAGGACGAGAGGCACAGAGGCCCATGTAATTGCTTTCACCCAAGTTTATGTACACAGAAGTAAATCGGATATCTTAGTGTACAATACAGGTGTTCCAGAATGTTAACTCATCACTGAAATGGTAATTTTCAACGCTATCTACGAAGGCCAGCACATCAAGTTACCCCAATCTGTCAAATTTCTTTGATAGGTTTTCAATTCTATTACAAAAGTATAAGGTTCATTTTCAATTGGGGTTTGACAGTTCGGGATAACTTGATACGCTGGCGATCGTACAGACGCCAGCACATTAAGCTATACTGTCAAATTTTCTCAATTAAAAATTAACCTTATGTCTTTGCAATGAAGTTGAAATACTATCAAAGAAATTTGACAGATTGTGGTAACTTGATGTGCTGGCCTCTGTACTAGAGCACTGATCGAAAAGGTTACAGGATGGAAGTCACAGAGCATTCTTTTAATATTTTATAAGATTCTAACTAATATTATTATTTATTTAATATTTTATTAGCATTGCCATTCAACGTGGCAATGCTGCCAGTCGGGCACGCTTCCGGACGACAGCGATGCGGATGAGTACTTCGACGCCTAAGTGTCCTTTTTGTTTTTGTATTTATTTGTATATAGTTACTTAGTCAGTCAATAGTTAATACCTATGTAGAAATGAGACTCCATTTCTACATATTTACTTAGATAGTCAGGCAAATTACTTGTTTAAGGAATTGAAATTGTTCTATATTGAAATTACAACTGGCATTCTTCGACTTCCGAATATAATAGAACTACTACTACTCTTTATTATTTACAAGGTGTAAAAATTACGAATACAAATTTAGCAAATTTAACAAGGGATGACACAGTTGATCGGTTCAGTTGTATGAAATAGCAAGTGGACTCACAACGTGCGTGTCAATATAAACAATAATTTTAATTTACAATTGGTTGAATGGCATATTTAACTTTTAATTTTACATGTTTTGATGAGCCCAAATTGCGTTATATAAAGAGGGTGAAACTGGATAATAACTGGGTTCTGGAGATCAGATAGGCAGTCGCTCCGTGTAAAATACTCGTATTCAACTGCATCCGGTTAGATTGGAAGCCGACCCCAACATAGTTGGGAAAGGCTAGACAGATTCATTGATACTGGATAATATTCCTACAATAAAAAAGAAATGTGACACAGCTTGTATATTGTGCCAGTACCCATAAGTAGCATCACTTTATATAGAAGCCTATATCCAATAGTTACTGTACCATAACGACCTTTATACTCCACCTTTGTCCTGACCAATACTTCTGTCAACTATCTCCAAAATAACATTAAAGAAAAGGGGCCAAAACCTTTGTGCCTGAGCAATCAAAGGTGTGGTTTCATTGAAAGCCGAATGAGGTTACGAGTGTTGCTAGCCTTAAAATCTTCGCTAGTCATGTGTCCTCCTTCGTGGTCAATACTTTTTATTGAAACATAAACTTGATACTGGCCAGTAAAGAAAATAGAATTTAGGAAAAATGTTTTTGGGGCAATTGTAGACTTTTTGGATTCTGGCTGATTCGTCTAGCGGCTAGGTTTGACCTGAATCTTAAGTGGGTAATATTATTTTACGCAATGGCACCAAACTGTCGTTTTGTCGCATTTGTAAGTGGATTTCTCTTGGAAGGTTTTCATTTTCTCTGTAATTCTTGATTTTATATGGAGAAAATGTTTTTCCTTCTCGATATTTACATATGAGTATTTATTGCGTAGCTTTGAGGTTGTTCAAGTAATTAATATCCTTCGTTTAGGTATATTTTATACTATTTAAAAATATTTAATTTTTCCATAAGTTAAATCATAGATTCCGAGCGAAGTATGCAACTGACTCGCCCAGGCGTAAATCGGTAAACTTATAGGTACATATGTCAATATGACATTATGTAAGTTTAATTTGTAATTGTATGCTGATGACGTCATATAGTATTATAATAAACTTCCAAGCCACGTTCAAGATCTAAGCCTTAATAAATTCAAATCGTTCGTTAAACGCAAGTTGTGCCAGAATGCTTATTATACTGTCAAAGACTTTATTGAAGACAAAAGGGCTTGGGATTGAGCTGCTCCAATTGTTTACATATTGAATATTCTTTCTCTTCTTTTTTATATCCTAAACTAGTTGATTAGCATCTGAGATTACTCCTGGAGCTGCTGAAGATTCACAAAAACTTTTTGCATTATATCCTAACTTCAACCTCTTAGCAATGTATAATTCCATAGCACGTTTGTGAGTACTATGTACCTACTATAAAGCTACCATTTACTGAGTACGTCTTACATTGACCTGAATGTGCCCTGGCGGCTGAGAGCATGTCATGCTCCCTGTAATGTCTCACTGATGGTGATGCGTATGTTGGATCATTTAGCTCCTATCAAAATGGTTGAGCTGAATGATGCTAATCCATGTGTCATGTTCATGAACGAGCGCCGTCAGTAGGGACTGGTCACCTCTTAGCTGCCACGGCTGTTTTAAAATTAAAATAATTTTGAATTGTTTTTTTAAAACTTGTAATTATGGACGCTTTTATTAAGTTCTGCATCGTTCTCACGTGTAATTTCAACATGAATGATGTAGCACCGTTTTTATAAACATATTTTGATTTAAAAGAGTGTCCATGGAGTTTCTTGCCCGTTCTTCTCCATAGGTACCTACTGCTTTGGAATGGGCAACTAGCTTCATCTTTCTGACTGACCGACCCCTTGACAATTCAAAAGTGCCTGTAATTGGTTTATTTGAAATAAATGCTTTGAGTTAGAGTTTTGAGTTTGAGTAATACCAGGTCTATCGCTATGATGAGCACAATTTAAACCCTAATTCGATGTTTGAAAAACCTCCTACATGTCAAGGACTTGTCAATAACACTTTGAGACTCATTCTTGGTTGATGCGGTATTCAAGGTACGGTTGGTATATCAGGGGTTCCTAAACTTATTTTGTTTAGTGCAAACTTTGAGAATAAATTACTTTTTAGCGCGCCCATTTTTTCAGCTACATAAAAACCACTATCTAGATACAATTACAAATCGCCCCCTAATCCTTTATACAACGCCCCTATTTTTTTCTGGGTCGCTTACTGTCTCCCTTTAGGCCTGCAGTGCCCACAAGGGGGCGTTGTCGTCAACTGGGAAAGGCTGATTTATATGTATATCTACCTAAATACAGATTACAATTTAAAATTGATTTTCGTGTCTGATTGAGAGCACCGAATTCTTCACATTTCCGATAACAGGAAAAACAAAATATGCGGTACACTGAAAGATTGTATTTTACACTTCCTTCCTTATATTTTCATGGAAGTCTTTATGCTATACATTGTCCTAATTCCGTGCCTATAAATCAAAATAATAACAAAATCGTTATTGGATAAATGTTGCGCCTACGCGGGCGATATAGTCGTTACAAAGATTTTTATCTATGCCACACTATCCGTGTAGGTAAATATTGTTGGATGGTTGCCAAATATCTGTGTTAAGGCGTTTACACATGAAATTGACAATGTTATGTTATTATTGAGGGTAATTGAGGCAAAATTAGATGACAAATGTCTCAATTAAAGAAAAGAGCACGTTCATTTATTTGGTGCAAATAAAATATGGAATAGAATGGTTATTATTATATATTTGTTTATTTTCTTTTTTATATTCTGTTTTGTTTTAATTTGTGTGTATTTCCTGTGCATGTGCAGAATAAAATATGTTTCCTTCTTTCTTTCATTCATAAAAAAATATTCAAAATTAAATGCGATATAGATAGGTACAACAACAACAACAACTTATAGGTAATTTACAGAAGCAAAATTGAATACCCTAACCTAACTACTAAGAAACATATACAGGGTGAAATTGAATTCATGGGCATTTTAAGGGGACACTGTACTCATCATTATGAACAACTTTCACTATGGGTACAAACCTGAAATCGCGAAAAAAAAATCAACTGGTCCATAGATTACGTTCGCATAACTCGTCAAAATGTCGGGAACAGCTGATTTTGACCTAGTATATGGCGTCGAAAATTCATTTGTATAAACCAATTTTTATTGGTTTGTTCAGCGGGATCTCCATACGGCTGGTTAACACTTCCCGTGAGCCAACGGCTTTTACTTTGGCCAGAGGTTAAACATTGCCATAAAATGTAACAATGCTGCCAGTCTCTTGGGTATATTACCAGTCGAAAGCGATACGGAGGAAAAACAAATTAAAAAAAAACCTACGCAGAGAAAATTTTACACAGCAATTTTTTTTTACTAACCGACGAGAAATTTAAACGCATGGAGGTTCAGAATCATGCGCTGAATCTATGGTAACCGGCTTCGCGTCGATGTCCCGTATAATATCGTATCGTTTATTGGTCGATGTATAAATATGTTTGAAGCTGTAAACAGTACATTGTCCTGTATGAAGTTATGCACAGAATGCGTCAGAGGTTCTAAAATAAATCATGTTTCACGTAGATGCATGCGGAGATTTATGTGGCAATACAGGTGAATATTGTCTGCACAAATGCGCTAGGATTTGTGGGATAAAGTGTGATATTGCTAAGGGAATAGATCTCCTACGAGGTGGGCTAATGACCTTGTAAAGGCTGTAATCAGGCATTTTTTTCGGGGGTGGGATATCATCAAATGACTCGTCCCGCTCTGGGTGGAGCGGAAGAGAGTGTCAGACTCTTACTGGCTAAAACCCATCCATGTTCGTTCCTTAGCGCTTTATGTTTGCCGGGTAAGCGGGATTGTCCGAAGTTACCGCTATCCCGGAACATAATGGGCTCAAGAACCTCGAAGAAACAGAACACTATATCAAAAAAATCACTAGCCAATAAGTATTTTGACATCAGAACAATGTATTAAGAATACAAATTTACAACAGCTGATAGAACAAGAGGAAATTGTCAAAAAACTTGTGAAAATCAGCCTGTATACCTACTAACAAGTGAAACTAAATACCCAAATGTTATAACAAAAAAAAAACAGAAATATTTCTATTTTCAACACTCTGTAAGGTTGTAGAGCATGGTCTATTATGGGGTAAGCGCTTGACCCACTAAACGCGCCAGTCGTATAGTAAATGACCCCTTGACAGGTGGCGTTCTTTATCGGCCTCCTTCGTCACAGAGTTTTTATTAAGAACGTGAGACCCCGTAGTTTTTGCCCGTCTTTTAAGCTGAATATAAATTGTTTCGTCACAAAAAAACTTATGAGAATGCCGGCTGAATTGTCAAATAGAGAACACTTCTAAATTCCGCGGTGAAAAATTACCTTGGGCACGAATGGCTGCAGTAGGAAATATAAAAAAATGTCTTTGCGGTATAGGTATTTCATTAATTTATAATAGTTTGTGAAACACTATAACAGAATATTTATTTAGTAGCAGCTGCCCGCGGAATTGTTTTTGCTTAAAAAAAACCCTTATAACATCATCTATCGGCCTATGAAAAACCCGTCAAAACCGGTCCAGCCGTTTCGGAGTTTAGCCGGAACAAACAGACAGACAAAAACACAAGGGGTGATTGATGAATCAGCGACTGTCGCAACCCAGCGCAGGGCACGCCACGATAGTGGCGGTAAGGCCCCTCTTTGAGGAGTGGCTAGAGAGGCGTCACGGCGCCCTCACCTACCGCCTGACGCAGGTCCTCACCGGACATGGATGTTTCGGGAGGTTCCTGCACATCATCAGGCGGGAGGAAACGCCCGGGTGTCACCACTGCGAGGATCGCCCAGAGGACACGGTAGAGCACACGGTGCAAACCTGCCCCGCTTGGGCGGAGCACCGCCGTGTCCTCGTAGAGGCGATCGGCGGCGGCGACCTCTCGCGCCCGGCCCTGGTGCAAGCCATGGTCCGGGGCGAGAGGGAGTGGGAGGCAGTCACCTCCTTCTGCGAAAAAGTTATGCTCGCAAAGGAGGTGGCGGGATGGGAGAGAGAAAGGTCCTCCCGTCCCAGCCGCCGCGGGAGACGCTCCGGGCGTCGGGAGCCACGTGACGACTCCCGGCCACCGTAGGCGCGGGCCTGCGGACGGTGAGTAATGGGTGACTCACCGTCCGATCAGCACCAGACCCGTGCCGTACGGCGCGTATATGTTCCACGCGCGCCCCAAAGAGATGTCTGCATATGAAGGGGCCCCTCAGGGCTAAGCCTGCCGGGTAAGCGGGATTGTCCGAAAGGGTTACCGCTACCCCGGTACATAAAGGGCTACGGAAGGAACATGGATGGGTTTTAGTCAGTAAGAGTCTGACACTCCCTTCCGCTCCACCCAGAGCGGGAGCAGTCATTGGATGATTTCCCAGCCTTAAAAAAAAAAAAAAAAAAAGGGGTGATTGTACTCATTATAACAAGCAACTTTTACTATGGGACCGAACCTAAAATCGCGAAAAAAAATCAGCTGTTCAGTACTTTTATGTTCGCCTAACTCGTCAAAATGTTAAATTAAATTTAACCATGTATAAACTACAATTTTATTTATTTGTAGGTGCGTATATACTGTATGTAAGAGATATCCTAATTCTATTCATTTCGAAACTTAAAAAAAATCATATTATAATGGGAACATCAAAATCAACTATCGTAATCCCTACAATTCATAAAATTAACATGAAAAATATCTCAAGTGTCGACAGAAGTAATATTTATGTCAACAATATTACTAATACAGACATAAATATTCTGTTTACTGTCCGAATCCGTAGTAAATAAACTATTTTTCTATCGAAATATACATGATCAATTGATTCCAAATAATGTTCCAGTCACAACAATCCACATTTAGACACAATATCAATAATTTTCCTATCATGTATCAATGTCGATTCTTCTTCTAAGAATTGAAAGGTATAAATTCAATCAAACAAATCTATCAACAAAGTAATCTATCGGATTGCAAACGGCATTCATTTCCTAGGCAGATACCTAGCTTTTTCTATAACCAATCTGCCTAGCCTTTTTACAACTATGCTGGGGTCGGCTTCCAGTCTAACCGGATGCAACTGAATACCAGTATTTTACATGGAGCGACTGCCTATCTGACCACCACAACCCAGTCACTAACTGGGTAATGCGATACCCCTTGGTAAGACTGGCTATCAGACTTTCGGGCTTCTGACTACCCCCCGTAACGACGGTCAAAGATCGACGAATGACAGCCGGGACCTACGGCTTAACGCGCTTCCTAAGGCACGGATATCTGAAGATGGTCACCCATCCACAGACCAACCCCGGCAAGCGTTCCTTAACCTGATGGATCGATCCGTGCGGCTGTTATTACTAAGCCGCGAGCTCCTCCATAACCATCAATGAATATCTATATATATACATATATAGGGCTTTTACGATATTGCTATTCCTGATCCAACTAGCGGGCATAGACGCGGAAATCTTAAAAGTGGATTTCCCAACGTTTATTCAAAGAATCACATCGCAATCTTTGGCCTTCGCTCGCTTTACGAACATCCAACTAAATGTGTTATGTTTCCATTTTATCTCGCACATTATGGCCAGATTATAGTACTATTTAAGATGAATGTTCATGTTATCACAATAAACTGTTCGTTGGCTAGATATTGGGTCAGTTTTGTTTAACGCCACAAATGTATCATCACTGACGTCAGGATAGTGAATGAAACCCAGTAACGACGGATAAATCTGATGGGGCCGATGCCCTTACGTCGGACTAACTGCGGTTTTTGTATTGTATGTCTTACGCGGTTAGACTGGTAAAGCTGATATCAGTAGTTCAAAATGGTTGAGCTGAATGGTGCTCCATGCGTCATGTTCGTGAACGGGCGCCTTCAGGAGGGACTGGTCATCTCTTAGCTGCCACGGCTCTTTTATAATTTAATTTAATTTTGAATTCTTTTTTTTTGTTTTAATTCTTTTAATTATTGATGCTTTATAAAGTTCTGCATCGTTCTCACATGTATGTTTCAACATGAATGATGTGATCCAGATTTTGAAACCATATTTTGATTTAAGTTAATAGAGTGTCCATGGAGTTTCTTGTCCGTTTATCTCCATAGGGGAGAGGGGGGCATAATGGGGACGTTAAGGAAAATACACAGTAAAATAATCAACGCAATGTATTTATTAATTAAAACTAATCACTTCACTTTGGTTACTTATTAAACTATAATTTGGCATAGAATTTGGTGATGTAAATAGTGATATGACGTTATAATTTTAATTATTTGAAACTTCTATGGAAACCCCATCGTGCCCCAGGGTAGGGGCAGTATGGGTCACGTATTTATTTTGCGTCACAGTACAAGCAGATGTGGATTTCTTCTGTATTGTCGTCGTCTACACCAGCACAAACTGCATGAGCCCACCGTCCACATAGTTGGCAAGCCACCCAACCTTCCGAAGACTTTAAGTAAGTGTGGTTCACGTCAAGGCAGTACAGGCACATGGTATCCTCGTCGGTATTCTCTACACCAGGGTCTTCTGTTTCTTAGAGTTCTTTTTTAACTTCGGGTCATTTGGATTAGAACACTTTTTCGTTCTTAACTTAAATTGTTCTCTTTCTTCTAACTCATACGGCATAACGGCTTACCCCATCGTACCCCGTAGCCATGTCCCCGTTATGCCCCAATTCTCACATTATTTAAAATAACAAACCAAATAAAATGAGTGACGGTTAGAGTATTTTTGTTCAAAACATATCAATAAGTAATTGTTCTGCAAAAACCAAATGAATACATGATAGAAGCCACATAAACACTTATCTTTTTATATGCGTATTGGTAGTCACTCAAAATTACATGAAATTACGTTGAAAACCGTTTTTTGTTTTGAAAATCAAACGTGCGCAGTCTCGTCGCCGGTCACTGTCAGACTAAAGAGAGATACAAAATGGCTACCTACTAGCGAAAACAAAACATATATAGAGCGTATAGTTTTTTGTAAGTGTGGATGGCCCCGTCGTGCCTCGCGACCCCGTCATGCCCCCCTCACCCCTACTGCTTTGGAATGTGCAACTAGCTTCAACCTTTCTGACTGACCGACCCCTTTTTTTTAAACCCATCCATGTTCCTTCCTTAGCCGTTCATGTTCCGGGGTAGCGGTTACCCTTTCGGACAATCCCGCTTACCCGGCACGGGCCTGGTGCTGATCGGGTGGCGAGTCACCCATTACTCACCGTGTTCCACAATCAAAAGTCACGGACGGAAATTCAATGGAATGATCCATTCATTTGCTCTTTTCGTTTTATTCTTCATTCATTCGGTAGGAGAGTGAAAGATGCAGTGCAGTGTGCTGAAATCCAATATCGTTGGAACTGTTCTTTTTTCGCTATAGGTGGAGGGTTTTAGAAACTGGGGATAACCTATTCTTAAAATATTTCTATTTAGGTGATTTTGTTTATACAAAGATCCCATTAGTTGACTAGTTAGACTCTTATTATGTCATCTTAAAAATGTGCGACAAATAGGTAAGTAATCGCAAAAACTTCCTACAGAGTCAGAAAGAACTTTTGTGAGTACCTTCCCAAAGCAACTTAGTAAGACGTCGGTCGTCAAAAGAACTATCATATCTATACATACTTATATCTGTGTGTGTCTCGTAACCTATAAAACCACTCAACCGATTTGGAACATACTATAAGTGATGGGGAGCTTAACGAGGACATCTGAAATCTAATATTACACTTATATATTAAGTGTAATGGGGTCGCGAAAATCTAATATACCGTAGGTACAGATGCCAGCACATCAAGCTATCCCTAACTGTCAAATTTTCTCAATTAAAAATGAACCTTATATCTAAGCAATAAAGTTGAAATACTATCAAAGTAATTTGACAGATTGTGGTAACTTGATGTGCTGGCCTCTGTACCTTCAAGTTCTGTCGTTTTCTCTTCTACTTATATATAACTCTAGCTGATGACCACGGCAACACCTGTGTGAATGTTCGAAGTTATACGACCGGAATAAAAAATCCTATGTCAAAGTCAAAGACAAAAGTCAAAGCATTTATTTCACACTCAAGCACCGCGGGGTACTATGATACCCGAGCGGCGGCGCGGTGGCGGCGGAGCGGCGCTTGAGCGGATAGGCACAAGAAAGGCACTTTTGAACGTCAAATGTGTGCCATCCTATGTTATCCAGGTAAATAAACTACATCTGTGCCAAATTTCATCCAGGTCCGTTCAGCCGTTTGAGCGTGAAGGACAGACAAACATACACTCACTCAATCACAAACTTTTACCCTTATAATATTACTAGCTGGTCCGGAGAGGTTTCACCCGCTGCTCGGCTCCTGTTGGTCGTAGCGTGATGTTATATAGCCTATAGCCTTCCTCGATAAATGGACTATCCAACACAAAAAGAATTGTTCAATTCGGCTTTGTAGTTCCAGAGATTAGCGCCTTCAAACAAACGGACTCTTCAGCCTTATAATATTAGTATAGATTAGTGTGACTAATTGCTACCCACGGCTCTGCCCGCGACTATATTGGAATTTTTTATATTAACTTCCACCCCCTTTCTTATCCCTTTATAGGGGGCGTTTTCTAAAATCTTTGCTGACGTCTCCTATTCATAATTTACCTCATAAATTTCATCTTCGTAGGTCCAGTCGTTTTTGAGATTTCGAGCTAAATCAGTCAGTGAATGTAAGAATGAGTGACCGTTCGCTTTTATATTCTTAGGGTTTCGTACAGAGGCCAGCACATCAAGTTACCACAATGTGTCAAATTTCTTTGATAGTATTTTAACTTTATTGCACAGACATAAGGTTCACTTTTAATTGAGAAAATTTGACGGTTAGGGATAGCTTGATGAGCTGGCGTCTGTACACAAAGGACGGTACCCTAAAATGGGACCCTATTACTAAGACTCCGCTGTCCGTCCGTCCGTCTGTCACCAGGCTGTATCTCATGAACAGTGATAGTTAGCCAGTTGAAATTTTCACAGATTATATATTTCTGTTGGCGCTATAACAACAAATACTAACACTTAACAGAATAAAACAAATATTTAACGAGGCTCCCATATATCAAATGTGATTTTTTTGTCGTTTTTATAGATAATGGTACGGAAGCCTTGGCCTTGGGTTTTTTTTCTAACCTCGAGAGAACTGGAACAAAACAATTGCACTGGATGTCAAGTTGTTCAAGCAAAGCGAAATCTGAAAGTGACAGGATCGGAAACATTATGGATATCGAATGCTTTCGAAATAAAAATATGTGGGACAGAATTTTCGTTTCATTTTAGAGCATGACCTGCTAAAATAAACTATAATTTTTATGTGACGATGTGACGCATAAAATATTGACAGCCCCGTTTTCAGGTAGAAAATATTCATATCTTTATTCAATTTTTATCATAATTTCTATGAAAATCTATTTTCGTTGGAAACAAAGGTCAGTGCCCCTGTAAATGAAAGTTTGTGACCGTTATTTATAACCCAAGTTTGTTCGAATTATGAAAGAAAAATATTGTGGTTTCTTGTCTACTGCTTGGACTTTTTGTTTGTGGAAAATATGACATATTTGTACAGACAGCATAAAAAGTAGATGATATAAAATTATGTAAAATTGCGTTATTTTTTACTTTTTACATACATTTTCAACATAATAATAA
Source organism: Hyppa rectilinea (assembly GCA_951799385.1). Taxonomy (NCBI): domain Eukaryota; kingdom Metazoa; phylum Arthropoda; class Insecta; order Lepidoptera; family Noctuidae; genus Hyppa; species Hyppa rectilinea. The sequence goes on along the minus strand of OX637309.1, from coordinate 5,004,360 downwards.
TACAGTAATTTTACTGAGAAGTAAACATTCTGCGGCGTTGTAATTACTCTCAGTGCGGCAATTGTAATAAAATTTAACAATTAAATTCACATTTTTATTGAACTGGTGTCCCAGTGGGAAAACAGCCTCGACTTAATATGAGCCATAGTTCGTGGATACGAACCTAGAAAAGCAATTAATACTCTGTGTTGGTTTGTTTGTGGTGAAAGAAAACATCATGAGGAAACCCACAGGCACGTCCCAGAACCACCAATATGCACTGGGCTCGCGTGCTGCATTACCTACGGCCCACTCCCTCACACAAAGAGGAGGCTTTTTCCCAGCAGTGGGAACGTTATAGGCTGAAAATGAACAGAACCATACGTTGAAAAGAGACAAAACCAAATGAACCAACTTTGAGGGAATAGTTACGTAGAATAAAGTGATAAATTTGTATTTATCTGTGGAGGCTTGTAAGTAGCAATTTAGTAAAAATTAAATAAAATGTAAAATATTGCTGTTATTATAATGATATTATTAGATATCATTCTGTAAGCCTTCCGAAATTAAAGAAGATAAATAATATAAAATGAAACTTCAAAAGATTTGTAAACTTACGTTGCTAACTGTACCAAATACGCAATCGTTTTTATAGATTCTGTGACAAGAATAAGTTTTCTGAATTAAGGTTTACTTCTGTAACTGTTTTGGTTGAGTTTTTTCAGAAGTTTGTAAGTAACAAACGAATTAAGGTTTGGCGAATAAAGTTTTATTTCTCTCTTTTCAATTAAACTTGGGAAAAAGTATGCTAATCTGTTGTACATTGGCTTTATTTGGTAGAGACGCGAGCACAACAAGCTATCCCAAACTGTCAAATCATCCCAATTGAAAATGAACCTTATGCTTTTGTAATAAAGAGGAGGTCGTGGCTAAGTACATCAGGTTAAGCTACGCTTGCCGGGGTTGGCCGATGATGGGTGACCATCTTTACATAACGAGACTCCCGTGCCTCGAAAAGCACGTTAAGCCGTTGGTCCCACGTAGGCTCAACATAGTTAGGAAAAGGCTAGGCAGATGATGATTTATCAAAAAGGTGACTGATCTCATAGGATAGGGGAATATTTATTACCTATATCTTTGGGTTCAGGAGGTCACATAAAATGTTCAAAATACAAACTAAAGCTATTCGATAACGTTAGTTAACTAAAGGTTAGTTTACTTAGTGTTAAATTCCTGTGCACGCGTGAATGACAATCTATGAATAAATTACTAAGTAGTCAAGGTTCGAGCCGAGCTTGTAAACGGATATAATATATATAAAGAAGATATACGATACTGCTGTAAAATCTAGATATTTTGCATGGCGTCTTAAATATTTCCTTGGCTAGGATTAGTTTTAGTAACAGTTTTATTAATGTTTTTTTTTTTGGAATTTAATGTAAGTAGTCGGAATGGCATCCTGAAGATGATTGTTGCGAGACCAGACTGCCTCATCCAGAGGCACCTGGTGGAGGTGGCTTTAGGTCTAATATCGTGAAGAAGCTCAGCGTTATCTACTAACATAGCAGATACGCGCAAATTGTTACTAATTCCTAACAATCTACGGACTGTTCCGTCAGAATAAATTAATTTTATTTATTTAATCTTGTTTTTTTTTTTTAAATGGGACATCATTATCATGGATTGGAATGTCTATTGATTCTTATTGAATTAAACCCATGTAACTTTCTTAGCCCTTTGTATTCCTGGGCAGCGGTAACCCTCTTGAACAGTCAAAGTCAAAGTCAAATCATTTATTTCAAATAGGCACAAGTAAGGCACTTTTGAACGTCAAAATGAACAAGAAAAGAAGAAGAAGTCCCTCGACCAACTCTAAGGTTTATGGGAAACTTTAGAGATGTTCGGAAAGCACGTTAAGCTGTTGGTCCCGGCTGTCATTTGTGCACCTTTGACAGTCGTTACGGGTCGTCAGAAGTCTGAAAATCTGATAGCCAGTCTACCAAGGGGTATCGTATTGCCCATTTACTGGATTGTGGAGGTCTGATAGGCAGTAACTCCATGTAAAATACTGGTATTCAGCTGCATCCAGTTAGACTGGCAGCCGACCCCAACATAGTTGGGAAAAGGCTAGGCAGATGATATAATAATTTGGAGTTAAACAGACCCAAATAATCCAACCCCATGTAAGCCACAAGCATTGTGAAACTTTCCTTTCAGGATAGAAAACAGTGAATTATTAAAATAATACGGATCATACTAAGTAAAAACCGCACTTTCCTAAGTCGCTAAAAATATATCAAGTTCAAGCAAAAATATCATGACATAATTCACTTACAACAATAATTAACTTAACTCAGCATGTCGGGTAATTATGTCACTTACCCTACGTTCCACTTGCGAGCAATTAATTTTAAAACTTCTACGTGAAGGCACTTAGAAGTTAATATTCTGGGCTCGTTATTAATCCGGAATATTAGTGTAATAAACGTTATTTTTAACATGGCCAAATTTCATGGAATCAATCAATCTGTATAGTCTTTCCCAACTATGTTGAGGTCGGTTTCCAGTCTAACCGGATGCAGCTGAATACCAGTATTTTCCTTGGAGCGAATGCCTATCTGACCTCTACAACCCAGTCAGTAACTGGGTAATACGATACCCCTCGGTTAGGCTGGCTGTCAGATTTTCGGGCTTCTGACGACCCGTAACGACTGACAAAGATGCACAAAAGACAGCCGGGACCAACAGCTTAACGTGGTTTCGGAGGCATGGAGGAGTCTCGTATGTCAAGATGGTCACCCATCCACGGACCAACCGCGGCGAGCGTAACTTAACTTATTTGTCTTAAGTTATCACTACATAGTATAAAACAAAGTCGCTATTTTTGTCTGTTTGTTTGTCTGTATGCTTAAATCTTTAAAACTACGCAACGGATTTTGATGCGGTTTTTTTATTAGATAGAGTGATTCAAGAGGAAGGTTTATGTGTATAATTTGTCGACATATTTTGCGGGCGAAGCCGCGGGCGGAAGCTAGTAATAAATAGAGTATAAGCATCAATATAGCTAACCGAATACAGCAAAAATTTTATTTTGTTACAAGTACACTGATAAAGTTTATTCAAGTTTTCCAATAGACCCTTTAGTTCCAACCACAATAAAGTCAAAGCCGCTTTAAAGCAGGCTCAGTTCCCTCAATAATCCACCCAGCGCTGTCAAACTCTTCAGGCCGATAGCTGGAATATTCGACCAATCGTGCCCAATCGGATACCTGTCAAAATTGTGTTTTAAAGTTTCAGGCGGATAGTAACAGGAATGGGCTGTGAAAGTTTGTAATCGATGTTTTGAGCCAATTTATACTTACCTACCAAACGTTTTAAAGGTTATAAATATAGCCTTAGGCGAGGGGTTTGTGGCTAAATAATAACAGCAATACGGATTGATCAAAGGTTAAACTATAATTGCCACGGTCGTCGATGGGTGACCATAGATTATATATCGAGATCCCTTCATGGCTCGGAAAGCCGTCGGTCCCAGCTGTCTTTACGAGTCAAAGTCAAATCATTTATTTCAAATAGGCACAAAAGGCACTTTTTAACGTCAAAATTAACAAGAAATAGAATTGATTCTAGTTGCCCCTTCCAAAAGATAGTTTCGTATGGAGAAGAATGGGCAAGAAACTCCACCGTTACTCTTTTAAAAATGTTTTACAATGTTTTGGATACATGGATTATAACATTATATGCACCCAGAAAAAAAACACTACCTACACCATAAAAGGTGAAAAGAAAAACACTTAATTATGTCATAAGTACATGGTGCTCATATATTTACAAACATACGAGGAAGCATTTACAGGAGATCTTTGGCATTCGTTACGTAAAAGCCCAAACGTCTGACAACAGATCTTACCAATGGATATAGTATTATGTAGTTACTGGGTTGTGGAGGACAGATAGGTATTCGCTTCATGTAAAATCCTAGTATTCAGCTGAATTCGGTCGTGAAGGGGTGACTATGACTACATATCGACACTCCTCCGTGGCTTGGAAAGCACGTTAAGCCGTTGGTCCCGGCTGTCATTTGTGCATCTTTGACAGTCGTTACGGGTCATCAGAAGCCCGAAAGTCTGACAGCCATAGCCTTACCCAGTTACTGCATTGTGGAGGTCAGACAGACAGTCGCTCCATATTAAATACTGGTATGTTTAATACAGCTGCATTCGGTTAAACAGGAAGCCCAACATAGTTAGAAAGTGCAGATTGATTTAATTTAAATAACAATATATTCTTCTTTTTGTGAGTTAATGTCTCTCTCTTTACAGAGTGACTTAAATAAATATAAAATCAATAGAAAACGTAAAAGGCTGAAAATGCCAAGATT